>OW028590.1:7505000-8755000 GCA_932294275.1 Chloroclysta siterata
TGTCTCGTAAGTCTTTAAGAGTAGTAGAGCTCTTTGTGAAGGGCTCGTCCGGGGAAGTACTACCACCACGCCTTTTTCTGCCGCCAAGCAGCAACGCTGTGTTTCGGTTTGAAGAGTGTGGTCGCCGGTGTAATTACAGGCACATGAGGCTTAACATCTGTATGCCTCAAGTTGATGGACGCAGGGCTATGCATCGTAGGGCACGTTCCTATCGTGCGTGACTTACGAGGCAATGCTTTGTTATAGGTGATGGTTACCACTTAACATCAGATGGGCCATCAGCTTGTTCCATCAGCTAGTTGTATAAAAAAAAAAAAAGTCACGCACGATATGAACGTGCCCTACGGTACACTGTCCTGCGTGTCCATCAATCCTGTAATTTCACAGCAACAAAACCCTTCAAACCGAAACACAGCAACGCTGTTTCTTGGAAAACAAGACTCAAGGCAAGTAGGTACGCTAGACAATAGCATTCAGGAAGTCTCACAACAACTTGCAATCGAATCGAAACATACGAACAATGCCCAAGTATTTATCACTAGCTTATTGTTTTCTATCACGAATACCTACAATGTAACTTGAAAACGACTGTGTAAAGTTTTTGAGGAAACTGTAACCGCTATTGCGACATCTTCTCGACTTTGATATCCAGGCACGGGAGATATCCACTCAGATCTTTATAAAAGTACCAACTTGAATTCTTTGAGAATGTCTAATGTTACGTTTCTAATTTAGGTCCAATCAGCATCATTTAATCCGTCAGCACACGTTTTATTGGTAGAATTCGCAAAGAGTACCCATTTTTGTGTGATAATATACAGATACATTATAGACAAATATAATGCTCGAAAGGAGCCGCTTTGAGGCGCACTTAAAATCCTTTCACCACTCTGTTTCGAAAGAAACTAGTTACACGATAAGAAAAAAGAAGATAGACAGATATACATTATAGACAGAGAGACACAGAACTAACTTTGTTTGTCGTGGATAGGAATCATACTCACGTCCTACATCGCAGAAGGCAGAGCTGATTTAACTAATTAAAACATTATCACAGGGTATTTATATACTAACCAGAACATGCCTTCATTTGAACATTGCACTTAAATATTAGCAAATGGCACGTTTTTTTCCAAAATAGGGAAGACGCTTTTTGGAAATCAAAACTACAAAAAGAAGTCAATTTGTTACATTCAGGAAACAGAAAATATATGAAAGATGAGGTGGAGCTTGGTGACGAAATACTTTGGAAGTCGAATAACAATACATTTTGCAATATCTCAGACATGAATGTCGACAGTAATGTACAAATACTTCAGTACATCTTTTTATTTTATATTCATTATTGGTACTATTTAAATAGTTCATACCTACCTTAAAAATTTTAAACTCTTATTCATATTCACCGGCATTTTATAGCGGCTCTATAAAGTATACTTCTATAGATTCTTCTATAGATCAACGGTTCTAAAGTTACGTGCATGTTTGTCGATGCATACATACATGCATAAAATTCCAAATCGCCCAAATTGTAAGATTTTCGTTCGCTTCGCTCACTCAATCAATTTAAAAAAATAAGGTTAAATAGAAAAAAGAAAATTTACTCATTACAAAAATTTGGCCATTTATGTACCTACCTATTCACTTAAGGACTCATTATTAATCTGACATGTCATCATTATCCGTTATAAATAAGTGAACTATGAAGTAATCATAATTCCATGGATAAGACCGTTACTAATTAAATAATGGCGATTTCATGTATTCAATTCAGTGTATAATAGAAAAAAAATCCTACAGAAAAAAAACAAAAGCAACCTGATGTTTTCATAATAATACTGACCAGGGTGTGGTAATAATATTACTGAAGCTTGTAAAAAATAAAGCAACAAATTTGGACTCCGTCCGCAGAAGTCACGTTGATCAGCAGTCAAATCTTCGCGAAGTATTTTCGTCTCAACCAGAATATTAGAAAAGTTTTTCGATCCCCTGAATAGTGCCGGCTACGTGAGACACAAATATTGCACCGGAGCCCGTATAATCCCTGGCTGGGCGCCAGTTCACAATATGTAAGCGTAGTTTTCAATGGAGCAGTTTAGGTACCTACTCAATAGCTGGGCGACAATTAAGTGTAAAGGTATGCGCTACCTATCTACTAGCATTCAGTTCAGAATACAGAGGGCTCTGCTATGATAAGCTACTTTGATTTTGGGATGGTATTACTTGGTAGCAGATTGCTTTTGTACAATTACTCTATCGAAAATGATAATTTAAACAAAAATAAATGTATTTTTTTTATTTGAACCTTCTCCAGTTGGTACATAATTTAAGTAGCTGAAAACTTTTTTTTTATACAACTAGCTGATAGAAAAAGCAGATGGCCCACCTGATGTTAAGTGGTAACCATCACCTATAACAAAGCATTGCCTCGTAAGTCACGCACGATAGGAACGTGCCCTACGATGCACTGCCCTGTGTCCATCAACTTGAGGCACACATATGTTAAGCCTCATGTGCCTGTAATTACACCGGCAACCACACTCTTCAAACCGAAACACAGCAACGCTGCTTGGCGGCAGAAAAAGGCGTGGTGGTAGTACTTCCCCGGACAAGCCCTTCACAAAGAGCTCTACTACTCTTAAAAACTAAGTCTACTGCAGAAGTAGACTAGTTATAACACTTAAGCATGACGACATTGAGACAATATTTTCTTCACCATGAAACCATCAGTGGAACAATAATTCAGGGCATCCTGTATATAGATCTAGTACCGCTATGATTATCGGCTATGCGATGCGATTGCGTCCAGGTTGGTGTATTCATGCGGGTACATTCAGCTTGAACAATCGGAATTTGTTCTATTGAACACATATATATATAAATTGGTGGACATTCCACACAGCACTATCTCGCCCCAAACTAAGCCACAGCTTGTGATATGGGAACCAGATAGCTGATATACTACATAAATACTTTTTTTCTGTAAATACATACTTATAATATTATGTAACACCCAGACAGAGAACAAACATTTATGTTCATCACACAAATGTTTGTTCTCGGTGGGGATCGAGCCCACGGCCTACGGCACAGAAGGCAGAGCTACAATCAACTGAGCTGTGAAGGCTGTCAAATATGTCAAGTGTTATAGAATAATCAGAACTTACTGACCTAATTTTTAAAAGTAGGGTGTGATTCTTTGGAATAGATAAATATACATTGGATAAATATCACAAAAACTGTAAAAATATCGAATGTATGAATATTTTTATTCAAATATATATTTTTTACCAATCTTTATATGCGAAAGCGCGTTTATGCTTTCACGATTATTTCAGAACCGATTGAAATAAAATTATCACAAAAATAGCTTGCATTCTGGAGATAGATATGAACGTTAAAAGCAATTTTTCAATAAACCTTTGAAAAAGACATCGTGCTTTGTCATCTCAGTTTGTCAAAACTTGTCTTCTTTATTGAAATGCTTTTTTTTGGCAGCGACGTGCATAGTTCTGACAGCTTTACTGAAAAACTGAAACAGCTTCACGACGATCCCCAGGCACGGTAGATATCCACTCAAATCTCTTAGTACCAAGTAACTACTCCAGATTCTTTGAGGACGTCTAAGGGGGTAGTCAGTGGTAAGTCCATACATCATATTATGCACATACTCACATTTTGCAGTAGTTGGTATTCCATACATGACAGGTTGCAAGCCCATCGCCGCTGTTTGAATACTAACTGGTTTCCTCACAATGTTTTACTTCACCTTTTTTAAGAGCACTGGCATTTTTCGATAGAAAAAATCCATTGGTGCACGACCGAATTCGAAGCTACGACCTTACGATCGGAAGGGTCACTCCCACTAGACCACCGGTGCTCTCACAGCTTTACTGCTATTTAAAAGCAGAAATTACATTGTTTGTCATCGTTTCATTCCATTTCCTCTCGGCTCTTAAAGTTGAGAACGGTCCAAACCTCTTTAAGTGAAGATCGTTAGTGCCAGGACATGACAATACACGTTCCATATCCGGCCCGACCTGGATGACGGGACGTTTCAGCGAGCTTCCGGCCCCCTCCTTGCATGGACCGATGATTCATGAGTTTCTTTAAACAGATGTCTTGCTTGGAATGAGATGTCACGCCAGCGAGTTAATACAAAAATGTCGTGATGATACATCGTTGAGAAAGCTTTGTTTTGATTTTTGTTAGTATTTACCTTGGAAACTTGTATAATGGTTTTAATAAACTCATCTCAAGCTCCGGTCTCTTGCAATGGGGGGAACATCTCATTTTGTATCATTATGTTTAATCACCATACTGTATTCTTTAAACTTTCGCGATCCTAACACATATTGAAGTATTACACGGCATTACCACGGCTATTGCAACATAGCCGAAACGTCGGGAAAAAAAAATAGGTTAAATACCAGTGTCTTCAATATATACTGTATTTGTTATACATTTTTTAAAAGAAAATAAACCTATTGTTTATTACTTTATCAATATTGTAATTATAATAAGTGTAGGCTTGATGGAAGAAGACACTTTTTCCTATGTATTTCATAGTGGATAATTAATAATTACGTACATTATGCATCAGGCTATACCTACACTACTCGCTTTTATGTCCTTGTAGTAAGCGTCATTTTTCATTGGCTTAGGGTAGTTTTATCTGCATCCATGTGTACATTGCCGGAGATATATACCGGAGACGTATACCTGGTGGCTGAACGAAGACTTATTAAATGTAAGATAATCCAGAGATTGAAAAAAGAACACTCATAATGTTTCGCGCAGCCACCATGGAAGGATTTGGAATGACCACTTGTGGTATTTTCATCCAAAGCGCTTCTGTGCCTCCTCGCTAACTCATACAAACGAATTCAGGACAATATTGAGCTATTTCGAAAAACCATACGAGCTATTTTGACATACACAATTAGAAGTCAAAAGAGTCACGTCCATCGGGCCGTGTGAAATTGAAATCATTGCAAAATTCACGTTGCCGCTTAACTACGTTAACTTGTCAATTTTTAAAAAACGAATATACATTTATAAAATTTTTCGTATGGGCTGGCATTTTTATTTTCTGTCGATACAAAAGAGCTTTTTCATTTTATTTTGGAAATGAGGCAGAACTGGTTACGAAGCTCCAGTTTCGTAGACGGTCGAAGGGGATTAATAAGTGGAGAATTTAAAATGTACTGATTGAGAGCTTGAGCTGCAAACTGAACTGGTCAATTATTATCAAACAAATAAAAAACGTTTTTATTCAAGTTTTTTTGATTTGATTTAATTATGATTGAGTTACTTAACGGAACATTTTGGCTTGAGGTTTACCCTTGTACTATCATTCAAAAGTATCGCGAGCCGTCAAGTTGCTGTATCTCCGTTCGAAGGCTAGGTAGGCAGTGGTTCCTTCAGCAAGTAGTAAAAAAAGGTGTGAGTGACCCTGACATCTTATCAATTGGTGCACTGTATTTGAACCTAAGATCCCTAAAATTGGAAGACAAGTAACATATTACCACTATCAGTGCACTAGCGTTCTTTTAATATGTGTTAGCACGTCTGAGAGACAAGCCTCACATACCAGTGGATTACATTCTGGAGAATCGAATTAGAAAATATTGTTGGGTGGGCAGCGGGACACGTGTTGTATAGCAAATACTTAAACATCACCGATCTACCTGAGATGGAGGCGGTATGTAACCATAGCTAGTATTTTTGGTTATGCGGAATATCGCATAATAGGTGATCAAATCTTATAACAAAATTAAATATCAGGATGTCAGGTGAGCTATTAGGTTCCCATATTACAAGCTTTGATTAGTTTGGGGCTCAATAGTGCTTTTTTGGAAAGTCTACTATTTATTTAAAGATACTCTGATAACCGCGATATCGTTCTCGTTTTAAAACCTTCAAGTATGTTCGAATGTGATGCTTTCATTAAATTTTATATTATGTGTTTTTTTTAGTAAGATTAAAACTTACTTGTTGTTTAAGTCTTTTTAAAAATTTTTGAGTATGTTTGAATATGGTGACGGGTGCTTTTTGTGTTTTTTTGAGCTTGACATCTGTAACTTTAGGTTTCTTCTATAAATTAATATCCAATATCCCATTAATATAAGAAAGATTGATATTGATATGCCAATAAGATCGTATTGCACTTTATAATTGTATCCACAAGGACCAACAACCAAACTAAAGTACCAACAGAACTAAATAAATGTCTAGTCTACCTTGCCCTAAAAATTCAGCCGTGAGACTTAAATTGTGCCTTGAGAGCCTCTACTTTTTTATACTTCGTGCCAATACCCAACAGAAGGCCGTCGCCTTGGGCTCTACGTGACCGTCCTATGCTATGCGCCCCTAATAGCACTGATCTATTGAATCTCGTGCGATTGTGAGATCGAAATCCTTATACCTACATATTTCAGTGGCACACCAATGGTAATCATCGAACTTCAAGGCATATGTGATTAGAATAGATTGGACTCTCAGTTGTGGTAATAAATGAATAAATATTCGTGGAATCAGACAGAGAATTAGATACCTGCTGGCTGATCACTTAACTTTGTTGCAATAAGTTTCAATATGCGGTTACATTTTAGCTGCAGTTGCTAACAAAGTTAGATTACAACTGGTGTTTCTATTGATGGATAATCGCAAAACTTTCATATTGTTTTATATACATATTGGTTTCATATAGAAACTGATTGCAATAAAGTTATGTGATCAGCCAGCAGGTATAATACTTTTTTTGTTGTAAATATCTATTATTACTATTATCCACCCACGGAGTAGTATCTTGAGTCATTTAATTTTAATGTTCATCGGTATCTGACGAAATATGTGAGTTTGATTGCTGACTTATTTAGGAAGATGACCGACCATATTTTTTGCAAATAAATACTACCTATTTTCCGGTTTTCCTAATCGATGCTATTGCGGTTATCAATATTCAAGTTTTCATACCCAACTAAAATAAATATATATGCCATAAATGGGCTTTTTATATTTACAGCCATCAGATGCCAAACTAAGTTTTATGGAAATCACAACTTTATATTTACAGATCGAGAAATCCGTCGCCTCTTCGCCGAGAGCCACACACCATTACCCAAACAGGTCAACTTTACAGAGCAAAATAATAGATGATTTTTATAGCGAAAATTCCAACGAAAGTTTTATTTCACTATCGAACGCACTAAAAACTCCCCAAAGGCAGTAACGCAGTAACTGCCGCTAATGTACTGCCAACAATTTTATTGGCCGTCGTTTAAAAGCAGCGGCGCTCTGTGAAAAACTAGAAATGCCCAGTTGCATTTCAAATTAACCAGCGCGACCTTTTGTGTGAATACAAATTTACCGAGTGGACACAGTAAAAACGCTTTGTAACAGGCAACGGCTAACCTCTTTGCGGCTCGGAGTGGGACGTCGCGTTTATTGGCACAATGAAATTAGCATAGTAATGAAAAATATTGGTCGACTCTGCGCGGTCGGGGCTTCTCCACACCCAATTTATCAGTGGTCGAGAATAAAACAAAATTAACATAGTACGGGCGGTGTTTACAGCGATGCTGTGTCAGTAAATTAAGTGGTCGCTGTCACACGCGCGCGGTCGGGTATCGTAGTTGTTAGTCGTCGGTTGGAAAAAAATTGACAACTGTGTGCGGCGAAGCCTTACGTAACTGCTTGTTAGTGTGATAAATTGCTTATCGGACTACCTGTATCACAGAACATAATTTAACTATTACATGCATGACAATAAATATTGGTGGACATTTCTCACAGCTAGTCTGAAACTAAGCAAAGCTTGTATTATGACAACCAGATAATTAATTGTATACTATATTTTATTACATATTAGTGTCCCCGCAACCTATAGCTATACTAGTTTAAAGAATTAGTGTAGTTTGACCAACTCAAAGTAACGCTTTCCGTCAGTTGCAATTAAATCCTTTTTTGTTTTTCAAGTCTAAAGTAGAAGCGGAACTGACGTTATTTGAGTCCAAATAGGACTATCATGAGAAAGGTCTATGACCTGACAAATAGAGAAGTTGTATTCGAACAATAGTATTGTGCTAGTGTAATTAAGATGAAAGCAAATTTGCAGCAGTGCGATGCGTGCGGCGACGGATATGACGCGGCGCGGACAGGTGTGCGAGGTCAATAACAAAAGCGATTACTGCGGCGACTGCGGCGCGTGCGGTGCGGCCAAGTCAGCGTTCACCTTTAAGTAGCACTTTTTCACTTGATTCTGATCATTTTTGATTTGGGTGTGTCAAGTGGACTTTGCTAAGCGAAATTAGTCTTTATCAACACCTAATATTTTTATAATAGATCAGAAAATACTTTATGCCCAAAAAATAAGTACAAGCGAACTTAATGCTCTCAATTTTCCAGTTAACCTAATGGGTAATGAGTACCCACTTATATGGTAGTGCTCTATGAACAATATATGAAAAAACACCTTCCTTTAAGTAATTAAAAATACCTACATTGCTAAATTTGCTATTTTTTATATGTTACTAAGCTCGTTACAAAAATATCTTTGATACTTTTAATATAACACGACACTAACATTATGTTCATGACAATTTATCCGCGAAATAATAAATAAGCTTAAAAGCTTCAGTTGACAAGAATTTGTCTCAATACATTTTCCTTTACACTACACTATTCAAAAGTCCTTTGTACTTTACACGAATAGATAAATCTGGAATATATTATAATTTTCCCGCGGTTCTACATTATTCATGCCCTCGGCCATTCTGCTGACTCAACAACTAACGTGAGAGCGTACTAACTGATACTTAAACTGTCGTTTCTATTCAAACAAAATATCAAGACTGTCTGACTGTCATACAAAATAAGAACGATGTACAAAAAAAGAACCAAACTATTTTTCTATTAATAATTAATAATATTTTTGTCATTTTCACACAGAGCTATCTAACCCCTAAGCCAAGCTTGTTTTCTGGAAACTATATACATAAAATAACTAAACTTAATAAATAGTAAGTAGTTATTTTAAAATCTTTTTTTTTGTTTTTTATTTAATACAAGGCCCGCAATGAAACATACTACAGATAGTTGCAATACCAGAGACCTCACGCCTAGAAATAATTACAATTGTATCAAATGAAAGAAGAAGCGGGCAATAAGCTAGGTAGAATAAAATGTTAGGAACAATTTAACTAGTGCTTATAACACGCTTGCTGAGAAGCTTTATAAGTGCTTAAGTACGTAGGTAAGGGTTTCGAGTGTAGTCAGCTTAAATTGCCAAGTGTATCGTTTTATATTTTATAAGAGTAGTAGAGCTCTTTGTGAAGGGCTCGTCCGGGGAAGTACTACCACCACGCCTTTTTCTGCCGCCAAGCAGCGTTGCTGTATTTCGGTTTGAAGAGTGTGGTTGCCGGTGTAATTACAGGCACATGGGGCTTAACATCTGTATGGTTCAAGTTGATGGACGCAGGGCAGTGCAGCGTAGGGCACGGTCCTATCGTGCATGACTTACGAGGCAATGCTTTGTCTTAGGTGAAAAGTTGTAATGATGTTAAGTTGTAACCATCACCTATAATAATGCATTGCCTCGCGAAATAGGCATACGTGTCGTATGCCTATTTCATTTCGATTTTGACCAATTTTCTCGTTAAATAACTTTTCAGCAAAAAAAAAACACTTTTCAAATACACTACAGAATATAGCAAAATACGCAATTTAATTTACTTTGGCTGTCATAACTTTTTCCTGTTATTTTGATTTAAAAGCCAAACTGCTGAACCAATTTTCATAAAATTCCTATGAAAGGACCAATCTGAAAGTATATCCTCTCAAACAAAAAATATTTTTCAAATCTAAAATTTTTTAAATATTTATAAATGACGGAGTTATACGGTAACAAACATAAAGAAATGTCGAATTGAGATCCTCTCTGTTTTTGAAGTCGGTTAAAAAGGTAAGTCTTCAAAGGTTAAAATCTTCAGCTAGTATTCATATCAAAAACCTTAAAAAGCGCTTGATACTTTATTTCGATGCTAAGCCCAAACCTCGTACCAAAATAGCCAAATTACATACAATAAACGCCCTAATTGCCCTGAATTATACAATCAAATAATCTTAGCTATTAATCCGTCAATAGAGTAGCCTTGTATGTTGGGGTTCGGAATACCCCTTAAAAGTAAGTACTTTTAAGGGGTATTATGAACCCCACCCAACACAGTTTAACCTTATGCTACACTAGTTTGTCGTCATAAGTTTTAGACTCGTCGAAAACGACAACATTTTATTTTCTATTTTATAGGTAATTTTAAGAGTTCTGAAGTTTATCAAGGAACCCTTATAGATTCACTATGTACGGTTGCCTGGTACCATTATACTGTAATGCACGCTGTTGTACCGAGTTAGAAAACTTGCAAGAACTACTATAAAGTCGCGTTAAACACTCGCTGCAAACTCGGTCATAAATCATCTTAACACTAGTGTTGAGAGTACTCGGCGCGGGCGCATGCACGTTATCGATAAAAAGAATGACTCAGCGAGAGCGCCCGGTGATTGCGCGGTCGGAGAGGTCATTATCGGTAGTCGGTATAAATATATCGATCGTTCTTAACGACTCCAGTAATGCACATCTCTGCGCATAAACAATAGGATCGTGCCGTTCTCCTAAGTGCGAGAGAGAGAGCAATATTGCTGTCTCTTTCCGATAATTTATGACCGTGTTTGCAGGGAGTGTTTAATGCGACTTATAGTAGGTTTCCCAGGTTCACCAGCAGGGATCTGCAAGTCCTTTGCTCAACAATGGGACGACCTATAACCACAAACGCTATAAATAAGAATATATGAATCATAAATTAAAACAAAATCAGAAAGAATTAGCAAGTTGAAGTGGCAATGGGCAGGTCATATAGCTCGAAGGACTGATAACCGTTGGGGAATAAAGGTTCTCGAATGGCGAACAGGAAAACGAAGCGTGGGCCCGAATCCTACCCGATGGACTGATGACATTTTCAGGATCGCGGGAAGGCGGCGGATGGAGAGGGTTCGGACTCGTTCTTCCTGGAAATGTATAGAGGAGGCATATGTCCAGCAGTGGACTTCTTTGGGCTAATGGGCTGATGGACAAGTCACAACGGTATTTTTTTATACGGCTAGTGGATCAAGTAAACGGGCCACCCGATGATGAATCACACCTGAGGCTTATGTATACCTCAAGTACCTCAAGTAGGACGTAGGGCAGTTTATCGTACGGCACGTTCATATCTTGCGTGAATTACGTCGCAATACCCTGTTATTGGTGATGGCTACCACTTAACATCAGGTGGGCCATCTACTTCTTCCATCATCAAGTAGTAATTATTCTCTTTCTTTTTATTATGGGAATACACCATTAATAAAGCGAGCGAAAACGCGGGCACTGCGGGCAGCTAGTTTAAAATATTTTATTTATTTAGCGGCCTGTCCCACCTTCGCATGGGTGAACATAATTTTTTTCAATGTTTTAGAATAAACTTAGACCGTGTGGTGGGATCCAGTCATTTGCACGCCCTTCTACCTCGCGCCTTGCCCGGGCCCGCGCTGGGTGTGAACGCGCCGTGCGTCGCTTATATTTTTAAAATCTTTTGAATGGAATGTCCGATTTGAAAAATTCAAAAAGTAATGTATAGGTATTGAACCAGTCTTGAATATGAAATGATTTATTTGGATAAGGATTAATAGCAAGGTACAAATAAAGAGCCTTTTCTAGCGGCGGCATTTCAATAAAATTTTCATAATAAAAGAACACTTATTGTGACATAACTATAATAGCTAGACATATGCTGTCGCGACATTTTTTGTAGATAATGACGTGTTCTGCAAAATTGTAGTACATTATTTTGTTCTATCATCAATAGTTTTCGCAGCGCACGCGATGTAAGGTTTTTGTTTTCCACCTTGGGTTACATTATTGGAGTTTTAGTAACGATCCCTGATTTTTCTTAAATTTAATATAGCCTATATTACTCAAGGATAATGTACCATTCTAATGGTGAAAGAATTTTTGAAATCAGACCAGTAGTTTTTGAGCCTAACAACAAAAATGCAAAAATACAAATCTTTCCTCTTTATAATATTAGTGTAGATGTATGTTACTCTTCTGATTACCTAGACTAACATTAAAATTCAGACCCGTGGTTTAGATAAGGCACCCTTTACACCGGCTGACGTCCACAAGCACCCTCCGGCGACCGCTGGCAACACACACAACATTTATCTTTATCCGTTTGTTATTGTTTTAACGGAGCTTGTTTGTGATTTTTATTCAGCGGATCAATGTATTCGCTGTTTCAAGTCTACGCTTAGGTACTCCATCGTTGTGACGTAACTTGTGGCTGAAAGTGTCTTGGCTCTTACTGAAAAGTGGTAACTATGCTGATTAAGACCTCAATACTCAATACATTTATTGCTTACACAAGGTTTGGTTTAGTAGAGTAGAAGAGCTTTTTGTGAAGGGCTCGTCCGGGGAAGTACTACCAGTACAAGTTACCTTTTTCTGCCGCCAAGCAGCAACGCTGTGTTCCGGTTTGAAGAGTGTGGTTGCCTGTGTAATTACAGGCACATGAGGCTAAACATCTGTATGCCTCAAGTTGATGGACCCAGGGCAGTGCATCGTAGGGCACGTTCCTATCGTGCGTGACTTGCGAGGCAATGCTTTGTTATAGGTGATATACCCTTTGGGGTTGAATTTCCAAAAATCCCTTCTTAGTACACCTCTACGCCATAAGACCTATGTACTCCTCAAATTTCAAGTCTCTAGGACCAGCGGTTTAGGCTGTACGTTGTCTATATGTCAGTCAGTCAGTCAGTCAGTCAGTCAGCCAGTCAGGACTTTGATTCTTATAGTATTAGAGATGATATTGTTCCATCAGCTATTTGTATAAAAAAAAAGGTACATACGTTGTTGTTAGGTGTTAGTAAGTATCACATGGACCCTGCATAGGGTATGGCAACATGGAGGCAGGCCGAGGTTTTAAATTATAATACGTATAGTTGGTAGACAGGTATAGTTACAGTATTATCCGCTTTAGCATACCTCTTCTTATTTCTAGGTATCAATAATGTAATACCAAATTGTCTCCTTTAGTTTTAAGCACGCCAACCTCTTTGTTTTTCACCTGTCAAGGTTGGCTGGTAGAAAATGCTATCTAGCATTAAGCTCTCCTTCTGTACAAACTTTGTTTGGTGCAATAAAGAATTAAATAAAATAAATAAAAATAAATAATAAGTATTGTCATCTTAATTTACCTATTTCTTTCTCCCTATTCCTAACTATACTATTAATACTCAAACCATACAAGTATTCGTAGTTTCTGTTTCTGTTATTCCATTATAATTTTTTTTTATGCCAAGCTGGCTCACTAGCATACGGGCCACCTGATGGGAAGCGGTCACCGTCGCCCATAGACACCTGCAACACCAGATTACTGATGCGCTGCCGACCTTTCAAGAAAAGATAAACCTACCTTTTGAAGGTGATGTTTTGTATGTTGTGAAAATAAGTGATTGTCTATGTTATGCCTACATAACTACTGAATAAATAATTAACACATTGTTATATTTTTTCATTAATAATTATTCTGACTTTTTTCTGTGGTAGCCTCTCCATAACTTCTCAAGTTTCATCTACTGTTCTTAAAACAAACATTACGATCATCAAGTCGACTTGCATAGTGGTAACAAAAACAGCAAATCTTCCAATACAGGGCCGATTTAGGCTGATGATGATGATTATTTTCAACATAATACTTGCTATAATAATAAATAACGCGGCGTAGAATGTACATATCCATTTTTATGATGGCGTAACCTCTCTCAAAAACGCCCAACTTATTCATAACTTCCTCCCGTAAAACAATGCATCGAGGTCAAACACCATAAACTTCCACATAATATTTTAGATCACGCAACCCTTAGCTTCTCGCCTTCTCCGCTTATCGGTGTAAAACAGAATCAATTTCGAGTAAAATCTCAAAAGTCACGTTCTTGAGCGTCTTCACGCATAATCCGCAGATACCTTTAATGAATGGGCTTCATAAAAGCTTTTTGGTTTATTGTAAACAAGGTAAGAATTCATTAGCCGCTTAAGTAACGTCGGCCCCTTGTACGTGACTCCAAGGTGATAAAGCGGAGACAAAGTCTAAGGGGCCTGTCGCGCCCTTCTAAAAGAAATTTTCCGCTTGCCTTAAGCGAGATTAGACGCGTGGATCTCCTTTTGATTATCATCGATTTGTAAACATACTTTGCAGGTCGTTGACCGTGACCTTACTTAATTCAAACTCGATGTGACGTCACATCTTGGGTTTTCATTTCATCTACACCCGACTATTGCTTTGAACGTCACCTTCGTGAGGCACGCCACAAGTCTCTCTTCATTTCGAGGACCCTGTACCTACTCGGCTGCGGCATTCCTTATAAATAAGCTGGTAATCTTTTCCGCCTTGCTCAAATTGAATTTATAGTCAACAAAGCTGTTTCCTAGAGACCACGAAAAGATAAACTGAGATTTGCCGGCGAGCAATTAAAACTTTACCTTAGAACTAAGTTCGTTAGCTGGCTAGTGTTTCTCGAGGAGGGATTATAAACGCAGTCAAGAAATATGTCCGCTCTTACTTTTGAAAGCGC
This sequence comes from Chloroclysta siterata, assembly GCA_932294275.1. NCBI lineage: Eukaryota > Metazoa > Arthropoda > Insecta > Lepidoptera > Geometridae > Chloroclysta > Chloroclysta siterata. The sequence continues at coordinate 7,519,668 of OW028590.1, forward strand.
CCTGGATCGAAGCGGCCAACTGGTAAATTAAAGTCAAGAATTACAACGCTAATGAAAATGTCTCCTGTTAGATTTACGCTCATAACGCTAGAGACCTATGTTAATTCTCAAATTAAACGCAATCATTGAAGTTATGGAGATGTCGTGTATTTTAGTTCAGCTTTGCCGACACTGAACTGTATTAAACTCAATTTTTTACAAGGTTCTTTTCAATATTTTATTTCAGAACTGCCAGGACTTTATTGTAATCAAAGCGCTATTTAAAATATATTATCTATGGTCTTTCAAAATTGATAACATACAAAAGACTTAACATTAATTATTATTATCCTAACTGATTGTTTCTTAAAAACAGCGTATATATTTCAAAATGATGTTGCTGTAAAAATTTAATTTATGCAGATCTAATTTTATACTTTTCTTTTTCACCAAAAATGTAATCTCAGTATTCCTTTTGGTTTTGGTTGATTATCCTAGAAGTGTGATGAAGACCATGAGTTACCTCAACAGGTGTACCATTGGAAAAAATCACCGAACATTTTATTTAATTAAATCCAACAAAAAATAACCCACTCGACATCCAGCAGTCCATTTACTAAACAAACAAACTCGTGTGAATGTTATTTTACTCGCTCACACCCATGGCTCACCTTTAGGCAAAGAACTAAGTACGTACCAACATTATACGGACCATAGAAGCTTGTTATAGGAAATGTAACCTTGTAACTGCTCATAAAAAGTTAAAATTGCTTGAAGAGTTTCTCGAAAGGCACAAAAGTTGGCGCAGAGTGTAGGTAGTTTCATACAGCAATTATAGGCACGTGTTCACCGTTTCTCATCACAAACTCAACTACTCCAAGCTAAGGTATATTCACACAAAAAGGCATAGATCATATAAAGTTAATTTCACGCTTAATATTACGCACAAAGTAGAAAATAAAAAGGTTTCCTCATACAATAAGCAGCAAAGAAATTCAGTTTTGTTTTTACACAATATTCTAACGTAAGTAAAAAAACGTATAAAAACACTGAGGGTAGTCATGAAAAATCGCCAACAACAAAGTTTCGGAGAATACAAAAATATAATCAACAATAACATAATTTTGAGCCTAACGAGTTTTCCAACCAAACAAATTGTTTTACTAGTTGTCGTATTTAGTATAGAAATTTGGTAAGTAAATCTGTTTAATTGTCAGCCTCATAATAAAGTTTAAGTTATGTTGATAGCTGAATATAGTCATTTCAGACTAATTTTAAAGTATACAATATGATTCAGAGCTCAAAAACCACTGGATTGATAACCAACAGTTAATATTTTGAAAAAGCAATATTTTGTCTGCAAAAGCATTATCCACACTCGGAAAAACTATACCGACCAGGTAAGAGCAATTGTTGGCACGTGTTCGCGTTATTACTTCTCGCAGGGGACAAAACCCGCCTAAGAAAAGATGACGTTTGTATTTTATGTAAATGTTTCCCTTCGTGGGACATTGGTGGCTGTTTTTAGAGCTGAATTATACTGGAAACCTATTCAGCAGTTTTTGATTCGGAGCCGAAATGGGTCATTTTATTTATGAATGCTATGCCTGGGGCGAGTTGTAAGCGGGTCGTACCTATTTGTCGATAAGTTGACGCATCGTTTTGCATTTCGCTCGGGAACTGAGGTATGATAAGGGTTTCCCTCATTTTGGTGCTTCTTTGACTGTAAACTGCATTTTTATGCATGAGCTAGGCGGATGGAGTGAGGCTAGTTCGAACGGATTGTATTATTTTTATTAGTTTCATAGTGCTTACCTACAGTTGAGGAAATCACAAAGATTGTTATAATCACTCGGATAATAACTTTTAGGATTTGGTAAATGTGATTTTATAATAATCAAGTAACAAGTATATTATGTACCTACTCATTTGCCTCATAGTTATACAACTAGTTGATGGAACAAGCAGATGGCCCACCTGATGTTAAGGAATAACCATCACCTATAACAAAGCATTGCCTCGTAAGTCACGCACGATAGGAACGTGCCCTACGATGCACTGCCCTGTGTCCATCAACTTGAGGCATAGATGGTAGGCCTCATGTGCCTGTAATTACACCGGCAACCACACTCTTCAAACCGAAACACAGCAACGCTGCTTGGCGGCAGAAAAAGGCGTGGTGGTAGTACTTCCCCGGACGAGCCCTTCACAAAGAGCTCTACTACTCTCAAAAATATAGCTAAGGTGAAAAATGATGTACTTTGTAGTCCAACAATAGTTGGAAATAATTTAGGTAGGTAGAGGCAGTCTACCAATTTGATATTTCACATTCATTTACGAGTATTACAATAAAACACAGTTGTGCGGAATTTCAGGTTAGACAATAAATTCGAGGTGTAAATAAAAATAGTAAAATGAAATACTACTCGATGGCCGTTTTACACTGCTATACAAGGTGTTCCATAAGTTGTGTATATAAACTTCAGGGGGCTAAAGTACCCATCAATATGAACAACTTTTTCTAAGGAACCAACACTGTGAACGCGAAAAAAAAAACGGCTGTTTCATACATTTTAGCCTGGTAGGTATTGAACTTTTGTATGAAACAGCTGTTTTTTTTTTCGCGTTCACAGTGTTGGTTCCTTAGAAAAAGTTGTTCATTTTGATGGGTACTTTAGCCCCCTGAAGTTTATATACACAACTTATGGAACACCTTGTATATATTTTATAATTTACGATAAATTTGTAATAGATTTTTTCCTGTATTGTGCGGATGGGCTCTGAATTGAAAAGTTTATGCAATTGCTTAGCAAATGCTGAGTGGTGTCTGGTTTTCGTCATAATTGATGTTTTTGTTCTAGGTTAAGGTTTTTTTTATAACATAAATAAATATTTCTATTCTATTCTAAAATGCCGATTGAATAAATCGAATAGAAATGCAAATCAAAATGTAACCGGGCACTTTACAAAAGGATACCCTCAAGACAACTCCTTAAATTATCCATCTGTCTCTCAACAGCTCAACTCTCAAGTCCCGGCAGGTACTACGAATAATTCAAAGGAAAATTCGGATTAAAAATCGCCAGAAGAGAGTAGGTATACTTGAATTTATTTCTCACGACGAAATTGCTGGCGGTTGGCCTTCCTTCCGCGCTGGCTTCCTTGTAGAGATATAAATAGTATGAAATTCCTCCGAGCCACCTCGATTTCATGAATTTTTGTAGCTTCATATTTTGTGACAAATAGTTAACTGTGGAGCCTTGCACGTCTGAAATTGGTTTCTGGTGAGAAACGCACGGAAACGTGTGCATCATTTCAAACTATTTTAAACTCATTTCTGTTCGTTTGTAGAATAAATACTTTGAAGCAGGAGAACAGAGATACTTGTGTACACTCAAGCACAAGCAGTTTATGTATATAATTTATTTATTTATTCTGAAATAAAGATTAAACTTTAGTATGAAGGTTTTGATAGAATATGAAAGTAGTTAATTTAGTCCATCTAAAAATATTAAGCGAGACTCGATCCCGCGTTTACAGTTGGATAAGATATGTGAGATTTTAATCAAAATGTCATTTTATTAATCTGCCGTCAATTTAGATCATAACATAACTGATTATTTATGATCTAAATTAACTGATTGAGCTCGAAGCATAATTTTATCTTCGAAACATATTTCTATAATATTCTTATAAGGAAATAAGTAGCCATTCATCTTCACATATCCTACTCATGCACCCCAATCATTAGCTGCCAGCCACGCCATTGACTCTATTCCATAGTGATGTCGTAGTATGGTACCTAATGCGCTTTCAACATCTCTTTTCAATTTCATGAATATTGAAGATTTTAACAAGTTTGCTTCGTACGAGTATTAATGGATAATTGGTTTTCTGAGATAAATGATTATTTGAATATTTTTCATATTTTATATTTTATTAAATACATGTGTAGTTTATTGCTGCCCGACGCTGTTGGGAGAAGGTCATGGGATTATTTTCCTTATAAGTTTATTTCTTTACAATCGATGTTTATATTATCCAGCAAGACATTAAGACACCCAAACATCCTGTTAGAGATTGCACCGTAGCGGATGCTTGGTTCTATGAGAGTTATTTGCAAATATATATACCTTCATATTTTATTTTTTTCAAATATATAATGTATATTCAAATATACAATATATATAAACGAAATCACCCATAAACACGCCTTGCTTCTGGACAACAGAACATTTTGAATAAAACATTTATTAAAACACTCAAAAAACTCGTACAGTATTCAGTTCAATTCAATTCAGAATTAGACATATTTATTTTCATTAATTTTAGGCATAACTTTTTGAGAAAATGTATACCGAATAAAAATATTTTGCAAACGAAGCTGATATTAAACAAAAGCAAAACCCCATCAACGACACTACCAACCATTACTATTTTGGATACTGTTTTATAACGTAGCTATGTAAAAAAAGATATGCGTATTAATTTATCAGTATTAAAACACTCGATGACAAGACTATCAATGTTTGAAGACATGTTTTGCTCCAAATAAAACTAGAAAACCTTTAGTACATACACATGAAGTGCTACCAAATTAGGCGGGTAATGACATTCACGATAACGCTGCGAATTCCAATGATTTATAGTCGGCCTGCGTGATTGTACGGACGTGATGTGCACAGTGATTATTGATGAGCACGATTGTACTGTCATAACCGATATTCAAGCGATTATAATTAGCGTTAACAACTCTGCAAAGAGTGGACATGTACTACCATATTTGTGCTCTTGCTGATTTCCTCTTAAATGTCTTCTTTATACTTTTATATAATAGAAACATCACGTCATACCACCTTAATATACCAACAAGGCTTTAACTACGATGGCAATTAAATAAAAGTAAGCATTTCAAGACAAAAATGTGCAAAACACACACAAGAGATTCTAAGAATAACTTTTTAATAATAATATAGTATAGTAGTACAAATTTCCGGTATATTTGCCGAAGTAAACTGGGCATGCAATAAAATTAAGTGCAGAAAAACTTTATTATAAATCTCTGAACCGAGTCGAGAAGGTAGGTACTGTGGTTATAAGCAAAAATCCAAGCCACTGAGGCTGAATACGCGGAATCCTCCATGAATTTATAGTGGCACAAGAAACTTCAGGAAGGAAGCTTGCTTGGATTTTAAAGTTTACAAAAGAAATATAATGTTTTAACGGTGTCAGGTGGATTTTTTACAACGGGCAACCGCGAGACCACGTATCGTGATGTGAGTTAAAAATATGATATTATTTTGGATATTTTGTTGGAATATGGAGGCTATTATGCAAATGATTGTGGCTTGCCTTTTACAAATGGCTCTCATTCAGATTCTTGTCCGCACGAAACTGCATAATACTCCAGGCGGTATACCGTGCGGGTACATTTTACGTAGATGCAGCCCATTTTCAGTTCGTATTCAGCGAGTTGAAGAGTCACTCAAAGCGTACTATCGCTTGCGTCATGTTTCTTAAAAACTAATTACCTTCGTCTTGATACGTGGTTTTTGACTGAAAGTACGAGTATTTAGGAGTACGTTCATATTGATTATGATGATAAATTCTCTTAGGAGATTAACAATATGGATAAGATCCTTAGAAGCCATATAAAGTTGATAGAAGATAAGTTAAGATTACATTGTAAAAGGATCATACAAAAGAACGGTAGGAACCAAGCCGTAAGTTTGTTGCCTGTTCTTCTAGGCTTTGGTCGCGTGGAACTGGCACCTAGAGTCACCTAGCTTTAAGACGTTTCAAAGTGATCCTTGTGATTTTATTGAATAAATACATTTTGACTTTGACTTTGACTTTAAAGGAGCGCTAAGAAAAGTATAATACTCCTCACCCTCAAGTATTCCCTCACGCAGCTTAGTTAGTAGTAGCTCTGCCTTCTGCGTTGTAGGCCGTGGGTTCGATCCCCACCGACAACAAACCGTGTTATGAACAAAGATGTTTGTTCTCTATCTGTTTTTTTTTAATAAAATTTAAAAGAATATAGTAACGAAAAAAATATATAAGCCAATATGAGCCTTATGAGAAAAAATAGGGAGGGGGGATTCTACCACAATACTACTACTACAATAAGACCTGCTGGTGACGATAACGATTTTTCTTGCTTGTTCTAGATATTTCTTGTTACGTGTAGAATCGCCTAGTTTATAAGACGTTCCAAAGTGATCCTTGTACTCAATATCATTTTGATCTTCACTTTAGATCATGGTGTACGTTAAAATTAGCTGATAATCGCTGCTTTAGATCCTCTAAGTTCGGATAGAGACAATTTAAAACAAATTAGTTACAGTACGGAGGGTAAAATCAAACGGAGTATTTATGTCGAACGCCGACGAAGCGTAGCGAGAAGACGTGACTGAAATACATTCGTACAATATGCAGCTCTATAAACGTTCATTTACTTTAACATAATTAACTAATTCCCTCCACCCGATCCCTTTGACTTTGCGGCTCAGGCCCTACCTAATAAGATAAGCTTGCAATTCCTCCTGTCACCGATAACGTCTGTGAGAATTCTTTCGGGACTTTTGGTTTCTTAGGTTTCCCTGATAAAATAGAAAAAAAAGAACCAACTTCACGACTTTTATCTCGGTAGATATCTGATAGATGTCCCTTCAAATCTCTTAGAGAGCTCCGGTGGTCCAGTGGGACTCACTTCGCCTCTTCTAAACGTTAAATCGCGGGTTCGAATCCGTGGGCTTGCAACCTGACACCTATAAGTAACTATTATCGGGTACTATTATTAATATTTTATTTTATCTTACAATACCAACTACCAACCAAGATGTCTAAGGCATCATTTGGAATTTACAAGTGCCAAATATAATAATTGCTCGGACCTCTGACTCCTTAGACATCCTCTAAGAATCCGGGGTTGGTAGTTGGTACCAAGAGATAAAATAAAATTGTTAAGTACCCTTTATTAGTAACTTCAAGCATTTGAACTTTTTTGTAGGTATGGTTAGCAGCTAAGTTTTTTTGTTTTTTTTTTACATGTTTTTTGATAGCACAAACAGATGCCCCTCCTGATGTTAAGTGGCAATCATCACCTATAACAAAGCATTGCCTCGAAAGTCACGCACGATATGAACATGCCCTATGATGCACTGCTCTGCGTCCATCAACTTGAGGCATATAGATGTTAAGCCTCATGAACCTGTAATTTTACCGGCAACTACACCCTCAAACGGAAACACAGCAACGCGGCTTTGCGGTAGAATAGTAATAGTGGTAGATCCCCGGACGAGACCTTCACAAAAAGCTCTACTACTTTTAAAAGTTATTAACCAGAAAGCCTAAACAATAATTATCATACCTTCGTCTTAGTTTACTTCATCTAAAATCCTGTCCCAAGAGCTATAGCGTTCCATAAAAGAGCGCTGTAAAAACATCTGAAATAATTCAAATCAATCAAACTCCTGTTTAGTTATTTCGAAGAAAATATCTATATTCTTCGAGGAATGTCACTTTCAAAATGCAAGATAAAATAAAAGTGGCGGTATTTTTACAGCTAATAAAAAGTGAACAGGCAACAGGGTAGGTACAAGTAATCGTTTTATTTTACCGTCTACGCGCTTGTCACACTGCAAAAAGCAGGTTGCTATTTTAAAATAAAATTTCTAAACATCCATGAGAGAAAGCTTTAAATTGCATATTCTAATTATCATGAGAGAAGATAACATACAGATAATTATTATAAATATTATTGCCTACTATGTGTTAGTAATATTCCAAAATATAATAATATATATAATATACTAGCTGACCCGTGCCCACTTTGTTGGGCGGTGTCAAATTTGCAATAAAATAATATTGCGGCTATAAATTGAGATGAAGGCTATCCTATCTTTTAAGTTAGATCAAACTGCACACGGTGCGCAAATTTGATTGAAATCGGTTATGTAGTTTAGGAGCGGACAAACAACGTGACGCGTAATTTATATATATTAAGATATATAATATAATATATAATATAATATATATATTTCATATCATAATACAATCAAAAACATATTAAAAAAACACAATAACTTCAAAATGTTATTAGTAAAACAAAATTAACACTATTTCTAGCCAGCTATTGTCGGTAATTATTTTTTAGGCCATGTGGATAGAAATCCAGTGCCTGAAAATGGGGTTAGCCAGATAGTCAGACACGGGCCTCAGGATAGTGTTGTTGGAACGACCCAACTAATCCCAGAACACCGCTACGCGCTAGACTATCCGATGAATCGGTAGGTACCTAATAATTGCTTAAAACAGCACTGCACGTGTAATATACCATCATAAATCAATTATTCACCTATTTAAACGCTGTGCCTATGGTGTCCTGTCTGCCCAACGGTCCACCGTGCTTCTCAATGAAATGTCATCAAAATTCCACAAAGGATGTCGCGTCAAGCGAAGCTTACACGAAACAAAACGTGTTCAAACATAATATTTTGTTGACACAACACTGTACATTGTGTTGGAAATTCGGAGTTTTTTTGTTCTTTTTCCCTATAGCCGAACACAATCGGATATCATTAGCGTTATTTATGTGTGCGTCGTGTCGTGGACGCTCGGCCGACGTGACTCCAATTCGCATCGGGTGCTATCTCGGACTTTTACTATTTTCATTCATTGCTATAAACGGCCCTGCTTCGTTGATGTATTGTGGTAACTTAGCTTTGGCTATGAGAATAAATACTTGTGCCTAATATTGAATTTTTCTCGTTCATCACAAATTCATCGGGTATTTATTTTTAAACAACATGCAATCAATTAATGCATGGACACGCTTAGTCCAGCAAAAAAAACAACCATAGAATTGTATCCAAAGTCAAACTTACTTTGGATAGGTGAAGAAGAATCATCGAACAAAAGAAAGCTCGCAAATTAAATATCAGACTAAAACCGCAACATTCATCAATCTTGCGGCCTTAGCATTGTGTCTAGATAGAGTCTCCCGCTGACCTGAACAAATGCAGGTGCCGCCTAATTACCAAGAAGAAAGAGTGAGATGAAAAATCTCACACGCGTAAGCTAAAACGAGATGGATAGATCAAGAGTCAATCCGTCAATGTCGTTTCGGGTAATCTTGTAAAGCGAGAGTGATAAATCCGAGTGAGGCGTCAAAAGCATGATTTTTGCGTTTGTTATTATTGAAACAGGAGTTGACACACGTCATTTTCTATCATCACAGCTATTCATCATTTCCTAATCTCATTTTCTCATAGCATTATCTCGTTGAAATCTTTGAGGGGTTTAATGGTATTTTTTCTTCACTTTGATTTTATAAACGGTTTTCAGTATTAACTCTATCCTCTTACTAGGAAGTAGTAAGAGGAAAAAGTACCAATAATGACTCCTATGTAGGTGACCTTTTTAGAAAGTTTATGTATCCTAAGTAGGTGATATAAAAAAACTCATGATAAAGTAAACACGGCCTATGAATAAACGCTTAACAAACATTGCAAAATAAAATTACCAAAAGAAAACGGAATAATATTGATACTCCACATGTTCAAAGAAAAGTTCGTAAATATCCAATTTATAGGGAGTTAAAAGCGGAGACTTATCTTTTTATGTAATTTGAGGGTCGGAACTTGAAATAGACTTATAACTTTTCAGAAACCGATCAATAATTTTGTCCGTTTCACCGAAGTCTTTTTGATTATTGATATCATTGACGATATAAATCATTTTTAAGGATAAACAGTCTTAGAGCAGTATAATCATTATCAATAGTCACTGTTGATATTTGATTATTGAGTTTTTCGTAATTTGTGAGAGCAGTCTCAACATCAGGAGCACCTTCCATTTTTTCTTGGCATTAGAGAGAACGACAATTTTTTTTTTGTAACACAAAGTCTTCGCATACGAAGTGTCGAACCAGCTTGTAATAACTGAAACTGAAACAGCTCCTTAGATCGGCAGGCACGACCAGCTTGTTTTGTAGAATAAAGCGGCTTTAAAGCGCTTATAAAAATTAAATGAGTGCGACTGAGAGGTAACTACTGACAAATACACTCGCCCGCAAAAATAAAGGGTCACCTAGTTAGCTCCAAATAACTTTGAAACCACACAATCTAGCTCTATAAATGAAAAAGTATCTGAAAGAAAATTTTATTCCACATAAAATAAACTACCACCACTCTGCGCACCACCCAAACTCTAACATGGTGATAATTCTGGTACATTCTTTCAAAGTCAAAGGCATAATTTTCCAAAAATTGCTCGAATTTAATAAAGAAAATCAATTTACAGTCCCATAAATAGACAAAATAAAAAGACAAAATCAAAGAAGTTGAAATTGAAAAATGAATAACAATTTGAAAACAGGTAATTTTTACTTAAAACGCATTTTGTTATGCCATTACAGTAAAAAAGGTTAAATGAAGGGTTGCTTAAAGTCCGCATATCCTCTTTTGGTTTAATTTCATAAGCAAAAGAAGTTTTCTTGATCATTTCTTGACAATATTGCTGTTTTCAAATTATTATTTTTACGGGCGATTGTAGTATGTGACTGAGAGAAGGTGATTGTTGGTACCACTTATATAAGATTCGTAACAACCGTAATCTTATGTAAAACCGCTCGGAGTTTAAAATTGTATCATCTCTCATTAGATTACAATAGTTCCATTCAGATAGGATAAGTGAATCTAGGTCTGATTGTCTAATTGTCTAATTGTGTTATTGGAAACAATTATTGGCAAATGTTTTGCATAGCAAACAGTTGGATGGCGACGATTTTGTCGAAATTCAGTCGATAATTGTTTTGCCACAGTGGAAACTGTTTCAGCGCCGAAGAATATTTATATTATTTGTGAATATTTTCAGCTACGATCTAGCCCCAAACTAAATAATTATCGTTATGAAAACCAAAAAGCTGAGAAAATATTTCGTCACACTTTTTTGTGAATACATTACCAATGTATTCACAACATGTTTGGATGTATGGATGGATGTATGATGGTGGCTGAATCACGGCATTAAATACGATCCGAAACGTAGAACAAAAAATATAGTTCGTAATCTGGATTAGCATAGAAGTTACTTTTTATCCCGAAAAAGACCGGGAGCGGTAGAAAACATAAACAAATACAATACAGGGAAAACGCTTTAAAAAACAATGTTAGCAATCGCTACCAATATGTTAGTGATGCTGCGGGGGTTTAAGAGTAGCAGAGCTCTTTGTAAAGGGCTCTTCCGGGGAAGTACTACCACCACGCCTTTTTCTGCCGCCAAGCAGCGTTGCTGTGTTTCGGTTTGAAGAGTGTGGTTGCCGGTGTAATTACAGGCACATGCGGCTTAACATCTGTATGCCTCAAGTTGATGGACGCAGGGCAGTGCATTGTAGAGCACGTTCCTATTGTACGTAACTTACGAGGCATTGCTTTGTTATAGGTGATGGTTACCACTTAAAATCATCTGCTTGTTTCATCAATTAGTTATATAAAAAAAGGTATTGTCCAAAATGTTTACAAAAACAGCACAAAAAACTAAACTACAACTAGCTGATATATAAGGCTAGTTATAGGCTGTGTACCTGTGTAAGAATAGTAAAGTGATTTTAAGTATTGCCACAGAAAAACAGCAAAGCTATTTCTCCTAAGTCTAGACTCGTACAATACCTTAGCTTAACAAAATAAGCCGTGCACTAACGGATTTTCTACTCATTATGTTTTTTGCTCACAATACTTTCTTTCAACTGGCGAAGTAAAACCTGGGAACGAAACTAAGAGCTCAAGCATAAAGAGCTTTAACAAAATGCTTTCGAAATCTTTTCATTATAACACTTAGTTTCAATAAGTTCTAATCAGCCACAAAGATGAGATCATTGATATTTTGTGTCCAAGAAAGAACCTGTAACACGCTTACAAGCGGACCAAGCCTTTGCTTGAGGCAGTACCCTCAACTAACTTGCTCAGATAGTTACTGCAAGCCAAGCCAAGTTTTCCAATAAATAATATTACTTGAATGTGTGTCGCGGAATTCAATATTATTGTTGAAATACTACAGTTTCTCTATAATCTTCGGATTAATAAAGTTCTAAAGTGAAGGTAGTTATTTTAAGAGTGTTGGAATCCGCACTGACGCTAAGACTCTTTGCAACCGCGTCTTAATATATTGGTGGACTTTCCACACAGCACTATCTAACCTCAAACTAAGCATAGCTTCTGTAATGGGAACCAGATATAATAATTACATACTTTTTCTAGTAATACATACATACACCATGGGAAAATAACTACACAGAGAACAAACATCTATGTTCATCACAAAAATGTTCGTTCTTGGTAGTGATCAAACCCACAGCCTACAGCGCAGAAGGAAGTGTTTTTTTATACAACTAGCTGATGGAATTAGCAGATGACCCAGCTGATGTTAAGTGGTAACCATCACCTATAACAAAGCATTGCCTCGTAAGTCACGCACTATAGAAACCTGAGGTATATACTATAGTCCATCAACTTGAGGCATACAGATGTTAAGCCTCATGTGCCTGTAATAACACCGGCAACCACACTCTTCAAACCAAAACACAGCAACGCTGCTTGGCGGCAGAAAAAGGCGTGGTGGTAGTACTTCACCAGGCGAGCCCTTCACAAAGACCTCTACTACACTGAAAGTGTGATCCCATTTCCTGATCATGAGATCGTGGGTTAAAATCTGATCGTGCACCAGTAATAATGTATATGCGCTACTGCACAATGTCTGCATATACAAAAAATAATACTTGGAAATCTTCAAAGAATCATGAAGTGAAATCCATCCCTTAAAGCCATGGTACAGAAATAATGTTTACACCAAAGTTCTCTGCTTGTATGTGGCATTACATGATCAGCCTCGAAGGGAAGTCAAGCGTAAACGCAAAGATAGGTTAAGATGGAGGGTTTTGGTTGACCGCGCTGGCCGGTCTTACTGGCAACTTGGACAGAACATTTAATGGTCTTAGGTATCGATGGGTCTAGAGATATAGTACTTTACAAGATATAGTATATACTAGAGAGTTTGTATTTATCTGTATAATATTTGAAACCGGTTTTTTTTTTTTTAAAGTTTAGTAAATGGCAGATTTACGACCGGTTTTTGAAAGCTTGATCAAAACTAAACGCATGTCAAGTCACTTGCTCGCATGTCAAGTAACTTGCTATTTCTATCAAATTTGATGTAATAGCTGAAATGGCGAGTGACTTGACACCCGATTAGTTTTGATTGAGCTTTCAGAAACCGGCCGTAAGTCTTGCAATGAGTTATTTTCATTCAAGTGAAATTTCAATGCCGTATATAGAAACACAAAACTGGAAATCTGATTAAGAGATGCGTTCTGCGAACCATGAACACACGTATCAATGCTTCTAAGAATCTTAATGTGCAGGAAAATTCAACACACTTCTGACGAAAATCAAGTAGACCAAACTCAGCGTTGAATTTAAATTTGAAAAGCAGAATGCGACAAAATTACTTGGAATTAGATAGCAGTACACGTTCATGGAATTAATTATGCTAGAAATAATAATATAGCTAGAATAACATTCAATGTAGGAATACCAACATGTTTCTAAAGAATGAATGGGAGCATTGATGGTCTAGTAGCAACCACGCCTTCCGATCCTAAGGTCGCGGGTTTGAATCCAGTCTATACCTAGATTTTATAGACCTTCTAAAATCCTGACTTAGGCTCTATACCATCCCATAAACTGAGGGCATGAGTAAAAAAAATGCTGCAAAACAGAAGCTGTAAAAATCATTTTTTTATACCCTTAGTTAAACAAGCAGATGGCCCACCTGATATTATGTGGTAACCATCACCTATAACAAAGCATTGCCTCGTAATTCACGCATGATAGAAACGTGCCCTACGATGCACTGCCCTGCGTCCATCAACTTGAGGCATACAGATGTTAAGCCTCATGTGCCTGTAATTACACCGGCAACCACACTCTTCGAACCGAAACACAGCATTGCTGCTTGGCGGCAGAAAAATGCGTGGTGGTAGTACTTCCCCGGACGAGCCCTTCATAAAGAGCTCTACTACTCTTCTGTCATTTAAAACAGATGCTAAAGCCTATTTACGTATTTTAACTCAGCAATTTATTTTGGTTTACCTGAATAATTAAATTAATGGTGATTTTCAACGCAAGCACGCCAATCATGGTTTAGTTAGCTCACATAACAGCACTAACTATATCTATTCAGAATCTGCAAGACTAGTCATTTGGCAACACACCCAGACAGTAATGGAACCTGAGAATATTATCAAGTTGTCTACATTTCCATTACAGGTTGTATTTGATAGACCATGTTAACACTGATTGTTTTATGAATTAACCCATAATTATTCGGTTTCAGACGTTGCGATTTGCAGCTACCGTATCTCGTAGCACAGTAGAAGTAACTGCTACGCCATTCGTAGCTTCGTAGCAGCCTACGGTGCATAATATACAAGCATTCGCCTACGGACGCACTAAGATACTTACCCAGATTATTTGATAAAGTAATATTGTAATGACAGCCTTCATAGCTCAGTTGGTGGCCTACTGCGCTGTAGGCCGTGGGTTCGATGCCCACCGAGAACAAAAATTTGTGTGATGAACATAGATGTTTGTTCTCTGTCTGGGTGTTATATAACATTGTAAGTAAGAATTTACAAAGAAAAGTATACTATATGTATTATACCAGTTATCTGGTTCCCATATTACAAGCTTTGGCTTAGTTTGGGGCTAGGTAGTGCTGTGTGGAAAGTCCACCAATATTTATTTATTTATATGGATAAACAATATACATCTTTGTGAAAAAAGAATTATATTAAGCCTCGACTTGAGCTGCGTTTATTCTAAGTTACATCTAAATTTTTCAGCTATCATAGAGATGAGTGAGAACGAACATACACACCCACCCTCACACACACTTACATAACGAGCTTACGAATTATAAGTGTGCTTTGAATGTCGTCAATCCTAATTTAAAATCTAAACCCGATTCGTTCTCGCGCAGAATACTAAACAGTCACTAAATAACTTCAGTACTTATTCCCACGCAATTAAAACTTGGTCTGACATAGGTTGTTTTCAACCTTTTTGTATTGTTTTAGTCCAATCGTGCGCTAAACAAAGAGTGTTGAGACAAAAGAACTTTCCTTGTATTTAGTGCAGGTTTCCTGGAAATTGCCAGTGTATATATAATTGAGTACCTCAACTACATAGTTAATGAGACACGTCCTTACACAAAATAAAATATTTTAGTTCATTCATAAAGTTTACACAGCTCTTGCATTTTTACGCTCTTTATTACGTTGCTGAGAATTGTCTAAGTTTAGACGACGGCCTATGACGTTCTTCGACAACTTCGTTATATAATAATGATGAATAATGATGTTCTTTTTTTGCGGCAATACTTCGTGTTTGCATATCTTTGTACTGAGTTTGGATATTTAATTTTACTCGTAGTTTCTGGTAACAAAAAGGGATAATAGTTGTGAGATAAAAACATAACCAACAAAGAGACAAATCTTAAAGGACGTCACTGGTATAGGTTGTGTGTGAGTGAGATGTAATGATAAGCGCTGCCATATGAGATTCGTTTCTTGATTCGCGCGATGTATACGCTTATCTCATGCACATTGTTCACTTCCTTTTTTTGTGGCTAGACGTGTTTGATTGAAACTCGCAGAGCAACGCTATACGTCAAACAAAAATATTTCCGTCGTTTCTTTGACAAGTCTAAAGTAGAAAGTCTGCGAAATGAGATTAAAATACCAGAGCAGAAAACGGAATGTCTAATGGCCATTTAATGTAAGTTGAGTTACTATCTATTATACTATGTCTAGTTCTTTGGGAGTTGCAAAATACATCCGCTACGCTGAATAAAAACTAACTTGAACAATAGCTGGTCGTATTGGAAACTTTTAAGGAACATTGTACCGTTGTCTATTTGTACGGCAAACAGTTTTTTATTAGGTAATACTTTATGGATTAATTATGCAACAATTTAAATGGTCCGTTGTACCTGTAATGCTTTGTTTACACGAGCTTAATAACTAACGCTTAGTACTTGTCATTTACACTAATACCTTGTGTGTTGTTTATTGTGATGTCATTCATCAATTAGTATTAGTGTAAATGCCAAACTCAAGTGAATAGAAGACGGTTTTTACTATCTTCACCAAAATGTACTAAGGCACCCGTTGCTTTTTAATCGTCTGTTTAGTCATGACAAGTGTTTAGCAACAAGTTTGAGAGTACTGGCATTGTGCACATACATTTTTGAACAGAAAAACTCATTGGTGCACGACCTGTTTCAAACCCACGACCTTAGGATCGGAAGGCGGGGCCACTACCACTAAACCACCAGTGCTCTCAAAAAATGTATGTGCACAATGCCAGTACTCTCAAACGGTGAAGGAAAACATCGTGAGGAAACCGGCATGTCATAGAACCTAAAAAGTTCTAAAACATGTGTCAAGTGCTTGAAAGGAGACTCTTGAGGCGCACTCAAAATCCTTTCACCACACTGTTTCGAAAGAAACTAGTGACACGACAAGAGAGAGAGCGACGAGTTTGAGCTCAATTTAAAACTAATATCGAATTTATTTTTTATATATTTTAAATCAATGAGTAAACTGTTACTTCTTACGTGTCACTAAGCAGGTTAATTAACTGTACTAAGGCACTAAGTTCGTGTAAACTAGGCATAAGTGATGCAGAAGTCCACTAAACGAGAGCTAGAAGAAGTTCGAACAAGTTGTTCTTTTTGGTTTGAGTCGGCTTCTATGGTTGTACTTTGTTTAGCTCTTGCTGCGTATCTGATTTATAATCTGTTCGTAGTTAATAAAAAAATACAAAAATGATGGACTTTCCATACAGCACTATCTAGCCCCAAACTAAGGCAAAGCTTGTAATATGGGAACCAGATAGGTAATATAATACAAGTTATTTACTTTTTTTTTGTAAATACATACTTATAATATACAAGGTGTTCCATAAGTTGTGTATATAAACTTCAGGGGGCTAAAGTACCCATCAATATGAACAACTTTTTCTAAGGAACCAACACTGTGAACGCGAAAAAAAAAACAGCTGTTTCATACAAAAGTTCAATACCTACCAGGCTAAAATGTATGAAACAGCTGTTTTTCTTTTCGCGTTCACAGTGCTGGTTCCTTAGAAAAAGTTGTTCATATTGATGGGTACTTTAGCCCCCTGAAGTTTCTATACACAACTTATGGAACACCTTGTATAGGTAATAACACCCAGACAGAGAACAAACATCTATGTTCATTACACAAATATTTGTTCTCGGTGGGGATCAAATATTTGTGTAATGAACATAGATGTTTGTTCTCTGTCTGTTGAACAACCATGAACAAAATAATTAACACACACACAATATCAGTGTAGTATCCAAAACGAGGCTGCAGGAGCTGATCGAGTCTTGCTCCCCTGAATCCACATCATCATCATCGGGATGCCAAAATATTGCTGCTAAAATATTGCTGCCACAAACCTAACCAAAGTCCTTCTCTCCGCTACTTTAAGGAGCTGGGCTGGCTGGGGTGAGGTTAGCAGGGAGATAATGCACAATACACCCCACTGCGGGACGTCAGTGCAGATCTCATTCCTCCACCATGAATTAAGAATTAGAATATCAGTGTCGATATACAAATAGTTAAGAACAAGAGATTGGAATCAATTTCCGGTTCGAAATTTACAAATCTAAATACGTTACTACTATTTCTGAATAAAAAATGTAAGACGATCCGTAATTAAAACGTCCTCACTATAATCTGGACGTACTTGGTAAGAGAACTGGGGGGTTATCTACCGTACCTGGGGATCAAAGTGGTGAAGCTGTTACAATTTTTAAAATACATTTTTTTTATACTACTATGTAAGCTAGCTAGCGCACGGCCCACCGCTGATAGGAAGGGATGGGCTGTAAACGTTTATATATTAAACCGCCCTTTCTGAATAAATTCTGACAAAAGACTTTTTTTTATTCAAAATATGAAGAGTTTGTATACGTAAGAATAGTTACAAATAATACAAACTAGTGAAGAAAATTAGAACAAAGGTCAGCTCATTTAAGTTAAAAAATTACAGCAGGCTTAACATTCGCTCAATATTCAGTAAGCGACATGAGATGAACTCCGGGCCAGGAGTTTATCATCGCCCTGTCACTCTACAGTTATTTATGGACCAGTAAACTTGGAAATATATTTTCCTCGTCGGCGGCCGCGTCCATTTCAGGTTAAGCCCCTTGGGCCAGGGCACTAGACGAGTGGAGTGTCATAAATTTGAAAACTGTTTCGGGAGAGCGAAAAAATGAAACAAATATTTGACGTTCGCTCCGATCTTCGATAGCCTGTGGATTTACGACTGTTTACGAATTTAACTTGAGCACTAAGCTAACACAATTGACTATTCATAGAAGGGGCGTAGTCATTTCGAATTGATATTATTATACTCCACTAATACCCCTAACCCTTAACCCTTCTTTTCTACAGAAAGCAATCCTAATATTTGTGTTTATTCGTTGTTTTGTTCCTTACATTAAATATAACATCTAAAATATGGTGCCGTCCAAAGATCCAAAGTTTGTCTGGAAGATAGCGATAAGACCGCTTATTGTACTTCGCTGTAATTCTAGTTAGTTCCAATAATTGGGTTTAAAACTTCAGGGGGCTAAAGTACCCATCAATATGAATAACTTTTTCTAAGGAACCGACACTGTGAACGCGAAAAAACAGCTGTTTCATACATTTTAGCCAGGTAGGTTTTGAACTTGTCTATGAAACAGGTGTTATTTTTCGCGCATATTGATGGGTACTTTAGCCCCCTGAAGTTTTAAACCCAATTATTGGAACACCTTGTATATGTACTTATATCTTCTATCTGTCTATCAGTCTCTTTCTTACCAGCGACATTTTAGCACTGTCAAATTAATAAAAATATCTTAATAGTTCATATTGTAAAGTAAAGTTTATTCAAAATAACTGACAAAAGGGTTCTATCAAATAATTAGAAAATAAAAAATTGTAACTTGGTGGGTAGGTATATATGTAGTTCTAAAACAAGGACAGAACAAAGTGTAGTAAGTTAGTAAATAATATTATGAAATGTATTGAAACAGCAGATTCTTCTAGGCTTTTTGGGCTTGGTCGCGTGGAACTGGCACCTAGATTCAGCTGGTTTTATGACGTTTCAAAGTGATCCTAGTAATTCAACTCAATAAATACCTTTTGACTTTGACTTTGATTCGACACCGGTTGACGTGAAAGAGTCTTTGTTGGAATATTGATGAAATAATACTATTTTTAATATGTCATCAGATTTGGCTTCTATAGGTCTGCGAGAATTGTTCCCGGAATTATGGCGTACTAAAATAATTTTAACGACACTTTGATTACTTTTATCGCAAGTTTTCGCTTCAGTTGTCACGTTTTCGAACCATTAGTTTTATGCGAATTACTAGTGAGAAATTGCTTATTTATTATCAGTGCTTTATGAACAAAACAATTTATCTCAAGTGCTCTTTATTGGTTAACAAATTAAATAAGACATCAAAAAAATTCGTAAAGGTACTGTTAAATGTTTTTTGACTTTGATTATGTTTCAATACTGAATACTGAAATCAGTAAAATCGTAATGAAAAATTGCTTTAGCTTATTAATACTGACAGCCTTCACAGCTCAGTTGGTAGTAGCTCTGCCTTCTGCGCCGTTTGCCGTTGGTTGTGATCCCCACCGAGAACAAACATTTGTGTGATGAACATAGATGTTTGTTCTCTGTCTGGGTGTTATATATTATAAGTACGTATTTACAAAAAAAAAAGATATTATGTATTATATCAGCTATCTGCTTCCCATATCACAAGCTTTGGCTTAGTTTAGGGCTAGATAGTGCTGTGTGGGAAATCCAACAATATTTATTTATTTATATCACAAGCTTTGGCTTAGTTTAGGGCTAGGTAGTTTTTTTTTAATGTAGGAGACACACAAACGGGCTTACAGCCCATCTGATGTTAAGTGGTCACCGCCGCCCATATACACCAACAACACTTGGGGTGTTGTCGTTGCGTTGCCTGCCCAGACGGACTTTATTAATTTTTTTCTTGAAGCTATTCATGTTATAACTGAGCGGGAAAACATCCGGTGGTAGCGCATTCCACAGTTTGTGAGTATAAGGGAGAAAAGATCTCGAAAAGCGAGCAGTCCGAGAAACCCAAGGATCCAGTAGATGTGGATGTAGTGGTGGTATCCAGTAGTGCTGTGGTCCTATCAGCACTTTTTTTCAGAAGTTTTTTTTCATTGTAGGCCATGAGTTCGATCTCCACCGAGAACAAACGTTTGCTTAAAGAGCATACATATAATTATAACATCTACATAGCAAAGAACAGTTCTCAAACATAAATATATAAATATAATAAGCTATCTGGTTTTCATTTCATTTTCATAGGTAGGAAGAATGTCCATCAATATTTTTATATTTATTGACTTAAGTGTTCCAATATGATGGTCTGGATATACTTTTAATGGACGATAGATACCAAAACAGTATAGTAACTTCTGTCATAAAGGTAGTTGCCAACTCCAAACATGTCCGAAACGAAATGTCTCCTTTATTAGTTTTTGTTGGGCAAATAAACTCATTGTCATTGCGGGAGTAAACGAGGTTTCCTTTTAATTCTGTTTCTTACGTAACTTTGCAACAATATTGTACGAAAGACAGTCATGAGGAAAGTTTTGGCTGGATTGTTATCAATTATCTGTTCTTAGAACAATATTAGGAGCTTACTAGAAAAATGTTATGAGTTCTGTGTTTTATAAGATGTCTGTCTGTAAGAAAATAACATAACATAATATCCCGTTTACACTCAGCTCATGTCCGTGAAAATATGCAGAGACATGGGCAGGGACTTGGACAATGCAAGAATGTAAACAAGCCACTTCCATGTCCACTCGCGTTGCCGCTCGCGATGCCCGTATTGCGTGAACACACGTTGCCGGCGACGCTGCCGCAGACATATGGACGGCAACATTTCCGTCCAAGCAAAAGGCAGTGCGAATGTCTAAATGTAAACGCAGTATTACATTTAAAAATAAAACTAATAAAACTTCTCACAAGTAAATGCTATTATAGTATAGCAGAATTTACGGAAGACGAAATAATGACTAAAGAAATAGTCTAAATTATCCCTCCAACTTTACCTACTCCCTAAACTTTCAACCTTACTTAACTCTAAGCATTCTCAAATGAAGCCAACTTTATTAGTTACCTAAGTAAAAGTGATTTTTATCATTAGTGATAAGTTTTAAATTTACATGACTTACTTATGTACCTACTTACTTTAAGATACTCATTAAATGGGCATAAAAATCATTGGAATGCCCCAGTGGGGCTCATGTCATTTGTTACCCCCTAAGAACCTGTATATAACATATAAAACAATGTTTAAATGATTATGGTTATGATTAAAATAAGCTTTTTTAAATCAACTTATTATAGTATTATAAAAAAGTAACATAAAGATTATAAATACCTCTATAACTAAACACATTTGAATCAGAAGCTGCCTCACACTTTTAATCCCTGAGCGACAGGTTCCAAATCCATCACCTCTGCAAGAATACTTACTTATTCCTTCATCGGTGGACGGCATTGCACACATGTTAGAATAGAAAAACCCATCTTTGGCTGGTTTGGAACACACAATCTAACGATCAGAAGGCAGAGTCACTTCCAGTATATCTAACTGGGTTTCAGTGAGATGAATATAACATAACTTTAATTTTTTTGACGTTGTATTCTTTTTTTTGTTTTATTTTATTTCTGTGTAATGAATGTAAAGGGACAGCACCATCACTATCCTTATCAGGAGGCTCCATGATCGACGTTTATTGACGGTAGGCGTGAGTTTGTCGGGCGAAGAGAATAAAACGAAACGGTATAATCAAAAGAAGTTACTATTCACTAAAATATGATTATCAATGGATACAGGATAGTCTAATCTACGATAATACACAGACACTCCGCCGAACACGTAATGCGCATGCGCGATGTAAACCGATTCGATCTGTAATGCCGGCAATCGAGCGGTCGACCCGCGTCGCACACTAGCGCTCGTAGTTGTGTCAGAGTGACAGTCTTGCCACTCTAAAATAATCAACGCGCCGTCACGGCCGGACTGACATTCACGCGTCCTCGCGTGTCTGGCTTGTGTCCAGTCCTCTCCTCTTCTCCTGCAGTTAATCTGTAAAGACAACACGACTGGTAGAGACATCTTAACACACTCGCCTATCCCTGACACATCAATTATCTGTAACCCATCGAACATCATCTAAACATCTGACCCCTCTCCCTTTGACACACATACACTAGACCGGACAACTGATCTCAGACGTCCCTTCGACCAGCCACCATCTGTAATGACGACATGGACCGGACAATCCATCAGCGTCCTTTCGACTAGTACGCACGCACCGAATAATTCATCACCACCAGCCCAGTGTCTGGCCCGGAACATCGACCTGCATAAGCCAGTCCCTTAGGCCATTCACTTGCTGCACACACCGCCGTAGTTGGCTCAAGAGTAGTCTAGCATTAGGACGTCGACCCGCATAAGCCAGTCCTATTGAAAGATACAATTTACCATCCGTAACCCCAGTAGTTCTCCACATTAGGCGTAGCCACGTAGTTGTCAATGTTAGCATTACGTACATGGGATTTACACATAAAACTCAACTTACGATCTACTTTTCATCATGATCAGAAGCAGATAGGGTTCCAGAGGTAGCGGTCATAGTTCGCGAACTAGACACCGAGACCGTGTCACTAGCATCATCAGATAGTTCCGTCTCAATCTCTTGATCGCGGACCGCCGCCGTCTCGGCCTCATCACCGTCATTAATTAATGAAGTAGCCGCCTCAAGTAAACCATCGTAGCCTCCGGGTACTGCACGTAAGTTTTCGTGAGCGTACTTATAGATTCGGTTGGACCCATCAATATCTTTTAACTCATACCTATCGTTGTCTAGTACGCGGGTAATCATGAACGGACCTTTAAACTTACGTTGCAATTTTGTTTGATTACGCTCACTACATTTTACGAAAACAAAATCACCTTGAGAGAAGAGCTTTACAGTTGCTCTACCACGGTTAAAACGCTCTACATCCGAAGATGCTGCCTTTATAATATTTTCGGATGCTCTTTTTCGTATCACGTCTAAATCTAAACGGGGCTCAGGTACCGTGTGTGACGATATGCTAGATAAACCTAACGACTGTGCTTTTATTCCGAACATTAGTTCCGTTGGCGTGTAACCTGTTACTCTTGATCGTGTGCTGTTCATCGCTAATTGAACTTCCGGTAGTTCGTCACGCCACGTCTTATTAGGGTCGTTCTCTACTATCGTAAGTAAGCTTTTCAAGGTGCGCATTACCCTCTCCACCTGGCCATTTGCCCTACTAGAGCCTGTAGCGATAAGATGGAGTTCTATGCTGTGATTGCTGCAGAACTGCTTGAAGTCTGCACTGATGTAGCACCTACCTTGATCTGCTATAATTCGTTTTGGTGCACCAAAAAGGCACACAGCTTTTTTTAGAGCTTTGATGGCACTAGCTGCATCAAGCAGAGGTGTATATTCAAGGAGGACATATTTAGTGAAGGAATCAATTATGACTGAAGCATATTCTTTACGGTCGCTCTTACCACTAAGTTTTCCCGTGATGTCAACATGCAATGTATCCCAAGGCGTGGATACTTTGGGGATCGGATGAAGTTGGACTTGTTGTGCTCCTGAACAACCTTTAGAGGCTTTGCACACAATACAAGTATCAACAAATTTACGTACTTGCTTAGCCATTAGTGGAAACCAGTATTGTTCGTAAATTTTATCTAACGTCTTCTCAGCTCCAAGGTGCATAATTTCTGTGTGAACACGGTTTATCAAACTCCACGTAAGAGATCTAGGAACTACTGGAAGCCAGAAGCTTGAGTTGTTACGTTCGACTTTTCTATAAAGTATACCTTTTCGGACATCGTAAGTGTGAGCAATTGCTTCCGGTAGCTCCTTGTTACTGTGCTTACTAATCAGATCTTGAATTTCATGGTCACGTTTTTGTTCCACTGCAAGCCAACCTTGGTGCAGCTCTATGAACTGTACAGGTCTACCTTTCTTAGATATGTTAGGTTCGTCGGGATTTTGGGATGATTCGGGTGTTTGATCTGGAAGAGGGTTCCTAGATAAAAAGTCAGCATGCTCCATGCTACTGCCCTGCTTGTGGATAATTTCAAAATCATACGCCTGCAAGAAGGCCCACCACCGATGAACGCGTGGCGTTAGGTCAGTTTTTGATTTGGAAGCTTTTAGAGCATTGCAGTCTGTATAGACTGTAAAATGCTGACCGTACAAGTAATGTCGGAAGTTCTCAACCGCACGAACGACTGCTAGAGTCTCTAACTCATACGAGTGATATCGCGATTCCGTGTCAGTCGCTCGACGGCTGAAGTATGACACTACGTGAGGTACGTTATCCTTTCTTTGGATCAGTATTGCCCCATATCCTTCTGAACTAGCGTCAGTATGAAGTTCTATGGGACAATCTCGATCAAATATTGTCAAGACCGGTTCAGACGTAAGTATTTTTACAACCTGCTTGTGAATGCCATCGTGCAAGGTTGTCCATTTAATAGGCCCCTTTAATTTTGTAAGCGGATACAGGGGACCTACGATGCGGCTGAAATTCGGTATAAAACGTCTGAAATACGACGCAAGACCTAAAAACTGCCTAACATGAGTTGCTGTTTTAGGAATAGGAGCATCTATCAACGCTTGCACCTTTCTTGGATTTGGATTAACATCACCTGCTTTTATCACATATCCAAGGTAATCGACCTCATTTTTCATGAACTTACATTTTTTCATGTTAAATGAGAAGCCAGCCTCAGAAAGTGCTTTTAATGTTAGGTCTAGGCGTTCTAAGCCTTCGGTGATACTATCTGAATAACATAAAACGTCATCCATATACGCCAAAGCCACTTTGTCTTTTAGGGGGCCTAGAGCTTTATTGATGCACCTCTGATAGATAGACGCCGAATTCCGCAAGCCGAATGGCATGGCCACCCATTCAAATTGAGCGTCAGGAGTCACGAACGCTGTCCTTGCTATACTATCACCCTCGGGGTCTACCAAAATCTGATGATATCCCGAAGCCATATCTAACGAAGAAAAGAAGTGAGCACCATGAAGTCGGTCTATCTGTTCGTCAATGATCGGCAAAGGATAATGCTCGGCACGCGTGTTGGCATTTAGTTCCCTATAATCCACGCACATCCTATCAGTATTGTCCTTTTTTTTAACCAGTAGAATCGGGCTAGCAAAAGGTGAACTGCTCTCTCTAATAACGCCAGCTTTTAGCAACGACTCTACTTTTTTCTTAACTATTTCTTTTTCAGCGGGAGCCAACCGATACGGGCGTCTCTGTACAGTTTTACTCGGGTCAATGGGGTCTATGCGTAGAACACCTGTTGTTACTCGCCGCGTAGGTATACCTTCGATGAAGTAGTCCCTATACTTTTGTAATATTTTTATTAAAGCAATTTTATCGTCACCTTGTAAGTCTGTGTCAATCGTTGAGAGATCAAACATGTTAGAGGTATCGGTCACGTTAACCTCTTTACGTATAGAGAATATGATGTTGTCACTATCAATTTGAACGTGAACGTTGTTTTCTAAAAGGTCTCTGCCTATGATTACCGGTTCTGAGATGGTATCATCAGGCACTATATGAAACAGTACTGATAATGGAATGCCTTGTATAACGATAGGGCTCAGAACCTGTGAAACGCACTCTACATTTTCTCTACCTATACCTGTAAGGTATACGATGTCACTACGCGAAGTACCCGGAAACTTCTTGGCAAAACTACAAGTTACAAGCGAGCAAGCAGATCCACTATCAAAAAGAAAAGAAACGGGCTCACCAGATGATGTAGTCAAGGTGCTCTTGGTTGGTCTTCGCTCGCAAACGTGGACTTCTTTAACTACTACTCCTCCACTGCCTCCCTTCCGATCTGGACACGATGACGCGAGGTGTCCTGGCTGTCCACACACGAAACAAGTGATCGGTCGTGTTTTATCAGGAACTCGTGGTGCTTGGTTAAACTTCTTATCTGCAGATAGATTTTCGCGTCGCTTGCGGCAGTCAACAGCTCGATGACCCGGCGTGCCGCAACGATGGCACGTTCCCGTAAACCTCTGCTCATTGGAACGTGTTTTTTTCGCATCAATATCATGGGTCTCATCGGCATCATGTTTTCGCTTGAGTGAGGTTCCATTGAGGATTCGAAGAAGTTGAGACCTAGTTGCCAAGTTATGGGAATGGAGTTCTCTGCGTATCATGTTATCTTTTTGGCACAAAACTGATGCTACAAATCCGGTAATGATATCTTCATCCATTTCCATACGCGGAATGCGTTCTATGATGTTCCACAGGCGCACAGCCGCTTCGCAAGCAGTTTCTTTTGGCGTGATTTGAAAACGTAACACTTCATCGAAATAATCCTGAGGTAACATGGGTTTTGCAAATTTTGCCGTCAATAGTTCTTTTATTTTGGTCCATGTTAACTGAGACGCTTGTAGCTTGGTAAGGCAAGTAGCTGCCCGCCCTTTGAGAGCGTGTGTGAGCGCCAGCAATAACTCTGCACCTTCTAGCTTTTTGCTGTTGACGATTATTTCTGTCATATTGCACCAACCTTCTATGTCAGCCTCTTTATCTTCAGGGTCAAATCGGATAAGTTTCGTTGTTGCATTGCTCGCAGGTGGTACTTGAGGGGCTGCTAATAATCTAGATAGCAAAGTAAAAAAAAGTAAAAAAAAAAAAAAAAAACTGATAAAGGGACAGCACCATCACTATCCTTATCAGGAGGCTCCATGATCGACGTTTATTGACGGTAGGCGTGAGTTTGTCGGGCGAAGAGAATAAAACGAAACGGTATAATCAAAAGAAGTTACTATTCACTAAAATATGATTATCAATGGATACAGGATAGTCTAATCTACGATAATACACAGACACTCCGCCGAACACGTAATGCGCATGCGCGATGTAAACCGATTCGATCTGTAATGCCGGCAATCGAGCGGTCGACCCGCGTCGCACACTAGCGCTCGTAGTTGTGTCAGAGTGACAGTCTTGCCACTCTAAAATAATCAACGCGCCGTCAAATGTATTATATAGTTTATTTTTAGTTTTTTGACATTGTTTATCTTGTTTTTATTCGCCTTATTTATTGTTATATTTTAAAATACCTACTGTTTTTCGTTTTTGACATTGTTTTTTTTTCTGTTGATTATTTCCTTTGTTGTTTGTATATCTCTTAGTTTCAATTTTTAATATTAATTGTCTGTATTTTAATTGGTGTAATCGGCTGATTCCGTTCTAATTAATAAATAAATAACTACCGTGCTACTGCAAAAAAAAAGAATCAAGAAAAATCTGCTTATATTCTTCAGTGGAACCAACCAATAACTGCGTAAGACACCGCTATTTAGCTTAGCGAGAACGGCTTTCCATCGTTTTCCTCGATATTTTCTCAGTTGTCAAAGCCGAAGGATCGGCTTATCTGCTAATCCTTTACTCGCCCTACCTGATCTTGTTAGCTTTTAAATCTGCCTTTATAACAAGAATAGCTGATAAAGAAACACCATTTTGTTCTTATGAAATAATATTTCAAATCTTGTGTGAATTGTCTAAAATATGACCATAAGTGTCAAGTAAGTAGGAAAAAATCTACTTACTGGTGACAGACGGACTGACAGACAGACGGACGGACAGCGGAGTCTTAATAATAGGGTCCCGTTTTACCCTTTGGGTACGGATCCCAAAAAGAGGCTCCTTTTTTAGCACTTAACACATGTTTTTTAACTTTTAAGGTTCTGTAACATGCCGGTTTAATCACGATGTTTTCCTTCGCCGTTTGAGAGTACGCTGGCACATACATTTTTGAACAGAAAAACTCATTGGTACACGACCGGATTTACCGGTTTATAAGTATGCATGTAGTGGCTACGGGTTTGAAACTTGTCAAGTGTGTAATACAAACGTAAGCATTTTATACTTATTGTAATCATAAAACGTGTCTTTGAGTACCAAGAAAGCAGTATTATATAAATTCAATTTGTTTTTAACTAAAAATACTTCGACTATGACTAGCCGTGGATAGACATACAAATATTTCCAGAAATATTTTGACGGTTTTAAATTTAAAAATAAACTATTGACACAATCTAAAACAAACCCCAAAAAATTCGTTCCTGTTCGGTCTATGAGATTCATCAATAGGTCTAATTTTATTCTCTCACCTGATAGTAGAAACCCTGCGGAAGTCCTATTTACCACAGAAACGGTATTCAAGAAATAGAAGACTCACGGACTTTTTAGAAGTCCTTTACCCTTTAATAGCAAATATAAAGAAAGTAAATAAATTGCTCAAATATAACTGTCATATTAAAGGTGGCTGGTGCCCACAGATCAGCATCTTGAAGCGAGCAAATTTGTATTAAACACAGACGGCCTTACTATGCTTAAACCATATATTGCCATATCTTAACAATGCGTAATGGCAGAGACAGCAATTAGCTTTTAAGCATTATTTAAATTTAAACACCATTTTACAGTATGAAGGAAAAGAGCGATTGAAAAGTGGCATCACTGATTAGATTGTACCTCTAATTTGGTATAGCTGAGATGTCACGTGATCTACATGAATGTTGAAATATTTAATACAAAGTCTTCAAGTATGTACTTGCTGATGGAACAAGCAGATGGCCTACCTGATGTTACATGACGCACGATATAGTCGTCTCCTATGAGGCACTGCTCGACGTCCATCAACTTGAGGCATTCAGATGCTAAGCCTCATATGAATGAAAAAAAAACCGCTGCTTGGCGGCAGAAATAGGCATGGTGGTAGTACTTTCAGACGAGTCCTTCACAAAGAGCTTTACTACTCTTAAAAGAGAGGTGCAAATGATACTAGTGTTCGCTCACAGTCTCAGCCGTTATTATTCGGCTAGCTTGTCCAAAATGTAAGGTATTTTGTTTCTTATTTATTTATTTACTAGTGGCTTCCCGCGGCTTCGCACGCGTTGAAGTGGTGAACCGTGATTGAGCCACAAACATCAAAACATCGTAACTTTCGCATTGATTTGTATATTATTAGGGTAAGATTTTAAATACCTACGTAGGTATATGGGATACCTATAGGCGTACATTACCTATATTAGGTAGGTAGGTATAGGTACTGACTGAGTTTGGCACAAACATGACAAATACAACAAAGACAACCTTACACGGAAAATATGTACTTATTTGTTCCTAGTTTCTACCTCAAAAACAAACGAAACGAAACAGCTTCACGACTTTGATCCCCAATCACGGTAGATACCCTCATATCTCTTCGTACCAACTCAAGATTCCCGTTTTTAGAATATCCCTTACAAACATTGACGCTTCGTTGTATACTTTTTACTCGAGCGCAACGAAGGAGGGTAATGTTTCAGGGGTTGTTTTCGAAAACTGTTTTTTTGTTATTTATCCACAGAACACATTTTCTTTTAGTTTGAAGTTAATTACACTACGCGTTAAAAATCTCCCATACAAACCTTGGGACTTTGGCAGTCTTTTGCACCCTTTGCAGGGGTAGTTTTAAAATAGTGAAAACGTGATTTTAAACTATTTATTGTGGAGTATATTTACTTCAAGTTTGAAATCAATCGCACTATGCGTTAAAAATCTCCCATACTAACTTTTACAGTCATTTGCTACCTGCACCCTTTGCGGGGGTAATTACCAAAACTTCAAAGTGTTATTCTTAATTATTTATTTCTAAGTATATTAACCTCAAGTTTTAAGTCAATCGCACCACGCGTTAAAAAACTCCCATACAAACTTCGACATCCCTTTGCATACTTATTAAGGGTAGTTTTAAAAAACCAAAAATGTTATTCCTATTTTTTTAGCCTTGAAGTAAATCTACTTCAAGTTTCAAGTTTGTAGATTCAAGGAATAAAATATTTCATACCAACGTTTTCAACTCTTTTTACACCCTTAGGGGTTGAATTTCCAAAAATCCCTTCTTAGTACACCTCTACGCCATAAGACCTATGTACTCTTCAATTTTCAAGTCTCTCTAGGACCAGCGGTCAAAAAACTCCCATTCAAACTTTTACATCCCTTTGCACACTTATTAAGGGTAGTTTTAAAAAACTAAAAATGTCTTTCCTATTTTTTTGCCTTGAAGTATAAGTACTCCAAGTTTCAAGTTTGTAGGTTCAAGGAATACAATTTTTCATACCAACGTTTTCATCCTTTTTTACACCCTTAGTGGTTGAATTTCCAAAAATCCCTTCTTAGTACACCTCTACGCCATAAGACCTATATACTCTTCAAATTTCAAGTCTCTAAGTCCAGTGGTCAAAAAACTTCCATACAAACTTTTACATCTCTTTGCACCTTTATTAAGGGTAGTTTTAAAAAACTAAAAATGCCTTTCCTTTTTTTTTTTCCTTGAAGTATATGTACTCCAAGTTTCAAGTTTGTAGGTTCAAGGAATACTATTTTTCATACAAACGTTTTCAACCCTTTTTACACTCTTAGGGGTTGAATTTCCAAAAATCCCTTCTTAGTACACCTCTACGCCATACTATCTATGTACTCCTTAAATTTTAAGTCTCTAGGACCAGCGGTCAAAAAACTCCCATACAAACTTTTACATCCCTTTGCACCCTTATTAAGGGTAGTTTTAAAAAACTAAAAATGCCTTTCCTTTTTTTTTGCTTTGAAGTATATGTACTCCAAGTTTCAAGTTTGTAGGTTCAAGGAATACTATTTTTCATACAAACGTTTTCAACCCTTTTTACACCCTTAGGGGTTGAATTTCCCAAAATCTCTTCTTAGTGCACCTCTACGCCATAAGACCTATGTACTCCTCAAATTTCAAGTCTCTAGGACCAGCGGTTTAGGCTGTGCGTTGTCTATATGTCAGTCAGTCAGTCAGGACTTTGAGTCTTATACTCGTAATATTAGAGATTGGATACAAAGTTACTTAAATATTATTACAGTAGTGGTTTAAAGTCTTACAAAGATTTCTCGATTAATATATCACACAATAACAAAAAATGTGCACATACTCTAACAACATTGGCAACAAAACAACGTCGTAGGTATTTACCATACCTCCCTCGTACGCGCTGCGATGGAGGCATGCTTTGTACAATTCATTGTATAAAGCATGCTTTATACATTGAATTGTATAAAGCATGCCTCTGCTAGCGAGTGTGCGTGCACTTGCACTACCAAGGATGCTTTATTTTTTTTTTATACAACCATCTGATGGAACAAGCAGATGGCCCACCTGATGTTAAGTGGTAACCATCACCTATAACAAAGCATTGCCTCGTAAGTCACGCACGATAGGAACGTGCCCTACGATGCACTGCCCTGCGTCCATCAGCTTGAGGCATACAGATGTTAAGCCTCATGTGCCTGTTATTACACCGGCAACCACACTCTTCAAACCGAAACACAGCATTGCTGCTTGGCGGCAGAAAAATGCTGCATTTAAAATAAAATTTATTATATTTTTAAGTTATAAATTACTTAGAAAATATTTTAATATTCTTCTGCAAACACGTTGATACTATTCTGTGGTTCTATTATTAGATTCGCTTTCTTTGAGCCGGATATCAATGTGATCCAAAGGAGTAACCCCGGATAATGGCTGTGAATATTACAGTATGTTGAATACGTAATTGCGTAAGCCAATGTAAAAAGTTATTGGGTTCGATATAAAGGTTAAAAAGATCATGGCTTTATGAAATATGTCAAAAGATATGAATGGGTGTCGATTCTGTTCTTGCATTAATTAATACCAACACAAGATTCTCAGAAGATATCTAATTGGGGTAGTCAGCAGTACCTCCTATGGTTACATATGGCACATATCCATCAGCTTTGAAGTTATAAGCGTCCTCGTTGTTTCAGTTTATAAGAAAGAGAGCACTGGTGGTCTAGTGGTAGCGGCCCCGCCTTCCGATCCTAAGGTCGTGGGTTCGGTCGTGCACCAATGAGTTTTTCTGGTCATAAATTTATGTGCACAATGCCAGTACTCTCAAACGGTGAAGGAAAACTTCGTGAGGAAACCGGCATGTCGTAGAACCTAAAAAGTTCTATAACATGTGTCAAGTGCTCGAAGAATGTGTCAAGAAGTGCCTCTTGAGGCGCACTTAAAATCCTTTCACCACACTGTTTCGAAAAAAACTAGTGACAAGAGAGAAGAGATAAGAAAGAGACTGCAACATGTCTAAGATCGGCGTCCCTGATGCGGCGGGTGCGCGATAGCTCCAGCAAAACTGTTTAAATGGTTAGTTGATAAGTGTTTTTATAGGGTCAATGATTTATTTGAATGAAATTGATTTATAATTACAATATGTATAATTTTAAAATTAAAATTTAATTTATTTTTTATTAATTATTGACAATAACTAAATATTTATAAATTTTATTGTAATTTAAATTGTATTAAGTACATTGAGGGATTTCATATTTTTTTTATGTGAAATCTGTTTTAATTCTATGACATAACTTAATCAATTATCTACCTAGAAAACCATGTTATAATTTTCTCTATTATATTTGCATTTATTTTTCTGCCGAAGTGTGAACTTCTTTCAGTATCCCTAATATTATCTTAACACGTTTACTGTCCGTGCATTACATGTAATGCATTCACCATAGGCAACTAAACCGCGTTTTCTGGGCTGGACGTGCAAGCTAGAGCTTTGATTTTCTAGGGACGTATAAACATTGAATTGTTGAAAATAAAATACAAATGGACGTACCAGGTAATTCCCCAAAAATATGCGGGACAGTCAACGTGTATGTACCCTACTTCACGCAAATAAATTATTTCATTTCATTTGAACAATTACCTACACCTCATTGCAGAGAGGCTAGACACCGCATGCCTCTATATGGAGTAGTGGACGAGAGCGCATATGCGGTTCTCTTATGCAGTGTTTTATTAAGATTATTTGTATTAGTTATGTGTATTTTGTTTTTTATTATGTTGGTTGATGTGTTTTTACTTATTTTATAGACTTATTATGTGGTTTGAAATAAAAATATTTAATTAAATAGACGACACTAAAAAGGTTGCAGTCTCATAGTGTTCTCAGTTAGTTTAGGTATTGCAAAATTTTTACGCGGATTTAGTGATATACCGCAACCTACAACATAATTATTTTTTAATTATAATTTTTGGAATTTCAATCTGAGGAGGTTCTATGGACTTTAGCGTTATAATTTTTGTTGTTGTGTTACAACAGAATTGCCAACCATCTATTCAAAACGGAAGCTATGCTAAATATGCCGGTGTAATTACTGACACATGAGGCTTTACATCTGTATGCGTCAAGTTTATTTATTTATTTATTTATTTATTTACCACACATAATTATCTTAACAGCTTTATAGCCAAAACGATAACCTAGTTCACATCATTAATACAATATTTACTTAAATACTAACAAAGGTACTTAAATACTAACATGGCACATTTATCAACATATTAACAATTAATAAAAATAAGAGTATAACAAAAAAGTATTTATATTATATATTTATATATAATAAAGTTGATGGACCCAGGGCTGTGCGTCGTAGGGCACGTTCCTATCGTGCGTGACTCACGAGGTAATGCTTTGTTATACCTCTAGGTGATGGTTACTTACCAGTTAACTTCAGTAGGCCTAGCACGGGCAGAGGAAAAGTTGTCTTTCCACCGTTTTTATCTACTTCTCAGTATATCTCAGGCTATCTGCTTGTTCAATCAGCTTGTTGTATAAAAAAAAGTTATTTGTTGTCTCCTTATCGCAAATGTATGTAATGTATATTTTTTATCATTTAATAGATTTTTTTACAAATCAATCTTGTCCATATTTTTACACAAAATAAATATTGGAAAACATTTCACACAACACCAGCTACAAAATAATCAATACTACAATGGACATTGCATAGAATATACTTAAATAAAATATATACACCCATACAACAAACTTCTATGTGATATAAATGTTCGTTATTGTTGGGAGTGTAACCCACAATCTACATAGCAGAACGTAAAACAAAGCAATTACTTTTCTGCAAAAAAAGCAGACTTCAATGGTTTTCTCATGGATGCCATTGTCAGAATGGAGACCACACGGGAAGCACCAGCTTTCAAATAAAAAAAGAATCATCAAAATCGGTTCACCCAGTCGAAAGTTCTGAGGTAACCAACATAAAAAAAATAGTCAAATTGAGAGCCTCCTCTTTTTGAAGTCGGTTAAAAAATAAAACAACTACGCTATGACCAATTATTATTCTAATCAAATAACTTTTATTTCAGCATTCACACATGAGGTATTGCAGCCATAAATACTTAAAACTAGGTAGGTACATTTAATAATTAAAACTAGGTAGGTAAGTACATATAACCAGTAAAATTAAGCAAACAAGTTAAGTGTGCAAAAGTGTCCAGAGCTTCATCATTATTATTGGTATCAAAGTTTTTTCATAGTTGTCAGTTACTTATCACATCGGTTATAATATAACACACATTGCTAAAATCATCAAAACTTTCCCAGTATTAGCGGGATAATATATACAATCCACGAATTGCCTGTGTTTTAAAATAGTGACTCGAAACTTTCATTAGCAGCCAATCTCGTGAGATGGAGCTATAAGACAGGGCAGTGACCGTACAGTGTGGTGTAGTTGAGAGCAGTAAACACGCCCAGTTTAGAGTCCACAATAATGAACTAAGTTGTCTGGTTAAACTTTGGGCTTGGCTCGGGATAAGCTACATGTTCAGCTTAGTATTAGTGGTACTAATAATACAGCAGTAGAAATAGGAAACTTTAAGAGTGATGTTTGATGAAACATTTGTATTATAAACAAGAGGACAAGGAGCTGAACGATTATTCCAAAAAAAACATAATTTGGGGTTCAACTAGCGCCAAAGCGCCCAAACGCTAGGAAACACTTTCCTAAGCTAACACAAAATCCAATAGAAATTCTATTCAAATTATCAGTATCATACAGTCAGTCAAGTTATAATAAAGGATAATCCTATTAATCCTATTATTTGGGTTATAAATGCGCGACCTCTCGAAAAGTAAATAAATGAATAAATATTCGTAAACATTCTACACAGCTCTATCTAGCCTCAAACTGAGCAAAGTTTGTACTGTGGGAACTAGAGGTAGATAGCTGATATTGTACTATATACTTTTTATAAATACGTACTTATTATATATAATACACCCATACAGAAAACAAGCTTGTATATGTTTACACAATTATTTGTTTTCGGTGGGGATCGAACTCACAGCCGCACAGAAGTCAGAGCTACTACCAACGCTCAGTTGGTGTGAGGGCTGTCTAATCAATTAATAATTTAATCTTAACAAAATATATTCTCTGAATAATAATTTGCTCGGATACATCAGCAACATTTGTACAATATAATTTACAAACTACAATTTATTAACCTACAAAGCACTACTACATTTTACTCACGCGCGGCACTCATACATTTACTACCTGCTTATTGGCAGAACGTAAGAAAATCCAAGCAATACGTGGACTAATAAGAAGCGGCATATTTCTTACTAAATGTGCGAATTTCGCACAGCTGTTTTGAGCTCATAACAGAGAACTCTTAACTGCGCCCTAGTGCCGTACTATGCGACTTTACTACTTCTTTCATACACGTACTTTAAACGGTTTAAAGGAAAGAAGTTGGGGAAATTAACAAAATTAATTTCCCCTTGGAGGTTTGAACCGCGGAGTCATGAAAATGGTACAGCATTTCGTCACTGTAAAAACTTGAGCAATAAAAATGTAGGTATCTTATTTAAAATATTACATAGTTGCTCCTAAAAATGAGGCGATGTTATATAAACTTTGTTTTTAATGGTGAAACTTTTTTTACTTACCACGAGATTCTTTTATACACGGCATGATTTTCTAGAACGATTGTGAGACCAAATTCAACATGTATGTATGCTTAGAAGAACCAAACTAGTCTAAACCTTAAACTTTATAATAAACAATTCCGTATCTACTTTAGACTTTTTCAACAACGAATGTGAACAAGGAATGTTTTTACAAGCTTTTATTATAAATTTTTATTTAGCTTGCAATGTATGTATGTAAATATGTTTGTTCGGGTCGAATCTTGCAACTCAATTTTGTACCAGATATTTTCAACCAATTAAGCTGAAATTTTGTATACACGTTTAGTTTGAATGACAATGCATGGTTAGCTCATTTAAGTAAAACCTTGTTTTTAAAAAAGGTTTTTTACTTTTAATGTATTATTCTGACGTATAGCTTTACTCTGCGATGGCTAAACCTCCCTAAGTTGTGCACCACTACTCATCGCTATAAGCGATAAGGCCGCCCACTGTACTTTATAAAGTCTGCTAATACCTGTATTGGAGGGCAGAAGCTTTTTGTATGACACGTTGCCTGTGTTGAAGGTTACCTGGAAGAAAGAGCTTGAAGTTCGTTTTTTTATAATACTTATGATGGAACAGACAGCCCATTTTTTTTATTAAACTTGCTGATGGACGTCACGTGAACTTGCTGATGGACGACCTGCGTCCATTAGCTTGAGGCATACAGATGTTAACCTTTATTTCACTGGCAACCACACTCTTCAAACCGAAACACAACAACGCTGCTTGGCGGCCGAAAAAGGCATGGTGGTAGAACTTCCCCGGACGAGATCTTCACAAAAAGCTCTAATACTCTTAAAATTTTATACTTTTGTACAATAAAGTGTTATCCATATATCTATCTGTACAGTGTATAGTTGTACAAATCCAAGCTGCCAGCGTCACGTGAGAGCTGAGCGCTTCATAACCGCAACAGATTTACAACCACCCAAGCTACCAATACCAGTGCAGTGAGCGAGAACATTTTTGAACGTCAATAGCGAACTGGAGCGAAATCGTAAACACTCCAGCTAAACCTTTATTAACGTTAATAAATGCATTATTTACTTGGAAATTTATCGCTTTTGTCGCACCTGCGGCCGCGATAAACTTTACCACCGTTTTGCCGCTTTCTTGTGCGTCGTAGCTGAGGCTGAGGCCATATTTGTAAGCATTTCTTTTCAGAACTCAAAACCAGGAAAAGCTTTATGTTTGACTGCCACAAGGATCAGTACTGGCTCCACTTTTATTCAACTTACACTATATAACACACTATATACCGGTAATGAACAGTCGCAAATTCGATACATCGCTATTTTAAACCAATACGATGGATTATTCCATACTGATCCCATATTCTACGAATAATGTGTAAAATACACTGCGAAAAGAGAAAGCGTGCTTAAAAATGCGGTTGGAGCTAGTAAAAATAAAGCCAGTAGAGAGCACCCACTTAGCGCGGTCAACATTTGGATAGTGACCGTTAGTGGATTTACAGCTGAGCTCTTACGTGCTTTAGATGTAGGTCCCTGTCATAACAGTCACTAAGCCATGATAGAGACGACCAAATAGCTCTCTCCAAATAAATAAATAAAGCGTGTAATATGGGAACCACATAGCTGATCTATACATATATACTTTTTTTTGTTAATACCCAGTTATATTTAATTACACCCAGACAGAGAACAAACTTTAATTTTATATTATCTATATCTCCTATAATCTCTAAACTCTATAAAAACTGTATTTAAAAAAAATTAAGTTACTGAAGGTAGTTTTGAAAAATTGCAAACAACCAATTTACAGAAAACGTTTAAAAATTTAATTTTGATCCAAACAAGTTTAGAGGCCTGTTTTTTCAACCTAAAATATAACTTATAATAACAATTAATATAGAGGTACATGGTTTTGTTATCTAAGGATATAACAAAAGAATTTGTGCCTAGAATGGAAAATGAGGAAAAACTTTTTTTTGAATATCCATGATTCTTAAGCTATCATAATAATAATATGTAGTTCAGGTTTACCAAATAAAAAAATCATTATTTTATTTATTTTAACAGTTTTTTACTCAGTTTAAATACATTGTGAACGTTACTAAAAGCAAGCTTTAATCTATCTAAAGTACTAAACTATAAAGCTGTGAATTTCTTAAGAATTGAGAGTAATAGTTTACTATTTAGCTTTGATTGACAGCCGTCACAGCTCAGTTGGTAGTAGCTCTGCCTTCTGCGCCGTAGGCCGGGGGTTCGATTCCTACCGAGAACAAATATTTGTGATTAACATAATTGTTTTCTCTCTGTCTGTGGGTTATTATAATATAATAAGTATGTATTTACAATAAAAAAGTATTGGTTTATGTATTATATCAGCTATCTGGTTCCCATATTACAAGCTCTGGCTTAGTTTGGGGCTAGATAGTGCTGTATGGAAAGTCCCACAATATTTATTATTATTTAGAATTTTCGGATTCCGAATGTACTAAACCAAAACATTAAACAGTTTCACGACTTTTATCCCCAGGCAAGATATCTTCACAAACTTCATAATAACGAGAACAAGATTATTTGAGGATGACTAAGTGGGATATTCTGAGGTACGCATAAGAATATATTTCAGTTGCAAGCCCATCGCCGCTGTTAGAATACTGGAGACTACGCTGTCAGACAACACTGGCATTGCACACATAAATTCGTCTAACCAAAAAAAAAATATTTCAAATAATCAACGACGATTCGTCTTTGCTGAGTTACTGCCAAATAAACAGACAAAAAAAAACCATCCAAATTGAGAGCTCAACTCCATTCTAAATTGAATATTTGTAATGAATGAACGATAAATTAAGCAGCTCATTTGACCGGATGAATGGGGCCGTAATAGACTGCCAACTGTCGTCGCCCCACAAAAGAAATGTAGGAGCGAAGGAGCCGTTTCTTTGTTCTTGCTAAATCGAGTACTAGAGTCGTTTGTCGACCTTATATCACGGTGATTCGACATTTATGGCCCGACCTGAGCTAACTGGCTGTAACTCTTCATTCGGGTATAGACTGCGATCGATTTTATCCCAAGAACTAAGATATCTTATCCATAGCACTAGTGGTATAGTGGGAGTGACCCCGATTTCAGATCGAAAGGTTCGAATCTTGCACTAATGAAATGTCTTCGAAAAAATTATGTAATACTGCCAAAAGTGATACTGGACGTACCTCTGACTACGCTCTTAGACATCTTTAACAAATCTAGAGTTCGTAATTGGTACTGAGACAAATAAGGGGATATCTTTCGTGCCTGGGGATCAAAGTCGTCAAGCTATTTCAGTTTTCTCAATTCTCCGAGTAAGAAATGGAAAAAACTTTCCCTAAAAATTGTATCGATAAATGTGTATTCTAGCAAACTGCCAAATAAATATTGAGACGATCCGTCCGTCTATACACGATGAAAATTTCATGAAGTTAATAAATATGTAGGTCGATAACTGATATATTTAATGTGTATTCATCAATAATATTCTTCCAAATACCGTTCAGAGCTGTCGAACGTTATGGAATTTTTATTAGCTTTTAGTAAATAACGGTTTCAATTTTATTATCTAAGTGAAGTGTAAATTTATAAACGTGGCAGGTTTTAACTTCTAAGTTTGAGCATTTTGATCTTCTAGTCAATTTGGACGAATTGGCATTCTGTGTGTGGCTATATTAGTTCAACGCTATATTTTTAAACGGTAAAAGGTACATAGATTATTAAAATTATGACATAGATTTTTTTCTTTTTATTACGACCTACTTTACAGACGACAAGGTTTTTACCACTAAACCACAGGTGCTCTTTTCGTAGCTATAATTAATTTCTAGTAGTAAGCTTATTTTATAAATTCTCTCATTTTTTCCATTTATATGTTTAAAAGTAGTAGAGCTACGTGAGAACGTTAAAGGCTCCTCCGGGGAAGTACTACCACCACGCCTTTTTCTGCCGCCAAGCAGCGTCGCTGAGTTTCGGTTTCAAGAGTGTGGTTGCCGGTGAAGTTACATGCAATGCGAGGCAATGCTTTGTCATAGGTGATGGTTACCACTTAACATCAGGTGGGCCATCTGCTTGTTCCATAAGCTAGTGGTATAAAAAAAAACATGCACATGAGGCTGTATGCCTCACGTTGATGGACCCAGGGCAGTACGAGGCAATGCTTTATTATAGGTGATGGTTACCACTTACCATCAGGTTGGCCATCTGCTTGCTGCATCAGCTGCTTGTATAAAAAAACCATTCATTCACTCATTCACTCGTACATATGTATCCTCATGTGTTTGTTATACGCGCAATGTAAATCCACGTCGACGGAAACTGAATATTCCCGATTGAGGTAATTGAAAGCTTACAGGAATTTATTTTCAATTTCCTATGCTATGAACGTTCTTTCTACAAAAATATGATCGAGAATCACGTTATCTGGGGCCTTATGCTCACTTCGACAGAGATTATCTCACGTTAGAGATGACGTCATATCTCGTTCGATAACTATTTATCCCCATTCTCACTATCTAACTCCCCAATTTTCTCATACAAAGTTCATGCGAGACGCAAGGTCAACGAGTTATTGAACGAGATATGACGTCATCTCTAACGTGAGATAATCTCTGTCGAAGTGAGCATAAGGCCCCAGTTGTCATCAATTATATTGGTGAGAATTTGAATATTTTTTTATTACGTTGCTGATGTCAAATTATGACAGATGGTCCCAATGGGTATTGCCTACGCCTAAGTTCGATTAGCGCCACACTGGAGCCTCATAGATAAATTATTTTGTAACAAATATATTACAAAATAACGGTAGGAACCAAGGCGTTTGTTGCTTGTTGTTTTAAGCTAGGTCGCGTGGAACTGGCACTCATATTCACCTTGTTTTAAAACGTTTTAAAGTGATCCTTGTGATTTAATTAGATAAATAGCCTTTGAATTTGACTTTGGTTAGGTGGCCCGCTATCTGTATAGCGGATTTTATGATAACACCTGTGTTTTAACATGAAACCTTTTTCGGCACCAGTTTAGTATGTAAAAAGAGGTCTAGAATTATTTTTTATGCTTTATTGTCTTCTTATTAAATTCTATTGTCCTTGTTATTTTAAGTTAGAAAACTAAAGAAATAAGTAGGAATAATAAGTTTTTTTTTCTGTCAATTTTTCATTACTAGTAGGTACCTAGATAAACATAAAAATAAAGATATTTATTGTTTATGGAAAACTCTGTACAAATCTGGTGTTAGGGGTTAGAAATTTTTGTTTCACTAGTCCAGCCTGACGGCACATAAACATTCAGAAAAAAAAACACAACTTGTGTTCAGTTGTTTTCTCTTATTCTAATCATACAATATTTACATAAACAAATTATAAACTATTGCACGGAAAACATATTTTATGTCCTGTGCTATATGAGCATCTCTTACCTATAAGTAGTGACACATACGGACAGTTCACGGCGGCCTTAGGCGGCTCTTAGAGCAGTCTCGAAGGGGATAAAGGAAGCATTTGCCCTGCAGTTGGACGATGGTGGGTGAATATACATATAATGTAATCTTTAATCTGACGATAGTAACGTAAGATTAAAGTTTTTAAAAATAAGGCTTATACTAGTTTGAAAAGAAAGAAAATAATTGTAATTACAGGCGCATAAGGCTTAACATCTGTATGCCTCAAGTTGATGGACGCAGAGGAGTGCATCGTAGGGCACGTTCTTATCGTGCGTGACTTACGAGGAC
This sequence comes from Chloroclysta siterata, assembly GCA_932294275.1. NCBI lineage: Eukaryota > Metazoa > Arthropoda > Insecta > Lepidoptera > Geometridae > Chloroclysta > Chloroclysta siterata. The sequence goes on from OW028590.1 coordinate 7,561,484, forward strand.
ATGCTTTGGCTTGAATACTAAGTTAAGTTTATCTTTTCTTGAAAGGTCGGCAGCGCATCAGTAACGCCTCTGGTGTTGCAGGTGTCTATTAGCGGCTGGCACGTCTGCCAGCTTTGGCATAAAAAAAAAAGATTTTGTACTGTATCGTATTGTATTTAGCACCTACCCACAGTTAGCAGTAGTTGGACATACATCGTTGCAAGTCCATCACCGCTGCTAAAATAACGGTGCATTAAAAAAAAAGGAAAACTTGAAAAATCTAGACTCTCCAACTCCACTAGGATATTAATCAAGCACATCGCGTCTCGAATATGATTTATGAAGTGTACTTTTATCTAAACAATCGATACAGTCGGTCGGGCCGCGTCATAGTGGCCATTAATCATAGTTATCTCACCCAACCCACATTGTGGTGCATTGGACCACGTATTTGGAAAGAAATAATCGGAGCGTTATGGATTAGGCCCTCGATGACCCGCGCTATCAAATATTGAGTAAGACTTTCAGGAATGTAAAATGTACTGCAACGTAAATAATAAGAATATGCGTTATGTGCGCAAACAAATAGAAACAAAATGTGCAATGCCAGTGCTCTTAAACTTTGAAGGAAAACATCGTGAGGAAACCTCTTAGCATTCTAGCAGCGGCTATGAGCTCGCCACCTTTACTTACCTTTACACTTTACTGAAATATGTGGGTATGTGATATTTGGACGACTTACCTCTGACCTAGTACCACTTGGTTCTAGGTACTAAGATATCTGAGTGGATATCTACCGTAACTGGGGATGAAGTCAACTCCGATTAACTCCGGTGATAAAAAATTATAAAACTTTTCTGTAAGTTATACACTTTTTTTTACTAAATTAGAATAGCGCATGATATGCGGTACCCTAATATCATAACAATCTAGCTAAGTAGGCTATTGAGTAATTTTGCTTTGACTTATTCTTATAGAAATAATATTACTAAGAATTGATATAATACATAGGTACATAAAATCAAAAAATCAAAATCAAAACGGTCTTTATTCAGTACAATCACAAGGATCACTTTGAAACGTCTTATATACTAGGTGAATCTATCGCCAGTTCCTCGCGACCAAAGCCTAGAAGAACGGGCAAGAAACTAACGGCTTGGTTCCTAGCGTTTTTTTGTATGATCTTTTTTACAATTTTATTATGGTACCTTTTTTTGAACATGAATCCTAAATCTAAATCAAAATATTTTATTGCCGAACTTTAAACAAGGTGAGGTGTGGTAACACAATAAGAAACGATGATAGCTGCAGTAGTTATAAAAACTGTGACGTAACTATCAACGCCCACCTCCTAGATTTAGGTATGGAGAGTTCCATAAACAGAATGGTAACAAAAACTAATTTATAGGATACCAAAAACTTAAAACTAAACTATATTAAAAACAGGAAAATTTTAACGTGGGTAATCGTAGGTACACAAGGAAATTGGCTTTGGCATTTTTCTTACAGTCTCTATTTATGGCGACACTTTGTTCTTGTGTTCATTAAAAGTAGCACTATCACTACCTACACAATATTATGTTTATCACTGCACTAACTCAAAAGGTTTGGTTCTTTTAGGTCTTCTCACTTTGTCTGTTTTGTAAGTTATACACGGCTTTAAACAAATACTTGTACAATGAGCCTTCAAACCCTAAAGCGAATTAAGTTCTGTTTATCTTTCCCTGACCATTCAAAGTCAAAGTCAAAGTCAAAACGTATTTATTCAATAAAATCACAAGGATCACTTCAACACGTCTTAAAGCTCCACTCTAGGTGCCAGTTCCACGCGACCAAAGCCTAGAAGAACAGGCAACAAACTTATGGCTTGTTGTTCTTTTGTATGATCCTTGTTACAATGTAATAAATTCATTTCAAAAGTAGGACTTCTTAGAACGCTAATCTAACACCCTTATTAATCCACAAGTTCAACAAACGAGTTAACATCTCAGCGAGTTGCCGTGAGCAAACAAACCCAACTTAATGGGTTAATATCATGGATTATACAAATAATGGAAGTGGCATAATGATCTTAAAATACAGAACTTTTTATAACATTTGTATTGCTATACAAAGTTAAGTTAACGTAAGTTGAATAAATAAAAGAGCAAAATGTACAAAAACCTGAAGGTCAGGAAAACCAAGATATCGGGACTGTGGTTCGTACATTTGACTAGATTTCCTAACAAATCATTAAGGTAAAAAAAAAATTTTTAGGTAAAAAAAAGTATGAGTATATTATGGCCCCTATAAGGCCGAATCCAAGTGATCAGACCAATCACTTTGCTTTGACGTGTGCACCGTTTAAATACTACGATTAATTATAAAAGTGGTACTAATATTGTCTCAGAAAGAAACCACCCTGATAATGTGTACGTGACTTGCTGGCAGGTCTGGTACCTATTTTATCTACAGGTCACAATTAAAAGTCAAAAAACAACTGTAATAAAAAGGGGTTGGGTGTTGTTGTGTTAGTTTCATTTTGGAAGAAAGTTTAAGAGACATTTCATGAATGAAAAACTTCGAAATTTAAAAAGTTTTAAATCTAAAGTTGTTCGTCATGACCTGTAGAATTCCCTGCTTCCGGTGTTATAGGGGTATTAAGTAACACGTTTTATATTTGTTATAGTTTTCTAGCTATTATGTATTTTATAAAAAAATAGTACTTGCTAAAACTAATAAATTGCTTGGATTTAATGAATGAATGAATGAAAAATATTTAGCACTAAGAAAAACAACAGTACAATAAAAATAACAAAATAAATGTTTAATGGGCGGTCTTATCGCTGGAAGCGATCTCTTCCAGACTTTAATTTGTATATATTTAAAATAGGGGTACAAAAACTTGCATTGAAAATAATTTCTGCGATCTACCGCACAACCGTAGCACACCGACCACAAAACCTTTACCTCATTTCAATAAAAACAATGTTCTAACATCCACGTTCATTATTGATGCGTGCTTCTGACATTTCCTTGCCTAGTGACCCTTTGAAACGGGTTCAGTTGTTCACGTCAAGAGGTTCTGACTCTTGAAGCCGGTCCTTTTAGTTGGTTACTTTGAATGTACAGTAACTTAACGTGTGGGAAACTTTTGCAGTGAGTAATAGCTTCCGTGCCGGTGAGTGGCTACGAGAGGGCGTCATGTTCAGTATTTGGCTATGTAAGTATAGCAAAATTGGTTGTCTGTATATATAAAAGAAGTGCACTCACTGACCGACGTAACTAAACATACCGTGGGCCATATTCTTGTTCCATCAGCAAATAGAATAAAAAAACCGGCAAGTGCGAGTCGAACTCGCGCACGAAGGGTTCTGTACCATTATCTATAATAACGGCAAAAATATCACGTGTGTTGTATGGAAGCCCCCTTAAATATTTATTTTATTTCGTTTTTTAGTATTTGTAGTAGCAACAGAAATACATCATCTTTGAATTTTAACTGTAACTATCATGGTTCATGAGATGCAGCCTGGTGACAGACGGGCAGACAGACAGACAGACGGACGGATAGCGGAGTCTTAGTAATAGGGTCCCGTTTTACCCTTTGGGTACGGAACCCTAAAAACTACACTCGACCGAAGTAGCGAGATACCATTAGTCTAAGTATACATCAAAATACGTAGGTATAAACTCTCTTGATCTTCGGCAGGTTACTTGTTAAATTGTTTTGGACATGCTTAGTTCAACCCACGTAAGAACAGAAGAGGAAAAGCCACTCTAAGAGTCTCTGACAATACTTTTTTTGGTAAATAAATAAACCGACTTCAGAAGCACAAAAAAATGTTTCTCAGCTTAACTTCTTAAGCTCCGTATAAGCCCATTTCTGAGTCGGTGCCAAAAAATGAACTTCCAAAGCGGAAACAACGTTTTTTTTATAATACCTACTACTAATGGAACTACCCCCCCCTGATGTTTAGTGGTAACATTCACCTACAACAAAGCAGTGCCTCGCAAGTCGTGCACTATAGAAGCCTACACTACGATGCCTTGCGTCCATATACTGGAAGCATACAGTTAAGCCTCATGTGCCTGTCATTTCACCTACAACCACCCTCTTCAAACCGAAACACAGCTACGCTACTTGGTGGCAGAAATATGCATGGTGATAGTACCTTCCCCGGACGAACACTTACAAAGACCTTTACTACTCTTAAGAAGGATTTGTGTAAATTATTCATCCAATATTCATCCAAATCCAAGCAGCCGTTACGATGACGAGTGAGATTAAACACACATACAACATACACACACACACCCTCACACATACACACACCTGCACACTGACAAATGTTTGCTTTTATAATATTATAATAGTATAGGGTTTTCAGGTAAGAGTTTTTACTTCATAATCAAAGTTTGATAATAGGATATAAAAACATTAAAAAGCTGTCATCCACAAAACCCTTTACAAATCTAAACCAATCATCAATTACTCTTGATGCTGACTGTACCAATGAGATTACAATTATATTCGTCTGAATCAAAAATAAAAAGTTCGTTAACTAAACTTAACCAGCCGTTGTAATTTATGCCCTTAGACCAAGGTGATTTGTTATCACAAATCAATCGGCGACAAGGCGGTGACGGCAAAAGGGGAATTAAATCAGTCCATCTCTATAAACCCCTAAAGATTATCCTCAAAAATACTGAAAGAATCTGTCGCAAAAGATTACGGATTCAGAGATTTTATAAAGCAAAATTTGATATTGTGGGGTAAAAAGATTAGCGAGTTAATTTGCAAAAAATGATAGAACTAAGAAGGGCAGATTTATTTTTTTCGTTATTGTCTGAATGAAAAGCTAATAATCTTCTGTAAAAATAAGTGAGGCTCGTAAAATAATTTTGGAAAAAGTTTATTGTGTAAAAGAATCTTAAAATCTGAAGCGGTATCATGACGCACACAGTATCATGACGCATCCACACGCCGCAGCATGTCATTTACCACCACAGGTCACTGATGTGTGCCGCCAGCCATATGTTTTAATGCAAGTCAAACAAAGAGATTTAGATACAATTTCTTTTGTTTTTTCAATGATTTTTAGTAAATTTAAAAGTATTGGAAATTAAGTCATGATTATCCTGTAAATATTATTCTCATCTGAAATACTTTTCCAACACTATTTTGTATTTTTAAAAGTGATAATATTCACTCACAGGAAGCCACCCAACAAGAAGTGTTGTGCTAACTCACGAAAATGCGACAGACAAACAACATAAAAGATTGTCTAAATTTATGGTATCGATGTCGCAAACCACTCTTTAGATGGAGAGACCGCTGTCAGTTTATAATAAAAACAATAAATACTTACAAAATGTACCTGCATTTAAACAGCCCTTACAGCTAAATTGGTAGTAGATCTGCCTTTAGGTAAGCCACAGCGAATCGAGTCACAATCGTTATAAAAAAAGTACTATTTTGATAAGATGCGAAAGAATGCGAAAGATTGAGAAAGGATGCGATAAGATGCGAAAGGATGCGAAGTGATGCGAAAGGATGCAAAAGGATGCGATAGGATGCGAAAGGATGCCAAAGGATGCGAAAGGTTGCGAAAGTATGCGAAAGGATGCGATAGGATGCGAAAGGATGTGAAAGGATGTGAAAGGGTGCGAAAGGATGCCATTGGTAGCGGAAGGTAGCGAAAGAATGGCATAGGGAGCGAAAGGATGCGAAATGATGTGAAAAGATGCTAATGGATTCGAAAGGATGCCATAGGATGCGAAAGGATGCCATAGGATGCGAAAGGATGCGATAAGATGCGAAAGTATACGAAATGATGTGAAAGTATGCGAAAGGATGCTAAAGAAGGCTTTTCTGAGGTAGGTTCTAGAGGTACGAATGTATCCTTTGTCTCCTACATCGGAAGCCGTAACAAACATGTTGACTGCGCTACGTGCATTAATCAATGTCATTCGCGGTCATGGAATTGGTATCCTGTGAAGCAGTTTGTTGAGATGCTAAGAGATTGGACATTCAGACAAGATTGGAAACTTGCGAAGTTGTCAGCTAATAGGGTTCAAGTAGGAGTGGTAGTTGGAATGTGGGTGTTTCCCAAAATCTTTATGTTGTATCCCATTTGCCATAATGCCCTTTAAATTGTTAAAAAAGAGAATGCAATAGGTTGGCAAGTTTCAATCATAGACGTCACTAAAACCTTGTTAAGGCACAGCAATTAATTTGTTCCTAGGTCATGCCTATAATTATTTAGGTAAGTAGGTAAGATTGAATGGGGCTTGCTAACAAAATACAGTTCAGCGTAAGATTATAAAACGTATTTTATATATTCCTAGTAAACTCGGAAAGAAACCTTACTATATGGTTGAACGTAGTATTTTAATAAATTCAATATCTATAAAAAAAATATTCACAAGTCTTTTTACTGACTTTCTCAAAACAAACTTAGCGACAAAGACTAAAAGCCAGCTGCTTCAATTACAAAAACCCAACAAACATACAAATTAATTATAAACAGTCGCTCGCAAATGCAGCGAACTAGGAAAAGGCTAGTAAAAGCAAAAACTCCATAATTAGTCTCAGCCGTACCGAATAAAAACATAAAACTTAACAAGCGAATCATTTAAACAAGAAGCCTGTTGGCTTGAAACCAAAAACATAGCGGCATCGAGTAGCTCCACGCTACCGCTACATCTGATCCCAGTTTAATTAGAGACAATGCCCCGTGACTCCTGCCAAATTCACGAAACACATTGTTGCTGGTGGCTACTGTGGATTGGGTGATCGCTTCCGATACTGCCTTTTTGATACTTTATCGCAAGTGCCTTGTACGGTTTACTTGCTCGATATTGAGGTTGGCACCAGAGTCTGTATTCTAAGTTACACTCACTGACGTTCGTGCTGTGCGAGCCTGTTTGTGAAAGGGTTTTTATACGGTGTCACTAGACTACTCAACACTTATCGTGTCTCCATACAAAAACCGCTGGAAAAACTCGCACGGCACCGACGCTAATATCTAAACGTACAACGTTGCAGATATGACTTCATACTGAAACAGCAAATGAATTGCCAACTTCATACATTCAAGCCTATAATAACGTAGAAGGTAGGTATTTTATCTGCTATAAATAACAATAAATAAAATAAATATAGGTGGTCTTTTTTTATTATTTCGCTAATGCAGTTTTATAAGAAGCTGTCATGTTGTACTGGTTTCTGGAGCAATTATTCTTAATTTTTTTACACTTTTTGTATGGTCTTAACTAGAACTACTACTACTACTTAGTCCTCTCTTCTTAGTAGCCATTTTCAAAACTAGGTTATTAAAGACACAGACAATTCTAGTTATACAACTTCTCGTACGCATAATTCAAAATATTTGATGATATAAAATTACAGAAGGAAATAAAAAATCGCAAATAAAAGTTTCCAAGAATACGATTACAAAGGTTCAAACAAAATATAATTTTGGTCCGAAGAGGTTTTCCCACCAAAACATTTTTTTATAACTAGTTTTCTTTCTTTAGCAACCAAACTTTTGCAATGTTATTCACCGAAACTTTGTTTTTTGCGATATATTTATTTGAAGTTTGGTTCTCTCGGCCTCTCAAGGCGAAGACTATCGCTAATATACTCTCGTACTCTCTCCAAACTTGCTTGAATCGCAAACTCCAAACAAGTTTTCCTACCAAAAAGATGATATATCTGCTGCAGCAATGCACACAACTCGGTTGATTGCAATTTATCATAAAAAAGTGAGTGATTAAATATCTTTCAAAAAAATTTTTTTTTTCGAAATTTGCGAGTACTTGGACGGATGCCTCTTAATTTAAGATTATTTTTTATTTATTAATTAAAATTTTACATTGTCATCACAGCTAACACCAAAGCCACACTGAAAAGCTTATTACACATGATCCAAATTTTCTTTACATAAAAAATGTATGACCATGTCTGTGAATTTCGTCACGCTAATTTCGAATATATCGACATCCTCTGCTACGCAAAGGCCGTTGTGATTATAATGCATGTGTAATGGGTATAATATTGAAACGCCTGAATTACATAGCCTTCAGTGTTTGAAGTTATTACAGATACAGAGCGCTAAAAGGTTTGCTGAGCCCCACAATCTCCACATTATAATAAAGTTTTATTATGCTTTGGACATATTACAACGGTATCACAAAGTCAACGGCCACGTCTAAAAATCATTGGCTATTCACAAAGAGGCATAAACAAGCTGGGACGTTATTTCGTTAACTTACATGCACGCCTTGTGTTTCTGACCTCGTTCTAGCCTTTAACTGGGACCTAAAAGTGCGGCAGTGCTATTAAAACTTGGAGCCAAAGAGGGTCGTTAGAGCACTGTACTTTTGCTGCGCAGCTACGAATAGGGAAAAACGATAGCGCTGTCTAGAATATTGAAGCGTGCCTTGACTCATCTCCTCAATTCAATTTATTTACTAGGAGCATAGCTAGGTACTAAACATAAACTAATAAAGTCATTTTATTGATGTTTTTTATCCTCAACTGCAGTTTCACTAGACTTGCTCAGCTGAAAACAGTTTTTCGCACAGCTTAAGTTGCAATACAGGCATTGGTATAAAAAGTAGTCTGTCGCGTAGAACTGGCACCTAGAGTCACCTAGCTTTAAGACGTTTCAAAGTGATCCTAGTGATTTTATTGAATAAATACCTTATGACTTTGACAGCGTTATGTACTACTTTTTAAACCTATGCCTGTATTACAGGACACTGCATTGCCTGGGATATTATTATACCTTTGATATCACCTTTTTTCTTAAATCAGCTGGGATCTTCAATGTTTAAAGACTAACTTAACTTAGGTACAGTTTTATTGGTTTTTGAGATTTTGTCTGAAAATTTTGTCGCACAAAATTAGAAAATATTCGTTCGGGTTCGGGCTACAAAATATTTGAAGTTGAAGTAAATTGCTTAATTTGTCCATTATTCTTCACGTTCAGCTTAGGATCTGTATGAAGGAGTAGTGGATTGTAGAGTGACTAGCTTTTGAAATCTTGCCATAAATAGCCTTTTTTTCATTTACTTATTTTAAGAATCAGGGTTGTAATCAATGGGATAGGTAAATTGATCTACGTATCACTTGTCGTCACGTAGCACCAATAGCAGCTACTTTACTTCTCTTCTCTTTCTGCATTATTGTTCCTCAAAACTAAACTTCCCTGAAACTTTAGTTCATTATGCGGTACTGCGCATAACTGAGGCACTATTCTATACCATTTTACCAGCTCTGCTGTAAAGGTAATTTACTTCTAAGCACCATGTATGCAACTGACTACACACTGCGTTGAAGATCGTCTAACTATCGTAGCGGGAGCAATATTAGCTCATAACTATCAGAATAGAATACAAATATTATTTGTTTGGTTATTGCTTTATCTATCTTTATATATACATTTTGGTACACTTACTAATATAAATTTTTACTGTACAACTTTTTAAGGACAAGAAGAAACACAAAGAAGAATTTGCAATTATTCATGCCGTGTAGAGACTATTTTTTTTAATGAGTTAACTGTGGTAGTTAATAACCTCATGAAAGTAATGGAAAAATAATGTCTAGGAATTAAAAACGTGAATCCTATCACAACTATTGCAAGGTATAAGACAGTTAGACGGACGGAGTCGGATATATCAAAACGTAACTTATATCGGATATGGGTTCGTTATCATACCATATCGATATTCATATCAACTTATCCGATATCATAAAAATTATTAAAAACCTCAACTGTTACCTACTAAGGACACGAACAAAACGAAAACTTCACAAACCAAACGATATGAAACAAACACCAATTGATATTCGCTACCTCCCTTTCTAAGAATGAATTGTTTTACTGGTAAAAAAGAGATGAAGCGAATATGACGTAACTATAGCCAAATAGTTTGCGTTTGTCGTTTCGTTGTTAGTTTGCCATAACTAAAAACCATGTTAACGTTTGCAACCCATACGACTGATATCGATATCAGAAAACCGTTTCCTATATCGATATGCAAACTGTATATCGGTTAGATATCCGTTTGAGGGAAAAAACGAAAACGCCCATGTCTACAGTTAGTTGATATTAAAATAATATGTTATGTGTTCTATTTTTTTAGGTCTAGTTCAAGACAGAATATTTCCATTAGGATAATTATTCTAAAAGTCTAGATTTTGCTATTTTTCTTTCATTTTTTAATGATTATTTTAAGTTATTCTACATGAATTTTGTCCCAGCAGTGTGTTAAAATCGTAATACACGCGCTAACTTTATTGAAAGCCGGCTTGTTCAGTTTAATAACGCGACGCTCCTACTAAAAGTCTTTATAGCATGCTATTGAATACAGTGTTGTAAATAGTTTGCTATTTTAGCTTTTAAACACAATTTTCCAAATATACTTTTTGAATAAATTTTTAGATTAATTTTATATTAATTATAGATGAATTTTTATATTTTTCATTATTATACATTTTTTTACTATGAACAAAAAATTACTTATAAAATATACAAAATAAATATGAAACAGTTGAGCTATCTGCAGTCCGTTGCAAACGACCTAGAGATACGTCAACTGATCCAAATTATATTGATTGATTAATTTATATTGATTACCACGACAAATAAGGGAAAATACATCGGTTTCTAAAAAAAAGGAACTATATTAATGGGTGACCTTATTTATGACAACGACTTCTACCAAGCAAATATTTACCAATATTTTTCAAAAAATCTGCTCTCAATATTATTTCGGGATCTCCCAAGAGACAGATAAAATTATATTAGTACCTACTAGAGACTAGTTAATGCCCGTGACTTCGCTGGTAGCAGAACACAGTAACACCATTATTTTCACTTTCTTTCCAGGGCTGTGCGTTTAATGAATGAATGAATGTTTTATTTTTATTTTAGATACACCTTACAAACTAACAAAAGAAAAAAAAACAGGTATTTATCTACTCTCTCGATATTTCTACTCTGTGAAGACTCGGTTTTTTTCAAAGATAAATGTTAGCTTATACCCAATCAGTCCAGTTTAGGGCGTGATTGAGCCACAAACGTCCAAAAATCAAAACTTTCGCATTTATAATATAAATAAGACGATTAAAATCGTGGCTCGTCAATAGGAAATTCAGCTGTTCTGTTTCGCGAATGAACTGCACTGTCTTTGAAATAAATCTGTGTTGGACTGCACACAATAACTTTGGGTGTGACAATCGTACAGCGGTCCTAACCAAGAGAGTCATTTGTCTTTCTTTACCCTGATTATGTGATGAGAATTTATCGCAACCAGACCCAACTCAGAGGAGGCGAGATGTTTACGAAAATATCCAAGTGCGGGATCTACTCTGCACAAAAAAAACGAAGTTTCAAATTACTATTTCGAGTCATACTGTGTGGTATATAAAATGTGAATTCAACTGCGCGGAGCGGTTACCAAGCTCCCATGTTGTAGCTCAAATGTCAAAATTTACAGCTCAGGCAGATCTACTATCAACTGTATCAACTGCAGTTGGTAGTAGATCTGCCTTCTGCGCTGTTAGCCATGGGTTCGATGACTACGGAACATAAAAACAACTACATACTATTTAAAATATTACACGGGTATTTATCGCGTTTACCTTTGTTATTTTCCCGACGTTTCCCGCCCGTTTGCCCGCGACCACGGCTATTGCAACATAGCCGAAACGTCGGGTAAATAACAAAGGTAAACGCGATAAATACCCGTGTAATACTTTAAATATGTGTTATGATCGCGAGAGTTTAAAAAATAAAACTACAACAACATTACTAAAAAGCTGTAAACTCAAGAAACGAAATCAACGACCTAAGCGTGCTACATGACTGTAAACTTTTCTATAAAAAGCATTTAATTTAAAAAGCCAACAGAGCTATGGGATTCATCAAAAGATCCTGCTCTCAATTTACCTAATAACGTAAAAGTTGTTAAAATATTGAATTGTTCGTATGTGCGCAGCATCATCGAGTATTGTTCTCAGATTTGGAACACACAATACGACGTTCATATGAACGTCATATTGTGTGTTCCAATCAGTACAAGTGCAAAACGTACGACATGAATTACAAGGCGAGATGTAAAAGGCATCACATGATACCACTTCTTCTCTCCGTTTATGGCTCCTGTCTGTCATTCGACAGACAATCTTGCCAGTGTCAAGTGATTTGTATTGAATAAATACTTTTTGTCAAGTCAGTCTATAGTCAAGTCGGCCGTCATTTGTTTTGAAGAAAATGGTGGCGGTTTTCTTCAAAACATTGGATACATTTTCGGTCAAGTCAGGATATCACAATACACTTTCATTCCAAATTTTACACTTTGTGTTAAAACCTCAAGTAATGTTGGTTAAAATACCACCGAAATTACACAACACAGCTCAAAATAACACTAGAAAAACAAATAAAATGAAAAAGCTATGTTGCTTCCTAAAATGTCAGAAAATGAATCATGATGAAAGAAGAAGAATATATGACATAAAATGTCATGTATGAGTCAAAATCGCGCAGTCCCAAATTGATTCTTCTCATTTCCTTTCCAAAGTAAAACTATACGCGTTCCTACACGAAGCGTTAGAATTCCATCCCTTTCCCTTTGCGTTCCCCATTGTATATCAAATTATAGGCAACATTCATTTTTCATTAGATCCGCAAACTAGTTTAATAAAGGTTGGCTTCCCCGAATTAGACCTCTTTTCATCCAAACCTTCGGCTTACAAACAAGCTCTCTCTAACCACTGGTTTGAATTGGTTCTTAAAAAATTTATTCCACTTTCTGATTTTTATTTTTTTATTTATATATTTATTCATTTACTTTTTGTCCATAAATAACCTCAAACAACAAAACATTGCCGCGCAAGTTGCGCACGATAGGTATGTGCCATAAGGTGCACTTTTTAGGGTTTCGTACCCAAAGGGTAAAACAGGACCCTATTGCTAAGACTCCGCTGTCCGTCCGTCTGTCTGTCTGCCTGTCTGTCTGTCCGTCTGTCACCAACCGTGATAGTTAGACAGTTGAAATTTTCACAGATGATCTATTTCTTTTGCCGCTATAAAAACAAATAAAAAAACAGAATAAAATAAATATTTAAGGCGTCCCATACAACAAACGTGGTTTTTTTGCCGTTTTTATAGATAATGGTACGAAACCCTTCGTGCGCGAGTCCGACTCGCACTTTGCCGGTTTTTTATGTATATTATGATATGAAGCTTCGTTTATCGTTTTGCAGAGTAGACCCCTTCACTGGATTTCAACTCGAAATTGTATTTGAAATACAATTATAACTTCGTAAGTTGAAGGTTAATAAAATAATCAATGAAAACGGATAATTTGAAACCCTTTTGATCAACCAAACCGTCCGTGACAGACCAGAGGGTTAATTTCAAATTCCAATGAAGAGGTAATTAGTTGTTAAATCTAATTAGAGGTAGTTTTTGATATACTTAGACGCATCTGAAACTAAAAAATCGAGTTATCAATACTTAGTATATTTAAAGAGCACTGGTGGCCTAGTGGTAGCGGCCCCGCCTTCCGATCCTAAAGTCGTGGGTTCGAAACTGGTCGTGCACCAATGAGTTTTTCTTTTCAAAAATGTATGTGCACAATGCCAGTACTCTCAAACGGTGAAGGAAAACATCGTGAGGAAACCGACATGTCGTAGAACGTAAAAAGTTCTATAATATGTGTCAAGTGCTCGAAAGGAGCCTCTTGAGGCGCACTTAAAATCCTTTCACCACACTGTTTCGAATGAAACTAGTGACACGACAAGAGAGAGAGTATATTAAAATGTTCTTGGCATCGGTTTTCAATACCTTACTAATATAGAGATCGGTTTCATTTATCGAGTTTTGATTGTTATGTAACGATCAATATCATTCTTAAATCTGGTAGTGATAAATAAGTCCTAGATATAGGGCTCCTCGACCTACTTTTTATTGCTTGCATTCTATACAATGTCGTCGGTCCATTGGATGGGGAGCTTTCCTACGTTTTACCGGCGTTATAACGTCTAACGGCCGGTTTCGGAAAGCTCGATCAAACGTAATCAGCTGTCAAATTACTCGCCATTTCAGCTTTTACTTCAAATTAGATAGACATAGCATGTGACTTGACATCCGATTAGTTTTGATCGAGCTTTCAGAAACCGGCCGTTAGTTAGGTAGTAATAGCAGTCATGCTAAGTGGCGGCCAATTTTATGTCACTTACTTTTCAAATCTACTCTTGTATATTGTCTGTGGCATAAACCAATGTTTTAATTGTTATTGTACCTTGAGGTATTGCTGTCTTCCAAATTCTGGCCCCCACCTTTATTTATATATTTTTCTATATCCTATTGGGATATAGAAAAATATTCCACTAGGTAATGTGACCTACCCAAAATCGAGTATTTTATTCTATATGAAAAAAACCTAAAAACATATTACTGTAATAGCTTTTTTTATGTGGTTTATTAGCACCATAGAATCGAATTCACTTTTTAAAAAGGTCAATATGTAATCTAATATACAATTGTACCTATATTTTATATTTTTAAATTTATTACTCAAAATAAAAATAAAAAACAATCTTATCTAATAGCAGCGACAAAATGTTTACAGTACGATCAAAAACATTTAATAAAAAACAAACAACGTGTACTCCGTCGCCATGTTTGCTGATGCCGTCTCTTGCAAACAATTAGCTCCTTTGTGTACAAGCCCAGACTTGCCACACTTCGGACAAGGGTATTGCAGGACTAGTTTGAACTAGAATAGCTAGTCAAACTACGGTTAGTTGGCTCTTTGTGCTGGGAATAGGTAGAGGTATATTGCATTGTTCGATACGTATTAAAGTTATAACTTACAAAATTATATTACTCCTATCGCCTATTACTTTTTATATATAAATAAATATAAAATAAATGGCCATCTTCTTGTCGCGTCAATAGTTTTTTTTGGAATAGTGTGGTGAAAGGATTTTGGTTTCTGAAAGAAGCTCATTTTGAGCACTTGACACATATTTCAGAACTTTTTAGGTTCTACGATATGCCGGTTTCCTTACTATGTTCCTTTCACCGTTTATGAATCCCCACATAGTGCACAGTGTGCACATACATTTTTAAACGGAAACACTCGTTGGTGGACTACCGGTTTTGAACCCACGATCTAAGGATTAGAAGGCATGGCCGCTACCACTATGCCGTGACGACGTGCGGATCGCGAGAAGTCGGTGAATGGAGATGGCTTAGAATATTTTGACAGCCTTCACAGCTCAGTTGGTAGTAGCTCTGCCTTCTGTGCCGTAGGCCGTGGGTTCGATCCCCACCGAGAACAAACATTTGTGTGATGAACATAGATGTTTGTTCTCTGTCTGGGTGTTATATAATATTATAAGTATGCATTTACAAAAAAAGAAGCATATAAGTAGTATATCAGCTATCTGGTTCCCATATCACAAGCTTTGGCTTAGTTTGGGGCCAGATAGTGCTGTGTGAAAAGTCCACCAATATTTATATTAATATGTCTTCTTGGAAATGTATAGAGGATGCCTATGTCCAGGTGGACATCTTCCGGCTGATAATAATGATGTACATAAATAATCAATATATTTTCCACGATGACGATGATGATGAATAAATACTGATACATTCCACACAGCACTATCTAGCCCCTAACTAAGCAAAGCTTGTACTTTGGTAACCAGATAGCTGTTAATAGAATACTTTTTTGTAAATACATACA
Organism: Chloroclysta siterata; assembly: GCA_932294275.1. Classification (NCBI taxonomy): domain Eukaryota; kingdom Metazoa; phylum Arthropoda; class Insecta; order Lepidoptera; family Geometridae; genus Chloroclysta; species Chloroclysta siterata. The sequence goes on from OW028590.1 coordinate 7,577,216, forward strand.
TATAAAATATAACACCCTGACAAAGAACTTACATTATATGAAGTATCTGTAACATATAGTAATACAATAGGTACTTTAATCCCAAATTTTGAGAATCTTCAGGATACACACGATACGGGCCTCAAGGCGAGTGTACCTAGCCACAGCTTAAACTATAGACTGTATTTTTGGCATCTACTTATTTCCATTGTTTTCTGTGTATGTAATGTATTTTTTTGTTTATAAATGATTTATTGCTACAGCTGTATAAACTTTCCTGCTCTTAAATTATACAAATTATAGGTATTTGGGAACACACAACACAACGTTGCTGTGTTTCGGTTTGAAGGGTGTGGATGCCAGTGAAATTACAGGTACATTAATGCTTAATAGCTTTTATACCTCAAGTTGATGGACGCAGGGTAGTGCATCGTAGGGCACGTTCCTACCGTGCGTGAATTGCGAGGCAAATTTTGTTACAAGTGATGGTTACCACTATAAGTGATACTTACAAGCATCAGGTGAGCCATATGCTTGTTCCTTCAATAAGAGGTATAAAATAAAACCAGCCAAGTGCGAGTCGGCCTCGCGCACGAAGGGTTCCATACCATTATCTATAAAAACGGCAAAAAAAACAGTTTGTTGTATGGGAGCCCCCTTAAATAGTTATTTTATTCTGTTTTTTGGTATTAGTTGTTATAGCGGCAATAGAAATACATCATCTGTGAAATTTCCAACTGTGTAACTATCACGGTTCATGAGATACAGCCTGGCGACAAACGGACAGATAGACAGACGGACGGACAGCGGAGGCTTAGTAATAGGGTCCCGTTTTACCCCTTGGGTATGGAACCCTAAAAACATGCCGATGGCAGTTATTAAGCCTTTTAAACATACAACATTGTTCATATGCGAGTATCGCTTCTAGTTATATCTAGATTTATGGCTACGTTTGTACACACAATTAATATTTTTGTTTGCTTGGGTCACCATAACTCAACGTAGAACATGAGCCCTTCGGTTAAAGATTAATAGCAAATAACATTTTAAATAAATAGTTGTTTTGTTTATTACTTTAGAAACTGTCTTGATGTGCATATAGTCTTTAGTTATATTAACCTAATATAAAACAATAAATATAAGATACAAGCTGGTGCCCGCGACTTCGTCTGCGCACATTTTGGACAATTCACACAATTATCATTATAAATTGTAGCCTATGAGTTATTCTGATGTATAAGCTATATTATAGTAAAGTTTCATTAAAATCCATTCAGTAGTTTTTACGTGAAAGAGAAACAAACATCCATCTATCCATACTTACAAACTTTCGCGCTTATAATATTAGTAGGATATATCAATCTCATTGAAAATAATGTATTTAATGAAAAGACAAATATTATCGATAGATTGTAGAAATCTTGACAACTCTTTGTAAGGTGATGGTAATGGATAATTATTGTCTATGTTTATCTCATAAGATACAATATACAGCGCAGAAGGCAGAGCTACTACGAACTGAGCTGTATGGCCAGTCTAAATAATAAACAAAAGTAATAAGTAATGGCCAAATTAAAAAAGCTAGCACGTCTAACCAAGATACCAAGATTTATGCCAGTAAGTCGGATTTATTGCTCTCTAATGTATTTTGTCTCCGGCAGTCAGGTTAGATTGGCAAATGCCACGGCAAGCTTCACAAGGACACTAAATTCAATTTTTACCTTTGTGACATAAGCCAGCCCACAAAGACAGTACAAGATGCACGTTCCAGAGTCAAAGGCGCCGCGTACCTGCCACAGAATATATCAGAACAGAAGCTTAGCTTTTTTCACTTTAAGGTAGAGTAAGATATTTTTTTTTTAACCTATTTGCTGATATACAATCTAATCACCCACCTGTAGTAATAAACATCACCTATAAAATAGCATAGGCTCGTAGGTCACGCTCGATTTGACAGTGCCTTACAGTGAACTGCCCTGCGTCCATCGACTTGTGGCATACAGATGTTTAGTCTAATGTGCCTGTTATTTCACTGGCAACCACACTCTTCAAACTGGAACACAGCAACGCTCTTGGCGACAAAATAAGCATGGTGGTAGAACTTCCCCATTCCCTGGTCATAGTCAGCCACGTGGAAGGGAAACGATGGTCTGACCAGCTTAGAGACAGGAAATAGATGGTGCAGATGACTACGGATCGGAATCGCTGAAGACAGGCCGTCTACGCCTGCAGAACAACACCTGTGTAGAAATAAAACCCGGAAACCACTTTACTGTATTTATTTGATAGATTTTAAAGGATAACAAAATGTACTTAATCGAGGATACTACGAACATGATACGAATGAACGAGTACAGAGCAATTAGGCGGCAAAGTACTAGGAACTGTCATAAACCAAAATATTGACAGTGACAGGTGCATCGGGCTGGCAGGTGGCACATACATAAGTGTTGTTTATTCTTCAACAGCTTAGTTGATCACAATCTTCGGGAATGAAGTACCGACAACGAAGAGAAAGAGAGAACTTCCCCGGACGATCTTTTCACAAAGAGCCCTACTATAGCAGAGTTTAATGAAGCTTTACTTCTGCACACCTCATAGCGGTGTTCACGCCATAGCAGAATTAATTAAATTTGTGTGTACACATTGGTGTACACTAAAGATTACAAGCTCGGTCCATGTTTGCACTGAGGTTAATCTATTATTAAAATGCAGCTGCATTCGCCGCGTATTAAAACTTCCATTGTTCAAATATCGATGTTTACTTTGTGGCTGGGTTTCGATTATTGTTTTTTGTACATATTTATTTAATTTAATTAATATTGTGATTGATTGAAAAGTAAATATGATACCCATGACGTTTTAAAAATATAGTAGTCTTCTCTTGTCGTGGCACTGGTTTCTTTCGAAACCCTGTGGTGAAAGGATTTTAAGTGCGCCTTAAGAGGCTCCTTTCAAGCACTTGGCACATGTTATAATTTTTTTTAGGTTCAACGACATGCCGATTTCCTCACGATGTTTTTCCTTCACCGTTTGAGAGTACTGGCATTGTGCACATACATTTTTGATCAGAAATACTCATTGGTGCATGACCGGTTTCGAACCCACGACCTTAGAATCGGAAGACGGGGCCGCTACCACTAGACCACCAGTGCTCTCAAAATAGTAGGGTAAACTGTGATGTGAACGTGATTTAAATTAAACCATTACAATTTGCCCTGGGATTGCTCTGTCAGCTCTTTTACCCTATTTTTAGAAATATTTACATAGCTAATAAGTTAGTCTGTAAGTTTACTAACAAAATATGAATAAAATTTTGTTTGAACTAATTAACGAATTGAATCAAATCACTTTATTATTATCCCGTCTCGTCCCGTCCCGTCTCGCCCCTTCCCGTCTCGTCCCGTCCCGTCCCGTCCCGTCTTGTCCCGTCCCGTCTCGTCAGCCAGCCGTCAGGAAAACAGTATGTCGTAGTACACCTACAAAGTTCTCAAAAACATGTGTCAAGTGCTCGAAAGGAGCCTCTTTGAGACTTTAAACTTAAAATCCTTTCATCACACTGTTTCAAACGGCAAGAAGGAGAAGCGCGGTCTATTGCGTTGTACGCGTTGCAATACGTCGAAACGTTCTCTCTTCTCTTCATTTTTACTATGCCAGTAACGTACTTCTCTGAAAGGTTCACGTACTGCCTACGTTTTGTATCAGGACCCTATTTTTATTACTCGTATTAACACCTAAATGGGAACTGAATTAGGGACACGAGAAACTCATAAAGTACCGACTGTTGAAAGGTCTAGTAATGGAATGACGATATAGTGATAGTTTTTTTCTGGACATCTCTTGCAGGAGCAAAATGAACTTTATTCATATAAGTTTGTTTACCGAGTGATGTATTTTTATACTTATATTCTAGAAAAGACAGAAAGATGTATAAAATATCAATTGGACATCTAATGGTGGCTCAATTAAAATAAGAATGCTATATATATAAATAAATAAATATTGGTGGACATTCCACACAGCACTATCTCGCCCCAAACAAAGCCAAAGCTTGTGATATGGGAACCAGATAGCTGATATACTACTTATATACTTATTTTTATAAATACATACTTCTAATATTATATAACACCCAGCCAGAGAACAAACATCTATGTTCATCACACAAATGTTTGTTCGGTGGGGATCGAACCCACGGCCTACGGCACAGAAGGCAGAGCTACTACCAACTGAGCTATGAAGGCTGTCAAAAATAGAAAATATCAAACATTATCATATCATAGAATACAATATAAAAGCTAATTAATTCAGAAAAATATTGGCATTGAAATTTGCCGTCTTGGTTTGGTACGCCAATTTTGCTGACAAATATTCGAAGTAAGCTTAAATGTATTTTACTAAATTATATTTTTAGGTTACTAGTTTTGGTAAATTGGATACCCTTTCTTATTAAACTGATATTGTCATTGTATAAATTTCACTTTTGTTTTAGCTTTGTAAAAACATCACGTTTCTATTTTTCTATTAGATTTCGACAACAATAGGCTTTATAAAGTGGAAAACGTTTTAGGAAACAACTAGCACTAAATAACAAAAAAAACTAAGACCTTTCCAACAGATTTCTACGAAGTAATAAATATCATTTCTCCAAGAAAAGGACTTTCTTTCGGAATCAAATAAACATGGAAATTATCTTAGATGACAAAGCCTTAGGTACATTCGTATTGTAAATGTGTTCTAATTTTTTACCGACTTCAAAAAATGGAGGATGTTTAGTTCTCAATTCGACTGTATTCGTGTGTTACTGCATAACTCCATCATTTATATTAATTTATTTATATTAAATTATTAATTAAAAAATCCTCTTATAACTTAGAGGATATGCTTTCAGATGGTCCTTTCATAGAAATTTCATCAAAATCGGTTCAGTAGTTTGGCTTTTAAATCAAAATAACAGGAAAAAGTTATGTCATCCGAGTAAATGAAATTGCGTATTTTCCTGTTTAGGTTTTCAGTGTATTAAAAGTCGGTTTTCTTTTACGTTTAAAAGTTATTTGTATAAAACCCATAGTTAAGATTGTATATTACTGATTATTGTGGTCCCGCATGTACCGCATGTAGCGTGGGTGAGTGCGACCGAGCTACCTACTTTTTATCTTTTAGTCCTATTTCATGTGTTATGGTTGTTAACTTCGTCGTTGTGTCCCGTGTATTGTCGTCCGCTCGTTACAAATACATGTTTTTTATTTATTTCTATAGACAATATACGTAATAAATACATTACTAAGTAGTCTAAAGTAGTTTAGAATTATCAAACATTTTACAGAAATAATTATACATATAATGATGTATAAAATGATGTTACTCTGAGATAATTGAACCCGCCTTAGATAACTGGATTTTCCATATTTATCATCACCTGTTGGTAATGCCAAAAGTCGATCCATTTTTTAGAGCTCAAACGCACACCATCTCGACAGGACGCATACGTCGCCAATACGTTCGAAGCCCTTACACACACCTTTCTCACATTAGAGTGACCCCATTCAATTGTTTCTCGCTCACAGAAAACCGAAACATTTTTACAGAAGCAGTCTATCTCAAACAACGCGTTTCAAAGGTTCCGATAGGCATGCCAAAAGTTGCTTACAACAAGGAACTCAATCGGTAGCGGATAGCCGAAACCACGCTCTTTGTATTCAAGAAGCACCTCAGGGAATGGGTAAGACGGTATAACCACAGATTAAATAACAGATACTATCGGATAGCGCAAACATAGAACACTTTCCATGATGTGGGGATGTCGTTATTGTTGGTTCTTATGGATAAAATTACAAATATACGCTTTGTCGAAAGTATTTTGTGCTGCGAAAAATTGAGTTCGTATTTGTAGTAAACACAAGGCCATACTTTTACCGATAAAAGTTGTAGATACATATTTTAAAAGTAGCTTATTAGCCCTGTCACTGTTCAGACCCATTGAAGACCCAAGAGATAGCCGGAGATCAAAATTATATTTTCACTGAACTATTTGGTAATAACCATATGTACATTAACCATGCAAATAGTGCACCTTGCAGCATCTAATCGAATCTATATCTGTAGTATACACTATAACTATGATCCAACGCATCCACTTGTATCCCAAGATTGTGACGCAATCAACCAGAACTAAGATATGCTTAGTCCGATCTCGGCATACGTTTGAATGCCGGCTAGCTGGTTTGAATACAAGCATACCAGGTACGCCACTGTACGTACTGGGAACACGCATCTGGGTTTGATGTCTATAGCGTAAAGTACAATGGGTATTATACAGTGGGTAATCAGAAATCCCCTTCAGATTAGACATCTTCAAAAGATATTGATTGATGTCTACCGTGCGTGCATCACAATATACTTTACAAACCAAATCCTTCCAAAAATAATCCTCAATCTATTACTTTCATGAGAGTATTAAAAAAAAAATTGGTGGACATTTCACACAGCACTATCTCGCCCCAAACTATGCCAAAGCTTGCGATATGGGAACCAGATAGCAGATATACTACTTATATACTTTTTTTTATTGTAAATACATACTTATAATATTATATAACACCCAGACAGAGAACAAACATCTATGTTCATCACACAAATGTTTGTTCTCGGTGGGAATCGAACCCACGGCCTACGGCGCAGAAGGCAGAGCTACTACCAACTGAGCTGTGAAGGTTGTCAATATATGCTTTGGTATCCAGGGGAAATAAATTTATGGTAAAAACTTTTTTTTTAAAACAAGATTTTACTGCATTGTCATGCAAACTAAACGTGTATACAAAATTTCAGCTCAATCGGTTGAAGATATCTGTTTCAAAATTGAGTTGCAAGATTTAACCCGAATAAACATAATATATACATACATTGCAAGTTAAATAAAAGTTTGTTAAATTGATAATCAACAATATATTAGGCTTGAGCCTTGAGCGGCAGATTTAAAGTGTGACAAATTTGTGGACCTTATTTTTTAGGTGCCTTCAGAATTTAATAAAAGTCAGTTAGACAGTTTTCTGATGACTCTTTTGTTTCATTTCACATTACTATTATTATAAAATTTTAATCAAATTGTTGGATTACAAAAATAATCTAGAAAATGATAATTGTAGAGGTAATCGCGGCAAATGGGAAATGTAGAAATTGTAAATATATAATTGTATGTGCTTTTAGTGTCTTTCAAATATTTGAAATCTTACACACATACTACTCGTACCTACATCGCAGAAAGCTGGGCTCCCAACTGTGACTATTACTAATCTGTGACTATTACCGTCAATAAAACAATAAATTGTATTTTATAAAATACTCAATAACTGCGAAGGGTACGTGCTATACTTCAAAACAAATACATTGTTCGGAAACTTATAAAATACTACGGTAAAAGTATTTCCAGTAAGTCTGGTCTCGCAGGTCAACAATTTTCTATCATCATAGAAAAGAAGACTATTGGAAAACTTTTTCGATCTCCCGGTGCGAAATACGTGACACTTAAACGGTGCAGATGGACACTTATTATTATTCTGCACACATATTCTAGGCAGGAACGATTAAATGGCTAAGCTGCAAGAGTTCAGAGAAAAATGGGCTTTAGAAGCATTTATTCTTAATGCAACAATACTTACTGTAGACTTTAGATAAGAGGTACTCACAGTCACCTGCATTAAGGTTCACTTTTCATTTTATTTTTATTTTCATTCAAAATTATTCGGTGTTGACATTTATTTTGTATTACGTCGTGATGCGTTGTGATGCGTTAGTGGGCTTCTCTATTACAAATAGGTGAATCAGTTGTTTTTTACTTTTTTGCTGATGGAATAAGGAGATGGTCAACCTGATGTTAAGTGGTAACCATCACCACAAATAATAATAATATAACTCTTTATTTCAGACTACATGGGCCCATAGTACATTACATACAATTTAACTTAATACATACAAAAATATTTCATTAAAAAACACACACAAATAAAAATAAAAATAAAATTGAAATTAAATCTATAGGTACATTAGAATTTACATTATTAACATTATAACAAAGCATTGCCACGCAAATAACGAAAGATAAGAACGTGCCCTAGGATGCACTGCCCTGCGTCCATCAACTTAGGGCATACAGATGTTAAGCCTCATGTGCTTGTAATTTCACCGGCAACCTCACTCCGACTCCGAAAACATTTGCAACTCCGAACTAGTTAATAAACTGTATCTCGATATAGATTCCTTGACTCACAAAATATAAATCATCCAAGCTCGCGGTCGGTGTGTCAACGTCTTAATACAGTTAAGCTTAGTAACATCGAGCGAAGGAAACTCTTTGTATTGACAGTTAACTGTTGTTTACCCTTAAACTACATTTTATCAGTAAAATAGATTGCCAGTTCTGTGATGTTTGGATTCAATGTTGGTTTATAATTTTCAACTGTTTGATCGAGTTGGGTAAACGTTGCTCTTATCAAGCAAATAAGGTCTTGTTGTCAGAAATAGTTATTCAAGAGCTTTGTCTGTCAGTGTTGGCCAAAACGACTGTCTCTGACGCACTATTCTGGGAATGGTAATTGGTTAGTGTGTATGATTAATATTATAATATGGTTTCTAACAGTCCATTATATAACAAGTCTTAGAGCTGATTTCACCATACTCTTTTAGTTACCAATCAAGGATTAACAGGCCGTTAAATATAACATTTGATGTCAAACGCGTACATTTTGCCATATTTAACGGCCTTTTAATCCTTTATCTAACAGAGCATGGTGATATCAGCGCTTTAACTGATAAACCTTTGGGATACAAATATTTGATCGAGTGAGCGAAGCGAACGAAGATCTTAGTTTCAACTTGGGCGATTTGGCATTTTATGTATGTATGTATGTATGTATGTATGTATGTATGTATGTATGTATGTATGTATGTATGTTTGTCTGGCGATAACTTAAGAACCGTTGATCCGATCTGCATGAAATTTGATATGTCGATAGCTTGTACTTGAGAAATTTACTGGTAAGTATATGAGTAAAATCGGATGAAGGGTTTTTGAGATATGGGGTTTTTTAAGAGGGCAAAAATAAAAAAAGTTACATAAAAAAATCAAGTTACATGTCATATGAAAGGGCTTTGTTTGGACATTCCAAAACAATTTTTACTTTTTTTTTGGGACGCTCGGTTTTCGAGATAAAATTTAAAAAGTTAAATCAAGATAACCAGCGATCCAAGAGCTCCCATCTCTAAGAGTTTCGTTGACATCAAGGTTTTTCTACTGGTCGGCCAGTTCTTTTGATGTTTGACCTTTATGAAGGTCCAGCCAAGGTCTGTTCAACGGAACTCTTCAATAAATAGGCCAATAGAGTTGAAACTTGGTAACCATACCAATTTAGTAGGCGGTAGTCAGAAAAAAGTCCAAAGATAATGTTTGGACTTGCCTCTGACTACTACCGACTCAAAGTTTTGATGCGTTCGTCGGGTCGCATCACGAGATCTCAGTTCGGGGCGAACTACTAGTTATATGCTGGGTAGGGGGAGCAGTTTATGTACCTTCAGTTTTTGGATGCTGTTTTTTACACCCAGTATGACCTTACCCAAAACACAAAAAATAAGCTTTTCGCCCTTCATTGAACCCATACTGCCAGCATACATGTAAGCAAAATATGGGCGAGTTTACACACACGAGCAGTTTTATACACTGGTCAAGATTACAAAAATACCCGGAGCCCGGAACCGATTACGAATTCACAAAAATCTCAGCAGAATCACACACTCTTGCAGAAAAATACCAAATCTGTTCACAATATCGCGTTATAGGCAGTAAAGTTAGACGTTTCATTCGGAACTTTTACCTTTGGGCAGCCTGTTTTTGGGAATGCGGGGCTAGTGAAAGGCACCGTTTTGAAACCCACTGCCTCGAATAACATTAGCATAGTTATCGAACGCGATGGGATGAGACCTCTGTAAAGGTCCCGCTGGGGCTACGCAGGCTCTTAAACCCGCTTTCCCGATAATGACTATCGATGATTCGCTTCAAAAGGGGGCCTGAGCACAATATTATTACGTAGTTTACCCGTTGTGGGTATAACATGCTCCCGGTATTCAGTTATTTGAGCTTAGAAATTCCACTGTATCATATTAGCGGCATCGCTTCCATTTTGCCTTTTGCCTGCTACGGCTGATGGTTTGAGGTTTACTCTATTGAGATTCCAATGCATTGAGTTTCACTTCGTGCTAGCATACTGTAGTAAACGGGTATAAAATTGAATTTCTTTTTAGGCTTTTTTTGTACATCTTTTAGTGTCTTTTTTTTATACAACTAGCTGATGGAACAAGCAGCTTTTTACTCATGGGTCAGACGCATTTTTTTTCTGTAAGAAAATTATTGAATCTTTGTAATGGTATTCTCCAAAACTTGGTTGTTTGGGATTATTAGTATCTAAATTCAGTGATTTAATATCTTCAAAAATATGCTAGCGAAACGTTTTCTGACGTCTGTCAGCCTCTTAACAGTTTTAGATGTCAGAGTGATGGATGCAGTGTAATGCCACCCGGGACCATCCTCACTGAACGTGTTCTGTGAGGCAATGCATTAGTTATAGAACCGCTTAACACCAGGTGGGCCATCTGCTTGTTTTATCACATTATGTCATAAAAAACACGTAAACCTTAGCGAACATCGCCAGTTGTTGGTGCCGTTTGTATAAAAAAATAATCGCCCCAGTGAGACGTTTCCCGTCTATCCTCTTAAGGGAAGGCGATGAAATAAAGGATTGAAGGCGTGAGATTCAATTTGTTACAATCCTTCAGGAAACGCTTTCAAATGAAACATTTTGTTTGCGAGGAAGTTAAATTATATTTCTTACAATATCCTCGGCTGGGTTCGTTTGTATCGAAACTTCAAGTAAGCCGATGTAATACAAAATAAATACTGAAGATTACGTTGGCAATACCTATTTTGAATAGATAATTGTTTTATTAATCTGATTTCTTTTTTTTGTTGGGAAAAAATAATTAATACAATTTTAAATGATTTGCAGCTCTAATATTATAGATTACCACAGTAATTAAAAAATGCCAAAGTTAATGAATCAGTGTCGTCCTTTTTCTCCCACTTATCTCCGTGACGACTGAACGGATTTATATAAAACTTGGAACATTCATAGTTCGTGTCTTGGGATTAGATTTTAAGAGTAGTAGAGAGTAGTAGAGCTCGTCCGAGGAAGTACTACCACCACGCCTTTTTCTGCCGCCAAGCAGCGATGCTGTGTTTCGGTTTGAAGGGTGTGGTTGCCGGCGAAATTACAGGCACTTGAGGCTTAACATCTGTATGCCTCAAGTTGATAGACGCTGAGCAGTGTATCGTAGGGCACGTTCCTATCGTGCGTGACTTATGCAATGCTTTGTTATAGGTGATGGTTACCACTCATCAGGGGGCCATCTGCTTGTTCCATCAGCTAGTTGTATAAAAAAAAACTTTTATTTTATCCCCGTAGGTATAACGAAAGTGGAGCCACCAGCTGATATCAGTAGCATAAACAATTTTAGCTATTGATTATAACCAACACAACAAAGGCAAAATCAAAGCTCTCATTCGACAGGTCGTTTCATTAAAATGCGAACACATTTGCGATTCAAATCTTTCTTTTTACTGATCATAAAGTATTCAAATGCCCGAGTTAATATTTCCGACACGTAGACAAGCGGCGTGGTGGCATTAGGGTTCTGTCTCCAAAAGGCACAAAATAGGTCTTCACGGTTAGTAACATTTTAGCAACACGCTGTGTTACTGGATTTTTTTATTCAAAACTTATTTTAAGTCCTTCATTTTGATAAAACTCTGTAGTGCAATTATAACTTGGAACAAGTTACGTGAGCCAGATAAAAGAGGAGGTCGTTGTCATGTCGTATTAAGAAGTCAAGGAGGCCGCATTGGAAAGACCCAATTAGAGAAAACTGCATCAGAACTCCGACAAGAGCTTATCTCTTAAATTTAAAAGAAAAAAACTTGCTACTGTCTATGGCAGTCCAAAGCTTTACTAAATTCACATCCTTCACAGCTCAGTTGGTAGTAGCTCTACCTTCTGCGCCGTAGGCCGTGGGTTAGATCCCCACCGAGAACAAGCATTTGTGTGATGAACATAGGTGTTTGTTCTCTGTCTGGGTGTTATATAATATTATAAGATTGTATTTACAAAAAAAAAGTATGTCAGTAGTATATCAGATATCTGGTTCAATTACAAGCTTTGGCTTAGTTTGGGGCGAGATGGTGCTGTGTGGAATGTCCACCAATATTTATTTATTTAATTATTATTAACATCAATATTAAAGGCGTTTGCTCTCCAGATCCCATTTGATTGATTAAATCTAGTGTAGAAATCTAGATCAAATCAAAATACAAACTGTATCCAAACCATTTTTTTGATAATACGAGGTGGGTACTTCCCCGGACGAGCCCTTCACAAAGAGCACTACTACTCGTAAAACTACTCATTTCCGTGGCTAGTACGTGATGGAGCCACTAACATCCAAACAACTACAAGTTATGATATTAGTAGGAAGATTGAGAGATTGTACGAACAAGATGAATAGGTACGCAAATGCACGAATACTGCTGTTCTCGACGATATGTGGATGGTATGTTCTAGTTATTTGAACTCCTACATAATAAGGTAAACAGGGGGCTGACCGGCACCTCTTATAGCAGTATTAAAATAATATTACACTGAAATTTCGTACCATATTATATACGTCATCAAGTCTGTTCAACTACAACCAGATAAAAAAGAATAGCTGACAAGTATTTTCGTACTAAATGACGTTTCAACTTATAGAAGCTAGAACTGTTTTCAAGATTGTTTTCACAACTGCTAAAATTGACAGTTCATAATATTATTTTAATACTGCTATAAGAGGTGCCGGTAGGTACCAAAATAATTTTGTACACCTGTATTGGTAGGATTTTAGTGAGACTATTATTTTTATGAAACCTTTTTTATCATATAATTTTTGAAACTATCATGGTTATGAACATAATTTTTATTTAAAACGGGATATTTACCATGATTTGTGAGTTTGATTGTTTCCCGATATTTTGGCACAGTTGCATGCGCCATGATCACGGGTCGAACTAAAGTCAAACGATTTTATCATGTTTAAATATCTAAAATTCTGACAAATAAAATATTTTATTTAATTTGATAAAGCCGCAATAAAAATGCGAATACCGAACAGCGGTGTTTTTGTTAACAGAACCTGCAGTGAAAATATCAAACTCGCACATTAAACTCGCTTTATTTAAGCTTTTTTGTTCCAACTCTGAACGTGATTTATTCTTGTGCAAAGATGATGCAAAGACACATTTTTATCCATAAGCGTGTAAAGAGACATTTGAAATTATGATTACCTTAGTAACTCACAATTTTTGATTACTATGTTTTTTCATAGCTGGATAAAAAGATCCGATGATCGGGCTCGGTGGCACGTCAAAGTCAAAGTCAAAAGGTATTTATTTAATAAAATCACAAGGATCACTTTGAAACGTCTTAAAGCTAGGTGATTCTAGGTGCCAGTTCCACCTAGAAGAACAGGCAACAAACTTACGTCCATCAACTTGAGGCATACAGATGTAAAGCCTCATGTGCCTGTAATAACAACCACACTCTTCAAACCGAAACACAGCAACGCTACTTGGCGGCAGAAAAAGGCGTGATGGTAGTACTTCCCCGGATGAGTGAACATACATCACGAGAAATATATAACAGGTGTTACATAATACGTTGTTATAGCTCTCGTCAAATTCCTATTAATACATAGTTCGTTGAGCACAATACGGAGATAGCTCGCACTATCAAATTAACAAAGTCTTGCAACAATAATTAAACGCTAGTCGAAGTCAGGAAACTGCGTTTGACTAGTTCAAATTAAACTTAGTTATAGGGAACGAATTAAGTTGTGCAAACTACCTACTTGTCTACCTTTGACAAGTTGACGATAATATAACGCTTGCTACAAATTGAGATCTTCCGAGAAATGAACAGAGGTTGTTGAACTTTGGCTTTATGATACCTTTTTTGGTTAGAAATTTATTTGGCTTATTTAATTTAGGGATTAATTTAACAAAAGGCCCTGTTTAAGTTTTTTAAGAAACTCATTTTTCGAGTTGAATACTTTAGCATAAAACTATATTTTACTTTGTTAGAAAAGAATCTATTATTATATTATTTAAAGAGGTACCAAAAAGTCAAATTTTATAAGGAACACGTTTCTTGAGATGTTATATTGCCACAGGATGTTTCGTATACCCAAAGAGGGTTTAGAAGATCGATGTTTTCTGCTCTTTTTGAATACACAAATATCAAGGGAAAGGTCATGGGTTCAAATCCCACTCGGGTAATAAATTTTGGGGTGTTATAAAATCTTAACAAATATATATCAGCTACCAAAGGAAACTTAAGTGTGATAATCTGGGGGCACGCTCATTTAGAAGAAAATGGTGAAATAAAAAGGTGGAAAATACTTTGCAGCTGTGAATTAGAGGTAAAAAAAAATGGGACTCTTCAGAGTAAAGTGAGTAATGCAATTGTCATAGAACGTACTTTGTGGAGAATCCCATTGGCTTAGGCATCATCACTTTTCAAATAGAGATATCTATAACTACCTACCTATAAAGATAATCTACAAAACGAGGCCTGTGTGTGGTTTTAGTAAATTTTCACCTAAAGTGTTAGAGCTTGAAATAGCTTCGCGCATACGATACGCGCAGCATTATTAAATAACGAATACCGAGCTAGCTTTTTTTTATAGATAGATACGTGATAAGAAAATGACACTCTCCGTACCTTTATACTTCCATAAAATACCTGAATAACTCACATAAAAACATTTTCACATAAAATTTAATAGCCTTTCTGTTTTAACAACATATAAATCTAGACAAGAATAGAAGACACATTATCGAATAAATCTAGAAATATCGTATGTGGTTCTTCTGTTTTTTTTTAAATATAATTAGTTGATGGAACAAGTAGATGGTCCACTTGATGTTAAATGGTAACAAGCATTGCCCCGTAAGTCACGCACGATAGGAACGTGCCCTACGATGCACTGCCCTGCGTCCATCAACTTGAGGCATACAGATGTTAAGCCTCATGTGCCTGTAACTACACTGGCAACCACCAACCAAGTATCGACATAGTAAAACCCGTTTCTCCTTTACTCACTCTTAGACCTAACTTAATTTGATTTTACAAAGTCAAATGATTTTATACTTTCACTCCATTCTTCATATACGCTTATTGAAATCCAAAGCTGTCCAATCCAATCTCCCCAGTGTTTTCCCACGCTGACTTCGGCCCAAGGTCTGTACGAAAGTCAACCGACCGGAATAGTTTAGGAAGTTTCATCAAATCTTGGCCGTGGGCCGAAGCGGTTGACCTAGTCAAAGAGACGCTTTGATATCATTCGACGCCGGCGAACCATTATACTAATTTGAATTAATCAAACTTAGAGCAATTTAAGCCCTGGGAAACTTACCCCCATACTTTTAACGTTACTTAAATACAAACATAGTTTTGATCATTCTTTCACTACACTGTTGTTTCGAAAGAAACTAGTTGCACGACAAGAAGAATGTTCCTTGTCACTGTTTATCCTTTTTACAATACAAAATAATTTATTTATGCGACACGTAATTACATTTTTTTACAGTTTTTTTATGCATATGTGGCCAAAAAAAGTTACTTGCAAACTTTCATTTCTACTTACAAATTAAGAATTAAAAAAGTTATAAATCGATCATGCCAAAGTGTAGTGGTACCGTATTTTTAGTCTCATGGTGGCACTTCACATCAAAGTCAAAGTCAAAGTCAAAAGGTAGATACTATTTATATTTATTTATATATATCTATTATATATATATCTACTTATACTATTTATTTATACTAAGGTAGGTACTATTCAATAAAATCACAAGGATCACTTTGAAACGTCTTAAAGCAAGGTGACTCTAGGTGCCAGTTCCACGCGACCATAGCCTCGAGACCAGAGACCAGAGCCTAGAGCATCGCTATTTGTATTCACTTATTCATCTTATTTTCCCTACTTCGACGATGTGTAGTCTAATCGCTTATATTTGCCCATTTTTCACAAACAAGCCGAATACGCAAATACACGAGCAAATAAAAACGCAAATACCGAATAGCAAAGGGAAATGCAACTATTTAACAATTACCGTCTTATTCATATTGGACGCTAAGCGCTCCATTATCTTAGCAGGATGATAAGTCTGTTGCTATCTTTCGTTGGCATGAAAATGACAGGGTCAAGTAGAGGTATACATGCACCAACGGGGCTCATGTCCTGGATATATTGTTATCCCCTAAGAACCTGTATACAACATGAGACAATGAACAAATGAATATGATTATGATTACGCTATAGAGCCGCTATAAAATGGCAGGGAATATGAGTAACCTTTATATTTATTCATATTAATAAAAAGGCTATGTGAAGTACTAGTGCCCTTTTCTTATTCCCTATTCCTAAACGTGCAAAAAAAAAGAAAATTTGAGGCAAAACAAGATTTGAAACTAAAAAGTTTTTATACCTCATCCATTTCATCTTACCTTCAAACAATATACAAATCGCTACGTAACTGACTGATAATTAATTTAAATAGCCTTAATAATAGGAGCTAGAAGAGTGTTTCAAGGGTTTATTTTGTAATGCAGAAAGAGATTCCTAAAACCTTAAAGCAACTCTTAAAGCGAGCATCTCAAAGCACGATGCAATAATAAAAGAACAACTCGCGAACGGAGTTACAGACATTTCCCTAGTATTCATAAAATAAATGAGGTTTTATTCCTCTGTTCCTGAGACCAGTTAAAAATACAAACACTGATTTCGTGTTGCATCCGCAGCAGCAATCACGTAGGAACGGAGAATAGAATCACGTAAAATATGATTTTGTCGAACGTGTTTCCTATGACGTAACCGTACACGTATCTACCACCTGCAACTTTATTCTACGAGACTTTAGATTGATTGCAGTTTTCGATACTCTACTGTATTCAGGAGACTGCGAGTCGGAAAACTGATAGAATCTTTCAAACACTGTTTGCTTATTTTTGTATTTCTTTTAGAATAGAATAGAATAGAATAGAAAATATTTATTTTACGACACAAAATACAATGATAAAATTAAAAACAAAAAGATACACAAGAAGACATATTAAAAAACATTATAAATATTGTGTCGTAAAAAAGGCTTCCACTCAGCATTTGCCATATGAGCCTAGTGGCTTGTATGGCGCTGGTTTTCAGTGACGCCGATATAGAATAGAATAGATGTAGAATAATGTCATCATCATCATGATCAGACTGAGAAGCCCACTTCTGGAGCCCACGAGGCTTACGGTTTTGGCCCTTCTCGATCCTATATAGAATAATTCCCACTCTCTTACAGTTCGTAATCGCCATTCGGAAACCTTTATTCCAGTATTCAGTATATTTATTGCATTATTATGTATGTATGTAGATTTAACATTGTCAGGCCTTATGACTAAGTATTTTGTGATTCAATACATAATGTACTCAGTAAAGGTGTTGCAATATAGAGAATCCTAATATTTACCTGTCAATCAGGTGGAATAACATAAAACGTCGCAATTCCACATTGTTTATTACTAATGTCAAATATCTGAAAAAAAGGAAGAAAGAAAGTAGGATTCGTTTTCTGACATTTTGGGAAGCAACATAGCACCATTTTAATTGTTTTTCTTGTGTTATTTTGAGTAGTGTTGTGTAATTTCGGTGGTATTTTAACCAACATTACTTATGGTTTTAGCACAAAGTGTAAGCATTTGGAATGAAAGTGTGATATGTGATATCCTGATTTGACTGAAAATGTTTCGAATGTTTTGAAGAAAACCGCCACCATTTTCTTCAAAGCAAAATGACGGCCGACTTGACTATGGACTGACTTGACTAAAAAGTATTCATTCAATACAAATCACTTGACACTGGCAAGATTGTCTGTCGAATGACAGACAGAAGCCATAAATGGAGAGAAGAAGAAGAAAGAAAGAATGTATTTGCCCACACTTAGCTCGATACAAAACAAGTTAAGAAAGGAATAGTAAAGTTAAAGTTAAAAGGAAAGTTTACAAGACGATCATAAGATCTGTCGTACTGTATGGATCTGAATGTTGGACAACCAAAGAGACGGCTGAGAAAAGAGTGCATGCAGCAGAAATTTGAATGTTGAGATGGATGTGCGGTGTGACAAGGATTGATAAAATAAGGAATGAGTAGTATATTAGGGGAAGTTTAAAAGTAACGCCTGTGATGGATAAGTTGAGGAGCAATAGGTTAACGTGGTATGGGCATTTCATGGGGTGGAAAGAAAGTCATATTACGAAAAGTGTGTTGAAATGGATGTGGATGTTTTTAGAAGGAGAGGCAGGCCAAAGAATAGATGGATGGATTGTGTGAAAGATGACATGAGTAAGAAAGGAGTGAGCACTGAGATGACGAATGATAGAGGAGAGTGGAAGAAGAAAACCTGTTATGCGGACTGCACTTAGCGTGGGATAAGAGCAGGAAGATGATGACTTGGCTAGATACAAAACATAATATTAGAAAAAAACTAACTTAATTAATAAAATAAAACAAGGAGCTAAGAGTTTCAAAACGGACCTTGACTGTATGAACTATGCAACAATGGTATTCAAGTTTGGTCTAATGGATAGGATAGAATAATTGGATAGGTTTTTCTTTATATTTTATTTTTAATTTTATGACAGCCTTCACAGCTCAGTTGGTAGTAACTCTGCCTTCTGCGCCGTATGCCGTGGGTTCGATCCCCACCGAGAACAAACATTTGTGTGATGAACATAGACGTTTGTTCTCTGTATGGGTGGTATACAATATTATAAGTATGTATTTACAAAAAAAAGTATATAAGTAGTATATCAGCTATCTGGTCCCCATATCACAAGCTTCGGCTTAGTTTGGGGCGAGACAGTGATGTGTGGAATGTCCACCAATATTAAAAAAAAAAAATAACTTTCAGTTTCTGTTCACTGCAATATAGTACTTACTAAGTTACTTACTAAGTTTTACTAAATTGAAACTGTGTTAATTTGAGTTTTTTTTACTACTGTTTGTTTCCCAAATTAAATAAAATTCATAGGCCAATCTCACCATAACCAATTTGAATTTCTTCAAAATAAAGCCCAGCTGCTGTTGTTATAAATGTGTTTTGTGTCACGTTTTTCCCATTAAGTCAAAAGGCTATAAAAAACTCATCCTTGATGGCGTATGGGACACGTATAGTGACTATAAACTTAAAATGAAAAGAGAGTTACGAACTCTCATACATATTCGAGCAATTTTGCGTCAAAGATTGATAATCTTTGACGTATATCAAATTATATTAAAGCGGATAAAATGTAAATAATAATCCTATTATCTCTTTAACAATAATAGTCCTATTAAAGCTGTCCGTTTGTCTCGCTAAAACTCGAGAACGGCTGGGCCGATTTAGCTGAATTTGGTTTTGAAATGTTTGTCGTAGTCCAGGGAAGGTTTAAAGGTGAGAAAATATGGAAAAATTGCGAGGATAGGTGATACGAAGTACACCGGGTCATCTAGTTTTAAATATTTATTTACATAGCTAAAAATCAGTGTTTTGCTCACGAGCAATATTATGCGCTGAGCTTTTACCTTTTTGTCTAGCTGCAACACACACGGATCTAAATATTTATTATTTTCATTGTTTGCTTAACTTAAAATTTTGTTTCGGTTGTTTTTATTTTAGTTATTTCATATCGTATTAGTTGTTTTCATTCTGTTGTTTTTATTTTAATTTTATATTTTTGTGTCTGTGTGTATTAGTTAGGCAAATAAATGTGTTATCTATCTATCTATCTACATTGAAAACTACAGTAAAACAAATGTTCATCACCGCACAAATGTATGTGCTAGCTGGGAATTAAACCTCCATCCATCAGTGCAGAACTACTACCAACTGACCTATGGGGGTATATTATAATATTATGCAATAACATCAATATTATTATTGCAATAATATGCAATGATAGGTTATAACATCTTTATGCCTCAAGTTGATGAACGCAGGACAGTGCATCGGGCACGTTCCTATAGAGCGTGACTTACGAGGCAATGCGTTGATAGGTGATGGTAACCACTAACATCAGGTGGGCCATCTGCTTGTTCCATCAGCTAGTTGTAAAAAAATGCTGTGTTTATCATAACCAATTAAAAAATAAACTTATAATATTATTAATAAGCATCGACAATTGATTCACAATTGGTCGGTGATTGGATAAACCCAACAAAGTTCTTCATGAAAATGTATAAGAGAAGCCTATGTTCAGCTGAAGGATTCTACAGGCTGATGATGTTGATGATAATTATTATAAATTTATTACACCTTACTTGAGGTGAGCCCGTGTTCTCTTGAACAATTATTTTGTAGAAACTTGGAACAAACATTGTACTGACTTGCTAAGATACTATCCTAAGTATTAATTGGAAGTCAGAAACTCATCAGTTTAGCGTTCACTAGTTTATAGTGTATTCATGTAAAATAGTTTACTATCATAAGGTTACTTATTGGTTTTGTTAAATTTGAACAAATTTACTTGGGAGTCTTGTAGAGTTGACGCGTGAACCGAGAGCTAACCAATATATTATTGCCATTCGGGCAATGCAGCCAGCGTCTTAGACACTTCCGAGGCACTAGTTTTGATCAGTAAAGCTATCTCTAGATCGTTTGCATCGGTCTACAGATATTTGTTTTATAAAGTTTCTGTGTTTATAAAAGTATTTATTATGTTGTATTAAAAATAAAAACTACCTACCGTTTTCTGGTTTACACCTATTGCCTTAAATTAAATTTCATTTGCTTGCTCTAGAAATTGAAATCTAGCACGGGTATATTTCAGAATGAAATTGAACGTGAATCGGGATGAAATAATATAATAATTTTAATAGTTTTATGTGATAGAGCGCAAAAGATTTTCTAATATTCTGCTACAAAAAAAAACACAGATAGATAACAAACCTTAATCTTACTCCATTTGTATTCCTGGAATTGTTATAATTTGTTTTCTACTTTAGATAGATAGAAGATAGAAAACTCTTTATTGCACACCACAAGGACATTTAACACATTAAAAACAAAAATAAAGTTCAAAAGTTTCAGTGAAGTACAATGGGCGGTCTTATCGCTGAGAGCGATCTCTTCCAGACAACCTTTGGATGGACAGGATTTCACTTGAACATTTCAAAACGGTTTCATACTACTTTGTTAGTTAGTAATGGTGTATAATAGATAATTTTCATTTATTCAAACCAAGCATCATTTTATTATTTATACTCAACTAAGAGCTGATTTCACCATGCTCTGTTAGTTACTAATCAACGATTAACAGGCCGTTAAATCTAACCTTGGATGTCAAACGTCTACATTTTGATATATTTAACGGCCCTTTAATCCTTTGTTAATCTAACAGAGCATGGTGAAATCAGCTCTTAAAATCCATTCCAAAGTTTATTCAAAACGATTTATAGAACGTCAAACAACAGATTACAGGTGTTAAAAGTACCAAGAACATTAACCAAAGTTTTTACGTCACGTCCTAAGAAGAAAATACTTCGACAGAGATAAAAAAACAGAAGGCTTCCTGATTGAATTGTACAGCTGTTGGAAGTGCTTGACGAAATTATTTCTATTGGAGCATTTTGTTCGGCGACAAAGTTAAATTGGATTTCTTATGGTGGAAGTGTCTTGCAAAAGTGGCAAAGGCGGTTGCCTTTATCCAGCCAGAGTTGGTTTGGGTTGTAACAATAGCTGGTTTTCATTTTATGGCGTTCAGACGATCGGTGGGGATTTATCGCCTTTATTGACTGTGTTGATTCTACACCGTATTGGTTGGGGCCCATATAATTGCTTTGCTATTGTAAGGAAATGTAAAAGGTAACCATTACCTTTTATAAATAGATAGATAGACAGAAAATTCTTTATTGCACAAATAAAATATACTGTACATAGGCGAGCTGTACTGGTAGATAATGCTGGATAGCATTATCTACCAGCTAACCTTTGAGTAATGAGAAAAAAAAATTGGGTAGTGCACATTAGATGAAGGCCTATACTAAACAAAGCAAAAATTTATAAAAAGTACATAACTAAGTATTTCACAAACAAACAAACTAATTTTATGAATGAATGATATTAATGGATATTGCACATAGCACTATCTAGCCACAGTAAACAAGGCTCGTATAGTAAGAACTAGAAATCATCCAAATCACCTCCGGGGATGCTTGAACATTGCTGCCACCAACCCAAGGTCCTTCTCCGCTATTTTAAGGAGTTGGGCTGGCTGGGGTGAGGTTAGCAGGGGGATAATGCACAATACACCCCACTGCGGGACATAAGTGCAGATCTCATTTCCCCACCACGAATTAGTATTAATAGGAACTAGATAGGTAGCTTATTAGCTACTAGTAATATATTTACACTTATTTGATAATTCATACTTTTAATAACGGTAATTTCACTAGAATAGCTTCTTTTCCTTGTCGTGTCACTTGTTTCTTTCAAAACAGTGTGGTTAAAGGATTTAAGTGAGTTAGATTTAGTGCGCCTCAAAGATGCTATAATAGCTAATCTTGCTAAAGGCGAATTCCAACTAAAATTAAAAGCTTTTATCTATAACTTTCAGTAAATCAGTTTGAAACTTTGGGAATATTAATGTCTTTGTAGTTAGTTTACAAGAGTTCGTAAAATTGATAAACAACCTAAAATAGATAATTTTCACTACCAATTGTTTTTTATATTAATGATTTTTTTTATTTTGTATACTACTAGCTGATGGAACAAGTAGATGGCCCACCTGATGTTAAGCGGCAACCATCACCTATAACAAAGCATTGCCTCGTAAGTCACGCACGAATGTTGTAAAACTGACAAAAAATTATATAAAAAAAGTATTGTATCAGTTATCTGGTTCCCGAAGCACAATAATAATTTTTCTTAGTTTAGGACTTTATAACGCTATGATGAAAATTACCATGACTATTTATTCATATTTTGAAATAAATATGTTTAAAATATTGCGTAAACTAAACAAGTGATATTTCCGTATTGTGCACCATATCTCATGTAAGTTCAAGCTCTACGGAGCTCTTAAAGCTGGTATCACGTAGTGTATGAATTCACTAAGGTACGACGCTCGGACTATTCACTATCTTTACGATTTCAATTCACGTGC
This sequence comes from Chloroclysta siterata, assembly GCA_932294275.1. Taxonomy (NCBI): domain Eukaryota; kingdom Metazoa; phylum Arthropoda; class Insecta; order Lepidoptera; family Geometridae; genus Chloroclysta; species Chloroclysta siterata. The sequence continues at coordinate 7,600,513 of OW028590.1, forward strand.
CGCAGACAAGAGTCCCGACGTGTTGCGATGTTGTAATGAAACAACGCTTGAAGATTGGAAAAACTCCAATTCTTTCTGATAAAATCTAACTTCAAAAACAGTTTCGTAAACACTCTATATTGAATCAGCAGTAAAAAAGGTGTCTATAACATTAGTGGAATATCTTTGACTGAATCTTCTTCACTGTCAAAAGTTATACAACAATTTTATAAGACTAGTTTAACTGGAACTGAAATAACTGATTAAGTCAACCGCACGTTTAAACAAGTTCCAAAATTAGATTCAAGACAAACGTCCCGAAAACATAACAAACTGATACAACCGCTTTAACAAGCCCCGAGCACATAAACATAACCAGCGAATGAAATCCTTTTCAAATCCAACTTCACCGAAACAGAATGAGAAGTAATTAAAACTTTGTGAATTTCACTGACGTTTATTTAATTCCCTCAATACGCGAACAATTATAAAAGCACCGGGTCAGCATATGTAGCGATCCGTCCGATAAAATGTAACAAAGTTACAGCAACAACGGCTCGAACCAAATTATGTAACTTTACATAACATGTAAATACAAAAGTCATTCGTGGAATTCCACTTGAGAGTTTCTAATTAAATTACGAGCTCGCGGGGTTGATACAGCTAACTACAGCCTCCCTTTATCTAAAGTTAGGGAGTTATTTCGACAAATCTGAAGTATTTGTCGGAAAGTCAACGGGATTGTAACGGGACATGCGAATCTGAACAGATTAAATTGTACATTATTTTGGTCCGGACCTTGACAAAGGTCTGCTTGTTATTTCGTTAATTAAAGCGGCAAAGTCACCATTAAAACATAAGCTTCGCAGATATGGTTGCGACTAAAATTTGTAAAATATAAATATATAATTTAGGGAATCGCCCAAATTATCTAAAAGTACTTTCTAAGTTAGACTGCGTAGTATACCTACACATATGTGGCATACACGTGGCATACGCAATGACAACTGTGTGTTGGCTGTAGAGCGTGCAGTTGCTTTGCTACTACTAGGCTTAGACTAGGCTTAAGGCTTAAGACGCCTCACACACACACAAGAACTTTCTCACTCACACATTTCAAAAATAAGATAAAACATCACTGAATACAGTTAAAAACTCACAAACAACCGAAATTCGGAAAATAACATTATAGAGGTATTGATTAAGCAAAAATAACCTAATATATAAGTTTTTTTCTGATTTACATAAATTCATTTAGTGGTTTTAAATATTCAAAAATGATGAAATATTGAAGTTGATAGCCTCTATTCACGCATAATGTGGATAGCAACCGGATTGCTTGCAAGATATCATTTTAAACACCGCATTTTCTTTATATAGTTCTCTGTTTCATCCCGTGAGATAAGTGTTAGCATGAAACCACACGATACATTTCACCGTGCCGTCACGGCGTCGCCACGTATCACAAAACATTCATCTTCCTCGGATCGTGCCATATCACCCGGCCATCTGGAGTGGCGGACAAGTGGGGGGAATCAACTGCTATGTCTGCTATGGATACAGGGTCATGTAAGCAGCTGGTGAAAAAGCGGGCAGCTCGCTCTGTCCGTTTTTCTAGATAATTTCTCCCCCATACCCTTAAACTGTGGAATGAGCTACCATCAGAGGTTTTTCCGCCAAGATCCAACATGAACAGCTTCAAGAATTTTTTTAATAAAGTCCTTCAGGGTAGGCAACGCGGTAGCTTCATGACTTTGATATGCAAGCACGGTAGATATCCTCTCGGATCTTCTAGTACCAAGTACCAACATAAGATTCAATGAGGATGTTTAAGGAGGGTAGTCAGAGGTACGTTAAATGTTAAATGCGTTTAATGCATTTGTCATTATTAACATTTTGCAGAAGTTGGTATTCCATAAGTGTCTGAAAACCAACGGCGATGCTAGTTTCCTCACGACGTTTAAAGGCAAACGCCTCATTTTCAGAATATTTTGACGCTCAAGAACGGACCCTCTAAATATGTCTAATTATCCACCGACTTTGCCAGCGGTATATCGCGGCAAAGCTCGTCTACCGCCACCGGCCGCGGTAGTGCGCGTGGCGTGGCGGATGCGCCATAACACACTGATCTCCAATAATCTTTGACTAACATACTATGCAGGCCGGAGTGGCCTGTTATTTAGTTTTGGCTTTGTCGGCCATATTTTTCGCAATTGCAATTCAAACACGGAAAATAAAAACATTCACGGATTCAAACCAGATTGAAATTCTATGCCGGATCCTAAAACCCTTTCACCACACTGTTTCGAAAAAAAAACTAGTGACACGACAAGAGACTGAGAGATGCCGGATCTCATTATCAGATCCGCTTTAGGCCTATTTCTGTCGTTATTAACGTTACTAGGTTTTTTTTTACACAATTAGCTGATTGAACAAGCGAAAGCCCACCTTATGTTAAGTGGTAACCATAACCTATAACAAAGCAATGCCTCGTAAGTCACGCACGATAGGAACGTGCCCTACGATGCACTACCCTGCGTTCATCAACTTGAGGCATACAGATGTTAAGCCTCATGTGCCTGTAATTACACCAGCAACCACACTCTTCAAACCGAAACACAGCAACGCTTCTTGGCGGCAGAAAAAGGCATGGTGGTTGTATTTTCCCAAAGGAAACTGCTCCCAGGCAGTTTTTCCAGCAGGAAGGTTAGGGGTGTTCCAGCTTTCCTCTGTCTAAGCTGTGGCTTGCAGCTTGTTCATGATTGCTTTAACGTGCCAATGTCCGCTTCTGCCCACATTTGCATTTGTTGAAAGTTAAGTTTTATGGGTGTAAGTTAGTTTGTTCTAGTTGGAATTTATGTGACCTGTTTGAATGTATTTTCTGTCTTCGTAAACGAAACGGTACGTAGTTAAACTATACTTTTAATAATACTTTCAGATACAGATACAGATACAGATACTTTATTGGTAAAACAAGTTTACAAGTCATGGGCGTAGCATAATTATAAATAATTATATTTAAAGAAAACATTATTGAATTGTCCTATCGTCTACATAGTCGCTGACCGAATTATAGGCTTTTTTTATTAAAAGCTTTTTTAATTTATTTTTGAAGATACTGTCGGACGTTGCATCTCAGTATAATCCCACCCTGGGTTTTAGTCTAGGATTTTTAACTGTTAGCTTAGTTATAGTAAGACTTATGAAGTATGCATGATTTTCATGAAATTTTTTTTATACAACTAACTGATGGAACAAGGATATGGCCCACTTTATGTTAAGTGGTAACCATCACCTATAACAAATCATTACCTCGTAAGTCACGCACGATAGGAACGTGCCCTACGATGCACTGCCCTGCGTCCATCAACTTGAGGCATACAGATGTTAAGCCTCATGTGACTGTAATTAAACCGGCAACCACACTTCAAACTGAAACACAGCGTTGCTGCTTGGCGGCAGAAAAAGGCGTTGTGGTACTACTACCCCGGACGAGCCCTTCACAAAGAGCTCCACTACTCTTAAAATGTAGGCTATGTATGAAAGCTTATTATTTTCGTGCTATTTTATGCCACAGATTTTTTGAAGTTAAAAAATTTTATAAGTAAGTTAGCACGTACTTAGTAGGGACGTGTGAGTTTTGTTGAATACGTTTTAGAAAAAGATTGTACTGAAATGTTTGAGGGGATAGTAATTAAAATATTAAGTACTTTTTCCATTAAAATATTTATTTTTTACTTTTTCCATTGAAGAAGTACCATTCTGATAGCTGTCTTTTTAATTGGGCACCGGACATTCTCATTAAAATTCCAAGTGCGATACCTTCCCCTGCTCTCATTTTTAGGGTTCTATACCCAAAGGATAAAACGGGACCCTATTACTAAGAGTCCGCTGTCCGTCGATCTGTCTGTCTGTCCGTCTGTCACCAGGCTGTATCTCATGAACCGTGATAGTTATAGACAGTTGAATTTTTTACAGATGATGTATTTCTGTTTCTGCTAACAACAACTACTAAAAAACAGAATAGGGGGCTCCCATACAACAAACGTGATTTTTTTGCCGTTTTAATAGATATTGGTACCGTTTTTATAGATAACTCTTCGTGCGCGAGTCTGACTTGCACTTGGCCGGTTTTTTGCTACCATTATTAGCATTGGGTAGACTTTGTTTGCAAATCCGATTTTCAAAGTAGTCTATAAATATTAAGAGCACCGTTGGTCTAGTGGAAGCGACCCAGCCTTCCGATTGTAAGGTCGTAGGTCGAATCTGGTCGTGGTCGAATGATTTTTTCAGTTTAAAAATGTATGTGCACAATGCCAGTACTCTTAAACGGTGGCGGAAAACATCGTACGGCAACCGGCATGTCGTAGAACCTAAAAAGCATGTGTCAAGTGCTCGAAATAAGTGCTTTAAATCCTTTCACCACACTGTTTCGAAAGAAACTAAAAGTTAAATTAAATATTTATTGTTTGTGTACGTCTAGTGACACGACAAGAGTAAGAGATTTGTGACATATATAATGAGATTCAGTGGACTTTTTCAGGCTAATGATAATTGTAAAACAAAAACTTGAATAAGCGTGAATTGGGCTTTTAATTTACCTAAATGTTCTTAAATAATTGTTTATCATCCGGGAGCAGGTCATAACGAAATCTACCTATTTTCGAAACTTAAGCAAAGCTCTAAATTATTTCTCTAATTGAAAACTTAACTAATTGTCAGGATAAGTTAAGTCAAAGACGAACTCATAGACAAATGGTCCAATTTTGTTATAATACGATTATATTATAGATTATACGATTATATTTACTTCTTCTTCTTCTTGTCGTGTCACTAGTTTCTTTCGAAACAGTGTGGTGAAAGGATTTTTAAGTGCGCCTCAAGAGGCTCCTTTCGAGCACTTGACACATGTTATAGAACTTTTTGGTTCTACGACATGCCGGTTTCCTCACGATGTTTTCCTTCACCGTTTGAGAGTACTGGCACTGGTTTTATTATATTTACTATTTTAGTATAATAATAATAAATAATTCGCGTGAAATATTTTTCGATAAAACTTGGTGATGGAACATGCAGATGTAAACTGGTAAGCATCACCTATAACATAGCATTGCCTCGTCGCGCACGATAGGAACAAGGAAGGAAATTAGTTTTAAGCCTCATGTGCCTGTAATTTCACTGGCAACACTTTAAACCGAAACCTACCTTTAACCTTTTAACCTACCTACCTTTAAAGAGTGTGTACATTTTAAGAGTAGTAGAGCTCTTTGTGAAGGTCTCGTCCGGGGAAGTACTACCACCACATCTTTTTCTGCCGCCAAGCAGCGTTGCTGTGTTTCGGTTTGAAGAGTGTGGTTGCCGGTGTCATTACAGGCACATTTATTTATTTAACCAGAACGGCATCAGCAAATTACACTAATTAAATCAGACAATTAGACAGTGTCCATCAAACTGAGGCGTACAGATGTTATGGCTCATGCCTGTAATTTCAGTTTTTTTTTCTAGAGATCGCTTACACCCCTCAAAGAGAAATGCCAAATTTATCTGATTTTGCATGAGCCAGTCAGTAGTTTTGGACATTAAGACGAAGAGGTATTGTACCCATCTGAGGGGTCGCGGGATGGGGCATGTAACGGCCGGCCCGCGCACAATTACGCAACTTATTGAATTAAAAAACCAAATAGGCTTACCTTCAGAAAAGTTAAACTATAAGAAACTGCTGTTTTTATTAAGGCACATAAAAGAATAAAAATAATTGATATATCGTTAGTAACCATAACTTTTTAATTTTCAGTCCGTTCAGTCCCAGTTCAGTCAGTTTTATTTCGAGCACCATAACTTACTAACTGGGGACATTTGGATTTCATATTCAACCAAAAAAAAGATGACTGAAGTTTCTGAATTCTCAAAATAAATATTACGTGTGGTTGAAAATCCAACTTAGGAACTAACTTCACATATATTTTTTTAATTTATTGAAAAGATCAACAGCAAAAAAATAATATGAAATAGAATATATCAAAAACATTGGAACAGCCAAATTAAAGGACAGGTAGTGTGTTTTAAGTCTTAAGTCCGGCAGTATTCAGACCGGCAGTAGTCATACTCGTCACTGCTGACTTACGGCATTTTTGTTTCGTTTATCAGCGTTTTCAGTTACAATTACATTGGGATAGACTTTTGTCTATGGAGTTGAGTTCTCACCGTGCTGACAGACGCTAATTTGTTCAAGGCACTTGGACGTTTCCAGTCGAACTTCATTTGTTTGAGTTTCGATTTCTATAGAATACTGTTATCTATTCATGGTCTGTCTGTTTGTTGAATTTTCCTACCGTCAGCCAGTTGCAATTTTTGGTACAAATATAGCTTGCATTATGAAATATTTCATTAGACTTGGATGGCCTAAAAGGTTTTTGTAAAACGTAATTTAATCGTGAAAAGTATATTAAAAAAAATGTGTTTTTTAAAACGGCTTTAAGTCAACTTGCTTTACTAGTTTTCGCACTTATGTAAACTTTTGAGCAAGTAAACTTGTTTAGAGGTTAGAGAAGTGACATTTTTGCTAAGCTGTGTGCAATTTGAGAGCACTGCATGAACCCTGAAGGCAAGGAGACACAGGATGGACACCCCCAGAGTGTAAAAGACGTTGCTGCCGCCCGAGAAAACGCTGGCGTGTCGACCTGGACTCCTCGCACAAGAAGTGGGAAGAGTTAACAGGGGATCGAGGAGAGTGGAGAAAAACGTGAGAGACCTTTGCCCAGCAGCGGGACAGTATATGGCAATTAAAAAAAACTGTAATATCTTCTAAAATGTAGAAATGTGTAAAATAACGGTAGGAACCAAGCCGTTAGTTTGTTGCCTGTTCTTCTAGGCTTTGGTCGCGTGGAAGTGGCACCTAGATTCACCTAGCTTTGAGACGTTTCAAAGTGATCCTTGTGATTTTATTGAATAAATATATTTTGACATTAATATAATATTTTTCAATCGAACCTTACATCGACTATCGATGCTTTTACATCACTCATACATCTAGTAGTGGCACTTCACAGCGCTTTCAGACTCTATTCGCCTATAGTTGTCAATTTTTCACGAACAAGATACCTCCATGAACAAGACGAAATACGCAAACACACGAATACTACTGTTCGTGACGATGTGTGGACGGGGTGTTAGAGTTATAAAGCCGAAGCTACTAAAAACACAAATACTGAATAGCGCTGGGAATGTGGCACCTAACAATAGCAAGAAAACTATTGAAATTACAAGTAACCGATCACAGCCTACCTACATCTTTTCAATAAGGTTGAGAGCAATACAGCAGATACAATAAACAAGTGAACCGTGTCTTCCGATCGAGACAATGCTTCATTACACCCGCACTCCTGTTTGTTAAGTAATTTTATTTGAGGAAGATTCTGTAAAAAAATACGTTAGGTGCGACAAGTTGTAGCAAAATGTTTTTGCCTACATACAAAATGGAGTTAATATTTTATGTTACATTTTTTCACAAACTAAGCTTTTACTGTGAGGACCAGCTACAAAACAAACAGCTGTTTCATACATTTTAGCCAGGTAGGTATTGAACTTTTGTATGAAAAAGCGGTTTTTTTTTCGCGTTCATAGTATTGGTTCCTTAGGAAAAGTTATTCATATTGATGGGTACTTTAGCCCCTTGAAGTTTTTAAACACAAGTATTGGAACACCTTGTTTAACTAAATATTCTGTGAATATTTCAAGTAGACCTTTTTGTTTGTACCTACTACTTGCACATACAGAAAGCAAAAGTAGGGTGTCATTAGAAACTAAGAAAACAGGTATAAGAGTAGTATAGCTCTTTGTGAAGGGCTCGTCCGGGGAAGTACTACCACCACGCCTTTTTCTGCCGCCCAGCAGCAACGCTGTGTTTCGGTTTGAAGAGTGTGGTTGCCGGTGTAATACAGGCAGATGAGGCTTAACATCTGTATGCTTCAAGTTGATAGACGCAGGGCAGTGCATCGTAGGGCACGTTCCCATTGTGCGTGACTTACGAGGCAATGTTGTGTTATAGGTGATGGTTACCACTTAACATCAGCTGGGCCATCTGGTTTTTCCATCAGCTAGGTAGTTGTATAAAAAAAAAGTTATTTAAATATATATAGGTAGTTTTATTTAATAATGCGAGCACATAATAAGAGCGGGGTTTGTCACGAGACAAGACGCCTCATTAGTCAGCTCGTTACGTAACGTACGCTCTACGCTGAGAACAAATCGCCGGCATTACCTCGTGTCACGTTACTCCTGAGAATCTTTCCACAGTATATTTAGATGATAACCTCTTTGCAAACGATGTAATGTACATTTTACATCTTAGAGACGAGTGACGGTTACTCGCGACGGCTACGTCTGTTGTTCGCATTTTCTGCTGGAATGATAGGCGCAAATAGTTTTTCAAATTAGACAATATTTTCAGGACTTTTGAAGGCGAACAACTGCTAAAGTCTCCTCTCTCGCACATTTTAACATTTTGAAAGATATATTGTTCGTTGTGATTTTTCTGAAATGAGTTCAGTAATTATAATTCTCAATACAAATCATTCTTTCTTTTACTATTTTATTAGAATATTTTGACTTACAACTTTATCTTTGCTTTTCTTAGCTCAGTTTTATTTAGCTTTATATTAATTACTATATACTTTTTAGTTCATTAGTCGTAGAACCTAAAAAGTTCTATAACATGTGTCAAGTGCTCGAAAGGAGCCTCTTGAGGCGCACTTAAAATCCTTTCACTACACTGTTTCGAAAGAAACTAGTGACACGACATGAAAGAGAGAGAGAGTACATAAGTTCATTTGTTTTGTCTTTCGTAAGTTATTGCATATTACCTAAAAGCTTTGAATTGAAACGTACATACTAGTTCATCCTAATACCGTCAAATAAGTAGGTCATTGAAAAAAAACTATACTTCCTATTGAAAAGTCGGTTGAAATCAAACTACGTAGTTCTTGAGTTCAATGGTAATCCGCTAACGTCTTGACTAACACGTTTTCGATGTAAAAGTTGCTCCTACGTCGGTATTAAAAGTTAACTTGTTCAGCAATTAATCCAAATGGACGCCTTTTGGCTGCCATAGTAAAAGTTAGGACTGGCGTACACTAGATACCAAAAAAATAATCTACGTTAATAGATATAAGAAAGTCTTAGAAAATATTAGGGATGGCGTACATTGGATAATATTACAAAAATTGTTATATGTTTATAGATTTAAGAAAGTCATAGTCAAAGCTTAGAATGTACATACTTTAGAAATTTAGAATGTACAGATAATTTTATCATGGAACCCTATATCTTCATCACCCCTTGTCCGATTAAAGCTTAACCATGTTTTTTTTTTTTTTTTTATACTATTAGCTGATGTAATACTACAAGCAGATGGCCCACCTGATGTTAAGTGGTAACCATCACCTATTATTGCATTGCCTCGTAAGTCATGCACGATAGGAACGTGCCCTACGACACACTGCCCTGCGTCCATCAACTTGAGGCATACAGATGTTAAGCCTGCCTGTAATTACACCGGCAACCACACTCTTCAAACCGAAACACAGCGTTGCTGCTTGGCGGCAGAAAAAGGCGTGGTGGTAGTACTTCCTCGGACGAGCCCTTCACAAAGAGCTCTACTACTCTTAAAGTACAACCTAGCAAGCCATCAAATTTAATGCAGATTCAATCAACGGTTCAAAAGTTATGCTCGGACAAACATACAAACATGGAATACCAAATCTTCGCTCACTCGATCGAATATCTATTGTTTCTGATGCTATTCAGGGTTTTAGATTCGTCGAAATCATCTTAAAGTTATAGCGGGAGTATACTGGATGCCGTAATAAAATGCATGACAGATTTGAGTTACATTATAAACTCGTATATCGTCTTTCTAGGTTTTTTTTATACAACTAGCTGATTGAACAAGCAAATGGCCCTCCTGATGTTAAGTGGTAACCATCACCTATAACAAAGCATTGTCTTGTAAGACACGCACGATAGGAAAGTGCCCTACGATGCACTTCCCTGCGTCCATCAACTTGAGGCATACAGATGTTAAGCCTCATGTGACAGTTATTCCACCGGCAACCACACTCTTCAAACCGAAACACAGCAACGCTGCTTGGCGGCAGAAAAAGGCGTGGTGGTAGTACTTTCCCGGACGAGCCCTTCACAAAGAGCTCTACTACTCTTGAAAGTCCGTATTAGGTCTTGACGACAAAGTCTGTATTTGCTACTCTTAGGGTTTTCTAGGTTCTCAAGACTCTAGGTTCGTGGGGTACCGAGGCTTACCGGGTCTTCAAAATGTTATCGGCGTCTTATCGAGGCGACACGTGACCTGAGGGCTGGTGAATATCTGGCTCAGCGCATCAGCAATGCCATTCAGCGTGGCAATGCACCCAGTGTCTTGGGCATCCTTCCGACTGGCACTGATTTGGATCAGTTGAGCTATCTCTAGATCGTTCCAACGGTCTACAGATAACTCAACTGTAGCTGTATTTTGGAAATACTTACATTCATTGTCATTTTCTTTGTAAATAAATGTTTACACATAACAGAAGATTTCAGGAATTGTGCGTTTTAGATACGTACTAAAACCATCGCATTGTTTTGTTACCGAATTCACTTTATCACTTTCAGCGCGTTTCTTCAAATTTTATTATTTATTTTACGTTTCAAATTACTGTTAATAGAAAGTAAAAATACTCTGTAGAATGGAATTCAAATTATTTCCGCTGTTTTATTAAGAATAAGAATAAGAATATTTTATTGTATAACTGTGTACATAAAGGTGTTATAAAAATAATACAAGAATCAACAGTTTATCCTTTCGGACGTACAATATTTCTATAAATTACCGTTTCAATATTTCTATAATTATATAGTAATAGAATAAAATACAGTTTTTTTTGTTATGTTTATTTTAGAACAGTATGGCAACTCAAATACATTTAAATCAAAAAGAGTAAGTTAGTTCGCTTGTACTTCTTAGCCAGGTCGTTTGTTTTTTTATACGTTTTTTTTTTTTTTTATACAACCAGCCGATGGAACAAGCAGTAGGTACATACAACATGCTGGTGTAAAAAACACATGGCCCCCTGAAGTGAAGTGATTCCCAAAAGTAATAAGAAAGCTTATAATTGCACGGTGTACGTCGGGTTTTATATTCATTCAATGTCCAGACTTGCAACGCGAGCAGAAATGCACTATTACTTAGTCCTCGGTGGCAAATAGAAGAATACCATTCACACATTTTTGCTCTCATTGTTCCATTGTAATTGTTTCCAATGACGTTCAATATTAAAATTAATTGCGTTAATAAAGATACTAAGAAAATAGGTACAGATTTACTGGAACTGGCACCTAGATTCACATTGCTTTAAGACGTTTCAAAGCGATCCTTGTGATTGACCTTTTGACTTTGACTTTTATACAGGTTATTTCTACAGATTTTATAGCTTCTCTTCTCTTTCTTCTGTGCAATAATACAGAACGTATGTGTATTATAGTCGCGTTAAACTCTCGCTGAAAACTTGGCCAATGCTCAAACTATAGTCGCGTTAAACTCCCGCTGCAAACTCGGTCATAAATCTTAGATGATTAAACAAAAGGAAACACGCGCATAAACAAAAGGATCGTCCGTTCTCCTAAGTGTGAGGGAGAGAGAGAGCAATATTTCTGTCTCGTTCCGATAACTTATGACCGAGCCTGCAGCGAGAGTTTAACGCGACTATAGAAGCTTAGCTAGAAATTAATTATGTTGCTATATACAACTTGTTAGTGTACCTGTATAGGCGTTGTAGGCTGGTATGTAGGATCGCAAAACTTCTGATGGATGGAAAACACTGAGTGGCACTTTTTACTATTTATTTAGTACAGCACAAGAAAAGGTTATAATGTTTGACAAGTCTCACACCCACCAGTAGAGTTTTTAAACCATCTCAAAATCTATGGTTTTTTATATAATTTGTGTTGGGATGCCAACACAACTCACTTTCAATTCAAGTACCGATCTTTCTTCTATTATTGATCGAGTGAGCGAAGCGAACGAAGATCTTAGTTTCAACTTGGGCGATTTGGCATTTTATGTATGTATGTATGTATGTATGTTTGTCTGGCGATAACTTTAGAACCGTTGATCCGATCTCCATGAAATTTGATATGTCGATAGTTTGTACTTGAGAAATTTACTGGTAAGTAGATGAGTAAAATCGGATGAAGGGGTTTTGAGATATGGGGTTTTTTAAGAGGGCAAAAATAAAAAAAGTTACATAAAAAAATCAAGTTACATGTCATATGAAAGGGCTTTGTTTGGACATTCCAAAACAATTTTTACTTTTTTTTTGGGACGCTCGGTTTTCGAGATAAAATTTAAAAAGTTAAATTAAGATAACCAGCGATCCAAGAGCTCCCATCTGTAAGAGTTTCGTTGAAATCAAGGTTTTTCTACTGGTCGGCCAGTTCCTTTGATTTTTCTTATTTTTTTTTCTTAAAATAATTTAAGGAGGTACTCAGTTCTCATAAAATGGTGACGACGACCAGGTCTGATGATGGAGCCAAGGTCTGTTCAACGGAACTCTTCAATAAATAGGCCAATAGAGTTGAAACTTGGTAACCATACCAAGTTAGTAGGCGGTAGTCAGAAAAAAGTCCAAAGATAATGTTTGGACTTGCCTCTGACTACTACCGACTCAAAGTTTTGATGCGTTCGTCGGGTCGCATCACGAGATCTCAGTTCGGGGCGAACTACTAGTATTTTTGTCTTTTAATAGTTTTTATCTGCCAAAGTAAATAGATAAATACCAATGTCTACGTCTATTTTTGTGTTCGATTTCATAGCACAAGATTTAAACCGACCTTTACAAAATCTAATTTACTGATAAGACATCCTTATGATCACAGCCATTACATATGTAGAGCTTTTATCTGTTTCCGTGAAACAGCTGTCTCAGCGAGCCGAGACGTTATCTCTTGCTTGCAAGATATACGCGGCCTATCTCTGGAGAAAAATCGGTGGCCCCATCCTTGTGTCGCGGGGGGACCATTTCTCACCGCTCGCTGGGGATTGTTAGACACAGACATTTGATGGTGGCGACCTGTAATGAATGCTGTGTTCGCTTTTAAAATAGAACTAGCGACCCGCCCCGGCTTCGCACGGTTATTGTGGGTTATCCCTAAGAGATTATGCTTGTATTATGCATATAAACCTTCCTCTTGAATTAATCTTTCTATAAAAAAAAACCGCATCAAAATCCGTTGCGTAGTTTTAAAGATTTAAGTATACATAGGGATATAAGGACAGAGAAAGCGACTTTGTTTTATACTATGTAGTGATAGTGATGATGATGTAGCGCTCGTGACTTGGCGTAAATAGTTTGATTATTTTTGACCTTCTTTACTTTTATGAGAGAGCTCTTTGTGAAGGGCTCGTCCGGGGAAGTGCTACCACCACGCCTTTTTCTGCCGCCAAGCAGCGTTGCTTTGTTTCGGTTTAAAGAGTGATTACCGGTGAAATTACAGGCACATGAGGCTTTACATCTGTTTGCCTCAGGTTGACGGACGCAGGGCAGTGCATCGTAGGGCACATTCTTACCTTGCGTGACTTCCGAGGCAATGTATTGTTGTATGTAATGGTTACCACTTAACATCAGATGGGCCATCTGCTTGTTCCACCACCTATTAACCCTTATTGCACTACACAGTACAGTGTTTTTCCATTAGTTTTAGTTTTAATTTTTTATTAAATTTTTTGTGTTATATTGTATTTTTTGATTATCTTTTTGCGCTGCACCTATTAGCCACCTAATTTTGCGTATATTTTTCTTATTGGGTTAATAAATAAGTTTTCTTTTTTTCTTGTTTCTAGTTGTATAAACAGTGTAGTTATTTGTTTTTTTTATTTATGCTGTCTCCTAAACACTGAGTGGCACTTTTTACTATATATTTAGTATAGCTCAAGAAAAAGTCATAATGTTTGACAAGTCTTACACCCACCAGTAGAGTTTTTAAACCGTCGACAAAATCTATGGTTTTTTTATTTTTTATATAATTTGTCGGTATAATTTAATCAATTTCAATTCAAGACCGAACAGTGCAGTTATTTGTTTTTTTTATTTATGCTGTCTCCTACTTACATAACGCCTAAACAGTGTTAATAAATCATTTTTATTTTCGTTTTCTTTCTATCAAATGATCAAAGTGTGGACGATAACATTACAAAGGTTTAACAAAATGTATACAGTATATATATATATATATATATATATATATATGTAAACGTATACAGTCAAACTTATTATATAATGTAGATCTCGTTAGCTACATAAGTGAGCTTTTTTACATACATTATACGCCTAATGCAAGTTCTAAACAGCATGTTTGTTAAACTTTGAAGTTCGCCGACGCTTTTCAGTAACAGGTGTATGTGTAAGACGCTTTTTAGAATTCCCATCCACTCTGATATTTCGTGATGTTAACAAGCTCAGAGCTCTTTGAGGTAGTAAGATGAAACATTGTTACTGACGTTACTCCTTTGAATAAATCATGTGAGACCCAACATTAGGCAATGAGCATGAGATTTTTAAAGCCGATTGTTTTTTTATTAGTTTATTTCAAAATATACGTAATGTTTTTTCGAAAGATAAAAAAAGGTAAAATTCATATAAAATAAGTAAGTTACGTACGAAAATATAATTGTCTAGCTAACTGTACCTAAATAATTTGAAAGCTAGTTTATCATAAAAAAATATACAACAGTATCAACAAAAATATGAAACAGTGTTAGAAAAAAACACGCCACACCATATTTTTGCATGCCCAGGATGACCACACCATATTTTGCATGCCCAGGATGACTGGTAGACAATGGTAGTAGGAGGCTTATAGTATTTTTAGTTAACTACATTGTTTTGTGTGAAAGTTATAAATAAATAAGTCACGAGGACTAACAAAAATCTTTTTACTGGTACCGCCATTTATCAAAAATAATTTTACAAATTCAACGCTGTTTAAGTAACTGGATTCATATTAATATTAAGATTATAAGATTTCAATTATAAATTCATTATATTTTACCTTTAATGACTTAAGTTGGAACTGATTGAAAAGGAAAACTTTTGCCGAAGCATTGACTTCAAACCACAAACTTTCTCAATCCATAACTAAATACAAAGTTAATCCAATAATCCATAAAGGGTGACCTTTGCCATCAAATATTTTATAATCTTGTACCTGCCAGTTTCCTCAATGGCACTTCAATATTTAATCAAAACTTGATATAATATTTTATGTTCTTTATTATAAACTATAGCGTCCCGCATGAGCATGAGTGTAAAGTTGCCCGCAACTGACTGACGGCCGTTTCTGAAAGCTCGATCAAAACTAATCGGATGTCAAGTAACTCGCCATTTCAGCTATTACATCGAATTAGATAGAGATAGCAAGTGACTTGTCATCAGATTAGTTTTGATCGGGCTTTCAGAAACCGGCCGTCGGTCAGTCAGGGGCAACTTTATATAGATCAAACGTTTTTCCTATAAAATGTAAAAAAAACAAACTCAATGCAAGACCGTTTTGCAAAAAATTACCAAATAATACAATTTAATGGTGACCGCATAGACATTATGACCGTGAATATTCAAGTGATGCTAGTTTAATTTCATTGGCTCGTCTTCTACGTAAATTTCTTATTTTTCTCTCTATAAAATTAATACTAAATTTACTATAATACTTAGTTATGTACCTTTATTATGCACCTTTATTACCTTTAGTTATGTATCTTTGCTTTGTTTAGTATAGGCCTTCATCTAATGTGCACTACCCAAAAATGTCTTCTTATTACCCAAAGGTTAGCTGGTAGATAATGCTATCCAGCATTAAGCTCGCCTATATACGGTATGTTTTATTTGTACAATTAAGAATTTTCTATCTATATCTCCAGTTAGTATTCTAACAGCGGCGACGGGCTGGAATACCAACTACTGCAAAATGTACTTATGTGCCAAATGTTATGTTTGGACGTACCTCTGATTACCCCCCTTAGACGTCCTCAAATAATCTGGAGATAGTACTTGGTACTAAGATATATGAGGGGATATCTACCATGCCTGGGAATCAAAGTCGTGAAGCTGTAATATTTGTCTTTTTCTATCTATCTATAAAACCAAACGTCAAAAAAATCATTATTATGACCTCCAGAATAAATATAGATACAGATATTGGTGGACTTTGCACACAGCACTATCTAGCTCCTAACTAAGCCAAAGCTTGTAATATAGGAACCAGATAGCTGATATAATACAAATATACTTTTTTTGTATATGCATACTAATAATATACAATAACACCCAGACAGAGAACAAACATCTATGTCCATCACACAAATGTTTGTTCTCGGTGGGGATCGAACCCACGGACTACGGTGCAGAAGGCGGAGCTACTACCAACTGAGCTGTGAAGGCTGTCTGTAAGAATTCTGAAACTCCAGAATCACTTTGACCAGTGTCGTTTTGAAGGTCACCGCTAATGTCTGCCGAAGAAGATCGTGCCTTATCTCGTCACTCGAGCACAAAGCTGGAATGTTGTATCTCGTAGGTAATTTATTGCTGGTGCTGAAAATTTGTAAAATTACACCGAAATACTTAAGGCAACTTGGTTGTTTTGTCTTTGATGGGAAGTATTGTAATTGTATTTGTAATTGTATTTAATATGGAGGGATATTTATTATGGATAGTATATAATTAAAATAATTTTAGTTAAACTATGTAAAAGTAAACAATGTTAGGTTTATATAATAGTGATCTCTCTCTCTTGTCGTGTCACTAGTTTCTTTCGAAACAGTGTGGTGAAAGGTTTTTAAGTGCGCCTCAAGAGGCTCCTTTTAAGTTGACATTATGTTATAGAACTTTTTAGGTTCTATGACATGCCGGTTTCCTCACGATGTTTTCCTTCACCGTTTGAGAGTAGTAGCATTTTGCACATAAATTTTTGAACAGAAAAACTCATTGGTGCACGACCGGTTTAGAACTCACGACTTTAGGATCGGAAGGCGGGGCCGCTACCACTAGACCACCAGTGCAGTGCTCTCCAGTGCCATAATAGTGATAAAAACCATTTGTAAAAAGTACCAATGTATATATTTGACACCCATGTAAAGAACTATACGTTTTCAGGGTGATGATGCTGACTTAAAATAAAAACCGGCTAAGTGCGAGTCGGACTCGCGCTCGAATGATTCCATTATCTATAAAAACGGCAAAAAAATCATGTTTGTTGTATGGGATCCCATAAATATGTGTTTTTTTTTATAACTAAATATTCTAACTAAATATATAATAACTATCACGGTTCATGAGATACAGCCTGGTGACAGACAGACAGCAGAGTCTTAGTAATAGGGTCCCGTTTTACCCTTTGAGCACGGAAACCTAAAAAGAAAGAATCGAGTATGAAAATCATTGTTCATAGCAAATAAATATAAATATTGGTGGAATTTTCACACAATACTATCTAGCCCCAAACTCAGCGAAAGCTTGTAATATGGGAACCAGATAGCTGATATTATACAAATATACTTTTTTTTTAGTAAATACTTATTTATATAATAACACCCAGACAGAGAACAAACAACTATGTTCTGGGTGGGGATCGAACCCACGGCCTACGGCGCAGAAGGCAGAGCTACTACCAACTGAGCTGTGAAGGCTGTCGAAATCTAAATCCTCACCACAATCCTGGCTAACTTCAACATGGAGGGTTTCCAATGGAGCAGAGTTGAACACTGATTAAAATTTCATTAAACTTCATCCCGTTATATTTTCAGTACACATGAGGGCATGCAAAAATCACAAACTCTGGATAAGCCGGATCCGAAAACAAGCGAACAAACAAATTTAATTACTCTCTGTGGTAAGCCTTGTATCGAAAGCTCGTATGTTTAACTCGCAAAGCAATTTTGATGGTTCATTTTAACATAACTTAAAGCTAGCAAGGCGTCGCTAAACAACGAAGTAAATCATATAAAAAAAAACATGTTAACATTTTTCTTATATAAAATGGTGATGGTTCATTATTAAATGGTAGAGTAAACTAACATGATATATAAATGATAAAATATTATTATTCATATCGAAATATAATAAAAAGTCATATGAATAGATTTATCAGCCACTTATAAAAGAAGCACTCATAAACAAAATGACGTCAAACAAACTAATAAACAATTTTCAGGCCAAAAATTCTTTACCGGATACAAGCTACCCCTTTGTAGTCGGCCGCCTCGTTGGTGCGTCATTTCAATTAGAAAATTTTGTATTTAGCTATTCGTGAAAAATATGAAATTCTTTACTCACAATCGAAACGAGATGAGTTTGCCGAAATGCGCCGAAGGTGGCCGAGGGTGCACGAAATCCTCACCTTTGGAAAACAACGTCCAATGCCGAATCAGTGCTCGTTCGCCGTTCGTCGCGAATGGTCGCGTTGACCTCGAATTGATCGCGGCGCGCGAATCAAACACCAAATATATTAATCGACTATTAATTTGTGTTGTGTCGTTAATACAATTTAACTTGTTGATTCAAATCCGGTGTTTGAAGTGTTTGATTGATATTTTATGCTAACATTCATGATTATTTTATTAACTATCAAATTAAAACATAATATCAATTTATGGATTAGCACATTAAAAGTAATGCTTAGCTAAAACATATTTTGGAATTTCGACGTGAAGTCGGTATGTGATTTTGTTTAAATTTATTACTATTATTTTTATTTGTTTATTTTATTAGAGACTAGCGGCCTGTCCCAGCTTCGCATGGGTGGTCATAAATTTTTTGAACATTTAAGGATAAACTTAGATCGTGGGTTTGAGCCTCGCGTACTTATTTCATACATTTGCACGTATTCTACTTGAGTGAGTGAAATCGCACCGACCCGTGGACCCGTTAACATTTTTAATTTCGCCATATCTTTTGAATGGAATGTCCGATTTGAAAAATTTAAGAAGTAATCTGTAGGTATTGAAACCGTTTTAATTATGAAATGATTTATTTGGATAAGGATTAATACCAAAGTACAAATAAAGACCCTTTTCTAGCGGCGGCATTTCAATAATTTTTTTATAATAAAAGAACACTTATTGTGACATAACTATAATAGTTAGACATATGCTGTCGCGACATTTTTTGTAGATGAAGACGTGTTCTACAAAATCGTAGTACATTATTTTGTTCTATCATCAATAGTTTTCGCAGCGCACGCGATGTAAGGATTATTTTTTCCACCTTGGGTTACATTATTGAAGTTTTAGAAGGGATCTCTAATTTTTTACAATAATAAATATAGCCTATGTTACTCAGGGATAATGTAGCATTCTAAAGGTGAAAGAATTTTTGAAATCGGATCAGTAGTTTTTGAGCCTATTCGTTACATACAAAAATACAAAAATACAAAAATACAAACATACAAAAATACAAATCTTACCTCTTTATAATATTAGTGTAGATATAGCAACCCCACCCCACCTTTGGATCTTAGAGCTGTGGGCTCATCCCGGTCGAGCACCAATGGATTTTCGTCAGTATTCAAAATTGAAAATGTGTGCAGCATACTATTTAAACGGAAACCAACTAGGTAGTACTAGCACTTTAGTAGCTTTTAAGTAATACATGGATATGCCTCGGACTACCCTCTTAAACCCCCTTAAGAATCTTGATTACCAAGGAGTTTCAGTGGATGCCTATATGATGCCTGGAAATCACAGTCAAGTTCAGAAATGCTATTTCATATAATTTTTAATGCATTTTGTTTTTTTAACAAAAAACAAAATAAAATAAGGATGTGCTGATAAACTTAAAATAAATATTAACACCTACAATAACATATCTTAACATATCTTGTTTTAAAAACGCCTAAATAATCTAAATACTATACAAAGTAAAAAATCATGTTTTAAGAAAAATAAATTATTTCTTTAATCGCACCTTTTTGGAAAATAATCATATTTTTATGATCAATGTTTACAAATTTCTAAACACAATGTTTTAGTTAAATTTATAAAAGGTTTTTTATTTATTAAAATCTACTAGAAGAAAAAATAAGGTTGAAAATCGGAGACTTTCAATAAAGATATCATAAGTTCGTACCTCAATGTTGACGATATTAAGAAATGTTTCAAAATAAAATTGTTCTTTACACAAGTATTGGCTCCTGTATCTCCTTGGTCCTGAGCCAATATCTTTCATCGTTTTCTCGCAGCTTAAAGAAAACTTATTATTTTGTCTTCACGGTCCCGAGAGAATCGAGACCGATCTTTTTGTGTCGCGAAACCGGCTTATCGAACTATTTAAAGCGGGAAACGGGATTATTTTGCAATTATAGACGGTTTATTATTAGACGGTTTCTAAAGTTACTGACAGTTCTTATAGTTACGGTTTTTATTTTTCGTTTCGCACATATTTGCGGTGCTTTTTTGTTGTTAAGTCGAAGTACAAGGAGCCCAATGAAAAGACCGAGAACCGAACTATTTAAAGCGAGAAACGGGATTATTTTGCAATTATAGACGGTTTCGTATAGGCGGTTTCTAAAGTTACAGACAATTCTTATAGTTACGGGTTTTATGGTTCGTTACGCATCTATTTGCGGTGCTTTCAAATGGAATAAAATTAAAATAGACTCTGTAAAGACCTATTTTAATTTTGTAAGATTCATTCAATCACCTGTAAGAGAACCGAACTATTTAAAGCGGGAAACGGGATTATTTTTCAATTATAGACGGTTTATTATGATTACTGTTTGTAAAGCTCTAATTGTTTGTTTTGCACCTTTTCGAATTCAAATATTCGATTTCAAAATTCTTTTACCATTAGAATGCTACATTATCCCTGAGTAACATAGGCTATATTTAGGTGTTTAAATATAAATGTCCACCTGTGCGAAGCCAGGACGAGCCGCTAGTATTAAATAAAGCACAAGGATCCCGGAAGAGCACCGGTGGTGTAGTGGGTGGTGGTGAGTGGCCACCTCCTTCTGGTTGTAAGGTCGTGGGTCTAAATCCAGTCATGAACAAATGGACAAATTTTTCTGATAAAATAATGACAAAAATATATGTTAAAATGCCAGCTTTCAAACGGTGAAGGAAAACATCGTGAGGAAACCAGTTAGTATACTAGTATTATATAGTACATCTTATGACATGTTCCTATGGTGCGTGACTTACGAGGTAATGCTTTGTTATAGGGTGATGGTTACCACTTAGCACCAGGTGGGGCATCGGCTTGTTCCATCAGCTAGTTGTATAAAAAGATTTCAATAGTTTGTTCCAGCATTGTTTATGCACTCCAAAGAGTTTATGAAATTCAGGGTTTTATTTACTCAAGTTATTTATTGATATACATTTATAACTACTACTACTACTAGTACCTACTGCAAAAGTATAAATATTTTCCCAATGTAGGTAATATTTGGATTGGACGTACCTCTGACTGAGATATCCTCAAAGAATCTTAAGTTGGTAGGTTGGTTGATAATATGGTATTAAAATCTATGGGGATATCTACCGTGCCTGAGGATCCAAGTGGTGAAGCTGTTTCAGATTTCAATTTATTATAGTTACAGTTCTTATTTATCAATTTGGGCTAAAGCAAAATATTGGCACCAAATCGTCCAAACGCTCAGAAACACCTTCTTATGCTAACAAATACAATCAAATATTCATATAAAATTGAAGTTATAAAAAAGGATACAACTTTTTTTTTATAATTAACATAAATAAATAAAAAATCAAATAGAAATAGCTTTATTACCACACAAAAATAAAATAAATCTTAAAACTAAATTATTTATATACTAGTTATTATAAACTATTATATATTATATACTAGGATATAAATTAACATAAATACAGTCAGTTAAATAATAGTAAAGAATATTATTAATACTTATTATCCGTTTCGCTACAATTTTCGGGGCTTTGAACGAAATCAAATTAAACCAAAATGGTCTCTATTGAGTTGAACACAAAGATCTTATTGAAAGTCTTTTAACAAGGCAAATTTAGTAAATTAAGTGTTAATACCTTTGTTCCTACTTTTATTCTCACTATTTCCGTTCGTACCTACACCAGGCTATGCAGGTCTTCGATACTTTACTTCCGAAAACACAAATTCCGAAAGCTTATAACAGTTTTAAAATGAAAGCAGATTATTTTGCTAAAATATAGCGTTTATTTTCAATAAAACAAAGTTGTACATAAGATTTGTGCATTTAAATGTTTAAGAGTATTAGAGCTCTTTGTGAAGGGCTCGTCCGGGGAAGTACCACCATGCCTTTTTCTGCCGCCAAGCAGCGTTGCTGTGTTTCGGTTTGAAGAGTGTGGTTGCCGGTGAAGTTACAGGCACATGAGGCTTAACATCTGTTTGACTCAGGTCAACGGACGCAGGTCAGTACATTGTAGGGCACGTTCCTATCGTGCGTGACTTACGAGGTAATGCTCTGTTATAGGTTATGGTGGATGGCTCGTCCGGGGAAGTACCACCACGCCTTTTTCTGCCGCCAAGCAGCGTTGCTGTGTTTCGGTTTGAAGAGTGTGGTTGCCGGTGTCATTACAGGCCTAAGAGGCCTAACTCCTGTACGCCTCAAGTTGATGGACGCAGGGGGCTCAAACCCGCTATTATCAAATCATCATACGCACGGAGCGTTTGGCTACGCTGACAAGTATGCGAACTGCATAAAGAAAGATTCTGGGAGATATAAAAAAAATATCACGTATAATTTTTATTGAGACGACTACGTTTTTGATTTATACAACTAGCTGATGGAACAAGCAGATAGCCTACCTGATGTTTAGTGGTAACCATCACCTATAACAGAGCATTACCTCGTAAGTCACGCAAGTTAGGAACGTGCCCTACAATGTACTGACCTGCGTCCGTTGACCTGAGTCAAACAGATGTTAAGCCTCATGTGCCTGTAACTTCACCGGCAACCACACTATTCAATCCGAAACACAGCAACGCTGCTTAGCGGCTAATAAAGGCATGGTGTAGTACTTTCTCGTACGAGAGACAAAGAGCTTTACTACTCTCAATTTTATTTGGAGTATGTATATAAGAAGAGTAAGTATGTGCAATCGGCTCTTGTCTCTAGCGCTACAAGAAGCGGACATCAAACAGTAAAGAGTGTGTGCACACCACTGTTTGCTCTTGCTTCCCGCCGCAAAGTTTCTTTCAATCCGAATTTCCCGATACGATTCGTGACTCGGGGCGGCGTGTTGACTTATTGCTGTTTTTGTACTCGATGTCGACAAATTGAGGCACGAATGGTGCTACTTTATTTGTAGGGTTTTAGCGTTCAAAGGAAATTAGCCTTAAAGAATTCGAGAGTGTAGTTATTGCATTGAAGTTTAGTATTCACGCGATTGTGTTTTGAGTTACATAAGTTTCAGTTTCACTTGTAATCTTAAAACATTATTGTGGAAAGTATAAAGTTTTGTCTTATTTAAACGTCTCCGGCAAGTTTTGAAGGCTGTTTGCAAAAATGACAGTAATTAATTCACAAAACCAATAATTTTAATTTTATAAAAGTGAAATCGTTACCCAAAGCTTTATAATAAGCCGTGGTTTAAAGGAATCCCCTCGAGTTTTTCTTAAAATGAAATTAGCCGAAAAAGGCGGCGCCATTAAAATTACATTAGCATAAATAAGTGGAATGCTAATCTAAGGAAAATAAATCTTGGCACAGAAATAAAAATAATCCTGTTGGCCGGCTAATGACACCATGACAGATTTGCTTTGGCGCGCGACCTAATTCAAAAGCCGTAAATAAGCAATCTGTAGGTTTACTTTGCGAATAAGTGGCCATTGAGGACACCATTTCATTGTAATTATTCTGAATCTGGAAAATTAATTTGACTGGAACTAATTAAACTTAATTGTTTTATATTACAAGCATCTAAAGGCCTTTGTTGAGAATAAAACAAAAACAAAGTTGCCCTTTTCAAAAGCTTTTTCCCTTGAAAATAATAAACGGAAATTCAATCACGGTTGAAACCCAACGAAACCATGCCAACCATTTTTAAGTAATTTACCTCACCATGCGATACTTATATAATCTTATCATGATATTCAAGAAATAAATTTAACACACAGGTTTCACATCTGGTTTTTAAAGTACCTACAAGCGGCTTAGTTTGGGGCTAGATAATGCTCTGTGGAATATCCTTCAATATTTATTATATTTTATTCAGCTGAAAAACACCCGACCAACTAGGTAACGGAAAATTTCTATTGTTTAATCTCACAGTACAAATGATGTATTCGTCACAACGCTACTCGAAAAGGCTTTCCCAAGGGACGGCTATGTAGCAAAACTGCTGCCCAAAAGCGTCTGTCAGTTGGAGGAAGTTTAACACTCTTTTATTCTAATTAGTCCTGGGGGAAGAAACTCGGTGGGAACGGATAGAACATTGCATTCGCCGGGGACGTTTGTTTAATTCGCAGGGTTATCACACATTATCCTTTTTGAATTGCTTTACGTGTGAGTTGGGACACGTCAAGGGCTTATTACAAGACAAAATAAATCTACGGGGCAGACATGATTTCATTTTTTTACCAATTTTATTCGATCCTCCCATGTAATTACTGAATGCACCATTCAGAAGGCTAAAAAAAATCCCGTAAACTAGCTGTTTCCGTGTAAACGATTTCAGATGTAAGTTTCTTATGTGTAGACCTACGTGTGACAAAAATTTCAGTCTCCTAGCTGTGCTCGCGTATTGGAAAGTTGAGTAAGTTCTAACGACAGTTCACCCACATATAATTCGATTTCCTTATACAGTCAATTATTTATCCGCTCTAATAAAGCTTTATAGTTAATACAGTTTCATTTCGTGTTACAATTCCAATCAATTTGTCGCTAAAACAAACAAAGTTACTGACGTTCCGAAAAATCCATAAAAGCGAACAAATACATAACTTTGTACTGAATTGATGACACTGCATGCGGTGTTCACAGAACCCGGGCATTTCTATCAGAATTCACAACTGTAAAAAGGCCCAGTAAAATTGGAACGGTCCATTGTTGTGATAGTTTTTAGGTGTGTGAAGAGTTTAACTGCAAGTTAGCGACTCGAACGGTCCAATGTTTTGTTGGGCATGCCTCAAATAGAAAATAAAACTTGATACTATACCCTGCCAAATTTCAGCACGATGGTACAAATAGTTTGCGATCAAAACTGCTCTGACTAGGCACACACAAAAAGACAATGACATGGTGAAACTACAAGAATGTTAGAATTTGAAACTAAAAAAAATTTTGAGTACCTACTCTTTATTTTATCCTAGCTCTGCCCTACAAATACGTATACTAAAAACTTTTTTTGAACAATAATCCATGCACTTAAATACTGCAAGGGCGATGGGCTTGCAACCTGACACGTATGGAATACAAACAACTGCAAAATGTCGGTACGTACCAAAATAAATGTAATATTTGGACCTCTGACTCTTGAGTTGGTACTTGGTACTCAGAGGGAATATCTACCGTGCCTGGGGAGAAAGATTGTGATGCTGTATCGGTATTTGTACTTAAATACTACTGTATAGATAAAAACTAGCTATATGTTTAGACTACATACAACAAATACTTATCAATATAGAAAATTGATCTTACTCTTATCGTAATGCTTATGAGCAAGCACAGATACTACAGTTTCGATAGGTACATTGCAGCTAGCGATTTTCATTTGACTAGCTTTTACAATTTCTCGCAAAACTATTGATAAAAAGCAAAAAAAAATATTGACAAATATCCCACCCGTTCAACTTTGTGGTGAACAAATACAGCTCTAGCCACAGTAGTGAACAAACTATGTACGCGCGATGTTTTATGTACTGAAAAACTCTTCTATATTAAAATTGTTTCTAACCCGTCCTTAAGATCCTACGCTGTTTTAGACCCGCGATACTTTTACGCCATAAATGTTGACGGTATACTCACAACACATTTATAACCACTAAGGGAAGGTACCTACAGTTAAAACTTGAAATTCAATCTTGGTTTCCTCCTATCCTACGTGTTCTGTAAAATAGTGGATACGTGGATATGGATCGATAAAGCTACCGCCCGCCCTGGGTACGATTCCTCAGACAGACTTACTAGGCAGTTCGTTTCGAAGATAATTCTATTAAAATCTGAGCTAGGAACTTATTCAAAAATTCTGAAAACCAGCGCTGTATGGGCTTTTGTGCTCTTACAGCAAATGCTGAGTGGTGTTTTTTTTTGTTGTCACATTAGTGGTAACACCACTTTTGTATAGGTAAACAAAATCACGTTTTTTTTTATTCTAATACAGGTGAATGTAGGAAATGGTAGTAGAGAATAAAAGAGCTCTTTGTAATGGGCTCATCCGGGGAAGTACTACCTCCATGCCTTTTTCTGCCGTCAAGCAGCGTTGCTGTGTTTTCGGTTCGAAGACTGTTGTTACCGGTGAAATTACAGGCACTAATTTATTAACATCTGTATGCTTGAAGTCGATGGACGCGTGACTTACGAGGCAATTCTTTGTCATAGATTATGGTTACTACTTAACACCAGGTGGGCTATCTGCTTGTTCCATGGGCCAGTTGTAAAAAAATGGCGATTTGAAAAAGTCAACTGTAACAAACGACGCACGTTTTTACAATAACACAGCGGATATAAGTGACAAATGAACTATAACGTCTGCTACTAATGCCATAGCATAATATCACAGATGTCAACGACGGTTATGTCAAGTCCATTCACTAAACGAATAAAAGATTCAGTATTACCGTTTGGGCAAAAGAGGGTTCTTCCGAAGCATTGGCGCCTATTCCGGGCCAGTTTTGAGGTCGTTCGGACCGAGACGCTGTTATCGCACGGTTTACAATAAGCACAGGCCGTAATCTCTAACGTTATCTGTCTTTTTGCAAGCTTATTTGCGTTTTAGATACTCTTTTACCGTACGAGGTCAACATGATACTGTGTTACACAAAACTGGGTGAGAGTTTTACAACAAACATAATATTTTATGCATGAAGGATCTTTGCTATATCACTATCGATGCAGACATTTCAAAATCTAAGTTCAGGGCAATATAGTTATTGTAGGATTGAACCGCTGCTTTTAGGGGGATAACAATTGGAATATGAAACGTAATTACAACAATGTTAACTTTTATTCAAAGACTTTGGTATGCAAGCAATCTTTAAAGAAGTTTGCTTGCATACCAACGCATACAACTTATCTCAAAATCTAGAAATGATTAAGCAAAAAGCGTACGTGCATTGCTTATGTACGTGAATTTAAAAATGAGTAAAAAATTTTTTTTTCAAGGCAAAAGCACGTATTAGGATTAGGATTCGACTAATTAGTAATTGAGTTTCTTGATCTTTTTTTCACAATAAGTAATCTTAAACTTTGAAAAACTAAACAGAACATACAGTGGACCAAAATAAACTACATTCCTATTTACGCAGATTGCATTCATACTACACAACCTATATCCGATCAGAGAACATTCAATCATGTAAAAACAAAGAAAAACTCAAGAAATATGAGATCGGAAAGTTACAGCATAAAGTATATATCAAATAGCAATTGGCAATTCGGGATAGGAAAGGTTCGCCCTATAAAGTACGTGAGGCGGTCAAAAACAAACTTGTGCAATAAATAACCCGATCGGATAAGAGAAAGGTACGCACGCACTCAGCCATTTTATATTCAATAAAAAATGAGATAAACTAAATTGTCTTGCGATACAGTCTGCTGATTGATTTATTGCATCTAACTAATTACTCATTTATCCAGATTTTTTTAGCCTCTTAATCAGGTTACAACCTCAACCTCACCATTGGGCGAAAAGCTGAATCCATTTTCACGTTTAGAAATGAACCCTACGCAACAAGAATAATTCGTATTCAACCTTATCACTCGCATTCGGCCGCGCTCACATTCTCGTTTCCATCTGACCGAACATTATACAACATAATCGAGATATAAATTCTGTGTTACTGTTCACAACCTTTTGCAACTTTTTATTCCACAGGATAAGGGTCATACGATTCTGTAGAGATTAAAATACATTATTTGCTACATGAGCGTAAGCAACCGTCAAAGTTTTATATTTCTGACAAGGGGCAAGGGTCGGCACGTGTTATTTTATGTTCCAATCTACTTGTGTGTACTTCGTTTGAAGCTTACAAGCCTAAACTAATTAGACTTACAATCAAAGGCTTGAAAGCCATTAATTAGCAGAGGTGTTCCTTGTTAAAGGCCTGAGATTCTCTTGAGATATACTTGTCCAAATCCCCATTCTCTCAGTATAAGTTGGTGTATAATTTATATGGATCTATACTTGAACTAATTAGCAAAGGATCTATACAAACCATCAAACCATGCATAAACTAATTAGCGAGAGATAATATCAGGAAGTTCTTTTTTCTCAGTTGACAGTTTTGAGAGCAGTGATGGTCTAGTGGCAGCGGCCCCGCCTTCCGATCCTAAAGCTGTGGGTTCGAAACCAGTCGTGCACCAATGACTTTTTCTGTTCAAAAATTTATGTGCACAATGCCGGTACTCAAACGGTGAAGGAAAACATTGTGAGGAAACCGGCATGTCGTAGAACCTAAAAAGTTCTATAACATAAAATGTTGTGTCAAGTGCTCGAAAGGAGCCTCTTAAGGCGCACTTAAAATCCTATCACCACACTGTTTCGAAAGAAACAAGTGACACGATAAGAGAAGAGAGAGAGTTGACAACCTACCTAATTAATTTTGTGATTATTAAATGTATAGGCGTTCTTTCTGATCTTGAAAAACCAGTATAGCAAACAAATTTTGATACTTGTTACGGTAATATAAGGACTATTTTTCATTACTGTTTGGACTTCTCTCTCTCCTCAATACAGGAATCCTTTGAAAGTTTCCGTGAAATCTATATTGAGCCAGGTAAAAGGCCATCCAACTCTATTCTATTTGTACCGTACGTACATAATAGTTATGTATCTGTAAACTTCAAGTTTACCCAAATGAAGGTATACAAGCCAAGCGCTGTTTTTTGTACGGATCTCTTAGTATTATATACCAATTCAAAATGCTTTGAGGATGTCTACGGGGGGTAGTCAAAAGAATGTTTAAATATAAGTTGGTGCAGTAGCAGTGGCGATGAGCTTGCAACCTGTCACGTACCTGGTTTCCTCACGATGTTTTCCTTCACCGATTGAGATCACTAACGTAGTAAATATTTTCTTATCTTATTACTGTCTCTTGCAAAAGCATAACTACCAACTACGTTAGTAAAATTCTCATTCTAATAAAACTGTCATTTTATCAATACCTAGTTTAAAACAAGATGAAAGTGCCGGCGTTTCCGCGAGTGTGCAGTGTAAAAACTATCAAATAATGTGCCAGTGAATAATCAATCCTATGACAATGTAATAGAACATAAAATCATGTGCTCGGTAAAGTGGATTCGTGTGTTAGTGATGCTGGCGGCCTGCTGGGCACAGGAGGGCGAGTGGAGCGAGGATGCTGAAGATCTGGGTAAGAAAATGTTTACCATAAACTTAAGATGCAGACCACCGTCAAACAACTTCCCGCTCGCACATTTCAACCTTTTTGAAGATACAATATCGCAGAATTTAGTTTTGAAAATTCGCATACTACAATATTGGAGAATAACAATACATAGTTTCAGCATATAAAAGATTTTGATCCAATCAATTTATATCTACAAAAATGTTAAAATGTAAGAATAGTAAGAAGTTATTTGACAGTTTTCAGCCTCTTAATTACTTTCCCTGTGATTGTAGCAGTATTTATAAATGTAATAATAAATAACCAGATAAGTGTTTACACTTAACACAAATGATTGGTCTCGTTTAAAAAAAAAACATTTATTAAATTTGAAGCAGTCGGTTTAGTTTTAGATTAGAGTAAAACTGTTGCTAGGTTAAATTATACTTTACTTTGTTATACTTAGCAGCCATTCTTAAATTAATGAGTTAGTAAAAAAATATGAACTTGAAGTCTACTGAGAAAAAAGATAGCTAGAACAACACGTTGCTACGTCTAGAGCAACGTGTTGTTCTAACACTCTAGTCATTGGATGGATTAGTAACAGGCCACGTGACATTTTGGCCTCATAGCCAAGTAGTGTTGCGAACACTCACGGTAACTAGGACAAGCAGAGTAGCGGTTTTTATAACCTCTCGCTGCCACACCTTGCAATGAATTGCTGAAGCGATCAAATGAAACAAACTCAAGTGGGAATCGCGCTCAACCCATTAAACACGATTGCTTGTCGAAAATGAAAATGGGGAAATGTATTTTCGTTTGTTCAACGTTATTTCATGTTTTTTGTCTGTTTTTCACGCAATCCACCGGGAGCTGCGTTTACACGCACCGAATTGTTCACTTTGATTGACCGTTCTGATGTTAATATTTCACTGTAAAATTCTCCAAACTTTTATTGACTCGTTCCATAATTAAACCCTTTTGAATCCGATCGAGAGAGTTCGTCGAATTAATAAATAAATAGTTTTCAATGGGGACCGCAACTTGACTTGGCTAATTCTTCGAAAGCTGCGCTGTGAGCTCCAACAAAGTTTCGAGTCTTCGGTATCGAGTCGCGGAACGTCAATGTAAAGAGACTTGCTCAAGTTCGTTTCTCGTTTGGATGCCTACAAAAGGAGCAAAAAGAGCGACCCAATTAAAAAGTGTTCATGCATGGGTAGCTCTATTCGGCTGCGATTTTATTGAACGATTAATTTTATTGCAAAAATTTCTGGACAGCGGAACGAATGGAAAACGAGAGTCGAGCGACGCGGTCTCACCGACCTTTTGTGGCTGTGCGATGGATGAGTTTGTTCAATGCTGAATCTAATCAAAAGGCATAAGGCCGAAAAAGTGTTCTGATAGGGCATTGTGAGAGTGATAAATGAATTGAAATTTTAATGTAATTGGAAACCATTGATGATCGAGCGCCATCGATACGGCACCACGATAATAAATATCTGTCGAGCCGTGTATATTGCCTTGTTGCGGGCGTTCATTTCAAATCTCCTCTAGTTTTCGCTTTTCTTTCGAGCCTTTATTAAACCATGCTTTTGTGTTATCTGTTCAATAAATCTTATAGCTTCTATCGATGTGACTCACATTTTTTTTCGGACGAGATATCGGTAATTAAATTCGTTTATAATATCCTAGATACACAATGAAATAGTGCCTAAGCAATATGGGAATTCAATTTGATTTATTCTGATAAATATCAAAATAGGTCAAATAAGTTGTTTTACATGACTATCCAAATCTCTGTGTGGATTTATTTTAAAACCGATATATTTGTACTAAAACATTAGCGTTATGAGTCCCAAGTGGTCAGTTAGTGGGGAGGGGACGACTGTTTGGCTAACAAATAAATCAGTCGATTACAAACAAGTAGCTAACGAGTATTCATACTCATAAATCACTAATTCAAATTCGAATAATAAAAGCCATCTACCTAACTGAGACAGCCAGTGTTGCCTAAAGAAGTCCACTGCTAGAGGTAATCCTCAACCATATAGGGGTATATTTCCAGGGCATTTTTTTTATACGACTAGGAGATGGAACAAGCAGATGGCCCACCTGATGTTAAGTGGTAACAATCACCTATAACAAAGCATTACCTCGCAAGTCACGCACGATAGGAACGTGCCCTACGATGCACTGCCCTGCGTCCATCAACTTGAGGCATACAGATGTTGAGCCTCATGTGCCTGTAATTACACCGGCAACCACACTCTTCAAACTAAAACACAGCAACGCTGCTTGGCGGCAGAAAAAGGCATGGTGGTAGTACTTCCCCGGACGAGTCCTTCACAAAGAGCTCTACTACTCTTAAATATTTTGAGTCTTCTCCACGATGTTGGTATATTAGATGGGAGCCGTCCCACGCTCCGTCATCCATCTCGTGGCCTTAGAAATTTTTAGCGATTTTCGGTTCTAAAAGCTATAGGGCGTGCCCATTGCTAATAAATCTAATCGGTAATTGCAAGAACTTTTGAGCTTCTAAGAACTTCCTCATTTCGGTAGGTACTATTTAAGAATTCTTCCGTTAACTGTATATCTTAACAAAATATTGATGCATATAATTCACAGTTAATCAGTAAGAGGTAGTTACGTAGTAACAGTCAGTGTATGTAGACTTATCTATAATGGAGTATTCAATCACGTCGACTCACAAAGTTATTTAATGGGATGAGAAAAACAAACAACCGGAATTAAATAAATGCTGAAACAAAAAAAAATATTTAACAAGAATAACTCTCATACCTATCTCATAAATGAAACAGAGTAATGTCTCAAGAATTTGTACCGTCAATTCGCTTATAACGTCATATAAATGAACATAAAAGAAACGAACATTAAGGAGTAGAAGAGCTCTTTGTGAAGGGCTTGTCCGGGGAAGTACTACCACCACGCCTTTTTCTGCCGCCAAGCAGCGTTGCTGTGTTACAGTTTGAAGAGTGTGGTTGCCGGTGTAATTATAGGCACATGAGACTTAACATCTGTATGCCTCAAGTTGATGGACGCAGGGCAGTGTATCAACTTGAGGCATACAGATGTTAAGCTACTATTTACCTGATGATAAATAGTAACCATCACCTAAGGATTAGTTGCAGTTCGTGCGTCGACATTTTAGAGTAAACAACCAAATAAGTCGCAGTTCGTGCGTTCTGCTACCCGGCACAAAAAATACCTAAACCTTTTGTCGCATTTCGTGCGTCGAGTATGTATGAATAGCTTGAACAAGTAATACCATAGATATACGAGTACATGAACAAAATAGAATTGGCAAAGGCTTAATATAATAATCTTAAATCACTTAAATAATTCAGATTATTTGCTGTGACCCTATGTTCATTAGTATTAGCCTATTTTATTACAGGCATTTGTTGTATTAGTATTACCTACCTGCGTTATCCGTACCTTTGTTGCACAGATAAGCCGGCTGGCCAGCGCTGATCAAACAACTAAGAAACAATAGGTATTCTGTTTCACTCACACTTTCTTTATTTGCTAAATGTTTAGTAGTAGAAGAAAGCAAAATCATTGAAGATGACTAATTCCAAATTGATCCAGCTCTGTACTTCACTGGCTTTAATTCCTCAAAACTACATTGACGTCGGTTGGGACCACATCAACAAACAAAAATATGCAAATGAACAACCTTCAGAGACCAAATTTCGTGAATACTTTGAAAAACAGTGGATGAACAATGACTCTCTGGCTAGAATTTGGTGTTGCTATGGTCAGCGGCATCGAACAACCAACGCTGCAGAAGGCTGGAACCATCGCCTTAATTCAAAAATCGAAAAGAGAAAACCCCGTTTACTTTTCGAGTTTATTCAGGAACTCAATAATGAATTAAAAGACATGCATTTAAAAATTCTACAAAAAAATACTAATCGGAATCGAAACCAGACCACAATAGATCGCGATGATCAAAAATGGTGACAAGTTTATTAGAGGACAAAACCAATATTACACCGGTTGGTGATTGTCTCGAACTACTATTACACAATTAATTAAAGTTTATAATTAAAAAGACGTGATTAGAGGTATAACAAAACACATTTAGTATCAATCTACCATATCAGTTTTTTTTTTTTTTATTTGAGACTAGCGGCCTGTCCCAGCTTCGCATGGGTGGTCATACATTTTTTGAACATTTTAGGATAAACTTAGACCGTGGGTTCAAGCCTCGCGTCTACTTATTTCATACATTTGCACGCCAGAGAGTGAAATCGCACCCCGAGCGCCACCCGTGGACCCGTTAACGTTTTTAATTACGTCATATCTTTTGAATGGAATGTCCGATTTGAAAAATTTAAGAAGTAATCTATAGGTATTGAAACCGTCTTAATTATGAAAAGATTTATTTGGATAAGGATTAATACCAAGGTACAAATAAAGACCCTTTTCTAGTGGCGGAATTTCAATTAATTTTTTGTAATAAAAGAACACTTATTGTGACATAACTATAATAGTTAGACATATGCTGTCGCGACATTTTTTGTAGATGATGACGTGTTCTACAAAATCGTAGTACATTATTTTGTTCTATCATCAATAGTTTTCGCAGCGCACGCGATGTAAGGTTTTTGGTTTCCACCTTGGGTTACATTATTGGAGTTTTAGTAAGGATCCCTGATTTTTTTGAAAATATAATATAGCCTATGTTACTCAGGGGTAATGTAGCATTCTAATGGTGAAAGAATTTTTGAAATCGGACCAGTAGCTTTTGAGCCTATTCGTTACATACAAAAATACAAAAATACAAAGCTTTCCTCTTTATAATATTAGTGTAGATTGTTTACGTCTACCTACTATTGGCTGATTTTTTATCTGTCCAACTTTACTTGTACTGTTTTAAATGTTTTACTTGTTTATTTACTAAGTTTTAGTGTTAATTTAAATCTTAGCTTATGGATAAATAATCAAAGACTGGTAGGTAAACAGGCAGCTTTGAATATGCTGCCACGAAATGTTGGAATAATTTGCCGCCACCAATAAGAAATTGTAAATCCGTTTGGTCTTTTAAATTCTCTCTAAAGAAATACCTGTTACACTCTCAGATAGTATCTCACCCAGGTAGTCGTTCTGGACGTTTGGTTTAATTTGATATGTTAGTTTTTTATTGAATCCTTCAAATATTGAACAAATTGTTTATTTATAAGGAAAACTAACAGCACATAAAACAGATATCAACAATATTAGAACACAAAAGGCGAAATATAAGGTTTTCACGTTTAGATATAGAGTGGATACATAAAGAGTGAACTGACCAGGAAACAAATACAACTTAATAGGGGGATAAAATGAATAATTATAATGAGACTTCTGCGAGCTTTGCTGCTCTATGGTTAAAACTTAGTTGTACATAATTATAAATTTACTCGACGCACGAAATGCGACAAAAGGTTTAGGTATTTTTTGTGCCGGGTAGCAGAACGCACGAACTGCGACTTATTTGGTTGTTTACTCTAAAATGACGACGCACGAACTGCAACTAATCCTCACCTAAAACAAAGCATTGCCTCGCAAGTCGCGCACGATAGGAACGTGCCCTATACGATGCACTGCCCTGCGTCTACCAACTTGAGGCGTACAGATGTTAGGCCTCTTGTGCCTGTAATTTGCTATTAGCTCACGAGCTATATTTATTTCTTGTTTCATCATAACCGGTCCAGTCATTACAGCACGATTGGATAATACATTCTTAAATATCCTCTGGTATATTTCGTGATTGAATTAGAATGGAAAAAATCTGTAAAAGAGGGTTGAAATGGCAACGGCAGGCCGTCTAGCTCGGAGAACTGGTAACCGCTGGGACATATAGGTTCTCGAATAGCGACCATGAACCGAAGGGCAAAGCGTTGTGATAGACTTTTTCCCTGGTGGACCGATGACATAGTAAAGACCGGGAGTAGCTGGATAGAGATTTGGAGAGGGCCCAAAATCTTACTTCCTGGAAATTTAAGAGGAGACCTACTTATGTCCAATAGTGGACTTCTTCAGGCTGATGATAAGGATGACTAGTAAAACCAAAATTAGAAAATCTCTCTCGCAGTTTTCCTTCTAGTTGCGAAGATATTTCTGGTATAGTTGTAGCTAGGTACCTATTTTCTGAACAATGTGCAGCGTGAGTGTAGCAGGTCAGGCGAGGCGAAAGACGTGTCTCCACAATAATTTTATTAATATTATCCCCGCAAGCCTGTCACGCGCGAAACCACCGCCCATATATCTCCCGACTCTGGGAAAAAATATGATATATTGAGAGAACGAGAGACATAAGAGCTTTTCTTAGCTTCCCTTCACTCGGTTTAGCGTCTTTTTAGTACACTTAAGGACGTTGTAAGGTTCACTTCGCATCTTGCAAGGAAAGTTACTGCCGTGGAGGTAACAGGTTTTCTATATGCCGATTTTATGGTGCAGTCTTTTTGGTTGATTAAATAAGTTCGAACCGTTTTCTCGCTGATCTCATGATTGTGTGAGCTATAAAAGCTAATGAGAGCGTTTCAGGGGTCTAAACTCGAAGATAAACAAGTACGAGTTTGAAACAAGTGCCGCTTGTTTATGATTCATTGAAAGTTACAAAATGCGTCGAAACTTTTGAATGAAGCGCGTTTATGGAAATACTGCTGGGTTTTTGACGAAATGTTGCTTTCTTTATGAAAGAAATGAAACTACAAAATTGAGTTTTTTATTTAAATACAAAAAAGTACGGAATATATATATATTGCTTATAATATCCTGTGTCTGTCAGAAATGAGGAAATCCGTAGGAGAACCAAGGTAGCCGATATAGCTCACAGAATCAGAAAGTTGAAGTGGCAATGGGCAAGTCATATAGCTCGAAGGACTGATAAACCGTTAGAGAATAAAGAGAATAAATAGGGAATAGGAAAACGAAGCGTGGGACGCCCTCCTACCCGATGGACTGACGATATTGTCAGGATCGCGGGAAGTCGGTGGATGGAGAGGGCTCGGAATCGTTCTTCCTGGAAATGTATTGGGGAGGCCTATGTCCAGCAGTGGATTTCTTTAGGCTGATGATGATGATGCTGTGTCTCTACCACCACTGCACCGATATTTTTTAAAAAATATTTTTTTTTTATTTTAAGGAAATACTAACTTTCTGATTCGTAGTTACAATAAAGAATCAACTCGTTAATATTTGATTTTCAACTTTTCAAGTTTACTCCAACCAGGATAAGATATAGGGAATATTATTGCATCCAAGTTTATGAAACCCAATCAAACTGGCACTGTAGTAATTAATTACCGTAAGCTTAATCCGTAGATACGAGCA
The DNA here is from genome assembly GCA_932294275.1 of Chloroclysta siterata. Classification (NCBI taxonomy): domain Eukaryota; kingdom Metazoa; phylum Arthropoda; class Insecta; order Lepidoptera; family Geometridae; genus Chloroclysta; species Chloroclysta siterata. The sequence continues at coordinate 7,637,382 of OW028590.1, forward strand.
CAATGATATACGAGCAGCGAGAGATTACGTACAATAATGGTGCAAATAAGCACACTGGAAAGCACAATCCATCTAAGAAATACACTTTTGCAATACTTAAATAAATCAGTGCGTCTGGCACTACGCACTGACTTGATTACTTTTCAGGGTTCCGTACCCAAAGGGTAAAACGGGGCCCTATTACTAAGACTCCGCTGTCCGTCCGTCTGTCTATCTGTCCGTTTATCACTAGGCTGTATCTCACGAACCGTAATAGTTAGACAGTTTAAATATTCACAGATGAAGTATTTCTGTTACCGCTATAACAACAAATACTAAAAAGCCAAATAAAATAAATATTTAATACAACAAACGTGATTTTTTTGCTGTTTTTATATATAATGGTAATGGTCGTGCGCGAGTCCGACTCGCACTTGGCCGGTTTTTTTATTTATTACACACTGGCAAGTAATGACTTATGGAACTGTCAGTTGTGTAGCTGAGAATAGCGATCGACATATTAGAAATTAGCGTGTCGAAATTCACAGATATGGGTCATACATTTTTTATGTACCTAAGTAAATTTAATTGTAGTAGCTCAGAGGCTTTTCATTGTAGCTTTTATCTGTAATGGCAATTTTAACTTTAAATAAATAAATAATTTCGACGAGGCCGCTAACTATTAGCCTCATACACAACCTTTTTTTTGTGTTGCAAATAAAATAATTATTTTCTATTAAGCTAAAAATCACACAACGGGCTACGAAGAGAGTTATAACGTTATATGAGTTTCACTACGCAATAGAATCATAAATCAGGAAATCCGTAGATGAAACTAACGTCGCCGACATGGCTCGTAGAATTAGCAAGTCGAAGTGGCAAATTGCAGATCATGAAAGTTTTCCAATGGCGACAAAAAAGCGTAGGACGCCTTTCTACCCGATGGACCAACGACACTATAAAGATCGCCTGAAGTCAGCGGACCGAGGGCTTTCCATCTCAGCATCATTCTATTTGGAAATGTATAATAATATATATGTATAATAAGGGAACCAAAAGTACTCACGGCACAACCAGTTGAGCATAGTAGTTGTGCCTTGGGTCCGCAAGGAAGGGAAGGTCTATGTGCAACAGTTTTTTTATGTTACCTTTTTGATTAATTTCACGCTTTATGTTATTATTATTATTATGCTAAATAAACGTTTATTCTATTATATTCCAGGATCTTTGCAGAAGCTTAGACGTATTTAATAAACTCAAACCCACCTGATGTTAAGTGGTAACCATCATCTATAACAAAGCATTACCTCGTAAGTCACATACGATAGGAATATGCCCTACGATGCACTGCCCTGCGTCCATCAACTTGAGGCATACAGATGTTAAGTCTCATGTGTCTGTAATTACACCGGCAACCACTCTCTTCAAACCGAAACAACGCTGCTTGGCGGCAGATAATGGTGGTGGTAGTACTTCCCCGGATGAGCCCTTCACAAAGAGCTCTACTACTCTTAAAATCAAATCAAAACCAAAATCAAAACGGTCTTTATTCAGTACAATCACAGGGATTACTCTGAAAAGTCTTATATACAAGGTGAATCTACCGCTAGTTCCTCGCGACCAAAGCCAAGAACCGTACTTTAAGTCTTAGTTTTGTTGGCCGTATTTGGTATTTCGTTTTTCGTAACGTGAGGCCTTTTTTGGAGACTCGTGAGTTCTCAGCACGTCCGATAGAGGCGCTTATTGAATTTCCATACAAAAAAGGCCAAAAAAACGAAATACGGTAAAAAAAAGACAGGGGGCAAGAAACTTAAGGCTTGGTTCATAAACTCCTTACAATAAACTCAAACTTTACTGTTATTGATCAAAAACTAATCCATTATATTTGCTTCGCCTATCAATAGTATTGAGTTACCGTCCCACTCAACAACTTATCAGTACCAGGAAATCGTCAACCTTTCACATCACCTTGAGACGTACAATGTAACAAGCGGTTCATGACATATTTTTATTATATTTTGTAGATGCCCGTTTGCATTATGCTTGTTTTTTTATACTACTTGCTGATAGAAAAAAAAAATTACGATATGAACGTGCCTTACCAGTTACGATGCACTGCATGAGCCCCATGTGCCTGTAATTTGGATAGATTGAGGGACATTTCTGACTGTCACCGATTTAGATCAGTCAAGCTATGTCTAGATCGTTTGCAACGGTCTGCAGATAGCTCAACTGCTTATCTGTATTTTTTTTAATATTTTTTTCTTTCTTTTTCATTCAGTAATTTTCTTTCGAAATAATTTCCTTTTACAAAAAAATCCGTTAGAAACTTGCCCTACGATGCACTGCCCTGCATCTATCAACTTGAGGCATACAGATGTTAAGCCTTATGTGCCTGTAATTACACCGGCAACCACACTCTTCCAACCGAAACACAGCAACGCTGCTTGGCGGCAGAAAAAAGCGTGGTGGTAGTACTTCCCCGGACGAGCCCTTCAGAAAGAGCTCTACTACTCATAAAATATATTTGTTATTATGATTATCGTTGAGCAAAGTACATACTTTGCTCAACAATAACGTATTTATATATTTATTTGTTAAAGAGGTAATTAGGTTTTAGGTTCGTTTTGTATTTTAGTAAATTGTATTCATACCTTTTTTCGTTGTTTTCTGTGAAAATCTATTCTATTCTAACAGGAGTAGGTTGGTCGGTTTAGCAACAAATGACAGCCCTTACAGCTCAGTGGGTAGTAGTTCTGCCTTCTACGCTACAGCGTAGACAACCCATGGCCTACAGGCCATGGGTTCGGTCCCCACTCATAACAAACCTTTGTGTGATGAACATAGATGTTTGTTCTCAGTCTGGGTGTTCTTATATTATTCTTTTAAAAGTTTGTATTTAAATTATGTAGTATAGTATAAATAATAAGTAATAAATAAGCTATCTGGTTCTCATATTACAATATTTGCTAAGTTTGGGGCAAGATAGTGCTGTGTGGAAAGTTCACCAATATTTATAATATATACAATATTAATATATATAAATAGTAGTCAAAAACATAACATACCTACTCGTAAATAATTATTAAAAAAAAAAACATGGTGTCTATTGAAGCTCTGCCTCCTGAATAAGCGCTAGCTGGAAGACAGGAGACAGTTACTTCACAAACCCACATGCTTAAAAGGTTGGCTTACCTTGGAAAAGAAAATCATACAGTAGTAAAGAATGTTCACTATTTTGTGTTTTTTTTTGTATTTTGTTTTCACCGTAATTTATTCAAAACGCATCACCTGGATCCTAAAATAGCTCTTTTTGATCCCTTCCAAAACCCATAAATTAAAACCATAGTTAGAATCATGTACCGTATAATAGCCAATCCATACTAACACTTAACTAACATCATAAACTTGTAATATCTAGCTTTAAGAGATGGAAATAAAATCCTATATCTTGTAAATAAAAGAGTGTGGATGTTTGTGACTTCCACCAACTGGCATCGTGTGAACGGATCGTAAACACAAGTTCCGCTGTCCGAACGTTTGGTACAAGTCAGCAGGATTTGATCAAAGGCCGGAGGTGGGATGAAGGTGTGCTTCGGACGCAAGGGTCTATCTAGGTCATGTCGATTCTAAATTGGGATTTAGGTAACAGATGTCGTGAGTTCTTTCAATTACTAGAGTAATCGTTCTTCGGAAATCCACTGCAGGGCTTGGGCCTCTCATACATTTCCAGGAAGAATTATTTACAGCTATATATAAGAAAGGCCTATGCCCAGCTGTGCTATGCCGTCTAAGTCATGGAGTATGTTTGACGGTTATCTGCGTCTTGAATATCATCATCCGCAGTCCGACGTAGCCCACAGCTGGGCATAGGTCTCTCTTAAACATGGCTCTAAATAATTCTTCCTGGAAATGTATGAGAAGCTCTCTCTGAGAGAATACTCTGTTTTTTTGTGATTTTAATAATAACTTTTTTATATTATATATTCACAAAAAAATAATGTCAGAGCGAGGAGTTGTTTGACGGTTGTCAGCCTCTTAACCTGGGACGAAGCTTTGTTACGGACGTCCATCTAGGTCACGATTCTAAATTAAGATTTAGGTAACAGATGTAGGTAGGTAGTGAATTCTTTCAATTATTTGAATGAACGTTCTTCGGAATTCCACTGCAGGATATGAGCCTTCTACATACATTTCCAGGAATTTATTTAGAGCCCTATTTAAGACGCAGACAACCGTTAAATCTACCAACCTTGTTGTTTGAGTTTTTTTTTGTATCTTCAAAAATACCGCGAGAAGTTGTTTGACGGTTGTCAATCTCTTAACCACCAATATCCCGTGATTATCCTACCTATTTCTATATCCTGTTTGCAATTTATCTCATTGCTAAATGTCATTAAAGTCAATTTGAATTCCAAACATTCACACTCATATTCACTTCTATTTTAATGTGTGTGTGAAAATAAAGTGAAAGATGAAAAGAAAAAGAGAAAAAAATCACACAAGAGCGTTCTTTGCACAAAAAAACACTTTAAAGCCACTTTAAATATTTAGAAAGTTCTCATGTTAGAAACAGCTTTATTAATTTGTGCAAAAATTTGTAAAACCAAAGTTTGGTTGTAAACGCCGTATAAGTGCTCGTATCACAATAAAAAAGTATCCAGAACTTAGCAACTCGAAGTAAAAATATGTAGACAGGTTTTTTACTGCCATTAGAGGCATAATTAGGCAGATATGTAATAAGAACGCGCAACTCAAGCCCGAAGATAAAAAAGAAGGGAATTAATGAATGAAGGAATGAATGATAATTCTTTAATGTACACCTTACAAACTAACAAAGGAAAAACAAAACACAGGTAGGTAAGAGCTTATAATGTACAATAGGCGGTTTTACCGCGGAAAAGCTATATCTTCCAGAGAACTCGGGCATATGTGAAACTGTACATGTGCACGAACATAAAAGCCAATCTGCCCCTCCAGCCAGACGTTGACCACGGCGTGGCCTACTACTAGCAAATTTCAATATTTTCAGAAATGAAATAACAGACATAAAACAAATTTGGATTTACAAAGTAATATTACAAAGGTTCAGAATTACCACCTAACATCAGGATGACCATATAGGTACTTGTTCCCGCAGCAATTCGTATACTTATACAAAACGTTTTGGTTCGACCTAGTTTACGACCCAAATTTTTCATTTATTAGAACTTTTAGAAAAGTACAAAAACTACCTTGGTTCAAACTGAATATTTGGTTCTATACAAGGTGTTCCGATACTTGTATTTAAAACTTCAGGGAGCTAAAGTACCCATCAATATGAATAACTTTTTCTAAAAAACCAACACTGTGAACGCGAAAAAAAAACAGCTGCTTCATACAAAAGTTCAATACCTATCTGGCTAAAATATATGAAACAGACCCAAAATACCCAAAATAAATTGATGGGTACTTTAGCCCCTTGAAGTTTTAAGTACAAGTATTGGAACACCTTGTATATAGCGAAACTCAGTCCTAGATATGACCCTGTGGCCAGCACAAGCGTCGCATCGCATGCCAGGCCACCACCACTCACCATCAGCGCACATTCGGAACCGCAGTAATGAGTGGACCAATTCTTTAGTGCCTTCAAACACGACAGTCTTGCAGACGCGTTATTGCCTCCTACGTCGTGCCGCCAATCGAGTATTAGCTTCGTTCGACCCCATGAAAGCGGACGTTCTATTTGTAGCTGTTATTCCGTTTATGAGAAGTGTTTTTTGTGTTATTAGCAGGGGTCGGAATAGGTAGAGTTTTTAAGTACCAAATGACGTCAAATTACCTACGCGATCTAAACATGGATATGCCTTTTAAACCGGGAATTGGGGATTAATAATTTTTCTTCTTCTAAAACTTATGGTTTTTTTATATACAACTAGCTGACGGAACAAGCACATGGCCCACCTGATGTTAAGATTGATATTATTGTCTTCTAAAACTCTTTTTTCCTAAGTTAAACACAAACTAAGTAGCGTTACACGTTAAACGTACAGCACGGCTATTTTAAAACATTCTGAGAGGTTTCCAATCGGAAACGTCAGTTTTTATCACATTTGATTTCGAACCCGAATCGTTTCCGACACGGGGATTAAAAAAGGCATATCCATATTTAGATTTCATAGTAGCGTATTCACGTCATTTGGTACTTAAAAACTCTACCTATTCCGACCCCTGGTTATTAGACTACTGGGATCAATTCCTGTATGCATTATATTGAAATGCATTTTTTTCAATCGGTCATATTCGAATTTATAAATTAAAAAAAATAGGTGGGTATGTATCAAAAAAAATAAAAAACAACCCACGATACTTAATTGAATCCGCACCTTGACTAAACAACCTGCGACTGGTCTGCAATAAGTGTTAATAGACAATTGCTGCTGTCAAACACCACTTTTCAGTACAATAGTCATGTTTGATAGTTCTTAGCAGACTGTTATCAGCAGCTGTAGCAGTAAAAATATGAGTCTTTGATTAGTGAATAAAAACCTCAACACAGTGCTCAATTGCTGTCTATCGTTAAAATAGTTTTATTTTTGACAGAAGATGTCGTCAATCGACTTACCTTGTTAGATAAAAAATGACTCATTTTACGGATTCGTAAAATGACTTTTGACATTTTGGGAAGCAACATAGCCTTTTCATTTTAATTGTTTTTCTAGTGTTATTTTGAGTTGTGTGTAATTTCGGTGGTATTTTAACCAACATTACTTGAGGTTGTACTTCATTTGGAATGAAAGTGTATTATGTGATATCCTGATTTGACTGAAAATGTTTCGAATGTTTTGAAGAAAACCGCCACCATTTTCTTCAAAACAAATGACGGCCGACTTGACTATGGACTGACTTGACTAAAAAGTATCCATTCAATTCAAATCACTTGACACTGGCAAGATTGTCTGTCGAATGACAGACAGGAGCCATAAACGGAGAAAAGAAAAAGAAGAAGACTCATTTTACTGCTGTTGCTGTCACTATGGCTTGTTTTTTTATGAAATAGCCCCTTGATTTCATATTACGTACTCATTGGGGTCTGGACTCGGGCCTACGTACATATCTGTGTGGGTGAAATTACAAACTCATGATAGTTTTCACCCCCCCCCCTGATGTGCAGACTGCTGTCCAAGATCCAACTAAAGACATGACCGCACCACAACGAAACCGAGACAATTCGTCTTTATTAGAAACGTTCACCGGCTAAATTGAAAATACCTTCTAAGTATGACTGATGTTCGTACATTACTTGCCTCGGTGACAGTTCTCCCTTAAAGAAAAGAGGATTATTTCATGCGGTGGAAACGGAGTTTAATATTACGTCTATTTATATTCATGGTCTCTTTATCGCCGGGAAGGGAAGACGGGAATCATAACGATGTAAGTACAGAATAACAGCGATATTCACTTAGGCGTATTTTTTGTTTCCGATTATACCTCGGCTTTCCTCGATTTCGGCAGCGAATTTCGTCGACGATTTCGGTTGCGAAATTAGCTTCGTGATAAGAAGATGGTGCTAATGAATATATTTTATGAGTCTTATATTCATTAAGGCATCATGTTATTGCGTAATATTAGGGGTCTAAAACGTTTACTTTGGTACAATATTAAGCTTTATTAATAATTTCAAATTTACCTTTACGACATATACAAGGTGTTCAAATACTTGTACTTAAAACTTCAGGGGGCTAAAGTACCCATCAATCTGAATACCTTTTTCTAAGGAACCAACACTGTGAAAGCGAAAAAAAACAGCTTTTTCATGCAAAAGTTCAATACCTACCTGGCTTAAATGTATGAAACAGCTGTTTTTTTTCGAGTTCACAGTGTTGGTTCCTTTGAAAAAGTTATTCATATTGAACTGGGAATGAAATGAACACTTAACAATAATATCAGCCATGACTTAGGCGTAGATTAACTCTAACATATATAAACATACTTTTATTCATTCTAAGATACTCCTACCTAATGCTCTTTAAAGCTCAAACAAACGTCTTCGAATCCCAGTATTAAAGTACGGTCAGCATCAAAAGTAAATAAACATTTGCGGGTTGTAGAGTTCAAACATTTCATAAACCATTTCACTTCTTACAAAAGTTATAAACATCACCGCCTGAGGCATGACATGCAAACTGAAGTTCGACATTTATTTACTAAGGAATAACTGAATTTGTCGATATACCACCACGCCTTCTTTTGCGCTAAACAGCGTTGCTGTGTTTCGGTTTGAAGAGTGTGGTTGCCGGTGTAATTACAGGCACATGAGGCTTAGCATCCTGTATGCCTCAAGTTGATGGACGCAGGGTAGTGCATCATCAGGTGGGCCATCTGCTTGTTTCATCAGCTAGTTGTATAAAAAACTTTTGTCGCTGACTGTAAGTCTTATAGAGGCATGAAAGCCTCAGCTTATTTCGACGTAAACACATTTTTCTTTTTCTTTCTTGCCCTCCGCCTACCTCATTATAGCACGAACCCAAGGCCATCTGGCAAAGGTCAAGATGAAGTATAAATAAAAATGAAAATATTGGTGAACATTCCACATAGCACCATCTAGCCCAAAACTGAGCAAAACTTGAACTATGTTTACCACTTTGACAGCCTTCACAGCTCAGTTGGTAGTAGATCTGCCTTCTGTGCCGTAGGCCGTGGGTTCGATCTCCACTGAGAGCAAATATTTGTGTGATGAACATATATTTTTGTTCTCTGGCTGGGTGTAATTATATATTATAAGTATGTATTTACAAAAAAAAGTATACAGATATATATTATATTAGCTATCTGGTTCCCATATTACAAGCTTTGGCTTAGTTTGGGGTTAGATAGTGCTGTGTGGAATGTCCACCAATATTAATTTATTTATTATTTATTTATACTTATAATTATTAAACACCCAGACAAAGAACAAACAACTATATTCAGAACACAAATTTTTGTTCTCTGTGGGGATTGAATCCACGGCCTACGGCGCAGAAGGCAGAGCTGCTATACACTAAGCCGTGAAGGCTGTCGAAAAAATTGTATATAATAAAATTGAGACCCATCATTCACTTCAGCGTTATTTGAAAAATGTTCACCATTAAGTTGCCAGGGCCTTTTAATGAACAGCGCTCACTTGAAAATAATTCCTGTAATTTACACTGAAGCCACCATTACTCGCCTTCGACAGCCTTCACAGCTCAGTTGGTAGTAGCTCTGCCTTCTGTGCCGTAGGCCGTGGGTTCGATCCCCACCGAGAACAAACATTTGTGTGATGAACATAGATGTTTGTTCTCTGTCTGGGTGTTATATAATATTATAAGTATGTATTTACAAAAAAAAAAAAAAAAAGTATATAAGTAGTATATCAGCTATCTGGTTCCCATATCACAAGCTTTGGCTTAGTTTGGGGCGAGATAGTGCTGTGTGGAATGTCCACAAATATTTATTATTTATTTATTATTTATTTATTACCCTCAAAAGGGCTACAAAGGGACGCCGTGTAGACTTGTTCTGCTATAACGTGTTATAACTTTAACCTATAATATAACTAACGTACTGTAATCCCACAGAACAGAGGTTATACAAGATAATGTAAGAAATATGAAGGCGAGAATCCTTTAATATGAGGCCCAAGGCGATTAAAAGCTTTAAGTAATCGCCTCACTAGATCATAATGTTGTCTAATAAAACTCATAAACTCGAAGTAGATTCGCCTTGTTATTTACGTTTATGTGATAATCTTCTAAGATTTTGAAAATTTCACTGTATTAAAGACTATTTTTTACACTGAAAAGGGTAAAAAGTGTCTGCTATAATTGGGGAAGATTTTCATTATTGTGTGCCTCCTTACACCAAAAATAAACCTAAGTTGGTACTAGGTACAAACAGATACGCATCAAGTTGGCTGCTCGCTTTTATATCCTTGTCGTAAGCATCATTTTTCTTAAGCTTTGTGTAGCTTGGTATAGAACATTCTGTACGAAGAGATATGAGGATATTTAAAGAGTAGTAGAGCTCTTTGTGAAGGGCTCGTCCGGACAAGTACTACCACCACGCCTTTTTCTGCCACCAAGCAGTGTTGTTGTGTTTCGGTTTGAAGAGTGTGGTTGCCGGTGTAATTTTAGGCACATGAGGCTTAACATCTGTATGCCTCAAGTTGATGGACGCAGAGTAGAGCATCGTCATACGTTCCTATCGTGCGTGTCTTACGAAGCAATGCTTTGTTATAGGTGATGGTTACCACTTAACATCAGGTGGGCCATCTGCTTGTTCCATCAGCTAGTTGTATAATAAAAATAAAAATAAACATCTGTATGCCTCCAGTTAATGGATGCAGCGTAGGTTCCTATCATGCGTGGCTTGCGAAGCAAAGCTTTGTTAAATGTGGTGGTTACCTCTGAATATCAGGCTTGTTACTGCAAGACGTATAAAAAAACCCAAATTTCACAGTTTTTTTTATGTTTCCTAAAATAGAAATTATTCTTTGTTCCAGTATCAACGGTAGACGTGGACGCCGTACTCGGCCGGAAGGCTTCACTGCCGTGTGACGTCACACCCGACGCCGCTGAAGACCGCGTCTACATGGTGCTATGGTTCAGAGCCGGGAAAGCCACGGGAGGGAAGCCCATTTACAGGTGAACAATTTTTTTATTTGTCAAGAACGATAGAGCATGTATATTGTAGTATATTTATCCTATATGAACAATATTTTCATTGTACTGAATATTTTCATAATCTTAATAACTTCATTGTGAATATAGATAGGTATACGTTAATACAGAAGTCAGGGTTTGCAATTAATGGTCTTCCACATTCAACTAAATTATAGCATGCAATAATTTATGCTAGTAAACTAAGTCAATTTATACAGTTTATTATATATACATATATCTACTATTATATACTATCCTTATACGAACAGGAAAACGAAGCGTGGAACGCCCGCAGGACTGACGACTTTGTCAGGATTTCGGGAAGTCGGTGGACGGCGAGGGCTCGAAATCGTTCTTCCTAGAAATGTATAGGGGAGGCCTGTGTCCAGCTGTGGACTTCTTCAGGCTGGTGATGATGATGACTATCCTACTTTCTACCAACTATATCATGTGAAAGTAGATGTTTGTTGCTCTCGCCCTAACCACTTAACCGATTACGATGAAACTTGTCATAAATATAGTTCTTATCTTAGATTACCTTAAGTGGGCATTCCTTGTAGCCCTATCTAGTCCCAAAATAAATAGCTAATATTATAATACTTATCTGCTACTAAAAACACACTTATAATATTATATAACACCTACTAGGTAATAAATTATTTATTTTTCTTTGTTTTGATTATCTATCTCATCATCAAAGTCAAAAGGTAATTATTCAGTAAAATCACAAGGATCACTTTGAAACGTTTCAAAACTAGGCGAATCTAGGTGCCAGTTCTACGTGACCAAAGCCTAATAAAACAGGCAACTAACTTAAGGCTTGCCAACAAACCTAAGAAACCCCCTATAAAACCTCTACGGCGTCTTAAGTTTCCTAAATGTCCCATATACCTCTGCATCTCAAACAAATCCTTAAACTACCTACAAACTCCGAAGTACTGCAAACAAAATCAATAAAACTAAAGTAAAACCAAACCAAAAATAAAATCCGGTTTGTTCTAGTTTTAAGAAGACTTTGGTATCCTTAAATCTTTTAAAAGATAATGCAAAGAGAACCTATCAAAGGATTATAAATGATCTCTGAATACATTCGCGTTATTGCCTTGCCAACTCCACTCAAATACCAACAATCTGAATAACCCTTAAAACTTCGTAGCTGTAAAGCGTAGCACTTTTCGTAGCTCGTAGCATAGTTACGTAGGTAGACTGCTACGCTCGTTACCCAGTGTAAAGTTCGCGAAAGCTATGCATCCTCAACTTGGCTGTTTAAGATCTCAATATTAGTTATCTGTTTTTGACAACATTCCTCGTCAGATTTTGATTATAATACTTAAACTATTAATTTATAAAACCCATGTGTAACACTGTTTTAATGATGACTAAGTAGCACACTTAGTCATTATGTTGAATTATTTAAATAATATTGTTGGGTTTTGCGAACAAAACAAAATCAAATATTACATTTTGACCCCAACACTCACATTCATAGTATGAAACATACCTATAGGATTTTCCGGTATTATGGATATACTCTAAATAGAAACATAATCACACCAGGAAGTTCCGCTGCGAGAATCGAACTCGCACCTTTGCGTCTCAGTTAGTCATCCTACTCCATAAAAGTCACCAGAAATGTGTATTTTATTATTATATTAAACATAAAAGTTCGTTCCAGTCTGTGAAACTAGTTCATAACTAATGTATTCAACTTGTGTTAGCCAACACAATAATTTTATTATGAAATGTTTTACGGTCATGATAACTGTGGATGTGTGAGAACATAATATGAGAAATAAATTGGTTTATTGTTTATGTATCTTAGAATCAAAGAAAATGCTTTATTGCATAACACATAACAAGCTTTGTGATTTGGTGATGGTTACCACTAACCTCAGGTGGGCCGGTAGCTTCTTCCATCAGAAAGTGCTAAAAAAAAACATAAAATTTACACTTCATACAAAATAAAAACATCATGGACGGTCTTATCGGTAAAAGCGATCTCTTCCAGACCACCTTGGGAAGTACTTACTGGATTTGTCAAAAAGTATTTATACAATATAATCACAAGGATCACTTTGAAACGTCTTAAAGCTAGGTGAATCTAGGTGCCAGATCTACGCGACCAAAGCCTAGAAGAACAGGCAACAAACTTGTCAAGAACGTTAGAGGATGAATTTCTTAGTTTATTTTGTATATTCAAGTATATTCTCAATATGAAAATCGCATAAATTTCGTATAAATTTGTCTACAAATGATGAATAGCCTCGCCGTATCTCTGACTGCAGGCGATGTTCCGATAGCCGTCTTGTTAATTAATCAGAGATAGTTTAGGATCGTGTCCGAAACTTGATCGAGATAAGTAATCATTTGCCAATATTCGAACTGGACACCCCGGACACTGTCTAATACAGGGTGTTGGTCTTATACAGGATGATCGTGTCCGAAACTTGATCGAGATAAGTAATCATTTCCAATATTCTAACTGGACACCCCGGACACTGTCTAATACAGGGTGTTGGTCTTATACAGGGTGATCGTGTCCGAAACTTGATCGAGATAAGTAATCATTTGCCAATATTCTAACTGGACACCCCGGACACTGTCTAATACAGGGTGTTGGTCTTATACAGGGTGATCGTGTCCGAAAATTGATCGAGATAAGTAATCATTTGCCAATATTCTAACTGGACACCCCGGACACTGTCTAATACAGGGTGTTGGTCTTATACAGGATGATCCAATGAACTGTGTCGACTGTGTGAAGTGGAATCGCTTATAAAACCTATAGACTTTGAGTAGATACAAGATGCAACGTCCGACGGTATCTTCAAAAATAAATTAAAAAAGCTTTTAATAAAAAAACCTATTATTCGGTCAGCGACTATGCCGATAATAAAATAATTTAATAATGTCTTATTTTTATAATTATGTAGTACACTGTACTTAGTAGAATGTATGACATAGTACAATTTACATAACCCACGCCCATGACTTGTAAACTTGTTTACCAATAAAGTATCTGTAGACAATATTCTAACTGGACACCCCGATCTTATACAGGGTGTTACAATAAACAACTTCAACTCTCGGAAAGAGAACCGCTCAAGGGATATATCGATTTTAAGTAGATACATCATCATCAGCCTTAGGAAGTCACTGCTCTAGAAATAATGACAAACAGAGACACTTAGCAATGTTTAAATTTTAGCAACTCCTTACGAAAAAATAGATTCAAAATATAATTTCCCTCAGCTGTGAGGTTATCCCAAAAGAATATAATATATACTTATAGGTAGCAAAACAAATTATTCGAATATTAAACCTTCATGCTCAAACCTTGAAGCCAAATCCATCAAGGTTAATATGAGAGCTACTCAATCGTTATTATGTTGTATTTTATAAACTCATGAATATACCTATGTAGCTCGTCCAATACATTAACCATTGACCCAAATTTCCTCGACCATAAAAACCATCTTAACCAACCATGTGATTCGAATGAAACATTAATAAAAACTGGAAGCAAGCGAGGCATGTCATGAATAACTAAACGACGAGAAAGTCGAGAGGAAACCAACTGTTCCTGCTAGGATTTAGTTACAGGAAGTCTTTGGGACTCGAATAAGCATAACGCTAACACATACTAATGTCTGAACCAATATGAAATATGAGACCGGACAAAAATGGGGGATTGATTTACTGTAGCGGTTCGGTTCGGTCGCCGGATCTCTGGTACTTCCGTGGACATGTACTCTAACTCGCTGAGAGGATCCGACTCGGTCAATCCGATTTTCGTCCATATTTCATCGCCTTTTGAGCTCATTATCGATTGGGTCCAGATAAAGTGGATTGAAGTATTGGCCGGGGATCACATCGTAAATGTAACAGGTACATTTTTCATATTTTATGAAGATATGCACAGAAATGTATTGGTGTGTTATTGAGCTCTTTTTCAGTATTTATTTGCGAGGAAACAGTTGTATTTATACTTATTTGAACTATGGTTAAAAATATATGAAGAATCTTTGTGAACATTCTCACACAATGCTAGTGAAAGAGTGTTCGAATCAGTGTGGTAAAAGGGTAATTTTATCTAAAAAATATATTTACACACTTATTATTAAATAGGAACGTAAGGTCTACTGGTATGGCTATCTATAAAAATATAAATAACCGTGTTGATCGCTATCACTACCAGAAGGTAACGTGCCCAAAATTCTGGCGGCGTTGCCACGCTGGAAGGAACAAAACCAAATAAATAATTCAGTTCAATCAGGGATCACTTTGAAACGTCTATAAGCTAGGTGAATCTAGGTGCCTGTTCCACGCGACCAAGCCTAAAAGAACAGGCAATAAACTTACGTCTTGGTTCCTATCGTTCTTTTGTATAACCCTTGTTGTACAAAAGAACGATATAATAAAGAAAATGTTACAATTTCCAACGGATACGATAGATAGAGCTGGTGGGTCGACGAGTGCAAATAGCCACATTATTGTGGCTTCACTATCACGCACGCCGTAAACCTAGATCAGATAGCCTCAAATGATAGAATATTCAATTGTTTTTAACTGCTTTGCGGTTAGATTTATTTCAACAGCGATACTACAAAAATAACTGTAATTGAACGCGAATAAAGACGAGTATACACTAAACTCTGTGATTCAGGATAATAATATCAAAAACAAACAAACAACAACATAACACAAATAATAATATAATCTTCAATGGACCGTGCTCTTTGCGTTGATTCAATTGTTGCCTGTAAAGGTAGCCGCTCAACATTTGGTGCTTGTCTATTCATTAAAATTTCAATTTACCATCTGAGCTAGTGAAACCACATGGTTTTGTCTTCAACATGACTTGATGATATTTTCATGACTCTTCTTTCAGTATTTGTTGAGTAACAACTCAACCAACTTATAACATAACATAACATAACTTATCATATACATATCAGTCAGAGACTGTATTATGACATTTTTCAAATCAGCTGACAAAATTGACAGCAAATTCGAAAACTGGCTTATTATAGGAGGTTATGATACACCCCTATGTGATCCCGTTTTCCTAGACATTAGTATCCATTTTTTTCTGGATTAAAAAGTAAACGGGCTTTTAGCATCTATTGTATCTACAATATATGCCAAGAGCCCGTTAAATAGATGTCAAGGGTAACTGTTTCACTCATGCCCCTATTTATCGGACACTGTGTACCTGAGACAGGGTTTTAAATGGAATACGCTTACCCAGCACCTATACCATTCACACAGCTCACAGCTTGGTCAGCCAATCCACTGGAAAGAGATGGTCAATACGAGCTGACTCAGCCGCACGTCTGTAGTACTCTATTTTTAAATTAAGAACAGAACTGGCTCTGTGAACACAAAGCTTAGTACTTCTTTGATAGTAGTAGAGCTCTTTGTGAAGGGCTCGTCCGGGGAAGTACTACCCCCGTGCCAATTTCTACCGTTAATCAGCGTCACTGTGTTGGCATTTGAAGGGTGTGGGTGCCAGTGAAATTAAAGGCCTACGAGGCTGAACATCTGTATGCCTCAAGATGATGGATGCAGGACATTGCAATATAGTGCACGTTCCTAAAAGTGAAATTAATTGTCACAAGTCCAACACTAACACCTAAATAGAACTTAAGAACATACATAGTGAAAACTGTTATCTAAGTTTAACTGTATTTTAACCCTTTGCATTGAAGTAAAGATTTTTTTATATGTATTGCATAATGCCTTGTATATGTTGGTAATGGTTACCTTCTCATTAAGTGACCCATCTGCTTGTTCCATAGCAAATAGTATAAAAAGCTTAAAATTCTCACAATCACTATAAATGATCATTTGACTAGAATCACTACAAGCCATCATCATAGCCAAACACAAGAAAGGTTTATCGCGATATGTTTGCAAACTATGTACCACTAACACGGCTCGACCCATCAGACCATTAATCACTCGAGCCGCTTAGCCCTATTATTAGGGTAACTGTGGAAGGCTTTTAAATATCTACCACAGGAACAAAGTTGTAGCTGGTTTAACATTAAAATTCATCTATTTATATACCTTGTATCCTATTTCAATTATATTCTATATGGGAAAGTTTATGAGTGGGTGTATACAATACGATTAAGGTAGGTACAATATAAGGTACACAGATTATGGAAGTACTTACTAGGTATCATTTGTTTTTTTTTTCATATTAGTCAATAAAATGCTTTTGCTATTTTAGTATGAATTCTCCTATTCCATCTAAATATACCCCGATAATATGTACATAAGTGTGATTAAATCAAAGACTTGAGTAAATATGTAGCTTTTTGTAAATTAAATGGCAATTTTCTGTGGCATTTTATACATGACCACAGACACATCTTTCGATTGTAATGATCAAAAACTGATTCTTAGTGAGCGTCTACATCCCCTTAATGGGGCTGGGCTCTATAGTTTCGATGATTCCGTGATGAGTGACTGAGTGAGCATAAGTGGACTTCTCGACTATAAATCTAGGTAAACGATACAGAAAATTGCCATATCAAAGTGAAATACAAAATTCTAGTTCCTAGTTTCCTACAAAACATGATCTAGCTAGTTGGCATCCTAAGCTGTGAATTTACGCCCTAACCCATAAACCATTGACGGCAAGGCGATAACTGACGCCCAGATTGAACCGTTACAAATTGAACTTTCCAACGTAAATGGATCGAACATTTATTGGTTTTGTAAAAGTCAACTTGTGGGCTATTTGCGAGGGTTTAACCATTGGCTTTAACCGACAAATCTCATACAAGGCTATTTACGAGTGTGACTGTAAGATCAGCCGTTTCCAGCAAACAAATTATGTGCTTGGTATTATACTTCATGTTAGAATCTTACGAAGTACTCCTACAATACTTTTATATTATAAATAAATAGTCATCTAGATGTACCTACATAAAACAGCGCCATCTAGAGACAAACTAAGCAATGCATCATAATTTCTTAGTTTTACCATGTTAACTTACGCTTAAGAAAATCTTTAAAAAAAGAATTTGCAGGTATTAGCAGTATTGTTCATTCTAGCCAGTCTAAATCTAATAATTGCATTGCCTTACAGGAAACGTACCTACAATCTTCTCTGGACGAACTCTTTCATAATTTACGCTAATACCAATTTTCGAAATACAACGTGTAACACAATAACCCTTTAAGGCCAAAGACCAAGAGATCAGACCAAGCACTGGAATACTTTGACGTGTGCAAAGTTAGAATACTTCGTTTTTGAAATTGCCATAAAAAAATAAAATTAATAGTCTCAGCAACATCCCTTATAATGTGTACGTGACCTTGGTAAATGACCTATTTGCGTTTTCTAATTTGTGGCAGTTCTGTTACCTATTTAATCTACATTTCACAATTTATTAAAGGTCAAAAAACAGCTATAAATAGGGCTGCGTCATGTTGTGTCAGTTTAATTTTGGAGGAAAGTTTGAAGAGACATTTCATGAATGAAAAACTTTGAAATTTCAAAAGTTGTTCGTCATGACCTGTAAAATACCTTGCTTCCGGGGTTATAGGTGTGTTATTTTACACGTTGTATAATAAATTAATTTAAAAATATAAAGCATTTTTTTTTACTGTGTAATCGACATCATAATCCTTAAGAAAAATAAACTATACAGCAATTTCCGAGTTACCTCTACTGGTCTTGGTGAAACACCTTGTATATTTGAGCACAGGTCCTGTAATTTCATAAGCTACTTTGGCTTGGCTTGGTTGCAACATATTTCACGAAGAAAGTCATGTTTATTACAGCGTGGAACAAGACGGTAACTTGCAACCTAACACCCTTCATCTACACGGCTATGCCAACTAGGCGGTATCTTACCTATCTATGTTTATTCAAAGCTGTTACGGCATCGTGTTAGTAAATTAAAAGTATTTCAAGCTATTTTCGAGCTTGGAAGCAAGCAACCCTGATGCTATGGGTTGCTTGCTTGTAAGATTGACAGTTGGTCGCACAGCTACAAAGCCCTTAAAAAAAAAGATTGCCAGGAACTTTTGACATATTATTTAAGAGAATCGCTAACGAGTCGATCTCACATTCTAACTATAGCTATTGGCAAATGTTATTTCATAAAGAGAAAATCTTTTCAAGGCAATAATGAAGAAAACACTGAGGCTAAACCCAATAAAACCTTACACGTCACGTAAGATATAGTATAGCTCGACTTTAAAACGCAGCTTTAGTCCACCGGAATTCTGATGGACTGCCGCAATTTCTATAAAAAAATGAATGCAGTATATGTAACCCACATTTACTGCATTCATTTAACTAGAGAAATTTTAAGGCTTAACTTGGATCAGTTGAGATCTCTATAGATCGTTAACAATTGTCTGTAGAAAGATCAACTGACTTTACATGTGTATTTAGTAAATGCTTGTATTACAGAATTCGTGTATGTGATTCTAACAGGTTTTTTTTAATGAATCTAAAATCACAGTGCAAGACAGTGACAGTGCTCTCAATCGTTGAAGGAAAACATCGTGAGGCAATCAGTTTGTTTTCCCACAACGGCAACGGCTTGCAGTCTATCACGTATACCAACGACTTCAATATGGATATGTACCAAATTTGGACGTACCTCAGACTAGCCCCTTAGATATCTACACTAATACCTCTATTATAAAGAGGAAAGATTTGTATTTTTGTTGTTTTGTATGTAACGAATCGGCTCAAAAACTACTGGTCCGATTTCAAAAATTCTTTCACCATTAGAATGCTAAATTATCCTTGAGTAACATAGGCTATATTATATTTTCAAAAAAATCAGGGATCCTTACTAAAACTCCAATAATGTAACCCAAGGTGGAAAACAAAAACCTTACATCGCGTGCGCTGCGAAAACTATTGATGATAGAACAAAATAATGTACTACGATTTTGTAGAACACGTCATCATCTACAAAAAATGTCACGACAGCATATGTCTAACTATTATACCTCGTTATGTCACAATAAATGTTCTTTTATTATAAAAAAATTATTGAAATGCCGCCGCTAGAAAAGGGTCTTTATTTGTACCTTGGTAATAATCCTTATCCAAATAAATCATTTCATATTTAATACGGTTTCAATACCTATAGATTACTTCTTAAATTTTTCAAATCGGACATTCCATTCAAAAGATATGACGAAATTAAAAATGTTAACGGGTACGCGGGTCACGCACGGGGTGCGATTTCACTCACTCAAGGAGAAGGGCGTGCAAATGTATGAAATAAGTAGACGCGAGGCTCGAACCCACGGTCTAAGTTTATCCTAAAATGTTCAAAAAATTTATGACCACCCATGCGAAGCTGGGACAGGCCGCTAGTCATCAAATAATCTTAAGTTGGTGATCTTAAGGTCTGAGAGGATATGTACCCTGCTTGGGAAGCAAAGTCGTGAAGTTATTTCCATTTACTCGTTACAAATAAATTCACAAGAAAGTTCTTAAAACAGACAAAGTCGCGGCAAGAACTAGACCTAGTAAAATAGGTCGCCAGGTGTCTGATTAAAGAGATTAGTTTGCGTGAGTACAGGGGTGGTTTATTAGCATTAGCAATTTACAGCCATGTTTAAGGCAGCAAGTCGTGAGGTAACACCTAAACCGTTTTCGCGAAATTAGTGAACATCCGCACAGAAACTTGAGTAAGTTTAGTCAGAGCTTAGCTCGGAAAGATTTACAGGTGAAGTTTGATTTCTCAAATCAGTGAACCTGGCTAAGAAACATAGCTGTTGCTAAAACGAGAAATTGCAGAATATAAAAGTAAGGAAAAAAGAACTGTTTTATAAGATTGTCGGTTGAAAACAAGACAGCGCTGGACTACTTAAATTATTTTCTCCTTAAGATTTTTCTTTTGAAGATATCTCGTTGGGACGCAGACAACCGTCAAACAAGTTTTTTTTTTATACAACTAGTTGATGGAACAAACAGATGACCCACTTGAAGTGGTAAACATGACCTGTAACAAAGCATTACCTCGTAAGTCACGCACACTAGGAACGTGCCCTACGATGCACTACCCTGCGTCCATCAACTTCAGGCATACAGATGTTAAGCCTCATTAGCCTGTAATTACACCGGCAGCCACACTCTTCAAACCGAAACACAGCAACGCTGCTTGGCGGCAGAAAAAGGCGTGGTGGTAGTACTTCCCCGGACGAGCCCTTCACAAAGAGCTCTACTCTTATAGCTCTACTACTCTAAGTTTTCACTCGCACTGGTAAAATATTTTAAGATATAAAACTACTGATGGTAGTTATGAAAATCGCAAACAACAAAGTTCCGGAATATTTTTGAACTAAACAAGTTTGTTTTTTGTTTTTAGCCAAAAAAATTGTTTGACTAGTTTTCGTACTTCATCAAATTGAGCACTGGTGGTCTAGTGGTAGTGGCCCCGCCTTCCGATCCTAAGGTCGTGGGTTCGGAACCGGTAGTGCACCAATTAGTTTTTCTGTTTTAAGATTTATGTGCACAATGCCACTCTTAAACAGTGATGGAAAACATCGTGAGGAAACCGGCATGTCGCAGAACCTATAAAGTTCTATAACATGTGTCAAGTGATCGAAAGGAGCCTCTTGAGGCACATTTGAAATCCTTTCACCACACTGTTTCGAAAGAAACTAGTGACACGGCAAGAGAAGAGACTTCATCAAATATTGTAGGTAGGAAAACTTGTATGGATCAAAATTATCGTTTTGCAATTTTTCATAACTACCTTCAGTTAATTAATATCTTCATAAATTTCGAAATGTGTGAGCAAGAAGTTATTGGTCATTTGTCAGCCTCTTAAACGTTCGTTAATATATAAATCTACTAATCACCTAAATGGATTACGTCCAGTGCCAGCGCTCCAGGCTGTCTCCAACGCTTTATACCTTACTTTCCCAAATAAAGAACAAACAATAAGTCGGGCCCATTATTTTTTATGTCGCCGTCCTCACGCTTCAAGAATTACAATAAAATTCACGACTCACATAATATTGCCTATTATTACGGAACAATTATCCATATTCCGCCTTTTAATGAGAAACTATAAAATAGCAATTAACTAAGCCATTTCTCAAAGTATATGGTGTGGCTTGTAATTTTACGTTGCCTGCATAATATATGGCTGGAACACCACTGATTTTAATACTCAAAAATATTTACCGTTATTGTTTTTTATCGGGTATCAAATCTACTGTTTGTAATTCTATAATGATGGGTTTGTTTGCGTGTTTAGAAATTATTACATAAAAAATATTATTAACTAGCTAGTAGCTACCTTCCGCGGTTTCACTCGCGTCGTTACATTACTATTTAAAAGCGTTTTTCATTTCAGTCTTTGTGCAGCCGAGGATGTTGATATTTTTGAAGTAAGCTTGACCAAATTCACGGATATGGTTGTTTATTTTTTGTCTAAGTAAATTTAAATTAGTAGTAGCTCATAGGATTTTCATTGTCGCTTTGGTTTTTACTGTAATGTCAATGTAAAATTTAATAAATAAATAAATAAAATTTATCGGGCTCGTTCATGTTTTCTACCCCGTTCCCGGTAAATATTCAGGAGTAAACGTAGCTTTTATGCTAATCCAAGTTACGAACTATAACTTATTCTAAGTTTCATCCCGATTGGTGGCGTGATTGAGCCACAAACATTCTAACATCCAAACATTGTAACTTTCGCATTTATACATTACGAGCATTACATTACATATTTTGTCCAAGTTTCATCTCTATTGGTTCTGTATTATGGCGTGATTGAACAACAAACATCCTAACATTCAAACATTTCGCTGTCGCATTTACATTATTAGTATAGTATTAGTATGAAGTAGGATTAATTAGTTTGTATTCTATTATTTAAAATGAGAAATACCTAGATCATTATAAAACGTTGTATTAGGGAAAAATATCGTACGATTATACATATTTACAAGCCAACGACTAATTATATTAGGTAAGTTGAGATTTATAGTCTGTTCGTAATCTTAATTTTGCATCGTCGGTTAACAATGAGATTAGCAGTGCAGCGAAGTTACTACTTTTGTACTACGGCATCACGGAAGACCAGCGTTGTAGTAGTGCAGCCTTTCCCAAAGTGGGCGATAACGCCTCCTTATGGGCGCTACAGGCCTAAAGGGGGGCGGCAAGAGACCCAGAAAAAAAAGGGGGGAATTAACTTGATACCTGAGCGCCGTTGAGTACTAGGTAGTACACAACGGTACACAACCACTATAACTAGTAGGTACTAGTTATAGTGGGTTTTAAGTAGGTGAAAAAATAGAGGCGCTAAAAACTAATTTATTCTCAAATGCAGTTTACAAAATAAGTTTGGGTGTACCCCTGTAGTAGTGCATCAAATACTATTACAGCATAAAGCTGAGTGACGACCGCTTTTGCTGTCACCATACCTATTGTTTTTTATATTTTGCCTTTGGTTTTGTGACACAAAAAAAACTATTTTGATTTGATTTGATAAGAACCCACGGACAAGAACCCTACAGCGCACCAACTGGGCTGTGAGAGCTGTCAATATTGGCCTGTTTCCTTGTTTTTATATTAATTTTTTGTTCCAGCTTCGACGTTCGTGGGCGATCCTTCAACAAGGCACTGCAGTGGTCAGACCCCAACGTGTTCGGGCCACGAGCCGACTTCGTGACCATCACGCGACCCGCCTCATTGACCCTCGCGACCGTTCAGCTCGACGACGAAGGCGTCTACCGGTGTAGAGTCGATTTTAAGAACTCACCAACTAGGAACTTCCAGATACGATTATCCGTAATCGGTGAGTGTTATTATCTTCTTAAATTTAAGTGCTGAGTTTTTGTCAGAGTTCTGATGCAGTTTCCTGCAATTGAGTCTTTCCAATGCGGCCTTCTTGACTTTCTTATACGACACGGCAGCGACCTCCTCTTTTATCTGGCCCACGTAACTTATTCCTTACCTGCCTCTTCTCTCTCCCTTCAACTGTTTCTTCAATGATTATGAAATTTTCTTTATGTAGCTGTCATGTCGTGGAAAATGCCCAAACATTTTTCCTCTTCGGTTTTGCTTTATCTTAAGTAAAATATTTTTCTCCTTTACTAGCTCTAAGAACTAGTCGTCTGTAACTTTTTAACTTTTGTATCTTTTGCAATGGCAATTATATACCTATAGAATAAGCTCTGAACTAAGATCCTCATGCATGGTAAATATGTTCTCTGATTTTTTGTACATACATTATTATTAGGTGTAAGTAGGTATCAAATGAATGGCCAATTTTTTTCCATGGTTCATATTTTAAATGCAAAAATTGGTAAATAGTCTAATGTCCTGTGTGTGTGCGTACCTATAGCGTAACTAAAATTGTATGTACCTATAGCCTGGTAGAAAGTTATAATCACAGAACGAAATAGGTTTTAAGTGGTATTAACTTGCTCAACGTGTAACAGAATGGAAACTTTTACATTCACATCATTAGAACCTACCTAATGACTAAACTTTTTATATTAAACACAATTTTACTAAATTAAAAAAGTATCTCTAATACTATAAGAATCAAAGTCCTGACTGACTGACTGACTGACTGACTGACATATAGACAACGCACAGCCTAAACCGCTGGTCCTAGAGACTTGAAATTTGAGGAGTACATAGGTCTTATGGTGTAGAGGTGCACTAAGAAGAGATTTTTGAAAATTCAACCCCTAAGGGTGTAAAAAGGGATGAAAACGTTTGTATGTAAAATCGTATTCCTTGAACCTACAAACTTGAAACTTGGAGTACATTTACTTCAAGGCAAAAAAATAGAAAAGGCATTTTTAGTTTTTTTAAACTACCCTTAATAAGTGTGCAAAGGGGTGTCAAAGTTTGTATGGGAGTTTTTTGACCGCTGGTCCTAGAGACTTGAAATTTGAGGAGTACATAGGTCTTATGGCGTAGAGGTGTACTAAGAAGGGATTTTTGGAAATTCAACCCCTATGGGTGTAAAAAGGGATGAAAACGTTTGCATGTAAAATAGTATTCCTTGAACCTACAAACTTGAAACTTGGAGTACATATACTTCAAAGCAAAAAAATAGGAAAGGCATTTTTTGTTTTTTAAAACTACCCTTAATAAGTGTGCAAAGGGATGTAAAAGTTTGTATAACAGTTTTTTGACCGCTGGTCCTAGAGACTTGAAATTTGAAGAGTATATAGGTCTTATGGCGTACAGGTGTACTAAGAAGGGATTTTTGGAAATTCAACCCCTAAGGGTGTAAAAAGGGTTGAAAACGTTGGTGTGAAAATTTGTATTCCTTGAACCTACAAACTTGAAACTTGGAGTACATATACTTCAAAGCAAAAAAATAGGAAAGGCATTTTTTGTTTTTTAAAACTACCCTTAATAAGTGTGCAAAGGGATGTAAAAGTTTGTATAACAGTTTTTTGACGCGTCGCGTGGTGCGATTGACTTAAAACTTGAGGTAAATATACTTAGAAATAAATAATTAAGAATGACGCTTTTAACTTTTGATAATTACCTCTGCAAAGGGTGCAAATGACTGTAAAAGTTAGTATGGGAGAGTTTTTAACGCATAGTGCGATTGATTTCATACTTGAAGTAAATATACTCAACAATAAATGATTTAAAATCAAGTTTTCAATATTTTACAACCACCCCCGTAAAGTGTGCAAAGGGATGTCAATGTTTGTATGGGAGTTTTTTAACGCGTAGTGTAACTTCAAAATAAAATAAAATGTGTTCTGTGTAATAAAAAGGATACAACGAGGCGTCAATGTTTGTAAGGGACATTCTAAAAACGGGAATCTTGAGTTGGTACGAAGAGATCTGAGGATATCTAACGTGCCTGGGGATCAAAGTCGTGAAGCTGTTTCGTTTCGTTTGTTTTTAGGGTAGAAACTAAGTAAACAAATAAGTACATATTTTCCGTGTAAGGTTATCTTTGTTGTATTTGTCATGTTTGTGCTATACTCAGTACCTATACCTACCTACCTAATATAGGTAATGGTATCTCTGATAGGTATTTAAAATCATACCCTAATAATATACAAATCAATGCAAAAGTTACGATGTTTGGATGTTTGTGGATCAATCACGGCTCACCACTTCAACGCGTGCGAAGCCGCGGGAAGCCTCTAGTTTTATATATAGATCAAAACTTTGAGGTGTCATTTACTGTTCCCAAAATATAAAATGCGTAGGCTTTAATAAGTTCCAAATCAATATTCTAGCAATGAATTGAACTCCTTCAACTCCCGAACCAGTAGAGGTAACAAAGGTACGGTAGGTAGTAAAGGTCTACTAATGTTTTATAGTTTCACTAACATCTTCAATGTAGCTATATGGCCGAGCCTCTAAAACCCTACTTCATAAACCATAAAAATCATCGTGATTGCAGCTACCTATTCCCAACGCGTGTAATTTAATTTGAAAATTTAGTTTTATAGCGGCAGCACTGCAGCTTCATTGCGTTATAAAGCACTTAAAACCCCGCGGAAGCTAAATGGAGGCAAGTATTTACATTTTCAATTTCGTACACTCAAAATATAATTGGCCTCATAACGAGTGAAACGGTTTTCGCAAATAACGGCGCCGCAAAACGGTGACCCCCGAAACTAGAATGGGAATCGCGGCAGATGTTCGCATTCGCACAGTGAAAAACTTTGGCGGAAAATGTCTGCTCCATGCTGGAAATTTATAAGAGAACCTTATCTAAAAAGCCAGCCTTTCAGCGGCTTTCGCTGAGAGAGTGATGCAAAACAAAGCTTTGTTAGAGCTCCTTTGAATTTCGGTAAGGAAAATGAGAGGTTACACACGACCCCTGCCCCGTCAAAGAAGCCCCCGAGTGCTGTTATTACAATAATGTACCTACTATGCTATCGCGTTTTGGAGTGGCGCGTGGCGGCGCGGCGCTTTCGTCTAGGACCGAGGACTTGCTCGCTCCGTGAATATACCCGGCAATTCGCAGTTATTTATGAGCCCGACCGAAAACATATTTGCTGTTCCCTAATTTGCCTATATTTCATTTGATACCTCGGGTTATATCGATCACCGGATATACGTTTAGCAGCGTTTATTAAAATGAATCAAAATTGTTTGATTTATTTCTTGACATTCATATTTATTAATCATGTATATTTTATGAGACTGCTGAGAGTCGTAGAATTGTGTAATAAAAGCACTTATCGTAACTCTCGCCGCTAGCTTAGACCTGAGTGAAGCTAAACTTTCCAGAAACAGTTACAAAGTACCATTAAATATTTTCATTATTATCGTTTCAATAGTTTAAGGTTAATCATGCTCAAATGTTTATAAATATGAATTTATTGTGAATGATTTAGTAGTCTAGAAGTAGTGATACGAAAGGCTTACCTAATCTTTTATAAAACAGAAAACAAAATTGACTCACAAAGTGATTTTTACTTACTCCAGTACCTCTACCGACACAGCCTTCCCAAGAATTTATTATGCTTCGCTTATCTACATATGTATATCGCGAATTTTAAATTGTAAACGAGCTCTACTTTAAAATAGCAGTTCACTTTCTGCATGAATATATACTGCATTTGTTTGGGTTACACCAACCGCGCCATAATTATTTAATATTGGCTTATAAATTATTCGGCAAACGGATTATTAAATGAGCTACACCAAGGTACCATCGTTTGTGGCAAGCTGAGTGATGGTGTTATGATATCAGGCCCACCCTTGCGTTAAATTACCCTTATCGTCATAAACTGCCATCATAGAATGGCGTGGGACAGTCCTCTCTGAAATGAACTTCAAATGTTTTTTTTTTAATTATGAAACGAGTATAATTAAATGTTTAAATAATTACGCAAGTGACTAAATATGATGTTGCATCTGACTAAAGGTAAACCTAACAATTTAGAGTTTTCTGAGAGGCAAATATAAAAAAGTGCCTCACGAATTTAATTCCCAGGCACGGTCGATATCGCCTTAGATTTCTTAGTGAAAAACAAGGGGTGATCACGTTCAATCATTACATTCGAGAGCATGACGCACGTGCTTAGTTAAACCGCAATGCAAAAACTACCTTATAAAAAAGAGGTCAATAACAGCGGCCCTACCTTCTTCAGTAATTCTTTCCCAGGCCAGGTTTTAAGTTAAGTGAAACAACGGATAAGTGGGGGCTGCAGTGTTGTTACCGTAAGTCATCGCCTTGCGCAACTCGTTGTACTATTAAGACACCATTGTGGTAGGTATACTTTTCTTGGTTCTAGTACTCGCAAAGTGATAAGGTTCAGAATGAGGTAACATACAGAAGAAAATGATAAATAAAAGAATTATTTTCAAAAAGAATGCACGTAGTGTTGTTATTATTTTGAAGGATAATGCCATAACAAAGATTTAGGTATACGAGCGTGAGCCGCGATTCGATTATTTTGATTCAGCAACCGATATAACGTAATGTTTTTGGTTTAAGCGCTGGTCATCAGCTAGTAAGCTCGAAGCCTAGCAAATTCAAATTGATCGAACGCTTTTATATCCAAAAAAAACTGATGATCATCTTCATCAAAAAACACTTATGTTCGACTTTGTCTAGCGGACAGTCTGCGTAGATTTTTATTTGCTTTCTCATTATTTGCTGTAGGACACCTTATAGTAAATTTCTTGTTCTTCTAGGTTTGTTTGCATGGAACTGACAAATAGAGAGACGTTTCAAAGTAACTTGTGATTTAATAAAAAAAAACACTTTGAAATATAAGCAGTCTTCCTCCATAGCTCTACTAACAGCGGCCGATTTTGTACGGCTGCACCCAACGACTCCCAGCAACTATGACTATAGGTCGCCTTTTCCTCAAGTGGGGCTTTCCTATACCGAACTTCCACTCAACTTTATTTGCTTGCCAAACTGTAAACAAAGTCATAACATCCAACGGACACAATGCAGCTAAAAGCCTGTTAAAATCCAATAAAACTCCTAATCCCCGTTGACATGTTAATGAGACTCCACTTTAAACGGCATCCACCAAAAATTTGTTCGTGAGCAAAGTTACATTTTACATAGAAAGTAGATTGTCTGCTTCTATATTCCTTTTCCAACCTTTTACTAGGAGAAAACTATAGCTTTGCCGTAATGCAAAGGTTTTTACCGGTAAGTCAAGAAACCTGCTTTCTACGTGTACGCTGCTTACGTCGCGTTCATATTTCGTGAGTTTGTAAGCGCCCTACAGAAACACGCCCAAGTTTCAACTCCGAGAAATGTGATTATGTAGCGAACTTTAAGTGAATTGCTTAACATGAACTTGTGAAACTTAATTGTTCAAATATAAACGGCTTTGATAACTTTGCTGACAAGTATTATCAATTTACAAAAATAATAATACAGAGTCCTAAAACAATATTCGATTGTGAAATACAAACACTCGAATTCGATCCGAATCAAAAATTGAGTTACATTGTTGGCAATTGTCTAACACAATTAAAACCGATGGAACTTGCTATCCAGAGTACCTACAACAGAACAAAACTTGCCAATTATCTGGATCCGCTCAGCGAAACCCTTTTCGGGAATCGAAAGCCTCCAAATTCTATGAAACTTTCACCGCTTCATTTAGAGTCGAGATGAATATAAAAGTCGCTCCAAATGCAAGTCTGTGCGACTCGACAGCTGAAGGTTTCGTACTTATGCACAATGCAGCTGTAATTGAATACTATTTAATGGACTTTATGAAATGTTTCATTTAATAAAAAATTTAATTCACCTCTCTCTGGCAAAGGCCTTGTTTTCTTCTCTCCAGCATTTTCTGTTTTGGGCCACTGTGTACCAGTTCTTTGAGTAGATCGTCGTAAGTTCTTCGTTCCGTCTTTGCCACGATCTCCGCCGTTTTCTGTTTTTTCTTTTTCATATTATATAATTTCAAAATTTACATGAAAGTCAAAGTCATAAGGTATTCATTCAATAAAATCAAAAGGTATGAAACGTCTTAAAGCTAGGTGACTCTAGGTGCCAGTTCCACGCGACCAAAGCCTAGAAGAACTGGCAAGAAACTTACGGCTTGGTTCGTACCGCTTTTTTGTATGATCCTTGTTACAATGCCCAAGAAAGGTCAAAGATTTACTCAAACATTATGGATAAACCCAGTTTTGCCACCGTATGAACCTCTAAAAGCGAGTGCCTAGCCGACGCGTGACGTGCACAAGAAACGTTCCCCTGAATTAATAAGTACAACACGAAATTTGAATTTAATGAAACAAGTTAGCTGTGAGCAGCTGAGCGTGTATCGATCGAGTTCATAATAAAAAATGAAACGATTCCGTCGAAGTACGTCGCGCCTCGCGGGCCGGGTAAGTGCTAATGCGTCGTTGATTCTTTCAATATCTTTACCATTAGAGGTTTTGGAAAATGATGATTATTAATTCCTGACACATGAACGACTGTACACGTGGATACGCTTCAGGCTGCCGCTTCACTGCTCTTTTTTATGTCCTTTATGTAAGAGTCATTTTTCTTTGGCTTTGTGTAGCTTGATTTGTATCCGTGTGTACCTCTATATGTACGGTGTGGGATGTAATCGACATGCTTTATACGGAAAATACTTAAACAGCCCAAACCCAAGTGGCTCGCTACAAGCTCAACTGGAGCTACCTTGAGGAATCACAGTCAAATTGACTCAAATTGTGGCATAGATTCAATCCCACTTTGCCCTAATATCTGAACCTTGAGCTACTTGTATGCTGATACCAAAACGCCATAGATGTAGCTCAGTCTGGGAATGCAATATTTAAAACAATATTATACATAAATCTATAATATAGTTTATATCATCATCGGCACGACGCAGGAGAACGTAACGTAAGAAATCCAAGAACAGAACAGTCCGTCTTAAATATGAGTGTATAATTGGTGAGTAAAATCAGAGATACACCCGCCTCATGGCTAGACATAAACTGTATCTTGAGTCGATACCAAACGATCAGACATTTAAAACCAATAAATTCAGTCATGTCCGCATCTGCATACTAAAAGAATTTAAACCTCAA
This sequence comes from Chloroclysta siterata, assembly GCA_932294275.1. NCBI lineage: Eukaryota > Metazoa > Arthropoda > Insecta > Lepidoptera > Geometridae > Chloroclysta > Chloroclysta siterata. The sequence goes on from OW028590.1 coordinate 7,668,030, forward strand.
CTTCAAGTAGGTACCTAGCAACATAAAACGCGTCTTTATTTTATGACGGCTTAGGAACGGAAACCGATAGACTATCCAAACGAGATTCTTCAAGAAAATCGGATGTCGTAAAACGTAACTCAGTTTTAAGTTATAGCCTGTGCAATATGTACAAATTCTCGAGTCATATTAGGGAGAGTGGAAAACTCGTAAAATCTATAGTGTTCTCGTAACGTGTTCGTGCAATAAACCCGTGTTTATTTGTGTACAGTCGCAGTCAGCTCTTGTTATCACTAATTATACCGATTTGGGGTTCCAGATTATTAATTTGAAACATTAGACAATGTTTTAATTCAATAAATAAATAATAAATTAATGTTTTATATCCTATCCAACTAATTTTAACGAAAAAGTACTGAATGGATTTTAATAAAATTTACAATAATACCTTATACATCAGAATGAGCTATAAATTGTAGCCTATGTGTTAGGCTACAATTTATAAAGATATTGTGTGAATTTTCCAAAATATGACGATAAGTGTCAAGTAAGTAGGAAAAAATCTACCATCTGCGAGCTATTCTGGCGTGGGCTGCCAAAACCGCTAAAGTTATACAAATTTACTACGCCACGCTAATATAAGTTACTCGAAATACTAATCCTGCGCAGACGAAGTCGCGGGCACCAGCTAGTTTGATATAAACCTTTTAGTTAGTTAGGCACATCTTATTTCAATACTAATTAAACAAATTGTTGGTTAATTCGTGTGACATTGTTTAATATTTATAATTAAAAATATTTTTACGTAAATAGCGGTAGTTATGTGAATGCTTGGAAATAAAAGTTCTCGAAAGACGGCCATGAACTGGAAATCGAAGCCTCCTCAGCTGATGGATCGATAACATTATGAAGATTGCAAGGAAGTCGGTGGATGGAGCAGCCTCAAAATATTTCTGAAATGTATGGGGGACAGGCCTCCCCCATACATTTCCAGAAGGGGAGTTTTTTAGGTGGATGACTATTGATAATGATGTGAATGATCAATCGAACTTAAAGTTCAATTAGTGGTTTTAAAAGTACAAGGAACAAATCAGTTTCGCTTTGGTTTCCTGTCCTCAACTGATGATGAATTTACGACGGATCTTTAGTAGGGAGAGACTAGTTAAATACCATGAACATCGATAGGATGCCTAGTGTGGCTTTCAGAAGTACCTCATTTCTTATTAGCATAAAAGTCTAGTGGTAGTGGCCTCGCCTTCCGATCCAAAGGTCGTGGGTTCGAAACCGGTCGTGCACCATGAGTTTTTCTGTTCAAAAATGTATGTGCACAATGCCAGTACTCTCAAACGGTGAAGGAAAACATCGTGAGGAAACCGGCGGCATGTCGTAGAACCTAAAAAGTTCTATAACATGCGTCAAGTGCTCGAAAGGAGCCTCTTGAGGAGAACTAAAAATCCTTTCACCACACTGTTTCAAAAGAAACTAGTGACACGACAAGAGAGAGAGCATAAAAGTAAAAAACTTTCCAAAATAAACTCGCCGACAATAATCCAGCTCGAATTAAAAACTAACTAAATTCCACCATAAAAATATTCCTTACGTAACCAAGGAATAATGAGACTGAAGTAAAACTTGCAACGAACGGTCCGGTCCAAGGCTAGACGCAGTTTTACAACCTCAACCGTGTCCCAGCGAATGCATTATTCAGAAGCAATAATTTCAACTGTAGTCTCAGTATGAGATTTATCGCCACATCAAACGGTATTGTACGAATAGATCGTTACGAACATATTGTCGGATAAATTATAATCTGAAATTGCTTCGGAGCCATAAATGATTGTAGTATTATCCGTTTTGTAGGTAGATTTTGCAGACGTATGGAAATCACCTGTGGGGCTGACTTTTGTAATCAGTTAAAAGGTTTGATGGCAAATTTTAATCTGTTAATGCAGTATTTATTACATTTTCATGCTTGAATAAAATTACAGTTTTGGTATCTAGTACTAACTTGAAAGAGAAACAGAATGAGCTACTCGACATTTAATCCCAGACACGGTTGACATCCTCTTAGTTTTTATTGTAGCAAGTACCAACTCGAGATTTTTTGAGGATGTCTACGAAGGGTAGTCAGAGGTACATCAAGTATTATATTTGACACCTACGCACTTTTTGCAGAAGTTGGTATTCCATGCGTGACAGGTTGCGAGCCTATCTTCACCGCTAGAATACTAACTGGTGTCTTCACTATGTTTTCCTTCACCGTTTGAGAGCACTGGCATGACGCACATATCACAGAAAAATCTAATGTCGCACGACTGGATTCGAAGTAACTCTCACTAGGCCACCGGGTTTTCTTTAATTACTTATCCCAATTTATACATAAATAAAATCAGCATTTTGGATAGTCTGCTAAGTCACCATTTTGATTTCCACGTGTTCCTCGGGGCCTCACACAAATTGTACAGAGTAACATGAGCAAAACACGAACACTCGAAACACGATAATACCAGCCGCAACAGTAACAAGATATTAACATTCAAACAAAACAAATTCATTTACTACGACAATGAGTCAAACACAAATTGGTTTGGAGTTGCGAACGGCGAAAGGCGACGCAATCGCACCACCGCTTTTGCGTTTAATTGACGCCTCCTATGAAATTCGCTTTAAAGACACAATACAGCATTCGATCCGATTTAGAACTGTACGACATTCATAAAAATATCGTACAGCCCTAAATCGGATCGGGTCTTAGAAGTATGTAATTTGCTTCAGAGACACAATACAGCTTTCGATCTGATTTAGAACCGTACCACATTCGTAAAAATATCGCATAGCCCTAAATCAGATCGGACCTTACAGGCATAGAGTATTTTTATCATTAAATAGCTATGAGTATAAAGCCTGCATCTACGATGTGCTTATAAACTCAAGGTCAATACTATACCATATTAAACATAAAAAATATGCTAGAAGCTTGCCCGTGCTTTTAATGCCAATAAATAAATATACAAGGCGTTCCTTAAGTTGTGTATATAAACTTCAGGGGGCTAAAGTACCCATCAATATGAACAACTTTTTCTAAGGAACCAACACTGTGAACGCGAAAAAAAAACAGCTGTTTCATACAAAAGTTCAATACCTACCAGGCTAAATGTATGAAACAGCTGTTTTTTTTCGCGTTCACAGTGTTGGTTCCTTAGAAAAAGTTGTTCATATTGATGGGTACTTTAGCTCCCTGAAGTTTATATACACAACTTAAGGAACACCTTGTATAATATTGTCTTTATTTTTTTTATTTTAAATTCGCGATCTCACCTCATGCTAAGTGATGATGTGGTGTAGCACGCTAACCTAGAAGATACCTTCTCCTAAAAACACCCACCTGCACCTATAATTAGGTGATGCTTATACTAATTGGTTTTTATTTAATGCAAAATTGTGTAAATGATCGGATCGCAGAATGTAACAGAGACCTTAAAATTGGATGTTGTTTCGTCCGATTCCTCTGTAGGAGCAACTTGGTGAATGGCTGCCCTTGTAATGACTACTAACTAGCCCGGTGGCCGGGTCGACCTCAGGGGACCTACCGTGAAATTAGTGACATCGCTTGCATTGCATCCACTATCTAGTATTTTGGGGCGTTATCCACATATCCGATCTAATATTCGGACAGGCTATGCGGCTGATCGTTCGGAATTTTCATGGTTATTGATGGCAGTGTTATGAGCCGTATGAGCACATTAGTATGGTACTAATATCTACCTAAATTGCCCTGGCTAATGTATTGTGGATTAATGTCATACTAAACCATTACTTTGACAAGACATTACCAACCAATGGTGATAGAGCATTATATAAAAGCGCAACTAAGGGCGGGTTATATACATCTCAATAACGCTGTGTATAACGTGTGTGTAAAAATATTTGCCATCTCTAGGCAAATATTTTTATCTGACGTATCAGATATAAATATTTCCCATCTCTACTGTAAACTAGACAAAAACAATGATGGAACAATTAATCTAACGAATAGCGTTAATCTGAAATGGTTAAATTCACCCCGAAAAATTAAGAAAAAAGCTCGGGATAAGGGATAGGTTAACTTAAAGTAACAAATAATGCAACTCATGGCGAGTTGCTTCTCTTTGTTTGCTTTTACTCTTCCCCTCTTATTCGTATTCCCTAACACTTTATAGCGGCTCATTAAAGTATGCTTGTCACTGTCACTTTCATCGAAATAAAAAGAGATAGAAACAGACTTAGCGAACATTAAATTTAAGCTGGTGGAGCGCTGAGCGACCAATATGAATAAGGGCTTATGTCTTTAAGTGTTTCGTATATTTATCATCATCAGTCTGAGAAGGCTAATGCTGGCAAAAGGCCACAAATTTCCACGATTTTGTGCTCTCTCCATCCACCGTCTTCCTGCGTACGGTGAGTTGAATCAATTAAATAAAGCGACAACCTCCATTCGCTTTGAGAGTAGACCACAATTCGAACATTTGGGGTAACAATGGGGTTACTTTTGTTACCGATAGTAAGGGCTCGTAATTCGGTTTTGCGGGTAAACCTTCCACTGCTAAAACTATTGTTTGTATGCCCAACCGTAATTAGTAACGTTTGTTACGTAGCGAGCGACGGTTGACTGTTTCTTGGATATGAATAATTGAGAAATTGGACTTTAATTACGTTCGTGGCGGCGCTTTGATCTGTACGGCATGTCATTCTCATTTGATAATATGTACCTACCTAAAACTCTTGCGGTACTGTTAGTCGCTTACTAGAAATCTAGGAGTAGGTATGGGCGAATGAATAAAAATACTTTATAGTACACCAAACTGAATAGAAGTACGCTTAAAAATATAAAATAAAATAGTACAATCGTCGTCTTATTGATGAAAGCTAAACGAGTGGATGGTGATCATTGTTAAAGTATGGAAGATTGGTCGCAGGTGCACTAGGAAAATTATAAGCTTAACAGTCAAAAACATTACATAAATAAATATTTAAAATAAACTACACTCTAAATAGTTATGTATATTGTAGTCGTATGAAATTTGAAGAGTAACTTCCTGATAGGGTGCACAAAATTTCAGAAACATAACCTTCAAAGTGGTGCAACGGGGGTATAATATACCTAAAAACTTTCTTCAGCTTTGCCGTAGGCTAAGCCTTTTGGTACCCCATTATACTCTCCTTATTTTCCGATGGCACGGTTTAGAATCTGGCGGTTTACTCCAAATAACGAGAACGAACGGACGGATTTATAATGACATTTTAAGTAACACTACGCTCTGTGCTCGGCAATGACAACCTATTTTCGGCGAGGATTTTTTCTCAGAACAAGCCGTTACCGAGACTTAAAGAGGAGAAAGGAATTTAACCTAGACATAATCTAACTCGTCATTTTTAAGCGATGGTGATAGTGGGCCATTCGATTAGACATAGCAGATCCAATTTTCAAACCAAACAAAACAAGCGAGTGACGGCAGTCTATCGCTATCTTTTTCGCACTTTACACACAGTATGCGTTCATCTCGCTCGCTTATTAGCCTTCGCTTGATCTGAACCCAGTGTTGTATACAGCTACAAATTGCGGTATGCAGATAGTCGAGAGAACCACCTTTTTCCGAAAGTGTCGCTTTGTTTACAAGTGCCTTACCATGCCTACATACTCGCCCCCTAGAAACACCGACGTTATATCGCACAGCCAATTGAATAATGCAGCGTAACGTGTCAACACAATAAGGCTGACGTCGCTTTTGAGCTGGGTCGCTTTGTCTCTGTGAGATAGGTTTTCGTCTAGTGCCTATAAATTCAGTAATTTCGGTCGTTTGTCTGGAAGATGGGAAGGTAATGCAGAAAATATGAAGGTGTCGACGTTGGTGGGTGGAAATTACTTTAATTGCAGTACTGTCGGTGGATCTAGGCCATCGTGAAACTAGGCGTGAGATTGCAAATAGGTTTAGTATAACTGCATAAGTTAATTGTCTATCACTCAGCTAAACACCTATCTTTACGTTTGCCTAAATCCACCCCCCGTAGATATTTCTAAGCCGTCTGAAATTCAGTATCATGCGACATACTATTACTCATCATTAATATCATCAGACTTAGATCCCAAGAATACATTTTCAATTTACGTATTTATCCAAAGGTTTAAAAAAATGCTCTAAGAAAAAAAGAGAATTACTATGGACTTAAAGACTACATCCAAACAAACAAAATAAAATCAACTTTAAACTTTATGCTAGGCGATACAGAAAAATTATAGGTTTGACACAGAAATCCCAAAATAATTACTTAATATATAATGCGAAAAATAAATCAAAGGCCACCTGGAACATAATTGACAGAAACAAAAATAATTTACCGAAAGAATATATTACTAAGTTGAACATATCTGATCCTATGGAAATCGCTAATTCATTTAATAACTTTTTTGTAGACATGATATAACTGACACTAAATATAATATAATAAGACATAACAAATCAAATTCTATGTATATAACACCAACATGGTATCGTTGGTGTTATATACATAGAATTTGATTTGTTATAGATATTTTCAAAGTAATTAAATCCCTGAATAATACTAATAGCGTGGGTTGGGATGGGATCTCAACAAAGATACTTAAGGAAGTGGCAAACATAATATCCCCTATTGTAAGTTATTTAGTCAACAAATGCATTGAGCAAGGACAAATTCCTGATAGTTTAAAAAAATCTATTATCATACCACTCCATAAAAAAGGGAAAAAGGATTTGCTTTGTAACTACCGTCCAGTTGCCCTTATCCCCATATTGTCAAAAGTATTTGAAAGGGTAATATATAATAAGCTATATGATTTTCTTGAAGCAAATGATATCTTAACACCTCTTCAGTATGGTTTCACGAAAAATTAAACCATTAACATGGCCGTTTTTGACTTCTTATCAAAAGTAATGCCAAATGTCGATTCAAGAAAACCAGCTGTGGCACTATTCATGGATATGACGAAAGCGTTTGATCATGTTGAACATAAAACTCTCCTCTGTAAACTAGAGGCCTATGGAGTTAGAGGTAATGCTAATGATTTAATAAGGTCCTACCTCACCAACAGAACACAGATAACTCATATTAAAAGAATTTCCCCTAAATCCCATATTGAAGAAACTTATGTATCTAACAGCAGGAATGTTTGTTACGGAGTCCCACAAGGAAGCGTACTAGGTCCACTATTATTTTTAGTCTATATAAATGACTTTCCGACCGTAACTAGGCACCCAATGACATTATTTGCAGATGACAGCACAATTTTATTTAATTAAGACTTTCACAATTATAATAATGAAATCAATAATACTTTGACATCTGTAATCCAATGGCTTCAATATAATAACTTAAAAATAAATCTAGAAAAAACAAACACCATGACATTTGAGCAAAGAGATAGAAACAAAGTTGTAATGAACGTAAGTTATTTAGGTATTAAAGTAAAAGAAGTTGACACAACACGGTTCTTAGGTCTAACTATTGATAAAAAATTGTCATGGAAAGCTCATATTCATAATGTTTCAAAAAGACTGCACCAGTTTTCATATGCACTTTTTAAACTTAGCCGAATAGTCAACCCCACTGCACTATTAACTGCTTATCATGGGCATGTCGCATCAGTATTGCGATACGGTATCATCTTTTGGGGTAATTCCACCAACAAAACAAAAGCTTTCAAAGCACAAAAACGCTGCATAAGAGCAATTAGCCATCTCAAACAAACGGATTCATGTAGACCATATTTTAAAAAATTTAATATTCTCACTTTACCTTCACTTTATATAAGCAGTTTTTGTTAAAGAAAATTTAAAAATGTTCGATGTATATCCACCCGGTAGCCGGCGAGCGGGTATCCTGTACCTCCACCCGTGTAAAACACATTTTTTGCGCATGAGTGTGTTATGTATGGCACCAATCATCTATAATAAAGTACCATCAGCTATACGTGACAAAGAAAGTTTAATGGAGTTTAAGCATACCCTCAACACGTTCCTTTTAGAGAAAATGTATTACTCCACAGACGAATTTTTACAAGACAAAATGTAGCTAGGTAATTGTTTGTAAGAAATGTTATATATATATTTTTTTTATATAACTAATTGATAATGTACTGTACCGATTCGATTTTATTTTATTTTCTATTATTCACTAACTTTTATTTTTACCTGTGTTTAACACTAAAAAAATGTTTGTACACCGACTGGTTGGAACTAGAGGATCCAATTGAATGTAATCTCAACACCCTGCATTACCTAGTTTCACAAACAATAAATATTTCATTTCATTTTCATTTCATTTCATTTCAGTTCATTTCATTTACATGCATCATGATAAAAACTCGTAATTTAAAGTTTGAATTTGGGTGTTAGCCAACTCAATATAAATCCACCTTAACACTTACTTCTACACTCATAAATAGTGTACAACCTACAATTTTATTTTTACATCCACCCACTTACATGGTATTCGGCCTATGTTTATGGAGTAAATAATGCAAAGCCTTTTTAAGTGATGGAAGGGACAGCTATAAACTTCTTGCTCCAGTAAGTGGGGCGGGATGCCTTCACAGCCCTATTACGTAACTAAAGATCGCTAGCGCGTTGCATTTAGTGCTCTAAATTCATGAATGTATTTAGGTGAAACCAGATTAGAGAGTAGTGCCATTGACTTGCGACGGCGGAAAATTATACAATAGATAACAACGTTATGTACCTATAGCATAGGCTGTTATTTATCACACCACTAGCTGCCGCCCCCAGCTTCGGTCGCGTATTCGTTATGATTGCTACATTAATATTTGAGTCGTTTATTGTTCGCGTTCACGTTTTCAACGGGGAACGGAGTAGACCCCGTTCCAGGTATTTCATCGGCATAAATATGTTAACCCCAGTTATGAACTATATATTTCGAAGTTTCATTCCGATCGGCTCAGTGATTTAGTGACAAACACCCAAACATCGTCACTCGCATTGATATACTAGTGAAATTGGATAGGATAGTGTGGCCGTTATACAACGGCACCACTATTTACGAGAAGGTTTTATTGTGTTATTTGGATAAAATAATAGTAAAAAAAAAACTATCTACTATCTGGTACCTACTACATAGTAGTACCTAATACAATATACATAATAGTACCTACAAAATATGCTTTGTGCAGTATAAAATTTCTAACAATAACTTACAAAGATTTTATATAATATCCCAAAGGTTATCCGAGTTGAATTTGAACCCGAACATTAAATTTATCAAAAAAAGTTTAAAAAAATACTTATTTATTTGACATTTAATACAATAGTAAAGCCTTTCAAGAGTAATGGCTGGTTGCCCAATATTTTTTGGGTTACAAGGTTGTTACGCATGATTATATGTATACAGGTATCGGCAAAGGATTTTATTCTATTGTATGAACTATACCTTCTGCTCGTGACTTCGACTGTGTGGTCTTCGTTTACCAATTAAGACACATAAACAGATGGGCGTACGTTACGGACATAATTTTGCAAATATTAATATATCTAAAAACATTAAAATAATAAAATTTAAAAGACGGAATATGTATCAGATCTGTCTGGAAGAGATCGCTACTTGCATTAAGACCGCCGATTGTTGGACAAACTTACTTTACTTTTACCGTTTTTAACTTTACCCATACTGTCCTCAATATAGTTCTTATAACAGACAGACAAACGGGCTTACGGACTACTTGATGATAAGCGGTTACCGTCGCCCATAGAAACCACCAACACCCGGGTTGTATTTGCTTTGCCTCCCCTGAAAGAATTTATAAAAAAAATATTAAAGCTGTTCATATTGTACCTTGGCCGTAAAACTTCTGATGGTAGCTCATTCCACAGTTTATGAGTAGGTATATTTTTAGTTATCAACTTCCCGGCAAAATAAAATCATGAAATCAATCTTTGAATTTGTTGCATTGATATGTCTGTAACCAAACTTATTGGTAAAATATTGGACTGTCAACTGTTTATGGACACACGATTATTTTGGCATCGTCCGTATTTATGATTTAAATTTGACTAGGTTTTGTTTTGATTTATATTTTCGATAGCGTTTGCGATTTTGGCAAATTATGTTAAATATTTAATGTTGTGACATTTTTGTTTGAAATTATTATATTTTCGTAATGTTAGTAATATCAATATTGTTTATAAGTGTTTGTTCACAGCCCTCACAGCTCAGTGGGTTGATTGCCTTTTGTAGGCCGTGGGTTCGATCCCTACCGAGTACAAATATTTGTGTGATGAACATCGATGTTTGCTCTCTGGGTGTTATTATATCCTATACAACGTGTAACATAATACCCCTATAAGGCCAAAGATCAAGATATCAGACCAAGCACAAGAATACTTTGACATGTTCAAAATTTGAATATTCGTTTTCAAAATTCCCATACAAAATAAAAATTAATATTGTCTCAGAATTGTTGTTCTCAGTTTGCAACCACACTGATAATGTGTACGTGACCTTGGTATATACGCTATTTGCGTTTACTAATTGGTGGCAGTTCTGTTACCTATTTTATCTACAGATCACAAGTCAAAATTTCAAAAGTCTTATAATAACAGTTGTTCGCTAAGACCTGTAGAATACCCTGATTCCGGGGTTATAGGGGTATTATGACACGTTGCTTAATAATAATTATTATACAAAAAAAATACAAAAAAAAATTGTACAAAATAAGTATACAAGGTGTTCCATAAGTTGTGTATAGAAACTTCAGGGGGCTAAAGTACCCATCAATATGAACAACTTTTTCTAAGGAACCAACACTGTGAACGCGAAAAAAAAAACAGCTGTTTCATACATTTTAGCCTGGTAGGTATTGAACTTTTGTATGAAACAGCTGTTTTTTTTTTCGCGTTCACAGTGTTGGTTCCTTAGAAAAAGTTGTTCATTTTGATGGGTAATTTAGCCCCCTGAAGTTTATATACACAACTTATGGAACACCTTGTATAATGTATTATATCAGCTATCTAGTTCCCATATCAAGCTTTGCTTAGTTTGGGGCTGTAATTATTTTTTTATTAGTATAATAATATTATCATTTTCGTTTCGTTCCAGTTCCTCCTCACCAACTCATCCTATACGACAAGTCGGGTCGAGACGTCTCGGGCGTGGTGGGTCCTCTTGAAGAAGGCAATGAACTTGTGCTAATCTGCGAAGTAAGAGGAGGTAAGCCATATTATCTTAGAATAGCAGTAAGCATCAGTTTTTTTTAATATTTGTTTTTATGCCCATAATTTTTAATTATTTCTTCTTTTGTTTTTTAGTTTATTAGAAGAGTAGTAGAGCTCTTTGTGAAGTGCTCGTCCGGGGAAGTACTACCACCATTCTCTGCCGCCAAACAGCGTTGCTGTGTTTATGTGCCACACTTGTTAAGCCTCATGTAAACACAGCAACGCTGCTTGGCGGCAGAAAATGGCGTGGTGGTTGTACTTCCCCGGACGAGCCCTTCACAGAGAGCTCTACTACTTTTCAAAGTAGTAGGGTAGTGGTTCAAGGGTTAATTTAGTTAGACATAGATAATTCCGATCGGTCTAACTTCTTTATCTTTACCTTATTCAGAATAATATTTCTACCTCTAAAAACGAACACGTAAATAAAACATATTTAGGTATACAATTTTGTGCCTACAGAGAAGATCGTTTGCAGGCATTATATTGACGTCAGACATTTTATTGATGTCTCTCTAGAGGTCCGAAGAAACTTTGAATATTGGTACAGTCAGTTACGAAAGTTGATTTCACGTTATAGTATAATGGTATCCGTTTCTTGAAAATTGTTATGAGCGAAGCCAAATCTTCAAATATTACCTAAAATTTAGATCGTGATAGAGTTCCGGAATTGTTTAAGATTTTGATTAATTCGTTGCTGACTGTACCACTCGTAAGCGTTGGGAGGTATAGGTGAGCCGAATATCTTTATTATGAATTCGATTACCCAAAATGTTTCTCTAAGGGATAACACAGGACAAAAATTGTATATCGTTTCTGTCAAAAAAAGAGGAAAAAATGTAGTGTAATAAAAAAGGAATTGCAGTCTTTTAACTCTATTTCGATATCACCCGTGAAACAATAACACATCCATTTTATAGCCCACGCATTACGATATATCGTTTTTTATGACTTCAAAAATCATGTTTCCAACTCTGGAAACACGGGTTCATGGTTTTCCGAGTAACGCTGTTGATGTTGCCAAGTAAAAACTTTGTTATTTTACTATAAAAATATTAGTTTAGTGTGATGGATAGTTTTTTGTGTGTGAAAGTAAAATGTTTGAATCCCAGATTTAAATTACTTTGTTTACTTTTTTTTATTATACTACTAGCTGATGAAACAAGCAGATGGCCCACCTGATGTTAAGTGGTAACCATCACCTATAACAAAGCATTGCCTCGTAAGTCACGCACAATAGGAACGTGCCCTACGATGCACTGCCCTGCGTCCATCAAGTTGAGGCATACAGATATGAACAAATACACTCTTCAAACCGAAACACAGCAACGCTGCTTAGCGGCAGAAAAAAGCTCTACTACTCTTGGGAAATTACAAACAAAAAGAAACCATACCATGCACCATTCTGAAGCTTCAATATTGTATTATAATACCTACATTGTAACAAGGATCATACAAAAGAGCGGTAGGAACCAAGCCGTAAGTTTGTTGCCTGTTCATCTAGGCTTTGGTCGCGTGGAACTGGCACCTAGAGCCACCTAGCTTTAAAACGTTTCAAAGTGATCCTTGTGATTTTATTGAGTAAATACCTTTTGACTTTGACTTTGATACCTATATAAGTAACAAAATTTCGATATAAACTAGCAAAACATGAGCTTTGAAAATAATCGAATAAGATCGGTGTGTGGTGTGTACTTTCATTCGATTATAAAGTCACAATGATTGCTAGATATAATTCGATTGTCCAGCAAGATGAACTCTATTCATTCGAGAAATAAGCATAGCTCCCACCCAACTGGGAGATGAGAAATTAAAGCGATTACTTTGATATATCGCTCTTAAACTTACCGATAAGTCACTCTGAGAGATCGGCTCCAAATGGCACCCCGTGTAAAGTTATCCATCGCAAGATACGCTAGGGAGGCGGGGGAGGATCACAACTCAAACACAAAATTAGACGCTCTACTAGATATGCTCCTCTTTCAAAGTTTATATTGAGTTTAAATTATCAATGGTCACTTTTAGAAGCCGGCGCGGTTGAATTAACTTTGGGACTTGAATTCATTTCAACTTCTAAACGTAGATTTTGGAAACAATCTTTTGCAAGTTAATACATTTCTGCCGAATTGCTAATTGTCGCAGTTTTGACCGTCGTATTTTTTTTTTGCTTTTTATCACCACTTTAAACAAAGTATTGTTGTATTGTAAGTAACTTAGTAACGCATGATTTGTACGTGCCTCAACATGCACTGCCATGTGTCTCTCATCTGCCTGTAATTTCACCTGCAATCACGACTTTCAAACCAAATACTTTGACAGCCTTCACAGCTTATATTAGCTTGAAGCGTAGCGTGTGCTGTCTTATAAATTTAATTATGTTTACCTTTTTCTGTATGCCTACGCCTCACTAAACTTCTATATTGTATTATATTACATTGTAAAAGGATCATACAAAAGAACGGTAAGTTTGTTGCCGCCGTAAGTTTGTTGCGTTTTCTTCTAGGCTTTGGTCGCGTGGAACTGGCACCTAGACTCACCTAACTTTAAGACGTTTCAAAGTGATCCTTGTGATTTTATTGAATAAATACTTTTTGACGTTTACTTTGACTCAGTTGGTAGTAGCTCTGCCTGCTGCGCCGTGGGTTCGATCCCCACCGAGAACAAACATTTGTGTGATGCACATGAATGTTTGTTCTCTGTCTGGGTGTTATTATATATTTTATGTAGGTATTTATAAAAAAAAATATAAGTATATGAATTATATCAACTATCTGGTTCCCATATTACAAGCTTAGTTTGGGGCTAGATAGTGCTGTGGGGATAGTCCACCAATATTTATTTATTTATTATACTTTAAATACTGTATAATGGTATTACAACTTTTTATCCTTGCTTTATTTATTTGATTTTATGGTAGTAACCTATGTTTTCAAGTACCTTCAGATAGACCACCAGTTAAAGAAATGTTTAGTTTGCGTGCTTATCAAATATCAAATAATAATATTTACCTACGAAGGCTACATTTACGTTGAAACCATATTGACAACTACAGTTTTAATATACTGTATGGACTTGTCAGCCATGTAGGAAACTGCATTTGGTGTGACTGCGGTCGTAAATGTGTGTTCATACGCAACGCAACTTACAATTTATAACAAGAACCGGTTAGATCACTTATTTATGCAAATAAACATCTTGTACAATTTATAAGTAACCCTTTCATATATATATTTTTTTTGTTTTATTTTTTATTTTGACTAAGATCAATCATTGGCTGTTGAACGGTCTGAAAATGTGACCTCTAACCCAACTACGACTATGTGGTAGCTTGCAATTGGTGATCACCTGCTTTACACGTAAATTCGGTTCAAAGTTGCAAGCCTTGAATAAACCGCCGCTAATCCTCCGAAGCGCTTAATGTTTCGAGTTGGAATTATGCATAGCCCCGGGGATTAGCGGGTTGTCATCCCGTGTCTCGCTACGAACGACTTTGCCGATCATTTTCATGGTCGAATGTACGGACAAATAGTTAACTCACCTAAAAGGGATAGGAGTTTGCTTGATCATCATCATTATCAGCCTGAAGAAGTCCATTGAAAGAAGAAAGACAGAAAAGCATTTTATTGACCATCACAGATAAATTAAAAACATGATACTGAAAACAGGTAGGCAGGTAACTTATGCTATGTTAGGCCAATTAGGTCCCTGGCTCAGTATTTGCCGCACCGTCCACTGCTGTACATAGGCCTCCGCCATTCATTTCCAGGAATAACAATTCTGAGACCTTTCCATCCACCGAATTCCCGCGATCATCACAATGTCGTTGCAATGTTGCCTATTTCAGTGAAAATTCTAGTACCTATTATTTTTCTATCGACTTATTTGTTCAATGGTAGATTTAATTCTTACAGAGGATAAACATTGATGTGATACACTTACATGTTGGCCTGTGTATTTACAAAACAGTTACCTGGTCCCATGGTACAAACTATGCTCAGTTTTTTTATACTACCTGCTGACGGAACAAGCACATGGCCCACCTGATGTTAAGTGGTAACCGTCACCTATAAGCCTAGTAAGTCACGTACGATATGAACGTGCACTGCACTGCGTCCATCAACTTGAGGCATACTGATGTTATCTCATGTGCCTGTAATTTCACTGTCAACCACACCCTTCAAAACTAAACACAGCCACGTTGATTGGCTGCAGAAATATGTAAAGTAGGTGTAAAAGATTGATGGAGTGGTGACCGAAGACTATGAACAGAAACGTCGGACGTCCAGTAAGACGATGGGTCAACGTCATTGTCAGCGTCTTGGGTCGTAGATGGATTAGGGTAGCTAAGATCGTATAAAACAGGAATAGCATAGAGAGGCCTGTGTAAGTCAGGCTGCGGATGATGATGATGATGATGAAAGGTACTTTATGTTATTTGTCAAAACAGAAACTCTCACAAGATCTTCTCTCGATTGAATTCGTGATTTATTTCAACTGACTAAACTAGAAAGCGATTTCGAGACGAAGTCACTTGTTGAATTTTAAGAAGCTTTCTATTTACTTTTCCGTGTCGAATTATTTATCAGGAGGTCGTACGCACCTCTCACCGTGAGGCAGGTTTACTTCAGTCTAAGAACTTTTCGAAACTAATCAAGAAGTTTATTCGAGACTGAACTAATACAAACAAAGAGTAAAAGAGAAATTTTTATAGCGCAATGTTCCCTCACCGCTACTATTAGATACAGTCGAAGTCGTAAAACTACTCGGTACTAGAAATAAGATCGAAGAGTCTACACAGCCTGGTACGAACTTTACTGTAGGTAACTGTATAAGTATGTTTAGTTTATAAAAATCTATATTTGTACTGTCTGTTTTATCGCCACTAGTCAGCCCTAGGACGCTAGGATTATTACAAGTTCATTTTACAACAAACAGAAACCCTCTTATATATTCTCAATTGTTAAGTTGGTACTAATAGATCAGAAGGGATATCTAGCGTGCACTGGGAATCACAAGGTGGAAAGCTGTTTCAATTTTTTGTTACAAAAAGTATTCTTATTCTAAGACTAGAGGCTTCCCGCGGCTTCGCACGCGTTGAAGTGGTGAGCCGTGATTGATCCACAAACATCCAAACATCGTAACTTTTGCATTGATTTGTATATTATTAGGGTATGATTTTAAATACCTACGTAGGTATCAGAGATACCTATTGGCGTCCATTACCTATATTAGGTAGGTAGGTATAGGTACTGAGTATAGCACAAACATGACAAATACAACAAAGATAACCTTACACGGAAAATATGTACTTATTTGTTTACTTAGTTTCTACCCCAAAAACAAACGAAACGAAACAGCTTCACGACTTTGATCCCCAGGCACGTTAGATATCCTCAGATCTCTTCGTACCAACTCAAGATTCCCGTTTTTAGAATGTCCCTTACAAACATTGACGCCTCGTTGTATCCTTTTTATTACACAGAACACATTTTATTTTAGTTTGAAGTTACGCGTTAAAAAACTCCCATACACTACGCGTTAAAAAACTCCCATACAAACATTGACATCCCTTTGCACACTTTGCGGGGGTGGTTGTAAAATATTGAAAACTTGATTTTAAATCATTTATTGTTGAGTATATTTACTTCAAGTATGAAATCAATCGCACTATGCGTTAAAAACTCTCCCATACTAACTTTTACAGTCATTTGCACCCTTTGCAGAGGTAATTATCAAAAGTTAAAAGCGTTTTCTTAATTATTTATTTCTAAGTATATTTACCTCAAGTTTTAAGTCAATCGCACCCAGCGGTCAAAAAACTGTTATACAAACTTTTACATCCCTTTGCACACTTATTAAGGGTAGTTTTAAAAAAACAAAATATGCCTTTCCTATTTTTTTGCTTTGAAGTATATGTACTCCAAGTTTCAAGTTTGTAGGTTCAAGGAATACAAATTTTCACACCAACGTTTTCAACCCTTTTTACACCCTTAGGGGTTGAATTTCCAAAAATCCCTTCTTAGTACACCTCTACGCCATAAGACCTATGTACTCTTCAAATTTCAAGTCTCTAGGACCAGCGGTCAAAAAACTGTTATACAAACTTTTACATCCCTTTGCACACTTATTAAGGGTAGTTTTAAAAAACAAAAAATGCCTTTCCTATTTTTTTGCTTTGAAGTATATGTACTCCAAGTTTCAAGTTTGTAGGTTCAAGGAATACTATTTTACATGCAAACGTTTTCATCCCTTTTTACACCCATAGGGGTTGAATTTCCAAAAATCCCTTCTTAGTACACCTCTACGCCATAAGACCTATGTACTCCTCAAATTTCAAGTCTCTAGGACCAGCGGTCAAAAAACTCCCATACAAACTTTGACACCCCTTTGCACACTTATTAAGGGTAGTTTAAAAAAACTAAAAATGCCTTTTCTATTTTTTTGCCTTGAAGTAAATGTACTCCAAGTTTCAAGTTTGTAGGTTCAAGGAATACGATTTTACATACAAACGTTTTCATCCCTTTTTACACCCTTAGGGGTTGAATTTTCAAAAATCCCTTCTTAGTGCACCTCTACGCCATAAGACCTATGTACTCCTCAAATTTCAAGTCTCTAGGACCAGCAGTTTAGGCTGTGCGTTGTCTATATGTCAGTCAGTCAGTCAGTCAGTCAGTCAGGACTTTGATTCTTATAGTATTAGAGACTAGTGGCTTCCCGCGGCTTCGCACGCGTTGAAGTGGTAAGCCGTAATTGAGCCACAAACATCCAAACATCGTAACTTTCGCATTGATTTGTATATTATTAGGGTAGGATACCTACGCAGGTATAAGAGATACCTATACGCGTACATTACCTATATTAGGTAGGTAGGTAGGTATAGGTACTGAGTTTAGCACAAACATGACAAATACAACAAAGACAACCTTACACGGAAAATATGTAGGTACTTATAGGTTCCTAGTTTCTACCCCAAAAAAAAACGAAACGAAACAGCTTCACCACTTTGATCCCCAGGCACGGTAGATACCCTAAGATCTCTTCGTACCAACTCAAGATTCCCGTTTTAGAATGTCCCTTACAAACATTGACGCCTTGTTGTATCCTTTTTACCTGAGCGCAACGAAGGAGGGTAACGTTTTAGGGGTTGTTTTCGAAAATCAAACTGTTTTTTTGTTATTTATCCACAGAACACATTTTCTTTTAGTTTGAAGTTAATTACACTACGCTTTAAAATTCTCCCATACAAATCTTGAAACTTTGTCAGTCTTTTGCACCCTTTGCAGGGCTGGTTTTAAAATATTGAAAAGGTGATTTTACATTATTTATTGTGGAGTATATTAACTTCAAGTTTGAAATCAATAGCACTATGCGTTAAAAATCTCTCATACTAACTTTTACCAGCCATTTGCACCCTTTGCAGGGGTAATTATCAAAAGTCAAAAGCGTCATTCTTAATTATTTATTTCTTAGTATATTTAACTCAAGTTTTAAATCAATCGCACCACGCGTTAAAAAACATACAAACTTTGACATCCCTTTGCACACTTATTAAGGGTAGTTTTAAAAAACTAAAAATGCGTTTCCTATTTTTTTAGTCTTGGAGTACATCTACTTCAAGTTTCAAGTTTGTAGGTTCAAGGAATACAATTTTTCATACCAACGTTTTCAACCCTTTATACATCCTTAGGGGTTGAATTTCCAAAAATCCCTTCTTAATACACCTCTACGCTATAAGACCTATATACTCTTCAAATTTCAAGTCTCTAGCACCAGCGGTCAAAAAGCTCCCATACAAACTTTTACATCCCTTTGCACACTTATTAAGGGTAGTTCTAAAAAACTAAAAATGCCTTTCCTAGTTTTTGCCTTGGAGTATCAAGTTTGTAGGTTCAAGGAATACTATTTTTCATGCAAACGTTTTCAACCCTTTTACACCCTTAGGGGTTGAATTTCCAAAAACCTCTTCTTAATACACCTCTACGCCATAAGAACTATGTACTCTTCAAATTTCAAGTCTCTAGGACCAGCGGTCAAAAAACTCCCATACAAACTTTTACATCCCTTTGCACACTTATCAAGGGTAGTTTTAAAAAACTAAAAAGGTACTTCCTATTTTTTTACCTTGAAATATAAATACTCCAAGTTTCAAGTTTGTAGGTTCAAGGAATACTATTTTTCATACAAACGTTTTCATCCCTTTTTACACCCTTAGGGGTTGAATTTCCAAAAATCCCTTCTTAGTACACCTCTACGCCATAAGACCTATGTACTCTTCAAATTTCAAGTCTCTAGGACCAGCGGTCAAAAAACTCCCATACATACTTTTACATCCCTTAGCACACTTATTAAGGGTAGTTTTAAAAAAATAAAAATGTATTTCCTATTTTTTTGTCTTGAAGTATATATGTACTCCAAGTTTCAAGTTTGTAGGTTCAAGGAATACAATTTTTCATACAAACGTTTTCATCCCTTTTTACACCCTTAGGGGTTGAATATCCAAAAATCCCTTCTTAGTACACATCTACGCCATAAGACCTATGTACTCTTCAAATTTCAAGTCTCTAGGACCAGCGGTCAAAAAACTCCCATACATACTTTTACATCCCTTAGCACACTTATTAAGGGTAGTTTTAAAAAACTAAAAATGTATTTCCTATTTTTTTGTCTTGAAGTATATGTACTCCAAGTTTCAAGTTTGTAGGTTCAAGGAATACAATTTTTCATACAAACGTTTTCATCCCTTTTTACACCCTTAGGGGTTGAATTTCCAAAAATCCCTTCTTAGTACACCTCTACGCCATAAGACCTATGTACTCCTCAAATTTCAAGTCTCTAGGACCAGCGGTTTAGGCTGTGCGTTGTCTATATGTCAGTCAGTCAGTCAGTCAGTCAGTCAGTCAGTCAGTCAGTCAGTCAGTCAGGACTTTGATTCTTATAGTATTAGAGATAGAGATAGAGATAGTGTAAACATATACAAGGTGTTCCAATACTTGTATTTAAAACTTCAGGGGGCTAAATTACCCATCAATATGAATAACTTTTTCTAAGGTACCAATACTGTAAACGCGAAAAAAAAAACAGCTGTTTCATACGTTTTAGCCAGGTAGGTATCGTACTTCAGTAGAGTGCGTTTTCATTTATTAAAAAAACTTTGAAGTTAACTCCATGTTTCAAAATACAATTAAACCCGAGATTCTTACAAACTTGAATACCGAATGACTGCACTGATTTCTACTAAACCAACCTCTCAACTAAATCTCATATTGATCTTGAATTAGGAAAATCTCTATCTATGGGGTCAAAAAATAAACTTAAATCATGCTGGTTTTATTTCTATTTATAAGTGTCATTAATTCAAATGCCTCTATAATGGGTCTCCAGGAGGTAAGTATATTTCAATGCTAGTCAAACGAAATGCTACATTCAGTAAATTGTTTCACACAGAATGGCATTGAAATAAATTCTGTTCAAATTCTTCAAGAAAGGCAAGTAAAAGAAATTCCTCATTATACAAAATACAAGCCCAATTTTGACAAACAATAATAGCCGTGTCGGCGGCTGTTCTTCAGGGAGTTGGTTGAACAAGTAAGTTTGTTGGAATAAGTGACGTGGAATGATCAATATTGCCGGGGCCCAAGTCGGGGCCGCGATAACGTAATTACTGGCAAAGCCTCGCCCAAGACGCGGCCGAAGTTGCCCAGGCCGACTACTCTGTTCCATTTACCTAGCTATCTTCACAGGAACTTTAAATTTTTAGCAATTACTGTCGCTAAGCTCGTCAGTTTTAAAATGTCTGCAAGCATTCTAAAAAAATCCGCTTCCATGAAATAAACTTTTTTTTTCTAATCTTTTCTAATCTTCATCGCACCGTTTACAACCCGGTGGTTTCCGATTCTTTCATTCATCAAAGTAGTTTTCTACCCAAGAAAATGTTTTCTGCTATCACGCAACAAGCCAGCTGATTTCTTCTGGATAAAGAAAATAATGCCTGACGTGATTTTAGCCCGACATAAACATTACTTGGAATAATAATTTTATATAAAATATTCGAAGCTTCTAATATTTTGTAGGGTAGACTTTGCTAACATGATATTCTTTGTAACATGTCATGTAATAACTTCCAACTTTACGCGACTCATGTGGGTAACCTTGAATTACGTACAAATAGGTTATAATTATAATCAGTTTATCACGTTAACTCGTGTTATATTGCCATAATAAAACTGCGCCTACATTATTTTTCGAAGAAATTTTTTCAGTGTTATTACATCTCAGGGTTCGTAAAAATAGCTGTTACTTCAACTTGACCAATAAAATTTCCCCGTTTTTATCTAAATATAGCAAGTTAGTGGCATTCTTGTGACTTTGCTTTCGTACTGGTGTTCTTTTCTTACAACCTAATGCTAAAGTTTCTTTGCTAAAGTTTCACAAAGTTGAATTAAGGAAATAATAAGACACAAGCGAAGGTTTAGATTAAGATTTAAGAGTAGTAGAGCTCTTTGTGAAGGGCTCCGGGGAAGTACTACGACCACGCCTTATTCTGCTGCCAAGCAGCGTTGCTGTGTTTCGGTTTGAAGAGTGTGGTTGCTGGTGTAATGCAGGCACTTGAAGCTTAACATCTGTATGTCTCTTAAGACACGTTCCTATCGTGCGAGGCAATGCTTCGTTATAGGTGATGGTTACCACCTAACATCAGGGTCATATGCTTGTTCAGTCAGCAAGTTGTTTAAAAAAAAAAGCCAATACCCCACGAGGCTTTCGTCAATCTGGGAGTAGCTAATATTGCTGCGAAATCCGCAAGATCACCCGTCACATTTTATCAAAGCCCCTCACGCATAATAGACCGCGTTATAGTCAAATAACTTTCAAAGTGTCTCCCTCAGATATTTATTATATTTGGGTTGTTTTAACAGTTGAAGATTGAAAACGGACCATGGAACTCCTTGATGAATAAAAGTAGATTGGCCGTGTTTGAGCTTAGTTTATTCAGCTCGTGTCTTTTGATTTACAATTTTTTTTACAAAATGCATTGAAATACTTGTTTTAAAACAAAATTTTTGTACAGGAAGACCAGCACCAACTGTGATGTGGCTCATAGATGGCGCCCCCGCTCCGCAGTACATCGGCGAGAAGACTGACACGCATGTAGTAGTGAACAGGCTAGAGCTACCTCATATAAAACGAGACCATCTCAACACAACGTTCAAGTGTCGAGCATCGAACACAAACCTCGTCAGTCCGCAGGAGAAGATGGTCAGGCTTGAAATGAACTGTGAGTATGCATTCTTAGAATCAAGCTGCTGTGTTTTGTACACACGCATCAGGCACTGCACACTTGTGTCCTTGTAGTAGACGTCATTTTTCATTGGGTTTGTTTAGCTTATTCTGTAATATGTGTACAATGTTACAATGTGTGAGTGATGTCAGTAGCCGCAGTTTCCACCACGTTTTACACAAAAACAACCCACTAAAAAACAGTCTTGTTATTTTTTCTTTTAAAAATAACTTGATGAGACCAGAAATAAGAGAGTTTACCTTCAGGATTTAACCTCTAAGGTGTTATTCCAGTGAATTATAAAGAAATATGGGTTTAATAAACTGGTATTTCTGCCAGAGCCTTGTTACTCAACAGCATCATTCATTATTTTGACCAGCTCCACAACTTGACTGCAACATACAACATACAATGTCTTACATCGTAATGGCTTTCTCTTTACAGCGTACGTGATTTATAGTTTTGTTAACAAGGCATTTGTTGCAGTGAAGCCGAACATGGTAGAGATCCTGAACAAGCCGGCGACGTTATCTTCGGAGCGATACGTCAACCTCGTGTGCGTGTCGGAAGGAAGCCGGCCGCCGGCGCAGCTCACCTGGTACAAAGATAACAGGAAATTCAAGAGCTCGAGAGTGAAGGTAACACTATGGAATTGCCCTGAAGGCTCTTGTGTCTGATTTTAAATTGTGTCAGTCGATTTTGGTCTGCATTCTGTGCACATAATACTAAATCAACACGCCTTTTTATATTGGGCTTTCTTTATTTTATATTTTATACAGTTAATGTTAATATTTTTTATCTGATATCCGTCTAATACCCCGTTTACACTCAGCTCATGTCCGTGTAAATGTGCGGAGACATGAGCAGGAACTTGGGCAATGCGAGAATGTAAACAGGCCACTTCCATGTCCACTCGCGTTGCCGCTCGCGTTGCCCGTGTTGCAGACATATGGATAGCAACATTTCCGTCCACGCGAATGTCTAAATGTAAACGCAGTATAAACCTCAAATATGACGCCAAAACAGAAGAAATCTGGTTCAACCTTGCTTTATTTGTAACAAAATTTTAAGTAACAATCCCAGTCGATAGCATGATACAATAAATATTGGCGGTTCCTACTGTTAATATTAGTTGTTAGGTAAAATAAACTTTATTGAAACCTCACTTGACCACCCCTATTAATAACAATGTAAAAAAACTGGCCAAGTGCGAGTCGGACTCGCGCACGAAGGGTTCCGTACCATTATCTATAAAAACGTCAAAAATCACGTTTGTTGTACGGGAGCCCCCTTAAATATTAATTTTATTCTGTTTTTTAGTATTTGTTGTTGTAGCAGCAACAGAAAAACATTATCTGAGAAAATTTCAACTGTCTAACTATCATGTTTTATGAGATACAGCCTGGAGATAGACAGACGGACAGCGGAGTCTTAGTAATAAGGTCCCATTTCACCTTTTGGGTACGGAACCCTAAAAAGAAATGTAGAATGTTCAAACCAATAATTAAACGCAAATTAAATACCGTCAATAATCTACTCGATGAAGGAACTGACACGTACATAATTGTACACACGGATACGTATCAGTCTATATATTATACATTGCTCCCCTTTATGTCCTTGTGTTAAGTTTTAATAAATAATAAGTATTTGTGGACTCTCCACACAGCAATCTAGCCCCAAACTAAGCAATGCTTGTAATATGGGAAATAGATAGCTGATCCGAGAACAAACATTCGTGTGATGAACATAGATGTTTGTTCTCTGTCTGGGTGTTATATGTTTATAACATTATAAGCATGTATTACAAAAAAAAAGGATATTATGTAATATATCAGCTATCTGGTTGGGGCTAGATAGTGTTGTGTGGAAAGTCCAACAATATTTATTATTATAATTTATTATAATACTTATATCGGTTTTTTTTGGGAAATTCATTCTTATAATTTTCTTATAATAGCACCCAGACAGAGAATAAACATCTATGTTCATCACACAAATCTTTATTGTTCTCGGTGCGGGGATCGAACCCACGGCGTACCGCGCCTATCTTCTTTGGATTTGTGTAGTAATCTTTATCCATGTGTGTGTTTAATCTATAACTAGTAGTTCGCCCCGAACTGAGATCTCGTGATGCGACCCGACGAACGCACCAAAACTTTGAGTAGGTGGTAGTCAAAGGCAAGTCCAAACATTATGTTAGGACTTTTTTCTGACTACCGCCTACTAACTTGGTACGGTAACCAAGTTTCAACTCTATTGGCCTATTTATTGAAGAGTTCCGTTGAACAGACCTTGGCTCCATCATCAGACCTGGTCGTTGACACCATTTTATGAGAACTGAGTACCTCTTTAATTTATTTCAAGAAAAAAAAATAAGAAAAAGCAAAGTAACTGGCCGACCAGTAGAAAAACCTTGATGCCAACGAAACTCTTAGAGATGGGAGCTCTTGGGTCGCTGGTTATTTTAATTTAACTTTTTTGTTGTATCTCAAAAACCGAGCGTCCCAGAAAAAAAGTAAAAATTGTTTTGGAATGTCCAAACAAAGCCCTTTCGTATGACATGTAACTTGATTTTTTTAAGTCACTTTTTTTATTTTTGCCCCCTTAAAAAACCCCATATCTTAAAAACCCTTCATCCGATTTTACTCATATACTTACCAGTAAATTTCTCAAGTACAAGCTGTCGTCTTATCAAATTTCATGCAGATCGGATCAACGGTTCGAAAGTTATGGCCAGACAAACATACATACATACAGACATACATACATACATACATACATACATACATACATACATAAAATGCCAAATCGCCCAAGTTGAAACTAAAGATCTTCGTTCGCTTCGCTCACTCGATCAAAATTATCAATGTACATACAGTTGTTTCATAGAAAACATTGGACCTCGCTTCGATTTTAGATCCAAATCAATCCATTCTCGCGGAGCACTTTATAATTATATATTTATTATCATATAGTAGTTTTTAAACTCTCGCGATCATAACACATATTTAAAAGTATTACACGGGTATTTATCGCGTTTACCTTTATTATTTTCCCGACGTTTCGGCTATGTTGCAATAGCTGTGGTCGCAGGCAGACTGGAGCATTGAACTTGAGATCTACCGTCGTCGAGAAGTGGAAGCAGTTTCAACAACTACCCTCACTTGATCGTCAGAATCCATAATGTCCGTGTTCACACTACGACACACAACACTGACAGTGTCCGCACACTTCGATAACACATCGCGACGTACACACTTACCAATGACGGGATTCCACGAAGAAGAAAGTCTGAATCCGTCTTCACGCGAGATCTAGATATGTGTCAAGATCGCGAAAGTTTAAAAAATACTAAGAGGTTGAATACCAATGAATAAGAGTAGTAGAGCTCTTTGTGAAGGGCTCGTCCGGGGAAGTACTATCACCAAGCCTTTTTCTGCCGCCAAGCAGCGTCGCTGTGTTTCGGTTTGAAGAGTGTGGTTGCCGGTTTACCTAATTACGGTCACATGAAACTTAACATCTGTATGACTCAAGTTGATGGACGCAGGGCAGTGCATCGTAGGGCACGTTCCTATTGTGCGTGACATACGATGCAATGCTTTGTTAAAGGTGATGGTTACCACTTAATATCAGGTGGGCCACCTGCTTGTTCCATCAGCTAGTTGTATAAAAAAAAGCAATAACCAACGAATGCCCAAACCAAGTTATTTTTAAATTATTATTTATGTTATGTTTTTGACTACTATTCTTATAACTTTGCATCTGCGACTTTTTCATTCATGCCCTTTATTCTAGACAACACTAGCGAACAACGAGACTTGGGTGAGCAGTCAAATCCAGTTCATGCCGTTGCCGGAAGACGACGGGTCTCAGTTGAAGTGCCAGGCGGACAACAGCGCTCTGCCCGGCCAGAGCATAGAGGACTCGTTCAAACTCGATGTTGTTTGTAAGTATCACTACAATATATATTATAATTACATCTGTATGCCTCAAGCTGATGGACGCAGGGCAGTGCATCGTAGGCCATGTTCCTGTTGTGCGTGACTTACGAGGCAATGCTTTGTTATAGGTGATGGTTACCATTTTACATAAGGTGGGCCATCTGCTTGTTCCATCAGCTAGTTGTATAAAAAAAATGCCTTTCTCTGCTGCCAAGCAGCGTTGCTATTTCGGTTTGAAGAGTGTTACCGGTGAAATTACAGGTACATGAGGCTTAACATCTGCATGCCTCATTTTGTTATAGGTGATGGTCACCACTTTACATCAGGTGGGAGCCCACACCTACAATTTGCATCCCAGCTATGGGGAATGAGTGCTGCCGATTTAATTTTTTGTCATCGTTATGTACCTACACCATTGAAGCAATAATAAATGATTCATATGATCAAATGGATAAAAAAAATATACTAGTGGTTAGGGTTAGGGCGTGATTGAGCGTCCTCCTCCTCGCGTCGTATACCTCATTACTGAGGGTCGTGATTCCCCCGACGTTCAAAGAAAGAAAATGCATTTTTTTGACACACCTACCTACACACAAAACGGACAATGGACAGGTACAGGCATAACCAATAGGTAGGTAGGTAGGAACCTTCTAAATGAAAACACACACACAAACAAGGTCCAGACTCAGCTTTTTGAGCCATTACAGTTTTAAATAATAACTGAATACTGGAGTTTTTCGGCCACATCGCTCGGAAAGATGGGAACACCCTTTAACAGCCTATGGTTACTGGAAAGGTCGAAAGCGCCCAAGAGGTCGAAGTCCACTTATATGGTCTGACCAAATGCGCTCATCAGTGAACACCAGGCATCACAATGCTCTTCACAATGCCAAAGACAGGCATAGATTTTGACAGCCTTCACAGCTCAGTTGGTGAGGCTCTGCCTTCTGCGCCGTAGGCCGTGGGTTCGATCCCCACCGAGAACAAACATTTGTGTGATGAACATAGATGTTTGTTCTCTGTCTGGGTGTTATATAATATTATAAGTATGTATTTACAAAAAAGTATATACATATACATATTATATCAGCTATCTGGTTGCCATATTACAAGCTTTGGCTTAGTTTGGGGCCTGATAGTGCTGTGTGGAAAGTCCACCGATATTTATTATTTATTATTAGATGGCGGACCATCGTGATGGAGCCACAAGCTAATAATATCCAAACATTGTAACTTTCGCATTTTAGTAGGAAGTAGGACTTGAAGAATAAGTATTAAAAAACAGCACATAATGTACAAAAAAATATACATACATAAATATGCACATATGTTGTAGGTATATTTTCATTCACGCTGTAACAACTTAACCGATTTGGAACAGACATAGTTCGTGATAGCATGTTACTTTTTATATAGCTACAGTCAGCGACAACAGTTGAAAACCATTTTTGGTTTGTACAGTTTTAATATTTCTTAAACCGGGACGTAACATAATGACGTCTTAGTGATTCAATTCAAGACCTACTATTTCTATATATTTTTACAATCTATTTATTTAAAATAAATGATTCTTATTCTTATTTTAAACTATTGTGGGTTGACAAATTCGATGACTTTTATTCTGCCGTGATGCGGTTTATATTTTGGTAAACTATTTTATGTCATACTGATCAGAAGCTGAAAATATTATGCTAAATAAAACATCAAAAATGGATTCAGTCCACTATAATAGTGAATAAGAATCATTTATTGTAAAACTGTGTAAATAGAAATAGATTTAGACAAGTTTAGATCTTTATTCGACGATCTGCCGTAAACCAGAATATAACATGCAGACCGAAATATCCTATTTTTTGGTAAGCCTTTCTGAATTTTTAACAACAAAAGGTTTTTGTGGCAAACGTTTTTTGTTATTCAAAGAGTTTAAAAAAAAGGCATTGAACAACATAAATTGTTCTATATATCTACTTCTATCACTAACTGAAAAACAACGCGAGCGACGACGCGAGCATATTTTATTGTTAATATAATTTTTAAAATACGTGAAATTCATCAGGCCTCAAAGTGAAGTCAGGTGTATATTCTGTAGCATATTTTAGTCCACACCATTTTTATTTATCGCCACCAAAAAAATTTACATCAATACGTATACAGCTCGCGTGTTTGCTCCCAGTCAATGGCAATCTGCCTTAATACCACGCAATGCAAACAAAATACAATCAAAGGCACCCTCATCTTGAAAAATCCTTACTCCATGTTATTCAGGCACATACAAGTGCCAATAGACTCAGAACTCAACTTTTTAGAGCGTTCTCTTTATGAAAATTGCAAAACACTGTAAGCACCCTGAACGTGTGATAGCTTTCTAATAAGGAAGAATAAGTGCATCGTAGGGCACGTTCATATCCTGACTTGCAAGGCTGCTTTGATGGCTACCACTTAACATCAGGCGAGGTATCAGCTTGTTCCATCAACAAGAAGTACAAAAGAATATCCTTAGCGGAGATGTAATACCTATTAAATCAAAAATTCTAAACCTTGAATCCCGTCACGTTTTAAGAGTAGTAGAGCTCTTTGTGAAGGGTTCGTCCGGGGAAGTACTACCACCACGCCTTTTTCTGCCGCCAAACAGCGTTGCTGTGTTTCAGTTTGAAGAGTGTGGTTGCCGGTGTAATTACAGGCACATGAGCCTTAACATCTGTATGCCTCAAGTTGATGGACGCAGGGCAGTGCATCGTAGGGCATGTTTCTATCGTGCGTGAATTACGAGGCAATGCTTTGTTATAGGTGATGGTTACCACTTCAGCTAGTAGTATAAAAAAAAAACATCAGGCGAGGTATCAGCTTGTTCCATCAACAAGAAGTACAAACGAATAACCTTAGCGGAGATGTAATACCTATTAAATCAAAAATTCAAAATCCCGTCACGTGATGTCATTTGAGACGACTGATGTTACATCATATGCCTACATGCTTATTATTCATCTATTCTGCTTATCTTTGGAGAATGATGAGCCGTAGCCTGAATTTTACACTTGATGCGCGAACTCCAAATTATGCTATCAAGAGAATTGGCAAGATGTCAGGAGACATTACGGACGGCGCTATATTGTCAGTTCATATTTAGATATGAAAACGAGGCGTAATTGTTTGTTCAAATCAAGCGCTCCGTCTCGAGTCTCGAATCTACGATGACACAATTAGCGAAACTTCTTAATTCGTGAAGACTCGTTCCCTAAACGAATATTGCTACAAAATAAGCAGTAAAGGAGCTCAGCTTAACCGGTTCGCACATCTCTAACATCGTTAAGCTTAATTATCATTGCTACTTAGGCGCCCGCTCAGCACATCCGCATGGCTGACGCACCGCCCTTCTGGGAACAGCTCTAAAACAATCAACAATGTAAGCGTGTACAAAGAAACAGCTCCACTTTGATCCCCAGGCACGGTAGATATTCCTTCAGATCTCTCAGTACCTTACCAAGTACCAAATCACGATTATTTAAGAATTTCTAAGGGGGGTAGTCCAAGCACATTGGGCACATACCCACTTGTTGTAGTAGTTGGTATTCCATACGTGACAGGTTGCAAACTCATCGCCACTGATAGAATACTAGCTAGGAGCTAGAAAAATCCATTGGTGCACTGAATTTGTACCCACGACCTTACGATAAGAAGGCAGGGTCCCATTAGACTACCAGTGTTCTTTCGCGAGTACACAACGCTCTACAAACTTGACGAGGTAAGAAAAATCTATTTTTAAAAGTTAGGTATCTTAACGATCTAAGTTCACTTAACAAATAACTGATAAAAAAGTACTTATAACTTTCTATCCTAACGAGGAACGCTGAATGAGGTCGAAGTTTGATAAAGTTTTCAAGAAATATAGATCCTTTCGGTGTAAAGTAAATTATAACTTATAATAGCTGATAAAAAAAAACTGAAACAACTTCACGCTTTTGATCTAGTTTAATTGACTTTAATTTGAGAAGACTCGAAGGTTGGTTCTGAGAATACCAACTTCAAAACATAAGTATAATATTTATATATAAATATAAGTATATAATATAATAATAAAGTAAATAATAATTATGTTACCCAATCAGACAATTGTACCTCTAGAATAAGATCATTTGTAATAAATATCGTTCAATCACACTCACACACATACACACACATAAGAGACTTGTGTAATCAGGAGAGGCCAAACATACACACATGCACAGTTTCTGTTAAAAAAATTAAATCTTTTATTGGCTTTTTTTTTAAATAATAAGCTATTATAGCTATTAAAGCTCTCTATGAAGCTAACTACTGTATTTATTTGTGCCACCAAGCATTGCTCCTTAAATTCTGATTTGAAAGGTATGGCTGCCGGTGCAATTTACAAGCACATGGAGCTTAGTACCATTATCGTTCCGCACGGACATAGTATAGTGTACGTTGAAAAAAGGGCACGTCCGCAATGGATGAGCTCTGAAGATTAATGCAGTTGTTATAAGTAGAGGAACTACCTCTATGCCTATTTCTACCGTCAAGCAGCGGTGCTGTGTTTCGGTTTGAAGGGTGTGGGTGCCGGTGAAAAATACAAACTCACATATGTATACTTCAAGTTGACGGACGCAGGGCTAAGCATCATGTCAAACAGTATTTATTCAATAAAATCACAATGATCACTTTGAAACGTCTTAAAGCTAGGTGATTTCAGGTGCCAGTTACACGCGGCCAAAGCCTAGAAGAACAGGCAACAAACTTACGGCTTGGTTCCTATCGCTCTTTTGTATGATCCTTGTTACAATGTATTATAATACAATATTGAAGCTCCAGTATGGTGCCAATCGAATTTAGTGAGGCCTAGGAATAACAGAAAAAGGTAAGGGTAATAAAATTCATAAAACAATACAACAATCTATTTAAAGTAAAGCAAAAAAAAACATTGTAGGGCACGTTCCTATTATGCGTGACTTTCACAGCTAATACTTTTTTTTATACAACTAGCTGATAGAACAAGCATATGGCTCACCTGATGTTAAGTGGTAACCATCACCTATAACAAAGCATTGCCTCGTAAGTCACGCACGTAGGAACGCGCCCTACGATGCACTGCCCTGCGTCCATCAACTTGAGGCATGCATGTGTTAAGCCTCATGTGCCTGTAATTACACCGGCAACCACACTCTTCAAACCGAAACACAGCATACTTACATACTTTATTATAGGTGATGTTTGCCATTTAAGATTACCACATAAGGGCTATCTGCTTTTTCCACCGGGAAGTAAATAGTATAAAAAAATAGTAATAAAACAAATTATTGTATATTGTAAAGGATTGCCGTGTACGCCTGTACAATTCAGTAAAGTTCAGTGTGGCTTTAGGAGCGTGCTTATTATACTGAATGTAACTAAAGGGATTCATATAATAAATTCACAACCATGTGCAAAGCTTTTAATAGAAACACTCCATAAGAAAGTGCGAACAATTTAAACTCGCTTCGCAACCGTATTGTAATTAAGTTTGATTACCTTCATGATTATGAGCTCCGAATGTGCTTTCGTGTTACTTACGAGAGGTTCATTAGAAGAAGCATGAAGCTATATTATAACTAAAAGCGTGGGTTCGATCCCCACTCGATCGAGAAACTTTGTGTAATTAAAATGAAAAATATTTTACTTCTGTAGCGAATCTAAGTGTAAATTTAGAGTGTTGAGGCCCTCTTATAATGAAATACAAGCTGGTGCCCGCGACTTCGTCTGCGCAGGATTAGTCACAGAATATCTTTATAAATTGTAGCCTATGTGTTATTCTGATGTATAAGCTATATTATTGTACAGTTTCATTAAAATCCATTCAGTAGTTTTTACGTGAAAGAGTAACAAACATCCATCCATCCATCCATCCATCCATCCATCCATACTTACAAACTTAATATTATCCTATTTTATCAGTAACATTTTGAAGTAATTTTACAAAAACACTACAACAATTAAAACAGAAACATTAGGACTGTATTTGTATTTTATATTTCTCTATGTATTTGTAAAAGTAAAAAGAAAGTATATAAGTATTCCATCAATTGTTGAGTTCACATACACTTGTTACACACAAATATGTAGTAACTATTTATTACAGTTTTCCACCATGTTATGAAGATAGTGGTTTGTTCTCGGTATAGGTGTTATATTGTATTATAAATATGATCAAAAAAATTGTATACCATTATCTACAAAATGTAGAAACGTGCCAAATGTGATTCGGACGTACGTCTGACTACTACTTTAAGACAAACTCACAGAATCTTGATTTGGTACTTGGTCCTGAAGTAATCTGAGGGAATATCTACCGTGCCTGTAAGTCGTGAACCTGTAATTTTATTATATAATTATATAAATATGCTGCATAAAATAAAGAAAAATGGCTATCCCTTTAGACACCTTGGCTTAACTAATTTGTTTGTTGTTAAATGTGAGCCTATCTATGTATGTATTTCTTAAAATTCACTCAGCTCGAATTGGACGAAAATAGCTCCATTTCAGGCATTTGCAAACTATCGTTAACACACAAGTAGGGTTATCTGGTCGGTTAGTTAAGGCGAAGACAAGAGCTAATGTGACTCTCGCTCGCACGTTTCGACATTTTGAATGATATAAAATCACTAAACTCATTTTCGAAAAATCGCAATTAACCATT
Source organism: Chloroclysta siterata (assembly GCA_932294275.1). Classification (NCBI taxonomy): domain Eukaryota; kingdom Metazoa; phylum Arthropoda; class Insecta; order Lepidoptera; family Geometridae; genus Chloroclysta; species Chloroclysta siterata. Next base: position 7,701,153 of record OW028590.1, read on the forward strand.
TTATGTGTAATCACATTGCACACAGTTTAGTAAAAATTTCATTTTGATCGATACAAGTTTTCCTACTTAAAAGTTTGCTTATGTACGAAAACTAGTAAAGCATACTTTTAAGTAGGAAAACTTGTATCGATCAAAATGAAATTTTTACTAAACTGTGTGCAATGTGATTACGCACAAAATGGTTGATTGCGATTTTTCGAAAATGAGTTTAGTGATTTTATATCTTTCAACATGTCGAAACGTGCGAGCGAGAAGTTGTTTGATAGTTGTCAGCCCCTTAAGCGTGCGCGCTCCGGCAAATAGAGCCTCCGGTCACTAGCCACTTCCATGCGTTACCAGCACAGCTCTCGAAAACGGAACTTTCCACAGACAGTTTATCCAGTGCCACCAACTTGCCTCAAACTAATTTCGTCTAATTTAGTATGTGGCTGACCGACGGACTCAGACGCATGCCTTAAGGCTACTTCCGTCGGACACCTTCCTGTCTGAAGGATTAATTTGACTTTGTCCGTCTCAGTACCGCTTAAACGTTTGACATGGTACATTTGTACAAACCACAACTTTGTTGGTTGCGCAACAAAATAAGATCCTGATATTAGTAATTTGATCCAATGTACTTTTTACCAAAATTAAATAGGAAATAGAATATAATTGTTTATATTTTATTTGGAATTTAAACATTAAAATAAAACACAACAAAACGAAATAAACATAGGAGATACCTTGAAGAGTAATCAAATCAAATAAAATCAAATCATTTATTGTTCGTGAATCTGGGTTTTACAAAAATTAAGATGGTTGGTGTTGGTAAAACATAATAAAAACAAAAACTAATCTAGGTAGGTAAACCTACACCGTTGTAGATGCGACTAGCATTTGCATGAGGCAAAATGGTTCAAATTCAGCTTAATGATTAACAGACGCACTTAACAGTCACAAGCCGCTAAAGACTTTCATGACAAACCAAAACCTACGTTACGTTGGTTACCAATCCCGAAACATATATTCACAGATCTATCAAAAGTTTATTCTAACGGTTCTAACGAACCCGCACCGCACACATCTGAGCTGGTCATTGACATTTTGCGCCACTGAGGCCGTCTGTTGAAATTATGATCCAATAACCGTAAATGTGAATGTGACCTTTCACGAAGTCCCAGTTTAGTTTTAAACTTCAGCTCGCTCTGGCTCTACTTTCTATTGACAATAATTTTGTAACAGACTTCCCACAAACAGTATCAAAAGCTTACACGCGCGGACGAAGCTCAGTAAAATATAATTAAAACCTTGTTAGTGTTCGAGACCACACACAACATCAACACTTTACATCCGTTGAGGAGAGGCCAAAAACTAATTCTGACTAGTAGCGGAACCGCCCCTCGCACCCGGCGAATCTGGATGGCAAAACGCTCGAAGGGATTAAAACGGGTTTAACACCACGTTCTAATGCCAAAACACAACTTCGCCAATTTATTTACTGGCTTAAAGCCTAGAGCCGTTTCATTTTCCTTTTAAGAAATCAATGCCTTACCGTTGCTAATGGATGGTCATCTATTGAAATGCGCAAGAAAAGCCGCCGACTCTATTAAAAGGGAAAATTAATTTTCAAATAAAATAAATTGTGTTTAGTTGTCCTCGGCGAACCATTACGCATTTAGAGCGGGAGAATTTCGCTGCCTCCCGGCGCGAATCGTTTTGGCAACAATTTAAACGTTGGAATCGTAAATGTTTATTTGGAGAACGAGTGTTTCCTTCGGCCGCGGGGCGATGTCGTTATAGGTCTTTAATGGCCAATAAAGTGTCAACGCCCGCTCCTAGCCGCAGATAAGTGTTCACCTGAAGCACTGCCCCGGTGGAAATAGGGAAAGAAATCTAACGCCTTTTTCTCTAACTTATAGTAGCTATTTAGCTCCATTTTTATGATGCAATTACTACATTTCACTCTTTGAAAAGAGACTGCTTGAAAATGTATCGAAGTAAACAGAAATATTGAAAACAATTTATTGCATACCACACGATAATCACGCATACCTTTATCAAAAAAATATGTTATATACAATGGACTTAAGCATAAGTTATACTTAAAATAATTACTAATACTAAAATAGTTACAAAAACATAGCGTACAATGGCGTTCAAGGAGTTCAGCCATTCGACGAGCGGAACGGACGAAAGAACGTTGGCGTGATGATCACGACGATCAAGAGAAGTACTGGTGGAAAATTGCCACTGATCGGATGATTTTGTGGAATACTGTTGCCTGGCGGGCAACAGACAGTCAAACGCAAAAACGTTTTTTTTTTTATACAAACCCTGTCACAAAAAGAATTTGGCAAAATGGGATTAGTGAGGGACCGTGAAATGATGTTTTCCAAAATAACAAAATGAAGATGAATGATGTAGCTGAAATTGATTTTCTTAAGACCAAAGGCTATAAATATTACAGCATCAAAATCAATAGAAAGTCGATGGAGCGCATTCATTCAAATGTAAAGGACCGTGATGGATTTTTTGTGTATCTTTTCTTTGACATCACTAAGCTTTATTACTTGTCTATAGAAAGGAAGTTTTACAGGTTTCTACAAAATGCCATTGGAGAAAATCTTTTAAAACAAAAAAAATATATTTATATTATACTCTTGAATTCTATAGGTTTATTTTTTAAAGTATCGTCTTGTATCAATAATATAACTAATTAAATATATTGTCGCGAAATAAATCATCATAATTAAATATATAAAGTTTGGGCCTAGTTGGTGCTGTGTTATGGCCTAATATTTATTTTATTTACATATATTTTGCTTCGGCGAGTAAATATACCAATATTCACTTTCCAGAAAACATTCATTTTTTACATAACTATTCCATATCAGTGCATATTTACAAGTCAAAACTTACAAAAATATCGTGCACAGAAAAATGAGTGTTGCAAAAGGCTGGGAATAAAATCCTTGAACCGTACAAGCATGGACTACATTAAACCGCGTTATCGCCTGCCGCAACCGCTGACATCGCGCCACTCGCTTTTTATGAAACCGCCTGTATTGCCACGCAGACCATTTATGGTCCACAGACAAAGTTTTGACGGAATTTTAAAGCGATAAGCACCCTTATCGTTTGGGGAATAAGCGTTTGAGGTTCAGTTTGGATATCCGCGTCGCAATCTAGTTAGTCACTGGCTCAATCCCGTTTTATAGTCTACTATACCTTGGGTGTTGGGTGTTTGGTGACTTGTTTTTGACTTTGCATAACAAACAACATTTCTCGTACTACCGAATTTTAATTTTTAAGAACTTTTTTTGAAGGGTGCTTCCGTGGAAGCAGCTTGAGGCACATGAGGCTTAACATCTATATACCCCAAGTTGATGGGCGCAGGACAGTGTGTGACTTGCGAGACAATGCTTTGTTATAGCTGGCCACTTATCATCTGCTTATTCCACCAGCAAGTAATTAAAAAAAAACAGTGATATCTCGATATGTGTAATGTTCATTTATATTTCAGTGTGCTTGTTTCAGATCCTCCAGTGGTGTCACTTTCGCTTGGCAGCACACTGAACCCCAACGACATCAAAGAAGGCGATGACGTGTACTTCGAATGCTCAGTCAAAGCCAATCCCAGAGAACACAAAATATCATGGTACCATAATGTGAGTAACCTATGCTAAAACAAATATTACTTAATAAAGAAAGAAATACGTTTATTTGTTGCACAAACATACTACAATTAAGATTAGGACAAAAGCGTCTAAGTACCTACTAACAGTTGAAACTAGTGTAGAAGAGACGTGTAGTAGAGAAGGGTAGGAACAAAGAGTAGGTGCAGAGTAGTCCTCCATATGTCAAATAAGACAAACGAAAACGAAATGCTGCTAACTATCCATAGATGAATAAAAACATCCTTAAAAAGTCCTAAGGCACTTGGTACTAAGATATCAGGGGGGATATCTACCGTGCCTAGGGATCAAAGTCATGAAGCTGTTTCTAGTTTATTTTTCATAAGAACGACGAATGCTTAGATTGCGAATCTGGTGGTGTATAACAATATTATTTCGTTTATATGACTAAATGTTCCTTGAAGGGTGATCTAATCTCAAGAGCCTAATAAAGAATCCAGTAACTGCGGCATATCAGACACGCTATTCAGAAAATTAAATCTTTCCATTTCTCACGGATCCGACCGAATTCAAAAGAAATCTTAATTTTACGATCCCTCAAGTAGAAAATTAAGAAAAATGGACACAATAGGCAGGTAAATCTGAGTTCAGGATTGATGAAGATAAACAGCTTGATGGGCAAAAAAGGTTAAATTAAATTATTTCCGTGGGTTTGTGTCGTCTCTCTTGACGGAAATGTATGATTGATGACATTTTGTTATACGAAAAAGTACTATTATAAAACTGCCGACACTATTTTGCACTATATATATCTACGATAACTTACTTCGTCATCATCAGTCCGACAAGTCCACCGCTGGACATAGGCTTCTCCTATACTTTTCCAGGAAGTACGATTCTGAGCACTCTCGAAGCTCTCCATCTACCGATTTCCCGCAATCCCCAAGATGTCAGATCATTGGGTAGGAGGGCGTCTCACGCTTTGTCTTCCGGTACTTCCGGTTTTGCCAACTTGTTTTTTCGAATATGTTATTTCGTTTTCGATAATTCGGATTTAGTTTTCTAGCGGATTTTGTTTTTAAAATCCGAAAATCAAAAAACAAGTTGTCAAAACTCAGAATAGACTCAAATCTGGGTGGCCCTTCGAGCACCTTTATTCTCCAGCGGTCATTCATATAGGTGCTTAGTTTGACAGCACAGCTGCAAAATAATATAGTCAAGAAAAAAAAAGGGTCTGTTGTTATTGAGTAGCCCTGAATATTGAATATAAAAAGTATATTGGACATTTAGTTAATACCAAAATGAAAAGAATCATATAAGAAATTTTATTTGTTTTATTTACTCACTGACCAGAACTCTGTTATTTTAATCGCTTCTCAAAATATGACTACTGTTGAAGGCAAGCTATTTATTTAGCAGCGGTATGAATAATCAGCTGAATTTAATGTACGTTTTCAATAATAGTTTAACGAGGTTTTCATGGTTTTGTTTTTACAAATTATTATTTTGTTTTGTACCTACTTAAAAAAAATCACAACGGTCTACAGATACCTCAACTGTTTCATGTCATTGTGTATTTTGTACAATTTGTAAATACTTGTAATATAACAGCTATCTGGTTCCCCTAGGTCCCTGGCCCTCTAGGCTAGTGCTGTATGGAAAGTCCACCAATATTTATATTAATTTTATTTTTTATTTATGTATGTTTTCTTATCTGTATAGGATAAACCAGTTTTACAAAACGTGGTGTCCGGGGTCATAGTGAGCACAAAGTCCCTTGTGCTACAGAAAGTCACAAGAGATCATGGAGGCGAGTACTCGTGTCGGGCGACCAACGCGTTGGGGGAGACTGCTAGCGAAGTGACGCATCTCAGTATTCAATGTAAGCTATATAAATAGATTATACAAGGTGTTCCATAAGTTGTGTATATAAACTTCAGGGGGCTAAAGTACCCATCAATATGAACAACTTTTTCTAAGCAACCAACACTGTGAACGCGAAAAAAAAAACAGCTGTCTCATACAAAAGTTCAATACCTACCAGGCTAAAATGTATGAAACAGCTGTTTTTTTTTTCGCGTTCACAGTGTTGGTTCCTTAGAAAAAGTTGTTCATATTGATGGGTACTTTAGCCCCCTGAAGTTTATATACACAACTTATGGAACACCTTGTATATATGTACATAGAATTTTTTACAGGCCATTTGGTAGTAGCTCTTACTTCTCTGCTGTGGGTTCAATCCCCACCGAGAAACAATTGTATTGTTTTTTTCTGTCTAAGTGTTATTGATTTTATATTATCGTATTTACCAATACACACATTTGAATTGAATTCACACAAAATCAAATTAATTATTTTCAATATTCACGTATAAAATATTGAATTTTCCGAATGTTTGCTTCGCTTGTCACTGTTTCATTTTGTTTTTATTTAAGGATGATTTTATTTAATTAGTTAATTAATTACCAGCTCCCCGAAGTTAGATCTATATATGCTTTGAAAAGGCTCTAGTGTTTCCATCAAAGAACTTCAGTCAAAGTGGGTTTGCTAGCTTACATAACGCTTCTACGTACTTCATTAAATACAAAGTGGATATCCAAACACCAATTTTGCTGAGCTTAGAAGTTTCCCTTTGGATTAAACCTGAACTTTGGCTCTCACTGGCTTTTGCGATGAATAAGAGCTAGCAAAGTGATATTGATGGAAGTTGACTATCGTCAAAAAAAAATAGGACTGGTTTTTTGCACTTTTTAGCGCGACTGCTATCTTCTTGTCCTTATCGAACTTCATGACGGGTCGATATCGCAGGTTTTTTTTTCTCCACTCGTCTCTATTAGCAGTGGCATGACAGTCCCTTCTTTCCATCCAACTATCCATCTAAACAGCTTCCTTTAATCTTTAGTTATGTAATACCCTTTAGGTTTTGACAGCCTTCACAGCTCAGTTGGTAGTAGCTCTGCCTTCTGCGCCGTAGGCCGTGGGTTCGATTTCCACCGAGAACAAACATTTGTGTGGTGAACATAGATGTTTGTTCTCTGTCTTGGTGTTATATAATTTTATAAGTATTTACAAAAAAAAAAGTATATATGTAATATATCAGCTATCTGGTTCCCTTATTACAAGCTTTGGCTTAGTTTGGGGCTAGATAGTGCTGTGTCCTCCAATTTTTTTTTTTTATCCATATAAACAGCTTCTTATAATGTTTATTTGTGTACTACCCTTGGTTTTCCAAAACTATACAAAGGTTAAATGTAATCGAACGCTTTTCTATCTAAATATTCTCGTTGCATGCCTGAATGTACCCATCCAAAATTAATACAAACCTAAATTCACTATTTGGATATAGACCGCGGCCTTTTAAAAATCGGACGGCAGACATTTCCTCCAATTTGTTCAACTTTAAAAAAGTAGTTGAACTAATTGGACTGAAAATTACAATAAGTTCAATCACACCATTTTTATTAATAAAACAGGGTTAAATAAAAAAACTATTCCTACCATGAATTTTAAAACCGGCAAAGTCGATACCAGAAAATATCAGGTACCAGGTTAGCAGAAACGACGGAGAGGTACGTACGTTAAAAATAATGTTATTTTTGACAGCTGTCAAAATATTATTTTTGCCACCACATATTTTTCCATACTAATAAGATGGTATTTAATGCTCCTTATCCTTGGAATATTATAATCACTCAGATATGGGCGTAAATATAAATAAAATCAAAGCAAACACTCATAATAATACAATGCCATAATTGGACACAAATTGCTGTTAGAATAAATTTGAATTGAAGCCAAGTGTAAGGTCGATTGTGATACGATTTTATTGAAGTTTATCCTCAAGAGTCTATTGTTAAAAATTAATTACACGCACTTAAAAAACAGGAAGACTTTTTCATAAATTCGGAAAATCTAAAAAATAGAATAAAATAAATAAGTAAACAACGAAGGACGCGGGACATCAATAAATTCATTGTCTCATCTGACATTCTCGTTCTTAAATTGGTTGTCTTTTGTTATATTTTATTTAGGATTCTTGAGGTTTGTCACAGCCAGGGTGTGGAAATGACGGAATGGAAGTACAATTATATTAGAGCTTTAAAACCTACGTTGTTGGTAGTAGAGTAGAGCACTTTAAAAGTAACAGGAAATCTTAGCATATTTAGCTCTAATTTCACCATGCTATGTTAGATTAACAAAAGAATAAAGGGCCGTTAAATATGTCAAAATGTACGCGTTTGACATCTAAGGTAAAATTTAGCCGTTAAATCTAATTAGTTACTAGTCCTTGATTAGTAACTACCAGAGCATGGTGAAATCAGCTCTTAATGTTTAAAAAAAATTATACAAACCAGTACATTAATAAATTTATTATAAACCAACAGCTTATTTTATATTTATTGTTCTTCTTTCGAGTCATTAATTTCCAAAATCAAGTTTATTTAATTATTTTAAGAAAATGTTAAGTTATTATTATACCAGGAAAAGGTCGTGTGCTCAAACCTCCCCCCTTGTCAGCAAAAGTAAGCAAAGCTCTTACCCCCTGTCCCATGCTTACGTAAGCATTTTTTTTTTTTATGTAAGTATTGTTTTTTTTTATTGATTCATGAGCAGCAGTGACGGAAGAAATTTAGACAAGTGAATAGCACGCGTCAATTCCCCTAGTTGGTTATAAGCGAGTACCTAAACGTATTCATTAGTTGTGGGAATCCCCGAATATGTGTTTCGTTTTCAAGCATAGACAATGTGTGGGTTGCCATATGTGTAAAAAAGTAAATAATTACTGCTGACGTAATCACCATCTAGAGCCACCATGTCATCAAAAATATGCAGAGCATAAATCCCAACGCCCCCTATAGTGCTTACATCATACTTGAACGGTCCCTCTTTTGTCTAATTTCGGAAGCTTTAAGGCAGCCCTAAAACTTCGTCACCATAAACTTACTCATACTTAGTCGAAAGCTCAGTATTTGTCAGAACTGAAGAGGTGAGTCATTGTGTCAGCATCAATCATAAGAGGGTGTTGAAAATTCACATCATCCCCGTCTCGCCGTCAAATTATCCGACTTGTTTTTGTTTCTTCCAAATTTTACGAAAATAAAGCTGAGGCGAACTCATTTGATTTGCTTTTCGATTGACTAAGATTTTTGTAAAGCATGTTTTAGTGTTTTGATAGTTTATACGCATACACATAACCCGCGCTATTATTTTTGACTTTTTTTATGCTACTGTTGTTAGGTGGTAACCAACACCTATAATAAACCATTGCCTCGTAAGTCACGCACGATAGGAACGTGCCCTATGATGCACTGACCTGCGGTCATCAACTTGAAGCATAGTGTTAAGCCTCATGTGCAATTTCACCGGCAACCACACTCTTCAAACCGAAACACAGCAATGCTGCTTAGCGGTAGAAACAGGCTCGATGATAGTACTTCCCCGGAGGAGCTCTTCACAAGGAGCTCTACTAATTTCTTTATTTTGAGTTATACGACCATTACTACGATGATAACAAAACCATCAAGTGATTCGTCATAGTCAAAGATCTCTATTAATCATTATTAGCACTTGATGATTTCAAGTTTCGTAATTCAGTGAGAAGTAGTTTTCGTTAGAGTTGATATCATTGCTGACATCAATCATATGGGAAGCCGCTGGCGTTGCCGTGTCGTAGATTTACGTCATCTCTGTTTCGGCTCGAATGCGGCAAAAGTACAGACGCACACATTTTAGTATGTGTTTATGCGAATTATTATTATTGTATATCTTATTTTCGAATTATAATTGATCTCTCAGATTACGTAGTTGAGAACAAAATATATAAAAGAACGGTTGTGACCAAGCCGTAAGTTTGTTGCCTGTTCTTCTAGGCCTTGGTCGCGTGGAACTGGCACCTAGATTCACCTAGTTTCAAGACGTTTCAAAGTGATCCTTGTAATTTTACCGAATAAATACATTGACTGTTACTTTGACTTTGAACGCGGTTCAATGCACATATAGCTCTTGATATATTATGCATAAAGGTACCTAACAATATACGTGCCTTCTGCTTATCCCAAGCTTTTTTCATATAAAATAACAGAATAAAATATATAGAATATTTTTTCTACGCTATAGCATTTTTGAAATATGAACCAGCCGTTAAAAGAACTTAATGCATTATATGTATTTTTATTATTGTTATTGGTTGATATGCTGTTTTTTTATTTATCTTAGGAGTTTTCTTATCGTCTGTACCCTATCCCCTTCTATTCGTTACCTTAGCTCGTTTGTTTCACTTTTGTACATTCCCAGCCGACAGTTTGTTCCGTTTTATTGAACCAAAGCCTGCAACGTCACAAATCTAAGGTGAAGAAATGCTGGTTGTTATACGCACGCGGCGCGCTATACTTACCTCCCTTAATATTAATCTGACTATATTTTCATATTCCCGCTGAGGTAGGGCATGCAAATTGTTATAGCTTGAAACATGTTGGATGAACAGGGAACAGTTTGCCGAAATTCGGGATTCGAGGAGGCGTTTCCATGTGAGCGCCGAAAGGTGCTATCGAATCGAACTTTGACCTGTGATCTGGCACCGACCCCTGACCTAGGTCTTGGGTTCAAACACAGCTAGACATCTTCCTAAGCGTTAAATTCGTGCTCTTTGATATAATATCACCTGCATACATATTAAACCTCTCTCGTCCTCTCTCTCATACTCAGTATATTATGTACTCCATGTGTTTTTTGCATTATTAATAACTTGAATAATTTGATTTGATTAATACTATAGATTGAAACGAAAGTAGGTATAAAACCTACTTTTTCTAGTTCAATATTCCTAGTTCAATATTCAAGTGTTCATAGTTTGAACACTTTACTATTTCGTAGGAAACCTTTCTAATTAAAGAACTGTAGTTTTCGATTGAATAAAAAATTCATTGTACTGCAATCGGTAGGTATGTCGGTTATGAAACCAACAACGACTCTAATGTGCACCAGCTATAATCTGAAATAATATGTGTTCTATCGGATCTTGAATTAATAAAGGCTACGATAAATATTATATTTTGTAATAAATACTACAACATTGCGTTAAAACAATGAAAAAGATAAAAAAATTAATTAAATAAAGCTGTGGTCTAAATAGGTTGAATAATCTGAGTCAAGCTTCTGGTGAAATCTGTATGCTTCACAAATTGAAGGGGCGTTTTAAGTCAGTGGTTTGCTCATTTGCGGCATTTCTGCTACGGCGTAGCAGCTACGAGCTACGAACTGTAATCTCCAAAGTCATGTGACGTCTGCCGATTCGTATTGAGCGCACGTAATAAATTCCAGACCGCATTTCCTTGTTGAAGAAAGTCTGTTTTCTCAGTCTCATTCTTACTATAGCAAAAAGATTGAATTTAAAAGAGTGGGTTTCAAAGAGCTGTATTCCAAATGCGCGAATTTTGATGGTCTAATGATGTAGTCAACACCACCTCTTTAGTAAGAGATAGAGCACTGGTGGTCTAGTGGTAGCGGCTCCGCCTTCCGATCCTAAGGTTGTGGGTTCGAAACCGGTCGTGCACCAATTCGGTTTTCTGTTCTAAAATGTATGTGCACAATGCCAGTACTCTCAAACGGTGAAGGAAAACATCGTGAGGAAACCAGCATGTCGTAGAAACTAAAAAAAAAAAGGTTCTATAACATGTGTCAAGTGCTCGAAAGAAGCCTCTTGAGGCGCACTTAAAATCCTTTCACCGCACTGTTTCGAAAAAAACTAGTGACACGACAAGAGAGAGAGAGAGTGTAATGTAATACCTTTTATCATTCTCTACATCTATAGATACCGATATTATTGTTCCCACTGATCGAAGGGAAATCTCAAACCCAATTCCGATAACAACAAGACGGTAGATACGGTGAAGATATTAATAAAAGGGGTCTTATAACAATGTAGCCCAAACTTTAGTATCCACGAAGTATCCCGCAAATAATACTAATTCCCGATTGCACTTTCCAGCCTATTGAATCTTATAACAGTAAGTAAATTTCTCTCAAAGGGGAACCCCTTCCTGTTCAAATATTTGAGGCTTTAATGAAAATCTAAAGCGAGGGAGAGCGCAGTTCGCAAGACACCTAAATGAATCATGGCTTGAGACTGCGCTTGCTTCGAGTTGGGCGGTAAAATTTATATATCGTCCAACTTTAGCAATGATTTAACGAACCAAATTTACAGCTTCTTTATCACTAAATGCTGCCGTTTGTAGCTCATGAACCCGATAGTTGCTTTCATTTCTTCTGATATTAAAGTACTGTTTATGTTCTTCCTTGGGATGTTTGTGAAAATCATAAAGCTTTAATGGTTTTTCTTAGTTTTAAGTACCCTCTTAACTTAACTTCCGATGCTTAGGGTTATATTTTTATAGTTTCATGTTTGGCGCTTTATTATATTTACTATCATCCATGTTTGTGCACTACCCCTCGGTTTTTTCAAAACTACACAAAGGTTAACTGGAAGAGAATGCTCTCTAGCATTAAGTTCACCTATTTACGATACATTTTGTTCTGTGCAATAAAGAATTTTCTATCTATCTATATTTGATTTTTGCAAATCAAAAATATATCCTGATGCGTTGATATGAAGTTTGGTGTTTTGTGGTAACAACAAACATCCAAAACCTTTTTGAGTGTCTGTAATATCCGCGCTTTGAATTAGCACCCGGACCGCAAATGGTTTTAGTCGGAATCGCAAATGTTGAAATAGAATTTAGAATCGTTTCCATGTTAATAAGATACTGTCATATAATGTGGAAATATTATTTTATTATTATTGTCAATATGTGCCAAATTTAATACCAGGACGTATCTCTACTTAACCTTAGACATCCTCAAAATATATTTGAGTTGGTCATAAAAAACCGTACCGTTCAAGGTCCGCTGCTGCAAACCTATTACTGTCTTTTTTTTTAATTATTCATTTGTTAATATTGTTGTTTCTCATTTGATAATATTGAAACAGGAACTGCAACTTTATGTCTCTGTGCAATATATTAAGTTGCTTATCATAACCCTATCAAAGGAAGTAGTAAATCGCTGTTGGTTCCCAAATAAAAAAAGTTAATTGTTTAATACCTAATGTCTTTTGACCAAGATGAGTGGAAAGGGGCGTTTTAAGTGGTCCATTTGATTGCCCAGTAATGGGATAGAACAAGCTGAAAAAACGGCTCTTAAATATCCTAATGTATTATGCAAGTATACCTTAGATAAAAATATTGCAATCTTTGTTTTTAAAAGTCTAAAGTTGAGTTGTGAATGGTTTTCGATTGACAAATAGCGTTACTCTGAGACGTTCAAATCCAACCTTAACAAAAATGCGAATTGAATTTTTTTTGACACTTCTCAAATAATGTTGTTTTTTTTTCATATTTGACTTTGTATAGCTACGATTTTATTCAACTAAGTGACCCATTAGATATTATGTACAACAAAGTTTTCACTTGTATTTTTTTTCTAACGTTTTAATGAAAGCAAGTGTTTTTCTCAAAGTGCAAAGCGCTAGGTTAAACATTTACTTAGCTGATGCAAATGTATTGTCTAAGCAAGCTACTCAACGTAATGTTACAACACACAACATTATGCCATAGAACAACTAAACCAAACCAATAACACTTTTCACATTATTTTGATTATCACACTGAAACATTTTATAAAATAGTGATTACAAAAGTTATATATGAAGGCGAACTTGGCTTTGTATCACTGGTTTTTGAAAGATTTGTCCAGCTTTATGACTCTTTTACTCATAATAGGGGCATTATTTATCCTGTGACAGGATTTTCGATGGAACAGTCCAGCACCTCTACCTTAGTCTAGTCGGCCAATTTAATCCACAGGAAAGACTAGTTTTTATACTACTTGCTGATGGCCCACTTTATGTTAAGTGGTAACCATCACCTATAACAAAGCATTGCCTCGCAAGACACGCACGATTATAACCTGCCTGCCCTCCAATGCACTGCACTGCGTCCATCAACTTGAAGGATATAGATCTTAACCATTTTGTGCCTGAAATTTCATCGACAATTGGACAAAATGGTGTGGCCCTTCAAATCAAATCATAGCAACGCCACTTGGTGGCAGAAATAGGCATGGTAGTAGTACTTCCCTTCTCAAAGAGCTCTAATACTCTTAGACATGGTCAACACGTGTAAACCGCACGTTATGTTATAGATGCCCCGGTATGTGAACATCCATCACCACAAGTGCTGGGGGCTCAGATAGAGGAGGAGCTCCACGTGCGGTGCTCAGTAACGGCCAACCCACCCGACGTTACCTTCTTCTGGCAGTTCAACAATAGTGGAGAGAGTCTGGACGTGTCACCGCTCAAGTTTGGTAAGTAAACTTTCAACACATAGCTGGTAGTTGTAGTAAAATGTTTTTTTTATACAACTAGCTGATGGAACAAGCAGATGGCCCACCTGATGTTAAGTGGTAACCATCACCTATAACAAAGCATTACCTCGTAAGTGACGCACGATAGGAACGTGCCCTGCGATTCACTGCCCTAAGTACAACAACTTGAGGCATACAGATGCCAAGCCTCATGTGCCCGTAATTACACCGGCAACCACACACTTCAAACCGAAACACAGCAACGCTGCTTGACGGCAGAAAATGGCGTGGTGGTAGTACTTCCACGTACGAGACCTTCACAAAGAGCTCTACTACTCTTAAAAATGTCTGTAATAAGTAAACTCACAAAAATCACTCACATAAATAAATATTGTGTATATTTCACGTAGCGCCATCTTGACTAGAATCATTGCATATACCTACAGTGAAAACCAAATAACTGAGAAAATAACTTGCTGTTGTTAATACATACTGTGACATCCAAACACAGTATAAATGTTTGTCATCGGTGGGATTTAAACCCACAACCTACAGCACAATAAGCGGAGCTACGAAATGAGCTGTGAAGTCTTGAAACTTGAAATGGCTTTAAAATATAAATATGACTAAGTATGTAGTATATTTTAAACATTAAAAAACAATGCTCCTATCACGAATGAAATACTTACTACTTGATTATGCTAGATTGTCTTTCTGATACGAACCGAAAGGCGTGAATGTAACATTTGGACGTAACTCTGATAACCCCCTTAGAATTCTCAAAGAATATTGAGTTGGTACTTAGTAGGTACTAACAGATCTCAGGGCATACGTATCATGCCTGGGATCAAGTGAGGCAGTTTCTGTCTAAAAACTAAACTATTTATTTTGAAGGGAAGATTCGAATACTATTTATTAGGCAAGGTTCCCTTTTACTATGTGGCATGTTTTGCATAGGTACAGCGAATGGCAGCACAAGTGAGTTAAGCTACAAGCCACAGAGCGAGAGAGACTACGGCACACTCAGCTGTCGAGGCACAAACGGCGTGGGGAGGCAACTGGATCCTTGCATCTTCCAAATCGTTCCTGCTGGTAAGAATAAATAAATTCATCCCAATCAAAATCACTCTCTTAACATTTATTTATGCCACAGATAAACAAAATATACAAGGTGTTCTAATACTTGTATTTAAAAACTTCAGGGGGCTAAGTACCCATCAATATGAATAACTTTTTCTACAAAAGTTACCTGGCTAAAATGTATGAAACAGCTGTTTTTTTTTTCGCGTTCGGTGTTGGTTCCTTAGAAAAAGTTATTCATATTGATAAGTACTTTAGCCCCCTGAAGTTTTTAAATACAAGTATTGGAACACCTTGTTTAAACAAGAATAGACATTACGAAATAACAGTGTCTCACACTTTATTTAAAAAAAAAAGCCACGGACAAAATTGACCATCGTGAAATTATATACAGGAGCCATAAATAAGAAAAGAAAAAGTGTGTAAATTAACCTCTAGTATGCCGGGATTCCAAGCGTGTCTCGCTTAGATCTTCGTTCCGGTATACAAGTAAAAAAAACTAAACTAAATGAAAAAATAAAAAAATCTTATAATCAAATGCGAGAAATTGTATGTTTAGTCATATTATTAGTCATCATCGAGCTTAATGTAATCTATACATATATATAAAAGGCAAAAGTGATTGACTGATGTATCAAAGCACAAACCCTTAGGGCTAGAAACTTAAAATTTCGCACACGTATTCCTCTTATGACGTAGGCATCCACTAAGGAAGGATTTTTCAAAATTCAACCCCCAAGCAGGCCACTCGACTGTGTAGAGATAGATTTTTTAATAAAGTTCATATAAAAGGTTAAAGAAGTTCTAAAGTAAAAGTGCGCGAGCGAAGCCGCGGGTTAGAGCTAGTAACCTAATAAATATTAAATATGTATAAAAAAGTCCCGCACCTAAAATGGATTATTCGGATTAGTTTGCCGCAATTAACCGGAATAATTAAGTCATAACCCAACGACAAAATGGAAAGCTCGCGAAGCAAAAACTGCCTGGCCGATGTTTTTGCGTTTACAGGCAAAATAAAACGTCGGAATATTCCAATAGCCCAAGTTCCAGAAGCCCGGCCGAAATGAACAGTCCAATAAAAGCATTAATAAAACCACGTGCATACAAATTGAATCAACAACGCGCAGCCAAACTCTGAGCACGTTTTATAATTTCAGCTTGCGGCTTTCAGTCGTACCTACACGCCAAATCTCATAACTCTTCTATGCAGATGTTTTGCTCGCTGGATACGACTGGATTGAAATTCGTTTTTGAGAGAGGCAGACGTGTTTTGTATTATGTGCGGAAAGTTCTTGCAAATTTTTGTTAAAAGCTTTTGTTCGGGATTCTATAGCAGTTTGAACTATCAACTGGTGGAGTGTCCGAGACTTCGTTTGCCATCTATCTCCTGCTACATCCTGTTGAAGTTGAGTCTTTGGAGTTCTTTACACATTGCACTTTATTGTCTACATTATGGAGGGAAAACTACCTAAAAATGTTTCTATGACCTGCGATGTTGTGCGCTGTCTGTCAGTCACGTAATAGTTTAGAATAAACTAGACTCTCTAAGACTAGTAGACTCTTGAAATTATTAAATAGGCCTTGGATGTCCTGTCACTGTCAATATACACACTGTGTATTGTGTTCGTGGAATTACATGTGAATACTTCAGCCGTTTCCCCAAATCACTGGATGGAATGTGAATTAGATTGGTTTCACATAAATTCTTTATTTTGATTCATTGGTTGAATAACTTTTGTTAATTCAATTCGAAGAATCTTCTTTGAAACAACCGAATATTAAGTACGTAGTAATCAAGTTGAATATGATAGGCAGTATAATGTTTTTGTTGGAAATATTCAAATACAAATATCAAAACATTTTATTACATACATAAATACTACACGATATTTGTAAAGGACCAAACATACTGAGTACTACTGAATACGATATGTATACGAGTAGTTTGATAATTCGCAGTTCAATGCCTAATCATGTCAATAAATACGAGTATATTATGTTGCGTACAGATTGGTGAAAGGTAACATGCAATGTAACGTGAATGGAGCATTTCATCAGTGTGGACTATGCGTATATGTGGGCGACAAATTCTGTCATTTCATGATACGTTGAGTACATCTATGTGCAGCATTATATCGCCTAATTTGAGTAAAGTTATTTGTAACAAAATATTTAAAAAACAGCTTCCAGTTCATGAAACATTTTTCAAACAGCTCGTCCATCTGCTCCCCGAAACTGTTCTCTTCAAGCTGGCAACAACAGCCACGAAGGCACCAGCACCTGGCTTCGGGTCCGATGCGTCGCCGGCTACGACGGTGGGCTGCCACAGTATTTTATTCTTGAAGCTCTCGACCCAATCACTGGCAAGACAAGGTTCAATGGGAGTGTCACTGAGTCTGGTAAGTTACACTATACCATTATTATATTTCACCAACAGTTAGGTAGGAACGGGTGTCGGTGCAATTTATAGACACATGAGACTTGACACCTTTACGTCTTAAGGCGATGAATATAATTCACGGGTCATATCCTCGGTGGGCTTACCGATAGATAATGCAATTGTTATAGGAGAAGGTGTTTGGGCAGGAACGGGGGAACTCCAATAATGCGTTTATTGTTTTATGGTTTTCAGGTTATATTTTTAATTGATTACAAAGTTTTGTTAAAAATTAAGTGCTTAGAGAGTGTCGTCGTGTAGCAGGGGGAAGAAGAGGTATTACGCAGCCTTAGACTAAGTTATTACCTCCATGTACGCAGCAGTAATTGCAATGTTCTCGGCTTTTTCTGCTTCTTCTTTTTTTTGTGTAGATATGTCAGCTGTAACTTTGACATATCTAGCTGCGTTTCGTGAACTGCTCAAAATAAGGCGGAGCGTCTACTTAGCTTTTTTCACAAAAAATGTAGTTCAAAATTCAACATAACGATGTATTTTCAGATGGCTTAGCGACATTCAAGCTAGACCTAGCACAACTGACATCCAATGGAGAAAGCGAAAGTGCAACTTTCAATTTGCTCATCTACGCAAGAAATCAGAAAGGCGATTCAGAAAGGACTTTACTAGAAAACATTGCATTTAACGATGCTGCAAGAAGAACAGGTGAAGCATTTTCGTACAAACTCCCACACTTTGAGATTTAATTTCAGGAATTCTTAAGTACCTCTTAGTATATATTCGTTGGGATCCCGTATGAGTTTCCGCGTCAAGAGAATTTTCAAAGTCTCAGCTTAGGCTGTTAGGACAAAATTTATTTACCCCATTTCTGAAAAAATAGGAATTTAAAATTTCCTTTATTTTTTAATCAGGTTACAACTTTATTTAAAGTGTTCCAAGTTTTATCTAAATCAGTCCAATGGTTAGGGCGTGATTAAGCCACAAACATCCTAATATCTTAACTTTCATATTTATCTCTTGTCGTGTGACTAGTTTCTTTCAAAACAGTGTGGTGAAAGGATTTTAAGTGTGCCTCAAGAGGCTCCTTTCGAGCACTTGACACATGTTATAGAACTTTTTAGGTTCTACCACATTCCGGTTTCCTCACGATGTTTTCCTTCGCGTTTGAGATTACTGACATTGTGTACATAAATTTTAAAACAGAACAACTCATTGGTGCACGACCGGTTTCGAACCCACGACCTTAGGAACGGAAGGCGGGTCGCTACCACTAGACCACCAGTGCTCTCATTGCTCATATTTATAAACGCATGAAGTAGGATAGGATTTCAAACCCAGCCAGGGCTTCCAGTTTTATTTTATACGAATTCATTTCACTAACATTGATGCAAAAACGTAAAACAGAACACATTTCTGTGCAGCTCTCACTTACGTTAAGATTTAAAGCAACATAGTTCCATCTGAAACGCCAGCTAGAAATACAGATTCATGGCTTACGAGAAAACTCCGGCTGGTGCCAATAAAGTTGCCATAGTTCCCCGCGTCCCCCAACTTTTGCAATACAGTTCCTTGCCGGTATTCCCGTTCGTAAATGACCCAGTTTATTTAAATATACCGTGCATATTGTTGATAGTAGTAGAACTCTTTGTGTGTAGCTCATCTGGGGAAGTACTACCACCATGCGTATTCCTGCCGCCGAGCAGCGTTGCTGGGTTTAAGTTTGAAAGGTGTGTTTGCCGGTGAATATCATCGGCACACAACAGGCACATGAGGCTTAACATCTGTATGCCTCAAGTTGGATGCAGGACAGTGCAGTATAGGTCACGTTCCTGTCGCACGTGGATTGCTATAAGCAATGCTTTGTTATAAGTCAAAGTCAAAAGGTATTTAATCAATAAAATCACAAGGATCACTTTGAAACGTACCACGCGACCAAAGCCTAGAAGAACAGGCAACAAACTTACGGATTGGTTCCTACCGTTCTTTTGTATGATCCTTGTTACATTGTAGTATAATACAATATTGAAGCTCCAGTGTGGTGCTAATCGAGTTTAGTGAGGCGATGTAGGTGATGGTTACCACTTAACATCAGGTGGGACCATATGCTTATTCCATCGGCGCAATATATAAAAACAAGATGATTTACCACTAAACATTTAACTAGGTGTTATTGGTTTACCGCGATGCAAAACAAACTTAAACCGATGAAGAAGCGTAACTCAATATTCCAACGTAACTTGTTTACGCTAACTCTAAATTCCTCTTCGGAAGTTTATTTTCAGGAATATCATTTTCACAGTAAAGTTAACAATAATTTTTAGCTGTGTGCCAGGTATAAAATGAGTCCGAAATATGGAACACGAGCCATAAGTAAATTGTGTTTAGACTGGCTAAATCTCGACGAATTTATTAGTATTTATAGGTTGCTACTTAATTCAGGTAGGCTTATTGAATATTTGATTTGAAAAGACAGATATATTCCAGCTACAATGCCAAGGTGATGATTTAAAGTGGGCAGGAAGATTTTATTTTTAAGAAATAAGGCCGCCTATTGTATTTTATTATCCTTTACTCTTGAGTACAATAACAATATAAGTTTTTCATTGCTTGGTCTGATCTCTTGACCTTTGGCCTTATAGGGGAATTATGTTACACGTTCTATATCTATCTATCAATTAATTGTTTTCATATACACGTAGATGGCAAAGGAGCGATGGGTGGAGTCACCTTGGGAGTTGTGGTGGCAGCTGGTCTGGGGGCTGTACTAGCCACTGTGGGCATCGCTTTCACGGTGCTATGTGCCAGAAGACGACGCAACCCTCCGCCGAATAAGTACCCTCCAGGAGATATGCTGGAGCTCAGCGATGGAGGGCGGCGGTACGTGGTGGCGTACACGATCAAACCATCGCCAGATTCCAAAACGCCTGAGCCACAACCTGATATTTTAAACGCTCAAGGTACGTTTCGACGTGTCTATTATTAGCCCTTTAAAGCCTTTAAATAAATAGTATATTTAAGATTTATGTTAACTTATTGCTATTACACTTTTTTTATTTTTAAATATGTGGTAAATCGATCTTATCAATAAATAATAAGTCAGACCTGTACATGGGGCCGCGGTCGCATAGAACTGTGCTAACGTATCCCTATGAGTTATTCGCGGGGTGTGATTAGAGTCCGATGGTACTGGTGGTTAGCGCAGCCCTTCACGGGCCTAGACACATGTCTAGAGGAAGGGTTGATATCCTACTCGAATATTTTTTTTTGGGATATAATAAAAAAACTTTCCGATTTCCTTAAGTGTCTGTTCTTCTTCATGTCTTTCCATTATAAAACTTATAAAAATGATCCTATCATTCGTTAACACATCTATCTCTTGCAGATGATAGCCGAGGTTCGGCTCCTATGATAGAGGAAGCGGACGAGTGGCCTAGTATAAAAGAAGTTCGAGGTAAGTTCGTTATCGCAAATAAAACAAACATTTCATTAAAATCATTTTATCACGTATTAATAAAAACAATTCGTTTTAGGGGATTGGAGCAAAGTTGGAGCAGTATTCTCTGCAGAAGATCTAGCTCTTCTAGATTCTGCTGGACATCCTCAGCAAGTAAGTTATTATACGACTTAAAAAAGTAAATTTGTAACGGATAAGATTTTTAGTCTCAACCAGTTAAACAAATTACTTCCTTTTACAGCTGACCCCAGGCAGTGACTTGGTGTCGAACGCACAAAGTAGGCAAGAAGATGTTCTTAACCAAAATATGGTACAGCCAGTAATATCTGGTAACTTTAGGCCTAATTATGCAGTCTCAGATAGCCCAACACTAGGGAGTCCTAACTTTGTTTGCCCCAATGGTAATCTGAACTCGCCCTTCGGCAGTCAGAGCTTGACTCTTAGCGGGCCGACCTTGAGTTCAGGAAGCCTCGCTACCTCCACCTTGCACAGGACCAAAGGTAAGGGCAACGCTCGGAGAAGAGAACATGTCCTGGCAGAAAACCTGCCGGGACCTGAGAGCTGTGTGTAAATAAAGAGCTTATAGCTTTTGGATTTGAAGATTTTGTTACGTTCAACGAAGACAGGTTAACTATTAGCGTAGGTTTTCTAAATGCTATTTTCTGATTAGCTAATTATTATTACTGTGGTCCATTCTATGAGTGTAAATTGTTGAATGTATAAAATGTGTTTATCGATTGTTTTGCCAAAATGATTACCCAATTATACAACGTGTTGATGAAGTTATGTAGGAAAACAAAGAGCGTGTATTTAGACCAAGCACTGGAATACTTTGACGTGTGCAACGGTTGGATACATCGTTTTCGAAATTCCCATAGAAAAGTAAAATTAATATTTTCTCAGAAATTTGCAACAGCCCTTTCTGTGTACGTGTCAAGGTCACACGCACGCGCGCTTCTATCTAGGAAAGAAAAAAACAACGATATCCTACGAGATAATTTGAAATACTTACCTTTCGGTAGGTAGGTAGGTACGCCGCCAATCCCCTGACACGATATTTTTACTGGTTCCTATGGATTTTGTCATTATTTACTGGCTATAATAACACTGGATAAAACTGGATTTTGGTAAGTTTGCGAGATTTCGCACGACACAGGCTTCAAACTTCACACTAAACCATTACCTCGTAGGCACTGCTCATACACACACTGACTGACGACAGCTTTTTACATAACAATCACCATTTTATCACGTTTGATGACATTTTCTCAACAAAACAATGTACAACAGCGCATGTAAACACAAACAGGGTGACCATCTCAAAAGTAGCGGTTCTACCACACACCTGCCAAAAAATCTGTCAAAATCTACCAAGCTTGACGATAAAAATACCAAAAATATGACTTCATACCATCTCCTTCGTGGCTACGGAATAAATTAAATACCTACATTACATTCAGTTACTATCTTTTGATCGTTTGTAACGGTTTGCAGTTATCTAAAACGAGATAGAAGTTGTTTAGAAACCAAATCAATAAAGGTAAAAAAGAATAAGAAGTTTCCAGTTCGGTAAAAAATAAATAAATTATAAATATTATTTCATAAAAAATTCAAACTAATAAGATTTTTCTTGAAATATTTAAAATCTGCCAAATGGCAGAAATCTGCCACAAATGGTAACACTGATCGGCGGCCGTCGGCCGTCCTGATTGGATATGCGTTTTTAAATGCAACCAATGACAGACAGGTATGTCAAAGATTAAATAGGACAGACTAGACACTTCCCAAAATAATTGTAGTTGAATAATTTTGTGGTGTCAATGAACCATGGTGGTAAAGTAACATGTTACAATTTAAAGAACTATGAATATCATAAACATTGCTTTACGACATCTAGTAATCAAACAAAAATAAATATTCTATTAAATATTGAGTGCGTAGCCACGTAGGTACCTAGTTACTGAATAGGTATTAGTACCAAAGATCTCAGAGAATGTTTACCGTGACTAGGGATTACAGTCGCGAAAATATTTCTTTTACATACCAAGATCTTTAAAAACAGCAACATCATTATTAGGTAGGCACATTACTAGGTAATTGGTGGTAGTTCTGTTACCTATTTTATCTAAGTTCACAACTAGAGGTCAAAGAACAGCTGTAAATAGGGCTGCCTCATGATGCGTTTAGATTCATTTTACATAAAAGTTTAAGAGGCATTTCATGAATGAAAAACTTTGAAATTTTAAAAGTCATAGAACAAAAGTTGTTCGTTATGACCGGTAGAATATCCTGCTTTCGGATCCCTACAACTCTTAATAAACACGTTGTATAGACGCAACTGGACGTGATTTATGTAAATAGAGAAATGTTTTTTTTTTTTATGTCCGCCTTACTTTTTAAATAAGATACTTCCTAAATGAAATGCTACGAAAGACGTGAAGGCGAAAAGTGTATTTTGCTATTGCTCAAAAATCATTGTATATATTTCTTTACTTCCAAAGTAGGAGACTGAAGAATTCACAATTTTCAGATTTTTCTGCTTAGACATCTAAATATTTTAAAAGTTCGCTGAGAGAAAAACTTCGAGGTTTTCTAGGAGAAATAATTGTGAATAAGTAAAAAATGTACATACCACGCTCATTCTAAATTTGAAAATTGTATTTTTAACTTAAGTGGAAGTGCTTGTAGAAAATCTTATTTATTTATAAAAAACTCGGTTGTGTGAATGTAAATACAGTTAGTTGTAAAAAATACCAAAGTTAATTTAAAGAATTAGGAAAACTGTTATAGTAAGACGCTTTTGTTGTCAATTTATGTGAAAATATTTATATAGTTAAATTGTATTATAATTAAAAATAGTAGGTAATTCGAAAACGGTGAATCACTGTAACTTAGAGCATAAGTGATATAGATACCAGAGATTATGATTATGTTTCTGACGGTCGTTTTCTGAAAGCTCGAATAAAACTATTCGGATGTAAATTCACTAGCCATTTCAGCTATTACATCGAATTAGATAGAGATAGCAAGTGACTTGACATGCGATTCGTTTTGATCGGGCTTTCAGAAACCGGCCATAAGATTACAATTAACAACTTTATAGGTATAATTATAAGGCTCTGCAATCGTAGTTTAAGCTTGAGTTTCAAAAACGATACGATCGTGTGTTGTAAGTTACAGAAGTCACCTAAAATTTAGTGCCATTTATTAAATAGGTAGCAATTGTAAATGTCTTGGGTTCGCGTTGATTCTATTTAATAGAGTTCAACACTGTCGTAATGGATAAATTACCTACAATTGAACTGTTAATTCTAATTTTCTGTGGTTCTGACGATATGGCAGTTTTATATTTAATAAACAAATAATGATTTGTATAAACGTGTGGTTTCAATAATATCACGAGTTTCACTTTGAATTTAATTTAGCTTGATTGTGTTACCAAATAGTATTTCTCATAGTCGTGAGAGAACCATTTGGTAACAATGACACGTACCACGATCTTGTATAAAGTTTAAACATGAACAATTTCGCAATACTCCTTGGGATTGTGGTCGAACAATGTAATAAAATCCCCCGTCGCACCTGTCCTAAGTATACTTACATCTCCCCCTGTAAGTCTGGTTACTTAGGTCTGTATATCGGATTAGCTGGTTTATTTGGCGCCACTAAGGAATAAAGCCTTGTCTAGACAAGACTTGACACTTGCTTCTATTTCTTAGTTTTCAAGATTCTAAAATGTGGGTAAGTTAAAATACAAAAAGACGAAGACTGGGCTCAGTGGCGCGCCATGGGAGAGACCTATGCTCAGCAGTTTACTGCAATACGTTCATGATGGCGAAGTATGTGTAAGTAGTTAGGTGCCCATAATAATATATTACATACTTAACAACTTTCTTATTCCTCATTTCCAAGAACTCTTTCAGAGAAGGCCTCCTCCAAACTTTTTGACATAGCATTGCAATAGCATTGTTTATTTTTTTGGCAGATCTTGGTAAATAGGTAAATAGAATGCATGAGAAATTAGGCCCTTACCTACCCTCGACTTCAACTCTTTTCTTAATAGCTTCCAAACCAAAGAACAAACATATAAACACTTACTTCACAAACATAAACAACATTTCGTTCGCCGAACGGCTGGCTGAATGGTCGACGTAAGCTTCACAAATATTGACAAAAGACTAACAAATCGACTCCCAAAACCTAAGTTTTGTTTTCCATAAACAAAGCCTAATTATAAACTGCTGAATTATTCACAGCGAGGTCGCTAGTAGCGCTGTAACTACAGCCTAGGGAACCCTCAGTATTTATTTACTACTGTACTTAGAAACTTTATGCTAATTCGCAATAAAAACTAAATAATCATAAATTCAATTGTTCGAAATGGTTTAATAACAAAGAAAATTAATTCATTTATAAATGTTCAATAGACAGCAAGCTAGAGTCTTCGTTGAAAGTAAATATTTTGACAATACCGTCAGCTGAGGTAACAAAGAGTTAAATCCGCTGTTGTTCGTCTTACAATAATACAGCTAAAGTTATCTAACTCGATAAGTCTCGATAAAATATTATTTCAAACAAAGATGTCGAAAGATAACAGATATAATATCTGAATATCTGTATGCCTCAAGTTGATGGACGTAGGGCAGTGCATCGTAGGGCACGTTCCCATCGTGCGTGACTTACGAGGCAATTCTTTGTTATAGGTGATGGTCACCACTTAACATCAGGTGGGCCATCCGCTTGTTCCATAAGCTATTTGTATAAAAAAAAAATGAAAAAAACCGGCCGTATAGTCTGTTGTTATAGGTTAACTAAATCATGGTTTTGGGAAAGTTATTAACTATCTATCACTTTTTGCTTAGGCATAGGCATTCATTTCGCAAAGTTATCTCTAATACTATAAGAATCAAAGTCCTTACTGACTGACTGACTGACTGACTGACATATAGACAACGCACAGCCTAAACCGCTGGTACTTATAAATATATTTTTGACTATTTGGAATATTGACGCGAGTGTTTATTATGAAAAATAAGTAAGTTAGAAAAATATTGTAACAGCTACACGACTTTGATCTCCAGGTACGGGAGATATCCCCCCAGACCTCTTTGTACGAAGTACGAACTCCAGATTAATTAAGGACATCGAAAGGGGGTAGTCAGAGGCACGTCCAAACATTACATTTGGCACATACCCATATTTTCAAGTTCCATTCATGACAGATTGCAAGCCCATCGCCAGCAAGTCAGGTTATTGTAAAATTTAGAAGAGTCAATCATATTGGCAGTTGTTTTTTGACGCTGACTGTACTGTGTTCCGTACATTTGTTAGTACTCTAGTACAGTAACTTTACCAACTGTTACCTGAAGTGGTATTTGCGGCACGGACTGGAACGAGTTACTGCAGTAATACATAAGTCCCGGGTATTGGATCCGGGACGATTTGTTCTACTTTCTCATAAAGTTATAGTAGGTATATGAAGTTAGTTTGTATGAGCTTGTGGTCAACATTGGTAAATAAGTATTTATATAACATAAATTGTTTTATACCAGACTGTGAGGGCTGTCAAAAACTAATATTTTATTTTAAATAACAAAAAAATATTTTTTTTCTACTTTTTTTTTCTTAACCTATACTGTCCCACTGCTGGGCAAAGGTCTCAAAGGTAAAATAGTTTTTTTAACTTTATTTTATAAAAAAAAATTACCTAAACATTATAAAAGTATACCTATATATTTAGTCTTTTATACGACTTGTGATGGAACAAGCAATTTTTTTTTATCCAAACAAGTTTTCTGACTTAAACGTTTGCAAAAGTTTGCAATATATGTACGAAAACTAGTAAAACAAACTTTTATAAATGAATAATGGAAAATTACTGTGCTCTATCTAAATTTTTTTAAACACTAAATTTAAGTACCTAAATATTGAATTCGCCAAATTATCAAACTTGATCAGCTCCGTCAGGAATTAAAGCAAATGGTAAAAGGAGCTAAAATTATTTACAGAAAGAACCAAAATTACGCTTCTCAGAGCTATTAGAGACCGGAATTAAAGTAAAGTAGGTGTAAATTGAATATATTCATGATTATAGTTTATTCTAGCTCAAAGTTCAAACATTATTTATTCAACAAAATCACAATGATCACTTTAAGCGATTAAGGTCTCTAAAATCATGAATAATGTTCCATTTACGGCTACTTTACTTTAATTCCGGTCTCTAATAACTCTAAGAAGCGTAATCTTGGTTCTTTATAAATAATTTTAGCTTATCTTTAATCATTTGCTTTAATTTCTGACAGAGCTAAACTTAGTTTGATTATTGGGCGAATTCAATATTTAGGTACTTCGTAATTTAGGGTTTAAAAAAAATTAGACAGAGCACAGTAATTTTTCATTATTGATTTATAAAAGTTTGTTTTACTATTTTACAGCTACTTTTTATCCCCAGGCATGGTATCTACCATGCCTGGGGATAAAAAGTACCACCATCTTATCACATACCTTAGTACTTAGTACCATCACAATGGCATGTACCCGCATGTCGTAGAACCTAAAAAGTTTTAAAACATGTGGCAAGTGCTCGAAAGGAGCCCCTTTGAGGCTCACTTAAAATCCTTTCATCACACTATTTCGAAAGATCTAGTAACACGAAACAAGAAGACCATATTTTTTTTTGATTATGTATATGGGAGTAGTCAGAGCTAGATACGCACATTTAGCAGTAGTAATTATTCCACAAAACAAGACAATGATTGTAGTAAAAGGTATTTGAATAAAACGTTTAAATGTGTCCGACTGAACAGAATACAGAACTTTTTCTTCCAAAATTACTTTCCAAGTCGGCCTTCAATTTACACCTCAATGAAGAAACTCTTAACTTTGAATACAAATTCTACTTAAAACCAAGCCAATCAAAAGTTTGGAAAGCTGCCACCTGACCTGTTGATGACTTGATTGCACCTAACTATGTTTCTTGACGTCGACAGTTTTATTAAATTAAACTTGCCATTTCCCCATCATACTCAGGTTATCTTTCACGCAATTGCCTTGAATAAGAATGGCTAATTTAAATGATGAATATCATAATAACGAACGAAAAGACACACCAGAGATTTCCTGGAATATTCATATACAAATGAATAAATCAATTATGAAACTATGCATTTTTGTGGTTGGGCAACCAGCGTGCACAGCGCTATATTCCGTGCACTTGTCGATGCTGGTAGCACGACCAAATGGGTGGACATAGCGAACACCATGTGAGGTACCCTCTATGGAGCTTCATACATTTTGACATGTTGGTAGTGCAACTGGGTTGCGCAACCGTAGTCTCATATTGAAATAGGGCCTTTAGAACAACGGTAGCAAAGCATTACCTCGAAAGTCACGCACGATAGGAACTTGCCCTACGATGCACTCCCCTGCGTCCATCAAGAGGCATACAGATGTTAAGCCTCATGTGCCTGTAATAACACCGACAACCACACTCTTCAAACCGAAACACAGCAACGCTGCTTGGCAACAGAAAAAGGCGTGGTGGTATTCCCCGGACGAGCCCTTGACAAAGAGGAGAGGACCCTTAGGAGGTCTCAAAAGATCTCAATAATAAGGTCTCAAATTCTATAGGTATTACTTCCTAGATCTACCTACACTCACATAACCAGTTTAAACTTTTCAATGACAACTACAACAATTTCCGCAAGCACATATCTCAAGTGAACCCGCTATGCGGAGTCATAGCTCACCTGCTTGGCGTTTAAGTGGAGAGCGCCACAATGGGGCTTCACCCTTTGTCTAGCTCAGGTAAGGTTTGCAAACTTATGCTTTCATCCTCTGAAAACGTTGGACGCCAACCCTCAAGAAAACACTTTATTGTACATGAAACAATATTCTCGAACAAAATTAAATGCAGTTAAAGTGATATATCGTCCCACTGGCTATACTCACATGTGTGCAAACCATTTATATTGCTAGCATGGTCGGGCCACGCACGATATACAGTTCATTGATGTAATGCTTCTAAGTGCTTCTGGCTTCGCTGTCACATCTTCAAGGGTTTTAGGTAGATCTGAGGTAATAACTCTGGGCTTGGATTATAGCATTTTTCAATTTTTTACGAGAATACGTTAAAATGGTACTTATAAGATTATTTCAGGATGTCCAAGCCCCCCTTGTCAGGGGAGTAGGTGTACCTCCAAATATTACATTTGGCACACCCACATTTAACAGAATTTAGTATTCACGATGTTTTCCTTCACCGTTTTACTGCACTACCGGATCCGAACCCACGACCTTACGGTTAGCAGGCGGAATGACTCCCACTAGACCACCGGTACAACACGGCGGTCAACAAAAACCAACACAAAATATATGCAAATCTGGAAATTTTGTCTAAAACTTAAAAAAAAATTGTGACCACTTTAATATTTAAGCCCAAAAATGTTCTTAACACGAGTAAAACACTAGATTAGTGAATTGCATAAAAAGCTTAGAAGCTTAAAATTCTTAACAGGTAGCCATGAGTGGCTTGGCTGTTCAGCTTAACATTATTCTAGCTTTACCATGTGGCAGTTTCCAGCGGAATTCCCGCCGTTTTGTCCAGTGTCCTAGTTTTGTGGTAAGTCCAGGATTTCCGGTTCGAAAATAATGGTTTAAGAAAACTAATTCTGCTTATGACTGTAAAGCTGGGAGATATAATCGTAGCAGTAACTTAAACGATTTCAAACAGACTAAATTCGTACTAGCATCATCTTCATCATTAACAAAGCTCGCTATGATCCACTGCTAAGTTTATTAGGGCTCCTTCATTTATCATTATAGGTAACCTTTGTACTAGTTGACCTTTGTAAAGAGCCGCCAAGCAGCGTAGCTGTGTTTCGATTTGAAGAGTGTGGTTGCCGGTTAAATTTCAGGCACATGAGGCTTAACATCTGTGTGCCTCAAGTTGATGGACGCAGGGCAGTGCATCGTAGGGCACGTCCTATCGGCGTGACTTACGAGGCAATGCTTTATTAAACGGTGAAGGAAAATATCGTGAATTACAATTTGTCACGAATACTAAATACTACAAAGATCTCGTCCTCGAATAACCTGGCATTCGAACTTGGTACAATGAGGTCTGAGGGAATATCTTCCGGGGATCAAAGTCGTGAGGCTGTTTTAGTTTCATTCATTTGATGCCTGTTTCTTTAGACTTTTAAATTTATTATCAGCCAACTGCTGGACATAGGACTCTATACATTTCCAGTAAGAACGGTTCTGAGCCCTCTCCATCCACTCTTCTCTAGTCGTGTCACTAGTTTCTTTCGAAACAGAGTGGTGAAAGGATTTTTAAGTGCGCCTCAAGAGGCTCCACTGACTTCCCGCGATCTTTACGTCTCCTCGACTAACCCTACTAATATATAAATGCTAAAGTTTTCGATGTTTTCATGTTTATGGCCCCTGCACCTTATCTAATAAACCGATTGAGGTGAAACTTATAGTTCGTACCCTGTATTAGCATATAGGCTTCTTTTCAACACTAAAAATTCCCGGAAACGGGGAAGAATAGAAAACATGAACCGGCTCAATAAACCGAAAACACGTTAAATATTAACGCCAGCAATCACTTTTAATACGCAAGCGAAGCCGCCGCAAGCAGGTATAAATAATGAAAATAATATTCGATAAAAACCAGGATAATATTGAACATAATAATTCATAAGCACTGCGCCAACAAGCTAACAAAAGGAGTGAGTAATAAGGAAACAAATGGAGCGTCATATTTGTTTTCATTTCAATATTTATCGGATCCAAATCCGAGTAGGTGCCGTAAGAGCCAGGTCACACCACGCGTTGCGGAGACGCTGTGGCGTCCTACAAACAAAATCAGTTTGACACACGGCATGAGAGACTACATTGTGAGGATCGCGGGAAGTCGGTGGATGGAGAGGGCTCAGAACCGTTCTTCCTGGAAATGAATTAGAGGGGCCTATGTCCAGTAGAGGACCTTTTCGAGCTGATGATGATGAAGAAGTCTATTGTTCTAAGGTTTATACAGGTTATACCTATGTAATTGGTTTTTCATTTTCAATAATTCGTGTTATAGTTAACGTATACGTTGTTAAAATGTAGATGATATAGGTATATATACTGGTAGGAAAGTATATAGATTATCTCTTTTGCAGTCATAAGCAAAATTCGTCTCCATTATTTTCAAATATTAATAAATAAAATATGCCTGTATTTGCACTGTGACCCATAACATTCAAGTTCAGCAACGCGAGTATCTCTGCTGATAACAATAGATATAATGGTAGTTCAGATGGAAGAAAATCGTGCCGCGACAAACTCATTGCGGTGCTACACGGCAACGTATTGTGAAGCCTGGCTCTAATGCGACGACTCTCGGAGGGAGAATTGTGACGCTGAGGGGAATTGCGCTCTTACAGGGTAAAACATAATCGTTTTGCTTTGAAAGGAAAAAGCTTATCTGATTGCCACCACAACAATCTTCTAGCTGTCTGTAGCGCTCTCGATATTTGTCCACAATGGGCGATAACACTGCTCTTGTGGCGCACTAGTGCTCCGGCGGTTTCTGATCGTTGAAAGTTGGGATGCTGTGACATAAGCACGCTGGAATAACGGGATGGATTTGAAAATTCTATGACCAATATTTAAGCTGCGTAAATAAGTGGAATTCACTGTGTATACAATAAAGAAATTTGGAATAAATGCGAAACTGTCGGTGCTAAAGTCTCTGAAAAACTTATTAATTGGTCGATTGCTTACTTCTGTAAAAAAAATGCGGACGTACGTAAAATTGTACTAGCAATAAAAATGTCAAACTATTTGAGTATTTAGGCGATACTTTTTTAAATTTCATGGTTACCACTCAACATCAAGACTATCTGTCAGTTTCAAAAGCAAATGGCACAAAAAAGCAGGTAGGTACTTTTGATTCGTTTTTGGTCGTCAAAACGTTCGGAAATGCGTCGAATTGGACGGCTGACTTTTTTATGCGTTGTTCTAAATTCCTCACGTTGCACGCCGATATTCATGGAAATCCTAGTGCGGTGATGACTATTGGGTGTTTGTTGGTATGTAGCTATATCTAAACACCTTCAGCGTTCACAGCTCAGCCCAGCAGTTTAGGAATGTATTTCCTTAAATAAAAAAATTAGAGTTAAGAAAAAGAATTGAAAAAATAAGTGATAAATCAGCTATTTGGTATCTGAGAGCACTGGTAGTCTAGTGGTAGTAGCCCCGCCCTCCGATCCTAAGGTAGTAGGTTCAAAGCCGGTCGCGCACCAATTAGTTTTTCTGTTCAAAAATTTCCATAGTGCCAGTACTTCCAAACGGTGAAGGGAACATCGTGAGGAAACCAGCATGACGTAGAACCTAAAAAGCTCTATAAATAAACATGTGTCAAGTGCTCCAAAGAAGCCTCTTTGAGGTGCACTTAAAATCGTTTCACCACACTGTTTCGAAAGAAACTAGTGACAGGACAAGAAGAAGAAGCTATCAGGTTCTCAAAGTAGAAGCTTTGCTTAATTTGGGGTTAGATACTGCTGTGTAGAATGGCCACAAATGTTAATTTATTGATATATTCGGATCATGTCGTAGATATTGAACGGCAACACAAGATTTACAAGCAATAAATTGCCACAAGTTCCCGCAATAACAGCAATCCCCTCTATAATTGGCATTTCTCATCATCGAATCCCGCATCGTGAAATATTCACGGTTTTATCTGTTACAAGCTGAATCCCGCGACATCGTCTCGATTAACATCTCTCAAGAAACTAAGCTATTTCTCCGCAAGTAGGCTGACAACCGTCGAGCAATTTATAGCTCGCACGTTTTTTTTTTGTTTTATACAACTAGCTAATGGGACAAGCAGATGGCCCACCTGATGTTAAATGGTAACCATCACCAAAGCATTGCTCGTAAGTCACGCACAAAGTTACGATGCACTGCCCTGCATCCATCAACTTGAGGCATACAGATGTTAACCCTCATGTACCTGTAATTACACCGGAAAACACAGTCTTCAAACCGAAGCACAGCAACGCTGTTTGGCGGCAGAAAAAGGCGTAGTGGTAGTACTTCCCTGGACGAGCCCTTCACAAAGAGCTCTACTACTCTTAAAACTACACTCTTACATTTCAACTATTGAAGATATAAAATCTTTGATTTAGAACCAAAAATACATGTTTGGATATTTTAGCTGAAAATTTACCGAAACTTGGTTCGTGATTTTCACTACTACATTCAGCGATAATACATCTTTAAAAATATTGAAATATGCGAGCGAGTTGTTTCACGGTTGTATGCGTCCCAAAAGTAGTAACATAACTATAAATCTGAAGCAGTCTGCAAGCCATCCAAATATTCATATTTCATCGACACCAGTTCAACGGTTTAGCCGTGAAAATAAAAAACGGACAAACATACTTTCGCATTAATAATATTCGTGTAGAGAGCGGTTCTAGTGCGAGGGGGATTCGGGTCGGATACGAGAATCACAGAATCAGATAAACGGCAAGACCGGGTGTAGCGAACACTTGTTTGATTTTGAAGGCTTACCCGCCGACCGCTGACTAGGCTTACAAGCGTTCACTTACAGCCTTAGCTTTGGATGTTCGTTGTTTGTTTCCTGTTTCTTAGTTTGAGCTGCTTGGTGCATTTTGTGCTCGACTTGCAGATTATGCTACGTTTTTTTATGGAACATAGTGATGCTCAGACCTCTATTCTTTTAAGATGCCCTAAAGTCAAAGTCAAAGTCAAAAGGTATTTATTCAATAAAATCGCAAGGATCACTTTGAAACGTCTTAAAGTTAGGTGACTCTAGGTGCCAGTTCCACGCGACCAAAGCCTAGAAGAACAGGCAACAAACTTACGGTTTGGTTCCTACCGTTCTTTTGTATGATCCTTGTTACAATGAAATATAATACAATATTGAAGCTCCAGTGGGGTGCCAATCGAATTTAGTGAGGCGTAGGCAAAACAGAAAAAGGTAAACATAATCAAATTTAGAAGACAGCACACTCTACGCTTCAAACAAATAATACCTAATGCATACATGCAATCTATTAAAGTAGAGAAAAATAAAACACACAATAGTAGGTACTGTACAGACATTGCAGACATGTTAGTTGCCGATGCGCAGAGCGACCGGGACATCGGGCCACGCACTTTTATCATGAATATAGCTATCTAAAGCATAATAAGCCTTGCCCTTCGTCCATCAACTTGAGGCACACCGAGGTTAATCCTCATGTGCCTGTTATTTCACCGGTAACCTTCAAACCGAAAGAGCAACACTGCTTGGAGGCAGAAAAATATTCTTAGTTTCTCATAGTCAATATACAAGATATATTATGTACCAGTTGTGTGCTATTGTTTTCTTAGTTCATGGAGCCTACTCGTATACTGGATTTTATTTTTATATTTATAGTGACACCCAGACAAACAAATAGGAGGTGCAAATACTAAGGTCTCGACAGAGCCTATATACCTATTTGCTCATCATGGGGTTGTCTTTAGGTCCGTGGGGTACCGAGGCCTACCGGGTCTTCAAAATGTTATCATAAGGACGACGCGTGACCCGAGTACTGGTTAGTATCTGGCTTAGCGCATCAGCGTTGTCATTCAGTTTGGCTGCCAGCGTATTCTGAGTAGTAGAGCTCTTTGTCAAGGGCTCGTCCGGGGAAGTACTACCACCACGCCTTTTTCTGCCGCCAAGCAGCGTTGCTGTGTTTCGGTTTGAAGAGTGTGGTTGCCGGTGTAATTACAGGCACATGAGGCTTAGCATCTGTATGCCTCAAGTTGATGGACGCAGGGCAGTGCATCGTAGGGCACGTCCCTATCGTGCGTGACTTGCGAGGCAGTGCTTTGTTATAGGTGATGGTTACCACTTAACATCAAGTGGGCCATCTGCTTGTTCCGTCAGCTAATTGTATAAAAATAAAAAAAAAGGCGAATGGATACCCCGATACTAGCGCCACTACATATTTTATTTAATCATTACGTTATACAAAGGAATTATCAAAAATTCGGACCGCGCGTAGTCGATACCTATTACAAGCTTTTTTTTAATGCATCTTTAATAGTTTTGTTTTGTGTTACTCAGTCAGATACCTTGTTGGGAGAGCTTGGTGGCCACCAATAGGAACTAATCTCTTGAAACAAGTACCTGCCTAAATATTACAATACAAAACTATTACAGATACATTAAAAAAAGCTTGTGATAGGTATCGTGTACGCGCGGTCAGATTTTTTGATAATTCCTTTGTATAAAGTAATGATAAAATAAAATATGTAGTGGCGTATCGGGGTATCCATTCGCCTTAAAACGATCAGTTGAGCTATCTCTAGATCGTTTGCAACGGTCTGCAGATAGCTCAACTGTTTCATGAGTGTTTTGTACATTTCAACACTTGTATTCATTGTAATTGTCAAAGTAAATAAATAACTTAATAATTTTGTCTAAGACGTTCTTGATATCGACCAAATAACTTTAGCTCAATTTTTTAGGACTAAGTTTTTTGACTTGAGAACATTTTTCTGCGACTTCATTATATATTCTCGTAAGAAAGAGAAATGTTCTTCCGGTTTATAAATGAGGGATTAAGAGAAGCTTTGTTAGCTAGTGTTATCGCTGTCTCGGTTTGCGTTTGATAGATACAAGGTATTATTTTCAATAACTTCGTTCCCATTTTTCATGTTGAGAAACTCACCCTATAATCTAACAGTCAAAAATTACCGGCTAGTATCTCGGTACTTTACCGTGAAACCAACCAAATGGTAATGGAATAAAAACTATGCACACATTTCTGCAAAATATCTTGAGTGGCTACTTGGTACTAAAAGATCTGAGGTTAGCTTATATTATGCTAAAATACTTTTCTTTAAGTAGAGATTTCTTAAGAGTAGTATAGCTCTTTGTGAAGGGCACGTCCGGGGAATTACTACCACCACGCCTTTTTCTGCCGCCAAGCAGCGTTGCTGTATTCGGTTTGAAGAGTGTGGTTGCCGGTGTAATTACAGGCACATAAGTTGATGGACGCAGGGCAGTGCATCTTAGGGCACGTTCCTATCGTGCGTGACTTACGAGGCAATGCTTTGTTATAGGTGATGGTTACCACTTAACATCGGTTGGGCCATCTGCTTGTTCCACCAGCCAGAGGTATAAAAAAAGATGCTTATAATATAATTATTACACCCAGATACAGAACACAATTTAGGTTTTCACTCAAATATTTTTTTTCGTGATGGGAATCGAACCTACTTGAGCTGCGCTGTGAGACCAATAAATTAAAATTCTCTAAAACCTTTATATACATAAGTATATCATTTACAAAATAAATCAAATCCACCTCTACTACTACATATAAAAAAGAGAGTACAGTTGAAAGTTTATTAACTTTTTGATAGCAAATACGCAGCAACTGTTGAGTTTCACAAAACTCGCATTTCTTGCGTCAGTATAACACCCGCTGAGAGTCCCGCAAGATATTGCCGTAATGTCTGAGAGGCCAACAGATGGTCTCGCTTCCGACAGTCATTACACTTTTGTCGTACCAACAAACCACTCCATAATCGACTCTAGCCCACAACAAACAAAGACCATTATTGTTTCATACGACCACAATCAACGGCGAACGAGTATATTATCGAGCTGGAAAATATTTTTCAGAACTCAAAAGTGCAGGATCCGTTCGTACAACCATAACAACCGCCTTATTTATAGAAAGTGTGGAAAGTTACAGCTCAAGTTTATAGTTCTTATAGTAGTCAGAACTTTGCTTTGAACTATAAAGAAGTTTAGTATACTTGCCCTAAGTTTATTTTGACTTGTCTATCTGAGGTAACCTTTGGGATGCGGTGTATTTATTTCACTAATACGTAAGATCTAGATTGTTACCTTAACATATAGTTTTTAATCCCGAAAAACGGACCCTAAAGGATAAGTGCCATAAATTTTGTTGTTTGCAATCTCTATGAAGACGCGAGCGAAGTCACCGGCGGCAGCTGATGTTGAATAAGCGAGAGATCATATTAAGACCCCTGGCCGTTACTTGGACCACATAATGCACCTGAAATGTTTCGAAGTACATAAAATATCCCCAAAAATGTTTCTAATTTTCCTAAATAACGAAAAAACACTACATAGTCGCCGAGCACATATTCTGAAGCGGTATTTTCAGATCCCGACGCCATAATAAAGGTCTCTGGAGACAGAAGCGATGTTCAGAAAACCATTCCAAACGTTCCCCTTCTAAATGGGTCACATACACGGCGGATATCACTTGAAATTGGCCTAATCTTTAGTTACGGCCTCAGGAATTGGCTTTTAAACGGAACTCAGAGGAAATTGAATGTTGACTAGCTTTATGAAGTGGAAATATTGATTTTTGCCGGCAGGCAGGTGATTATTTGATCATTGAGTATTGAATTTAAACATACATTTCCATTAAAAAATGATTGTGCGCAATTCTCTCAAACGGTGTAAGAAAACAACGTGAGGAAACCGATAGTGTTCTTGCAGCGGCGATGGGCTTGCAACCTGTCAGGTATCAGCTACTGCCAAATGTTGGTATGTGCCAAATGTAATCTTTTGACGTACCTCTGAAAATCCTCCTTAAACATCATCAAAGAATCATGATTTGGTATATAGGTGCTAAGAGATTTTACCGTTTCATTCTGTTTCCAGTACCGAATTAGATGTTGAATAATTTTCCACACGAGTGATACCTAATAAACAGGCTTTCTAATTATAAATAATCTTATTGTACAACCACCGTAGTATCTTACCTACCTATATCAAATGGGTAATAGAAAATGTACAAATCTTAGCTCAACAATATTAAATGATAGGTGATAGGTAAAAGTGAAAATCTCCTACCGCAAAATAAAATATAGTAAGTGCACGTTACTACTATCAGACACCTTATTTTTTATGCAATAAATATGATAATTTATTAAAAGAAACCAAACAATCAGTCAAGACAATAAGACAAGCGAGGCGTTCTGCTTTATAAAGTCCACAAAAGTAATTTAGCGTGTCCACTGCGCTGCGCTACGTTTTGTCATATGCCGCAAGTTGGTACAGCGATGCATGGAGTTACTGAATCAAGCTATAGACGGAAAAATACATTATTATTATTAAGAGACTGTAGTGTCTGATTTGACTGACTTTGACAGAGAATACCAAAGAACGGAAAACGACCCTTCCATCACTCCTCGTGGATGTCTTATGGGGTGACTAAGAATGCACCAGGGAATAGGCAGCAGCAGTTCCTGGGTAATAAATAGAGATCGAATATTCGGATGCATATTTACCTAAAGTTGAGATATTGGCTATTATGGAAAGCACTTTTTATCGAAAAATCCCGGGATCTCGGGAAATTAAAAGGTAGCCCAGAATCACCCCCTTTCGGCTTAGTACACATGTAACGTGGTACGCTGTATATATCCGATTATTTATGCAATCCCGGGATTTTAATTTTAATAAAAGTATCCTAAGAAGCCGCTTCCATAATTTGATAGCCAAAAATTAACTTTAGGTAAATATGCATCCGATTATCGGATCTCTAGTAATAAATTGACTTTAATTTGAAATAAATAAATGATTATTATTATAGTAACATCAACACTACGGCCACCTGTCTGCCTAACGTAATAACTAGGTATGGCAAACACCCTCAATGGCAGTCATGAAAGAAAGGTAAAGAAGTGGCCTACATCCAGAACTGGACTTCTTTAGGCTGATGATAGACGTCATTCTATATTACGCGACGTGTTGTTATTCTTATAACTCTCAGGTGCTTTAGTAACTGCACTACCATCTGTGTCTGTACCGATCTCGCTGTTGCCCCTGGGGACAGCTACAAATGCGATAACCGCGCAGAAAATTTTCTACTCCAAATAAATATAATGGCATTGCATTACGTTGGAAAATTCGTAAAATACACAGATTATGCCAATGTCATGCTGCATCGTTTTTTCGGTGTTTCTATACGTGGCGCTTTTTTAAATTGAACGTACCTATTGATGATCTAGTATTGACGCGGAGGAGAGAAAACAGTATTCTACTAAGAAAATTTATAAATCTAAAATAGTTTTTTTTGTACTACTTCCTGATGGAACAAGCAGAAGGCCCACCTGGTGTTAAGTGGTAACCATCACCTATAACAAAGAATTGCCTCGTAAATCACGCATGATAGAAACGTGCCTTACTATGCACTGCCCTGTGTCCATCACTTGAGGTATACAGATGTTAAACCCCATGTGCCTGTTATTTAACCGACAACCACACCCTTCAAACTGTAACACAGCAACACTATAGTACTCCGGACGAGCCCTTCACAAAGAGCTCTACTTTAGTCTACTTTAGGTTTGGAAAGACCATCTATCTGTACTATGCATTATTAAATGATTAGCTCTGAGCTAAACTGATGATGGTTTTGCTGTAACTTGTTTGACTTCAATTTACACTGAGGTAATACAACAAAGGTAATATATCCTTCCGATTCCAAGTTGAAAGTGTCAGAAGACAAGCGAGCAAGACACATGGGATATGATTACCATATTCAACGCATTTACGTTGGAGGTAGGCTTCGTAGGAAATTATTTGTCATATTAACGTCACTCCCACTCGAGTTTCGACGTCGAGATGTTAATTTATTGCATTATCTTCGACGGTTCTCTGGAGCGAAGCGATACAATAAAAATCTGAGAACAAACGTGCTTGTAGATTGTTGGGATGTTATGATACTTACTCCTTCTTTATTTCCCTTTCCCTTTCCTCTTGATTTTATGTAGAGAATAACTGGAAAAATAGACTCGCTACTTAATCCCCAGGCACGGTAGACAACCCCCTCAGATCTCTTGGTACATACAACTGTGTCGTAAAAACACGTGCTGTGAGCACAAAGGAAATGTCTCTAGGTGTTCAAATAAAGCCACATCTTCAAGGAATTCAGCATGATTTATGGGAAAAACAAATTCAGTTTAATCATAAATTATTGGCAGCTTGGAAAAAACTTTGGCCTTCATAAATTAGATATAAAACGATCTAGAGCATTATTGGGATGGCTTCTACAAAGGAACTGGCTGTAGATTCACTTAGTAGGTATATAGGACGTTTCAAAGTGATCCATGTGATTGTACTGATTAAAGACCTTTTTCAGCAGAAGATTTAGAGTACTGGTGGTCTAGTGGTAGCGGCCCCGCCTTCCGATCCTAAGGACGTGGATTCGAAACCGGTCGTGCACCAATGATTTTTTCTGTTTTAAAAATGTATGCGCACAATGCCAGTACTCTCAAACGGTGAAGGAAAACATCGTGAGGAAACTGGCATGTCGCAGAGCATAAAAAGTTCCATAACATGTGTAAAGTACTCAAAAGGAGCCTCTTGTGGCGCACTTAAAAACCTTTCACCACACTGTTTCGAAAGAAACTAGTGACATGACAAGATAAGAGCAGAAGACTTTTGACCTGACTGCTCGTGTTTCACAGCGTCGTTTCATCGATCGGGAAGCGTTCATACTACTTGTAGCCCTATTATTGAGCCAGGTAAGTAATTTTTTCTTTAATTTAACCGGCGTCGCCACCCCGAACAAAAACCACGAAGCCAACAAATCAATTTCGCGTCAGGAAATTACTTTGTAAAGTTGAAAAGGGTTGCGCGATACGGCACCAAATTGAAATTCTTTTGTGTACCGCGCCTTTACATGTCCAAAACGTTACCTGACTCTTTGAATCATAGCGTAACAAAAATTTTCAATCAAACTTTGGAATGACACACTCGTTTAGAATTTTAGCGCTGAGCTCGAATTAGAGGAAGCTAGTTAAATTCGTTTACCTCTATGCTTCGAAGCACAAGTTGAGCACCTACTTTTATTATTTAATCTCTAAGGAAAACAAACAGTATACTTTTATTGGCTTATTAGTTTGTGTTAGGTTCACAAATCTTTTTTTTTTATACATTTAGCTGATGGAACAAGCAGATGGCCCACATGATGTTAAGTGGTAACCATCACCTATAATAACAAAGCACCACCTCGTAAGTCACGCACGATAAAAACGAGCCCAACGATGCACTGCAAAGCGTCCATTAACTTGAGCCACACAGACGTCAAGCCTCCTGTGCCTGCAATCACACCGGCAACCACACTCTTCAAACCGAAACACAACAACGCAGCTTGGCGGCAGAAAAAGGCGTGATTAACATTAAAAACATTATTACTATGTGCCATTTTATTAAATAAAAATATGGTACAGATAATCTTTACTTAGTTTAAGACTACATAGAGCTATGTTAAAATCAATTACTGTAAATTCTGCCCAGCGCATCAGCATTGACTTTCGACGTGGTACTTAATGCAGCCAGCGTTTGAGAACGCTTCCTAATGATTGGATCAGTTGAGCTATCTCTAGATTGTTTATAACTGTCTGCTGATAACTGAATTGTTTCATGTGTATTTTGTACATTTTGTAAATCCTTATATTTATTATAACATTCTTTGTTTTAAATGTATTATTAATATTTACTAAGCAAACAAATTAATGTAATTCCTTTCATTAATCTAATCTGAGCTATAAAGAAGCTGAAAGCAAGAAGTTGAGCAAAGTTCATTAACTAAATAAGCAATCTACTAAAAGCAAGGGTTGAGATAACAAGCAGTTAGGAAGCTGTGGACTACTTCTGGTGATTATTTTAACAGGTATAAAATAATCAAGTCAATCAAAAAGCTGTTTGTTCAGTAATATTTAATATTTTAGCATCATAAATAAAGGACCTGGAGTTATTATTATTACAATTTATAAACGTAATCAAACTGGTATAATATTGTGGTGAATTCACCAGACTTATTGTGAAAAACCATTTAATTATTAATTATTTGAATTCAGTCATGAAGCATTTTCAGAATTGTTATTATTAATCAAAAAGCTAAAAAGAATAGTCGTCCTTATGAATGATGATCGAGAATTATAGTAATAATTTTCAGTAAATTTATATTTTTATTGATTCAGTTTAAACCCCTTTTATTTCGTAGAGATCAAGAAGAAGAATATGTAGGTATAAAATCATTTTGAAACTGCCATAATCTAAACATTCTTATTGATATAAGTATATTTTGTCTTGATGAAGACTTTGAATGCGTAGATGTGTCATGTTTTGTCCTTTCACAGTTGACACATTTGTGGCTGACTCACTGAAATGCGTTAGAAACTTGTACTAAAGGAACAGAATTAGTAAAGAAGATTGCTGGACGGATATACCAAGTGACCAAGTGGACCACAATAGGGTATATGGGCAATTTGTCCCTCGCGTTTTTGAAGTATGTTAGCAAAAACTCATTTCGTCCCTCCGTTTCATTTCAACAGACGAGCAAAACTTTTAGACACGGAAAATAGCAACCACTGATTGTCACAATAGCACTCTTAATATTGATATTACCTAGATATAATAAACTTAAAGCCTATTTTTCTAAATAGAAATGTTCGTGTAGTGCAATCATTCACTACACGAAACATAAACACGTGTCTGAATATAATAATATGACGTCCACTTAGGTATTTAGAGGTAGATACTTTTGTTGCCTGTTCTTCTAGGCTTTGGTCGCGTGGAACTGGCTCCTAGAGTCACCTAGCTGTAAGACGTTTCAAAGTGATCCTTGTGATTTATTGAATAAATACCTTTTGACTTTGACTTTGACATTGTAGGTAAATTACCTTTGACCTAGAATAAAGGTTGATTCTCATCTTACCAGGCTTATATTCGCCCTCGTAATAACATTATAGGCAATAGGCATACATCGGATTAGCCGATGAATATTTGATATTCCCAATATGGATTAACGGCACAATAATATTTATTGCTTCGTAAGACTTCGAGATAGAATAATGTATGGACTGCTCAGTCGATATTTCAGAGCTAAGCGTTTCTATGAAGTGGTAATAACAGCTTACAGGGCATATGGTGGAGTCAATAATTGGAAAATATCGTGGGTTGGCCGTTTTTATGAGGGCCCTCACAGCTGGGCGTTCCGACAATGCCAGCGCCCAATATTACACTGTATCATACTAAATTACTAAGCTGGGTTTTAGCTGAGTCTTCTTTGAGAAACGTTGCGTTTTGTGAAAGTAATTCAGTAAATTGCCTACTTTAGCTTACAACTAAATTAATTATTTGTGATAACTAATAAGTAGGAGAAGTTCAAGAGTAGTAGAGCTCTTTGTGATGGGCTCGTCCGGGGAAGTACCTACTGCCACCACGCCTTTTCCTGCCGCCAAGCAGCGTTGCTGTGTTGCCGGTGTAATTACAGGCACATTGGGCTTAACATCTGTATGCCTCTAGTTGATGGACGCAGGGCAGTGCATTGTAGGGCACGTTCTTATCGTGCGTGACTTATGAGGCAATGCTATGTTATAGGTGATGGTTACCACTTAATATCAGGTGGACCATCTGCTTTTTCCATCAGCTATATGCATAAAAAAAAGAAGGTGGGTTCAAATCACACTCGGATAATAACTTTTGGGACATTAAAATCTTTGTAAAAATCTTAAGTAAATATAGGTACGGAAATAAGTAATAAGTAAATATACGGTATTTTTATTCTTAATAGACAGTGTGATCATGTGTGGATATTTCATAATAAATCTCATTGACTATTAAAGAAAGAAAAGTCAAAGCAACAATTAGTAGACAAACCCGGTACAGTTAATGGACAGGTTCGGGCACAGTTCGCCCTTATTCGCTAGTTCGGCTGACTTTCCCAAACTTACCCCATTCAGTTCAGGAAGCTTGTTAGTGCGACTTCTGCGGTTTTCGACTAGATAACGTTGTGCTAAAGATTTAAACGATGTGCAGCTTGAAGTTTTGTTTCGCAAGTAAATGCTTACATGCAGTTAGGTATGTCAGTAATTGTAGTGATACCCGCTAGGCGCTAAGTTTCAGTAACTTCTGAAAGTCCTGAAGCCTAGTAGATAGCATTCGTATCTATTTTGTTCTAAGTACCTACATTGTTGACACATACACACGTACGTATAATGCACAGGTATTAAAACAGATAGGCCAGGAGATTGTGTCGCGGGAGTTTAACGTTGAACACTTGTTTGTGATGTGTTTAAGTAATTACAATTTCTAATCTAAACTAGTTTAATCGAAATTTGGCAACTAAATTAGTTAATTTCAAAAACGAAGTAAAATTTGTGCTTAATTGGTTTACTGTTGATGGCATCATGTTTCAAACACAAACGCTAAAGCTCGCTATAGTATTTGAGGCATATTCTTTCTATAATTTATTTAGGATCCACTCAAGTTGATAAAGAGGCTGTAATTTATGAGATTATGTAAAATTAAAATTTCCGGGCACTCTTCTCAAGAAGTTTAAGTAATAAAAATTGTAAAAAACGTTTCAAGTAGCTCGTAATGTGATTAAGTTTTTTACGCGTCTTTAAGATTCCTCGAAGTAGTATAGACTCCAAAGAAAACACAAATTAAGTTTTTCAACTGATTACAGGCCTTTTTTAAACCATTTAACCATTAATCATTTCGGATTTCACAAGATTTACTTCAGAGACTTGCTTATCATAGTTATACAACCTGTAACATAATACCCCTATAAACCCGGAAGCAGGGTATTCTACAGGTCATGGCAAATAATTTAAAATAAAGACTTTTGAAATTTCGAAGTTTTTCATTCATGAAATGCCTCTTAAACTTTCCGCCGAAATGAAACTAACACAACATGATGCAGCCCTATTTACAGCTGTTTTTTGACCTCTAATTGTAAACTGTAAATAAATTAGGTAACAGAACTGCCACCAATTAGTA
The DNA here is from genome assembly GCA_932294275.1 of Chloroclysta siterata. Classification (NCBI taxonomy): domain Eukaryota; kingdom Metazoa; phylum Arthropoda; class Insecta; order Lepidoptera; family Geometridae; genus Chloroclysta; species Chloroclysta siterata. The sequence continues at coordinate 7,745,882 of OW028590.1, forward strand.
AACACAAATAGCGCATATATCAAGCTTACGTACAGGGTTGTTGCAAATTTTTGAGACAATATTAATTTTAAATTTACTTTTGTAAGGAAATTTCGAAAAAGATTATGAAAGATATTATTATGTAACACGTTGTATACACGTGCACAATAATTATGAACTAAATTTTTTGATGGATTTACGATGTCTACTGCTGAGTATACTGCTACTCCATAGATTTCCAGAGCGAGAACTTTCACAGCCAAGTTGGTAGTAGCTCGGCCTTCTGCGTTGTAGGTCCCCATGACCTACAATGGCCACACGGAGCAAAAAATTGTGTAATATGTACCATAGCACAGTGGTTTAGGTACTCGATGTCGAACCTGGTTAAAAACACATTCAGTATGCCTGTATGTTGGAGCTGGCCTGGATTCTGCGGCCCAGGGATGTGCACCGCTTGCGCAAGGTGCTGTAGAAACAATGAACATTACAGGGTTTTTCTGTAAAAGCGTTATAGTTTATAAGTATTACATGAGCTTTGCTTAGTTCGGGGCTATATGGTGCTGAGTGTAATGTACACTACCAATATTTGAAGACTGATCTTAGTGGCAGCAACCAAGACCTTCCAGCTAACTTTATAAGGTCATCCTTTCATCCACCGGGGGTCCCACACTGCACTTTCCGGTGCGAGATCTCCAGAACTTTTCTGTCCCAAAGTTTTGCTCCTAACTGGCGACATTTAGAAGTTAGATTGGCCAACTGTCTGTAGGGAGTTGGTACATCATTAACAGAAGATAAATTGGCTCACGCATCTCGTTATACTAGTTTGCCTACTTTCACGCAGTGTTTGCTTAGGGGAGCATTTAGGTAAGTGGAGCCCGCTTAATGTTGCAAAAGGCAAATTTGTTCACGCTTGTTTGGTAACCTACTGCTTTAAAATTCATAGGTGTTTAAGCTGTTTAGTCAGATGTATTTTAAATGAAAGATGAACTGGTCAATTCTGATTTGTTTTTATCCTTCCAAGGTTGCCTGGAAGAGATTGTTCTCAGCGATAAGGTAGCCCATTGTTTTACCTTAATGTATGCTTTAACCCTGTACTATGATTATGTGTGGTGAACAATAAAGAGTTATCTATCTCTCTATCTATCTAACTGGCTCGAACGGAATCCCTATACGATAGATATCCCTTTAGATTACTTCAGACATCATGTCTAAGGGGGTATGTCAGAGGTACACCCAGTTTTTAGTATTCTATGCGTAATAGGTTGCAAGCCCATCGCCACTGTAAGGATGCCAACGTTTTTGCCATGGTGTGTTGTGTTCCCTAACCGATTCAGAGCACATGTCATTATTGTTATTATTTAACCGTTATGGTCCCACTGCAGGGCAAAGACTTCCCTTCCCTCCCTTAAAACAGGGCAATGCGCGCATACATTTTACTTAAAAAATCCTTTGGTAACCAGATTGGAACCCACGGCTTTACGGTCAGAAGGCTGCGTCACTCCCACTACACCGATGCTCACTACTGGACTAAGGTACTACTTTAAAACAAAAGTATCTATCCCTATTCTTGTAGATAAACTGGAAAAGCTAGGTGTCAGAGGAAATTGTCTTAAACTTTTTAAGACTTTCTGCAAAATAGAAGCCAGAGGGTCAAGATCGAAGACCTCCTCAGTGCAGAATCTACTGTTTCTGACGGAGTTCCACGAGGCAGTATCCTCGGGCCAAGTCTTTTCCTCATTTACATTAATGATCTCTGCAGCATGACACTCCCTAATGCAAAAAAAATCGCCTATGCAGATGACACTGCGATTACATTTGAGGGGAAGACCTGGCACGAAGTCTTCTCATCAGCTGAAACAGGGATGACTAAAATAATCAAACGGCTGAATGAACCTCTTGACCATAAATATTAACAAAATATTTGTAATATTTTTTGCAACGTCAACGTTTGCATTGTTTTTATTGTAAACCTTATGTTTGTGTTCAAATAAATATATTTGATTTGATTAACATACGTAACCAGCGATTTAAAAAAAAAAGTACGGGGAGCTAAGACTCAAACAAAGACATTCCAACATTGTCGCCGTGGGCGGACGAGGGCTCTCGAGCTGACCCGCACAGACCTTATTCAACGGAGTAGCTACTAACGTAAACAAAGTTGTAACAAAAAGTTTTACTTCAATTCGTGGTACTGCAGCTCATCTACATAATTGCAATATTCTTTCAGACATATTTTAAGTTGAATTACTTTTTGTACAAAGACGATAAAGCCAGCTCCTTTGCTAATATTAACTTTTGTTATTCTAAAATAAACGAGTTTTCAGATTATTAAACTGTATACATGTACATTTATTATTATTTTATATACAAAAAAAGACAGAATAAAAACTTTTATACACTTAAATCACGAGGATCACTTTAAAACGTCTTAAAGCTAAGTTAATCCAGGCACTAGCTTTAATTAGTAGCTCTGTCTTGTGCGCTGTAGGTGACAAATGAATGAAACTACTATTGTACATCAAATAAAATAAATAAATAAATAAATATTGGTGGACATTCCACACAGCACTATCTCGTCCCAAACTAAGCCAAAACTTGTGATATGGAAACCAGATAGCTGACATGCTACTTATATATCTTTTTTTTTGTAAATACATACTTATAATATTATATAACACCCATACAGAGAACAAACATCTATTTTCATAACACAAATGTTAGTTCTCGGTGGGGATCGAATCCACGGCCTACGGCGCAGAAGGCAGAGCTACTACCAACTGAGCTGTGAAGGCTGTCAAAATAAAACAAAAGAAAAGACTACTTAAAAATAAAAATAAAAAACTGTACAATGGGCAACATAATGCGTTTGTTTAGTGTATATACGTATTTCAATAGTAATCATCTTGTTCCTATGGCACAATATTCGCTTAGCTTTAACATTGCGCGACATGTATATTTTTATACTACTTTGAGATGGAATAAGCTGATGCTCCTGCTATTATGTGGTAACCATCAAATATAAAAAGTATGGCCTCGCAAGTTACGCACAATAGGACGTGCCCTACGATGCACTGCCCTGCGTCGATCAACTTGAAGCATACGGATGCTAAACCTAAATTCACCGGCAACCTCACCTTTCAAACCGAAACACCGCAACACTGCTTGGCGGCAGAAAGATGCATGGTGGTAGTACTTGTGAAGGGCTCGCCCTTCACAAGGAGCTCTATCCTCTGATAATATCCTCCTGTAAATCAATCATTTAACTACTGAACTGATCGGGGAAAAAATACAGTTTGTAACCTGGATTAAAATAAAGGTTACTTTTGGTACCGAAAAATTACCGGGAAATAAAACACTGGCCTAAAATATTAATATTAGTAATCACTAAAACGCGAGCGAAGTCACGGACGGCCGCTACTTTATTTATATACTAGCGGCCCGTCCCGGCTTCCCACGAGTATGGGGTACGGGTGAGCGGCGACCACGTGACTTTTTTCTAATACTTAAATTTTTGAACTCGTGATGAGAATGGAATGTCGGAATTGAATAATTCAAAAAGTTATTTAAATGTATTAAAGTAGTCTTGAATATAAAGTAATTTATTTTGATACGGATTAATACCAGGGTACAAATAAAGAGCCTATCTTATCTAGCAGCAGCATTTTAATTAAATTTTTAAAATAAAAGAACACTTATTGTGACATAACTATAATAGACATTTTTTGTAGATGATGACGTGTTCTACAAAGTCGTAGAACATTATTTTGTTCTATCATCAATAGTTTTCGCAGCGCACGTGATGTAAGGAATTTTTTAGGTAATTCTTTTACACCTTGGGTTACAATATTGTAGTTTTAGTAAGGATCCCCAATTTCTTTGAAAATATAATATAGCCTATGTCACCCGGGGATAGTGTATCTTTCCAGCGGTGAAAGAACATTTCAAATTGGTCCAGTAGTTTCGGAGCCTATTCAATGCAAACAAATAATCAAATCTTTCCTCTTTATAATATTATTAGTACCTATAGAAGTATAGATTTATAACAGCACTGGGTGCATACCCACAATTTGCAGTAGTCAAGAGCAGCGGACTTAATCCTGAATAAGATTGCACTTATAAAAGTCTCGTTTTCGACGGCACCAATACACTTTTTTCTTCCTTAATCGAGTTTCTCTTATCCCACCTGAAGACAGTCGCTAAGTTTGTTGCGGTGCCGACTTTTCAAGATAACTTTTATCTGCCTGCTAAACAAGGCTTTCGTTTTACCGCGCGACGTACACTTGCCACAGAACTTATTTGAACTTAAATTAGTTTTATTTTAACATCAGCCATCGACATTACTTTTTAATTTTTTTTATACAACTAAAGTTCTTTAAAGGATGGTATACAACTGTACAACAAAACAAACTGGATGTCAAAGGCTAGAAACAGAGCACTGTGGAAAGAAATGGGGGAGGCCTACGCCAAGGAGGCGTACAGGACACTACAACTTTATAATTATGTTAGAAAAATAAAGTTAAAATTAAGTAAATCCGTTTTTATACATAAGAATATTTATGTTTAAGAAAATATGTATAGTGTGTAAATTGTAAAACTAAAGGCTCATTTTATTTGTTACTGTAGTCGCTGATAAAGCCGACACTGACAACTTACGTATGAAACGCTCGTGAAACCATGTAATACGAGCAATCCAAATGGCGACCGTGCTATGTGTTTAACTTTAGTCTGTGGCTTAACTTAAGGGGCTGACAACTATCAAACAACTTCTCGCTCGCACGTTTCGACATGTTGAAAGATATAAAATCACTAATCTCATTTTCTAAAAATCGCAATCAACCATTTTGTGTGCAATCACATTGCACACAGTTTAGTAAAAGATTCATTTTGATCGATACAAGTTTTCCTACTTTAAAGTTAGCTTATGTACGAAAACTAGAGGTAGTAAAGCAAATTTTTGAGTAGGAAAACATGTATCGATCAAAATGTTTTTTTTACTAAACTGTGTGCAATGTCTATATATTATTTTTATATATATATCTATATTTTTTTACTAAACTGTCTGCACACAAAATGGTTGATTGCGATTTTTCGAAAATGATTTTAGTGATTTTATATCTTTCAACATATCGAAACGTGCGAGCGAGAGTCACATTAGCTCTTGTCTTCGACTTAAGGCGGTTAGTTCTGCTAGATTAGCATTTCGACGCGTGCGGTCCAAATTACATACAATTACGTGATATTGTCGAAATAAACTTCAAAATAACATGCGCTCTGCCGTGTCTACGACCGCCGCGAGGCCCAAAATGTGAGAAAATAGGAGTTTTTTGATGATTTTACGCGAAAAAGTCTGGTTTAAAAAACCCGTCATTTATTTTGATGGACCACATATATTTTCTGCCACGCTATACATAAACTTTTACATATTCTTTTTTCGTCACTTTGTTTTACATAAATTATTAATGTAGGTACTTACGAGTACCTAAATTATTTAACCTAGTCCCACGTTGCGCAAAGACCTCCTCTATACAAAAAGTTGTACGTATAAATAGTATTTCTGACGAAATTGTATCTTTATTACTCGTAAAAGTTGTGGCCGATGAACCTACCGCTTGACATACCTGAGGCCTTAATTATTATTAATCTAATAAGAACGAGCGAACGACTCATGAAAGCCTCGCACAAAAGTTTTTTTTATCATCATCATCTTCCTGCCCTTATCCCACTTCATGGGGGGTCGGCACAACAGGTCTTTTCTCTCCACTTCCCTCTATCATCCGTCATCTCAGTCGTCACTCCTTTCTTACCCATGTCATCCTTCACCCAATCCATCCATCTTTTCTTTGGCCTTCCTCTGCTCCTATATCCATCCACATTCATAACTAACACTCTTTTTGTTACATGACATTCTTCCCTTCGCATGACATGCCCATACCACGCTAACCTATACCTATGCTTCTCATTTTCTCAGTCACTGGTGCCACTTTCAAACTGCCTCTAATAAACTCATTCCTTATCTTATCCATTCTCACAAAAGTCTCTCAACAAAAGTTTTTTTTATACGTAGATTATTATCTCGCTCACAATCATACGAATCGGCTCAATGTGAATACGTGAAGCGCAAATTATAATGCAAAAGAAAATGTTCAACGAATCTGCCGTATTTTAATCAGCGTGCCTTATAAGATAACCTTGCGGAATAAAGGCGCTAGGTGAAGCTGAAAAGTTCGAGGAAAACGTAATCGGAAGCGAGTAAATAAGCAAAATTGAGAGAAAAATGGTATTTCAAATTATACTTTACACGAGATAATGAATATCGCCGTTTCCTTTAGATGATTCTCAACTTCGACCTTTTTGATCGAGCGCACATGAGGTCGTAAAGCGGCATTCAGACTACGCTATACTATTGTGCTATATATTATAGCAAAGAAGGACCTTATGCTATATATTATATTATCGCAAGCATTTATAGTATATAGCAAGTTTCGTTTCGCTTGCGGGACGATCGGGGTGAGGGAGGAGGAAGAGGGCGGCGCGTGATATAGCACAGCATGAACTCAGCGCATCGCACAATTTGATAGCGTATAGTAAGCCAATAATAAATAGTACAGTACAGTTTTTTTTTATACATCTAGCTGATGGATCAAGCAGATAGCCCACCTGATGTTAAGGTGTAACCATCACCTATAACAAAGCTTTGCCTCGTAAGTCACGCACGATAGGAACGTGCCCTACGATGCAATGCCCTGCGTCCATCAACTTGAGGCATACAGATGTTAAGCCTCATGTGCCTGTTATTACACCGGCAATCACACTCTTCAAACCGAAACACAGCAACGCTGCTTGGCGGCAGAAAAAGGCGTGGTGGTAGTACTTTCTTAACTTCGACCTTTTGGATCGAGCGCACTTGAGGTCTCAATACTCGTAGAAGCCATTAGGAACGTCTATTTGTTCAACCGTTACTACATCTTACACTTGTAGTTTTTAAACTCTCGCGATCATAACACATATTTAAAAGTATTACACGGGTATTTATCGCGTTTACCTTTATTATTTTCTATATTGGGCCTATATTGGGCAGACTAAGCGCACAATAGCCGAGCGCGTGAAGGAGCACATTGCTGCAGTTAAAAACCGCCAGGTAACAAAGTCAGCCATAGCAGAGCACCTTGTGGATTCAGGACCTAATCACTGGATTGAACTACATGAGCCCAAGGTACTGTCCAATGAACGACACTACCACAAAAGGATGATTCGTGAGGCGATTGAAATTAAGAAGTATCCTAATTTCAATCGTGAAGACGGATTCAGACTTTCTTCTTCGTGGAATCCCGTCATTGGTAGGTGTGTACGTCGCGATGTGTTATCGAAGTGTGCGGACACTGTCAGTGTTGTGTGTCGTAGTGTGAACACGGACATTATGGTTTCTGACGATCAAGTGAGGGTAGTTGTTGAAACTGCTTCCACTTCTCGACGACGGTAGATCTCAAGTTCAATGCTCCAGTCTGCCCGCGACCACGGCTATTGCAACATAGCCGAAACGTCGGGAAAATAATAAAGGTAAACGCGATAAATACCCGTGTAATACTTTTAAATATGTGTTATGATCGCGAGAGTTTAAAAACTACTATTGTAAACCGGTACGGGCCGGATATAGCAAACAAGATTCGACATCTTGAGTTCCTACGGAAGAAAAGTGTACGTGTATTGTCATCGCTGTCATTTTTAACAAAATGTCGTGATTGGGACTTATTACCTTCCTGTGTTAGAATAAAGCCGCGTAGTGATATTGCACATTCCGAAGGAATTCTAAGGAGCGCGAGTGTCCGTCTACTAAAACAATTAATCCGTAATGATAGGTGTTATTTAGACAGAGTGCAGTGCGAATTATACAGCCTTCATTTGGAATGTAGTGGTGTGTTATCGACCAGTGATTTTGAATTGTGTGACCGGATCACGTACACTCAAGCACAACGTACATTGGAGTTGTGTACTGAGGGCCACGGTAAAAAGTTTCAAAAATTACTGTCTCGTCGAGAAGCTAAGCAGTGTCGAATAAAAGCGCAATCAAAGACTTGTGAGACCGTTATAAATTTATCTAGCTCTTCTCTTGATGATACTACAAAAAACATTCTTTCAAAAGGTTTGAATTATGCTCTTACACCTAAGAAAATACCGTACGAAGACATTGTCAGCGGTGTAGAGGAGACAATTATTCGAAATAAGATTCCACCTGATGACGCGGAAGTGCTGAGACAAGATGTTTCGATTATTTTGCGTAAGTGTCGGCTACCTCAAGCAAACATTACAACAGTTGAGCGTAAAGCATTGACAGATTTGAGGGCTAACAAAGACCTTCTGGTGCTTAAAGCTGACAAAGGAAACGCCACTGTAGTGATGAACACCACTGATTATGAGGGTAAAATACGGAATTTGTTATGTGATGACAAAGTGTATAAGCCGGTTACCTACAACCCAACGGCTAGAGTAACAAAACGTATAAGATCACTGATACTCGAATATAAGGACCTGTTCACCGATGATGCATTTGAACGCCTTCATAAACCAGCTATCGTGCAATCGCCTAAATTGTACGGTTTACCAAAGGTACACAAAACAAATGTACCCCTACGGCCTATTGTGAGTCAAATCGACTCACCTACCTACAAGTTGGCTCAACATGTTTCAGCGGTGTTACAGCCGCTGGTAGGAAATACATCATCGTTTGTGAAGGATTCCCGCCATTTCGTTGACATTATCAAGAGTATAAAATTGGAACCCGATGACATTTTAGTGAGTTTTGATGTAGAGTCTTTGTTTACTAATGTTCCGATAGAAGGTTGCCTTGATGTAATAAGAAAGAAGCTGAGCGATAATGAGCTCCCTGATCAATATGCTGTTCTTCTACAAAATTGTTTAAATGGAAACTATTTCCTATACCAGGGGCAACACTACCTCCAGATAGACGGTGTCGCCATGGGCAGCCCGGTGGCTCCGGTTATGGCTAATATCTGGATGGAACATTTTGAGAATAGTATAGATTACACCGCCCATGGTATAAAAGTGTGGAAACGATACGTTGATGATGTTTTCTGCATATTGAAGGGGAACAAGCAGAAAGTGGATGAGCTCACCGCATACCTAAATTCCATTCATCCGAAAATCAGATTCACGAATGAGATGGAGGTTAATAGAACGCTAGCCTTTCTGGATGTCAAGGTTAAGTTTAACACAAGACATTCTGAGTTTACTAAACATAATATTTTTATAATCACAATAGGTACTAAAAGTATAGATCCAACAACAGCCAATAGTATTACTAAGGTAAGTATATTAAGAACTTTTACTTCAGTGTTGAATTTGGAGCAATTAAATATTTTTTTATTAGTTCGTATACCTGTTTACCTAGGTCAATATTTTTTTTTTTATACCACTATTTTATGGAACAAGCAGATCTGATCAGAATGAGCAGGCCCACCTGATGTTAAGCGGTAACCATCACCTATAACAAAGCATTGCCTCGTAAGTCACGCACGATAGGAACGTGCCCTACGATGCACTGCCCTGCGTCCATTAAATACAGATATTAAGAATCATGTGCCTGTAATTACACCATATCGCTCACCATGCATTTTCAAGTACCGGCTGTGCATTATATAAAAAACGATTACCTCTAAAAACAATTTTCCCCTGATTTCTCAAATCGCATTACGCTCGCATAAAGCGTTTCTTCTTGTTATTTACAGATTGCGAATCACAATTTCAGACCAAATGTGGGCTCGTATTTACCGACCCGCAGGTAAACTTGCAGTTAAAAAGGAATTCGGCGGAATTTTATCGCTCGTTAGGGACCTTAAAGCTGTGGCAGGGAATGCCATTGGCCCGTCTTAATACTTATGAAGTTTCTTAGGAAACAATGGCTAATTTTCAACTCTGCGGCGATCATAAGCCATGAAAGAAAATTTGGTGAACTTAGAAACTGCCGATGTTAATCAAATCCTATCTTACGAATATATTAAGAGTATACTTTATAATAGGAGTAGAGCTCTTTGTGAAGGGCTCGTCCGGGGAAGTACTACCATCACGACTTTCTGCCGCCAAGCAGCGTTGCTATGTTTCGGTTTTAAGTGTGGTTACCGATGTAATTACAGGCACATGAGTCTTAACATCTGTATGTCTCAAGATGATGGACGCAGGGCAGTGCATCGTAGGGCACGTTCCTATCGTGCGTGACTTACGAGGCAATGCTTTGGTGGTTACCATTTAACATCAGGTGGGCCATCTGCTTGTTCCATCAGCTAGTTTTATAAAAAAAAAGTGATAGAAATGTTTGTTTTTCATTTCATTGAGCCAATGACGACCGATTTGGATAACTTAGAACAAGTACATTTTTTATCCTGCATTTAATTTAAGGCTTCTTTTACCGAATTATTTATTTATTGATCGAGTGAGCGAAGCGAACGAAGATCTTAGTTTCAACTTGGGCGATTTGGCATTTTATGTATGTATGTATGTATGTATGTATGTATGTTTGTCTGGCGATAACTTTAGAACCGTTGATCCGATCTGCATGAAATTTGATATGTCGATAGCTTGTACTTGAGAAATTTACTGGTAAGTATATGAGTAAAATCGGATGAAGGGTTTTTGAGATATGGGGTTTTTTAAGGGGGCAAAAATAAAAAAAGTTACATAAAAAAATCAAGTTACATGTCATATGAAAGGGCTTTGTTTGGACATCCCAAAACAATTTTTTTGCCATTTGCAATTTTTTTTTGAGACGCTCGGTTTTTGAAATAAAATTATAAAAGTTAAATTAAGATAACCAGCGATCCAAGAGCTCCCATCTCTAAGAGTTTCGTTGACATCAAGGTTTTTCTACTGGTCGGCCAGTTCCTTTGCTTTTTCTTAATTTTTTTTCTTGAAATAAATTAAGGATCTCATAAAATGATAACGACGACCAGGTCTGATGATGGAGCCAAGGTCTGTTCAACGGAACTCTTCAATAAATAGGCCAATAGAGTTGAAACTTGGTAACCATGCCAAGTAAGTAGGCGGTAGTCAGAAAAAAGTCAAAAGATAATGTTTGGACTTGCCTCTGACTACTACGTACTTAAAGTTTTGATGCGTTCGTCGGGTCGCATCACGAGATCTCAGTTCGCGGCGAACTACTAGTTTTATTTATCATTATATACAGGAATGGATTATAAAAAATAAACGAACCCAATAAATGAAACCATTTTGAATATTGAGCAATCACCGCTAACACGCCAACGAAGTCGCGGGCGGCTGCTAATAAAAGCCAAAAAAGATAAGTAACTCATTATCATTCATTCTTATCTTGAGTTAGTACTTGGTAGTTGGAAATCTGTCAGGATATCTACTAAGGATCAAAGCTTGTTGCTGTTTTAGGGTTCCGTACCCAAAGGGTAAAACGGGACCCTATTACTAAGACTCCGCTGTCCGTCTGGCCGTCTGGAACCAGGCTGTTTCTCACGAACCGTGATAGTTAGACAGTTGAAATTTCTGTTGCTGCTATAACAAAAAATACTAAAAAACAGAATATAATAAATATTTAAGGGGGCTCCCATACAAGAAACGTGTTTTTTTGCCGTTTTTATAGATAACGGCACCTACGGAACCCTTCGTGCGCGAGTCCGACTCGCACTTAGCCAGTTTTTTTATTATTTAGATTCATAGCTCAATCCTTACTAATATTATAAACGCGAAAGTTTGTAAGTATGGATGGATGGATGTTTGTTACTCTTTCACGTAAAAACTATTAAATGGATTTTAATGAAACTTTACAATAATATAGCTTATACATCAGAATAACACATAGGCTACAGTTTATAAAGATATTGTGTGACTCATTCTGCGCAGACGAAGTCGCGGGCACCAGCTTGTACTTAATAAAGATGGAAAAAGGGTAGGATCAGAGAGGGTTTCCTTATCATACATTCAAAGAAAGAAGCTTAAATTTAATTTATATTAGACAATACCTTTCATTTTGTATAAGTATAACTAAGATATTTTTGTGAGCTAAAAGTAACTCGCTTTCTATTATAAAATTCCCCCATTTTAAAACTTTACCTTTGTTTCTTCTGGATGTCTGGTTTCTTTCAATTGGCAATTTGAGATAGACAGATCTGGTTATCGTCAGGTATTTTTTGATTTATTTTCAAGATGATATCTTTTAAAGAAACTGCCAGAACCCAGACTAAGCTATTATTTAACTTTATTCATTTATCTTTTAGTATTTTTTTTAAGATTGTTATTTATACTTTGGTTCCTTATAATTTAATGGCAACTTGTCTTGATGAAATAACTTTTTAAAATTTGTCAAGTTAACTTTATTTTTAAAAAGTCTATGTTACTGTCTGTATTCTATGCTTAAAGAAATGTTTATAGGCATATTGAACTATCTTTTAAATTGGCCATAAATATCATTATTAAACTAGTTATTAAGAGTAGTAGAGCCCTTTGTGAAGGGCTCATCCGGGGAAGTACTACCACCACGCCTTTTTCTGCCGCCAAGCAGCGTTACTGTGTTTCGGTTTGAAGAGTGTGGTTGCCTGTGTAATTACAGGCACATAAGGCTTAACATCTGTATGCCTCAAGTTGATGGACGCAGGGCAGTGCATCGTAGGGCACGTTCCTATCGAGATATGCGTGACTGACGAGGCAATGAGGTGATGGTTACCACTTAACACCAGGTGGGCCATCTGCTAGTTCCGTCAGCTAGTAGTATAAAAAAAAAGTTAGCTCAATAATATCAGAAACTTAACAATAAATTTGTTTATTTATATTTATATGTTTGAAGCAGAAGACACCCTTCTATACAACGGATCGACGACATTGTAAGAATCGCGGGAAGTCGGTGGATAAAGCTGGTTCAGAATCGTCCTTCCTGGAAATCTATTGGGCAAGCCTATGTAGGTACACACTTAGAAAAACTCCTTTTAATATCAATATCTCCTCAGAACTCCAACCTCAAGTTGCGTTCTGGAATTATATTTAAGACAAGCTGGACACTTCGTCCCGCGACTTCGTCTGCGCAGGATTAGACACACAACATCTTTATAAATTGTAGCCTATGTGTTATTCTGATGTATAAGCTATATTATTGTAAAGTTTCATTAAAATGCATTCAGTAGTTTTTACGTGAAAGAGTAACAAACATCCATCCATCCATCCATACTTACAAACTTTCGCGTTTATAATATTAGTAGGATAGTGAATGTATTTTTCATTACACCACTATAAGCGAGTTACTGAAGAAACCACGCTGCCGTGTTTATGTAACGAGAATTTGATTGCTGGGCTCTAGATCAAAACATAGCTACATGTAGTGCCTACCTATGGCTTACTGAGTACTGTATAACGATATACATATTTTGTTACTAATTGATCAAAGGGATCTCGTGTCACTAGGTACTTTCTATCGACACAGTTTGGTGAAAGGATTTTAAGTGTGACTCAAGGAGGCTCCTTTCGAGCACTTGACATATATCATGTTTTAGAATCTAGGTTCTACGGCATACCAACTTCCTCGCGTTTAACATGTTTCCCTTCCCCGTTTGAGAGAGTAATTTTTGTACAGAAAAACTCATTTTATTTTATACAACTAGATGATGGAACAAGCAAATGGGCAACCTGATGTTAAGTGGTAACCATCACCTATAACAAAGCATTGCCTCACAAGTTATGTACGATAGGAAGGTGCCCTACGATGTACTGCCCTGCGTCCATCAACTTGAGGCATACAGATGTTAAGCCTCAAGTGCCTTTAATTACACCGGCAACCACACTCTTCAAACCGAAACACAGCAACGCTGCTTACCGGCAGAGAAAGGCGTGGTGGTAGTACTTCCCCGGACGAACCCTTTACAAAGAGCTCTACTACTCATTGGATACTACTCTTCTTAGGATTGGTAGGCGAAGCCGCTACCACTAGACTACCATTGCTCCCATTATCAAGACAAGTTACAATTATTTTGAACACCCTCATAATTTTATAATATTCATTTAAATAAACTAGCAAAAAGCCGGTGCAGCTAGTTGGGCCCCTTGGGGGCCGATTCCATCACGTTGGCGGCCTTTGTATGGATCGGCCCCTAATCGGCCTTTCCAATGTGACCGTCCACGATGCATTATTCATTCCACGATTTAGAGGCATCGAATGAAATTAGAAATCTCAAAAATTTTATGTATCTATTAAATGAATAAAATAAAAATAGCTTTATTTACTTACACGATAGGAATGAAAAAAATTAAAAAAAAAACTTATACTTACATTACTTATACTAAACTTAATGATGGATTATACTAATAAAAAAAGTTAAAAATAAATCTAATAATATGTGAAAAGCCTGAGGTATCTAGTAACTCATTAAAAATAAAATCGGTTAGGTTTGAATTTAGAAAGTAATATATATTTTTCAACTTATGACCTATGAAATAAGTAAGCCTTTGTTGATACTTGACTTAAAATAAAAAACCCTACTAAGACACCTTTGTTAAAGAGAAGAAAGTAGGTAACATTCTGTACTGAACCGAATTATGTTCAGTTGGTATGTCCGCCTTTTTTATGTTAACAAAGTGATTCTTGTGATTTTATTAAATAAATACCTTTTGACTATGACTTTGGCTTAACATTTGTGTTTTTTTCATTTTGCAGTCAAATATCAACCAATGGCAATTTGAGCATTGGTCTTTTTTGGATTCACTTACTGGCAACATTGAAAAGGCTTTTAATCTGTTTTTGTCTCACAATTGTTGCTTAACATATAAATTTGTGAATTCAGAATTCATTTCAGAACCTATGATTAAGATAAAAGCTACGCATTGATCGTCAGTTAACCTCGCAACCTTTATATAATTCGAAAGAAAATACGACATAAAAAATGCATCTCGCATATACAGTGCCATATTTGTACACAAACACGCAAAAATACAAGATTACGTCGGCGGAAATAAAACATAGTTTCTCTTTTTAATGTAATCTATCTTTAAAACTCTGGAATCACACCAGTCATGCGAGGAAACATTTATTGTATGTGAAAGCACCATTTAATTCAATTTGTGGAGTATGCTGCTGGTAAAACGAGGCGCACGCGAATCAAACATTTGCAACGTAGTTTAACGTGCTTTTTTAATAAAAATATTGAAAATCATTATTGAAATCCAACGAGCATTAACGTGGTTACATGATTTTGACGTGTAAATAATATTCAACGGACCGAAAGACATCTAGAGAACACGTCTCGGTAACTTCTTGAACCCTTTCACTATTCGGGCATGTTTGTGACGTCGCCGGGATTGAAATACGAAAGTGCTAAATCGCCCACGGCTTTGAAGCTTTCAAGGGACATAGGTTGTGTACATTTGTAGGTACTTAATATTCTGTGAGACGACCTCGTACCGATTTGGAAAGTAGAAGAGGGCAGGGGTAGTTACATAGATAATTCTATTATTTTTTGTTTACTTTATATTGGTTTTCTGTCTGGGTGTGTTATTTAATATAAGCATCTTCATATTTACAAAAAAAAATGTATATAAGTATTATATCAGCTATCTGGTTCCCAATTACAAGCTTTGCTTAGTTTAGGGCTAGATAGTGCTGTGTGTGCTTAAAATGTATGCAACATACCTGTACCCCACTACACCACCAAAGTGCTCCTATTTTCACTGAAGTACCAGTGGGTAGAACCGATTGAATTACTTTGGAATTTCAGTTCAGTCGAACAGTTACCCACTCTAAAGCAGGCTTGGTTTAGCCGGACTTTGTGATAGGAGCGCAGAGTGTTTCAGCCACACTGAGGCTGGAGGGCCCTCCTCACAGGGCGCTCCCGAGTTCGATGGCCTCTTTTAAAGTTTGACAACATATAATATAGGTGTGCCAATATAACTACTAATTAAGCTATTTTCTGTGTCAGTATTCCGATGAAGAAAGCAAAGTAAAGTAAAAATTTGTTTTATTGACAATTCGTTACAGTATTATTATTGAATCCATAGGCTCCCGAACTAAATAAGAAACTGTGTTCAGGAGGCTTTGGCACTGGCAATGGATGAAGGAAAGAGGAAACCAGATTGTATTCTAGCAGCGGCGATGGGCTTGCAACCTGTCACGTATTAAACTAACTACTGCAAAAAGGGTATGTGCCAAATGTAATATTTGGACGTACCTCTGACTACCCCCTTAGACGTCCTCACAGAATCTTGAGTTAGTTCTTGGTACTACGAGTTCTGAGGGGATATCTACCGTGCCTGGGTTCAAAGTCGTGAAGCTGTTTTTTTTTCTATTCAGATGGTCGACTGCTGGTGTCATTTCGATTTGTGCGTCTTGCTTTGGAGAACAAAAATATAGAAACCAGCACTAAAATGTTATTGCGTTTATCGGCTGTCGTCAAGTTCCGCTTGTTTATTTAACTTTTACTATAAATTAAATGACATGACATCGCTGTACGGATGTTAGCTTGTAAGATTGTCGGATATATTTATTTTGGTAACACTGGTAAACATCAAACAACTCCATGGGTAAATATAACACAACATCAATATTTTCTCGGTTTCCAAGTCGCGATCTCTTAAGACTGCTTTCACGTATAAAGCTGCCTTACTTACCGGTATAACTATCACTGTCCTATCAGACATATACACTATACACAGACATAAAACACAATATGTAGGTATTATAACGTCTAAACAACAAATACTTATTTGTTTTAAACATGACAGTTTACATTTATTAATAGACTGCTATGTCTAGTGTACACACGTTTTTTTATGGATTAAATATTTTGTATTTGTGTGGTTTTAAAAAAGAGTAGTAGAGCTCTTTATGAAGGGCTCGTCCGGGGAAGTACTACCACCACGCCTTTTTCTGCCGCCAAGCAGCGTTGCTATGTTTCGGTTTGAAGAGTGTGGTTGCCGGTATAATTACAGGCACATGAGGCTTAACATCTGTATGCCTCAAGTTAATGGAGGCAGGGCAGTGCATTGTAGGGCACGTTCCTATCGTGCGTGACTTGCGAGGTAATGCTTCGTTATAGGTGATGTTTACCACTTAACATCAGGTGTTTATCCCTAGTGGATCTGCGTTCACCTTGATCCCGAGCTTCCGCTTACTCATGTTGCAATTTCCACTCGCCAAAACACCCACGAGGGTGGGTGGTGCTAGTGATAGACAAATGTAAAATTGAAAGTTCACTTTTCGAATTCCGCGGTCACTTAGGTGAATGTTATTGACAGAATCGTGTTGCTGAGCTCGAATTATATGGACTTATATGGAATAATATGGTGTATATTCGTGATATTATCAAGATAAAAATGGCATAAAAGTGTGTCAATTTTTTTTCTATACAACTTACTGATGGAAAAAGCAGATGGCCCATCTGATGTTAAGTGGTAAGCATCACCTATAACAAAGCATTGCCCCGTAAATCACGCACAATAGGAACCTGCCCTACGATGCACTGCCCTGCGTCCATCAACTTGAGGCATACAGATTTTAAGCCTCATGTTATTACACCGGCAACCACACTCTTCAAACCGAAACACAGCAACGCTGCTTGGCGGCAGAAAAAGGCGTGGTGGTAGTACTTCCCCGGACGAGCCCTTCACAAAGAGCTCTACTACTCTTACACAATTCAGGAAATACAATCACAAAAGGCTTCATTATACGGCCTCTATATAGTTGTATCTAACTGAAATCCTTACTTGTAGTAAGGATTTCATGATCTATTCAACGATATCACCTTTACGCTATACAAAAAAATACTGCACTTTTGATTTGCTGCTAAGCTATATACGTTTACGCCAAAGTACTATCACGCAGGCAGACGGGCGCAGATAATCTGCTTTCTACCCAAATAGACCAAGTCACGTCAGCGATCATTACAAAACCGCAAGTGTTGAGCGGACCGTACGAAGCACTTACGCCCTATTAGTGAATTTAGCCGACCGCTGCGGAGCCGGACCGACACAGTTACCGTAAAATCAATTAGTTTTAGACTAATCACCGGCAGGGAGGGTCACTCTCTCGTAGGTCACTGATTCTCCCGAGTAATATCGTTAGCGAGGTCATTCGCTGTTGTTTAAAGTTTCAGTAAGTTTAGTATTTATTATATGAGTTTACAGGTTTTTGTGATAGGTGTGAATGGTCTCGATAATGTGTTACCAAGGGGCGCATGTTACTGATACCTAAATAACATTATATTATGATTGCGAAACCAATTGCCATTTTTTTTTACGATAGTCCCAAAGCATAATGACAGACGTTATATACACGCGTACAACGTCTTAAGCTGGATGCTGACCAACGTTACGAGGTGAAATGTAACATTCGCATCGAGCATGTTACGCATTGAGCATGTTCGCTGTGTTCGGCGTAACATGCCGAACACAGTAAAAATCGGCGTAACATGCTCGTCAAAACTCTGTGCTCCATATTCGCCGGCGACGAACGAGCGGCTCGTTGCTCGCTGGTTTCCCCGTAACACTACGTACTGACTGCATGAATGCTCGCTGTGTAACATGTTACATTACACCTCGTAACGTTGGTCAGGACCAGCTTTATGTGTGGAGATGACACATTTCGTAAACCACTAATTTATCAAACGATATAACATGTGTGTACTGTGGTATAGCAAAGAAAAACGTGCCGCCCGAAATTCTAAACCGATTTGTGCGATAGGGCCCTTGAGTGCTACGAGTACGTAGACGGTTTCTACGGATGGTTTATGCACAGTAAAACGCAATGTCTAAAACATAAGATCACGTAGTCCATCGCAATTAAATTACTTCAATATTTCATACAACATACTCACACAACTAACTATTATTTCCCAACTTAATTTTACCAGGAAAATAATTAACCCAACATAACCAAAGAAAATAAGTAGTGAGTAATAGCGGCATTAGCTCGAAGTCCGGTTGCAGAAAGCGCCCCTTGGAGCAAGGACGTGGAACTAAGCGTTACTTATTGTTCTGTCCGCGCTAAAGGAATTGCCCACGGATGCTCACTTCCACAGCGGATTTAAAACAGGCACTGACGAATCGCTACATTATCGCCGACAGCGTTCGATTTAATTCCAGCGCAGAACGGAACGTTAAGATGTGAAGATAAAGAGGTATTGTATACACATTGGAACATAGCATAGCGTCCTACAATGTGAGATGCGGGTCTAACGAGTGTTCACTCTCGCTTTCCCTAGTCGCTTTTTTTATTAATTAAATTATTTCTCATTCTTGACCATAAAATGTAATCTAGAACATATATATCATACTTACGTAAAAGCCAGTATCTAAAAAGGTTTTATGATAAAACCTGCTACCTACGTGCGGGTCACCAGGCCCACCTTACGGCCTATTGGCTCATCCTAACAGATACGGGCACTAGGCTGGTTCGAAATGAACTGAAATAAAGTCTCCATCTCGGTACCTAAACTCAGCCGGGGCATGTATGTAAGCATACCGATAGATTAATAGACCAGTAAACCGCGGTAGACCACCGCAATCACAAAAATATGACATCGTCACAGTTCTCGGTTCTAAGAACTGTAATATTTATGATTATTATTGCCACTTTAACTTTATAATTTTAAAAGCTAAATGGGTTTTCAGTATGTATTATGGAGGTACCCCAAAATGCCTGTAAAACCCCGTAGGTATAGTGGCTGGCATTACGAAATCCAGGCATTATTTTATGAAGTTCGAAACGTGTTGATTCCTCGCGGTCTTTACAATATTTAGCATAATAAATAAACAAACTAAAAATCCGTATATTTCCTTACATAACGTACTAAACAAAACTATATTGAGCATACGCGAACTTAAATCATCACTAAATAACAAAACATCCATCCCAATTGCTCAGTTCAAGTCAAAACATTCTACAGCAGAAAGACATGGAAACATATATCGTGTTAATTAGAAAATGAAACAGTTATTTCTGGGTACCGGCAACACAAACAGTGGAGACGTTTTCTTACAACGCGGTATAATTCTCCGCGGGCGTTAATTAACTTTTTATTTTCCATCGCGGTGCTACCTAGCTACCTCCATAAGGCTCCTTTTAGACAAGACGCTTAGAATCTTTTCATTCCACGGCAAGAGCGAACGAATGAAAGCTGCTAAGGCTAACAAGCGACCGAAGCGTTCATCTGTCGATAAGTGTATGCGACAGAAAGCCACTGCACGCCTTCGCTTGTTTTTCTTCGTGTGCCTTAAACGGAACCTGAACCTTAGTTTAAACCGGTAGCGCTGTAAGAATCGTCAGACGATCACCAGCATTTAGTCCTTTCGAAAAAAAAAAAAAAAAAAACGGAATAAAATCGATAGATTTCGCCAGTTTCTCGAACTAATCTTCAAGCCACTATACTTTTGTTGATGGCAGATAGATGACAGATGGCAGAATTTTTATCCTGAGGTACAGTAGATATCAGTAGATAGAGATTATAAAACTCAGTACCAACTACCAACTGAGCTTCACGGCTGTCAAGGTGTTTAGCTAAATTTGTTAACTTTATTACCAAGCCGCACTTGAACTTGATAATATACGCGAATTAGATGTTGATGAGCAGACGCTGAAGTTGAAGGAAGGCAAAAGCTTCCACTAGCGTTTTGGTATGATTATTTTTTACAAAAGTAAGAAACATATCTACGCAGCTGTTTTTGAAACTCCGTTTACAGAAAGAAGGAAGTCCAAGGAGTGCCAATACATTGGAACCAATCCAGGCTTTACTTCCACCTGCATCGAAAATACGAAAATAAAACAAAATGCGCCAAGCACACTTATCACGTCACCTCACGTGTGGCCTGAAAACGTGTGCAATTATGGAGAACGCAACTTTTTCATTGAATTGCTATAGGTATCTCAGTAATGTTGATTCTTAGGGAAGAAAGTGTAATATAATTTTATAGATAATTGCACGACCTATACTTATGTATAACCTATTTTTATGATAAAGCTTACCGTTTAGCTGTTAAATGCAAAAAAAATCATTTTTTTGCGAACTTATACTTTGATAACTTTTTTTGCAGATGTGGGATCGATTAGGGCTTTTCACAATTCATTTATAATGGTGTTCCCAACATTCGTACCAATTTTCAGCTAAATTTTAACAAAATTTCATTTGTACGAATTATTGTAACCTAAATCCTATTTTTTAAGCTAACTTGATCGGAATATATTTTGCAATACCCAAAAAAGGTGAATAATAAAGTGCAGTGCCTTTTATAATAAGAACTTAGGTAACACTGATTTCTGTGAATAAATATCTTGTATCTTGAAATTTAAGCTATTATCTCATAAAATAGTTTTCTTTACAAAATAAACCCAAGCGTATTTTTTCTTGTGGATGTAGCGTGGTAAGTGTAAAGTAAGCCTAAGCCTGCACTTGAGTCCGTCGTAAAAACTGGAAACAATTACACCGTACCAACAATCCCTAACGAGCAGACATTCTACCAGCGGAATTACAAATGGCGCAAAATTATGAGGAGCTTCAAATAATCATTAAACATAAATGTATAATGGTTTTCCATTGAAATGATAGCCCTTAGCAGTTAACTGGCTCGGTAATGTCTGAACACAATCTCTACGAAGCAAAATTGTTGTTTTAGTGTGGTATTAATGAATCATTGCCTATTAAGTGAAACAAGAACATGTTCTTTATTTTGTGAGCCGTAAAGTTTAGGGCCGCTCGGTGATTTTCTTTTGATATCTATCTGCGAATAAAGACGTTAATAAATTGTAAGCTATGAGTTAGTTACAACGTAGTTTGCCTTAGCTGGCAATTATTTGGTTTATGTATTTTTTTTTTCTCCACCACTTATGCCTTAAGAAACTAGTTCCTTTTTTATATAGTATAGTAAAAATACTTCCCCCTCGACGAATACAGTAGCGACATTTCAAAGTCTCCTCTCTCAAATAGATACTGCATACAAAAAGCTGTCAGCAAAACTAATCATTACACAAGTGAATGTGGAAAAACAGAGTCTTTTGTCACAGTGTAGTGCCTATCGCCCGAGGTGCTGCGCCGTATCCCGGCAATAAATCATTGGGAAACCCTCCTCTTCCCTTCAACCCCCTCCACTGGGCTGGAGTAAAATACATATTTCCACGTCCATTGGACTCCTTGCAATGGAACAATGACCGGACATAACCGAGTACAAGGCGGACCGAGTCTAGGCAAGATTCATATCGGTACTATCTCGAGAGTAAACTCGTGGCTTTTGTTATATTAATAAACTGAAGACAACGAAAATGAGTTTTTTAATTGCTATTGTTTACGGTTTTCAACAAATATTATGAGTGCATTTTTTGGTACCACAATGGGGAATAGATAAATTTTTACTTCATTATATTTCTAGTCAGTTGACAAAGGATTTCGTTATTGTGTTTTCGCAAATTTTGTAACTAGACAAACACAAAGTATTTTGGGTTGAAGTATTGTTAAAATTAAAAATATTATATATATCAAAATAAAAAAAGCTTTAAAATAAACACATTTATTATGAAAATATATTTGCATAGCTGATAATCAGTATGCCACATATTATATCAAAGAACGCTTAGTGGTAACATTATGCAAAGCGCTCGCGCTGGAAAACCTCAACCTTTGAGACTGTTGCCAACTTTTTTGCCATTGGCTGAATCTATCTACTTGGTAATATATATAAAGGTCTTTTACCAAAATACCAAAACGTCACCTTGGATTATAATTGTTTGAATGAAAATCCTATAGATTTCCTCTCCATCCACGTACCTACTTCTCGCGATATTTACAATGTTGTAACTTTAAACCCAAACAGCCGCTTTACACGCAGACTATTAATACCATCATCCTGAAATTTAGCAGTGTAGGCAATATACTTGAACAGAGTATGTTTTTTTAGTAAAGTGGTGTTGATTAAGTATTACCGACTTTGGAAGCCTTACCCTAGTCCTGTTAGATCTAACAACCCATCACCTATTCTCCAAAATAGTCGCTATAAAAAATAAATTCAACCAAAAAGGCAAACAACACCGTGCAACACTGGTCGTCACAAAGAGGCGCGGAGCGTGTCAACGTACCCCGCACATCCCATTCAAACCTACTTTTGTTTCCACAAGGGAGCTTGCGACGGCATTTTAAATTTCACTGCGATATCCTTTCGCAGTTGGGAAATTTAAAGTGCGTCCCGCGAAACGAACGCCGGTGGCACTCTGTCGCATTTCCCGAGATATCGCCGGATTTACTGGGTCGAAAGCTTTGTGGGGCTAAAATAAAACGGCCCGCAGAGAAATCCACCGCATGTTATTAGGAGAACGCTAGATTTATATCTTGTATTCAATTTGCGTGAGAGCTATTTGTTTGCGTCTGAGACGCTACACGCTTCGAGCTCGTGTGATCAACGAACGATAACAAATGTATGTAAGAGTGACTATTTTGTTATTTTTGACTACCATACTCAGTAGTTCTTACAATACAGTACAACAATAACGCTTACTTTGGAATGAAACTGTGGTACGTACCGAAAATATATCTTTGTTCAAAGCTGCTATAACATTGCTCTTGTTCTCATCTTGGTATGAAAAGTGCCTACGATGATTGTTATTACATTAGTTTCCTCATTGGGAAAAGTAGGGAGACTCGGCATGAATGCAGGATCCGCCAACAACTCGGTTTTCTCACAAATATATCCACTTTCTCCCCTCTCAATGACTTATTAATTTAATACGTGATCACTTCCGAGGGGATGAAAATATGGCAACTGAATCTATTTCTATATTTGTCTACCCCTCCTCAATTTAAGATAACATTTCTTACTTTGCAATTCTTTTTGATAAATTATACCTGGTATATTCCCTTTTTAATTATAATACAGACTTTTACTTAACCGGGTCAACTTTTGTGTATTTTATGTTAATGTTAAATTGATCTATCATACGTTGGTCAGGAATATGAATGCAACAATGTTAACAATAGCTATAGCAATTGTACTTATATCGGGTTTTAACGACAATTACATTTATTGAATTGCAAGAATCTCTTAGTCTTTAAGCTTGGTGCATCTAGGTGCTAGTTCCAAGCTTAAAGAGCTGGCTTCTGCTTGTTTCTTTACTCCTTCTTATAGAGCATCTTTTAATCACACATAATGAGCTTTACACAGTTGCAATAGCATTTAAAGTACTACTGGTTTGGTTGGGTGTTGCCGTGCTAGTCTATGATCAAGAGAGCATCGTCCCGGATCTTTTCCGCGTCATTTGCGCGGGTCGGTCGTCGTCGCCCCACAGCGAACACTCGTGGATAAGAAAACGCTCCTAATATATGTTGGTGGCGGACCGTTAATGTGTTCGCGCCTCAATGGAGACTCAGCACCAATTTATGCCGACGACGCTTTTTCTTATCGATATGTTATTACCTAATTCGACATTTTCGCACCGCATTAACTTTG
The DNA here is from genome assembly GCA_932294275.1 of Chloroclysta siterata. Classification (NCBI taxonomy): domain Eukaryota; kingdom Metazoa; phylum Arthropoda; class Insecta; order Lepidoptera; family Geometridae; genus Chloroclysta; species Chloroclysta siterata. The sequence goes on from OW028590.1 coordinate 7,770,299, forward strand.
GGTTAATCTTTGATAGCTTTGAATGGTTGATGATTTGATGCCGACGTTTTGCTTTGGAAAATTCCGTTTTTCAATTCGAGCGTTGAAATTTTTTCGATGCTTGAATAGCACTTAGCGAAAAATCCAGCAGACTTTGTTGAATTCGAGTATGCTAATACTAAAGCAGTAAACCTGATTGAGTTCGAGTAGGTTCGCTAATAGTAAAACCATACCTTCAATAGTTGCTGACCTATCTTCTTTCCATTGCCATTTTTACTTGCATTGAATATTCCCGCATTTTCTACAGTCAGTCGTCTATGAAAGTTTGAATTACCCTGCTATATTCTGAATCAAATCTCTGTTCGTATCAAATATGGTTTGAATCTTGTATGATGCACCCGAATTGGTATTTACACTTGAAACATCTTATCTCGAGCTGAAATCCGTGGTGCATAGCGAGGCATAAATAATTCCGTCGGTGTTGTCGGTAAAAGGCGCAGAAATCGTTAGACGGCATCAGTTCCGCGTCATTTCACGCGCTCCGAGACACGTTTACACATGCCACCTACCACGCCACTCGAGATACTCGGCCTTGCCACATGACATCGTTAGTTCTAGGAACGTACTAGAGCGAAAACTTAGATAGGTGTGTATTATAAAGTCAATATATATTTATTTTATAGTAATATCCACAATGTAAAAGTCAATTTTGAAGCATAAAAGCCAACAACAAAAAGGAATTGTAAAATCGTTTAAAATAAAGTTATTTTTGGTGATAAAGGACATAGTCCAACATAATGATCTCGAACGTCATTATGAAGATAAAGAGTCGGATGCACATTATGGGGGTATAAGCTCACAGAAACTTTTTATTCAATAAGGACCGTGATGAGACGAAACATCTGGCAAATTACGGGTCAATGGCCGCCTCCGAGTGGTACATCATAAAACGGGGAATTTACATTTCAAGAAGTTGTGACAGGGCGACAGCTAATATAAATTACATCAACCTTCTTCAGCAATTCGGTTCGCAATATTTAGAAGGAATAACTAATTTTCCTCGTAATTTCTCCTTTATAACCGAATAATCTATAATTGGTGGGATATTAAAATTATAAAATTGAATCGTTTAAGGGAAAGATCCTTTGATAAGTTAAACAAAACAAACCTCTCCGGCGAGGCCTTTTCGATCGAGCCCCTGCGTCAATGCCTTAGTATCAAGGAAATACAAATAAGGAATGAGGAACATCAAAGCCAGTTGAAATGGAGAGGAATTTTCAGGGATTTTATTTGAGAACAAATAGGCAAGTTATATTATTTAATTGTGCAACAATTTATCAGAAACAACGTAATTACATAAATATTTAACTTTAATATTGAATACAAGCTGTTATCTCTTTGTCCGTGTAGATTTCATCGAGATTTGTCCCTAATGTATTTGAGTGTCCAAAATAAATGTATTTTTATTCTTTTGACAGGTTTTAATAAGTAACGCAGACAAAATTGTAATAACTAGCTCATTTTGAGAAATAATTGTGTAGGATTTCCGTACGACTTCCAATTGGCCGGTTTCGAAACTTTGGTTCCGCCCTCGAGGTGTAATCTTTAATAGAGTTTTCTAACTTTATAACGCTTTGGATGGCAACTGAAACTATTAATTTTATTTTCGTTCTTGGAAAATTGTCCGACTGCAAATTTAACAAAAACTTAGCGCACTTCGGAGGAAATAATTCTCTATTACCATTCATATAAACTTTGCATTAATTTTATTGTGTTGTGTTGATAGACTGGGCTGAATCGTAGAGCATGTCCTTAGCGTACCTAAGCAATTATTTTTTATCGGTGATTTTAAAAAATATGCAGGCCCATTGGTGTTAAGTGGTAACCACTTAACACCAGATGGGCCTGCATATTTTTTTATACAACTAGTTGATGGAACAAGCAGATGACCCACCCGATGTTAAGTGGTAACCATCACCTAACAAAGCAATGGCTCGCAAGTCACACACGATAGGAACGTGCCCTACAAAGCACTGTCCTGCGTCCATCAATTTGAGGCATACAGATGTTAAGCCTCATGTGCCTGTAATTACACCGGCAACCACACTCTTCAAACCGAAACACAGCAACGATGCCTGGCGGCAGAAAAAGGCGTGGTGATAGTAATTCTCCGGGGAAGTCGCCTACACAAAGAGCTCTACTACACTAACAATAAATGTATGTTCTACATTAAGTAGTATAAAAAAATTATATCTAGCCCGTGGCTTTGCTCGCGTAAGGAGAATGAATCTTTTACATAAATCATTACATACAATATACATATGACTAAGAGCCGCTTGTAAAACGATTACATCTATTTCTCCTATAGCTATAAGATAGCGTTTATCAACGAAACGAACAACACTGGCATATTGTTAGACGATTGCTAAACATATAAGAAAAGAACCTATCACATTAAGAATATTCACGTGGTCATAGATATAACTAAGTGCATTAGACAAGCTTTTACAAGCCCATAAAAAGTTAAAATTCATAAACACAGTGTCCCTTTAGGGCAGAACCTCGTAACATGCTACGTTTTGTTTTACGACGCAATAATACCAAGTTCACAATAACATTACCAATTTATTATTTTCACACAAAACGGCTACAAACTTTCACTATGACGTGTAGATACCGTTTTTATATCGGCTTAGATTCGATCAAAACCTGGAATTTTCGGCGAAATTCGGCTTATTGGATATAAATCCGGGATAAAATAGGATCATACCTATGAAGGTAACCTCTGCCATGCTATCTTCGAACATTCCCATGCAGAGATTGTATCGATGAAAAAAGCGACATCTTCGAAGGGTTTAGAATTTTGTGGAAAAAATCGTTTTACGATATCCAAAGATTTGTTTATGAAGATTAAATAAAAAAACAAGGCTAAATAAAACGCGAAATACACATAAGAGGAATGAATAAAGTCAGTCACCAACACAAACCCTGATAATCCATTACAACTAAATACAACTAATAAAACTTAATTAAAACACCAACGCAAATCACCAAACCTCATTACCACTTAAATCAAATCAATAAATTTTACTCAGTGACCCGGATAGATTGCTAAAGTAATCAAAAATTGAAATTTAATTTTAATTACGAAATTCGTATAAGCATCTAAATTTGTAGTAGCTAGAGATTAGGTGGGTGGAATGACAGATACAATGGTAGTCGTTGTGCTCGTTGCACTTCTTAGATGTCGCCTTAGATCTCATTTCATGCTTTGTTATAGGTGATGGTTACCACTTACATCAGGTGGGCCATCTGCTTGTTCCATAAGCTGGTTGTATAAAAAAAAAAAAAACTTCGTAACCCTCATCATCTAACCATGTATAAATTATGACAGCGTTCACAGCTCAGTCGGTAGTAGCTCTGAATTCTGCGCCGTAGGCCGTGGGCCGTAGGTTTGTTCTCTGTATGGGTGTTATATAATACTATAAGTATGTATTTACAAAAAAAAAAGTATCATCATCTTCCTGCCCTTGTCCCACTTTATGTGGGGCCAGCACAACAGGTTTTTTCTCTCCACTTTGCTCTAACATCCGTCATCACATTAGTCACTCCTTTATTTCCCATGTCATCTTTACTTACTTTATCTTTATTTACCTTTTTTCAAAACAAGTATATAATCTAGTATATAGTATAGCTATCTGGTTCCCATATCACAAGCTTTGGCTTAGTTTGGGGCGACATAGTGCTGTGTGGAATGTCCACCAATATTTTATGTATATTTTTCGGTCATCATTAACATTCTGTTTTCAAGGTCGATAGATCTACGTGATACAAAAGTAGTAGGTACAAATTTACCACACGTGTAAGAATTTATTTTTTTGAAAAATATGAATTGTGTCCACCGTATTGAGGCGCTTGTAAAGTGAGTTATCAAACGTAGAGCTAAAGACATAAGACCGAGAATTTTCCTTGATTTCAGAGTAAAGCTCACCAGGTCAATAAACTAAGAATATCTGTAAATACGGTTTAATGATTAAGCTATTGGCTTCTGGCTGGTAACTACGATCCACATGTAACGGCTTGTTTGCTAGCCGCCCGACCTACGGCCAAACCGAATTATCACTCCGAACGGCCCACGGCCTTCCGATGTTAATTGTTCATTCAAATAATCATTATGGGGGGTTGTATTTACGCAGCAGATTCGAAAACATGCCATTCGTCACACAATTTTGTATTTAATTTAGCAAGTGTAAAGATTCGTAGACTTTATTTGAGTGCCTTAATTTTTGGACGTTTCACGAATAAATTGAATCACTTCAATAATTTATGCTTCAAGAATTTCATATGTATTCAACAAATTCAAGTTGTTTACTGTAACAGGCCTTAATTTGCTTCATGCTCATTTATTTAGGGGAATTCTTGTAGCATTTTATTTTATTTTTTTAATAGATTTTCTTAGTACAATATCTGGAAGAAAATGCTAGTGAAGTATTTCCGATATTTTGCAATTTCAATCAACAGTGAAACAAAAAATCTTGGGTCGTTCTTGGTACAAGGATATCTAAGGCGACATATACCGCGCCGTAGGCGGGGGGGTCAAAGTCGTGAATCCGTTACTTTTTTTTTACATTACAAGCTTTGCTTACTTTGGGGTAAAATAGCGCCGAGTGAAAAATTCCACTATTTATATAAAACTAGTGGCAGCTCGTGGCTTCCCTCGCGTGGTAGCGGTGATTGCTAACGTTTTCCTTTTTTGGGTGCTTTTATAAACCGTTTCTGCCTTTTTTAGGGATACAAATTTGCTTGTACGTTAATCCAAGCTACAAACTATTTTAGTTCCAAGTTTCGTCCAAATCGAACAATTAGCGCGTGTTTGAGCCACAAACATTCTAACATCCAAACATTGTAACTTTTTCATTTATTAGTAGCTTTAAGGAAGTATATTTTGTGATAGATTGAGCAGAAACAAACAAATCCCGATTTCCGTTGTAGACGTCGGCAGCCGAAGACCACGGAACGGCTTAGCTGCAATCGTATCTCCGCGGTGGCTTTTTGAGACAAAAACAAATGGAAGTATTACTGGAGACAATCTACATTTAAATAGATCTTTTTCCTCAATTCGTGCGGAGTTTGGTGATAGGTATCGCAGTTCTCGATTTATTTCGGGAAATTTACATTTCGTCGTATTTTGTTTTGTACGCGCAGTTGTTGCAGACTCCGTCAACTTGTCATCAGTGTCCATTATTTTAGCTTACTGAATAAGCGGATTTATTACTCACTAATTGGAACACAGAAAATATTACAGTTGTTCACTTATTTTTACTTTAGTTAAAAAAATATGTACAAAGAATTTTATCAATATGTCGGAGACAAAGCTTCGTTCACCTGCAAGCGGACACCGGAGGCGGGGGCCGGGGACGGAGGGAGCCGGCTCGGTACCGATCGGCGCCGCACTACACTTCGCAAGAACACAGACCCCAGTAGACACGCATAACGCATCATATTAATTGTCCGAATAGAATCAGTATTTTACAGTCCACTCGCATTTCATTTTACCATCCAACTGAGTTAGGTACCCAACATATGGTCCTCTCACCAAAAGGACAATTAAGGACGTTTTGAAGTTTACTTGGACTTACACTGTGGAACAAGAATTTGACAAGTCACACGGCCATTACGTGTCGACTTTCGAAGAGGTCACACAAGGACAATTGAAGGGCGAACAAACCGTCTCATCACCAAGGATAAAGGATAAAGACAATATCTTGTGAGTTCGTTCCTATTTATTCCTTTCTTATTCCCTCTTCTCTTATTTAGTCAAATATTCTTGCCTTTGTCAAAATTCATTTTACATCTTTCATCAATTTGAGTCAGTGCTTTTAAAACATTTATTCTACGTCTACAACTTTCATTAAGGATTTATTTCCCGTTATCTATATCCTATATTTCATTCAAAAGGCATTACAAAGCTTTTGTGATAATTGCCGTCATAAAAGTCGAGCGATAAATGCCTATTGCTAGAATCACCTGTTCTTTTCAACGCGTACGCACAGCTGTTTTGCTTACCTTGCTTACTACTAGCGTAGATATATCCCTATAGTGCTTTCTTATCTTTATTACCGTGCTTTGTGTTCGAGTCATTGCACTTTAGTCTTTAGTATACTACGCAGATCTTTTTAAAAACAGCTGTTGCCTTTATTACGCTTACAATTTCATTCAGTGATCATGTCAGAACTTAAAACAATATTAAAACTAGTAGTTCGCCCCGAACTGAGATCTCGTGATGCGACCCGACGAACGCATCAAAACTTTGAGTAGGTAAGAGTCAGAGGCAAGTCCAAACATTATGTTTGGACTTTTTTCTGACTACTGCCTACTAACTTGGTATGGTAACCAAGTTTCAACTCTATTGGCCTATTTATTGAAGAGTTCCGTTGAACAGACCTTGGCTCCATCATCAGACCTGGTCGTCATCACCATTTTATGAGAACTGAGTGCCTCCTTAATATATTTCAAGAAAAAAAAATAAGAAAAAGCAAAGTAACTGGCCGACCAGTAGAAAAACCTTGATGTCAACGAAACTCTTAGAGATGGGAGCTCTAGGATCGCTGGTTATCTTAATTTAACTTGTTTTGTTTTATCTCAAAAACCGAGCGTCCCAAAAAAAAAGAAAAAATTGCTTTGGAATGTCCAAACAAAGCCCTTTCATATGACATGTAACTTGATTTTTTTATGTAACTTTTTTTATTTTTGCGCCCTTAAAAAACCTTATATCTCAAAAACCCTTCATCCGATTTTACTCATATACTTACCAGTAAATTTCTCAAGTACAAGCTATCGACATATCAAATTTCATGCAGATCGGATCAACGGTTCTAAAGTTATCGCCAGACAAACATACATACATACATACATACATACATACATACATAAAATGCCAAATCGCCCAAGTTGAAACAAAGATCTTTGTTCGCTTCGCTCACTCGATCAAAAACGCTCAGCAATAAAATCAAAGCTTACAATCTTTAGCAATCATTTAAAAATCGTTAAAAGTTCCAAAACATTAACCAAGTTGCAAGTCATTGACTTGGAGTGTCGCTTACAAAAATTTGAGCCCTTATGCGAGGAATTCGACGCGTTACAGACGGAGATCGAGATTCTATCCGACGAGCCACAAACAAAAGACGGAGTTTCACAGGAGCGCGAGCAGTTTGATAATGACTACTACCCCCTGGTGGCAACAGCAAAGAGCCTACTTCCTGCTAAAGGAAAGACCCAGGATGTATTTGCAACAAGCTTCAGTGACGCAGAATCAGGTGGGCAAGTGAGAAACTTAGTTAGGTTACATAAAATTGACCTTCCTCATTTTAGTGGTGGCTATCAAAACTGGCTCGAATTTAAAGACACGTTTCTTTCTCTTATACATAGTAGTGATTGCATAGATAACATAAATAAATTCCATTATCTTCGGGCTTCTCTTCAAGGAAGTGCCGCTCTGATTATTAAAAATATAGTTTTCAAAAGTGATAATTATGTGACTGCGTGGGAGTTGTTGTGTGAGAGATATGATAATAGTCGCTTACTGGTAAATAACCACTTACAGGCATTGTTCAACGTGGATCCTATCCGTACAGAATCATGTAAGTCGATTAGGTATCTTATTGATGTCACTAAAAAGAACATCAGGGCTCTCACGTCTTTAAAAGAACCCACTCAGCACTGGGACACGCTTATCATTTATATGATGTCTTCTAAATTGGATGGTGTTACGGGTCGTGAATGGGAAGAACATAGGAATATATTGAGTTCATCCCCAACCCTAGCACAGTTTATAACGTTTTTGAATAACAGAGCCGACTTATTAGAAACTTTAGAAGAAAATAAAAATAGTAGTAAATTAAAAGTAGAACCTTATAAAGCTAAAAGTTTAGTTATTAATAATAGCACTGATAATTCACAGAAAACTTTCAAACGTAAATCATGTCCATTGTGTAATCATGAGTCACATCAGCTGTTTACTTGTGAATCATTTCGAAGCCTACCGCTTGAATCCCGCACTTTGAAAGCAAAAGAGTTCAATGTGTGTTTGAACTGCTTGCGTTTTGGTCATACATCAAAGAAATGTTTTTTGTCACATTGCAAATACTGCAAAGAAAAACATAACACTCTTTTGCATGTTGATAAATCTTCGCCTTCCACTTCTCGTGATCATTCTTCTTCGTTGTTCTGACAACTGATGAAATACAGATTACTACTCCGTCGCGTGTTTTCCTTTCCACAGCGTTGGTGAGAGTGGTTGACAGCAAGGGCAACAAGCACACCGCCAGAGCGATCCTGGACAACGGTAGTGGCATAAACATCGCGTCTGACGCTTTATGCAGTAAGCTGGGTTTGCCAAGGCGGAACGTGAGCTCCACGGTATCAGGTTTTCACAATCATGTATCCCATAGTACACAGTCTTGCAATCTCACAATTGAGTCCTTAAATAGTGACTATAGGTCGAACATAGATTGCCATATATTCACGAATGTCACGTCAGCTGTACCAATTACATATATAGACACAAAACACATACAAATCCCATCAGGCTTATGTTTATCTGACCCGTCTTATAATATTCCTTCAAAGGTGGATCTTCTTATCGGGGCAGATACCTTCTGGGACGTACTAGGTAGTCAAAAGATTAGCCTAGGCAAGCACTTACCTGAGTTACGTAGTTCGGAGTTTGGATGGATAGTCACTGGTCACGTCCTAAATTCTAAAAGTACATTCGGTCAATGTTTTTTTACGCAAGGTCAACTTGATCATGACCTCACTCGCTTCTGGGAAATAGATAGTGTTTCTCCTAAGCACTCACTATCCGCAGAGGAACGTGCGTGTGAAGAGAGCTTTTCTCTCAACACAACTCGTGATGACGATGGTCGTTTTGTGGTCACGATTCCTCTACGGCAAAATCCTTACGTACTAGGCGATTCATTTGAAATGGCTAAGCGTCGTTTCTCATCACTTGAGCGAAAATTTGAACGTGAGCCAGCATTTAGAGAGAAGTACTTAGATTTCATGAAAGAATACGAGCGATTAGGGCACATGACTGAAAATAAATCTTTAAAACCTTACAGTGACAATATAAATTACTACCTACCTCATCATGGCGTACTTCGGGAGTCAAGTACAACTACAAAGTTGCGTACAGTCTTTGACGCTTCAGCCGTTACCACTTCCAGAATATCACTTAATGATATTCAGATGGTCGGTCCTACTGTTCAAGACGATCTCTTATCGATCCTCCTCAGATTCCGTCAGCATAGGTACGTTATATCAGCAGATATAGAAAAAATGTACAGATCTATATATGTAGTTCCTTCTCAACGTTCATTGCAACAAATCATTTTTAGGTATGATCCCTCTCATCGCTTACAAACCTACACTCTAAACACAGTATGTCAGGGTACCGCTTCAGCGCCATTTCTTGCGACAAAAAGTTTAGTCAGTCTGGCATCTACAGTTAGCGATAACAGCGTTAAATATAGTATAGCACACGATTTTTATTGTGATGATCTTTTAAGTGGGGCATCCACTGTAAGCGATGCTATAGAGCTTTGTAGGGGAATAATTGCAGCATTAGATTCAGCTAAATTTAATATACGTAAATGGCAATCTAACAGCTCATTTATTCTGAATGAACTGTTTTCAGGTGTAAAAGTAGATACGAACACAATATTGGATCTGTCAGATAACACAAACACATCATCAAAAACGTTAGGCTTATATTGGCTTTGTCAACCAGATTCCTTATCGTTTTCAATCAACATTGAGCATAAAAAAAAGGTAACAAAGCGCCTCATTCTTTCTGTTATCAGTCAGATATTTGACCCGTTAGGACTTGTAGGTCCATGCGTTGTCGAAGCAAAAATTATTATGCAGAGATTGTGGGTCAATAAAAGCTCTTGGGACGAAGACGTTTCATCAGAGGTATTAGACCTCTGGTCTTCATTTGCTAACACTTTGCCCTGTCTTAACGAGTTACAGATTCCTAGGTGGGTTCTTAGTGACTTTTGTATTAAAGTCGAAATCCATGTATTCACAGATGCTTCGGAATGTGCGTATGGTGCATGCGTCTATATCCGGTCTGTGTGTAGCTCAGGGGTCGTTAGTGTTCAGCTCTTAATTTCTAAAAATAAGGTAGCACCCATCAAACCTACAACTATCCCTCGCCTTGAGTTATGCGGGGCCTTATTAGGTGCGAGACTGTGTACTAAGGTACAAAGTTCACTTACATTAAAAATAGATATGTGTCGATTCTGGTGCGATTCCACGATAGTCTTGGGGTGGTTATCCACCCCTTCTAACCAACTTAATCCTTTTGTACGTAATCGTGTAAATGAGATTCAGGAAAGCACCAGCGGTAACACGTGGAGCTACGTGCCGTCCAAGGAGAACCCGGCAGATCTTGTTTCTCGCGGGGTGAAGGCTGATGTTATCAGCGAGGCCTCGTTGTGGTGGTCAGGTCCGTCTTTCTTGCTCGATTCAGAGCATTGTTGGCCTAAAATGCCTAATGAATCCCAGAAACATGATCTACCGGATCTCAATTCATGTCTTGTCTTAAATAACAACACAACCAAGAATGATGACAGTAACTTATTTAAAAATCTTATTCTAAAATATTCAAAATTTACACATTTACAAAGAGTTTTAGCCTATATACAAAGATTTATTTACAATTGTAAAAGTAAAAATAATAAAAAATATTCTAGTCATCTTTCTTGTGAAGAATTACAAAAATCATATAATTTTATCATGCATACTGCCCAGCTGGAAATGTTCCCTGATGAATATCTTATCTTAAAATCAGGTAGCTCTTTGCCAAAGAAAAATAGATTAATATCATTGACCCCTTTTATTGATTCCAATGATATCTTGAGAGTTGGTGGCAGACTTGATAATTCTCCATATAGCTACGACATAAAGCATCCTATATTGCTTTGTAGTAAACATCACATAACAAAAATTATCTTTCATATGCATCACTTAAAACTTTTACATGCTGGACCACAGCTGTTATTGTCCAACATTCGTAAGACTTACTGGCCTTTGGGAGGAAGAAACCTGTCTAAATCTATAACTAAAAGTTGTATAAAATGTTTCAGATTCAAAGCCAGTAATGTTCAGCCCATTATGGGACAGTTACCCGAATCCAGAACTACACTGGAGTTCCCTTTTTTACACTGTTCAGTGGACTATGCAGGGCCAGTTATGATAGCCAATCGTAAAGGTCGAGGTTGCCAGCTAGTTAAATCTTACTTGTGCATTTTTGTCTGTTTAGCTACTAAAGCCGTGCACTTGGAGCTTGTTACAGACCTAACGAAAGAGGGTTATATGGCCGCTTTAAACCGGTTTGTGGCTCGTCGAGGGAAGCCTCGAAGTATAACCTCCGATAACGGAACCAATTTTGTAGGTACATGCAACGAATTATACCGCTTTTTAAATGATACGCAAAATGAAATAGGTTCCGAAGTCGCTCAAGAAGGTATAAGCTTCCTCTTCATCCCGAGCTACACCCCTCACTTTAATGGCATGGCTGAGTCCGCTGTTCGTTCCACCAAATTTCATCTTCGTAGGCTTCTCCAACTTACTCATTTCACGTATGAAGAAATGCACACTTGCCTAACTCAAATTGAAGCCATTCTAAATTCACGTCCTATCACTGCCTTAAATTCAGATCCTTCCGATTTTACCCCCCTTACTCCCGCTCACTTCCTTATAGGGCGATCACTTGTGTCTGTTCCGCATCCTCAGGTGACAGAGAGAATAACCAGCCTTGAGAGATACAAACGAATAGAGTTTGTCAAGCAACACTTCTGGACAAGATTCTCCAACGAGTATGTCACCACTCTGCAACAGAAGACAAAATGGCCCACTACTTCAAGTGAACTCAAATTGGGTTCTTTAGTCCTCATCAAAGACAAGGCGCTTCCCCCACTTCGTTGGTCCCTGGGACGCTGTGTAGCCGTTTACCCAGGAACTCGGGATCAAGTCGCCCGAGTCGCCGACTTGAGGATCAAAGGAGGAGCCATCATTCGAAGGGCATTTAACAATATTTGTCCCCTTCCAGAGTCAATCATTTGAACCAGCAGCCTACCTACCTACCTACTTCAACCCGGGGAGTATGTCGGAGACAAAGCTTCGTTCACCTGCAAGCGGACACCGGAGGCGGGGGCCGGGGACGGAGGGAGCCGGCTCGGTACCGATCGGCGCCGCACTACACTTCGCAAGAACACAGACCCCAGTAAACACGCATAACGCATCATATTAATTGTCCGAATAGAATCAGTATTTTACAGTCCACTCGCATTTTATTTACCATCCAACTGAGCTAGGTACCCAACAAATACCTATTCTCCGTTGCACAAGTTTTATTTCCTTTTCGGGTAGATGAGAAAAATTCACCAATAATTTCTTCATTAGGTATATCTTTATTTTTATACCAAAAAAATGTTATACTACTTGTTAATGGTACAACCATATGGCCCACCTGATGTTAAGTGGTAATCATCACCTGCAACAAAGAATTGCCTCGCAAGACATGCACGATAGGAATATTTCGGTTTAAGATAGTTTTATTTCTCATAAAAATAAATTCACATACACGAATATGCCCGACGATGCACTGTTCTGCGTCCATAATGAAGTTAAGTGTTTTTAATTAATTAATATCAAGACCTTAAATACTTTGTGTTCTTAGGTTAGTTTTTGTAAATACTCCTTGAAGTATTTAGCTTCTTAGTCACGAAATCACACTAAGCTGGTGGCGCCATTAGCGATTTCACGGCGTTATTAATTATTCCACAGTGAATGGAGGGAAGACAAAAGGTGGCTGCAGATAATGGTAGCTGCTCCTTCGAGAGACTTCCTGGATGTGGCTGCAAACCGTCACTGTAAGATTCTAAATATAGCTACATGATATTAATATTAGTTGATATTTGCGGCATATTTTTAACTTCTGCGGATCGTTTCTCAATCTGTTTCTGTACTCTCTGTTTCTCTGTCTCTGTTTCTGTACGTTTTTTTATTCGATGACATCAATTGGATCATTTGCTTCATCCATCAGAAAGTAGTAAAAAAACACACAACTAGCTGATAGAAAAAGCGTATAATAAGTTGCTGTCAGAACCCGCACACATTAACAAATTCAAGTATATTTATTTGGTAGTATTTTCAAGTATATTTTTACTCTACACGGATACAGATACTACACAAAACCAAAGAAAAATGACGCTTATTACAAGGACATAAGAACAAGCAGTGTAGCCTGATCCGTGTGTAGGTACAAGATACTAAAACAAGTGCCAACTGACTGCAGAGGTATAAAACTGTGCCTTTGACGCGTATAAAAAACTTACTGAATAAATCTAGTCTATGGTCCCATCAGTTTTTAAGTGTGTATAATATCGTGACTTTGAAAATAAAAGTACTATGAATGAAGAAATGTTTTAACGACGCGGCCGCATTCCGTCCATTTGCAACAAAATTGCATTTTGTTCCGTTGTAATGAAAGCAGTTACAGCGTAGCTCAAGAAGGGTCGTAGTTGGTTTAATATTTTGTTTTTGCATTAATTTTATTTACTTTTACGAACTAAATTAATGTAATAGTAGTTAACTGACTTCTTTCTTACTCATGACATGTTTCACACAGTCCATCCATCTTTTCGTTGGCCTGTCTCTCCTTCTAAAAACTAATGCACATCCATATCTAACACTCTTATTGTAATATAACTTTCTTCCCTGCCAAGACCACGCTATTGCCATTATCAAGCAATATCAACAAAAAAGAAAAAAGAGTAGGTAAAGTTAAAAAAAAACAAGTAGCTAAGAATTGTACATAAAACCTTAGTCAATTAATTAATTATATTATATTGTAACAAAGACTGTTCTTCTAATAGGCTTGGTCGCGTGGAACTGACACCTAGATTCACCTAACTTTAAGACGTTTCAAAGTGATCCTGGTGCCTCAACTGATCCAAATTCAATTCAACCTTTTGACTTTGACGATGTATTGAGCAAGCAAATTAATATAACGTTAAAGGCTCTATGAATGACTTAGCTTCAGTACTCTGGAGCTGTGGCAATACCGATTGCGTTTCGTGACTGTATGAAGCATAATATTATTGTTGAACTGTTCATTTACTGACGTTTAAGCTACTGCCTGCAATTGTAACACGATTATCGCGTTTATAATTAGTACTTAATAATGTTTCAATGTTCTGTTAAAACCTAACATTATTTATTTCAATTTCTGGTAAAATTAAATGCTCTATTCAATAGTTATGACTTCATTTCAATGAATATGCCGTGTCGTGTATTCAAGACATGGTCTATACAATGTTATTATATATAATATACAAGGTTAAGCACTGGGTAAGTACCACATGGCGGGTATTTTCAAAAGAAGCCTTTGTTATCAAAAGTTTAATTTAATAATTGTGGACATTTCAAAGTCCACCAAGCTAAACAATATTTGTACTATACCACCATACGTTTAAAAAGTGCAAGCTCAGGCCAGTGACAACATCGCCACAAACCTTATTAGATTTCAATTTAATTCAATCCATTTATTTCAGATGTCAATGATCCATAATTTGTTTGTGTTCTTTTGATTAATATTAAACTAAATTTTATAATTTTATGAGCTGATTTCACCATGCTCTATTAGTTACAAATCAAGGATTAACAGGCTTCTAGACCTTAGATGTCAAACGCGTACATTTTGACATATTTAACGGCCCTTTTATCCTTTGTTAATCTAACAGAGCATGGTGAAATCAGCTCTAAAGAAATAAATAATAAAATAATAGGCAGAAAGATTATATTGAGTACCAATTACAATTGAAATTTACCACGTCGCGTCACACAAAAGCACCATATCGCGTTATAATTGTACCGCACCGAGGAAAACTTTTAAATCACATCGTCAACTACGTAACCTTGTTTGGAGTAACGAAACTCTTGGAAAGCTCTTAACCAGCGTTGAAAACATAAACCGGGCACACGGGCGCATTTTATAAAGTTAAAGGAAACTCGATTAAATAAGCAGTCGAAGTAAGTTGGCAATGAGAGGCAAGTTTGAGGATGCCGGCTGATTGAATTGTACGCAACTCAACGTTACATCGTATGACTTGCGCTCCATTGCGCGTTAAACGTAAAACTCATAAAACTTCACTGCTTCGAAACGATTGAATAATCCACGTCACTGCGGCATTGTCACTGAATTTGCTGAGAGAAATATCACTTAGCTGTGAAACGAGCGACAGAGGTTCTCAGAAATGTTTTTTAAAGACGCAGGCCACCGTCAAACAACTTCTCACTTGCACATTTCATATTTGTTTCCATAGTTTTCTTACTTAAATCAATCATCTTCGTAGGTAAACTTGGTTATTTGAGATTTTTCACAACTAATACCAATGATTTTATATCTTCAAAAATGATGAATTGTTCGAGCTAGAAGTTCTTTGAAGGCTTATTAATTTAATAATAAATCAGAGCGGTCGCTAATTACTCTAATTAAAACAAACTACACTTAATAAAAAAATCTAATCAAAAACACCGAAACAAAACAATAGTGACAAAAATACAGTCTAATAAATTAAGAAAAATCACAAAAGCACATAAAAAAACAATATTATATTAACAAGAATCTATAACTATTATACAACGTGTAACATGTTACCCCTATAAGGCCAAAGGCCAAGAGATCAGACCAAGCACTGGAATACTTTGACGTGTGCAAAGTTTGAATACTTACTTCGTTTTTGAAATTCCCATACAAAAGCAAAAATAAGTATTGTCTCAGAAATTTGAAACAACCCTGATAATGTGTCCGTGACCTTGGTACATACGCTGTTTGCGTTTATTAATTGGTGGTAGTTCTGGTACCTATTTTTTCTACAGTTCACAATAAAAGGTCAAAAAACAGCTGCAAATAGGGCTGCGTCATGTTGTATTAGTTTCATTTTGGAGGATTTTAGAGGGATTTCATGATAGAAAAACTTTGAAAGGACAGGTTTATTCTGGGTCTGGTCTATGTACCCTACATTGAAAAAATTGAGAAAAATTTAAGATTCAAATGCAAATTCATTAATATGTAGGCTATAATAAAGTTGCCATCACTAAATGTTGATCTGTTCGAATTTCTTACTATTTACACATTTCTAGAGCCGCCATGACAGTCTATAATTGACGTTTAACATGATGTTTGATATGACACATTGCATTTTTTAATTTTTTGACAGATTTGTTGCCTTTTTTGACGGTAATGACTTTCACTCTCAAGCTTGACTTATACAACAGTTGTCAAAATGACATTCACGCATGTCTGTCCGCCATATTTTAAGTGCATTGTGTTGCTCTCCTTTACCAAGAAAATCTTGATGAGCAAGAAAACAAAGTAAAAATAAAGCAAATAAGCACTTAAAACAGTTACTATATTGCTAAGCGATAATTATTATACTGTACACAGACCAGACCCCGGCTCCATATATTGATGAAACAGCTCCTTTCAAAAGTCTTAGAACACAAGGTTTTTGTCATCAAGTCGGGGTAATAGGGGTATTATGTTACACGTTGTATATAACCTAGCTATCGGAAATAATGGAAATTGAATTACAATAAAACAAAATATATTAATACATAAGTAACGGTGGTTTTACTATTTTTATAAAGGAAATATGTTTACAAGGCTGATAGTGACGGTAGGTAAAGGTCGCCCTAAGTCAGACGTAATGTAATTCGATCTAGTGTTTTAAATAGTTCATGTTCCTAAATTCATTCTTACTTCTACCTTTCTTCTTTCCATCTCGATCACTGTCAAACTTATACGATGGTGTGTAATAATAACAAGTCCCTTTATTTTGGATGTTAATGAGACCACTTTTCTTAATATTAATTATACCTAAAAATATCATCTTCATCATCTTATGGTAACTTCCCAAAAAGCAGCTTAAGAACTAAGAAACTATTGAAAAGACTATTGTTGCACGACCGGATTTGAACCCATCCTTTACGATCAGAAGGCCCTTTGTAGGTAAAGGAACCTACAATTCAATGAAAATAAAACATTTGAGCTTGTATTTTGTACGTACGTGTAATTCAGCATATTGAATGGCGGTCCTACATGTTTTGCAGACCGGCGACATGAGGACGCACCCGGGGAATACACGTGACTAATTTAGATTACTAAATTGTACCTGTAATGCGTCGCCTCAGGGCCATTACACGCGTGGACTACGTGTGTGGGTTGTAATTGATCATAGTCGGTGGTAGTGTCGTCCCTTGCCTATTCGTAGATCTAAACTGAAGGCATAGATATTCCTTGAAAAATTATGATAATCTAATAAAATATTAGCATCTGACGCTTGGGATCATACAGACATGACGGCTGACAGAAGGGCATGGATGGGGAACGTGTTGTGTTGACCCCACATAAAGCGGGATAAGGGCTGAAGATCATAATCTTCACCAATTCTTTTTTTTACCGACTTCAAAAAAAAGAAGGCGGTTCTCAATTCGACTGTATTATTTTTAATTTTTATGTTTGTTACCTCAAAACTTTCGACTGGGTGAACCGATTTTAATGATTCTTTTTATTTGAAATCTGGTGCTTCCCGTTCAATTTGGTTCAGTTCTGACTATGTCATCAATGAAAAAACAACTGAAGTCAGTTTTTTTTTGCAGAAAAGTTATTATTATTTACGTTACTTTAGCTAAAACTCGTGGGTTTAATTCGTTAATTTTTTTTACTAATTAAGATTATTTATTTTAACAAATATTGTAATTATAGTTCCGGGGAACCGCTTACGCTATTATATCACTTTGTCTTGCATTTTGACCTAAACTTTGTCAAAGCCGAAAGCAAAGCTTCTGGCAGGCAGTAGTTGTCCTGGTGAGTTTGGCGCACGACTTTAATTAATTACCGGTGTCCGAATGTTAAGCTGTTCGATGCATACTGCACAATAGGCTGCACAAAGCATGAACAGGTGAACACCAACATCGAAATAATATTCCATTACCGAAGTTTTGGTAAATTGCTCGTGAAATCGATGATTGAATATGTCACTGAAATCCGTATTGCGGATGTTTCCGGCAAACAAATAGCTAGTAATCAATCGTATTATTTGACTGTCGTCGTCCATTATGTGTGAGTAAATGAATGCAAAATATTCGGGGTAAATGATTTATGCCCTTTGTAATTTAATCGGGTGATACAATATTGTGATTGTTCGCGGTAAGTTTGTTCAGCGTAATGTTTAAAGAGGATTTTGTGATGAACGCAGGTAACCGAAATGCTTTGTAGTAATTTCTTTGTTTGGCGCATGACGAATGATAGAGGAGAGTGGAAGAAACAAATGTGCCGACTCCACTTAGCGTGGGATAAAGGCAGGAAGATTATGATGATGAGTAATAACCCCATTTAGCGTAGAATAAAGGCAGGAAGATGATGATGATGAGTAAATTACTCATCATCAGAGCAATTACTTCCTGTCGTGATCCCACGCTGAGTGGGGTCGGCAATTGTGTTGTTCAGAGAATCACACCCAGACCTCTAGTTTCGGAGATTTCGTGATGAGTGAGTCAATGAGTGTTATATAGATTCTCACTAGCCTCACTCAACTCAGTTGGTAGCTCTGCATTCTGCGCTGTAGATCCTTAGTTCCATTTATACCGAAGACAAACCTTTTGTGTGATTTATAATTGTTTTTATATTTAGGTATTAACAAAAAGTATTGGAGTATTGAGGGAGGAAGCTCGTGATAGGGAGAAATGGAAGTCCTTGGGGTAGGCCTTTGCCCAGCAGTGGGACGAAAGAAGCTAATAAAAAAATAAATTAAAAAAATTGGAGTATTCTATCAGCCATCTGGTTTCCATAGCTAGCTTACTATGGGGCTTGATGACGCTGTGTGAAATGTCTACCAATGTTTATAACATATAAAAACTGCGTGACCCGAGGCTCGATGAGTATGGAACAGTGCATCAGTATTGCCATTCAACGG
Organism: Chloroclysta siterata; assembly: GCA_932294275.1. Classification (NCBI taxonomy): domain Eukaryota; kingdom Metazoa; phylum Arthropoda; class Insecta; order Lepidoptera; family Geometridae; genus Chloroclysta; species Chloroclysta siterata. The sequence continues at coordinate 7,789,321 of OW028590.1, forward strand.
GGCAATGCAGCCAGTGTCTTGGGAAAGCTTCCGATTGGCACTGATTTGAATCATTTGAGCATCTCTACATCGTTCGCATTGATATTTTGTACATTTTGAAAATACTTCCATGCATTAAAAATAAAAACCTATTACTAATACAATAATTATTCATACACATTCTATGTCATGTTATAGTACCAGACATAATTATCATGTAAATACTAATAACTATTACAATATGATTGAATTTCCTATTCAGGCGCTGGCAATGTATCGAGCGCTAAACGCCTTTCATACTCATAGGTATTCATCAGTTTGCTGAATGAACAAAGCAATGCACACTATACATACATGCTACGAGTATTTGAGACTCGATAATTAATATATTTACATTATGTGTAGTTATTATATACATGTCGGAGCATCATCAATGCGTCCAATTCTCATCATATTTTAGTCAAGCGCCATCTATTGGCTGTCGAATCCGTATGGAAACGTCAAGTGCAATTGTCAATCACTTGGGTGAGTGGGTAGTTTGTTATTCGTTTTCGTTTTCGTGTAATATGTGATATCCTGATTTGACCGAAAATGTTTCCAATGTTTTGAAGAAAACCGCCACCATTTTCTTAAAAACAAAATGACGGCCGACTTGACTATGGACTGACTTGACTAAAAAGTATTCAATACAAATCACTTGACACTGGCAAGATTGTCTGTCGAATGACGGACAGGAGCCATAAATTGAGAGAAGAAGAGTGGGTAGTTTTGTTATTCGTTTTTTGAAGCGGCAGTTGTCATGCAAGAAGAAAAACCCACGAGCTGGACTTGGATTCTATTCCTCGAACCGAGAGATCGTTAAGCCCACTGTGATGAGTTTAATTCTAAATTATCGCTGTAGTCATAGTTTATTTTTGAAGAAAGACAGGTAAATGTTTATTAAATGTATGGACTAAATCGTGATTCTTGGATTTCCGTCATGTCTACACCACCAGATGGCGCATCTCGAAACCATGATTCGTATTCATATATTATTACATCATGTTTTCGATTCTTGCACCTGCAGTAAACTGAGAAGACATTATGTTCGACAAGCAAACTGTAGTGATATTCCATCAACAACAATCACCCAAGTGACCGCGGAATCTGCAGTGCATTTTCAATTTGACATTCTGTAAAACATTCACTCATTAATCGCACACTTAACACATAAACAGAATTTCTTTTACTCACACAATTCACTTTACCATACCAATTTCATTATCTTTTAACAAATGTTTTGAATCTAACGCCTTTGAAATAATCTGTTGTAAATAGACCTAAGCAAGAGCGAGATCTCTTATAAGAAAAAACATGAAAAGTATTATTTACTTAAAAGGAAATAGTTGTAATATTTTATGTATCTTTTTTGGAAACAATAAATACATTTATATTATTCACCCATCACTAGCGCCACCCACGCCGCGTAAGTATTTCTGCCTGTGTGTAAATGCGTTACGCATTTTTTCCAGCGTCAAAAAAAAAGGATTTACCTACAGCGTTTATCGCAGTATATTTTCCAGAAGACAATAAAGACAGAAGATAGTATTTTTGCTTAATTTCTAGTTTTCTAGATAAACAAAGAATTTCAATTAGATATCTATATTTAATTTTCCTACTCTAAAGTGTGTTTTATTATTTCGCTTCACTGACTTCACGTTTTTGTGAGCTATCTAACAAAACGCTTTGATCAGCTTTTCACAAAGCAAAATTAACTTTTAAGACGCTGCTGGCTGAATACAGTATTTCAAAAAGAGTTGATTTTTTTTTTAATAAGTACTCAAATAATCAGAATGCAATTTGAGATCGTGCGAACCTTGCTCTTAAAATCATTGTGAACCAAGATATAGCATAGAAAAAGTCTTTGTTTTTTATTCAGGTACTGATGAAGAATGGCCTTCTCTTTTGCCTACCGCTTTTCTTGCATCCGTGGTAAGATTAAAATATAATATAAAATATTGGTGAACTTTCCACACAGCACTATCTAGCCCCAAACTAAGACAAAGCTTGTGTAATATGGAAACCAGATAGCTTTTTTGTAATATATAAATAATAAATACATACTTATAACACCCAGACTGAGAACAAACATCTATATTCATCACACAAATGTTTGTTCTCGGTGGTGATAGAACCCATGGCCTACGACGCAGAAGGCAGAGCTTCTACCAACTGAGCTGTGAAGGCTGTCAAGAAATTTATTTAGTTTTTTTTTCTTTTTGTCAGATTATTTGGTTAGATTCTAAATGACTCGGTTATTTAAAATAGAATAGAATAGAAAATATTGATTTAACGGTTCTGACGCATAATGACCAATAATTCAGAATTCTCATATTGACCAAACACATAAACGCCAAATGTCCAATTCTCAGAATGACCAATACGCATAATGACATATTAAGCCAAATTCCAATACGCAGAATGACGCATACGCCAAACGACTAAAACGCATTATGAGCAATGACTAATACGCATTTTGACCCACAGTTTTGACCAATACTTAGACAAATTTCTGTAATTTTTTTGTAAATTTCTGTCAAATTTTATATTCGTCATTTTGTCATTTTCATGAAACCGCGAAACGCCTTAACGTTTTCAACATAAACAATTCGCAAAAGCATGTTGCATCGATAGCGCGATCTGTAGCATAAAATTATATCCGACTAGCCGATCCGATCTTATTGATAATAACACCCAGACAGAAAACAAACTATGTTCATCACACAAAATGTTTGTTCTCGGTGAGGATCGAACCCACGACCTACGGCGCAGAAGGCACAGCTACTACCAACCGAGCTATGAAGGCTGTCAAGCTGTAGAAATTAATAAATCGTTATAAATATAATACTAAAAGCTTTTAAATATTTTTTTCACGACATTTGACTGATTTCGTACTGTTAGATTGAAGTATGTATGACTTTAAGCGTCTTATGTAGAAATATTTCATAGATAAACTTTCAAGCGACCAGTACTTACGTATTTTGTGGAAAGAGTACCAATTACTTAGGTAATCAATAAACAATCAATCTACAAGTGTGTCATTTCGCGAATGTTTCATTGTGCATATTGGTCAATATACGGATAGGTCATTTCACGTATGCGTCGTTCCGAGTTTAGGTCCAAATGCTTATGTGTTAATATGCGTTTTCGTCATAAAGCGAATATTTTTTTTCAATCATTGGTCATTATGCGTCAGACTCAGAACCGATTTAACGTCACAAAACCTAAATCAAATATGCGGTCTATGATGAAGAATATTTTTGGCATCATATAGACACAAAGATGCACGAGTAGAGAGGATCGTTCGTCTGTTTAAGTTAAGAAGTACCTACGTAAACTTAGTCTTCAGATGTACGAAGTTACAAGTAAGTATTAGCACTAAGTTGGGACTATGTCATCGACGTTTCCACGTCGCAGTTGCCGGGATGCTTGCACGTAGCTTAAGGATTAGTGCAAGTTACAACAAATTAAGGCTATTCTTTATCTTTAGGACTGGTGGAGCGAGCGCTAAAACTCCGAGCTAATGTTAAAGTGAGGTGCATCTCGCCAGAGACGTTCGTAGGTACAACGTTTTATTTCTAGTGTTTTATTTACTAAGAAAATTATAACTATACAGACCGTTGCAAACGTTCTAGAGTTAGCTCAACTGATCCAAATTATTGCCGATCGGAAGAGTTCTCAAGACGCTGGTTGCATTGCCACACTGAATTGCAAGGCTGATGCTCTCACCTAGATACTACCAGCTCACGTCACTCGTCACTTTAAGGCGAAGACAAAAGCTAATGTACCTACCTCTCGCTCGCAAGTTTTAATATGTTGAAAGAAATAAAATCACTAAACTCATTTTTTCAAATCGCAGTCAACTATTTTGTGTGCAATCACATTGCACACAGTTTAGTAAATAAACATTTTAATCCATACAAGTTTTACTACTCAAAAGTTTGCTTACTAGTTTTTGTGAGTTGTTTTAGTTTGCTTACTTGTTTATGCAAACTTTTGAGTACGATCACTTTTATAGATTAAACCATTTTAAACCATTTTGTGTAACAACACAGAATGATAAATAACGTACTTTTTATGCGGAAACCAAAAAACCGCGGAGAAGACCAAATATACGAGTTTAAAAGTCAACCGTCTCATTTTTGAAACTTTTTAATAGTTTCACACAGGTTTATGGATAAGAAAAAAAATGCTAGTTTATTACAATGGAAACCATAGCTCATATTTGCAGAAGCCGCGGAGAAGCTACCAAATATACTAGTCTAAAAATCAACCATCACATTTAGGAACTTTTTAATAGTTCCACGCAGGTCCATGGATTCGCAAGAGAATGCTAGATCATTACAATGGAACCCTGAGTGTAGCCCATATTCGGAGAAGCCGCGAAAAAACTAACAAATATACGAGTCTAAAAATCAACCATCATACTTACGAACTTTTTAATAGTTCCACGCAGGTCCATGGGTTCACAAGAAAATACCAGTTCATTACAATGGAACCCTGAGTGTAGCCCATATTCGCAGTTTTATTTTCATGCTTAGGGCCGTCCGGCAATGAGGCCGATATGTACGAGCACTAAACTTAACGGCGCTCTCAGCCGCCTCCGACTATGAAAACCCAATCAAAGTTTAATGCGCCTCTTTAGTTCCACAGCCTTTATGGAAACAGACGAGCTCTCATTAGCCTTATAAATAGCTATCAGAGCTTTATGTTGTGGGTTATCGCAGATCCTTTTGATTTTAGTAGGCACTTTCAAAAAATACTCATATACTGATCTTCTTCTTCTTGTTGTGTCGCTAGTTTTTTTCGAAAAAGTGTGGTGTGGAAGTGATTTTAAGCGCGCTGCGAAGAGGCTCTTTTCTAGTACCTATCTTTTGAATATGGACCAGAAATATTATTCTTATAGTTTATATTATTGTTTTAGTGAACCGCTATTGAGCTGAAACTATATAAATCTCTCGTGAACCTCGTATACTAAGTAATCTGATACAGTTTATCATCGTAAAACCTACTATAGATCGTCGTAAAGCATGCGACATCTGCATTTTGCGGAACGGTTTTTGTGGTACCATACAAAACAATACCAAAATATATGCCCAAGGATGTATAATGTATACCTACTTAGATTGTAGTTGTAGTTTTTTATACCATTATGCCTATGTCTGTGATAAGTCGTCGCTCCCGGATCATTAGGTTCAGACATGTAATACCTACTTTAAAGTGCAAATATAAATCAGTACTTAAGTGGAAACGGACGTTTATAATTTTACATGCTCCCCTGAAGCCACGTGAAATAAAGTAGGAAATACGCATCATCCAATTTATCCCCGACATAGCTATATATATTACTTAGCTATATACGTACCACGATACTAAAAACTAAAATAAGAAGCCAAGAGTTGCAAAACGGTCCCTGACTCAGCGTGATGTTAGTTGGCCAGCAACTAACGCTGGTCTTCCGTCATAGCCGTGGCCGTATGGCAGACCTAGGCTCCACAGTTTCATAATGTGAAGTGAGTGAATGGACTTATTCAAAAGTAACAAATAAAAAGCATCCAGGAAAGGCATTAAGAATGGAAGCAGATGGATTCACAATCCGATTTATTCAATAAAATTCATAAATTATCTAAACCAGCATTCACATCGTTCCTTACGTGGTATTCATCTGATTCTCATGTATAAGGAGCATTCTGTAGAGGATAGCCAAAGCTCTCTTTGTTGCACACTTCAAAATACGGATGGTGTAAGTACCACTCGCGGCTTGGTATTTTCGTGCCGTGATTTGAGCCGTGCACGTCAAAATACAGCATTTCTAGAGATTTTTCTTCGCAAACTTCACCCTCACATACCGGCCACAGCCATGTTTGTTATTTAATTTAGTATGTACCTAGGTTTAAATATACTTATAAAACACAGATTAAAGTCACTTACATGACAATAATACTAACCAAAAGATTAGTACCTACATTTGTTGTATGAACAAAATTAATTAACTAACTTTATTTTTTATTGTTTATTTTAATTTAGCATATTTTTCTGTGTGCCATTTCACGTATTCTACTAGCTAGCTTCTTACCTGCCTGTAAGTATTTATGTGTGTTTGTGGTCGAATAGATATACATTATCTATTCTATATCCCCATCATTTTAACCGATTTAATTTCACCGATGACAATAACTGTATTACCTTACGGAGCATGGCCACCTAAGACATGCCTCATGAGCTGTTAAATATCATGTGCCTCTGTGTTATGATTTGAAGGGTGCTAGACCCTTCAAATCATAACACAGCAATGCGAGCACTGCTTGGCGACAGAAATAAGAACATTCCAAAGAAAAAGACCAGATAAGCAGACAACAAAGTGTTCCGCTATATCCTTTTGCGGCACGGAATCCTCAAAACAATCACTATAAATTCTTATCCCACCCGTTGGCGTATATCAACGCATCCTAAATACAGACAGCATATAAAACTGATAACCTTCGAGCTCGCAACTATCTTTACAGCCGTTAGTACGATAGTTTGCCGTGTTACTGTTTATTTTCATATAGACTATGGGAACAATATCATAATATAGGTACTCCAGTTTGTAAGGGATGGGTTATAAGTAAATAATAAAAGGATAAGTATACTGTGTGAACGAATTTCTTAATGACAATTTAGGATAATCCATATCAAATATTTATAAATTACAAGCTGGTGCCCGCGACTTCGTCTGCGCAGGATTAGTCACACAATTTCTTTATAAATTGTAGCCTATGTGTTATTCTGCTGTCTAAGCTGTATTATTGTAAAGTTTCATTATAATCCATGCAATAGTTTTTACGTGAAAAAGTAACAAACATCAATCCATACTTACAAACTTTCGCGTTTATAATATTAGTAGGACTTTTTGATTGATTATCGCCCGAACAAAACTAATCGGATGTCAAGTCACTCGCCATTTCACATTACATCGAATTAGATAGATATAACGAGCGACTTGACATACTATTAGTTTTGATCGGGCTTTCAGAAACCGACCGTATGTATTCTATTTAAAAATTGTGACATTCCTTATGTTTATGTTCTATGGTTTCTTTAGTTGCATAAAAAAGATCATAAATTACATAACCTTTAACTTTTATCACACATTCGCAATAAAGTTATTTTGATTATGATTATTTTTATATATTTTCTGGATATAAAATTCCAGATCTCAAATGATAACCATTTTTAATGTGCCGCGATTCACAATTTTAACTAGGTATACATTTATAATTCATATAACGTTTAAATTTGTAGGTGCTTTCTAAGTGGCCTTCGTTTGCCGGATAGAGGGTATTGTATGCAATTATTTTTAAGAACAGTTTTTACCATCTTATTGTTCCATATAATAATATTTCCGTCATTATTTTTGACAATTCTATAGTAAACAGAATAAGAAAAAAAAACCATCAATATTATATTCAGCTGCTCGTTTGCAGTTCATGATGTGGATGATTGTTCCAAGTCAGAACATATCTCATGCCCCCTACAAACGCCTTTTGTCGGGAAATAATTAATAGCTCCGCGCCTATTGTGGTACCGTCAGATGAGCACCTCCTTTGTCCCAGCAGGGTTAGCATAAGATTTTCATAGAGTCACCGTGAGGTCTGGGATTAATTTTCGAGCTTTATCGTGCTGTTCAGCAGACCGCTTTTAATTTTATATGATACGAGCGGTCCCGCCCCAGTTTTGCATGATAAACGTAATTTCTAAACCAAGAATAGATTTAAAAAGAATATAACATAATTGAGCACCATAATATATAGTCAAAAATAAGAAACTAGAGGTACAACCTAAACATCTATTAGGCTATCTAATATAGTTTTTTTTTTCAAAATTGGTTCAGTCGTTTATTTACAAGAATAGGCAAACAAACATTTGTGTGATGAACATTGATGTTTGTTCTCTGTCTGGGTGTTATTATATATTATAAGTATGTATTTACAAAGAAAAAGTATACATGTATTATATCAGCTATCGGGTTCCCAAATTACAAGCTCTGGCTTAGTTTGGGGCTAGATAATGCTGTGTGGAAAGTCCACCAATATTTATTATTATTATTATTAAAACACACACAATACTCCAAACTTTGATTGCGCGAAAAAAATTTGATGTGTTTAAATAATATCAAAATAAAATACAGTAAATTTGGTTTGCTCTACGACCATCGTAGCACCGCCTACGCTCGCCGTAGAACTATCGTACGCTCCACAGCGCTTGTCAACAAACACTCCGAACAAACGAGCACTAATTACCTGGGTTATTATGATTTAAACTTTTACCCTCTTTTATTCTGACTATCTAGCCACAATCTATGCAAATATAAGTATAGGGATGAATATAAATAATAGCACCCAGACAGAGAACAAGCATCAATGTTAATTAAATGTATGTTCTCGGTGGGGTTTGAATCCAAAGCAGTGTTTATCCGAAATTGGGTTGTTAAATCGTAAACTACCGCCATACGAGTAACTTAATCTAGTTATTTTTATCTTCAAAACGGTTGAAATGTTTGATCAGGAAGTACATTGAGGTATTCTGCGTCTTAATTAAATTGTCAAAACACCCAAATTATGTGCATCAAATAAACTCAGTAGGTTATAATTTTTTACATTTTGCTGCTTACTACTTCAAAAGTTACATATAAAAATCTAATAAAAAAACATGTTATACTAGCTTACTAGGTACTTACTAGCTTTGCTTAGTTAGTACTTTGTAGAATGTCCAACTATATTTTTTATTTATCCTTATATTTTATTTATTATAAAACCCACATCTTCAAATGAACAGTTGTACTAATTTTAAAGTTAAACTCATTTTCAAAACCTTTTTGTTATTGTGAAGAGATTACAATACCAAAAAGGTTTTTAAAATGAGTTGAGCAGCAACCCTGCAGATTACGTGAAGAGCGCATTTAAAGTAAAGTAAAGCAAACAAGCGGCTGTGCACTTGTTATTGCGACAGTGCGACTCTCGCTCGCGAATAACTGGAATAGCTGGCGTCTCCATTGTTCATTTCGCAATTTCATGTTTATTGTTGCTATTGATTTGTGCCGATAAATGAGTCGAAGTTGGTAAAGGAGTCAGAACGTGTCTTTTTTAATGTTCCGTACCTACCCAAAGGGTAAAACTGGACCCTATTACTAAGACTCTGTCCATCTACCCGTCTGTCACCAGGCTGTATCGCATGCATGATAGTTAGACAATTGAGATTTTCACAGATGATGTATTTCGGATGCCGCTATAACAAGAAATACTAAAAAACAGAATAAAATAAATATTTAAGGGGGCTCCCATACAACAAACGTGTTTTTTTAGATGTATGGTACGGAACCCTTTGTGCGCGAGTCCGACTCACACTTGGCCGGTTTTATTTTATACAATTTGCTGATGGAACAAGCAGAATGTTAATTGCCTGCCTGCCGGCCCTAACTGGTAACCATCACTTATAACAAAGCATTGCCTCATAAGTCAAGCACGATAGGAACGTACCCTACGATGCACTATCATGCGTTCATTAACTTGAGGTATACAGATGTTAAACCTCTTGTACCTGTAATGTCACCGCCAACCACACTCTTAAATATTAGCTCAGCTTAAATATTAATGTTAGCAATCCCGCGGGTTACAGCTAGTGGCACATATAAGTTATAGAATATTCAAATACTTTTTTGCGAATACGTTATTCACACAAATGTTTGTCCCAAGTGGGAATCGAGTATCGAGGTCAGTTTAAAGTAGCTCTGCATTCTGCGCTGTAGGCCGTCAGTTCGATCCCCACATCTTTGTGGGGATCATCATTTGTGTTATGAACTTAGTTGCTTGTTCTCTGTCGGGGTTTTATATAAAATTATATATAATACTAGCTGACCTTGCAAACTTTGTTTTGCCATATACTTACTACAATTAAAAAATAGAGGTTGGTGATAGAAGGGTGAAAATTTAGGTTTGTATGTATTTTTTTATGCCAAATTATAAAAATAGTGAAAAAAAAATTGTCCAAAAAATAAATTAAAATGTTAGGGGTGGACAACCCTTATCACTTAGGGGTATGAAAAATAGATAGTAGCCGATTTTCAGACCTACTAAATATGCATATAAAATTTCATAAAAATCGGGCATGCCGTTTCGGAGGAGTTTGATAACTAACATTGTGACACGAGAATTAAATACATATAAGAGATATATAAAAAACCCTTATCTGGAACCTGGAACCTGTTTCCATAGCAGAAGAATTGCTTAGTTTGTATCTAGATACTGTGTGGAATGTTCAAAATATTTATATTCTTTAATCATCTTTTTTTTATCCTTTAATCTACACTAATATTATAAAGAGGAAACCTTTGTATTTTTGTATTTTTGTATGTTTGTATTTTTGTATGTAACGAATAGGCTCAAAAACTACTGGTCCGATTTCAAAAATTCTTTCACCATTAGAATGCTACATTATCCCTGAGTAGCATAGGCTATATTATATTTTCAAAAAAAACAGGGATCCTTACTAAAACTTCAATAATGTAACCCAAGGTGGAATACAAAAACCTTACATCGCGTGCGCTGCGAAAACTATTGATGATAGAACAAAATAATGTACTACGATTTTGTAGAACACGTCATCATCTACAAAAAATGTTGCGACAGCATATGTCTAACTATTATAGTTATGTCACAATAAGTGTTCTTTTATTATAAAAAAATAATTGAAATGCCGCCGCCAGAAAAGGGTCTTTATTTGTACCTTGGTATTAATCCTTATCCAAATAAATCATTTCATAATTAAGACGGTTTAAATACCTATAGATTACTTCTTAAATTTTTCAAATTGGACATCCCATTCAAAAGATATGACGAAATTAAAAATGTTAACGGGTCCACGGGTCACGCTCGGGGTGCGATTTCATTTACTCAAGGAGAAGCGCGTGCAAATGTATGAAATAAGTAGACGCGAGGCTCGAACCCACGCTCTAAGTTTATCCTAAAATGTTCAAAAAATTTATGACCACCCATGCGAAGCTGGGACAGGCCGCTAGTTTTATAAATAAAAAAGCTTGTGTGGCATCAAATATCCTTCACCACTTAGTTGTTCTACTTTCTAACTTAAATCTAAAAAAGTACTTGTGCGAGAATTATTTACATTTAATATTTTTCTCAAACAAAGACTGGCAAATTAAAATTCTTGCAAACTTATCCGCACACAGCTTGATTATTTAATTTTATCAGTGGGCACCTGACCTCCAGTGGAATTTGCCAGAAATAGAAAAGTTTTTTCGGCTATTTTGCTCGAGCCTCACGTAAGCAAGACAAGTTTCGGTAATTTGAAAGGTTTTATCTAGATGGGAAGACCTATTTTGGGAGCAGGTTATCAAGGATAGGCCTTTCGGGAGTGAAAGAGTTTTTTGCTTGCGGTAAATTATTTCGAAGCGACACTCAATTTTATACTTTATTTTATCGTCATTTCTACCATATTAATGGCCGGTTTCTGAAAGCTCGATCAAAACTAATCGGATGTCAAGTCACTCGCCATTTCAGCTATTATTTCGAATTAGATAGAGATAGCAAGTCACTTGACATGCGATTAGTTTTGATCGGGCTTTCAGAAACCGGCCGTAAACGTTTGCACAAGTACGTAAGGACTGTAACTGGCAGGATGCAATTATAATAATTTTTAGTACATCAAGATAAACATAAACTTATGTAGGGGATAAAAAATATCTTGCGTATTCCCTACTATAATTCACGTAGCTTCAGAGGAGCATGTAAAATGATAAACGTCCGTTTCCACATAAGTACTGATTTATATTTTCCCTTTCAAGTAGGTATTACATGTCTGAACCTAATGAGCGGAGAGAGACGACTGGCGACGCTACATACAAAACCTTCGCGTCAGCCCGATTGCAAGTACCTCTGTGGCTAGCCGCCACACTTACATTCGGCAAATAAATGTGTCTAATTTCTGATAATGTCTTATGTGATGATGTTTATTATAGTATGGGAGCCCATGATGCTAAATGGGGATTTACTAGAGCGTAATAGAGATATATTATAGGCCGTAATGTGAACGCCATGCTATACATATAATATATATATATATATATATAGTATAGCATTAGGCCATTCTTTGCTATACTATATAGCACAATAGTATAGCGTAGTCTGAAACCCGCTTTAAACTTACTAACTGACTAACAATACCTACTAGAGGAAACCAGTTAGTACTCTAACAGCGGCGATGAGCTTGCAACTTCTCACGTACGGAATTCCAACTACTGTAAAATGTGGGTAAGTGCCAAATGTAATTCTTGGACGTACCTCTGACTACCCCCTTAGACATCCTCAAAGGACCTTGAGTTAGTATTTAATACTATAAAAGATCGACACTGTAGACTCGTGGTCACACCAGATTGTCACACTGGCGTGGAAGATCTAAGGGGATATCTACCGTGCTTGGGAACATAGTCATGAAGCTGTTTCAGTTTCCTTGAGAGCACTGGTGGTCTAGTGGTAGCGGCCCCACCTTCCGATCCTAAGGTCGTGGGTTCGAAACCGGTCATGCACCAGTAAGTTTTTCTGTTCCAAAATTTACGTGCAAAATGCTAGTACTCTCAAACGGTGAAGGAAAACATCGTGAGGAATCCGGTATGTTGTAGAACCTAAAACGTTCTATAACATGTGTCAAGTGCTCGAGAGGAGCCTCTTGAGGCGCACTTGAAATCATTTCAACACACTGTTTCGAAAGAAACTAGTGACACGAAGAGAGAGAGAGAGTTTCCTACTAGTTAACTCTAGTTAACTCTAGGTATGTTTAAGTCAACCTGGCACGAAATCCCTTGTGTTGGTATTTCTCAGTACCAAAGTCACCTTTGATTACGTCAAACATATCCCCAGTGCTGAATGCATAAAGGCTTTACTTCTCTAGCTCAGGAGGTATTAGGAGGCATTCGTACTAACGCGTAGTAAATAAATAAACGTTGAATCTATAGGGTGATAATAAACCCAAAAAATTTTACTTAAATATAGTAAAAAAAAATAGAACAAAGTATAAAAGATGAAGATAAAAGCTACTAGGTAGTACTAGCTCTTACCCGCGGCTTCGCTCGCGCACGTTTACTTTAACTAGCAACATCTAATAAAAAAAGAAGAAACAGGTACTAACTGAAGACTTGAAGTTCCTGCCTCTTCGATTGTTCGTATAAAATATAAAACAAAAAGTAAAAAAAGTCGGGATGAAAAGTATTTTATGTCCGTCTCTTGGTTCTAAGCTACCTCCCCACCAATTTTCAGCCAAATCGGTTCAGCCGTTCTTGAGTTATAAATAGTGTAACTAACACGACTTTCTTTTATATATATTGACTAGCGGACCCGACAAACGTTGTCCTGCATGATTTCGTTGCAGTATAGATAAATAACCTAGATACCGACTGCAGCGCCTACTGCCGGGCTGGCTTGTGAATCTAAACCATCAATACAATACAATACAATCGGTCGGTCCAGCCGTTTAGGAGGAGTTCAGTGACATACACACGTACAGTAGAATTATATACAGGGTGTAAAAAGACGACTTCCGAAAACGAAAGGGGGTGGTACAGCACCCCAAACCCAAACCAAAACAAAAATCAGTTATCCTGAAAAAAAATTATAGCCGGAGAAAACAATGTTTCAAGATTTGTGTTTATTTCGCCAGCCCGCAATGTACGTCGAATACGTAGGTAAGATCGCGAGCGTAGTAGGTACTATTATCTATTTTGTGTCGTAAGTGCCTAGGTAGGTACCTACCTAACGTAGGTAGTAAGTTTATAATTAGTGTACCTACTTACCTAATTCCGCTGTAACCTCGGTCGAACCAGAAATGGCTCAAACTGAGCTCCTCGTTCATGGCACAGCTGAGCTCGCCTGATTGTTGACCGATGAACGCGATCCGGAATGTAGGATCCTCGGCACTTGTTGCATTAAGGTCTGAGAATACTAATCTAATACGGCTTCTCATTTCATCAGCCGTATCGCACTCCCGATCAAAGACTCTTTCCTTGACATGACCCCATAGAAAAAAATCCAATGGAGTCAAGTCAGGTGACCGAGGAGGCCATGCACGAGGTCCAAATCGTCCAATCCACCGGTTTCTAGCATCAAACGGATGCTGATGATTCAGGTAGGTACCTATCGCGGTTAATGCGCAAGGCTCGTGACGCATTTCCTCGAGCTTCACCATAGCACATCAGCATTTGTCCATATCGCACTAAAACTAGTGACTAACACTTACACTCACTGTTCTATCTAAAATCTTAACAAAAGTACCTAACCTACTTCAAAAATAACTTTAAACTAACACATAAACTAATAAAAAACGCAGGCACTAAAAAACTAACTAAGTAGGTACCTACCTAATTAACTACGAAAATTAAACAATGTACTAATAAGAAAATAAAAATAATTATTTCACGAAAGGTATGCAATTGGTTTGCACCGCGCGCGTGTTCAGTACGAATATTGAACACAAACTAAAAATAAATCAAAATATTCAAGTAAATATTGCAAATTAGCCCTATGACAAAAGCCGACAAAAAATCCGACAAAAAATTTTATGTTCTAAAGGAATGACCATAAGGTCCAGATTTCTATTTTCTTTTGACTAATGCCGCACTTTTAATGCCTATTAAATTAATCAATGTTTTATTTGTTCTAAAAGTATGACCATAAGGTTCAGATTTCTATTTCTCAAATTTTCTTTTGAGTGAGTGCCGAACTTTTGCCTATTTCCTATTTGTAGATAGGTATTAGGTACCTAGGTAGTGTATCGCTCGCTACACCGAAAATCTGTTGACATCTGTGTGGCGCTCTTGGTAATAGTGGCTGGCTTAGACTCAGGAACTTGCGGGGTCGATTCCCGGTGCGGGACAAATGTTTGTATGAGTTTCAGATAAGTATAGCTTAGACGCAGGCAACAGGTTGCAGGTTCGATTCCTAATGTCGGACAAGTGTTTGAAATGAAATGAAAATACTTTATTGTACACCAAACAAAACAACAGTAGGTACAATAACAAATAAAAATAAAATAATAAATGTAGGTACAATGGGCGGTCTTATCACTGAAAGCGATCTCTTCCAGACAACCTTTGTTTTGTTTTTGTCTTTGTTTTGTTTGTTTGTTTGAACTTCAGATAGGTACCTACTACCTAATTATTATTCATTTACGTGTTTTCATCTGGAATCAACAGACGCGGTGGCCGCGACCCCCAGCATTACAAACAAATTAACAAGCTGAATACCTAAGTTAAATTATTACTAGACATCGCTTATAAATACCTACTAAAGTAAAGTATTTGTGTTACGTGCTTATGCTTACTCAGGTGCACGCTTCATCCAGTTATGGCCTAAACAATCTAGATCAGATACCTAATTGCAATTTGTTTCAATTTTGTGGTAGTAACTAAGATTCTGTTGTTTGTAGAAATAAGGCAGGCTGGCAGCCTAGGTAGGTACCTAGTAGACGCAGACGCGGGTGTTTATAGTCGCGACCGCGCGATAGAGACGGGGGCGTCTCGTCTCGCTCGCACGTCGCGTACTCGAATGACCCGTCCGATGAACTCGGGCAGCTGTTCATGCGGTAGTATGCGTGCTGTACATTTTACATTGCTGTTTTATTTATTTTATTTGTTTTTTGCTTTTATAAATGATATAAATAGGTAGATATGTCTTATTATGTTGTACTGTGTGTATGTAACTAGAAAAAAAATTAAACAGACGTAGATACGGAAAAAAAAAAATTGCGTTTTTTTTTCGCGAAATATGTTCAGTATCATGGTTTGATTGCAACCCCAAAGTTTTCGGAAGTAGTCCGGTAACACCCTGTATATAAAGATTAAAAAATCTGTATACTATGTCTGTACGGCCTAAACTCGAAAAGTATGGTATAGATTTTAGTCCGGTTTTACACTTAGATAGCCAGATTACAGGATGAGGTAGATTTAAATCAGCTCTATTCGGTAGGTCGGGTAGTAACAAGCGTACCTGACCTAGAACGGTGTGATTTGCTACCAAACCATCCGTGGTTCGGTGTTAAATTGTACTAGAAGTTCAGGGGTTCAGGGAGTTGACACCGTCGAGATGTTTTTAATCGCCCATGAGCCCATGGCTCCTGTATTTTCGATACATCAGAAAATGAGTGGGTGGGGTTTCCACATTACAATGTGTAGTCGACGATCAACGTAACTAAAGACCCTTGATTTTGTAACGCAACTTTGGGTTTTTTTTTTTCTTTATACAAATAGTAGATGGAACAAGCAGATGACCCACCTGATGTTAAGTGGTAACCATCACCTAAAACAGACCTCGTAAGTCACGCACGATAGGAACGTGCCCTACGATGCACTGCACTGTGTTCATCAACTTGAGGCATAGATGATAAATAGCAAGGAATATGAAATTACCATATCAAAACTATTTAGAAGCATAGTTTATTTATTGAAGTGTTCAAATAACTTTTTAATGAATAGGTACATTCAGTAGTATTTTCATAAATAGCTTATTAATATTCTGATTAATACACTGAGTCTAACTCTTTCTTACACGATGTAAGGTGAGAGGTGCAACATGTATATTAGTCACACCTATCAACGAGTTTGAGTCAGCGTAATTTAAGCCCCCCAGATCATACACGGTTAGCTGGGCTTAATTAATTTCTACTACTAACAAATAATTTTTTTCACCAATTTGTTTTTACCCCGACACGCGACTAAAGCCGCGAATATTAGTATAGCATACAATTTTTAAATAAGCGAGTGCAAGTTTTTCTAGTTTAATTTTCATTCCACGACAGGATTCTATACACACAAGTACTTCCTTACAAATACGAGATGCATACGACGTACTCCTGAAATAATTACGGCAAACGGTTGGCATAGCGTGCGGCTGCTGGTGACAAAACGCGCATGACGTGTTGACACATTCAAAATTACATTACGCGACAGCCCTGCTGTGTCTGCGCCCTAGCAATTGTTGTACCTATGGAACCATCAGCTAAAATCGTATCTGACACAAAAATAAAACAGAAATTGCAATCATTTGAAGTGGTAACTTCGTTGTGCCGTTTTAGTTTTATTCAAATCATACAACATTTCTGATGGATGGCGACAAAAACCTTTTTTGAATTGTGAATTGCAATTGAATAGGTATGATAAATAATAAATATTAGTGGACTTTACACACAGCACTATCTAGCCCCAAACCAAGCCAAAGCTTGTAATATGGGAACGAGATAGATGATATAATATTATATAACACCCAGACAGAGAACAAACATGAATGTTCATCACACAAATGTTTGTTCTCGGTGGGGATCGAACCCACGGCCTACGGCGCAGGAGGCAGAGCCAACTGAGCTGTGAAGGCTGTCAAATATGATCTGTGATGATGAGTCTGTATGATGTGGCTCCATTTACATTTCATCGTGTCCTTTTTCAGAAGCGGCTATAACTATTAGCTTATACATTTTTTTATCAATGACTTGATTTAATGATGAAATTTAAGATTATATAAGGATGTTTAAGGAGGATAGATCCAAATATCATATTTGGCACATACAAATTTTGCAACAGTTGGTATTCCATACATGACACGTTGTAAGCCTGGCTGTTAGAACTCGTTTCCTCACGATGTTTTAGTTCCCCGTTTGTAAATTATCTGGCCTGCTACAAAATCTACCAAGACTAGCCCACATTAGGCTCACATTCCAAGACATTTGATAAAGATCCGAGGGCGGTGCAGCGTTGTAATCCGCGCTCGTTTGCGTGGAGTGGCTGCAATGATCCAGCTTAGCGCTTTATAATGAGCTCCCGCCGGATCCACTTCCGGTTAGGCTGTGCTCATGTAAACAAGAATAGGACTATAAGAAAGCGTTAGGTATGTCTGCGACTTCGTGTGGTGTTTTTTTTTTTTCAATCTTACACCTCTTGAGTGCTGATATTCAGGATTACTCTATTAGTGCACTACAACAGGAATCTACGCTCCAAATTTCATAGACTTTTATGTTGTTTGAATTAAATAAACAAAAAAGGATAAATTGAATTTCAATTACAATATATTTATTTAGTAGGATTAGCATAATGTTTTGATATATACTTAGTACTAAATTATTCTGCCTCCACTAGCTAAAAACAATGACGGAAATATTTGAATCTGACGGACAGTTAGACGGTTTTGTGTGATAGAGTAGCGAGTATAATGGCAGTAAAAGTAATTCCTCAAAAGCTAGGCTTTTACAGGTTTTGAATGGTGCAATGTTTTAAAACTGCCAATGATACCATTCATGTTGGTCTCATTTCTGTCTGGAGTTACTCAGCATCGAGCCTCGTTCACTGTAGAAAATTAAAAAAGATACATAAAAACATTATACATTTTAAATAACATACCACTCTATCAAACACCGACTAATGTGAACACAACTTAGCAGTCTTGCCTCCTCACGACTACACTCCAGGCGCGCCGTCACACCACCGTATCATATTAACGACTATAATTTACTACACTGCATACTGCAGGTAGAAATACAATAACATACAAACTACAACGGCTTCATCATTCTTACATCAATAAAAATAAATAAATAAATGGCTTAATAGTAGCATCTTCCTTAGGAAGTTCACTGATGGCCATAGACCCAATACATTTCCAGAAAGAACGATTTTGAGCCCTTTTATCTACAGACTTCCCACGAACTTTACAACGGGTGAGGAAAATACCTACGCTTTGTCTTCTAATACTTCGTTAGAATAGTATAAAAAAGAAAAACTCAAAAATAAAATTAATACTAAATAGGCTTTTATCCTCCTTTTTTTGACAATTTAATCCCCAGGTCCCCCTCTATAAAAAAATATTTTGGGAAGAGTAATAGAGCTTTTTGTGAAGGTCTATTTTGGGCAATTACTACCACCATGCCTCTTTCTGCCGCCAAGCAGCGTTGCTGAGCTTCGCTTTGAAGATTGTGGTTGCCGGTGAAATTACAGGCACATGAGTCTTAACATCTGCATGCCTGAAGTTGATGGACGCAGGGCAGTGCATCGTATGAAGTGCTTTGTTATAGGTGATGGCTATCAGGTGAGCCATCCACTAGTGCCATCATCAAATAGCATAAAAAAATAAAAAATGTTAATCGATAGAAGGTCGGCGTATAGAACATCAGTAATAGTTCAGTTATACACAAATATACATCCAAGTCCACCTCCTCACATATTCCATGAATCATCATGATCATGGATCTATAAAAGCTGTCAAAATGAAAGCACTAAGCTTGATTATACTAAAGGGGATTGAACTTTCCATAAATTGAAATCCAACCATTTCGAAGAGTGTTACATAAATCATAATCATAATGAAATTCCAATTATTTTATGCATCGTCGCTTCCCTCCCCTCGGGAATGCTAACTCGTCAACAATTTATTCCTCTGGCGATACACCCTCTTGTAAGCAGGGCTCGTTAAACTATACATATACATACATGCGAGTATATGAAATTAAAAACATGTATATAGGCATTACATGCCTTGTATCTTACTGAGAAATTTAATAAATAAAAGAATCTATGTATTCTCTATCTTTTTTATTTAATATCCACATTAAATAAAATTTAAAAAAACTGAATGCTTTTTCAACATTTGCATTGTTACTGTCACCAGATCTTTTGCTTATGAATTTATATGATTAGTATTTTAGAGAAAATATTAAAGAAATAATACCCAGAATAATAAAATAAACGTTCCATGAAATATCCCGCAACATGGCAACCACAATATATAAATAATAAATATATAAATATTGGTGAACATTCCACAACGCACTATCTAGCCCAAACCAAGCGAAGCTTACCTATGCTATGAAATCCAGATAGCCGATATAATACTTATATATTTTGTAAATACCTATAATATAATAAATACACCCATTAAGATCCATTAAGACCCATTTGAGATCAAACATTTTTTTTTATTTGTATTGCACTCTATAGCGTGCTGATCGTTGCTCTGGTGTGGTGATCTTACCAGACGCTGTAGGCTCCTTAGAACCTCTGTTTACCAATAGGCGATGGATATGCAAATGGTGTGTACAAAGCCGATTACATGTAAACCCTCTTGATACTATAACTGTATGATTGTCTAGGTACATTTAGGAGCAAAAAGTAGACTGAATTTTTTGTAGATCTGCAATTGTAAGACTTGTTTTATTCGATTTATAGTCTTTACCTAGACAATCAAGAAAATCACAAAGATACTCTTACGACAAGAGATAAGAGAACTCTTGAGATATTATAGAATCCTTTTTTATAAACTTATAAATACGCTTCTTAATTTTATGGAAATACTTTTTTTTAATACTGTTAGTGTCCGAGCGCGAAGATATGCATGATTTCGATCCAATTCGATCTATGAATAAATTATTATAAATGATAAATGATGATAAAAATTGAAGTCATATATTGCATTGCAATGTATGCTTGAAAATAAATTTAGTGTCTTTGCCATTGAGTGTCAAAATCTACATCAGCCTGCACTTGAAGCTCCAATGGGGATTTTGACACTAAAAGCTGTGCTATAAGTGTCGAAAAACACTCACTCTTTGTTAGCAATTTTTTTATACAATACGTGCTAAAGTTCATCACAGTGAAACAAAAGAAACGCGAAGTGCTTCCAGAGATGTAAGACATACCTACTTCTACATTCCAAAGGTTCCAATTAAGAGCAAAGCAGTCTCAAAACTCATGCAATAGAAACCAACATTTCATAAAGCATTCCAGCCGGCAACGTTCATATTCCTCTGAATATTCCATGGTCGTCACGTTGCAAAAAGTTTATACGGTAAAGAGGCGAGTGTGGTTTTCATTAGACACCGGAATTTGCATGATATTCATTAGCTGGTGGGGGCGGGCTCAGCGCTCCGACTAGTTCGGACACGGCACCCAAAATGTACCCTGTATAGAGCTGAAACTAATTACTTTCATTACAAAGTGATTAGACCGTTTGAATATATCCGGTTAGCTTTTGATATGTTGATGCAGGAATTTGGGCGACCACAATTCTGGCTGATGCTTTACAGCTGTTGGAAATTTCGTGATGCATGGCTCACTTTTATTTTCGAGGTTTTGATTAGTCGTTCTATCATAATTAGTCAAGCAACGTGATGGAAACAATCGCTGTGGCAAATGATCATGACTTATAAATTTTCTTTTATGTTCTTTTTGCAACAAAAATGCTATTTGTTTCTCATAAAAAAACATGTATTAGAGTCCCACACTACAAACTAGTGACAACAGTTCACAGTAATGTTTAAGCTTGTGCACAATTACGAAAGGAGTAAACAGATTCGTGGGCGAGTCGCGTCCCCGACCCTCGTCTGGGTCTCATGAAACTGTCATCGCGGACGCTCCCACCGGGATTTTTGCATCAACTTACAAACTTTGTATTTATAATTTGTTAATGATGATGAGAATTTCTTAGTAGCTTTCTTGTGATATTTCTTGTAGTTTTAAATTTATCTGCTGTTCTACAGTATGAAGAAGTTTGAGGAACTTTGTAGTCCAAATGAATACCTAATATAACTTTCTAAAATAAACCTGACTTTCTAAAATATCAGCTCGTCGCGCAGTTTAATGTTCAGGCAGAACACGCTATTCGAAACTCTATTCGCGGGATATGGCTATAGGTAAGGCAAATTATAGAACTACACTTTATTTATTATTTATTTATTAAACACCTTGTGTTTTACAGGCTTACAAATAGGTGCTTATATTATTAATCTGTAGACACTATTACTTTGAATATGAGTTGTGTCACGACCGAAATCTTCGTATACAATTTCTGAACATTATACCTCCGAATACAGAGATATAATAAAAATAAATCACTATTTTGTGATAAAAATTAAATGTGTCAGAACATTTTGTCAGAAATGAAGCCTCTCATTAAAACCACATCATTTTATAGGAAGCTGAGTACAGCACGTAACATAAATGAATAACTTTTCTGGTTTCTCAAATGAGCATCCGTGCCACATTAATTTGCGAGTCTTATCAGAAGATCAGTACCTATAAAACAAAAGAACATTTCTAATACAAACTAACGTCTTAAACTTAATTCATGTAACAGCCAGTTGAAGTACAAGACATTGACTGCGTTATTTTCGGAGCGAATTCGAACTAGCTGTTTTTTAAATCTCGCTGATTTCAGTTCATTTATATGCGAAGGCCACTGTTGAATAGTCTTCTAATTAAAAAGAGTCTCCTTTGTCATGCAGATGCGTTGGCTTTATAAGACTGTAGACGCAATCACGTTGCTAAAACCCTTCGAATAAATATTAGAGCTCAAGACCGGCAAGTGTTGCTTTCATGTTCCTTTTTCACTGTTTAATTAAAAACCTCTTGCGTCATAAATGAAGTCTTATTCGAAATCAAGTCTGAGTAGGCGGCATACTTATACTTTAATTGAACTCTCGAGCCAATCGTGGCTTACAGAGCCAAGTTATTGCCACTCAATAAACTATATATACCAACACGTTTTCATACATTTTAGACTGGTAGGTATTAAACTTTTGTATGAAACAGCTGCTTTTTTTTCGCGTTCACAGTGTCGGTTCCTTAGAAAAAGTTGTTCATATTGATGGGTACTTTAGCCCCCTGAAGTTTATATACACAACTTAAGGAACACCTTGTATAAAAGAAAACACAGAAAGGAACATTCCGAATTCCCTCACTTTTGCGATAGTCACGAACAATAGTGAAATAGGTAGAACTGAATAGAATAATATAAAGTCTTCTCGATCGGATTGAGGACGAGACGTCGCGACCCCGGCTCTATCGCTGTATTGAACTTGACAATATGGGAAATTGACGGTATAGGGTATCCAACGAACCTGTTGCTACCCAATTTTATTAAATAATAGCGGCTGGCCGCTGCTTCATTCGCATATTAGTAGTAATTGCTAACATTGCTATTAAGGGGGTGTTGTGTGTAATTGTGCTACTGAAAGTCTGGGGGGCGATGATGCTGAATTCCAAAGTCCTTTTTTGTTACATTGGCAGGTTTATTTTCATTAGGTAAAAATATTAGTGTAAAAATTTGTAACCATGTAAAAAGCGTGTAGAACAGTTGTAAAAGATGGAGTACAGCCGTGTCGGCGTTTAAGATAAAAGTTCTTCTTCTTGTTTTATTTGCCGGCAAAAGATTGTGTTGACACTATGACATGACAGTGACAGCCATGCGCGCTGTCGCTTGACGGTGCGTTCCGAAACCAAAGGGTGCGTTCGGAAACTATGCTTAGTGGGCCGGAACATCTTCCCCCCTCTCGACGACCTTGGGTGCTCGAGGACTGCCATCTTCAATAGGATCGCCCATAGGTAGAGGGCATAAGTTTGTAATCGCTCGACGTACGACGCCCTTCGAAGTGAAGACGTCCGCTACGCGCGAAACTCCATCCGGTCCAGGATAAAGTTTTTGAATTCTTCCCATCTTCCATTTGAGTGGAGGCAGATTTACATCTTTGAGGATAATCATATCACCTTCCAACAACTCTCCTTTTTTGACTCGCCATTTAACTCTCTGCTGTAGTTCGCTTAAGAATTCCTTGCGCCATCGTTCCCAAAAATGCTGTCGCATCTGCTCGATTTCTTGATATCGGTTTAGACGGCTCGTCTTCACGTCGAGCAGCGCTGGCGTAGGCAGGGAGGTGAGAGGCTTACCGATCAAGAAGTGCCCCGGAGTGAGAGGAAAGAGGTCAGTAGGGTCTGAAGACAGTGGACAAAGGGGCCTTGAATTCAAAATCGCTTCAATCTGTATAAATAAAGTCGATAATTCCTCATACGTGAGGTGATTATTTCCTAACATTCTAGTCAAATGATGCTTTGCTGATTTGACGCCGGCTTCCCAGAGGCCACCGAAGTGTGGGGTGTAAGCCGGTGAGAATTTGAATAAAATGCCTTCGTCGGCGGCAAATGCAGAGATCGATTCATTGCTTGTTTTAAATATTTGAGTTAGCTCATTGTTTGCGCCCACGAAGTTTCGACCATTATCGCAATAAATTTCACTGGGTTTTCCCCTGCGGGAAATAAAACGCTTTAGACATAGAATAAAAACCTCCGAACTCATGTCCGATGCAATTTCCAAGTGTAAGGCACGCGTTGAGAAACATACGAAAACGCAAAGGTAACTTTTTATAATTTTACATCCTCGTCCAATGCGATCTCGAATTGGAAACGGTCCTGCGAAGTCGACGCCTGAAACTTGGAACGGTAAGTTAGGAGTTACCCTGGGAAGAGGTAAGTTTCCCATTATGGGATTGATTGTTTTGGCTTTTATAACCCTACATAATTTGCAATTATTGACTGTGCTTCTAGCTAATCGCCTACCAGTGATGGGCCAATAATTTTGTCGAATATTAGTTAGAAGTAATTGTGGACCACAATGCAAAAGTGTTTTATGTTCGTGAGCAAACAATAGCTTGGTAAAGTTGTGCTTTGACTCTAATAACATTGGATGTATTTTATTGTAAGTTTCAGAGGCACCTTGGATGCGGCCCCCTACACGAAGGACACCGGTTTCATCTACGAAGGGCCTTAGAGCAAGCAATCCTGACTTGGCAGGTAAGCATTTTTTTTCTTTTATTAGATTTATTTCAGTACCGAAACATTCAGCCTGATGTTGTTTTATTATGTAATGTAAAGAGGCTTCTAACTCGTCAGCTGTTAAATGACCGCTACGTTTAGAGTTTGCATGCTTTAGATTGTAGATAAATCGTTGCACATAAGCTATGCTTCGTTGAAGTGTAGTAAATTTTGAGTGTTTCTCGAAGTTGACTATGCCATTTGGGTGAGTATGAACAATATTAGTAGCTGTAGTGCATGTTGTAGTTGTAGTTGTAGGTTTAGGAATTAATGCATTAGAGTTAGTTTTAAGTTCAGGTAGTTGTTTAGAAAACTTAATTTTGTTAGGCCAATCCGATTCATTTTCCAGCAGAAAAGAAGGACCATGCCACCATAAGTTGGCTTCACTGATGTGCTTAGGATCTAAGCCACGCGAGGCTAGATCTGCAGGATTTTGTGTTCCAGGTACATGTCTCCAGGAACCAGAAGACGTGAGCTGCTGAATTTCAGCAACCCGATTTGACACGAATGTTTTTAGGTCACGTGCATTTGATGAAAGCCAACCAAGTACTACAGAAGAGTCCGACCAGTAGTAGACGTTGTGAATGCAAAGTCTCAGAGCTTTTAAAACCTTATGAGATAGACGAGCAGCTAATACGGCTCCACATAGTTCCAAACGAGGAATGGTTTGAGGCTTCAAAGGCGCGACCTTCGTCTTTGCGCACAGAAGATTAATTATAACCTGACCTGACTTATCTACCGATCGCAGATAGAGGCACGTACCATACGCAACCTCAGACGCATCACAAAATGTATGCATTTCAATTATTTCAGGATCATTACAAAGAACATACCTGGGTATTTTTAGAGAAGATATATTGGTTAAATTATACACGAAGTCAAGCCACGATGTTTCAATGTCATGAGAAACGGGATCGTCCCAATTCAAATTGGAAATCCATAACTTCTGAAGAATCATTTTCGGAATGATGGTACATGGGCTTAGTAAACCAAGTGGATCAAAAAGTTTAGATGAATTCGATAGAATCGTTCTTTTCGTAGCCTGGGAAGGATTCTCAATATTTGTAGAGAAGTTAAAGACGTCAGAAGCTGGGTCCCACTTTAGACCTAGCGCGCTGGAAGGAGAAGTAGCGTCCAATTCTTTTGGTAGTATAGAACTTGGATTGTTGAGCACAATAGAAGGCGCATTTGTACGAAATTTACGCAGCGGCAAACCCGCAGAGTGTAAAGTTTGTGTGACGGAGTTTATGATAGTCCGCAGCTCTTCTTCTTCTTGGCTTCCCGAGAGAAAATCATCAACGTAGAAGTCATGTTGTATTAGTTGTGCTATTTTTTTATCAGGGCTTTCCTTTGCTAGCTGAAGAAGACATCTTGTACTAAGAAATGGAGCAGAAGCTGTTCCATACGTGACAGTATTCAACTCGAAAGTTTTAATAGGAAGATTTTCATTTTCGCGCCATAAAATCATTTGTAGAGGGCGCTGTAGGCTATTTACTAGAATTTGGCGGTACATTTTCGCAACGTCTGCGGACACCACATAACGGTGCTGCCTGAACCTTAGCAAGATCGAAAACAAGTCATCTTGGACCACTGGACCAACATATTGAATGTCATTGAGAGAAACACCTGAAGACGTTTCCGCGGACGCGTCGAAGACCACCCTTACCTTGGTAGTTTCACTGCTCTCCTTAATCACCGCGTGGTGAGGTAGGTAGCAACCAGTTGATGGTTTAGCGACTTCACTCATGTGTCCTAGGCTTTCATATTCCTGCATGAATTTATTATACTCTGTTCGTAATGAAGGCGATCTACTCAATTTTCTTTCTACTTGAAATAATCGTTTTTCAGCAATATGATATGATTCACCTAAGGCACTTGGTGAGTCGCGAAGAGGCAGCTGTACACAAAATCTACCATTTGTGTCACGGTAAGTTGTTTGGGTGTAAAGATTTTCACAATAGTCATGTTCGAACGACGGAGGCATTTCAACTGGCACCTCTTCTAGTTCCCAAAACTTTGAAAGTTGTTGTTGAATGTTATGGCTGAAGTTACAAACCACGCGGTTTGACTTGCCGCTGACTTTTCCCCCCATGGGGCCAGCTACTATCCATCCGAGTTGGGTTTCACGTAAAAAGGCTTTATTGTTAGGACCTAATTTGATTTGAGATGAACCAATAAGTTCCCAAAAGACATCGGCTCCTAGAAGCATGTCAATGTCTGAAGGGCGATAGAAGTTTGGGTCTGCTAACTGAATATGACTCGGAATGCCTAACTCCTGAACTCGGATTTCTAAATGAGGTAATTGATCCGTTATCAACGGGATCACATAGCAAGTGACAGGTGCACTAAATAAATTGTATGAAGATTTTATCACTAGACTGCAATGTTCTGTGATGTTAACGACGGTATTGCTTAAGCCTGAGACACATCGCTTTTGAGTTTTTGTTTTATTAAGACCGATCCTAGCTAAAGCGGATTCGGTTATAAAAGAAGACTGGCTTCCGCTATCAAGCAAAGCTTTCAATGTAAATGTCTTTCCGTTGATTGTAACTTCAACACAGGCTGTAGACAGAAGAACCTGGTCAAAGGATACGGAAGACATGCTGACTACACAAGAAGAATCTCCACCATCTTGGCGGGGAGCAAAAGAAGACGCAGAAGAAGGTAAGTCATGTTTAGAAACAGTAGCAGTAGTCAGTAGAGATGTAGCTTCTTCATGACCTTCTTGTTTTTGTGGTTGTATGTTAGTTTGTAGAGATAACTGTTTATGTAAGACAGTATTATGTTTTTTGTAGCATATGCGACAACCACCAATTCTACACTGAGACGACCTGTGGCCACCACGTAGGCAGTTGCTGCACAATTTCCATTCATAAACCTTTGCAATTCGATCTTCAATTGGTAATGTTTTGAATTTTACACACTCATATAATTTGTGATTTTGTTTACAGGCTACACAGTTGCGGTAAGAAGCACCATAAGATGGACCATGAGAGCGGCCAGGAGATGATTCAGGTGAAGCGGCCATAAAGGACTTGGATTTCACAAAGCTGTTTCGTTTTTCACACTTAGAATGTTTACTGGCACGGAGTGTTTCCAAAACAGTTGCCCGTTGTCGAATAAAGTCAAAGAAGTTTTCTAATGAAGCTTTATTTAAAGTACTCCTATGCTCTTCCCAATCCCTAGCTGTTTCAGGGTCCAATTTTTCAGAAGCCATGTAAATTATCATAGAATCCCAACTTGCAGTGGGTTCATTCAAAGAATTCAACGCACTTATATTTTTGGAAATTGCATCAATCATGCCACGGAGGCCCCTATCAGATTCTTTAGCCATAGGCTCTAATGAAAATAAACACTTGATATGTTCATTAATGAGTAACCTTTTGTTATTAAATCTGTCACACAAGAGAGACCATGCAATAGGGTAGTTTGCTGTAGACACTGTCACTGAAGATATAACCGCTTTTGCTGTTCCCTCAAGGTAAGATTTTAAATAATGAAACTTACTAACATTGTCGATACTATCATTGTCATGAATAAGTGATGAGTATGTATCCCTAAATTCTAACCACTTACCAGGTTCACCACTGAATGGAGGAACTTTGAGTGTTGGCAGCTTTAGATGTTGATGATGATGTGAGCAGTGGGACATTTGTGAAGCTGATGGAGCATCATGATTCATTTTCTCCTTTGCATCAAATGTTTGTAACATGTCTTGAGTTTTGGCAATGAGATGAAAAAACCTATTTTCTACTTCCTCCCGTTCACTCATATGATCATCAGCAAGATCCAAAGATTCTATTTTAGATTGTAACTCATCAAAACTATATGACAACTCTTGGAACTTATTTAGCCGCAATGTTAACTCATTGTATTGATTTTTGTTCAATTTCGCTTCGTAAAGAGGCCTTACATGCTTCTCAAATAATGTAATGCGAGTTTTAACGCGACCTCGTTGTGCAATGAGTTCCTTTAGTTCAGACATCATGGGCGCAAACAACAAACGTAATCAATATTTTTTGGTAAAATATTTTATATAAGTAATGCAATGAATACAACCTCGTTTGCGCTATACTGCACAAGCACTTTGAGTAAGCTCAGCACAGCAAGCACGTTCACACCGGCCGTCGACTCAAGCGCATGGAACAGCACCGGCACCAGGCGATGTCGGCGCCTATAGCTCGCGATTCTCACCGGTTTTCACCCGGGATTTGCCTGAAATAGTCGGCCAATATGTTTAACTAATTGTTTATTACGATATTTTGATGGATGGGCTGTGATTCACTATTATTTTTGAAGTTAAATTTGTAACAATGACTTTGTTCAAAATGACGTGGGCACATTCGCTCCCTCCAAACGATGTAGAAAAAATCGACTAAATTACACAACAGAAGCAAAGTTGATTATTATGGATATGGACGGATGGGAATGGGGCTAACTTCCTTCGGTTCCTGGATTGTTTCGCCTCTCCTGAAGGTTCCTTAACCTCCCGCGTTGTCCAAATATCACGACGGAGTCACCAATTGTTGTGTGTAATTGTGCTACTGAAAGTCTGGGGGGCGATGATGCTGAATTCCAAAGTCCTTTTTTGTTACATTGGCAGGTTTATTTTCATTAGGTAAAAATATTAGTGTAAAAATTTGTAACCATGTAAAAAGCGTGTAGAACAGTTGTAAAAGATGGAGTACAGCCGTGTCGGCGTTTAAGATAAAAGTTCTTCTTCTTGTTTTATTTGCCGGCAAAAGATTGTGTTGACACTATGACATGACAGTGACAGCCATGCGCGCTGTCGCTTGACGGTGCGTTCCGAAACCAAAGGGTGCGTTCGGAAACTATGCTTAGTGGGCCGGAACAGGGGGCGTTCCCATTATTGAGTTCGTTCAGTAATTTTACAATAAAAAGTACCTATGCTAATCTACGTCACGAACTATATTTGTTCTAAGTTTCCTCGATCGGTTCAGTGGTTAGAAGGTGTCTGAGCCACAAACATGCAAACATCGTAAATGTCACATTTCTAGGATCCTTTTGTTCGTCAAACGTTTATCGATAGACAGAATACATCTAAATATAGAAGCGGTTTATGCTTCTTTAAGTTTTTTAAAGAAAATTAGAATGGTTTCAAATCAGCATATAAAACTAGAATAATAATATATTAAAATATTTTCAGTTCCTGAAAACGTGTTGGTAATATGGTATTGAATATTTTTTTTATTTGCCTGGGATTCGAAAATAATCCTTTTTCCACTGCAACATTTCAAACTATAATTTCGTTTAAACTTTGTTTTTTGAGATAAAAAGTATATTTTTACATATTCGGCTGGTTCGTGAGAGTGACAGACACATATGGTAATAGAGGGTGTGATTTGCGCTCATGAGATTCAATTTCACGTGGTTGTATGATTGACGGGGACATTATGCAGGTGTTCAGGCCCCACATAATTTACTATTTTATCATTCTTTGAGACGTTGCGACGCCTTCGTCGTTTGTTTCTCAAACGGAGACTGTTTTTTGATATCGTGTCTGTTGTGGTTCCTGCATAGAATCTCTCTTCTCTTGTCGTGTCACTAGTTTCTTTCGAAACAGTGTGGTGAAAGGATTTTAAGTGCGCTTCAAGAGGCTCCTTTCGAGCACTTGACACACTTGACACTTTCGGTTTCCTCACGATGTTTTCCTTCACTGTTTGAGAGTACTGGCATTGTGCACATACATTTTTAAACAGAAAAACTCATTGGTGCACGACCAGTTTCGAACCCACGACCTTAGGATCGGAAGGCCACTACCACTAAACCACCAGTTGAAATAGTAGAATGCATCAAGGGATGGCAGCAGCAGTTCTCAAGTACTTAAGGGGATGATAACCGTTAAACAATTTCTCGCTCGCACATGTCAATATTTTTGAAGACATTAAATTACGCGAACAACCAAGTTGTCAGTCAGTGTGAAGTCTTAAATTATGTGATTTTCAATCAAGTAAAACGCCATGAATAGCAGTGAGATATTAGACACAATATATCTAGATTATTGGTAAATCCGAAGAAGCTTACAGATAAACCAAGAGATTCACTAACGAATTGTGAATAGCTAGCAATTGTAGTCGAGAGTTCGCAACAAAGGTGTATAAGAAAATAATGTTTGAATGAAGTGCTATTGTTACGGCTCCTCACAAAGAAACTCACCGACAGTTCCGTCTTTACCCTGAGGGCACTTGGGGCACGAGTTCACGTGCCCCCGGGCTTGAGGCGGGCCCCAAAATTACGAAAATAAATAAATCAATATTGTTGGACATTCCACACAGCACTATCTATCTTGCAACAAATTAGGCAAAGCTTGTATTGTAAATACATATTCATCATCCTACTAATATTATAAACGCGAAAGTTTGTAAGTATGAATGGATAGATGTTTGTTACTCCTTCACGTAAAAACTACTGAATGGATTTTAATGAAACTTTACAATAATATAGATTATACATCAGAATAACACATAGGCTACATTATAGGTATTAGGTACCTATATAGTTGGTAATACCTATATAATAATATTAATGTTCGCAATCACAATAATACGCAAGCGAAGTTGCGGGCGGCAACTAGTATAATATAATATTAAATACCCAGTCAGAGAACAAACACCGTGTTCATACACAAAGCGAGGGCTGTCAAAATATAAAATATATAATATTTTTGGTTACTAATTATTGTTAAAAACAATAGTTTTTTGTGACTCTCTCCGCTTACGCTGGCCTACTTACGGCTTTTACCTGTTTTTTTTTGCGTTCATTTTTACCATGTCTTCTAAAAAGAGTACCAACAAATATTGTCTCAGAAAATTTTGGCATCAAAAGTTTTTAATATGATTTTTTATGGCAAGTCTACTTAACCCAGTGTGTACTCCAAAAGCGTCCGATAGACTGATTTAAAGTTTTAGACGTAATTCACATGTTTTTTCATAAAGCCCCAAGCTCAATGTGCCCATTGACTCTGAAGTCGGCTCTGCTCTCCGCAAAGTGCTCCATGCATTTGGAACTACCTACCACTGAAATTAGTTTCGTTTGATGCTGTATTAGTGGGCGGTTTCGTGATTGATTCAAAGATAGCAATGTTCGTGAGATAATTTCTATTTTCAGATGATTATTTCTTCACAATTCACGATTTCACGATTATTTGTGATTTAATGTTCAGTCTTTCACACAAGAGAATTATATAGTATGTTTACAGGTGGCATTTATATGCCTAAATACCTAAATGCTAATTTGTAAGGATTTACCAGCAGGCTGAGTAGGGTGGATCCTAGGCGGCAGATTTTATAAAATAGGTTTTTTTTTCTTATATGTATATCTATTTCATGTTTTTGGGTATATTTCTTATAAGATTGAGCTTTTGGAAACGGAACTGACACATCGACCCTTTTTATTAGTTCGATTGTAAACTAGAGTATCGAATTATAGAGGTCAGTACGGGTGGCACTGCCGCCACTGGTAATTGGTAAAGTAATCCTCAATTAAACAAAGCTCAGTTGGTGACACATCTCGTCAAAGTACCCTGTAAATCCCAATCACTTGCGAGTGGACTTCCCGGTGGTGCCCGGTTTCTATAATAAACGGATATCTGTTAAGGCGCTCCCTCACCAGGAACATCCACATGTACTGTAACAGTTTGATTCGATTCTAGCTTTACATCAGTTAGTGAGGAGTAACGAGCATTACAGTGCAATATGTAATGATACAATTTGTAACATTTCTTCGTGATACATTTCGTCTGACATTATCAAAACATTTGGCTTCAGGCATATACTCAAAATTTAATCTTGAGTATATAAATTACATACAAATATGCTAAAAACTTGTAATGCTTTACACCTACTCAAAAGTTATGGGTACATATCGTTATGGTATATAATATATCGTGCGTGACTTGACCATGCGTTGTTAGGTGATAGTTACCACTAAATATCAGTTGGGTCATCTACTTGTTCTATCAGCAAGTAGTATAAAAAATGCTCGTTCATATAACGTAATGCTCCAAATATAATTCCAATTTGTACTTTACAGGTGAGAGAATACCTTTAGAGAGTAGCGTTGTTCGTCGGGTAATCTTTAATCTCATTGAATAATGTAACAGTGTCAGTTTACATTTTGGTAGTGAAATGCCAGAAACGAATCTAGAGACGAAATACATTCAGTCACTCATCGCGAAATCACCAAAAGTGCTCTGCTATCCGAGGGATGTAGGTGCAATTTTTTTAAACACCACATTTAAATTAGCGTTACATTTATTTACAAAGAAAATTATAATCACTTTATTTGGTTGGAAAGGGAAAGGGGGATTGGTTTTCTTTTCTTTTATATGTATGTAGCATAGCCTTTTTCACACACAAATTATTTTTTATCTCTACGCACACAAGCACCCCTTCTAAATTGAATGAGTCCACTTCATCCAACGGTTGTCTGGTAGAGATCGCTATTTAGCGATAAGACCGTCCATTGTACTTTGTAGTTTTAAGTCTGTTTTTTTGGTATATTCTTAAGTTGTGTGCAATAAAGTATTTTCTATCTATCTCTATCTAAGGGCACCCAATGGCACCCCTGTTAAACGAGTTTGCAGGGAAATAGATTCACGTGAACAAAGACTCGCGAGATGCCACTACGGACAAACTATATTTTTTCTGAATTTCGTATCAATCAGTTCAATGGTTAGGGCGTGAATGAGCCACCAATACTCAAATATTGTAGGATTGGATAGAATTATAGACCGACCAGATGGCATCATATCATCGGCTTACAATTGAACTATGGTTATAAGCTTATAAGTCAAGTAATATAAGTATACTTTTCTATGTTCCGAGTATCGTACTTCTCATAGCGTGCAGAGAAAATGTAAGACCAACGTAAGTGTAACCAAATTGCTTTCCCGTTCAATGTAGAGAAAAGTAGTGATACAAGGGCGGGACACTTAGGGCGGTCCAGTTTTCCCAAAAATTTAACAGAAGATTCCCTAAACAATTTCCGCATTTTTTCTAAACAATGGGTTTGCTCATCCGCCGAGAAGGATTATGTGAAAATTTCAGAAGGAATTTTTGTGAAATTCCGCCGAATGGTTCAATGTGAGTGAAATTCTCTAGAGTTCAATACATTCGAATATCCTTTTGCGATTGGAGTGACACAAAGCGTATTGTTACAGACGAGAGGTTTCTATCTCCAGCCGTTTTGTCACGAGCACTCCCAAACGAGCATTGTCTCCGACAATACTGGAACTGACTAGATACCGCGTATGCACTCGCATAATAGCTTTTTATTCATACAAATATTCCTCGTCAAAATTAGGTCAACGTACTGCCGAAGCAGAATGAAGTCGATGCACGTTTCGTAATAACATCTCAAATAGAATCAGATTATATAATATAGATCGATTAAACTTTAGAGTGAAAATCTTCTCGTTGTTTGAAGTAGGAGCGTGGTTTCCGAAGTCTCGAGAACTTGAGCCCTTGTGTTAGACATCGCGGGCTAGATATTAGCGAGGATAGAGCGAGGGAATTCAGTGGCGCCGGCCAGTCATTACTCACGAGCCAGGTATACCTCATGCTCATGAACTTCCGACCGTCTAACTAGTAGGGTTGTCAAACCTTCCGCTAAATCTTGACTGTCAACATTTATTAGAATCCTTGTTGAATAGTACAACTAGATAGCCTAGTAGATAGGAATTCATAACATGAAATAGGAGTGATCGTGAGTTAGCCACGACCTTAAAACAACTCAGTACGGCGACTGAGTTCTCTGTTATTTTCAATCCACCCAATTCAATTATTATCGTACTGCAAAAAAACTTTGCCAGTTTAAAAATAGAACGGATTTGCGAGAGTTTAAGCTACGATTATAAGCTACAATTTAATCCACAAAGAGAAATTGAGAGAAACATAAAGAATTAACATTGTAGAGTAACAACACCAGAGAAAATTGCTTAATGGCTCACTGGCGTCGTAAAACTATATTTCACTGGAGATGGAGACAGATGAGACACCCTGAAAGTAGGCATGTAAACGTTTCCTTCACTTAGCCGTTCATCCTTCACTGCAGTTTTGTTGGATGTATATCAGGAACAATAAGACATTCGGACTATTC
Organism: Chloroclysta siterata; assembly: GCA_932294275.1. Classification (NCBI taxonomy): domain Eukaryota; kingdom Metazoa; phylum Arthropoda; class Insecta; order Lepidoptera; family Geometridae; genus Chloroclysta; species Chloroclysta siterata. The sequence continues at coordinate 7,824,125 of OW028590.1, forward strand.
ATACGATACTCGATACACGCACACAAGCATATACTGGAACTGCTCAATATTCTGTTATTCATTTTTCATTTCATCAGTCCTGGATTAGAACCGTAATCTGAGTAAGTAAAAATAATAATTACCTGTCTCCACGTGGACAGCGGTGGTATAGGATGCTTCCATGATTTTTTTTCATTTGGTTGTTACCAATTCTCTTCTTAAGAATCTTTGAGGTACCCTTAAATTATGGTATAGCTTAGTAAGCTTATAGGTAAATAATCATTGAAATAAATCAATATTAATCTGGCCTGTTCAGCTTACGGCATGATAAAGCCATAATCTTAATTTGTAATATTGTAAAAATAAATATACATATAAAGTTAGTCAGTTAGTTGTTCAATCAGTGTGACTGAATGTTAGGAGATCAAGCATTGTGAAAATTTTTTAAAACATGAAAACGTTCATAAAAAATAAAAGTAGGTCCCTACTTAGGTACATACCAGCATAAATAAATTGCGTATCGTATCTGTCACGACAACTAATCTGTGGCAGTAGGGTAGAAGAGGTAGAGGACAGTGGCCCTCGTTAAAACTCTGACCGTTCAGTAAATCTTGCGGGTTTACGATTCTACAAAAATTGGGGCAGTTCCCACCATCGGCTTCTTCCGACCATTGTACGGACAGACTATCCGAAGTATTCGCGTAGTTTAGTGCCACTAAATTTATGTTATTACCGTCCCCGGCCGTTTTTACTGAGTGTTGGTTTTGTTTCTGCATATCATTTATCTTAACTGCCTACGGTCCACCTCCACCGTCTCATATCTTTTGATTTATATGGAGATGTAGGTAATGTTGACCAAACAAAAGGATTTTTTATAAAAGATTTAGTATAACTAACTTTGTAAAATTGTATTAGGTCTCCCGCGATACAGGCAAGTCCTATTGTGAATTTGAATTGCATATTTTGTTAGCATTTCATTCATGTAAAAATGAGTTCTCTAATAAATAATGTCGTATTTATTTTTTGTATTAGGTACAGCAAAATTTTGCTGATGTCAGGTGAAATCACAATTAAATACAAAAAATAAAAACAGTTTATACAATGTCCAATTCCAATAGAGTCCAATAACAAGATTGAACGATTCTTAAATATTTCTAAAAAGAAAGTAAAAAAAACATCCATTTGCGATGGTAAGAATTAATATTTTCACAAACCTAAAACAATCTACGAGTATGTTCAGTACGCGAATGTTGCTAAATGAGTCGGAATCGAACCTAAAGCAAAGAAAGCAGTCACTAGGCTAATATTTATGAATAAGATGGTAATATTGAATGCATAATAAACCTAAGAGAGAAATGGACTCCTAAGAAAAAAATTACATCTTGTCAGTTAATATTTTTTTAATGAAGTACCCGTTAGTTGAGGCAAATTGAGATTAATGTTTCTGTAACGCTGAAATGAAACGGCAACTAACTATGAATGCCAAATGAGAATCATACAAAGTCGAAAACATTTTGTCATGAACCTTATATGGAGGGAGTAGGGTTGAAATCTGGTAAGGATGTAATCGGTCTGTACATATATTAATCGCAGGGTATTTAGTATTCAGACGAGTGGGGCACCTGTCGCTGTCGGCAATCAGCCGCTGCGGGCATTATTTTATCATTACCCAGACAATATTGCGTGATTTTAATACGTGTGCTTCGTTAATGTCTACTTGATTACTTACATCAGAAGGATTCTTTGAAGTTATCTGCGTCAAAAAGTCGTATAATTAAAATTTTGTAGGTATATGTCGTCTTCTTTGAAATTGCACATTATTTTCCGGCATGTATTATAGACAGCCCTCACAGCTCAGTTAAGTAGGTCTGTCCCCTGAGCTATAGACCGTGGGTTCAATCCTCATTGAAAACAAACATTTGTGTAATGAACATAGATGTTCTTTGTCTGGGTGATATTTATTTATTTAAAACTTTCACACAAAACAATGTTCTAGGAGGACTTAATGCTAATAGCATTGTCTACCAGTCATCCTGGGCGTGCAAAAAGATGGTGGAGCAGGTGTGGCGTGAAAACTGTTTGATTTTAAGTGAGTATTTAAAAACTTTAAATATAATATACTAGCGGCTTCGCACGGTTATTGTGGGTTATCCCTAAGAGATTATGCTTGTATTATGTATATAAACATTCATCTTGAATTGTTCTTTCTATTAAAAAAAACCGCATCAAAATCCGTTGCGTAGTTTTAAAGATTTAAGCATACATAGGGAGGGATATAGGGACAGAGAAAGCGACTTTGTTTTATACTATGTAGTGATAAGTATTAAGATATAAGATATTATAAGTATCTATGTATTTATAAAAAAGAGTATAAAACTATTGGATCAGCAATCTGGTTCCCAATAAATATTTGTGGTCTTTTCACACAACGCTGTCTAATCCCAAACTAAGTAAAGCTTATACTATAGAAACCAGATAAGTGAAATTGCTACTTATCTTTACAGAGTACAAAAGAAAGCACAGCTATATTTCGATGGAAGATAAACTAGTCTCTAGACCGAAACATTTTAAATCCAAGAATAAACTGCTAAAGTTTCAAAAGTATTGGCGTAAACAATGAAAAACAATTTGAAAGCGGGAAATACTGTCAGTGCTTTCTTCTCTCGAGTTGCGAAGTTGAGATGGCATAAAAATAAGGAGTGGCAGTACTCGTATAAATGCACTCACACGCATTACGCCTGGTATTTCCTGGGGAACGTCTATTTACTGTCGGGCGGCGATGTTTTATTTTGTGTCGTGAAGAACTCTCGCTTTATGAATAGTATGAATTCTGCAAGTAATAAGAGCAGAATGGCACTGTTGAAAGATCGTCGGTCGTCGTAGCAACATGTCATAGCTACGGCGGCGCTACAACGCGTAGCAATTCTACGGCGTAGCTTTGCTTGGATGTCACAAAATATAATTGTTGTTATAGCTTCTTTATCATACAAAAACTCTACGATCTCTTTTTTGTGTTAAGCCTCTCAAACAACACATACTCTGACGGCCCGTTTCTGAAAGCCCGATCAAAACTAATCGGATATCAAGTCACTTGCTATCTCTATGTAATTCGATGTAATAGCTGAAACGGCGAGTGAGTTGACATCCGATTAGTTTTGATCGAGCTTTCAGAAACCGGCCATTTATTATTTTATTTTATGTGGTAATTGAATGAAGATGTTTCCTAATATATCTAACAAGTTTCCTCAAACATGATGCACTCACTTCAAAACGTAACACTAATATGATTTTTTCCTTGTCGCTTAAGCTGGTTTTATTGTGTCCACAGAGAGCCAGCTAGAGCACGAAATAACCGTCCCCATGCGGGAAACTTTCTAATCTTTAAAGTTTTTCCAACAAACCTGGCTCAGACATCCGTCTTACATACGTAGTAGGTCCCCTTTTCCTTTTAACTTGGCATACTTGCAACAAATAAAATATATGCACAACTTTTTTCGAACAAGTTACCGACTAGTTATATAGCCTCAAAATCCGGCTTGACGACAACCCCTATTTTTGAGACTGGCATTACTCAAACTGTGTTTGCCAAACCCAATAATAACGGGAATCGAACAAAATATAATGTTTTGCATTGATAGATGTTCCATTTAAAAGAAGCGGGAACATTCGTGATTGATGGGCCGTCGTCGGCGGCTTGGATTACGTTTGACGAAATGCGATATACATGAACTGAAATGCATTAACATTCATGCTGACTCATTCGACGGAAATTATGCCTGTGTAGGCATATCGCTTAGGTTATTGATGCCTAGAGGAGGTATTTACTCTGCAAATTTGTGGACTTGTGTAAGTAGGTAGTCAATCTAATTAGGTGCTAACGGATTCGTTCTCTGTCATTTTGGGAAGGAAAATAGCTTGTTCATTTTAATGGATTTTCTAGTGCTATTTTGAGTTTTCTTGTGTAATTTCGGTTTAAATTAATCACTACCACTAGACACACATTTTAGATATCACGTTTCATGGTAACATTTACTGCTTATGACCTACACAATCGATATCCAAATATAAATAATGTAAGTTTTATTTTTCAATACGATTCCCGAACAGAGTACAAGTTTTTTTTTTTATCTATGTAGGTATTCAGTTTTTCTTGTCACTGAAATCGATGACATGGTTCCAAATCGAAACAATAAACATATTAATAGTACTTGAATAATACTGCCTCAGAGGTCTTTATAAACAGACGAATGTAATTCGTAGGTCAGTTGAAGTGTTACGAAATGACACGTCAGTATTTATGGGTTAAAACCCTCATATTTCAATAACACCTGGTCCGATTAAACTCATAATACTTACCAGTAAATTCTTCTAGTACAACCTATCGACCTACCAATTTTCACGCAGATCGGATCAATGTTTTTTTTATACAAATTACTGATGGAACAGGCGAATGGCCCACCTGAGGTAGAGTGGTAATGGTAATCATCACCTATAACAAAGCATTGCATCGTAAGTCACGCTCGATAGTAACGTGCCCTACACTGCCCTGCGTCCATCAACTTGAGGCATACAGATGTTAAGCCTCATGCGCCTGTAATTCCACTGGCAACCACACTCTTCAAACCGAAACACAGCGTTGCTGCTTGGCGGCAGAAAAAGGCGTGGTGGTAATACTTACCCGGACGAGCCCTTCACAAAGAGCCCAACTACTCTTAAGTCTTATGTTCTTAACCCTTGGTCAGTCGCGCAATTTTAGTTTACGCGGTGCGTCGCGTGGCGTCTCTAAAGACCCCAAAAATAAACAGCCTTAAAAACACCTTTTTACATATTTTTTCCTAATTATCTAAGCAATATATTGTCCATTAACTTAATAACAATAAAACTACAACAATTTACTCAAGCATATTCTTTTATTTTAACTTAAACTCACAATCTAAAAATAGGACTATAAATTTCTCTCTTTGAGATCATATCACAAAAAAAATGTTTTAATTTAACTAAATGAAAGAACTATTCTTTCTTATAAATAAATATGCGATAAAACTAGATCAACACTGTTACATAAAAATTTGAATGCACAAACAAAAAAATATATAAACTTTTATTAATTGAAATCAGACTTATTTTCCTTTGAACACAAAGTCAAAGTCAAAGTCAAAGTCAATAGGTATTTATTCAATAAAATCACAAGGATCACTTTGAAACGTCTTAAAGCTAGGTGACTCTAGGTGCCAGTTCCACGCGACCAAAGCCTAGAAGAACAGGCAACAAACTTACGGCTTGGTTCCTACCGTTCTTTTGTATGATCCTTTTACAATGAAATATAATATATTATTGAAGTTAAGTGAGGCGTAGGCATACAGAAAAAGTTAAACATAATCAAATTTATAAGACAGCACACGCTACGCTTCAAACTAATAATACCTAATGCATAAAATTAAATACAATCTATTAAATCAGAGAAAAATAAAACACACAATAGTAGGTACAGTACAGACATTGCAGACATGTTAGCTGCCGATGGGCAGAGCGACCGGGACATCGGGCCACGCACTTTTATCATCAATATAGCTATCTAAAGTATAATAAGCTTTACTTATTAGATTATTCTTAATGTATGCTTTAAATTTTCTAATAGGAAGCCCAGTGGCACTTTCTGGAAGTTTATTATAGAAGCGTATACCGTTCCCCATAAACGAGCCATTTACCTTTTGGAGTCGAAATTTAGGAATACATAATTTGTTTTTATTTCTAGTGTTAACGTTATGTGCATCACTCTTTTTCTTAAAGCTATCTATGTGTTTATGAGTGTATAATAGATTTTCATAAATATACTGTGAAGTTACTGTGAGAATATTAATTTCTTTAAATCGCTCCCTCAATGATTCGCGTGGTTTCAGTTTATAAATGGCACGTATCGCCCGTTTTTGAAGTACAAATATACTTTGTATATCAGCAGCTTTCCCCCAGAGCAATATACCATAAGACATTACACTATGAAAGTAGCTAAAATATACTAGCCTAGCTGTAGCTTCATCTGTAAGCCATCTTATTGTGCGAACTGCGTATGCAGCCGAACTCAGTCTACCAGCAAGTGATTTGATATGTGGACCCCACTGCAATTTTGCATCAATATTAAGTCCTAAAAAAATTGTAGAATTGACAAGGGTAAGTGATTCTCCATTTAATTCAATATTGGTTGGACGCTGAACCACATTTGGCAAAGTAAATTTAATGCATTTCGTTTTCCCGGCATTGAGCAAAAGATTATTAACAGTAAACCAGTTAAGTACTTGCGACAGAGATGCATTAACGTCATCGAAGTTAGTCTTCAATCTGTCGACTTTAAATATTAAAGAGGTATCGTCAGCAAATAGAACTATTTCACATAAATCCTTTACAAAAGGTGGAAGGTCATTTACATATACTAGAAATAAAAAGGGACCCAATATGGAACCTTGAGGTACCCCTATATCAATGACCGACCCAGACGACCTCTCACCGCCAACATCAACTTTTTGCACTCTATTGGTTAAATATGACTGTATAAGACCAATTGCCTGGTTTATGATGCCGTAATGTTTAAGTTTAGATATTAAGGTGGCATGACTTACACAGTCAAAAGCTTTGGACAGATCGCAGAATACCCCAATCGCATCTTGTGAGTGTTCCCAAGCATCATAAATGTGCTTCAGGAGCGTCGAACCGGCATCTGTCGTTGATCGACCTTTAGTAAATCCAAATTGATGACTATGAAGTATGCCGTTGACGTTAAAATGTGATAATAACTGAGTAAGAACAATTTTTTCAAAAATTTAACTTAACGAAGGCAGTACCGAAATAGGCCTGTAGTTCGCAGGATCTTGTTCATTTCCAGACTTGTACAGGGGAATGAGTTTACTGTGTTTCATTAAATCAGGGAAAACGCCCTCATCTACACATCTATTAAAAATGTATGCTAGACATGGTGCAATATCAGTTATAATAGCGCTTAAAACTTTTGTGGACATTCCCCATAGATCTTCAGTATTTTTAATATTTAAGGATTTAAAAGTTTTCACAATATTATCAGCATTAATATATTTAAAACTGAAGATATCATTACATTTTTTAACGCTAGACTCTAATAGTGTTGTCGCTTCAGCAGCTGAGGAATTTAGGGATGAAGTCACAAGTTTAGGTATACTGGAGAAAAAACTATCAAACGCGTTGGCGACTTCAATATTTTTAGTAAAAACATTATTGTTTACTTTTAAATTTATCTGTTTATTACCGATCTTTGATTTGCCTGTTTCGTTATTAACTACCTTCCAAGTGGCTTTAATTTTATTTGTCGATTTTTCAATTTTATTTCTTATATGCAATGATTTTGCCGCGTGACATACTTTTTTGAAAATTTTAGAGTAGTTTTTAGTGTGTAGAATAAACGTTGGGTCATTCAGCATTGACTCCTTAGCAGCGTATAGGTCATATAATTTATTCCTACTTTTGTAAATACCTGGAGTTGCCCAGTCAGCGAACTTGACACTTACACTAGCTTTACATGTTTTAAGTTGAAAAGTATCATTATGTTCTTCATTTATTAAATTTGTCAATTTTATAAAAAGATCATTTGGGTCAGTCAAATATGGTAAAAGGGACACTTTCAGTTCAACATTGTTCTGAAACTTTTTAGTACGGCTATCTGTGATAAGCCGATAGGTGAAGACCTCGTCTTTATCTGATTCTTTATATTCAAACCTAGCGCTATGACCGTAATGATCTGAGCTAAAATGCTTAACTACGGACTTACAAATTGGTTCATGACTGCAAAAGATGTTGTCTAGACAGGTGGCTGTTGTTAATGTCACTCTTGTTGGGTCTTTAAACAAGCTGTGTAGATCAAAACATTTAAACAAATTTAAAAATCTCTCAGAGAGTGGATGAACCGGAATATCTATATTAAAATCACCGCAGACTATTAAAGTTTTTTTACTATCGAAGGTTTTAAGCAATACTTCTTCCATAGTGGATTCATACAACGTGAAGTCCGCGTCTGGGGGACGGTATACACTCACAACGATGTGCCGCTCCAGCTCCACACACGACAGCTCAATAGTCCTCTCAATACTGAGATTTGCAATGTCTTTACGCTCCCTGCATTTCAAGTTATTATTTACAACAATTAAAGAACCGCCATGTATAGCGTTCTTGCGTCTAAAAGAGCTCAATATACTGTATTTATTATAAAAAGGGAGCAACTCTAGTTCTAATATCCAGTGTTCTGTAATACACATGATATCTACATTGAAACAATTCAAAAATAATTCTAGTTCTAATACTTTGCTGGGAAGGCCTTGCATATTTTGGTGTACAACATGTAAAGTGCCAGGCTTTCCCATTGTCGAAGAGACTAGTTTAAATGTTGGGCAATAGGCCTTTCTGCTTGTAAGCCCTCATTAGTACTGCTACTAACTACGGGCTTGTCTACGGACTGTGTTATAGTACCTATAACAGGATCAAAAATATTAAATGCTAACAATTTAGCAATGGTTATTTTTCTATGTTTACATAAAGACATAGTACCTCTAGTCAATATAAAATTACTAATAAAATTATTAGTGTCGAAATACAAAACGTCACTATGACGACATGTCAAATTATAAAACATTAAATTAAGTTTAAAGATATTCTTATTTTCTTGAGTACTCAATGAATTAGAATAGGGAAACGCACATAAAATGAGTTTTCGAAGTCCTAATTCTAACTTTCCTAACAAAGCTTCCACCAGTTTAATTAATTCTAAATGCTTGATTACACTGCTCTCACCTAATTGCACGATCAAGGTGGTGTCTTTGTCAAGAGAACTGTCACTTTTTATGCTATTTATAAAGTAGCTAATGGGAGCATCTGGGAAGCAGTTGTTTGTTACTACCTGACCTAGTTGATCGCTAAGTAACAGTCCCATCCCTATTCCTATCCTGTCCGAATATATTACAGTCTTCCGGGTCTTTAGACAAGCACTGTCTAGTCTAACAAGAGACTGTGATACACATACTTTAATGGGCTCATTGGTCACAGCACCTGTCAGCGGCACAAGTGGCGAAAGTGATGCCACCTGTTCCGTAACCAATGCTGTGCCAGTGAGCGTTTGTTCAAACATGGGTGGATCTGTCTGTGAGCTGCTATTACATACTTGTACATATGTACTGTCATCACTAATTAATTCTGACATATTTTGCTCTGCCTTTTTATATTTCTCTGTTATATCATGAAGTGATTTTTCTAACTGTATAATTTTTGCAGACATGTTTTCCTGTTCTACGGAATTCCGCCCAAGTAATTTGTAGCAGGAATTCAATTCTTCATTCAACTTACATTTTTCCTTGCAAAGCTTTGCCTGTACAAATACATTTTTTTGTCTTTTTATTTTTTTTTCTGATTTTTTTAAGAAGCTACTTAATTTTACATATTTTTTTATTTTGTTACTCCCTTTTATTAATGGAGATACACCTTGGCACTTAGGTGTATTGAAGTTGACTAATGAGTAGTTGGGGTCACCGTTGATCAGTTCCGTTTGTAAGTCCAGACTACTGTAATCGTTTGAAATAGATATGTGCACTGATTCATTCTGTTCATTTCTTAATCTACACTCATATAACTCTTGTTTTAAGTCCTGGATTTTTTGCATCGCCAATTCATAAGTCTCATGACACTGGTTCATACATTCGAGCCTTGACTGTAGGCCTTCCATTTGTTCGCGACTGTCTTCATATTGGGTGGATAGCTCGGCTAATTGCTTTTTGAGGGTTTTATTCTGGCCCAAAATCCCCAGCATTTCAGCCTCACTCTCATCCCGTTCTTGCAGAAGTTGCTCTTGAATCTTATTTGACTCTTTGAGCTCCGCAGTAGCAACCTTTAGCCTTGCCTCAAAGTCACGTGCCCTCCAAGTCATGGTCATGGTTTATAGTCTGAAACACAGTGGTCAGCACGTGAGAATGGAATGTGGGATAGTAGGTAGCAAATTAGTGTTTAGATTAGATAGGAAATGGAAATACAAGTTAAAATAAAGTTACTATTGCTGAGCAAAACAGATAAAATTCTAATTCTCTCACTAATTTTAATAAAAATAAAAGGGAATAATACTATAATTTTACACAAATAACACTGCAGGCACTTAGATATTTACAAGTACATACATATTAATCTTTAGAAACAATGAATAGTTAAAAAACAATAAGTAGATATTATTTTTAATTTCAGTATGCACAAGTGGTAGTAGTAATTCTGACATATGAGTAGTTGTTGTAGTTATCTACAGTTTGTTAGTTTGGCTGTTCTGTAGATACTAGTAAGGGACTAGGTTGGAAGGAATTGTTAATAGGCTAATTTGCCTTGTGTTTTGTGTACCTAGGTGTAGTTTATAATTGTGTGAGGCAAATGTTTTGGTCGTCAATTCGAGCTTCCACTAAAATTGTCAAGCTGAGAGAGATTAAACGGTGCCTGTGTTGTGAATTGTGACGTGACTCATCAGACGGTTATGTGCCGGCCGGTGAGCAAGTAAATTTGAAATTGATGCGCTTGTGTTGTGTTTATGGTTAGTGAATGTGAATAAAATAAACACAATACTCCCCAGGTTTATCTGCAGCTTCAAATGCAGTAGATCTAGTTCACAGGCAGAGATCCGCTTCTAACAGCTAGTCTTTGTAAACATTCAAATCGCCATTCGCCACACAGGATTCTTTCTAACGCTTTTTATGTATTTTCACTTGTCCAAATAGTTTACAAACAATTACACAAACTATTTATACTATTTATAACTGTTACACTGGCTAATAGATTGATAGTTCACGATAAAACTTAATTAAAATCTAAAATAAATAAGAGCAGCTGATTTTTACGTCAGACCGCCAGTGTTGCCACACGGCGAGAAAAAACACAGTCAGTATATACCGATTTAGTATGTGTTGGGCATATGTTACCGCTGCAAAAATGGCAGACAGATTTGAATTTGAGATCTGTTTGTCTTGGAAAATGAATGCAACGCTTTCTCATCTCTTTCATCCGGGTATGTACCGCCTTCGTCTTATTCATCATCACTACCGTAAACATCGTTGCATGCATCTTCTAACCAGCTCAATATACGGCGTTGTAGTTCTTCGTCCATTTTACTAGTTAATTATATATAAAATAATCAAAAAATGAATAAAACACATGATACAAAAGAAATTATAAATAAATTTTCAATAAACTTTTACTTACGCGATTAGTCGCGTGGGGTCTTTCAAAGCCCGCACGCGCAAAAAACATCTTTATCTCACTACACATCCGCGCGAACTAAAGCTAACGGCAATAGGCTGCAACTATGATCTAACTTCGGAGGGTACATAAAATATTAAATCGCTAGGATAGTTTTAACTGTTAAAATGTTTCATTTTTTTAGCGCCTGGGCTTTTAAAGACCCCACGCGACTAACCGAGGGTTAAGTTATGCTCGGCCAAACATACACAAAGCCAAACCACCCAAGTTGTCACTACCTCGTTAGCTTCGCTTCACTACTACTTTGTTCGCTTCGCTCATTCGATCAATTAGTCTTATCTAAACAGGAACTGTACGTCAGCTTCTCAAAGATACATTCAAAATTAACAGGATCAACGAAACTTGTTAAACAGTCTTCCATTCAGCAAAAGCACAAATGCAAACAAAGCGAAGCTTCAAATGAGTATGAAACTGAAATATCCAGCAATGTAATAAGTCAAACTTTGCGCATGTACAATGTAATCAAACCAGCTGGCAGCTGTCATATTTAACTCAAGCTAGGTGAGGGAATTACTGAGCACACATCGAACAAGCATTGAAATAAATCAAAATGAAAGATAAATAGTATTTTCCCCAAAGTTGTCTCGCAGACGCCATTTATTGGTTTGTTTGGGTGGAGCTGGCGCCACAGAATCTACCTACCTGCCATACGATATTACTTGTAGACTAAAACATTAACGAGCAGATATATTTATGGTATTCTTTTTTAAGACTCTTCTTTTTCCTTAAGTACTTAAAAAAATCTGACTATCAGTTTTCGCCGACACGGACGCAAAAATGCAAGTATTATGGCTAATTACATATTAGTGTTTTATGCACTATACCTTGTCTACTTACTACTTACTTGTATACTTTTATGCACTACTAGCGACCTGCCCCGGCTTCGCACGGTTATTGTGGGTTATCCCTAAGAGATTACGCTTGTATTATGCATATAAACTTTCCTCTTGACACTCTTTCTATAAAAAAAACCGCATCAAAATCTCTTGCGTAGTTTTAAAGATTTAAGCATACATAGGGATATAGGGACAGAGAAAGCGATTTTGTTTTATACTATTATGTAGTGATTTTTGTCACTCTACCTTTCTCTTCGCCAAGATGAGTCGACTATTTGCGAAAAGTAGCTGGCAAGCACTGAAGACTGGACAAAGTAGTGCACCAGTCTGGAGTGATGATGATGATGATTATTATTGTCACTCCGGACTGTATATGCATCAGTCCTTGCTCGCATATAAAATCAATGTTGTTTGCGTAAAGTTAGTCTTTATAAATAGTTTGAGCGTACTCCACTGCCTATAGTTTTTATTCATGGGCAAGAAAGCAAGTTTGTGAGACGCAAACAACTTTAAATTTAGAGCGGAAATCAGGGTGAAACCAAACACAAATTAACTTTTATCGATACCGAAAAGCCGTAGAAGTGAATAAAGAAGTTAAATAAAATAAGGTTTTCTTTAGGGTGAGGTGAGTGAGGCGTCCAGAAAGTTCGGCAGGTTGTGCGATAAACGTGAATTTATGTGGGCGCCGCCGCCACCGCCGCGCTGCCGCCGACTCGGCATAACAAGTTAAAAGCATTGCTAGTTTTACGGGAACTGTGCAAGTGTACACCTCAACAAACACGTTGACTCGATCATTGCTTGGACAAACAAGGTTTGATAAAGTACTTTTGTATAAAAGTTCACTTTGATACCGATCGATATTAGCTATCACTTTATTGCAAAATGCCACTATTTTTGCGCGAGACGTATTTTTTTATTAGTCTGTCAAATCTACTTTGTTTTGCAGACTTTGATCGCGTCATGCGACTTTAGATTAAAGTACTGCCGCCTGCCTAAATATATGCCGGACCGTCAAAATATGCCTCATTCACTCATGTTTTGAGTAGGCATATTGAAACGATTGAGAGCTAACTATATGTTTTCCTGACAATCCTAAAAAACACCGACGCAATAATGAGAAACAAATCTACAACAAAGATCCATTAAGATTATATTAAAAATATTATGTTGAACCCGTTTGGCAGTGCAAACATCCCGTAAAACGGAAAAATCGAGATCTTCTAGTAACATTATTTCTTTATAAGTAGGTACATAATTTTTTTATTAAATATAATATAAATGTATTTTTAGGATTTATTGATCGAGTGAGCGAAGCGAACGAAGATTTAGTTTCAACTTGGGCGATTTGGCATTTTATGTATGTATGTATGTATGTATGTATGTATGTTTGTCTGGCGATAACTTTAGAACCGTTGATCCGATCTGCATGAAATTTGATGTGTCGATAGCTTGTACTTGAGAAATTTACTGGTAAGTATATGAGTAAAATCGGATGAAGGGTTTTTGAGATATGGGGTTTTTTAAGGGGGCAAAAATAAAAAAAGTTACAGAAAAAAATCAAGTTGCATGTCATATGAAAGGGCTTTGATTGGACATCCCAAAACAATTTTTACTTTTTTTTTGGGACGCTCGGTTTTTGTGATAAAATAATAATAGTTAAATTAAGATAACCAGCGATCCAAGAGCTCCCATCTCTAAGAGTTTCGTTGACAACAAGGTTTTTCAACTGGTCGGTCAGTTCCTTTGCTTTTTCTTAATTTTTTTTCTTGAAATAAATTAAGGAGGTACTCAGTTCTCATAAAATGGTGACGACGACCAGGTCTGATGATGGAGCCAAGGTCTGTTCGACGGAACTCTTCAATAAATAGGCCAATAGAGTTGAAACTTGGTAACCATACCAAGTTAGTAGGCGGTAGTCAGAAAAAAGTCCAAAGATAATGTTTGGACTTGCCTCTGACTACTACGTACTCAAAGTTTTGATGGGTTCGTCGGGTCGCATCACGAGATCTCAGTTCGGGGCGAACTACTAGTATAAATGTATTTAGGATTTATTGATCGAGTGAGCGAAGCGAACGAAGATTTAGTTTCAACTTGGGCGATTTGGCATTTTATGTATGTATGTATGTATGTATGTATGTATGTATGTATGTATGTTTGTCTGGCGATAACTTTGGAACCGTTGATCCGATCTGCATGAAATTTTATATGTCGATAGCTTGTACTTGAGAAATTTACTGGTAAGTATATGAGTAAAATCGGATTAAGGGTTTTTGAGATATGGGGTTTTTCAAGGGGGCAAAAATAAAAAAAGTTACTTAAAAAAATCAAGTTACATGTCATATGAAAGGGCTTTGTTTGGACATTCCAAAACAATTTTTACTTTTTTTTTGAGACGCTCGGTTTTTGAGATAAAACAAAAAAAGTTAAATTAAGATAACCAACGATCCAAGAGCTCCCATCTCTAAGAGTTTCGTTGGCATCAAGGTTTTTCTACTGGTCGGCCAGTTACTTTGCTTTTTCTTGTTTTTTTTTCTTGAAATAAATTAAGGAGTTACTCAGTTCTCATAAAATGGTAACGGCGACCAGGTCTGATGATGGAGCCAAGGTCTGTTCAACGGAACTCTTCAATAAATAGTCCAATAGAGTTGAAACTTGGTTACCATACCAAGTTAGTCGGCGGTAGTCAGAAAAAGTCCAAAGATAATGTTTGGACTTGCCTCTGACTACTACCTACTCCAAGTTTTGATGCGTTCGTCGGGTCGCATCACGAGATCTCAGTTCGGAGCGAACTACTAGTATTATATTTAATAAACAAATTTTCTGATTCCAAAACCAGTTACGGAGACTGCAGTTTGACACAGTTACTTATTATGTAAATGCTTGTCGTGATTTACGCCGCCGAGGTGTTATCTGAGCTGTAAGAGGAAGTTCTTGTTTTATGTATGAGGCCTTTTCAATTCATTTGGACGATACTCTTGTACCTTTGTCCCTTCCGGGTCAGTTATTTATTGCTGGATGTATCGCGCTAAATCTAGTGTGCGTTCATGAAACTCAATACAAACAATTTCGGCCATTGTCCATCTCCGTTACCTCATTGCTGATTCTCTCTGGAACGGACAAGAATAGGATCCAGATTTTATATTGAAGTGCAGGAAGGTCGAAGTTATTGAGTGAGCATAGTGAAAATTTTAAATCATAAAGGCTTTTAAAAAATATCACAATCTAGGGACCTTTTTGAACACAAAGTCCTTGTTTTATTAATATGCTCAGCGTGAGATAAACGAGAGTCCAAAAGCGAGGCATCTTATTCAAAGTTTTTAGCGCAGAGGTTTCATCAGTCCCATTGTGATTCATAGCGTAGTGCACCTAACTACAAAGCAATATAAAATACTGCGACACGGGACTCTAGCACTATACGTAAATTGATATTCATAACACGTGCAATCGTGAGCGTCGTTCAGCAAAATAGGAAGTGTAATAAAATATTTCTGACTGAAATGTTATAACTTATAACTGAAATAGAGTGCGCGGGTCATAAAATACAAGTTTTACGGATCTCTCGCATAGTTTTGATTTCCGAAAATTATCAAGTGCACTATGGTTGTTTGATTTGATTTTGGTTGTGCCTAGACAGTGTGCTTATGTGGTTATATAAAAGAAACGTTCAACAAACGCTTGACTAATTGTTGAAGCCTTGACTTAATCCCACTCATTCAATAAATAAGGCAGATAGAACATGTTTAATTTGCGATTGTATACCATAATACAAATTACGTAACATTCTAGAAATAAATCTTATCTTGTAACTACAGAAATAAATTCTTTCGGCGTAGCTCTTCACTACTTCTCTTAGTATTCAGCATTTCAAGTATACGAATGCTTTATTTGAACAGATGGTTACCTATACAATACCTACACATATCGTGAGGTAAGGATTCTCTTCCCCGCCAATATGTTTCAATTTAAACTAAGCCGGTTGTCGATACGAGCTTGCTTCGGAATATCTTCCGATTTCAACTGGATTCGACGATAACAAAAGTAATGTTTCACCTAAAACTACAGCTATAGGTACTTGAAATACTATTTACATATGTCATAAACTACCACCATTCATAAAATAGCATTGCGATTTGGGTAAAGTTGTCGCAATATTAAAATTAGAACAGACATAACTATGATAGTGCTTATTACATTGAAATCAGAATCGTTTCAAAATTTCATCGCAAATGCTTGTTGGTAAATATTGGAAAGCAATCAGTAGGCTGATTGCATTGAATATTATTGCATTTCTAATTTTACTGCAGCTATATTTGAAGGCATTTTGAGGCGCAGAATGCCTTCGAATATTTTAGATTACGGAAACCAAATTAACGTCGCCGTCGATCTAATTCGCTTATTCATGCTTGGGAATTATTTTTGTCGGAATATTCAGAAATAAAACAACAGAAGCTCAAAAAGTAACAACGTAAAAAGTAGCTACGTAATTGTCCGTTTAAAATAGATGTTTGCATCTAAATCGAAATGTAACCCAATCCAATGCTTTAACGCTGAACTTCAGTAACGGAAATAAAAATTTCACAGTACAAACAAGCAATCAGAGCATTTGCGAACTCGCGCTAAGCAAACACACCCGGCCCGGTCCGTAGAAGTGCTTCTCAAAGACTGCTCTCGATTCTTCCAGTGTATTTTTTTATCCAAATCGTATCAAAGTCCTTCTATAGCACTTTTACAGGTGAGTTTGGGGACAAAATGGCTGTGCTTCATCTGCACTGTAGCAACGGAAATGTGCGGATTAGATAGGTAGTTTCAGTGGCTAGCTTTGAATGGATAAAAAAGACGGTCATTATAAAATTCTATATATTATAGGTATCTCTTCATTTTCTACTTGTGAAGTTGTGATTTTTTACAATATTGCACTTAGTGGAACTGGTTTCCAAATTGAAAATTTACGCTATACCTACCTACAGTTTTATTCCTATATCTATTGGTATAATAGCTAGTTATCCAAAATCAGTTAGGTTCCTAAGCTAGTTATCATCACATTAACAGGCTGACCTACCCACAATTTCGTATGTGGTTTGTTATAAGATAGTAAGGTAGTCACATAGATTCTCCATAATATACATTTGTTATTGCAAGCAAACCCGAGTCGTGTTAAAGAAGATAACTTAGTTGTACTTACTTCGGGACACATCACTTTCTGTAGCCAATTTATATTTTAAGTATTTTTTTAAATATGAGGATTGAGAGTTTAAATATCTAAAACCTTCTCCACGTTCTTATCGAATTCAAATAAAACCTAGACTCAGACGTACCTATACCTACAAAGGTTGTCCTTTTCTTTGACTAGTCTAAAAGAAAGTTTTTTGAGTTAGCGAAGTGAATTCGGTGAATCAGTCGAGTAGTGGCTATTCAACCATGAAGGCAAAAAGGAATCACTAAACAAAATTTTTGCACACAACAACTCGAGCTCTGTTTTTCTACTCTATACATTTCTACCATAAATAATTTCATCAATGAAGCAATAGAATCAATGCTAAGTTATTATATATAAATAAATAAATAAATATTGGTGGACATTCCACACAGCACTATCTCGCCCCAAACTAAGCCAAAGCTTGTGATATTGGGAACCAGATAGCTGATATACTACTTAAATACTTTTTTTTTTTGTAAATACATACTTATAATATTATATAACACCCAGACAGAGAACAAACATCTATGTTCATCACACAAATGTTTGTTCTCGGTGGGGATCGAACCCACGGCCTACGGCGCAGAAGGCAGAGCTACTACCAACTGAGCTATGAAGGCTGTCATTATAAAATTTAACTCATAGACTGTCTGGTAAAATGGAGGTAGCGTAGTCGACACTGATCTGATTTATCATACCTACACTTCATCGTTCCGTAGTTGACAAAAACATGGAAATGAACTTGCATTTTAATGCAGAAAATAAAACCCGTTTTCCAATAAATTCGGAAACGTAGGAGTATCTAATAGTAACAGATTCCATCGGATACAATTTCAGTGGTGGTGAGCGAGCATCCCTCGGCAATGCGTCAAACGGCAATAACGTATTTTTTTCAATTACGCTGCAATTTCCATGAATCATTTTGTACCGGTGGTGAACATTCTGGCAAGCTCGGTGCGATCGCTGTGGTCTGGGAGCTAGCGTTGAATCTTTTCACCACACTATCTTTGTACCTGTTGGGCGCAACTGGCTAGCAACTAGTTTCAAGTTAGTTTTGTTACTAACTAAGGAATCAGGTACTTAATTTAGTTAAGTAAATTGTATTAGTGAAGTTTTGTTTTCCTTTTCTTATTTTGTCTATAATTCTTGCTTATACTGTGCAATAGTGTTTGAACCAAGGTCAAGCATCGGCAATTGTTACCGCGCGAGGAGGACGAGTACTACCCTCCGAGATACAGTTTTTTAACTAGTTCGGAGTGTATTGCAAATCTGATTCGGCCACCAGCCACCAGTTATATTATAAAAATGTTATTTTATACCTATTGCTACCTACGTATTGTTAATATTAAGTTTAGATAGGTTAGTGGTCTGTACGAGGTCTATTTTGGAAATAAATAAATAAATAAATAAATAAAAACTGACTACGACGCAAAAGGTATGGGATTATGTGAATGAAGGGTGAATGACTCTCATAATTGATAACGTAATATTTTTTATGGGCATCACTTCTTATTCTTGTCGTGTCACATTTTTTTTTTATACAATTAGCTGATGGAACAAGCAGATGGCCCACCTGATGTTAAGTGGTAACCATCACCTATAACAAAGTATTGCCTCGTAAGTCACGCACAATGGGAACGTGCCCTACGATGCACTGCCCTGCGTCCATCAACTTGAGGCATATAGATGTTAAGCCTCATGTGCCTGTAATTACACCAGCAACCACACTCTTCAAACCGAAACACAGCGTTGCTGCTTGGCGGCAGAAAAAGGCGTGGTGGTAGTACTTCCCCGGACGAGCCACACACAAAGAGCTCTACTACTCTCACTATAGTTTCTTTCGAAACAGTGTGATTCTAAGTGCTCCTCAAAGAGGCTCCTTTCGACACTTGACACGTGTTTTTGAACTTTTAAGGTTCTACAATAAGCCGGTTTCCTTACGATGTTTTCCTTCACCGTTTGAGAGTACTGGCATTGTACACATAAATTTTTGCACAGAAAAACTGAACCCACAACCTTCGACTCAGAAGACGAAGCTGTTACCACTAGACTAAAAATGCTCTATAGGTACATATTCGCTATAATATTAGAAGACCTAATTTCCACGACGGCTTTAGAATTTTGACTCATATCGACCCGACAGTTAGAACTTGTCGTTGCTTTGTTTGAAATACAAATATTTAAATTAAATTAATTAATTAAATTCAAAAAAATATTGCCAAAATGCAACCACACACAGGTACAATAGATTTCATAGATACAGATTTGACAATTGGAGTAGGCTCAGCATTAAAAATCTTTATTTGTTGTAGTAATCAATAAAGAGTTATCTATCTATCTATCTATATTTTGCGCAACATAGTTGGATCACAGGGCTGGTTTTTGGTCAACTTAGAATAAGCAGTAGAATAAGTAGAACATTGAATAAGAAGAAAAAAACGGACTTTTACTTTCTTTCTTTCAAAATATTTAAAATAGGTAAAGAGTTTAGTTACCTATAACATACTGGCATCTAGATTCACCAAGTTAAAAGACGATTATAAGCAATCCTTGTGATTCAATGGAATAAATATCTTAAGATTTTGTCTTATGAAAGTTACCGCCAGATCTCGAGCCACTGACCCAGATAGGAAATATTTGCGCACACCTCGCGAAACGCCAATTCTAGTATATAGATTTGCTTGATTGTATTAGCAGGTAATCAATTTGAATATTGGCACATCGTTTCATATTAATACCGATAGTTGGAGCCTCGGCCACTTTGCATGATTGCCAGGACCTTTGTAATAAATTGATTTACGCTGGAGGATAATTCCAAGTGGCGGTATAATAAAATGGAATTCATTCCACCACTTACGTTTATTGGAGCTTAATTTTATAAAATTTACCAAGGTATTTTATATCTATGATTCAGACTCGAAAACTTGATTAAATTTGAATGTTTATTAATTAAACTTATTTAATTCTCTATGGAATTATAATTTTTATTTACAAAGAAAATTACAATGAATACAATTATTTACAAAATGTACAAAATACATATGATACAGTTGAGCTATCTGCCGACCGTGCACACGATCTAGATTTATATAATAGAATATTTTTATTATTAATCAATATTAATTTGAAAGTTTATTTGACAGCCTTCACAGCTCAGTTGGTAGCAGCTCTGCCTTCTGCGCCGTAGGGCGTGGGTTCAATCCCACGCCCTACTTAAAGGCATGTTATATATTGTTAAGAAAGATATTTTGTATTTTTTTGTATTTAAATTACATACCAAAGTTGAGTGGAGCTGAGAACACTTTATTTATTTTTCTTCTTTGCTCCGTTTATGACACGTGTCCGTCATTCGACTGAAAAACTTGCCATCATCTACATGAGGTCTTTCACCGAAATTTTGTAAAAAAACTCGAAATAACTAGATTAACGATATTTTTTTAATGTCTAATGATAACCCAAATTATGACATAAAGTATTAAATCGTCTATAGTAATTTTTCGATCTACGATAAAATAAGCCAGCTGACCTCGCCACAAGACTGAATACTGAAACCATTTTCCAAATTTTAAAATTCAAATCCGAGTTGCGGTTACAGGCGTTATAATTGTAAATAATTTACATAAAACAATGTACCGGTACAGAAGGAAGAAAGCGGTGACACTGTTATGAACTGAATAGGTATGATCGCAGCCTGGAATGATTCAGCTAGGCAACATTAAGAGGCTGATAACCGTCTAAAAACTTATCGCTTGCACATTTTAACATTTTTGAAGATATAAAAGCACTGAATGAAAAATCGCAATCAATCAAGTTTCTGAAAAAAGGTTCAGCTTAAATATCTTTATTGATCCAAAAAAAGTATTGCTAACATTTTTTATCATTAAGTTTGGTTTGACAGTTGTCTGTTTCTTAATCAAACAAAAACTAAGGAGTTGCCAATAAAATTTAATAGGTATGTCTGTTATTTGCTATTATGTTTTTGATAAACGATACAGGATTGAACTAATCATACCTTGATTAGTTTCGACAACCAATCAATTTATAAGTCACTTTTAAACGTAGAATTCTATCAAGAGCGTTCGCAGTAGCGTGCACGCAATGATCAGTACCCCAAGTATGAGTTTTTTTTACCATATTTGGTTTCGAAAAACCAAATATGGTAAACAAAACTCATACTTGGGGTACAGTTGTTTCTGAGTAGTGGGCAGGAAGCTCCAACGGCGGTGTCAACTATTTTTAATTTTTTTTCATCTGCAAAATCATTTGGCAGAAATTATCGCCAACGTGCACGCCTCGTATGTATTTTTTCGCGTGGATACAACTGGCCATGATTGATGATTCCTCCTTGTTGACTTGTTGCTGGTTCGACTTTGTGTCAATTCCTGTTAATAAATCAGACATCTGTGGCTTTTTTACCTTCACTTTTAAGTCATCGTTTCGACAGTTCAGAATGAAAACGGTTGCTTTCGCCCCGAACTCAATCCACCAGGAATTTATTAAAATATTTTATTAGTTGAGAAAGTCTTGTATTGTAGAAGCGTTTCTTACCCAGCTAAGGTCTTTATAAGCTGCGTTATAACTCAGTTCTCTGGAGAAACTTGTTTCATTAAATTTAAATTTAACGTCTGCTTATTAATTCAAAGAAACGGCGTCGTCTCCCCGAATTCCGCCTGAAATGAGAACTTTTTACCATCATTGATACATTTTAACGTTTCATTTGGAATGTAACTGTTATTTAGTATCTCAATTTAATTTTGCTGTAATATGACTGCTATTTTCTCACATTTTGGACCTTGTGGTGGACGTAAGCGCCACTGTAGAGCGCGTTTTTTTTAAACTTTTATTCGACGATATGTGTGTAATTGCGATAACAGTCTTCATTTTATCTGATTCCTGAAAGGCATATTAACGTTTTAAACTCGTAGCATTTTGGTTCTACAATAATAAATAAATAAATTGTAACATACAAACGATTTTTGAGCGTATGCGTTGTCGCAATTGCACCGCACGATCAATTTGTGGTAATTTCTTTATTTTGAGCCCCATCCTTGCTTGTTGCGATGAAGTGTCGAGACAATGAGTTAGGTCGCCGATTGCCGACGCTTAGAAATCACTTGTGCAAGCTCGAGGCTAGGTTTCCGTCTTTGCAACAGTTCTGTATGTTTAAACAGGCATGCAGCGTGGCATCGAGGCAAACTAGGAGGAGGTGTCGCAGCGGATCTGGGGCAGCCAATTTCCGGAGCTTCCGCGGCGAGTCGCCACGATTAGTTCTGCGATAGATACTCGACATGCATCCTTCCGCCAGATAAACCAGCAGTGTCGATGCTGAGAACATTGATTGGAGTGGAACTGGCTCAAATTCTCCTATTTATTTATTAGGCAACGCCAACAGCACAACACAGTATACATATATTCATAAAAGTTGATACAATCTTTTTTTTTTATGTGTGCCAATTACAGGCATGGACAGCATTTGTGATGTAAGTTTATTTTTTTTTTGTTTATGTAACATATATTCTTACAGCCTTGACACCTCACAGGTAGCTTTGCCTTCTGCGCTGTAGGCTAAAGTTTCGATCCACACCGAGAACAAAATATTTGTGTAATGAACATAAATGTTAGTTTTCAATGTGGGTATTATAATATAATTATAATTAGTATGAAATTACAAATTTAAAAAAATATAAGCCATCTGGTTCCCATAATACAAGTCTTGCTTAATTTTGAACTAATAGTGTTGATGGAGTTTATTCATTCTATATACTTTGTTTGTACAATGTATGATTCCCCATTATTGTACCATAAAAGTACTGTTACATCTGTTAGTCCTTTAGTAGAAACTAACAGAGCATCGTGAAATCAGCTCTTAACATTGTAAGAAAATAAATCAAAGTCTATTTAATACTTACTGTTCATAAAATAGACTCTATTTTATGACATTATGTACCAAGAGTAAAGTACCGTAAGTTAGTAATACCACCACGTTCTTTGATATTACTAACCATTTACTTTTCAAATTAGAAGTCTGGGGTTCAAGAAACGTTCAAAGCATTTATCACACTTTATGAATCCATACAACATCAAACTAAATTAAGCAAATGGCGTATAAAGAGGCTGGAAGTCTGAAGATGCTGGAAATCAATAAGTCAAAGTCAAATTCAAAAGGTACTTATTCAATAAAATCACAAGGATCACTTTGAAACGTCTTTAAACTAAGTGAATCTAGGTACCAGTTTCACACGGCTAAAGCCTAGAAAACAGACTAAAAGAACAGAGGAACAAAAGTACATGCTATGATACGAACTACCTCCTTTATTACGTAACTTGTAACGGTAGTTATTGCTTAATAGACTATAGCCCGTGGCCAAGACTATTGGCTAAGATATCGGTAGTGGATTATGTAATATGTGTCAAAACTTCCTGTTGCCCTGTTGATGTGGATAATCACGAGGATTATCATGCATATCTCCCTTCGACAAATTAATAAGGCGGCGTCGACTCATGATTCCTGCCACAGCTGGGGGTGCGGCTAGATCACTAAAGATTTGGCAATAAAAACAAATTTATATACAAGGTGTTCCATAAGTTGTGTATAAAAACTTCAGGGGGCAAAAGTACCCATCAATATGAACAACTTTTTCTAAGGAACCAACACTGTGAACGCGAAAAAAAAAACAGCTGTTTCATACATTTTAGCCTGGTAGGTATTGAACTTTTGTATGAAACAGCTGTTTTTTTTTTCGCGTTCACAGTGTTGGTTCCTTAGAAAAAGTTGTTCATATTGATGGGTACTTTAGCCCCCTGAAGTTTTTATACACAACTTATGGAACACCTTGTATATTCGTGGACTTTCCACACAGCACCCCTAACTCAGCAAAGCTTGTAATATGATAATATGATTGTAATATATAATACCTATATACATATATTTTTTTGTAAATTAATATACAATAACATCCTGGCAGAGAATTGTTGGTTCTCGGTGAGGGGATCGAACCCACGGCGCAGAGAATTGTTGGTTCTCGGTGAGGGGATCGAACCCACGGCGCAAAAGACAGAGCTACTACCAACTGAGCTGTGAGGCCTGTCACGGCTACTGCCTACCTACCGCTTACTAAAAATGAGTTCTTGTAGGTCATTTTTCATATTTTCTTGAGCAAAAAATCCAATCTAAAATATTAACGATTCACAATTTTACCTATTAATTTATAACTCATACATCGTTAGGTAAGATTCGCAGCCGCTTTTTAGGTGGCATTAGTGTCATCTTTGTGCTTGGATGTTTAGATGTATGTATGTATGCAGGCTCAACCACGCCCAACATTTTAGCAAAACATCCAAATATCGTAAATTTAGCATTTATATGTTAAAAGCGAAAATGTTAAGTTTTTTATCCGTGAAAACCTATAATTGGCACTCTCATTTCTATACCATGAATGTTATTTAGGTTATAATAAGCTATTGGTCTTTCAATAAATAAACAAATAAAAGTGGAAATAAGAATCTACGTTTATAATAATAATAATAAAATCTTTATTTCAGACAACTTACAGGTCCATAGTAGGTACACATTAATTACACAAATACAAGATAATAATTCAATTCAATTCAATTTTATTCCATTTTGATACAATTTGTACACTCGGAAAAGTCATATTTTACAAAAGAGTACATACAGTAGACAAAAAAAAATACACAATAATATTTGTACATAATTGTACCTACACCAGAAAAAATCAAAATAAAAAACTGTTACATGCTAAAATTATCAGCCAAGGCTTCGTCAATTGTATAAAAAGATTTTAACAATAGAAATGTCCGTATTTTGGCGCTAAACTCTTTAAAATGTAAATTTCGTATATCCTCAGTCAACTTATTAAAAAAAGTAATGCTTTTACAAAGGAAGCTTTTATCAACTTTAGCGAGTCTTCGTTTTGGGACAATTACATTGCTTTTATTGCGTGTATTATAATTGTGGATGTCACTTTTTAATTTGTTATCGTCAATATGTAATTTAGCATAAATTAAATTTTAAAAAATATATTCACCTGTAAATGTCATAATATTCAATTCCTTAAACCTACGCCTACATGATTCTAATTTGTTTATTTGAAGTATAAACCTTATCGCCCGCTTCTGCAATATAAACACTCTATTGGACTGTGACGCATTTCCCCAGGCCAGTATGCCATACGTCATCAACGAGTGAAAATAAGCATGATACACAGCTTTGGCTGCACGTTCATCACTTATCTGTCGTATTATTTTTATTGCATAAGCGGCCGACTTCAGTTTACCCACGATATTCTCAATTTGATTATTCCATGTCAATTTACTGTCAATATTAACACCTAAAAATTTCACTTCATTAATAGAATTTAATGCATATTTATCAATTGTGCTTTGTACTGGATCAATGCTTAAAATATTTCCCAAAAAGAATCTCATAATATTTGTTTTATCAACGTTTAATAGTAAATTATTTGCTCTAAACCAATTATTAATTGTCAAAATCAATTTATCCAGTTTTCCACATACATTTGTTTTATTTTTGTCACTTATTATAATAATATGGCTTAAAACGAAAAAATTTAGTAAAATAAAATATGTATACAAATCAAAACAAACACAACTATTTGGCTAGACTATTGGACGGTAATATAACCATGTTAACCCAATGTGACAGTATAGGACTGTCAAACTTATCTGATAAGGCTCTAAGGATGCTGTTATGACTGCCTCTCATTCTTCCCACTATCGAAACTATCCTCTTGCGCATAATAGCTGCAAAGCCATCAGTCCGGGCATCTGCAAACATCCCAGAGGCACTACAGTAACGAGGAAGACCTAAGTTGATAGGCTGCTTCAGAAGTAGCTGTACACCAACGCTCCAAACGAGGCGCGGGCACTGGAGCGGTTTCATTAGAGAGCCCATTTGCATGTTATTCATTACCTTCATACGCATGTATATCATTTCAGAGTTCTGGACGGTTTTGATGATACTGTCTGAAGATTGCTTAAATTCAGATTCTGTAGCAAAGTAAGTAAGGCGGACTGGAACGAAATATAGCATATTTTTTTAGTGAGGAAAGAGATCTGAGTATTTTATTACATAAAGCACACGCATCGTTTTTTTTGTATACAACTAGCTGATGGAACAAGCAGATAGCCCACCTGATGTTAAGTGGTAACCATTACCTATAACAAAACATTACCTCGTAAGTCACGCACGATAGGAACGTGCCCTACGATGCACTGACCTGCGTCCATCAACTTGAGGCATACAGATTGCCTCATGTGCCTGTAATTACACCGGCGGCAACCACACTCTGTAAACCGAAACACAGCGTTGCTGCTTAGCGGGAGAAAAAGGCGTGTTGGTAGTACTTCCCCGGACGAGCCCTTCACAAAGAGCTCTACTACCCTTAAAACCTAAAACACAAAACTGTATGATAGAGAATATAGTTTTTAGCTTCATGTAAGAAGAGTACACTTCATCATTTTATTAACCTTATCCAACTTTATGTGGGGTCGGCACTCGGCACAACAGGTTTTCTCATTCCACTCTACTCACTATATCACCGTCATCTCAGCAGTCACTCCTTTCTCATGTCATCTTTCACACAGTCCATCAATCTTTTCTTTGGACTACCTCTACTCCTAGATTCAGATTTATTTACTTAAAAGTAAAAAAAACGGGATAAATGCCATTTGACTTTCACTATTTGTCGTGACCAAACGTAACACTAAATATTTTTGAAATAATATTATGAAACGCTCTTTTATTTTATTGATCTTTGTGCAAGCAACTATAATAGTAACGATATCCACAGATGGTACATTATTTATTTCTCCAGATAAGAGTTAATGTAGAAAATATTTTTGCAATAATAATATGATCACATTTTTGAAACATATTTCGGCAACTTATCCGTTATTGCTCCCACGAGAAGCAACGATTTCGCTTCATTACTCCAGATAAAAAACAACTGCCACCCGCATTGTCCGCGGTAGCCGTTAGAGGTTTAAAAAAGTATCTATGTCGTCTTAAGCCCATTTACTTAAAAAGCTGATGACCGGGGCTTACCGGTACCTATTAAGGCGAAGACAGAGCGAATGTGACTCTCGCTCTCACGAAAGATATAAAATCACTGAACTCATCTTCGAAAAACCGCAATCAACCATTTTGAGTGCATATTGCACACAGTTTAGTAAAAATTTCAATTTTTCGAAAATGAGTTTAGTGAATTAATATTTTTCAACATGTCGAAATGTGAGAGCGAGAGGCACATTAGCTCTTGTCTTCGCCTTAACAAAGCAGCGAAAAATCTTTGAAAAGTGAGAGTAAAAAATTTACATTTGAAAGGTGTAACCTTGAGGTGTCTAGTATCTGTCCACTGTTTTCTCCGAGCTGCGTTTAAGTATAGTTAAAATAGCGATTTATGCACGAGTATATCTTGAACTGCCACTTGCGAAACTAAGACTTCACACTATACTTGAGTTACATATATTGAGATACATATCCTCTACCTATATTATGCAGAGGCCACTCTTTTAACTCTGTTTAACTTAACACTTTCATCTATTAATACCTCTTATTTGGAAGGAGTAGTCTCCTGACTCACAGGTGGCCCAGGTTTCAGTTTTCTGTTGATAATTACAGTCTGCTGAAAACTATTTATAATTTCATATTATAACTATTATTTTCTCAAGAATCAATTGGGATTATTTCTTGTTTTAATGCAATATCCAGCAGCAGGTTTTAGCGCCGGACAACCTGCTTTTACGTACAAATGTGGCCGTGAAGTGCAAAATTAGAGGCATAACTTCGCGGCTTGGCAGTCTGTTTGTAAATGCGGTCTCTCTGGGAACGACGGAGCACAGAAGCGCCCGTAAACAAAGGGCTCTCCTCGCACTTTTATAATTTACTTAGGTATCTACTTCCTTTTTGCCTTTTGAATTTTGTTTTTTACAATTCCCCCTTTTTTGGAGAGCTGTTATCGCGAACTCACCGCTACTGCCATCATTTTGTGTTCTATTCAGATCAGTTTTGATGTGGGCCCGCTTCCAAGGTTTCGACAGATACGAATACACTGGAGATGCTGTGAGGCGTCTTTTAAATGCTTACAATATTAGAAGAGGCTTCTTTTACTGTACAGTAGGTACGCTGGCCATTGTAGAATGATCGACAATAATGTCAAGGCGGACTTTTACCTTGTAAAGTTGAATATCGTGAAATACCAGTAATAATTTTAATGGCTATTCTGAGCGGCTGTCGTCGTGGAAACTTTGAAAGTGCTAACTCGCCGGCCGTCTGGTTTAAGTTATTAATAAAATGAATGGTCTAACCTATGTATGTGTTAACTTTGTTCCCGGGAGAAATTTCGACGTTATTATGTACCTACGTAACAGACGTTCGAGATTGTTAAAAACTCCCTGCCAAGTATTTAACTCTCAATAATGCTTTTTGAAATCTAAAAGGCATTCTTTGGATTATAAGTCGAGCTTTTGTTCTTGCCGCGTATATCAGAAGCAATTTTCTTTTCTCTCTATTTTTTAAACACGCTGGCTTCCCTCTGGCCGTAATTTTTCTCCTCACCAATTACTTTGTTTCTGCACCAGAGAGGTATTGCTTCAGAGAACGCTCTCAGTATTTTTCAATATTCGGTTTCCTTTTATGTTTCTCACATTTCCAGCTCGGATGCTTCGAGCAAAATGCTAGATAGGTAAGTAGTTTTAGTTATAAAAAAAAACAATGTCGTTGCAAAGCAATGAAAGTAAAATCACGAAAAGGTTAAGAAAAAAACTGATAATAAATAAATATTGGTGGACTTTTGACACAGCACTATCTAGCCCCACACTAAGCCAAAGCTTGTAATATGGGAACCAAATAGCTGATATAATACATATATCTAAGTATACTTTTTTTTGTAAATACATACTTATAATATTATATAACACCCAGACAGAGAACAAACAACTATGTTCATCACACAAATGTTTGTTCTCGGTGGGGTCGAACCCACGGCCTACGGCGCAGAAGGCAGAGCTACTACCAACTGAGCTGTGAAGGCTGATGGAGAAATTGTATTCCCATACGAAAATTTATGGGGTTTCAGTGGCTAATCTTGACAGCGTGAGGAAACTAATCAGTCAATCTCAGCAGCGGTACCTATAATAGCCGAAGTGAATCTGCAAAATGATAGCTTCCCGTATAATTAATTACCTAAACTTCAATAGCTTGGGCCAACAAAAGACGATTGTTTGCTTTCTGCGCCGTTGAATCGATGTCGACCCTAAAATCCGGATAATCTGGCCCTTTGTATCTGTTTTATGAAAGAAATAAAGTTTTTATTTCCTTTTGAATTAGCTGCTTCGTCGGCGAATCTTGTCTGAATATAATTTTACATCCGTGACGCGGATGCTTTTTGTTCCAAACGTGTGTTTGATTTCAGAAAACGGCTTGCCGTGCCGGGTGTTATTTGAAAGCCTCAAACATACGCCCGAGGTGAATTTAGACATTACTTTTGTTGTAAGCAAACAAGCTATAATTGCACTTAACATTTAGCTTTGTGATTTCTTTTTTTAGGGTGTCTTCGGCCAAACTAGCTGAAGCTTATATTCAGTAGGTATTAAATATTTCCGTCTTAACTTTAGACTTGTCAAAAACAAAGTTAAATACCTATAATTTTTTTGTCGTTGCCAGTGTTTTATAATAAGAATTTCGTGTTTAATAACAGTATCAGAGCAAACCGCGGAAGGCAGTCACTTTGTTGTGCCAAGCTAAAAGACTGGTCTGCAGATAACGGGCTGAGCACAATAGCCGCCCCCGCCTGCCTTCCGCCAAATATGAACTCTCATTGTCTACTTAATTACAACGGGTGTCTTTGAGATATGGCTGGTACATATTCAGGGGCTGTCACACACATTTAATATTTTATCGTAAGAGGAATAGGAGGAATGTTTTCTCTGGAAGGCAATCATTGCGAGTATTGTGGATGTACACGTGTCAATTGAATAGGGAGCTTATTGCGTGTCAGTGGAAAAATACCAAAAAGGGACGAATTGCTACCAACGTAAACGTTATCTCAACATCTCTAGGGCGAATCGCCCGGAAAACGTACAGCTAGAAACGAAACTGCGACCGAAAGTCCATACTATACCACCACAGCAACCTGGTATAAAGCAAGGCCCTCAACCGCAGATAGTATTCTACCAGCGACGATGAGTTTGCTACCTGTCACGTGAGGAATACCAACAACTATAGGTAAATATGTAAAAACTAAAACTAAAAACTTGTAACAACTATAAAATATGAGTATGATAAATGTAATATTAGGACTTACTTATAACTACTTGACAAATACTCAAAGAGTCTTGGGTTGTGAGATCTGAGGGTATATCTAACCTGTCAAAGTTGTGATTCAGTTACTTTTACCATATATATGAAACGGCCTGAAAAGTAAGTAAACGAAAAGCCATAAATATTTCAAATGCAAATCCGATATACATGGAAAGTATCCACGTTCCACAGGAAACTGAATGTTCCTTATTTAACCTAAACCGCCAAACTAGGACGTAGTCGCAGGAAACTGCTAGTATTTTATAAATTATTCTCGGATTTTCACTTAACCAACCAAATACGACCGTGGCTGGTAATAAAAATACAGCTCCCCATTATTAAACAAGTTGAATTTATTTTTAACAAGTATTTCGTATTAAGCGCACTTAAACACGAAATGTCTGCAGTAAAAAATACTACACCTATAGGTACCGTAATATCGAAAACGAATAAACCGAAAAGTGCCAACGAATATAGTAGCTCATAAAACGAAATGCATGTTATCGCGAATAAAAACAATAATGCGAAAGGGTAGCACAATGTTTAATTTCGGATAACACATGCACAAGAATCCGAGTGCCCGCAGATAAAATATTATGATCCTGCCTAATAAAAATAAAATGTTCGCGATAACAATAATTTTAAATTAGATCAATTTAGGACGATAACGGCTCCAGTTATTATTTCCATAGCGGCGATAAACCTTGTAAATGGTTTTCCAAACGTCCCGGGCTGTGCGGCGAGCCTTTTTATTGGGGTATTTGTCAAGATATTCCTTCGCTAAAAGGGACTATAATCGAACATTTTACGTTTAGTTACCATGCACCGTCTGTCCGTCTATGGCATGTTAATGGGTTTTTTTTTACCATGTATAGATCTTTTTTTGGCTACAATTTCACCTGATGGTAAGTATAGAAGACACCTATTCACTCCTGCCTGGAAACGATTCATTATTGTAGTGGTTAGGAAAAACAGACTACGTCTATGTGTTCCACTCCTAAGCGGTTCGCATAATTGTAGAAGCGAAACGCATATGTTAGGGGGCAAAAAATATAAAATACAAATAAATTAAATAACATGTCAATTAAAAGGGATTTGTTTGAACATTCCAAAACGATTTTTTTTATTTTTAAAACGCCAGATTTTTAAAATCAAAAAATTTATTTTTTCGATCCAAGAGCCCATCGATGCAATGCACACAAAATGGTTGATTGCGATATTTCGAAAATGGGTTTTGTGATTTTATATCTTTCAAAATGTCGAAACGTGCGAGCCAAAGGTAGGTACCTACATTAGCTCTTGTCTTCGCCTTAAGTCAAATGTTAGAGTCATTGTGCCTACCATTTTAGGTGAGTAGGCGGTAAATACACACTTAGCGCCAGAAGTTCCACTGAATAAGATCAAGTGTCGTAAGAGCCTTTGTTTTAGTAGAGTAATCTTATTATATCTGGCAATTCACAAAGAATGTTTGCTTGTTCTGGTGAAACTTAAAGATCTCAGTAACTTTTTATATTTAATTATTTAAGTTTGCCAACAATACGCAACATGCTTTATAAAGAGGAACGAAAAAAAATATAGGAATGTATATATCTTTATTAAGTAATCAACAAATTTCTTACCATGGGCTTTACTGAGTTTAACCTAGGCACGGTAGATATTCCCTCAGATATAGTAACTTAAGTACTAACTTAAGATTCTTTGAGGTTTTAAAAGGGGTAGTCAGAGGAATACCCAAATATTATATTTAGCCCATATTTTAAAGTAGTTGGTATTCCAAAGGTACGTGACGTCCGGTGAAAGAATACATGGTTAGGAAACCAGTAAGTATTTTACACAGTAGCGGTGGGCTAAACACAAAGTGTCCTCAAAAGGAACAAGAAATTGTAATACTGCGTTTGGATTTAGACATTCGCGCTGCCATTCGCGTGGACGGAAATGTTGCCGTGCATATGTCTGCGGCAGCGTCGCCGGCAATATGTGTTCACGCAATACGGGCAACGCAAGCGGCAACGCGAATGGACATGGACATGGCCTGTTCACATTCTCGCATTGCCCAAGTCCCTTCCCATGTCTCTGCACATTTCCACGGACATGAGCTGAGTGTAAACGGGGTATATGTGTGTCTTACGTACCTAACACATTATGTTTGACTGACGACGGTGCCCGCCCAGACCTTATAAATGTATAAAGTGCTACTGTGGTGACAGGACTCTGTACGCTTTGTAAAGACACAGAATACCTAATAATGTAAGGTGTAGTGGCTAGGAGCACAGTAATGTAAGTGGACTGCGCACAGAAGACGTGAAAACAGCCCAATGTTTGTAGAGCAATAACACAAGCTTGGCTCACGAGCGATTACATTGCTATACGTGACTGTGGACGCAAATTTGCATGTTTAATGAAATCATCGTATGTACCTACATCATAAATCAATGATGTACGTGGTAGACGGTAATTGGACCACTAAATCCGTGCTTGTTTATGTATTCCAAACTAATTACAGGCATCGTAATCGACAGATAAGATACACGGCCCTGAGTGACGAACCAGGCAGCCATGAGGAGCGAGGAAAGTATCCCTTTAAAAAAAGGGCTTTTTTTATACAATAGGTGATGGAACAAGCAGATGGCCCACCTGATGTTAAGTGGTAACCATCACCTATAACAAAGCCTTACCTCGTAAGTCACGCACGATAGAAACGTGCCCCACGATGCACTGCCCTGCGTCCATCAACTTGAGGCATACAGATGTTAAGCCTCATGTGCCTGTAATTACACCGGCAATCACACTCTTCAAACCGAAACACAGCAACGCTGTTTGGCGGCAAAAAAGGCGTGGTGGTAGTACTTCCCCGGAGGAGCCCTTCATAAAGAGCTCTACTACTCTTAAAAAAGTAAGCTTTGTAATGTATATTTATATAACTAAGCTCTAGATCGTTTATTTACTTACATTTTGCAGTCGTTTCTACCACGCGTGATAGGTTGCAAGCCCATCGCCGCTTCAAGAATACTAACTGGTTTCCTCACGATCTTTTCCTTCATCGTATGAGAATACGCACATTGGCACGCTACTGCAAAATTCGGGTATGTGCCAGGTGTAATATTTGAACGTGACTACCCCCCTTAGACATCCTCAAATAATATTAAGTTGGTACTTGGTACTAAGGGAGAGATATAAGGGGAATCTATCGTACTTGGGGATCAAAGTCGTGAAATTGCTGCAGTATTTCAGTTTAGATACGATGAAAATAGTAAAATTTAAATTGTTCAATACAACTTAAGCTTCAAATTGTCATGTTTCAATGACGCAGTTCAGGTTTTTACAATCAGAGGTATTGAATTTAAATATGGCTATTTAATTTCATCTTTCCCTTATACTTTTATAAAATGGCATTTTATTTATTTAACTTTGCCAGCGCGGTCCATCGAAGAATGTACCTTTTAAAGTGCGCCACAAAACGATGAAAATGGTGAGGACATTTGGCGCTCTCCCGCGTTCCTGCATTTTTAATGCCCCTGACAGAACTGGGTCCCAGGTCTTTAACCTAGGCCTAGGATATGGGGATAGATCACAGTTTTCAGTTTAAATAGAAAATGAGATCAGATTTTAAAAGGCTGGTGCAGAGAGAGATGTATGTTCTTGGTATTCCCTACTTTGTTTGCCGTTGTCAATTTCAGCACTCGTAGTATCGATAGTTACCTACGAGTAGTGCGTAGCGACTCGTAGAGCTATCCAAAGGTTTTAGAACCCTTCTTCATATCTTCTTCCTTTCTTTTGGATGATCTCCGTCACTATATACCAACACAGGCAAAATCTGACACTTGTACTCCTTTAAAAATTAGCTAGATATATCAAGTAATAGGAGAACTTTCAGCTAGCATTTTTTAAACGGTGGTCTTGAAATAAAGCAGCTGGCACCGCATTTTGTTTGTACGAGCGAGCAGCGCTTGGTGTTTCGATCGGGAAGCAATAAATATGACCAGCGGAGGCTCAAGTTAGCGCACTTCCGGCGTCGACCACGCCGCCGTAATATTTAGTATTCTTTGACCACGCTCTGCACACAATTTGAAAGCCCCTGAAAAATAGAACCACACAGCAAACATTCATTTTTCAATTAAATTAACTAGTAAAGTTACCAACTTTTAATTGAATCTACGGTGCAGTTTTGCAGCTTGTTATTATCGAGATCAAATATCGTAATCGAGTTTCGATTGTTTGAAGAGAAACTCATTTCGTATGATATTTTTCAATGTCGATACGAATAATTAATATAGCTAACTCTACTCCCAGAATAACTACCGAACCGTTCGTGCTGTTTTATTGAAATTTTATTAGTGGAGATATAATGAACATAATTTTAATGTTTTTATATAAACCTAACCGATCGGTGGGTTATCATCAACAAAGCGAAGTCGAATTATTACCAATACCAAAAAATCTGCCATGGTTGTGAAAAGGCTTTTTCGGACATTAAAAAACAGTTTTATTTTATTTTAGTTCTCGTTTTTGAGATGATAGCCAAAACGTTAAAACTAAATTCCAAATGTGAGAATAAGGTTTAAGGTTCAGCTTACGTACCGTCTTCGTGTTATTTCTACAACGGTTATATCTACCTAGGAATGGATTTGTGGCGAACAACTAGCTAGAAGTTTCTGTGTATTTTTTTTAGTACAAGTCTCTACCAGCGCCAAAAAAACATACACGAAATAGAAAATTAAAATATTGCAATAAGCAATGAGCATACCGCCTACGTACAACTCTGAAGTATTTTAAAGCGTATTACGTTGAGACAGCTTTGGCTAAGAATTTCATGGAGAAAAAAATAAAATCTTGGATTTCAGAATTTATTATGTGTTGATATTTCTTAGAAGTACCTAAGAAGGAAGCTAATAGCCTAATACGGTTCAATCATCCTTCCAGGATTTAAGTTGCCGTTTCTGAGCCGTAATAAATTCAAAATAGCGCTAAGGCGTGATAAATGTTGCCTTTACATTATACGAGCCGAGTCTTAGCCAGTCTAAGGCCGACATTTCACATGCATCAAAATCGCAAATCGGCTTACACCGAGTGCGGTGCATCAACCCGCTGGGCCGGATAAGGCAGGTGCAAGGCGATGATAACCAGCACGATGTTTGCCCGGCATAAATCATCCGGCGACCGGATCGACTGCACTTACCGCACCGTACTGTTTACCATCAATACTCGCTACCAGATTGCCGCTGTACCTTGATGCGACTGCGATGTAAATGTAGATTCGCCGTGTTGGTTCCGTTCCGTGACCGAACGTTTTACGAGCCGGCTTGTTCGCATTTCGGTGCCTAATGTATGGTAATGATATACGGCAGTAAATATAGGTTAACGCTAGGTTACAATCAATCTTGTGCAACTGAGCCTCTAGTTTCTACGAAACTGTTTGGATGTTTATTTAGGTCTCTATCGCAACAAAGGATGCGGACGTAGACTTTGCATTGTGTGCCACTCAACTAACATAGTGCTCTGGAAGAGAGCTTAAAGGATAATAAAAATATGTAAATTCTGAAGATTCGCTGCCCACTGCAACCGGCCTTGCAGAGTTTCAAGGAAACTACCTAGTCTCAGGTCAAAATATATTTCTAACTTCCATTATATTCTTAGATTTACAAGCAGAAGTATAAACCTACATAGGTAGGTACCAGTTTAGATTGGTACCTGCTTTATGTAACGCGCTCTCGAAAACGAGCCCACATCACATAAACAAGAACTTACTCCTCGTTTGTGAATTCAGTGACCATCAACTAAATACGGAACAATTTTCATTTGGAGCAAACTTTAGCACAGTGAGTGGATCCGAAACGACAAAATAAATAGTCGCATACCTACATAGTTAATAGCCCGGCGGGCGGTACGTGGGACATTAAATGCCGAATCACAATCGCCAGCTGCGTCCGAGTCCGGCATCAGCACATTAACGTGGGGACGTGATACAGTAAAGAGATGGTCTAAAGAAAGTTGGGCCAAGCCGGTCGGATTACGGCCTCCGAATGAAAACGGTCTGCTAATGAGCAACGCAGTTAATTGCCGCGAGGGTGCGAACCATACCTCTAGACTAGAGAAAATAGTCGCCTCACTCCATAAAAAAACACGCGCCCTGTTCTGAAAATAAAATTAAATCATGTTATTCGATCCTTTCATTCAAGTATTTTTTTATTGCACTAAAATACACAATTTCAGTGTTAAGTAGGGCTAAGCCACTATTCAAACAGTGAGCGTTGTTTCCTCCACTGTTGGACACCGTTCGTCTAATGGTTCTGTCGTCGTCTATCCTATACAGCT
Organism: Chloroclysta siterata; assembly: GCA_932294275.1. Lineage (NCBI taxonomy): Eukaryota > Metazoa > Arthropoda > Insecta > Lepidoptera > Geometridae > Chloroclysta > Chloroclysta siterata. The sequence goes on from OW028590.1 coordinate 7,861,089, forward strand.
GTATGTCATAGTATAATAAAAAATAACTTGAAAGTTATGACTTTATGAGCCTAAAAAGGTCCGTAAATTAACTTGGGCCTAAATAAATAATATGTAATGTTGAGTATGAAATCACCATATCAAAACACAATTAGTTTTAGCAAGAATAGAAATTTTATTTGTTTTAGAGTTGAAACTAAGTACTTTATTTTAAATGAATTCATTTCGTATTTTTTCATTAGAGCACTTCCCTTATAGGTTTATGAAAAGTAAAATCTACAATTAGCGGCGGTATACTTTACAGGAGCATTTAAGCATGTTTAATAGGTTACATGATGTAAGGTGAGATTCTGAAAATATAAAATCACTGAATGTAGTTGTGAAAATCGCAAACAACCAAACGAAGAATAATGTTGCAAAGGTTCAGCTAAAATAATTCATTTTCTCAGGGTAGTTAGCTATTTAGTATTTGCCATTTAGCAAGTATTTAATCGCGTGGTGCACAGCGAGAAACATTGATGTATCGCACGCAGCTAATCGTAGATTTTTGTACCCGTAGCATGCCTGTAGTTTATTCGTAGCTCGTAGCTTAGTCGTAGCCCCGTAGCACGCCCGTAGCTTTTTCCGTACCACAAAGTTGAAATAAGTACTAAACATTATTTCACTACGCTTTTACTGACACTGATCCATCTATCATAATTTCTCTGTGGTACCGCAATACTATTCACTTTAGGGCTAGCTGAATACTGATAAGAACACAATGGCAATGGCGGTTGAAAGAAATTTCCAAATGAAAAATGAATTAAATAAATTAGTAGGGAGATAGGGATAGAAAACACTGTAGATGCTAGTCTAATATTATATGTGCAATGCTGCAGGTAGAGTAGGTATAACACCTGTCCTGTGTTGTCTGGAAGAGATCGCACTCAGCGATATGACCTATTGTAAGTCACTATTGAACTTGTTTGTTTTAGGTTTATTAAATGTCCTTGTGTTTGCAATGAAAAGTTATCGTCTATACAAGGTGTAAAAATACCACTCCCGAAAACTTCAGGGGGCTAAAAAACATAAATATGAATAACTTTTTCTAAGGAACCAACACTGTGAACGCGAAAAAAAAACAGCTGATTCATACAAAAGTTCAATACCTACCTGGCTAAAATGTATGAAACAGCTGTTTTTTTTTCGCGTTTACAGTGTTGGTTCCTTAGAAAAAGTTATTCATATTGATAGGTACTTTAGCCCCCAGAAGTTTTTAACACAAGTATGGGAACACCTTGTATATGTGAGTAGATACATAAGAATTCAACATTCTGTTCCTAAAGGAAGTATAGGCAAGGTATCTTTGAGGCCTTGTGCCAAGCCAAAGAAGAACTCTCACCATCACCTTAGCATCAGTCGATATCGATTTACCATTAGCTCCATTATATAAAAAAAACCTAGTACCTATTCCCACACCCCAGGAGCTATACCTACGATTTCCACAGGTATTTTTTTGACACAAGATACTGGTTCTCTCTCATTTTTACAGCGATTGCAAAACTCCCAACAAGAAACGATAATGACCGAGCAAAATGTTTACGTAAGAAATTGGCATCCTTGGTCATGTTTGGCAAATAAGCCCTGCGGCCGACAGACCCTGCGTGTGACAGGAAATCTAATAACCCTTGAACGAGTCCGACGTATAAATTCTTACTGAATCGCCTCGCTTGTCCCTTTTCAGGCTCCCATGTTAGGCCGCATTCACTGGGAAAGCAGAATACTAAAGCGGTCTAAAGGCACCGGTAAAAAAGATTGGTTACTAACAATACCTCAATACTCAATACATTTATTGCTTACACTTGGTTTAGTTTAGGTACATACCTACATTCATTGTTGTTAGGTGTTAGTCAGTATTACATAGACCCTGCATAGGGTATGGAAACATGGAGGCAGGCAAAGGTTTTAAATTTATATTCGTATAGTATTACCTTATTAACCTTATCCAAATGGTAATAGCGCGAAACACTGATTTTATTTAATAGATATTAGAGCGATTTCTATATGAGACATAAGTAACGATGTAAGTACCTATCTCGAATAAATAAAATAGGTAGGTACGAACGGTAGAAACGAAGCCGTAAGTTAGTTCCCTGTTCTTCTAGGTTTCTGTTGGTCGCGTGGAACTGGCACCTAGATTCACCTATAGCTTTATAACGTTTCAAAGTGATCCTTGAGAATCAACTGAAATTCAACCTTTTGAGTCGGATCTTTTATATTCGTATAAATAATTAATAAAAATAGATAATAACTCATTAATAAATAAATAGCTTCAGTGCTGAGTAAAAGAACAAGATCGGTGCATAACAATCGATGCTCGCAATGGTGCGAGAAATGCGAGGAATACCTACGAGGAATGCCTCCTTTTCATTGACTTTCGATACAAGTCGCCTTCTGTACGTAGTAGGTAGGTAGGTACTCTATGTTACTTATTTATATTATGTGGCCGGTTCGTACCTACAATAATAATTACCGACAGGCAGGCGGCGGCGATAACCTGCTTACTATGTAAAAGGGGATTCACTATGAGTTCTCGATTATGTACGCTGGTAGAATTCCTATAAAGGTTATCTTTACGGTATATTTTTCTGAGGTGCTTTGGGTCTTGAATGTTATTGGTAGAGGTACTTTTTTATCGTTATTACAACGGATAGGCTAACTGTAGTAACTTTTTGATGTAAATGATGGGAGCTTTGAGGCGATACTAATTCTATAATTATGATAATGGGCAAGTAAATGGTCCGTTACAGCCGACCTCAGTTTATCCTGCCTTGCTAAAACAAACACAGACAATGTTTTTTGAGATAGGTTCAGTTATTAAAAAAATAAAAATAAAGTATACCTACCTACCAGCCGACCGCTACATGCAATGTCTCACCTTGTGTAGGTAGGTTAGGTATAGGTACGTACATACATCCACGTCTAGGTATGCATGTGTACTATCTTGTGTACCTACCTACCTACATCCACCCGCACTAAAAATGTTGGTAGGCCTACATAGTAGATATTTATCCAGGGCTAGTAGGTACCTATATCTATTATTTATGTGGGCGAGCCACTTACACACTCGGTTCGTTTAGGTAGGTAGGTAGGTAGGTTAGGCACTCAGCTACGAACTTAGCTCCGAACCTAGTAGAACCTTTTATAGCTATGGAATTAAAACTAAAAAAACGCAAAATGTGTGGGGGAGTGCTTGGCAGCCACCCTATTTAGTAGGAAAATAGGTACCTACAAGAGGTATTAAGAGAGCGTTAGCGGCTGGATCTTCTGGAGAGCCTGTCGTCATTTTGTATGGTTGTTTCAGTGTTACTAGATCACTATATGAGTTTCCCCCCCAACTTTATTTCAAATGCCCCCGAAAATTAGCTTTTTGTGAAAAAAACCCCCAAAACACTTTTTATAGGAGAAAAAAAATCTCCCCCATCTCCCATTGGTTTAGCAATTGACATCACTGGCGCGTGCGTGGCTGTTTGGAGCTAGTGTAAACAAAATAAAGCTTTTGGTTACAAAACGATTCGACGAGTTCCGATTACAACCTCACGTGCAAACAAAGTTATCTTGCTTGCACCGACTCTTACAATGAATGAACAATTGAATTTAAGTAGGTACTTAGTATAGTATTGTTATGACGAGAATACACACGTTTATAGGTACACTAAAGTAGTGATGCGAATTTTTTTGATGAGATGCGAATTTAGCCAAAGTTTTTTTTACCCCCGAAAATCCCCCCAACAAACCTTTCCCCCCAAATCTCCCCCCAACGTCGAAAAAAACCCCCGAATTTGCAGGGAATCCCCCCCATCTGGTAACACTGGGTTGTTTGTATTCTGTGATCCTTGATACGTACAAGCGCCATCTACTCAATGGCTATATAACTAGATGATTGTAGGCAAGATCAAGACGACGGTATGAAGTTGGCAACAAATACCAAAGCTTGTCTTTTTCCACGAATATTTACTAGATGGCGATACGCGACACAAAAATTAGATTATATGAGTTCTTGTTATTTAAAATGTTTTTTCTATCTAAATCTCGATGCATAAATAATAATTTTGGCAATAAAAGAAATAAGTTTGACTGAAAAATGTTAATGTATAGCGCCACTAGCCACCGCCAGATGGCACGAGTGAGATTAACAAAACAGCTGAGTGAGTAGATGTCATTTAGCACGCGTGACGTCATTTCGTGTCAAACCAAATCGGATTGTAATTTTCCTACACTACTGTGCTAAAAAATATACCTACTATGGCAAATAATGCTTTCTATGGAGAAAACAGTGATGTTTCAGCGATACTTTTTGATTTAGACAACACGCTAATACAAACAAGAAAAGGCGATACAAGGGCTTGCAATAAGGTAAGTAAAAGTTCATTTCACCCTCAAAAAATTGTATTGACATTGCCACGGTCATGGATTTTCCTACGTCGTAGTACGGCGCGAAGTGCGCGCGCTGTCATGTCAAATCATCGTGGACTGGTTAACGCACGTTTTGAAAGCAATCGCAAGTTTCTTTCAAACTCATAGTTCTGGATTCGTTTTTCTAAAGAATCGTGTTTTTGCTTACTGTTCTCTGCGTGTAGGGCGCTCGCGTTCCAGCGCGAGATATAAATAGACATTTCATAGTTGGAGAACGTGAGCTCGCCGTCCGGATTTAGATATTTTGGAAGAGAACACTCTCTAATTATAAACGTGATGTAGATCGAGCGAGTCAGTCTATTGCGGTTCTCTGCGCTCAGTGGGGCGCTACCTATTGCGCTTTTCGATCGTGTACATTGATTTGTGATAATGGGTGACATACCGGAATCGATTAAAAAATGCTGCATGATCCTGAAGGCCGCGCAGAACGACACCGAAAAATTTGCGGCGCTCTTCATGGTGACCAAGCTAGTCAAAAGCAAGGATTGCAATGCTCAGGCCAAGAAAGCATTGTTTGAAGCTATTGGATTTCAATTTCTGAAGAGGCTGCTTACCAACTCCAATCCCGAAGATGACTGCCCACCTTCTGTTTACAAGTCGGTGGCCCTCTCTGTCCTCACAACATTTTGCAATGAACCTGAACTATCAACGCATCCAGACATGCTTGCTAACATACCTGTGTTTCTAGACATAGTGCAGACATCAGACAATGAAGACTATGATGATAACCTAATCATTGTCAGTGAAGCATACACATGCCTCCAATGTATTGCTGAACATGAAGCAGGTCAAAAAGCACTGATAGGAGTAGGTGCAATCACAAAGATGTCTGAGATTTACTCACACCAAAGCTTCCAAACCGATGAAGCTTTGAATATTCTTGTAAAGTTGACCAGCCGGTATGGACCCACTGCTTGGGGCAATGATCCCAAACCATTTCATGCGTTGGTTAATAAAATTTCTTTGGATTTTGCCACTGATCAGTCTGAAAGAAAATTTGAATTGGCTACCATATTAAGTGCGCTGCTATACAGCTGCAATAAAGCCTCTGTTGTACCAAGTGCAACAGAAGAAACATGGCCATTGAGTATCTACAAAGCTCTACATGACATCCTCACCAGCAAAATTGGCAAGAATCAAAGAGACCCTGCCATCAAACTAGCTGCTAATATTGCAGACCTCCTCGGCATTGAATGGACAATGAGTGATGAGGAAAATCCAAAGAAGTTTTTCTTGTTGTTGCTGCAGCTCTGTGCCATTGAAGTTAGAATGCAACTAGAAGACAGAAGCTTCAAACAAGCATTTGCTAACAGTGAATTGGTCACAGCTTGCTTCACTGTTCTTGAACTATCAGTTAACTACATGGCTACAGATCAGTTAGACTTGGAGCAGAAAGAAAAACAGTCTGTTTACACCAGCCTTAAGGGTGCCTTCAATGCTGTTGTCTCAATACTGACAAAAGTGTCCAATGACAAAAACAGAGACAAACTCCCTGATGCAGAGAAAGTGTTCATTTGTGCCATGGTCAGGGTCCTAGTTGCTTGGATTGCTCAAGAAACAACTGCCATGAGAGATCAAATCTATGCATTGCTGCCATACATATTTTCTCTTGCCAATGATTCCTTCCATGCATTTAGATCTAGAAAATTAGCTGAAAAAAATAAGTCTGATGGTGAATCGATGGACACAGACAACTCTCTTCTCGGACAACTAGATCTATTGCGTTTGATGTTGCCTGCCCTGTGTCATTTAGTGGTTGAAGATAAAGCTAGAGATATTGTCTTGAACCTAAAGCAAGAAGACATCCTGTATGAAGCTATGAACTTTCACTGGTCAATAGTTCACTACAAAAAGCCACTCATACCAAAATCAGAGAGAGGAAAACCAAGAACTCAACCGGAACCGGAACTAGACCCTCAGCTGTTGGAAGATATGAAGGACTCCAGGGCTGCTATGGTCAGTCTTTGCAATATTTTCATGAATCTCACAGTATTAGCCCCGAAAGTAGTGGAAAGCAGTATGCTGTTCAATACTTTACTGAAGTTCATATTCAACAACTTACCGGAGTTAAAGAATATCCCTGAAAACCTGGTGTTACATGGCCATCTCGCAGTACTGGGATTGTTGTTACTCAAGTCTCTAGCAAATAATGTGAAGAAGAATGACTTCTCAATATGCAGATACATTACATCCACCATTAGATTCCTATGGGATGCTTACAATATTGATGAATCAAATGACCCCACGGCATTAGTTGTTTCACTCTCCTACAAAGAGCACTGGAATGAGATTGCAGACTTATGGTTCCTGGGAATGCAAACAATGAGCGGTGTTCTTACCATTGTGCCCTGGATTTCGGAGTTTGCAATTGAGAGTGGATGGGCTGAAGGCATCACGGATATGCTTGTTAAAGTCAAGATTGGAACCTTGCCACCTAATGTAAAATCAGCTTTTGAGGACTTCCTCTGCAAATTAGTAGACGCTAATGAGAGCGTGATTCCCGTCCTCAAAAAAGCCGGAGCCCTTAAATGTTGCAGAAATCATCGACTTATGGATCTAGGCAAGAAACTGTTTGGTGATTAATTCGAATTTCCAATTTCCTCTGTATTTATCTCAGTTTAATATTGTAAGTAGGCATTTCTACTTATTTTTTCATTTTTATATTCCCCAACATTTTAACCAAAGGTACTTACTTAAAAGCTATTTTTAAAAGAATTTTGCTGTAAATAAGCTGTTTTCATTTTAATTAAGTGTGACTTCAAGATAACTTAATTTTTATACTAAACAGAAATTGATTCATTAAACTTTATTGTGACCAATGTTGTAGTTTTCTTTCAGAATAGGTACCTAGGTGATGATCTTAGCTAGCACTAAAAGCGCTTTGTAGGCGTAGACATGAGTAGGTAGAAGTCAGTTGATATTTAACGTAAAGTATAGCATTTATATGTCAGTTCATTTTCAAATATCTACCTAGTATTATTTTTTTTTGCATTTTACTGCTATGGAAGGTAAGAAAATACTTGAATTTAAAAAACTGACCAGTTCATTAGTTCCATCTTCATGGATCATGGATATGGGAAAGGTCGAATGTTTTCAGTTACGGTATCAGCTTTCAGGCGGGAAGCTGTGCCAAGCTTCAGGTGAGTGAACGCCTTACTCGGGACGATGACCCCTCGCTATTTGTAGCCACTTCCTTACCCACGTCAGGAAAACATTATCTAGCAGGCTACAAGATGTGAACTATGATAATATCACAGAATAAAATAATACCTACAAACTTGATAAAATTACTTTTCTGGCACCATATCAACATCTGACCCTGTATTCAATGAAAGTATGATGCATTAGTTGCTTTATTTCTTTCTACAACACCCACTCGGTCGAGTGTACGTAGGTAGGTACGGTACATGAAAATATGAAGATAATGCGAAAACTTTTAGGTATTTAGAATGATTCGTCCTCAAGACGTCATTATGATAGGTCACATTGATGCGGTGCTCGCCCACGCAAGCTATCAATCAGAAAGCTACACACACCACACATCATTAGACATCTGGCAGGTTCTGCAGTAGGTGAAAACTGAAAAATGCCTGACATGTGACCTAATCAGGTGTTCGGTAGATGGGCTCACGCTAAAGTTAAGCAAATATTAGTAGAGTCAATAACGCGGATTGGAAACGAAATACCTTTTAAAAAACTTTTGTAGGTATCACTGCTGAACAGGCATAATTTCCAGGAAGAACGACTTTGAGCACTCCATTATCGGCGTCTCGCGTTAGGTACATCTGTTCGTGGTCGCCATTCGAGAGCTTTATACCTCAGCGGTTGTAAGTGGTACGAGCTATATGGCATGCCCATTGTCACAGGGCCCAGATTCACCTAGCTTTAAGACGTTTCAAAGTGATCCTTGTGATTTTATTGAATAAATACCTTTTGACTTTACTTCAACTTGCTAAATTTTGACTATTTATTTACTTAGCTTGTCGAGATACTGCAGCAGCAGTACGGCCTCCCTCAAGATGAAGCAGTTGAAAGCGGTATAAAGTTTCTGCGTGCCTTCCGGGCTCGGCCGGACGATGAGACTTATATTTTGGACGAATGGCCAGCGCACTTGTGGCGTAACAGCCTACCCAAGAATTACAGACATATCGCCAGTAAGTATGAGCCTAATTATATCAGTTATTCCTTACGTAAATTTGAACTCACGAAATGTTCCTATTTGCGGGAAATCAATAGCTTACATAATAGAAGGCGGGTGAAATTGTATGAGTAGGTACTTGCCGACTTCCCAAACGATCGTTTACCGTTATACAACTCATTGGGGTAATTTAGCTAGAGATGTTAATACAAAAATATAGTATAATATTTTTGTATTGAATTAGCATAATAGAAGATCAATCAATAAAAATGATTAGGTATTATATCAAATTATTTAAAATTTTACAACTTAAATAAAAAACTTAATTTAATGTTTTCATAATGCAAAGAATCACTTAACTCCTCAGTTAACTGGTGCACACGGTTTAAACCACTATGGGTCAGCCGGCTGTCCCCTGCCATGTAAAGAGTTAATTGCATTTTTTAAAGGACCACACCATTCGTGACCATAACTTCCTTAAATACGAGTCAACACGACAGTCAAATTTCAAGTTTCATTGAGTCTGAGCAACGACCGTTTTTTATCCATGACAACATCCACTTTCCTGTTTTTAAAGATTTCAGGAAAAGACGACATCATTAAATTATAAATACCCTAGACTCTTAGTCTCGAGCGATTTACTCTTGGCAAATTCATTCTATGAATGGTCGGTGTTGAGGATAGACTACAAAGAACACTTCTCTGCATATTTATAATTACTTTCATGACGAGTGACTAAACTCTTAATGTGTTTAGGACAAACTGGCCACGGTCCCCACCATCCACGCTCTGCTAACAAACTTCGTAGAAATAGTATTTAATGGACTTGGCAGTATGCCTAGGAAGCTCATGCACCAACAAAATTGCCGTCGCATTTGCTGTATAACGATGACTGTTATAAACACTCGACTCTAATGTTGCATCACACCACATAAAACTACATACTAAACGAAAAAAAAAATTTTAAAAAAAAACTGCGATAGAAAACATTGTGAAGAAACCATTTAGGCATTTAGTATTCTAATAGAAGCCATGGGCTTGCAACCTGTCACTTTTTTTTTATACAACTAGCTGGCGGTACAAGCCGATGGCCCACCTAATGTTAAGTGGTAACCATCACCTATAACAAAGCAGTCACGCATGATAGGAACGTGCCCTACGATGCACTGCCCTGCGTCTATCAACTTGAGGCATACAGATGTTAAGCCTCATGTGCCTGTAATTACACCGGCAACCACACTCTTCAAACCGAAACACAGCAACGCTGCTTGGCGAAAGGCGTGGTGGTAGTACTTCCCCGGACGAGCCCTTCACAAAGAGCTCTACTACTCTACTACACATATACAAACTTCTGCAAATGGTGTGTTTGACCAAATGTACTATTTGGACGTACCTCTGACTGCCCCCTAGACATCGTCAAATCATATTGAGTTGACCATGATAATAAGAGATCAGAGGGGATATTTACCGTCTGTTTCTGTATATTTTCTTTGTAAACAAGTAAACCGAAAGACAGAAATTGAGTGGGTGTTTTTGAAATTTATGAGCAGCTGAATTTTCTTTTCCACAATGAAAATATTAATCTAAATGTCTTCCTCGACCCTCGAACCTCGGCTACAACTAGCATTCAACCTCTATTTATGTTATACTAGCGGCCTGTCCCAGCTTCGCATGGGTGGTCATAAATTTTTTGAACATTTTAGACTAAACTAAAACCGTGGGTTCGATTCGTGAACCGAGCCTCGCGTCTACTTATTTCATACATTTGCACACGCTTCTCCTTGAGTGAGTGAAATCGCACCCCGCGCGTGACCAGTGGACCCGTTAACATTTTTAATTTCGTCATATCTTTTGAATGGAATGTCCGATTTGAAAAATTTAAGAAGTAATCTATAGATATTGAAACCGTCTTAATTATGAAATTATTTATTTGGATAAGGATTAATACCAAGATACAAATAAAGACCCTTTTCTAGCGGAGGCATTTCAATAATTTTTTTATAATAAAAGAACACTTATTGTGACATAACTATAATAGTTAGACATATGCTGTCGCGACATTTTTTGTAGATGATGACGTGTTCTACAAAATCGTAGTACATTATTTTGTTCTATCTTCAATAGTTTTCGCAGCGCACGCGATGTAAGGTTTTTGTTTTCCACCTTGGGTTACATTATTGAAGTTTTAGTAAGGATCCCTGATTTTTTTGAAAATATAATATAGCCTATGTTACTCAGGGATAATGTAGCATTCTAATGGTGAAAGAATTTTCGAAATCGGACCAGTAGTTTTTGAGCCTATTCGTTACATACAAAAATACAAATGTTTCCTCTTTATAATATTAGTGTAGATTATAAGGTAAACAACTTCTAAATAGAACATGACATGTCTTTCCAGAATATTCGTTGGCCTTTCAGTAATAGCATTATTTTAAGAGTAGTAGAGCTTTTGTGAAGGGCTTCGTGCGGGGAAGTACTACCAGCATGCTTATTTTTACCGCCAAACAGCGTTTCTGCGTTGGGGTATGAAGGATATGGTTGACGGTCAATTTACAGGCACATCATGAGGCCTGACGTCATAATCTGTATGCCTGAATTTGATAGACACAGGGCAATGCATCGTAGGACACGTTCATATCGTGCTTGACTTGCGGGAAATGTCTTAGGTGATGGTTACCACTTACCCCCAGGTAGGCCAAGCAGATGGCCATCCTTCAACTAGTAGTATAAATAAAATCTTATTCTGTTTCAGAAAATATATCTACTGAATGGATAAAGTTGAGATTTCAATGTTTGACTTTAACAAATGATGTGATACATCTGTTGGAATCGTTGCGGTATGTTGGTTGAATTTTATTGAAGTAGTTTTATATGTGTTATGAAGAAATATTTATTAATCATCTCTCAGTTGATAAACTATATTTCTCCATAATTTTATAATAATTATTGTATTAGGCAATTATAATGTGGAATACAATTTCATTAAATTACATATTATTATTCTTTATGTTAATTACAAAGGAACTAAGGCCGCGGCCACACTGGTAAACCGACTGTGACGCTACGTCACAGTCGCTACTACGGCAACGATGGCGTAACGATTCCGCTGAAACAAACTTCTGTACTTACAAATAATCATGCCGGCCGCACGAGTGCGAAGTATTTGTGTATGGGGCGTTGCGTTCGCTTTGTCGTTGCCAATCGCCAGTGGGACTGCAGCCTTAAAGTCTCATTTAAATTTTGCGTTACTTGTTCTACGATCAGTGTAGTGCCACAAACATGGCACTTTCATAATTTTAGTTATAAACAGGTACATAAACAAAGTTATATAAACGGTTTTATATGATCGCTTGTTTGAAATGTTTGCTCTTAAATTATTTATTCCTGAAATGTTGATCTTAGAACAAGTACCTATCGATTTTTATTTTGTGCATGGTGTTATGTGGTACACGAAATTATTATTTTTATTTGTACTTTCATCACATTGAGTAATTTGAATCAACAGCAACTGACACTACTGGTATCATTCATTTAGTGTTAGTACTCGTTAGTAGTAATATTTATTTCATTGGTCAATGCATGCCACATAATACTATGGATATACGGATTTATGGTACCATTGAAAAGTCTGCACCAAAACTTTGTAAAGGCATGTATTCTTACGAGATAGAAGATATTGAAACTTAATATTTTAAGTTTAAATTATAAAATTATGACAATACTGCCTTTGCAAATGTATTGGGCTTGCTTTCCGCGCATGTTGCTAATAAATGACTTGTTTTTCAACAGTTCAGTTGTTACTCATCGAGTGACATAACTCGGGGCGCGCACCGCGTGCGCATCACTTAGGTTTGAATTGTATATGTAAAATAGGAGGGAGTACACGTGGAAGGTAATACCGTTACCTTAGACAATTCAAAAATTATGAAGACCGTTCAAAAACCAACCCCGAACGTTGTTGAAACACTTTTCTTGTAATCTTATCTCCTAAGTTATTAGAAATCGGTAACAGAAACGTCTTCATGGTTCCTACTATAACTAACAATAGTGCTATGTTGATCCCACTCATTTCCACATATTCCTGACATAAACTCAACACGGCACTACCTTAGCTATAAGTTCTGTTTCATGTCCAATTTATGAAAATAATTTGAACGTGGAAATTACGAAAATTGTTTTGCACTAACTACAACGGTTACTTTCCGAAGCTCACGAGTAAAGAACTATTACATAATGCATGATTCTGAAGTCTATCGTATCGTATAGTGCAAAACTGTTTGGATATGCCTGTATCGTGTGCTGAGTTACAGCATTATTTGGAGCGGGGTCTAAAGCAAAGCTGCTCGATAAATGGCACAGGGAGGATTACCTTCTCGGTTTGATCACGAACGGGCCGTCGCGCGCCCAGTGGCAGAAGATTGAGAAGCTCAAGCTTCGCAAATACTTCGATTGCGTGCTGGTGTCGGGAGATCTGCCGTGGGAGAAGCCAGACCAGCATATCTTCCTTGAAGCCTGCAAGCTGCTCAGTGTCGAGCCAAGGATGTGCATCATGGTTGGAGATAAGCTGGAAACTGATATAAGGGTAAGCTAAGCTTCTTATACTACCTTTCTAAAAACACTATAAATATCAAGAGTACTTATAAGCAAAAAAGACGTCGGACCTGGTAGATAATGAAAGGATCGGGATGATAAGTTTCTGGAATGGTCTGCATTCGTCGAGCTTTAAATGTAGATCTACTTTTCTCTTTGGTGCCTTCTTTAAAACCTGTAGACACTTAGGGGTACCTATAGGATCCATGTTGGAACTCTGAGAGCTGATTTCACCATGCTCTGTTAGATTAACAAAGGATTAAAGGGCCGCTAAGGCCCAGTTTCACGATGCTCTGTTAGTTACTAATCAAGGATTAACAGGCCGTTAAATCTAACCTAAGATGTCAAACGCGTACATTTTGTCATTTTTAACGGCCGTTTAATCCTTTGTTAATCTAACAGAGCATGGTGAAACCGGCCCTAAATATGTCAAAATGTACGCGTTTGACATCTAAGGTTAGATTTAACGGCCTGTTAATCCTTATTAGTAACTAACAGAGCATGGTGAAATTAGCTCTTACTTTTCTACAATAGGAGGCAAGCTGTTTTTAACATGAAATTAAATAATTATTAAATTATCGCACTAAATGTTTCGTTTCATTTTACAAGTCACTTTATTACCTTCGTTTTTTCTTTTTTGTTCCAGGGGGGTAAGGATGCTGAACTAGGAGGCACCGTGTGGATTCCTCTCCAGCCTGACGAAGAGTCATCAGATTTACCTGACTTTACTATTGACAATGTTACGGAATTGCCAGAGGTTCTGCCTAACTCTCCAAAACTGAAGAGATCCGCACATCCAGTCAACAAATGTTGACAAAGACATAAAAGTAAAATTTGAATCTGCGGAGGTGGTGACATTAGTTAGAGCGGAGAAAAATTTACCATTTTAAAGGGTTTTTATATTGGACTTGGTGTTTAAATCCTCGAATAATAAGGTAGGTAGGATACTTGCGTGGGACACTTGGCATCCATTAGATCAATCTAATATTTATTCATGTATTAGGTACTAGCCAGGTCAACAATGGCGTCACATAAACATGCCACGTCACATAATGCGATTAACATTGTTATTGTATAAGTCAATTATTTTTGGACAAATCTATGTTTGAGCAGGTCGAAGATTAAGGTTAAATGGTTGAAAGGTAGGAACTAGGTACTAACACCTAGATAGTTATAGATAATGCTATTTTTCTATTGAGCAGTATTGTATAAGTACAAATCTTTGTTTTACGTACAAAATAATTTATGCTTTGTTCGTTTTTATTAGGTAAAGAACACTCCTTTAGGTTGCCTTGAGGCTCATATTTCACAACAAAGCATAGGTTTGAATTGAGACTCCTAGATATATTTTTTGACAGTGTCTCATGGACAATAGTCAAACAGACTATACTTATGTAGATATAAATTCTAACATGCAATTGCAGAGGCTACGTGCAGCTGCCCCGCGCTCGATTCGTCCGTGGCAAACTCACGATATTTTCACAAAAACTAATTTTAGCCCATTAGATGACTGATTCGCAAACTTTACACTGTTCGCATAAGAGCTGATTTCACCATGGTGTGTTAGTTTAACAAAGGATTAAAGGGCCGTTAAATATGTCAAAATGTACGCGTTGACATCTAAGGTTAGATTTAACGGCCTGTTAATCCTTGATTATTAACTAACAGAGCATGGTGAAAGCAGCCCTAAGTCGTACTGACAACCTCTTTCACATCAAAAAAACTGACCGAGATCCTCTGTCCGCGGCAGCAACGTTAGACTTTACTTTTATCATAGTAGGTAAAAGTAAACGATAAAAACAGATCTGTATCGTCAGCTATGTTATTATGTTTGAGTTGGATAGGTTTGTTGTTTTATTTTGATTAAATTTTTGACGTAGTTACCTAAGCAAAATATTGAAACTTGAATATGTCTAAGCATAGTTGTGAATTTTTGTATAATTGTGGAACTTCACATCGCTATTCGTGTTCGCGTATTCGTCGTATTTTCCCAAATACGACGACGTGTAGTGACCCTATTCGCCTATATTGGCTTATTTTTCACGAAATAAACTAATACGCAAATACACGAGCATTAAAAACGCGAATACCGTATAGCGATGTGAAGTACCACCATGAGGATATCTTAATTTGGTTGTAATTTTAATGACATCTCCTATAGACTGTACTAAATGTGATATTGATAGATAGTCAATTTAACTTTCGAATCTTCTTGTCTTGTTGAACTATTTATTTAAGGAGACTCAAATATTATATTTTAGTGTGTAAGTGCATGCTTTCCTACCATAATGGGTTCTTAAAAGTTAGTAGGTATCCTACATTTGTAGATATGGGTATATTAATATGAGCAGTAGATGTAAAAAAATTAAAAGCAGTGAAAGGATAGATGCTACAAAATAATTGCATAAAATATATAAAATTATAGATGGGCATACTCAGTGGCGTAGCGTGCCTTGGCGGGGCCCCGTATAAAAATTTGTTTGGGGGCTCTTATGGAGGGTAAAGATTTTTCACTAAAGACAAAAAAATGTTTGCATAAAATTAAAAGAAATATTTATGCATCATAATTTCTTTTTTTGACTTTTGTCATTTCTGAAATATAAAAACATTTGGGAAGTTTTTATTAGTTTTTGCTTACGCGCACGACGGGGGCCCCGTATAATTGTTACGGCTGATACGGCGGTAGCTACGCCCCTGGGTATACTGTAATGCCTTACCTTGTATGAAAAGGTACTTAAACAAAAGCTCTTATTCTTGTTAAGCTGCTGAGATAGTTCCTTATATTGCCCTCACTAAGAAGCTATCATATTTTTTCACTATTCAGTGGCCAATTGTAGATTAGGCAGTGATTTATTTTAATAAAACATTATTTTTGTATAATTGTTTAATTTCGTCCTATATTAAATCTACAGTTTCCTAATATTGGTTCACTAATATTTACATATTTAAAAATATGACTACGCAGTTCTTAACATCTTAGCTTCTCTCTTTTCTTGTAATGCCTTCTTTTGATCTTCAACTATATTTTTCCGCTCTTGCAAGAACTCGCCATATTCCTGTAAAGAGAACTTACATTATTGGCATCAGCAACTTGTGATCCTTAGGGCCGGTTTCACCATGCTCAGTTAGATTAAGGCGAAGACAAGAGCTAATGTGGCTCTCGCTCGCACGTTTCGACATATTGAAAGATATAAAATCACTAAACTCGTTTTCGAAAAATCGCAATCAACCATTTTGTGTGCAATCACATTGCACACAGTTTAGTAAAAAAATCATTTTGATCGATACAAGTTTTCCTACTTAAAAGTTTGCTAATGTACGAAAACTAGAAAGGCAAACTTTTGAGTAGGAAAACATGTACAGATCAAAATGAAATTTTTACTAAACTGTGTGCAATGTGATTGCACACAAAATGGTTGATTGCGATGTGTCGAAAATGAGTTTAGTTATTTTATATCTTTCAACATGTCGAAACGTGCGAGCGAGAAGTTGTTTGATAGTTGTCAGCCCCTTAACAAAGGATTATAGGGCCGTTAAATATGTCAAAATGTACGCGTTTGACAGCTAAGGTTAGATTTAACGGTCTTTTAATCCTTGATTAGTAACCAACAGAGCATGGTGAAACTGGGCCTTAGAAGTTAATGATAATATTTTTTTAAGTTATCTTTTTGTAGCAATGTTAAATAGTCCAATTGAATCCAGGATACAAGTAAAGTTTTAAGATTTACCTTGGCATCTAATTCCTTCACAACTTCAATGCCACAAGTTCTTGCAGTGGCTATCAACATTGTACATATTTCCTTCAGAGATTTCCACTCAAGTGGAGGATCTTGCTGCTTTATCTTGGCAATTTCATATAAATGCTTCAAAGTAATTTTGCCACTGATCTCTCTCACTGGAAGTTTACAAAAGAAATTGGTTAGTACAGTCATTTTGTGTCGAGACATGAATGTTTCAACTACAAAATCCACTTAACTATTCTACAACCTACAGCTAGAGCATGCCTGTTTTTGTATGCACGGAACTGGCACCAATATTCATCTAGTTTACAAGACATTGATCCTTGAATTTCTAAATATAGGATGAAAGGTTATTATTATAAAAAAAAAATATTTCAAAATTTGTTAGATAATAAATTTAGCATAACCTAAAGTATTAGTGTAGGACAGAGATGGTGAACCAATGGCATAATATTTTGGGCACACCATGGATCGAAACAGTTTGCATTTTTACTTCAAACTAGGTATCCGCTAAAATGAATTATTGAGAGTGAGCTCTTTTTTTTTTTTTTAATAAGGGCTTGTTGTTTTAAAAATGTTTGCCAGCCCTGGTGTATGATGTGGATCCCTTGAAGATAAAAGATTTGAAACATAGTATGAATAGTGTGAATAAAGTTTGCAGCTTACCAGGTTCCATAGCACCACGGCTGATACCAGCGGCTTGCTTTAGGAAGTAAGATGCAGGTGGCTGATGAATAGTCAGTTGATAAGATCGATCAGAGTTTAGTTTAACACGAGTCGGTAGAGGAACACCTTGCTTTATGTTCGATGTTTTTTCATTGAAGTCTTTGCAAAAAGCTTGTATGTTGATGTTACGCTAAAAACAAAAGTTTAAGTCAGTTTCATAACCCAAATCTCAACACTATGCTGTGACTGGCCATACAGCTCAGCCTTTTTAACTGTATGTTGGGTTAGGTCCCTACCTATTCAATCCACACCCAGGACCAACATTTATGTTTTTCTGTGTCTTACATTGTATTTTATGGTCTTGTGGTAGTAACAGACCTATTCAGCTCCGCACAAATTCTTACAATATCTTTCCTGTGGGTAAATTCGACTAATCTGTGAGGATGTTAAATAGAAGCATGAGTGAAATAGTTGCACCTTACGCTGTTTATATCATCTAAAATAGGTGAAACGGTCTGTTTGATTTTATCTGGTTCCCGTAAGCTTTGCTTAGTTAGATAAGAGTTTTACGTAGGCAGAGAAGTTTACCTGACCCAGCATAGGGCCCAAAGGTGGACCAGCCGCAGCCATTCCAGCGGGTATATTTGTTCTCAACTTTGATGAGTGGTCTATTTTATCTGCCACCTTTTTCATAGACTTCAACCGGGCTACAGATTTAGACATTTTACGGCAATTTCAAAATCAATGTTATTGTAAAATATGTTTCAGAAAATTTGGAATGGAACGGTGTAACTAATGGAAGCAGCAACAGACCAGCAGCCAGCAGGAGATAGTATATTTCAGATAAAACAAAGTACTCTGTGATAGTATATCATAGATTTATCTAAGTAGTATATCAATAGAAGAGAGAAGGGACAATTCGCTCGGGACAAGCGAGCGAGGGATAGATAGACAGCCTTATATCAAAAATCTATGTAGACAGCTGAGCTGCCTTCTCTGTCTGTCCCGACCGTCAGTCAATCAGTTAGTGTCAATGTCAATTAAAATCTGTGTACGCTTAAAGGGCGCTACTCACACACCTGCCGCAGGGGCAATCTAGGGTGTAGGAGTGGGGATGACCCTTAATTGCATCCTTAATTGTGATGTGTGTAGGCATGCAGGGGCAATTTGGAGGATTGGCCCTGCGGCAGGGCGGCAGGGGCGCGAGACCATCCTTGATCCCTAAGTCGTCCCTGCCGTCGCTGCGTGTGTAGCGCGAATGGGGCAATTTCTCTTGAGATTGATATGATACAACTAAATTCCAAATCCTCGTAGGTTTGTCCACTGGCCAAAAACTGAAGCGTAGCAATTAATCGTTCTCTAGCGCTTACGGCATTCCGCATCAATGTATTTTTTTTTTCTATAAATGGTGCCACCATTGCAAGAAGCTCTTCAAAAGAGTCAAAATCCATCCGTAAAAAGTTATTGAAGTCATCTACTTCCAGTTCTTTTATAATATTCATGTGGCATAACTCATTTCTTTTCAGTAGCCATTTCTTCACCCAGTATCTCCTTTTCCTTTTTTTTTTGAGGTAGCACCACAGAAAGCGCCAAGGCTACTCCAATCTTTTGATTGGTCGATAATACGGGTGCCATTCTCAATACGTGTGCTCAGCTCAGTTTACTCGGAAACACTGCACGGCAGGCAAGTGTGTAGAGATACTCCCGATATAGCCACAACCGCCATGCACCCTAGATTGCCCCTGCGGCAGGTGTGTGAGTAGCGCCCTTTACGATTCGAATGTGTACGGACCGGGGACGAGTGCGACGCAGGAACGATGTCATCACTCGCGATGCGAAGTGATCTTAATAATAATCCATATTTCTGCTACGGATTTTAGATACGGATTTTTCACCACTGCAAACGTGGACACCTCGGACTCCTTCAGGTTAAGCCTTTTTTGTTTGGAGATTCGACAATTCTATCGGACGTGCTGACAACCACGAGTCTCTATACAAAAAAGGCCTGACGTTACGAGAA
This sequence comes from Chloroclysta siterata, assembly GCA_932294275.1. Classification (NCBI taxonomy): domain Eukaryota; kingdom Metazoa; phylum Arthropoda; class Insecta; order Lepidoptera; family Geometridae; genus Chloroclysta; species Chloroclysta siterata. Next base: position 7,880,677 of record OW028590.1, read on the forward strand.
ACGAAATTCGAAATAAAGTAAACAAAATTAGGACTTGGGGTACGAGCTTACCCTTACTTTTACCCTTGGCACAGATAAGAGAATACTTTTTTCTTTGAGTAGTAAGTTCGAGGACTCACCTGACTTTTCTCAATGTTGCAGTGACGAAAACCAGTTACGAGCTATCAAGAGGCCATCGCTAGCCAATCTAGCCATCATTGCCACTTACCGAAAGGATGAAAGCTTGGGGTAAAGCCAAATAACTCGAAGGTTCACGAAGTATTTTTGATTCTTACCCGCATTTGCCTTATCATGACGGATTCTAGTTTTATATGACATTTACACTGTCCGATGATGATGATTCATTCATTTCATGTCACGGTTGTCAATGGCTGAATTGGCCAATGTCATGTCATCAAACAAGAAAAATTTACATACCTACCTTGTAATTTTTTAATAATTTTGTATCATTTTGATCTACCTATTTCATTTCTTTAGAGTAAAGAAAGCTATGTAAAGTGTAAACAATTTTGCCAAACCCTCTCAGTATTTTATTTGGCCATACACTTTTTACTATCTGGTGTTTTAGCTTAGTGTATTGTTTCATGAAGAATGTATGTATTAAGACCGTAAATAGTTTTCTGACTACCTATTTATTAGTGCACGATGTGGTCGTTTTTCTCTCGAGATCCAACAAAAGACTTCCCCTATGAAGTGGGTGATCCAGTGCCTGGCCTAGAAGACAAAAGTGTTTGGACTTTACACAAAGGAAAGAAGAGAGGAACCCAAGATGAAGTCTCAATATTCTTATTTGATGTTCAGAAGAGTTCAGAGACTTTATTTGATATCGCAAAGGCTTCATTGAAGAGACTTAAGACTATGAGACACCCCAGCCTTTTACATTATTTAGATAGCTGTGAAACTGATAAATTTTTATATGTAGCTACAGAGTATGTAGAACCTTTAGCATGTCACATATTGGATATGAAATTAGAAGGACAACAGAAGGATCTTTTCCTTGCCTGGGGCATATTCCAGATAACTGTAAGTATTATTTATTACCTACATGAGAAATTACAGGCACATTAAGCTTTGTACCAGGGGGTCTAGACAAGGTCCAATGTATTATAAATGTTTACTGAACATGATTGTATGCCTCAAGTTCATGGATGCACTGCATTGTAGGGCACATTCCTAACATTTGCTACATGCAGAGCAATTATTTTTATAGGTGATGGTTACTACTTAAAATCAGCTGGACCAACAGATTGTTCCATCAGCTAGTTATATTAAAAAGATATTGTTGTAAACAACTATAAACATCAATATTTTCCTACTATGAATTTCCTAAAGATGAGTATAATTTTCAGAGAGCATTATCATTCCTAAATAATGACGGAAACATGAGGCACAACAATGTGTGTTTGTATTCCGTATTTGTCACACATGCTGGAGAATGGAAACTAGGTGGCTTTGAATTCCTCAATTCCCAAGGGCAGGAAACCGGCAACCCTATTCCTATCAAAATTCTTCCAGCTTTAGAAATCTATGATCCACCAGAAAAGAAAGACCCTGCGAAGTTAAAAGCTGTTACAAAATGGTAAGACTTTATTACAAGAATGTACTACAGTACAAAGTACATACATACTAGGTTTATTAAGATGACACTGCTATGCATACATCCATTGTATTTATCTTGTCTGAATAAGCTAATTTTTACTAGCTTTACATCTATGTGTGTTGTGATTGAACAGACAGACAGTATAATTTAATCTAGGACAATGCTTCCTTTATTAGTTCACATCAATTTAAACTCAAATAGGTACTTCAACTCTTATGTTAGATAAGAATTTTATGAAGTAGGTGACTCATTTAAACTAAAATCATTTAAACTCTGAATAGATAAGAGACCTACTGATAGTTTTTATAGAAATTGTAATAAAAAGTCTTTAATGTACAATAGTATCTTATGTGACATTTATTTTCTAGTTCATCAGATATTTGGGGCTTAGGCTGCCTCATTTGGGAGGCATTCAATGGCCCCCTTAAGACTCAGCCTGCACTTAAAACAGTGGACAATATACCTAAGCAGCTAAGCACATTGTACTATGAACTGGTTAGTGCCAATCCGGCTTCACGGCCAAACCCTGCAGATATCATCACAAGGTGTGTAAATCGTTTTTATAGTATTTGACAGCCTTCACAGCTCAGTTGGTAGTAGCTCTGCCTTCTGCGCCGTAGGCCGTGGGTTCGATCCCCACCGAGAACAAACATTTGTGTGATGAACATAGATGTTTGTTCTCTGTCTGGGTGTTATATAATATTATAAGTATGTATTTACAAAAAAAAAGTATATAAGTAGTATATCAGCTATCTGGTTCCCATATCACAAGCTTTGGCTTAGTTTGGGGCGAGATAGTGCTGTGTGGAATGTCCACCAATATATTCACCAATATATTTAGTATATTTTAAGACCCTAATATTCATTCATTTAACTAAACAGCACATGCAATCAATAATTTTAAATTAAGAACTAAATTAAAAATAAAAAAAAACTATAGTGTGTCATGTAAAAATATGTGCCTTATTATCTACATGATAAAAACATACAAATTATGAAACAGTCACTTCTTGTGGTCATTCAACCCTGGCATCAGCTAATTTTACCCTATACCGAATAATTACTGCTATTACCTGGAACTTGATTTAAGATGAAGCCCAATTTTTTTGTGCTGATGAATAATAAGAATTATGAAAAAAAGAATACACAAGAAATGCATGGTCATGATGGATGCTGACTTAGCTCCAGGTTTCCTCACGATGTTGTCCTCTCCTACTTGCTGTATCATACCATCAATTTCAGGTGTCGCAAATTGGGTGGTTACTTCAAAAATGATCTTATAGACACCATGTTGTTCCTTGAAGAGATCCAGATCAAGGACAAAGCTGAGAAGGGCAAGTTCTTCTCAACTCTGAGCGCGTTCTTAGACAGCTTTCCCGAGGCAGTTTGTATTCACAAGATACTGCCGCAGCTTATGACAGCATACCATTATGGAGATGCGGGCTCTGCTATTCTCGCGCCCTTGTTCAAGGTAAGTTATCTGTGAATGAGTTCATCCGAAAAAGTATTATACCACCGAACCCAGAACTTCTTATTAAGTACCTAATTGTATAATAGAAGGCATTTGAGTTAGTAGTGGACACCAACTTCACCAATGTTTTATCACTTAATTTTTTTAAATAAAGCTAATTGTACCAAAGGGATTTTCACCATGAAAAAGTTGAACCACATTCTTGAAATTGTAATGTTATGTTCACAGTTAGGAAAACTATTAGAAGAAACCGAGTACCAGAAGCAAATCGTTCCGTGCGTGGTGAAACTGTTCGCATCGAACGATAGGACAACCCGATCGCGGCTACTACAGCAGCTGGATCAGTTTATTATGCATCTGCATAATAACACTGTAAGTATTCCAACTTCTATTATATTCTTGTATTTTTTATTAATTGTATTTACGTGTGGCATAAATAAATGGCTTTGTATTGTTATTGTATTGTAATCATTCTGTTTTGTGAAACGATATTTTAATAACTTCATTACTCTTATGATATCTGCCATGCCTGTGGATTACCTACAGTCTTGTCCTTATTCCATTCTCAAATACTACTAGCCAATGTTTCGTACTAGATTACATTTATATGGATGTAAGTTAAAACCAAGAGCTAATGCGAGAGGTACATTAGCTTTTGTCTTCGCCTTACGTGACATGTAATAATTTATTCTACCACGCGAGCGATGCCACAAGCTCAAAATATATTATCAGCAAACAAAATATTTTTTTTTTTTTTATACAACCAGCTGATGGAACAAGCAGATGGCCCACCTGATGTTAAGTGGTAACCATCACCTATAACAAAGCATTGCCTCGTAAGTCACGCACCATAGGAACGTGCCCTACGATGCACTGCCCTGCGTCCATCAGCTTGAGGCATACAGATGTTAAGCCTCATGTGCCTGTAATTACACCGGCAACCACAACTATATAAAATAACTATAGAAAACATAACATCAAGAAATAAAAAGTTCTAAGACATTTTCTGGCAATGACAAACTTTCTTCTACATAGTAAGTAGTGGTATGAGCTCTAATTTAATGGTGGGACCAGATGGAAAAATATACCAAACACTCCAAACTCCATTTTAATAATTACAGGTGAATGACCAGATATTCCCTCAAGTGGTGCATGGGTTTCTGGACACAAACGCCATAATCCGGGAGCAGACTGTCAAATCAATAGTCCATCTCGCGCCTAAGCTCAACTACAACAATCTCAACGTGGAGGTGCTCAAACACTTTGCCAGATTACAGTCTAAAGACGACCAGGGAGGCATCAGGTTAGAACAGTCAACGGGACAACAGTCTCGAAATAAATAAGTAGCAGTCTCAATATTAATTAATATAAACGAAATTGGCGACGACGTTGAGCACATCAATTCAGGTCAAGTGCTACTCAAGCGTACGTTGTGCGTATGGTACATTGGTACGTAATGGTTACTTGACATTGATTAGTCGATGTTTTATTAACTAGGTACCTACCTTCTTTTTATACAGGGTGTCGGGTACATAGTGAATTACTTAGCAAGTGCCTTTGAAAGATCAAAGCTGAACAGAAGAAAAAATCATTGAGATTTTATTAAGAATACAGAAAACTCTGATCTTGTTTACATTTTTGGCACCCAATGTTTGACCAATCATATACAAGGTGTTCCAATACTTGTATATAAAAACTTCAGGTGGCTATTAGTACCCATCAATAAGACTAACTTTTTCAAAACAAAAGTTCAATACCTACCTGGCTAAAATGTATGAAACAGCTTTTTCTTCGCGTTCACAGTGTTGTTTCCTTAGAAAAAGTTATTCATATTGATGGGTACTTTAGCCCCCTGAAGTTTTTAAATACAAGTATTGGAACACCTGAGGACGATCTGAGTTTACATCCGATTGGTGTTTAAATTTTTCATGAAAATAATTGGGACATTGAGGACTGCTCAATATCACCGTTTTAGAAATTAAAAAAAATGCCGTTAATAGCACCTATGGTAAAAAAAATATTTATGAAGAATGGATTTCAATATTAAAATTGAATATTCTATTCCAGAACGAACACAACAGTCTGCCTTGGCAAGATAGCAGCACATCTTCATCCACAAATCCGACAGAAGGTTCTAGTATCAGCGTTTGTCCGAGCCACGCGTGACGGGTTCCCGCCGGCGAGGCAAGCCGGCGTACTGGCGCTCGCTGCGACCCAACAGTACTTCCTACTGGCTGAAGTTGCTAACAGGATACTGCCGGCGTTGTGTCCACTCACTGCCGATCCAGAGAAACAGGTACCATAATAATTAATTGATTTGAATTTGTGGCGTCAAAATAAAGATCAAACATGTTGCTTCTTCTTGTCGTGTCACTAGTTTCTTTCGAAACAGTGTGGTGAAAGTATTTTAAGTGCGCCTCAAGAGGCTCCTTTCGAGCACTTGACACATGTTATAGAACTTTTTAGGTTCTATGGCATGCCGCTTTCCTCACGATGTTTTCCTTCACCGTTTGAGAGTACTGGCACTGTGCACATAAATTATTGAACAGAAAAACTCATTGCTGCACGACCGGTTTCAAACCCATGACCTTAGGATCGGAAGGCGGGGCCGCCACCACTAGACCACCAGTGCTCAAAGTGATCCTTGTGATTGTACTGAATAAAGACCGTTTTGATTTTGATTTGATTTTGTAGTGCTGTGTGGAACGACCACCAACACCAATATCTTATTTATATATATACCATCTGAGCTATAAGGTTTTCCGGAACTAGTCGCAACATTAACAAATAAATTCCTAAAGTAACTATAATTACTTACACATACTAGCACAATACATGACGCCAATTAGGTACATACAACCCCTACAAATTCACTTTCGCTACTAGGTTCGCTAAAGTCACCAGGGCCGATGTGCGCATTCACATACTAAGCAGGTTTCTCGTACCGGCTAACCAGCCTGAAAGTTGGGCCCACCCGGTTTTCCCTCATTTTTTTTAGTATTTTACTCAGTATTTTACTCTTCAGCGATCGTTGCTCAAAACTTGTTAAGTTAGCAGTAGATTGAAAATGTACGGTGTTGCTAAAAAATAAAAACTTTTATTATTTTTAAAATTCTGAAACTTGCAATACTACTTTGCTAACAGAACAAGAAGACGGCCCAACTGATGTTAAGTTGTACCCATCAAAGCAAGGCACGATCAAACACTGACGTGCATGAACGTCCATCAACTTGAGGCATGTCTGAAATTTAGGAACTTCGACTTTTAACCCAAAACCGAGTTGGGTGAAGTTTGGAGGCAAGAGTGGCTGTAACACGAAAAAGCCTACGCCGTTTTCGTAACAACTTGTGGATTGGAGGGTCTCTCCGTAAGTTGTTACGAAATCGGTTCGCGCAATCTCGTTCGCACTTGTACGTTTTATTTTAAGTAAAACCCGAATGCACTTACTTCCTAGTCTAGTAGAGTACTTCTAGGTTAGAGGAGGGAGTAACCGCTACTTATTGTCTTTTATAGGTTCGGGATGCAGCATTCAGAACTATCAGAGGCTTCCTTGGAAAACTGGAAAAGGTATCAGAAGATCCAAGTCTCAAGGAAGGCATGGGTAAGATTACTTTCTAGTAAAAATGCTAATATGTTTAAATACCTACCATTTAACTAGTGTTACATCTGCATTCACAAACAATAAAATATTATTGTGAAAAGTAAAATAGTGCAATAACGCAGAGAGATCTTAAGGGTGACCTATGTTGATGGATGACAGAAAAATCAATCTTATTATGAGTTAAAATAGCATGTCGCCGCTGACTACCTCATTAAGCATATTAAGGAATATTTACTTAAAATAGTAAAAAAAACACTTTTAGTGTGTGAGCACTTAAAATTATTAAATAATTAAATTGATCTTTGCAAATATTTCAACTTCATTAAAGAGAAATCGCAAGCATATATTTTTTCAAATTAACATAGTGTGTGATCGTTATCTTCTTCGGTAGTTATTAGTAAGCTTGTCACTTTTTTGAAATGCATAAAATATCCAATGGTTGATTTAAAAAGTGTGGAGCACTTTGTTTAAACTAATAAAAAGTACACACAACCAAAAAACTAAAAAAAAACCAGACAAGTACGAGACGGACTCGCGCACGAAGGGTTCCGTACCATTATCTATAATCAAGTTTTGTTTATGGAACCCCCCTTAAATATTGATTTTAATCTGTTTTTTTAGTATTTGTTGTCATAGCGGCAACAGAAATAAATCATCTGTGAAAATTCCAACTGTCTAACCATCACGATTCATGAGATGCAGCCTGGTGACAGATGGACGGACAGCGGAGTCTTAGTAATAGGGTTTTACCCTTTGGGTACGGAACCCTAAAAAGGTGTCGTTTTACACAGAGGCTGACGTCCACACGGCAACACCGTCTCTCAGCAACGCGGCTGCGACGTGGGCCGGCTGGGCGGTGACGGCGGTCACGGCCAAGTTCTACCGCTCGCATTCAGACACGGCGCGCGTGCAGCATCCCAAATCTGTGCTCTCTAAACCTGGCTCACTCGGTAAGACATAGAATAATATCAGAACCTTATTTTATTTTATATTAATTTAAGAAAATAAATAATTACAGGGGCATTATTCTCTATGACAAAGGAGATTCCGTGCCATAACCGTGTGACGTCACAGAGTGGTCTAAACGCAAACGCGATTCATAAACCAAAAATGAACTAAGAATGACAACTAAGTCATAGGGAATACGGTTTTGTCCGATTTCCCGCCGCTGTCTAGTCGTATGTGTGTAACGCGATTACATTGGCAATAGAGAATAATGCCCCTGTATTCATTTTACAACATCGTGTATGCTAGTAAGGTTTGTGTCGATGTTGGCACTGACTCGAGCACTCTTTAAACACAGAAATTATAGTAGGTTTAATTAGGAAAGTAAACTTCTTAAAATTAAAAACCTTACATCGCGTGCGCTGCGAAAACTATTGATGATAGAACAAAACAATGTACTACGATTTAGTAGAACACGTCATCATCTACAAAAAATGTCGCGACAGCATATGTCTAACTATTATAGTTATGTCACAATAAGTGATCTTTTATTATAAAAAAAATATTGAAATGCCGCCGCTACAAAAGGGTGGTTATTTGTACCTTGGTATTAATCCTTATCCAAATAAATCATTTCATAATTAAGACGGTTTCAATACCTATAGATTAATACTTAAATTTTTCAAATCGGACATTCCATTCAAAAGATATGACGAAATTAAAAATGTTAACGGGTCCACGGGTCACGCTCGGGGTGCGATTTCACTCACTCAAGGAGAAGGACGTGCAAATGTATGTTTAAATTAGTAGACGCGAGGCTCTAACCCACGGTCTAAGTTTATCATAAAATGTTCAAAAAATTTATGACCACCCATGCGAAGCTGGGACAGTCCGCTAGTATGCTTAATAAAAGCATAATCTCTTAGGAATAACCGTGCGTAGCCGGGGCGGATCGCTAGTAAGTATATAAAGTACACATGACAATACATAGGAGTTAGATGTAATAGGTACGATTTGTTTTGACTTGCGTGTCACATGTGGACCGATTTGGTAGCGCACTTACCTCCACCCTAGGAAAAACCTGTGTTGTGGGGGTTAGCTCTGTCCTGTAGGTGCATGTTTTTATTATCTGTAGTTTAAAAGATTTTTTTTTATTTAGTTTTTTTTCGAATGCATAAGTAACGTACTAACAGATTTCTATGAGGTATTCGCCGGGAGTATTATGGAAGTGATTAACGTACGCGTGTATCAAGGGAAAGGTCGTGGGTTCAAATAGAAAAAAAAATATTGTTGGTTTGTGGTTGTAATAATTGTATGTTAAAATCCCACCGATAATAACTTTGGGGTCTTTAGAATATCTTCAAGACATACTATTCTGTATATCCGGTATAGCTAGTACCTATACCGTAGTAGCCTAGAAACCACGTGACTAAGCCGAACGCATTTCTTATGTGAATTTCCATTCTACACAGCTCAACGTGGTTCGTCGGCCAGTGGACGACTTTATTGTCGCTTACTATAAGACATTGTAGTATGCATACTTCTTCTTCTTGTCGTGTCACTAGTTCTCTCGAAAAGTATGGTGAAAGGATTTTAAGAGAGCCTCAACTCTTTGAGGCGCACTTAAAATCCTCTCTAAAGGGGCCTCTGCTCCTTTAGAGTATGTATCTAAATCAGTACTCTAATCGCGGTTCACTTAGTAAGACTAGCTTTCGTAAAGAAATGGCAAATTTACCTACTTTGCCAAGGTACTGACTTATTTTATAACTTAGTGATGCAATTCCTACTTAATGTTTTATTTTATTTTTTGTGTTAATGTTCCAGAACAACCATCGTCGAGCAGCATGTCAACGACGACGTCATCAGTGACGTCGATGACGTCACTGGAGCGCAGTGAGTCCGCTTCTGACTACGATCCCGAGCATTGGGACATGGCGGCTTGGGGCGATATCGACTCGAGCGCAGGTAAGGCCTGAATAATATTTTTTTTTGCGAAGCGTGTAGGTTGTCTATTGGCTGGCGAATGGTAATTCTGTTCAGCTTGGAATTTGGTACAAATTATCAAGAATTGCTTTTTTTATATAACTAGCTGATAGAACAAGCAGATGGCCCACCTGATGAGTGGTAACCATCACCTATAACAAAGCATTGCCTCGTAAGTCACGCACGATAGGAAAGTGCCCTACGATGCACTGCCCTGCGTCCTTCAACTTGAGGCATACAGATGTTAAGCCTCATGTGCCTCATTGCTGGTAACATTTTGAGTGGAATCGACCAAAACGATGTACCTATAAAAAGCATAAAATATGCAAATTGGTAGGTATATATTAAGGTATATGAAGTGAGAGTGAGTGAATGAATGAGTATGTTCCTGTATTCCATATGAGCCACTAAAAACAATAAAACCATCAAATATTACTAAGAATTATAATAAATATACAATTAATATGATATCTCATAAATATGCAAAAAATAACACTAGTTTTCACAGCCTGTTGGTGATCTGAAAAGATAATTTTAGATTATACTTCTTAATTGTTATATTATTCTGATAAGCTACAGCGACAGCATTCTAAGCTCTTTTTAGTCTCACTATGCGAAAACGTTTTAATGGGCAATAGCTTTTTATGTTAATTACTACATAGACTATAAGCACTATTTGAATTCCTAACAAAAAAAAAACAAACCGTCTAGAAACCTTAAAGTTAACTCCAGTATAATTTTATAGTTTGTGCGTCATCATCAGGAATTGATGACTCGAGGCCGCTTATTTTTGAAACCAGCAATATTCGAAATACATATCAAGCTATGGCGTAGATCGTGAATTAACACGACAAATTATTAATTTAAATTACTTTTATTAATTTAAATACTAAAATAAAATTACTCATGTATTTTTCTTTAATTAAAAAAAAATATAGACCACGTACCACAGCTAAAGTAAATAATATAAGTTAGCAGTCCTTTACATCTATTTGTCAATGATTATAAACAAATAATAATAATACAAATAGATACAAATGATAATACAAATAGATACTAAAAACGGCCTTACTACAAAAAATCTGTCAAACTACGCTTAAACTATTGCCATCTCTTACCAATGCATAATGGTAAACAGAGACAGAGCTAATTTTAAGCATTACTTAGATTAAAACACCATTTGATTGTATGAGGGAGAGAGTACCATGAGCAAAACATAGTCATGTTTCTTTATTTGTTCTTCACTACCTCTAATATCTACCATTTCTAGTTAAATTATTTCCCAAGCAAAAAATTTTTTTCTAAAAATCAACACATTAATCTATATTCGGACTTTTTTAATATATTATGACTGTGTTTCGTAGGAACTGGCGCCAGTGCCAAATCACCGCCGAGCAGCGGCAGTGCGCAGGCGCCGACGCTGGCAGCGCTGTGTGAGGACGAGTGGGATAACGAGGAGTGGGGAACATTACAGGAACAACCGGTAAGTATAAATAAATAAATATTGGTGGACTTTCCATGCACTTTCTAGCCTCAAACTAAGCCAAAGCTCGTAATATGGGAACCAGGTAGCTGATATAATACATATATATTTAAACGTCCTATATAATAATAGAAGGTATAAAGTTACTCTTTGATGGTCGAACCCGCCCTAAGAATGCCAATATACCAGACTCGATGTATTTTCTACTAATATTCGCTAGCGACAACGCTCGCATGGTACCTGCCCAAATAAAAAATAGTTCTCTTGTATTTGCCTTATAAGACATGCTTTGTGAGGTAATGAAAAAATAGCCTATAAATATCTTATTCCAAGTCTCATATAATATAAATCAGTGCCGCTGCGGAGATGAGTGCAAAAAAAACCAAATATTAGTAGGATTAGATATCCGTGGGCTGATCACGAATGAATTTTGACATTTATTGTCGCGTTAACGTATCCTAGCTATATTCGACCTTATTCTATTGTGCTTAGGGATACGATACGTTTACGTGACTAACGCCAAATTTGTTCGTGATAAGGCCTCAGCAAGGTAAATTTCACGTCCACAGACAGCGGAAGCGGAACTAGTCAGTCCGTCGGAAACGTGGAACAACACGCAATGGGCCGACGCGGGTGTCAACAACGCTAACGCCACCTATGTCCGCAACGTCACTGCTCGGCTTGAACACAGGCCAGCGGCCCATCAGAACAGTAACGACTCGCTCGGCGGCTGGGAAGACGGCGAGTTCGAGCCTATCGAGGAAGATGCAGACGGTAACATACTACAGTAAGGTTTCATCATCAGACTGAAGTCCACACTACGAAAGCAATTGAATACTGCACTGGCGCACTATTACATAAACATCTTCTGTAGATGTGCTTTGTGAGGTAATAAAATCCCCGGGACGAGCGGGAATAACAATCAGCCTGAATCAGTCCACTGCTACAAAAGTTTTTTGAATTTTGTAGCAGTGGCAGTAGTAATTTTGTAGCTAAAATTTAATTGCACCGGCGCACATAAGTCTTCAGTAGATGTACTTTGTGAGGTAGTGCAATCCACAGTAGGACGGCGAGTTCGAGCCTATCGAGGAAGATGCCGACGTTCACATACTACAGTAAGGTTTCATCATCAGACTGAAGTACACACTACGAAAGTAACAATTGAACTGCACCGGCGCACATAAGTCTTTAATAGACATGCTTTGTGAGGTAATGCAATCCACAGTAGGGACCAGCGGGAATAACAATCACCATTATCAGCCTGAAGTAGTCTATTGCTTCAAAAGTAACAATTGAATACTGCACTGGCGCACGTAAACGTCTTCAGTACGTAGACGCGCTTTGTGAGGTAATGCAATCCACAGTAGGGGTGAGCGGGAATAACCATTATCACCCTGTAGTATTCAATTGCATAACAAAAGCAACAATTAAATACTGCACCGTCACACACGTCTTCAGTAGACGTGCTTTGTGAGGTATTGCAATCCCCGTGGGAATAAATAAAAAATCACCATCATCAGCCTGTAGAAGTCCATTGCTGGATAGGTATATGCATATCCGCACAAACAATTTTAACCCCTCTCAATCCACTTAAATATTATAAAAATTTCGTTTAATTTTTCTCAGAAAACAACGCTTCAAAAATGGAAGAGCTTCGTAGAAAGCGGGAAGAGCGCAAATTGCAACGTCAACGCGAGATGGAAGCCAGGCGGTCCGCCCGCGGGCAAGGGCCGATGAAACTCGGCACTAAGATTACCACAGCGCCACAGTTGTAACTGAAACATGGGAGTAAACGCCATCGAGGTAGGGCCAAACCTAATGTCGTTGATCTAGTATGTGATCTATACCTGACTGGGTGCACACTAGCACAGTACTGTGGGTACTTGAAAGTACTTATGTGGTGTTTATGTAAATTTTATAATATGTGAGTGCTCGATGTTTGTAAACGATAGTTCAGTCGGATCAGTGTATGTTATGAAGTTCATGTGCGTGCACTTATTATAACTCCAATTTGTAAGATAAAAAAAATCTTATGACTATGTAATAAAGACGTTATTGGCGTGTGATATTGTTGAACTATGACATTTTGTCAACATACACGTGGTCTGAGATTTCGATTCAATTCAATTATTTATGGCGTAATTTTAATAGTCTTACCTATTCATTTTGAAGTCCTATATTTATTATTCACTGATTCGGTGTATATCTGAGCATTGTTTAATTAACTTATTCAAATATAAATATGGTTTTTGTAATTCTATGACGAATTCTTTCTTCTAAAACAGCCATCATCTTCTGATGGCGACTGTACTTCCTCAGCGTGTATAGCTCTACACTGTGAAAACACAATGGTGCAGTAGACAGTATCGAATCTGTTCTTGAATTATCTACTACCAACTTAATTTGACACCACTAAAAATGTTGCAGCATAGGAAACTACAAAAACGGCTACAACTTTATCGCTGTTAAAATGTAGTTCCACGTTCTAAGAACCGTCAACGGCCTTAGTTTGAATATAAGAGTTACTTAGCATGATACCAAAGTTGCTATGCACTGGTACTAAAATGTACATAGTCCAAATTACTCATTCCATCGTAGAAACGAACGATTTTAGGGAACAATCGTTATAATGCACCAATGCGCGCTCAAGTGAGACTAGACGCCGATACGGCAGATAAAAATTAAACCGTGGTTCTTATGCCAGTACTTAAGCTTTTTTACCAAACGTGGTGTTTTAAGACGAAAAGGTCTATCATGATGCATTTCGTCACACGATTTTGTGGAATCTCCTACATACATGATTGCTGTCATATGGTATGGTCATATTTTCAACTACCCGCACCAACAATTTTACAAAAGTATTACCGAAACATTTATATCAATAAGAACCCATATTAATATATATCTATTCTGGCTTATGAACTGGCGTGTGGACTCAAGACACAAGAAGACGACAAGTGAGATACATTGTAGTAAATATTATGGTTTGCCGATAAGCTCCAAATCCATCGCTATATTTTCTTCTAGATTCAGAGGTGTGTAGATAATATTTAGACATTTTGTACCGGGATTTGTGCTATCGGCAAATGAGGGTGTCTTTATTGTTTTTGTAACGCCGCATCGCATAGGTCAGGGATGGCGAACTAAGGACACGCGTGCCATTGATGGTACGCGACACAATATTTTGGGCACGCCACGGATCAAAACAGTTAGCATTTTTAGTTCAAACTATCCGCTACTTCACCCGCCCACCCGATCCGGTCAGACTACTTGGCTAAATCGCCATCCGGGCCGCTGCGGCCCGTGCCCAGTGCAGTTGGAATTTCCATAGAAATGATTATAATAATTATTTTAAATTATTTGAAGGCACTACGGCGTCTACAACCTCGTACTTTTTAGAAAAATGTCACGTTGATTCAAAAAGGTTCGCCACCCCTGGCATAGGTTAAGTTACCTATTGCTGTGTGATTATTATCTTTTTCACTAGAAGCTGCATAATGAATCTATACTGATTTATGTATATCTCTAAACAATTAGGTATATGTACTTATTTGTACTTGAATGTTTTTAGGGATTTCAGGAGAAAATACAGATATTATACATTATTTACTTACCTTTGTTTCGAATGTTCTAGTAAACTAGCAATTCATCATGAATAATATTATAAAGATTTTATGTATTAAAATAATAGAAATATCAACCGCCAGACTGTTTTGCAGAGCAGACTAAAGAGTTGAGTACTCCCTATTTCATAAAGACTTACAAATCCCAATTCAGCTAGAATAATACAAAAAAAACTTGAACAAAGTAGTGATTGAAATTGGATCGAGCGATTTGTTTATACAGGGTGTTTCATTGAGACCGGTCGGAAGGGGAATGGTGGAACCATGAATGACGTCTTGTAATCTTTAAACAACTGAACTGAAACACCTCGATACAATATTATAAAATACTTTCGCAGGGTTATTTTACTAAGAATTCCACTGATGCTTCAGTTTTCCAATACGGAAAAAGGCTTTCAGCTTAGACTCTACCTTAGTATTTTTCAAGTCAGATGAAAACAGATGTAAAAGCCATTTTAACTAAAGGAGTTTAGACTGGTGGTCATTTATTTACAAACCTTAACGTCCAAAATTTGTTACTTCTATCAATTATAATTGTTTAGTTAGGCTGAAGTTCCGTTGAGACACCCTTTCGGATGGTGAACTTTATTCTAAGACCAACTCTTTTCGCGAAATAATAAACTAGTACTTTTCTGCGATCCTTTACCAGAAGTGCCAAAAATATTCGCCTGTTATGTAACAATCCAAAATTCTGATTTAAGCATTATGTTATAATACTGTCTCACTGACAAATGACCTTATGCTTGTAAATGAATAGTCTTAAGTGCTATGCAGTGATGTTACAAATTGTATCACTTACTACTGTATTGTTATAAATTTGTATGATAAAGGTTGCGCATTGTAATGCGAGCTCACCACTGATGCAATGCTCGAATCTAAACTGTTACATTACAGGTGAATATTAAACATAATACTAAAAACATTACTGCTTAATGTAATTGGTTATTTAAATAGCCACAACCGGAGTTAAATGTGCTTTTGGGTAGATTAAGAAAGGGAAATATACATAACATGCCTACCACTGTTTACAATATTGCTCTTTAGCTGATGCTTTGTTATTGAAACTCTCGAAAACTCAGCAAACCGACAGTTTAAGTAAATGACAAAGAACATTCTTAACAAAATGTTTCCACAGTAAGGAATCCTAGATGGCGGTAGTGGTCGGTAGTAACAGGTACGAAGTGTATTTTATTTAGTTATCTGTACCAGGCAATCGAACGAAAGGAAACTAGTTTCCGTCACGTACAATGCCATCTAGAAATCGATTGACGAACTTTTTTTCTTAGAATGTTCTTTATTTTAAGAATATTATGAATTAATATGTCGTCTGTATGTAACAATTTAAGCGCTCGTAAACGGGATAGTTTTGCCGCGATTTCTTGCTGCAACTGTGTAATTAACAGAGTCGATATAAAGCCATTTCTACGAATTGGATAGCTACACATTTGCAGCTAGAAATTGTCTCTTTATAAGTAGCTCATTAACGAAGGTCCAAGCGCACAGATGCAGTCTCGGATAATATATAAATAAAAGTTTATTTAAACTGCGTTTTAAAGTGTCTTTAACATCTTAAAGCCCGGTCTCCACCGCGAAAGGGTAATGAGCGAGAAATGGTTAGCGGAACGGACTCCTTTTTAATGAAATAGGTTTACATTTCCACCAACAAAGAGTTTTATCTTTTGATGTACACTGCAAAAGGAAAAAGAGCTGAACGAGTTCATTTCAACACTTTCTGCTCGCTCAGTCCTTTCAGCTCGAATATTTTTTGGTGGAAATACAAGTATGCAGTTTATTCTTGCGAGTTATACGGAGTCCTTAATGGCTCCGCTCCACTCGCGGTGGAGTCCGGGCTTTAGACTTAAACCAAAATGATATTAAAATTGTATGGTTTTTATCCAAACTCCTATTCTATCCGCTAAATTTACACTTCTGTAATTAAAATGGTATAAATTATGAGATGTCTATTATTTTTCCTTCAATGCTCAGTTGGTAGTAGGTCTGACTTCTGCGCTGTAAGCCGTGGGTTCGATTTCCACCGAGAACAAATATTTGTGTGGTGAATATAGGTTTTTATTCTCTGTCTGGGTGTTAGTATACACATATTATAAGAATGTGTTGTATATTATAAGAATGTATTTATTAAAAAAAATATATATAAGTATTTCATCAACTATCTGGTTCCCATATTACAAGATTTGCTTGGGCTAGATAGTGATGTGTGGAAAGTCCACCAATATAATGTATATATTTTCTTCTATTCATCGTTATTTACCTAACAAATATTGCCCCCAATGAACAAAATAAAAAAACCCGAATTTCCAAGCAATATGTTTTAATAAGCAAAATATTGTTATTTACATCAAAAACATTCTTAAAAATCTATTTGTAAGTACGATTTTATCACATTCATTTTTACATGATAACAAATGTTATTACAAGTTTATTATATAGGCATGAGACTTTCGGCCGGTTTTTGAAAGCTCGATCGAAACTAATCGGATGTCAAGACTGCTATCTCTATCTAATTTGAAGTAAAAGATGAAATGGCGAGTGATTTGACAGCTGATTACGTTTGATCGAGCTTTCAGAAACCGGCCGTTTATATTATAAAGACCGAGATAGTATCTAGGTATAGTCAACATAAAATATCAACAGTTTTTTTTAAATGAAAACTATAAATTTTCATTTATAACATTTAATAAGCTCTATCGAACTATGATTAAGATATAAAAACTCTTAACATAGAATGGTTTATTATTAAATAACGGTAACAGTAAATTTTTTAAAAAGCCATATACCTCTGCTGCTGACTGTACCTATATAAAACAATATGGCTTTTAAAATATATACCACAAAAATAAGTTTGTATTACAAATTCAGTTTACAAGCAAAGCGTCTACAAATTAATATAAAATTATGTGCCAGGAAATCCAAAATCAATTGAATACCCTATCAACTGAAGGAACCTCACAAAAGATAATAGTAACCACTAACTTTGATCCAAACCAAACGGTTTTATTTGTAGGTTTCGACTTTTGATAGATAAAACAATTGACCCTGCAACTGTATTCACACAAAAAACCGAGCTTAAATCACAACACACATCACCCAATGACAATTACCTATCATGATATAAATATTTATTACTCATTTAATACAACAAAAAATTGGATCAAAAATAAGGCTGCGCCAATCGAAAAAAAAACACTTAACTACATTATGAAACAGGTTTTTGTGAACCAAATATTTAAAGTGATATTCTTTTTGGCGAGTTTTCTGAAGGATGTGATGATGGTTTGCATTTATTAGGGTTCTACTACATGAAGTTTTCTATAGTGATGATTTGAAGCGTTGCTGTGGTGATGATGGCGGCTCGGCTAGTGGTGTCTACTTACAGTTTAGAGCGCAGGTCGGACGGCCCAGCGGCTAATTGTCAAGAAGGATCATCGAATCTGAAACAATTCAAGAGTAGTAGAGCTCTTTGTGTGTTGCTTTTCCGGGGAAGTATGCCTTTGCTGCCGCCAAACAGCGTTGCTGTGTTTCAGTTTGAAGAGTATGGTTGCCGGTAAAATTACATGCATATGAGGCTTAACATCTGTATGCCTCAAGTTGATGGACGCAGGGCGGTGCATCATAGGGCACATTTCTATCGAGCGTGATATACAATGCTTTGTTAATCAGGCTTTGTATGATAATGGGTTATTTGTTACGGAAGTGCGCGTCAAATTAGGTTTTCTATTCAGTTACTAAATCGGGATAATCTAATCTACATCTACCACTCGGAAAGATTATATTCAAAGTGTAAATCCGAGATAAGATATCAAACCTGTCTCATAAATACATACTCGAACTTATCAGTCTTTGATTCAATTAGCTATATTCGCAAATAATATACTGCGTGCACATTTAGACATTCGCGCTGCCATTCGCGTGGACGGAAATGATGCCGTTCATATGTCTGCGCCAGCTTCGCCGGCAACGTGTGTTCAAAACACGGGCAACGCGAGTGGACATGGAAGTGGCCTGTTTACATTCTCGCATTGCCCAAGTCCCTGCCGACGTCACTGCACATTTCCACGGACATGAGCTGAGTGTAAACGGGGTAATAGATTAATACCTCATGTTCATGGCATTGGAGTTGCCAGGCTCCATCTTGTAACCCAGAGTTTCATAGAACTTGATCAGTTTATCTTTGCAGTCCAATGACATCTTGTAGCAGCCTACTTCTTGGGCCAGCAATGACACCGTCACTACTATTCTGTAATTCAAACAGGGGACATCAGATCTTATTGTAATGTGGATAAAGTGGACAGTTGTATGGAAGTTGGTTATGTATTTATTTCAAAACTTACAGTTTACCCAGCTGCTTTCCTCTGTATGTGTCGTTCACTACTACGTCTTCTAGGCGGCCACGCTGAAATAAATTACAATTGTTTTTATAGTCAGAAGAGTTGAGGTTTAGGCAATATAATGATCTAGCCACAGATGAGATACCAAATGTTGTCTAGCGGTGGCAATCTCGTCTCCCGATCCGAACATCTATGGCAAATTGTACACCATAAGAAAATAACATAATTAATGTATATATAATCTACGGCGAAGTACAATGGGCGGTCTTATCGCTATGTGCGATCTCTTCCAGACAACCTTTGTATGGACATGATTTTAATGATGTCAAATGGCGTTGTCACCAAGGACTTCTACATTTATTTGACACTGTCATAAAGTGACTTGCATGTAGCCATTGATTGACTGGCCCCAATGTCCCAATGGCCCCCGTCTGAACTTTGTGGACCTAGGTTAATGGTGACCCCGATATATAGATAAAACAATAACCTCTGTAAACATATCGGGGTCAACATTAGACATTAAATTAGACCTTACTACGTTTTAACACGCAGTCTAAGGCAGTCAAAAGATACTGCCAAAAATACTTACCAAAGAGCAGTTGTGGATAAACTTCTGTTCGACGGTAAGAGTGGCGGCGCCAATCAGTTTCGATATGCGCGTGTCTTCGATCACAGTTACGTAGTACCCGCCGGATTGTTTCATCTTTGTGAACCTCTCTGTAATAAGCATGATGTAAATAAGAAAACTTCTATATTTATAACAAATTTTACATGTCAACGGTTGTATTGATAATGATCAACAGTTGGGTTCAAATTGACCTCACGCGAGCAGCTGGCTGATCACATAACTTTGTTGCAATCAGTTTCTATATTATGAAACCAATCTACACTAATATTATAAAGAGGAAAGCTTTGTATTTTTGTATTTTTGTATGTAACGAATAGGCTCAAAAACTACTGGTCCAATTTCAAAAATTCTTTCACCATTAGAATGCTACATTATCCCTGAGTAACATAGGCTATATTATATTTTCAATAAAATCAGGGATCCTTACTAAAACTCCAATAATGTAACCCAAGGTGGAAACCAAAAACCTTACATCGCGTGCGCTGCGAAAACTATTGATAATAGAACAAAATAACGTACTACGATTTTGTAGAACACGTCATCATCTACAAAAAATGTCGCGACAGCATATGTCTAACTATTATAGTTATGTCACAATAAGTGTTTTTTTATTATAAAAATTTAATTGAAATGCCGCCGCTAGAAAAGATTCTTTATTTGTACCTTGGTATTAATCCTTATCCAAATAAATCTTTTCATAATTAAGACGGTTTCAATACCTATAGATTACTTCTTAAATTTTTCAAATCGGACATTCCATTCAAAAGATATGACGAAATTAAAAACGTTAACGGGTCCACGGGTCACGCTCGGGATGCGATTTCAGTCTCTGGCGTGCAAATGTATGAAATAAGTAGGCTCGCGAGGCTCGAACCCACGGTCTAAGTTTATCCTAATACTAGCGGCCTGTCCCAGCTTCGCATGGATGGTCATAAATTTTTTGAACATTTTAGGATAAACTTAGAGCCTGGGTTCGAGCCTCGCGTCTACTTATTTCATACATTTGCACGCGCTTCTCCTTGAGTGAATGAAATCGCACCCCGAGCGTGACCAGTGGACCCGTTAACATTTTTAATTTCGTCATATCTTTTGAATGGAATATCCGATTTGAAAAATTTAAGAAGTAATCTATAGGTATTGAAACCGTCTTAATTATGAAATGATTTATTTGGATAAGGATTAATACCAAGGTACAAATAAAGACCCTTTTCTAGCGGAGGCATTTCAATTATTTTTTTATAATAAAAGAACACTTATTGTGACATAACTATAATAGTTAGACATATGCTGTCGCGACATTTTTTGTAGATGATGACGTGTTCTACAAAATCGTAGTACATTATTTTGTTCTATCATCAATAGTTTTCGCAGCACACGCGATGTAAGGTTTTTGAATTCCACCTTGGGTTACATTATTGAAGTTTTAGTAAGGATCCCTGATTTTTTTGAAAATATAATATAGCCTATGTTACTCAGGGATAATGTAGCATTCTAATGGTGAAAGAATTTTTGAAATCGGACCAGTAGTTTTTGAGCCTATTCGTTACATACAAAAATACAAACATACAAAAATACAAAAATACAAAAATATAAAAATACAAAGGTTTCCTCTTTATAATATTAGTGTAGATGTAGATTAGTGTAGATGTAGATGTTCAAAAAAATTATGACCACCCATGCGAAGCTGGGACAGGCCGCTAGTAAGTATAAAAAACAATATGAAAGTTTTGCGATTATCCATCAATAGATACACCAGTTGTAATCTAACTTTGTTAGCAACTGCAGCTAAAATTTAATCGCATAGCCGTCATATTTACTTATTACAAACAGAAACTGATTGAAACTTATTGCAACAAAGTTATGTGATCAGCCAGCAATAGTGTATGTTTTTCAATGCGAGTTACTAAGGGCACAGTTAGTATTATTTCGATGAGTGCCCGCTAGTAGCTAAGCGTTTCCTTATGTACTTCGGAGGCACATTATCGGTCGCGGTCGTTAAGCCATGTTGGAGGCCTTAGAGCCGCCCTTAGTTCAAACGAACTTATTACCTCGTTACTTATTACCTTGATTTATGTAGCTAACCTGATTAGCAGTAGTAGTTACCATATAGCTAAGCTACAAAGTCGTAGTAGGTTATATAATAATATTTAAGAGAGAGACTTCCAAAAATAAAATACCTTGATAAAAAATTACTAAATATAGTCCCCAGTGTGCAATCGAAGTAAGAATTTTAGGTATCTGGTTAAAAATTAAATAAATATTATGGAAAATAAACCACTTTTATAGAACAGGAACGAGAATATCGATTATGGAAAGGTCATTATCACACTGCGCCGCCGGTTTCACGAGGTCGCCCACTTATCAAATAGGTACCTACGCCAATATTTAGCATTCCTCAAAGATAACCAGTTCATTGGTTTACCTTACTATTAATGACAAAGGAACTATACACTTATGTTTTTTACTTGATGTGGTCAGAAAAAGTTGGATAGGTGTCAAATTAAATAAATAAATACATATTGGTGGCCATTCCACACAGCACTGTCTAGCTCCAAACTAAGCAAAGCTTGAAATAAGGGAACCAGATAGCTAATATAATAAACCTAGGTCCTAATAAATAATTCAGAATAACAGTCTTTCTGGTACAGACATATAAATAAAGTAATATGGGTACTGCATTATTTAATTAGTTGATGTACGCAGGGCAGTGCATCATAGGGCACGTGCGTGACTTACGAGGCATTGCTTGGTTGTAGGTGATGACTTAACCTAGAGGCTACCTTCTGCTCTAAAATAATGCAGGTATTTAAAGTATTAATTACACCTCAACTTTAATTTACAACCTTTACTTATCTGAGTGAGGACCAATTTTGTTGTCTTAACCAATATTTTTCTTTATATTTCGCCTATGTTTTTGTAACACGAAATAAACATTTTTTGATTTGATTTGATTTGATTTCAGTATAGGTACTTAATCGGTTTAATTTGATGATTGAGTACCTATTAAAATAGATAATCAATTGGCATAATAGAATTTATTTAAGAAACTTACCATCAAACTGCTTTTTTGACACATTTCCAACGCTGGTCAGCTGGTTGAGGAGTTGCAAGAAACCTTTGTCATAGTCGGAGCGCTGCAGAGGCCTCACCACCATCCAATCCTCACCTGGTTGAGCAGCACTAATCTTGGGCTTAAAAGAAGCCGGGCTCTTACTGAAGTCCAGGCGCTTAAGTAACTCGGGAGGGTAGAGATACTCGGACGGCTTCCCATCCTAGGATTTCAACAATGTTTTCATTAGAGCCTGGTTAAAAATTATTTGTCAGATCTTAACATACATTAACTGCTGCTAGTGTATTAACAATAACAATGCGACTTGTATTATCGGAGGTCACGGTGACCACTAACCATCAGATGGAAAGAAAAAAAACAAGCATGGCACAATTAAGTAGTAAACTAAATTATCAGCAGTTATTTATAGTGGTCTAGATACCAATCTGTTATTCAAAAAGCAAAATAAAATAAGCCATCATTAATTTATGATATGGCTATGATTTTAATTACATAAACAATAAAATTTTATAATCAGTTTTAATGATAAAACTCTTCAAATACCTAGGTAAATTTGTACCTACCTACATACTAAAGTGATGATAATAATTTATAATTGTGTGTCCCTACGAACCAACATAACTGCTGAAGTGCCTAAGTAAATAAACATTATTCACAGCTCAGCCTTCACAGCTCAGTTGGTAGTAGCTCTGCCTTCTATGCCGTAGGCCGTGGGTTTGATCCCCACCGAGAACAAACATTTGTGTGATGAACATAGGTGTTTGTTCTCTGTCTGGGTGTTATAGAATATTATAAGTATGTATTTACAAAAAAAAGTATATAAGTAGTATATCAGCTATCTGGTTCCCATATCACAAGCTTTGGCTTAGTTTGGGGCAAGATAGTGTGGTGTGGAATGTCCACCAATATTTTTTTTATTTTTATTTTATTATATAGAATATATTTTAGACACATGAATGGGCATCTTCTATAGATTATATGCCAAATGTAATATTTGGACATACGTCTGACTACCTCCCTTAGACATCCTCAAAGAATCTTGAGTTGGTTCTAAGTGATCTAAGGGCATATCAACCTTGTCTGGGGATCAAAGTCGTGAAGTTTTTTTTAGTTTCAGGGTATCTGCTTTTAGACAAAGGTTTAGTATTTTTAATCAAATTAGTTTAATTACTTACCACACTTATTAGCTTTTCCATGCCCATTTTCTTGTACCCTTCCAAGACAAAATTATTTCATTATATTTAAATCACTATAACGAATACAAACACTGCGCCCTCAACACTAAGAGAACTCTGTGTGTGCTGCCACCGAGACACTATATAGAAATGTTGAAAGAATATTACGTGGCGATTATTCCTTGAACAAATTAAAATCAAAGTGAAAGTAAAATCGTGGTAGGTATAAAACGCGCGCTACGTTGCCGCGTCGCCACGGTACCGCGCTACTTCGAACGAGACTCTACGAACGATACGAGTGTACGAGAGATTGTATCCATGCCTAACAACCAAAAAGGGATAAGCGACATTTTTTGCGAAATTGACATAATGACAATTTTAAATTTTAACCTTTATATTAATCCTTTTAATATACAGTGTTCCAATACTTGTGTTTAAAAACGTCAGGTGGCTAAAATAAGTAAGTATTGGAACAGCCTGTATATGGTTGGAATCGTTTTATCTGTGTCGTTTGGTCTAAATAGGATGACTCTACTACCGCGTTTACACTCAGCTCATGTCCGTGGAAATGTGCAGGGACATGGGTACTACGAGAATGTAAACAGGCCACTTTCATGTTTCATTTTTCATTTGTGAATAAACATTACATCATGTCCTCCGTTAGAGTCATATCGTCATATTGACTTGATGTTACACTAACACAGACTTGTGCTATTTTTCTTCAATTTTAATAAAACATATGAAGCAGTTAAATCATTTGGGCTGGCAGTGGATATATTTATGCTTACGATATTTCGTTTTACGTTTTTGTTCCGTGTTCATTGCAGGTTTTGTATGAAGACGCGATAGGGATACCGATATGGAACTTTACAATCCGGTTCCGTATCGGTATCTCTATCGCGTTAAATGTTCTATTTTGTAGAGAAATAATTAAAAGCCAAATGGCTTTTTCAAGCTTTAGTCAGTAAAATTAGGACCATTGGAGGTAAGCGGCAATAAATGGTGTAAGCTGGACGATTTTGACTAAATTAAATGTTCTATTTTGTAGAGAAATATTTAAAAGCCAAATGTCTTTTTCAAGCTTTGGGAAACATTAACGGAATTTATATGATTTTTTTAAAGCACTGTCCTGCACATTTTGTAAAGTGGCGGTTATCCCTTTTCGGCTGATAGGCATCGATACTGTACGTGAGAGATCAGCTGCTGCCTTGCTAGATGTGGCTGACAGTAACAGTAAAATCGTGAAATGACAGGTTGGTCGGTTGGCAGTACGAAAACGTTGTGTTGTCTGCATGTCTATGTAGCTCAGACGAAATAAGCACTACACTTACAACAAATTACATACACTGTAGGACAAAGATTAAATTACTCATACTAATCAAATAATAAAAATGATATGAAGAATACTGCTCACTTGATTACCTCCTACTTTAAATAATAATAATGCTTTTCCTTTAGACAAAAAAAGTATTTTCTACCGTCTATGGACTTTAGGCTGTCCATGAACTCCGGATATTAAAAAAAACTAGAAAAAACTTCTTGCCTCCCCCTCCCTCGCTGCTTGATCTTTTGACGTCATCCGTCACCGTCAACGTCATTATTTATTTATGTCTCTTCAACAACAGCAATGTTCAGTGAACATTGTTCTGAAATAAACAAGTTTCTGCTAATTCCTAAGTTCTAAATTTACTTCAAAATGATTTGAATACCTACACAGGCTCTTCATAGCTTAAAGTATGGCATTATTTAGGTCCAGCTCGTTTTTCAATTTTATTAAAAATCAAGGACAATCTTTGGTGCTAAGAAAAATAGTGGAGAAGAATGTAAATAATTTTAACATAGCTCCTGTGCTCATTTTTTCTCGGCGTAGTTTATTTTGGGAAAAGGAGAGAAAAGGTGGCTATAATACGGCAGAAGATATATCAAGTTATAAGCACTTGAAAGAAGGTTTTAAAGAACTCAAACATGAAGTGAAGTTGTTCACCGATGAAGTCAAGGAATTATGGGAATCAGATCCGATCCTCATTGCTAGACCAGGTAATCTTTCACTTCTTATAATTTGCGTTTTGGTCGCGGGTACCTGCACCCAGCTGCCTGGCTTGCAGTGCTGAAGTTCATAAGGTACAATAGAATTATTCTTATTTGATTATGTAAAAAATACCCATTAAATTTTACTACTCTAGCCATCCATCCAGCTGTTTAGGGTACATTGGCTCACAAAGGAAATACTTACATTCACTTAACAATCATTACTCTCCTGGCCAAAACACTAATGTTATGGGCAGTCAGGTCAAAATTAGGTAGGCAGCTGGTAAAATAATGCCCTTTAAAGAGCTATGAAACATTCTACATGGTCACCATTGGTTGCAATGCATTCAAGTACTGCCATGCTCTATTATGCTGCTGCAAGCAGCTGATCCTTGTGAAGGCCTTTGGGCTGCCGCCTAGACACTTCTCCTTCTCCATAATTAGGTCAAACCAAACTATAACTTGATTTGTCTAAAAGTCTATTTCAAAATCGATTATTAGGTACCTATATCGATTTGTCGTAAAGTAATCGATTATTGTCGGGTTGGTCCTACTTGCATTGTCTATGGTTGTATTATTGTTGTGAGTTTATTTTGACGTTTGTGGTTCAAAACTAAAATGTCCGTTGAAATCGTTGACTGTAAGCAAATAGTTAATGTTTTTTTGCTTTCTTTTCGCGTTTTATTTTTTGGAGTGCCTCTTGTACAAACTTATATTGCCTGACCAACTAGTTCTGTATTACCAGTGATCCATTCCGTTTAAAAATCTCACTACACTCAAGAGAAAAGAAAGACAATATTAATCGAATGTTCTCAAATTTATTAAATAATTATTCGCCGGGATTCTACGAAAACAATAAAAGCAATATTTATTATAGATTCCAAAATCTATTGGGTCGAACTAACCCTAGCTGTAGTGATAAAGGGGAGAACAAAATGTTATCCGCTCGTGCTAGCACGGTGGCCTCCGACGAAAATTTTATTACACCCGTATCATCAGTTGGTGACCTCATGGCACTTTCTCCGAAGCAATCCAACGATATAACGGAGCAAACAGACATAACTGGCGATCTTCTGACCGGTGCTGACTTCGACAGCATTTGTGAAGTGACAGTGCAGGAAGGTCCTCACTATGATGACATGTTTATAGACGCAACAAGCCTGGACTACCTTGTCAAGTGTGCCGAATCCAATCGCAACCACAATCTCATAGATAGAGGCAAAGAAAGCTTGTTCGTGAAGTTTGATCCCCTATATGCGAGGAAGTTTGGCAATACGAGTTCATCACACACAGAATTAGTAGCAGATTCCATTGAAGCTGATGGTGGTTATGAAACTAGCAGTGCTATTTCGGTATGCACTGACGTTGCAACCCCTAAACACTCAATGTCTACTGGGTCCATGCCTTCCATTAGTGTCAAAGACAAACCTATGCAAGTGGTTCCTCCTGTGGTCAATTCTGAAGCTGCTAAGCCAATTCTGAACCAGACTCGCGCTACTCCTGCTCTGATTAGAAGTGTATCAGCCATTCTTACTCCTACACAGGTGACAACAGATAAACTTATCAACTTTGCAGGAAACACCCCTCCAACAGCCGCACCGAGAAGTCCCCGTTATCACAATTACTCTTCTCAGGAAGGGGATAGGCTACAAACACTGAGACACATACTCCAGAAGCAAGACCAAGAGGTTCTCCAGTTGAGACAAGAGAATAGAGAATTGAAATCATTGCTTCAAGATGGAGAACACAACCATCATAGAACCATTGAAAATTTGGAAGCCAAGGTGAAGAAATTAGCGGAAGAAAAAGAAAACTTGCTAGAGAAAGAAAACAAGCTGCTCCAACAGATAAATGACAAAATAATCAGCAACAAACAGATGAGTATTGTGATGGAAGAATATGAAAAAACAATATCCTCTCTGATTGGAGAACAACAAAGGGAGAAAGTGGGATCAATAGAAATGGTTGAAAGGCTTACCATTGAGAGGGACCAGGCATTGAATCATCTAACAAGCATGGAAGGCTCATTCAATGATCTACTATCCAAGTATGAGAGAGCCAAGAGTGTTATACTAGAAACCAGGGAACGCGAAAAAATCTTTGAACAGAAAATAGCTGAATATGAAGCAGGAATGCAGAAATATGAATCATTATACAATAATCTGAAGCAAATCACATCTGATAAACTGGCCAATGCAAATGAGACATTAGACGGCTTGAAAAAAAATCACAATGTTGAAATAACAAAACTAAATGCTATTATAAAGAAGCATGAGATTACTATTGCATCACTGCACGAATCTGTTGTTCAGAAGACTAGAGATAATGAGGAGTTGACCCGAATATGCGATCAATTAATTAATGAAGTGCGCTGAATATATACCACTCCAATAATTTTAGTTTAGATATTAGTCTTTGCATATTTGGTGCTTTTGTAGTATGTTTTAAGATGTTTTTAGGATTTAGATTTTATACTCTTACCTTGCCTACATCTTGATATAGAATTTCTGTGATGAATCTCATTCTTATGTGTTGTATTGTCTTTTAGTGTGTGGCTGTTTTTTTACTATTAATTTAACATACTATTGTTGACATTTTAGATTTAGGGATGGAACTTGGATTCTTAAACTATGATATGTACTTAAACCTACTTTAAAACAATTTATTCTTGTAGAACTTAAATTTACTCAAAGTATAATAAATGTTAATTGTAATTTTTGATGTTCATGTTCGGTTTTATAAACATTCAAAAGTCAGGGTGTTGTGAAAACTTGTATTTAAAATTATGTCAATTACATAAGACTTTGGACTTTTATTAATCTTGTAAGTGTTGAAAGTATTAAAAGATGGCATATATTTGAAAATATTCATGAGGTACTTGAATAAAATTGCCTTAAAACTTGAACATTTATGTGTCATCTGAAATAATAATTCATTTATTATTAAGGTGATATTTGAACTGCTATTTTTGATAATAAATTCAGGTTATGTACTTCATTTTTTATTTATTATCCTTAATTGCACACAATATGATGCATAGTAAACAGACAAAAAAATATCATGTACAAGGGCAAGCTTAACCCTAACAACGAGTTTTCTTCCAGCTAACTTTTGAGGCTAGGGAAAGGTGACTATAGAGGTAGGTTTGTGTACATAAAGAAAGCACAAGTAGAATATCATTATAAACTAGGAATACATAAGTCCTTAGAATCCTTATATTATATCCCATCCTACTAATATACGTGAAAATTTGTAAGTATGGATGGATGGATGGATGTTTGTTACTCTTTCACGTAAAAACTACTGAATGAATTTTAATGAAACTTTACAATAATATAGCTTATACATCAAAATAACACATAGTCTACAATTTATAAAGATATTATGTGAATTGTCCTAAATATGACGATAGCTATTCTGGCGTGCGCTGCCAAAACCGCTAGAGTTACACATACTACTACGCCACGCTAATATAAGCTACTCGAAATACTAACCCTGCGCAGACGAAGTCGCGGGCACCAGCTAGTAATAAATAAAATACTAGTAGTTCGCCCCGAACTGAGATCTCGTGATGCGACCCCACGAACGCATCTAAAGTTTGAGTAGGTAGTAGTCAAAGGCAAGTCCAAACATTATTTTTGGACTTTTTTCTGACTACCGCCTACTAACTTGGTATGGTAACCAAGTTTCAACTCTTTTGGCCTATTTATTTATTTATTTATTTATCATTTATTGCACAAAACACAAAGTTAATGCACAAAAGGAGGGCTTAATGCACAAGCATTTTCTACCAACCCCCTTTAGCGGAAATATTTACTAAATAATAAGATTTATTTAACTTTAAGATGTTCGTTTATTTTACACGAAACGATTAATACAGTTACAATAGTGCAAAGTAATAATTACGGAACCACAAACTCTTGTGGCTGATGCTAGCGACAGACTGTATAATATTTTTCAGTCGCCGAACTTTACAAGGGTCGAGTGTAAACAATAAGTATGAATGTAGCTAGGTACGTATATACGTAACACGCTACATCTACATCCCTCATAAAAAAAAATTATATAAAATTACTTGAAAATGTAAATATGAAATGACAGTAAATGACATTAAAATTCATTAGTAAATTACATCATAAAAATAAAGTAGGTAAAGTATTGAAAAATATAAGTAGGAAGGTATAATGTAATTCCTAATCTAACAACTTAGTACCTATAACACAAAGTTCAATATAAGAAGAAAAATTAAATGTTTTTAAAGAAATAGGTAGGTACATAAGAAAGTATATTATATAAAACAAAACTTTAAATTTGTTAATAACTAAATACTTAATTAAGTTATACATAAAATTTTTGCGTACACCTGTATAGCCAGGCTCGACTTTAAAATAACTCAAGAAGAGTTTTTTAGGATAGTTATTATATAATAATTAACGGTAACTGCCACCTGCTATAACTACTGAAACTCCCGTCTTTGTGGCAGTGCCGAATAAAAAATAGAACTGAAGTGGTTTAAAGTTCATGGTAGTAATGACGTACGCTGTGACTGAAATACCGGAATGTATGAGTCTATTTTTAGAACAAAGATCTTTATACGATACGACACGATTAACGCGCACTGCACTTTTAATAATTTTATTCACTCTTTACACTGGAATACGTTTGTTCTCATGGTGCTGAAGTGTTGATTTGCTGTAAATAGGTAAGTACCATAGTCCCTTTGGTCTGAGTGAGTGATGACTGCTGTGCTGATGACTGCGTTCGTTGTTCGCTATCAGTAAGTATATACTTGACACACTTAAGAGTCAAATACCAAACCGTACAGTCTTCTTAACCGTGCGACCGGATCTCGTTATGACTGGTGTTGTTGTTCCCACATCAGATTTCGGCGGATCGATTAACTTCGATTGCTGAAGTGTTAGAAGTGGCGCACTTAATGGTGCTGTTGTTTCAAACGTTGTTGGACCCTGAGAAACCATTGTTTCGGGTGTCGCATTGCTAGGTGTGTAGTTTATAGCGTAAGCTGGTTTAAGCCTATCTAGCGAAATAGCGACGTTTCGAGAACCTACCTGGACTGTATAAAATTTAGGGTTCCGATTTATAACCTTATATGGCCCCTCGTATGGTGGAGTTAATGATTTCTTCACTTCTCTTCTTATAAAGACGTAATCTGCAGTTGTTAGGTCCTTGTGAATAAAAAAATTCCTATGATCAGGCTGTTTTCTTGTACTTGTTTGCATTGTGGCTAATGTCTCCATTAAATTACGGGTATACTCTGCATCATTAATTTGTGCTTCGGTTGTTACAAAAAAATCACCTGGTAGACGGATAGGCATTCCAAATGTCATTTGCGCTGGGCTAAATCCTATGTCCTCTTTTAAAGTTGATCTTAGACCTAGAAGTACCATAGGTAGCTCTCTTACCCATTGATTTGAGTTATTGCAGCGTGTCATAATGGACGCTTTAAGTGTGCGATGCATGCGCTCTACCTGTCCGTTTGCTTTAGGGTTGTATGCTGTGGTGTGGATTTTTTCTATACCGAGTCTCTTTGTTAATTGTGTAAAAAGTTGTAACTCGAATTGTCTACCTTGATCGGTTGTTATTTTTACTGGACAACCAAATCTTGAAATCCAATGTTCTACGAATTTGTTTGCTACTGTTTCGGCTGTGATATCCTTGATAGGTATGACTTCAGGCCATTTCGTAAAACGATCTATAATAGTGAGGCAATATGTGAAGTCCTCCGATGGTATCAGTGGTCCGATAATGTCAATATGTACGTGGGTAAACCGATTTGAGTTTTCAAACTCTCCTAATGGTGTTATTGTATGCCTTTGGACCTTGCATTTTTGACACTTTATGCATTTTCTCACGAACTTAGCGACGTCATTGTTCATGCCGGGCCAAAAGTAACGTTGAGCAATAAGGCGTCGTGTTGCAGTTACTCCTGCGTGGCTTAGTCCATGTGTACACGATAGAGCTTGTTCTCGGAATGCCGTAGGTAGATACAAACGAGCTTGTGTTGTTGATGTTTCGAACATTAATTCGCGTTCTGAGTAAGGCATGAT
Organism: Chloroclysta siterata; assembly: GCA_932294275.1. Classification (NCBI taxonomy): domain Eukaryota; kingdom Metazoa; phylum Arthropoda; class Insecta; order Lepidoptera; family Geometridae; genus Chloroclysta; species Chloroclysta siterata. The sequence continues at coordinate 7,912,701 of OW028590.1, forward strand.
AAATGACTTGAATTGTAAATTATTTTTGTTTTGTAGTTCTTTTAGTTCTGTATCTTCGATTTGGCTTTTATATAATAGCTCGTAGTCGAAGATATCAGGTAAGTGGATTTCCTCTATTCTTGATAGAAAATCGGCAGCTGAGTTCATCTCTCCTTTTATGTACTGTATTTCGTTACAGAACTGCGCGATAAAATCCAGTTGACGTAAACGTCTTGGCGAATCGGATTTCGACTCTTTTTTTGTTAGGGCGAAAGTAAGAGGCTTATGATCTGTCACTACTGTCACATTTCGTCCTTCTATGATATAACGAAAATGTTTTATACCCATGAAGATAGCCAAAAGTTCTCTATCGTAGGTACTGTATTTCATTTGAGCTGTAGTGAATTTTTTTGAATAAAAACCAAGTGGTTGTATTTCGCCGTTAATTGATTGGTGTAGTGCGGCTCCTACGCAGCTGTCTGAAGCATCAGTCATAAGTACTAATCTCGCTGATGAATCTGGATGGGCTAGTAGTACCGCTTCGCTAATTAATTGTTTGCATTTTTTAAATGCGTTTATAGCTTCCGGTGTCCACACGATTTTAGTTTTGTCGTTCTTCTTGGAGTTGTGTAAGTATTTTTCTAACACCGACTGTACTTCGGCTGCTTTAGGAATACTGCTCCTGTAAAAGTTTATTAGTCCAAGAAAACGTCGTAGTTCCTGTATGGTGTCGGGTTGCGAATATTCTGATATGGCATTAACCTTCTCTGGGTTAGGCTTGATGCCGCTACCACTGACATGATAACCAAGGAATAGTAGTTCCTTTTTACCAAACTCGCATTTCCCGCTATTTATAGTGATGCCGAATCGATTTAGCCGTGTGAATATTTCTTCGAGGTCCTTTAGATGTGTTTCCTCGTCTTCGGAAGCGACTAATATGTCGTCTAAATAGCAAAATGTGTTTTTTGTGTCCTTCATGACATTGTTAATGAACCTTTGAAAGCTTTGCGCTGCATTTCTTAAGCCAAAATTCATTTGGGTAAATTCGTACAATCCGAAAGGGGTAATCACGGCTGATTTAGGGATGTCTTCCGGTGCGATGGGTATATGATGGTATGCGCGTCGAATGTCAATTTTAGACATAATTGTTTTATCCCTTAAAATGTATGTAAAATCCATTAATCTTGGTATTGGGTACCGATCAGGTTCCGTTATCGCGTTTAAACGACGATAATCGCCGCACGGACGTAATTCTCCGTTTTTTTTATTGACGACGTGTAACGCATTTGCCCACGGGCTAGTAGATGGTCTACATATACCCAACTCCATCATACGCTCAAATTCCTCTTTTGCCGCTTTGTATTTAGCCGGATTTAAGGGGCGCGCTTTCTCATATACGGGTGTTCCCTTTGTGCAAATATAGTGTTGCACGTTGTGTTTTGGAATAGTTTTGAAGGATTCTGGTTTAGTAATATCGGGATACCGTAATAGTAGTGTGTGATATTTATCTGTGGTATTGACGACTTTTATGGTAGGAAAATCGTCTTCTGAAATCACTTGCGTATTTCTGGATAAGTTGGTCAACTTATCTATTAGTTTTCTGCCGTGTAGATCAACTAATAGTTGGTTTTTGGCTAGGAAATCTGCTCCGATAATTGACCGTTGTAGGTAAGTACATCTGCCATAATGAAAGTCCAGCGCATTGGGCGCTTTAGGCCATCTGGAGTTACTGGTATTCACTCCATATGTATATATTGGCGTTCCATTTGCAGCATATAATGTAGGTATATAATGTATCTACCAGAATGAAGGTCCAGCGCATTGGGCGCCGTAGGCCATGACCTAGAGTTACTGTGTTCACTCCATGTGTAGGTATTGGCGATTCATTTGCAGCATAATATGTATAATAGTAAAAAAATAGTGGTGGCCGTACTTTATACTGATGGTGACGGCGGTGATGAGTCTGCCGTTATGGTGACAGTGATGAGTCGTGTCGTTATGGTGACAGCGGTGATGAGCCTGTCGTTATGGTGACAGCGGTGATGAGTCTGTCACTAGATGGCTGCGCCTGGTCCGTCTGCGCCGTAGGAGCCGCATCGCCGCATCCTCCGGCCCAAGCTGCGTGTCGAGCTTGGTGTGAGCAGGGGTGGTAGTCATTGTGAAACTACTTTATGGCACAAACCACTGAATTTAATTTAGTAAATAAAAATAGTCAATTGCACTATCGCGTTTCGTTTATCCACTTTTACTGGTTATCACATAATACGTGAATTTAAAACCCATAAAAATGGATCACGTCGGTGGGTCACCAATTTAGCGGTTTATTCCCTTAATAATATGATTTATTTTATTTTAGAGGTGAGTTTTTAATTAACACGAAACGGTTATTTAAGTTACATAGTGCAAGGTTATAATTACGCAACCACAAACTCTTGTGGCTGATGCTAGCGACAGACTGTATAATATTTTTCAGTCGCCGAACTTTACAAGGGTCGAGTGTAAACAATAAGTATGAATGTAGCTAGGTACGTATATACGTAACACGCTACACCCCTAAGTAGAGGTATAAACATAGAATGACATGCGACAAATATCAAGCGAATAGCTTAATAACTACAAAAAAAATATATATCTATAAAATATATATATATACTATATATATACCTAAAATACAAAAAAAAAATAACGTCATACAATTTTTCAGTCTTCAACTAGCGTTTACATTAATACAGTCGGTACGTATGTACTACGGTATGTACCTGATCACAAAAAGAATGTCATGCTTACTTATAGTTGTTTGAGAAAATGCTCACGAGTCAGAGCCCTAAAACGCTCCCTCGATTCAACCTTTCTGATCTCACAAGGCAGAGAATTCCACAGCCTGACAGCTTCTACAGAAAAAGAGTTTCCACGGAAGGAGGTGTTATGTGGGGGGGTATCGAGAAGGAGGTTGTCATCTGACCTTAAATTTCTGTCGTGTGTATCAGTCCGGAAACGAAAACGGGTTTTAAGATAGTGCGGGGAGAAGGGATCTTTGAGTGTAGAAAAAAGAAGACAGAGAATCCGTAAATTCCGGCGTTCTCGGATGGGAAGCCATTTAAGTTTAGCGCGGTAGTGGCTCACATGGTCATATTTGCGGAGACAGAAAATAAAACGTATGCAGGTATTCAAGAGGCGGTCAAGTTTATTAAGAAATTCCTCAGAAAGATCCAAGAAAGCTACATCAGCATAGTCTATTATAGGTAATAGGAGTGAGTTGACCAGTGTTATTTTGGTTGATGTTGGAAGAAAGTGCTTCAGACGGATAATTTATTGAAGAGTTCCGTTGAACAGACCTTGGCTCCATCATGAGACCTGGTCGTCGTCACCATTTTATGAGAACTGAGTACCTCCTTAAATTATTTCAAGAAAAAAAATTAAGAAAAAGCAAAGGAACTGGCCGACCAGTAGAAAAACCTTGATGTCAACGAAACTCTTAGAGTTTAGAGCTCTTGGATCGCTGGTTATGTTAATGTAACTTTTTTTGCTTTATCTCAAAAACCGAGCGTCTCAGAAAATAAGTAAAAATTGTTTTGGAATGTCCAAACAAAGCCCTTTCATATGACATGTAACTTGATTTTTTTATGTAACTTTTTTTATTTTTGCCCCCTTAAAACACCCCATATCTCAAGTACAAGCTATCGACATATCAAATTTCATGCAGATCGGATCAACGGTTCTAAAGTTATCGCCAGACAAACATACATACATAGTTGCCAAGTTGAAACTAAGATTTTCGTTCGCTTCGCTCACTCGATCAATTATAAGTTTGGATAATATTTGTGATTATCAACTCCATGTGATATCCTCTGAATCTGAGTGAGGATCATGTATTTTTTTGAAGATATCCAACAGATAAAACAAAAACTAAAGGACTATAATGTGTTTACTTTATTAAAGGTACCTATATACCATCATATAGTATACTTACTATAATTATTTACGTAATATAATATTAAATACGTTAATACATCATGTAAGATAGGTACATATACAATAATAATATGTGTATACAAAATAATTAGAGACTAGTGTAGAGTGCAGTAAAGTATAACATAAGTAATCCCATAATAGGTATGATAGTTATTTGTTGCAACTACCTATATATTTTCAGGTGAAACTGAAGTGCTATGGTGCTTCGACAGGCCGGAAGTTCTCAACAAGTTCGTGACCACGAGCGACAGTGACCACAATGAGGGCTACAGCCATTGCAAACTGGATATGAGCAGCGCTGGGCGCGCCCATTTCCACGGCTACCTTGACACGAGAGTACCTAAAGATGGACGGATCAAGAGAGCTGGGTACTGCGCTCTGCGATCAAAGCAGTTGCGAGTGAGTGGTCATCATCATCGTCCTAGAAGTATTACCATTATATCCAAAATAAACCAAAAAAAATATTTATGGAGAGCAATGCAAGATGCCCTACAATGAGGGCGCACGGTTATGAAACCGTTTGTTGAGAATGAACTGAGATCTCTCCAGTTCTACATTGATGCCAAAAGAAGATACAATGTATGGCCTCTGACTAGCCCCCACTTACCTGTTTTGGTAACCAAGTCTTATTACTTGAAAAGTTCCGTTGTTTTCCGTTGCTGACTCGTTCAGAAATATTACTTTTGATCATCTGCCTACTAGGAGGGTGTTCATCTATTGGTCTAGGAGAGATTGTGCAGAAAAAGTTCATCTTCCTTCAATCTGTGGTTTCTAGGATTTTGTTTGTGTTTTATACGTTTTTGTTTCGCCATATAAGCAATGTCATACGATTAAATAAATATAGGATTTTATTTATCTAAATCTAACGTTTCTATCATTCTATTTTCAGAAATCCTTTAAACGCGCTACAACTTACGACTGGCACCTTTACAACACGCTCGTTCTCAAAGTGAGGGGAGATGGCAGATCCTACCTTCTGAACATATCTTGTGAAGGCTTCTATGATATCACCTGGAACGACATCTATCACTATGTTCTGTATACCAGAGGTGGACCTTATTGGCAAATAGCGAAAGTAAGATTCTTAAATTGATAACAATATGTGCGTATCTAGAATACTATAAACTTGGTAGAATATTATACTATATATCTATAAATATATATATCTATAAAATATATATATATATATTTTATAGATATACTTAGATATAAACTATTCGCTTGATATTTGTCGCACGTCATTCTAGGTTTATACCTCTACTTAGGGGGGTTGGTAGGAAATGCTTGTGCATTAAGCCCTCCTTTTGTGCTATAACATTGTGTTTTGTGCAATAAATGATAAATAAATAAATAAATATTATAATCCAGTGTCGGTCGGGAAAATTTCTTGCTGCAAGTAGAAGCAGTGGCGTCCTCCTCAATATTACTTAACAAATGAAAGATAGCAGCTAATCTAGGGCGCAGTTTAATAGCTTTTTTATGAGAATGCGGGGGAGGGTGTCTATGTACTTAGGGATGAGTTTATGTATGGGCGTGTATTTCTGAGAGCTAACTATGATTGATAACTAAAAGCGCTTGAAAGAAGATAAAACAAAGAGAATGAATGTATAGGTTAATACGCGTGTATATGTGCACAGAATAAGACTATGTATCTATGTGTAAGGAAAATATTTATCATGTTATGAGATGGCAAAACAATTTTTCAGATACCGTTTTCGAAATTCGTGCTCGGATCAAAAGGCCGCATTCAAGACAAGCAAAACAGAATGAGGTTCGACAGAGTGACCCATTTCGGAATATCTTGCGGGGACAAAATCACCGGCAGATTCGACCTCGAAATTGAATATGTTGGTAAGCACCTTATATACAATGATATTTTATTAGATTCGAATCGACCACTCCGGGTGCTACAGCTTATAGTGTGTCTTTTCAGCAAACCAACGAGTTCTACATTTTTTTATACTAGGTAAATAATACCTACTAATTGTTAAGGCGAATACAAGAGCGAGCGAGAGGTACATTAGCTCTTGTATTCGCCATAAGAGGCTGACACTCGTATCAAGTACTTTTATATAGCTCGCACATTTCAACATTTGAAAGATATTAAATCACGTAGAAATCCACTTAGCTCTAACACGTTTCAAAGTAATTCAATTAAGTAAATAACTACTTTTGACTTTGCAAACATCGTTTATGTACCGAAGTAGCGTATCTCTGAGTTATTCGCCGGTTGTGATTAGAGTCCGATGACACAGGTAGTTAGCGTAGCCCCGTATCAAGGGTAGGTCGTGGGTTCAAGTCCCACTCGGATAACTTTGGGGCATTTCGAATTTAGGGACATTATAAAATCTTGGAAAGCATAAGTACTTTAGTTGTTATTCATTTGTTCCAGGTCTGGAGTTTGATCCAACACATGAAGAAGAGTTTGCCTATGAAATGTACAAAACTGATAAATATATTGTGGGTGTGTAGATTGCCTTGGTAGTTAGGTAGAATACACCTACTGAGTGAATTATTTAAACTGTAGATTTTTAAACTTCAAAGCAATAAAATAGCCATGCTTGACACTCCTTTGTTTATTCTCAACCGACTTTAAAAATAAGAGTATACCTAGTGTATCTCCAAGTCATTTAAAGAGCAGGTGTTTGTCAGTACTGCAAAATGTGCCAAATGTGATACATATTTGGACGAACCTCTAGCTATCCCCCATAAGCATTCTGAAAGAATTTTAAGTTAGTACTAGCACATAAAAGAGAATACTAGTAGTGAGTTCGCCGTGCTGTCAAAGTCGTATATTGTATCCGCCAATTGTTAGCCGACTTCCTCAAGTAAGGCTATGAAAGATAACCAATATTAACATATTTTTTATTTTCTTTGTACCGGGTTCCAGACGAAGAAAGTAATTTTTATAAAATCTTTGAATGCAGTATTACTAACTTTCAAAAATAAAATAAAGTCTCCTTTCAGTAAAATATCCTATCTACAATATACAAGGTGTTCCATAAGTTGTGTATATAAACTTCAGGGGGCTAAAGTACCCATCAATATGAACAACTTTTTCTTTGGAACCAATACTGTGAACGCGAAAACAAAAACAGCTGTTTCATACAAAAGTTCAATACCTACCAGGCTAAAATGTATGAAACAGCTGTTTTTTTTTTCGCGTTCACAGTGTTGGTTCCATAGAAAAAGTTGTGCATATTGATGGGTACCCCCCATGGATGGATGGGGCCCCCTGAAGTTTATATACACAACTTATGGAACACCTTGTATAAGGTACTTTCCCTTTATGTCGGATAGTCTTGGGACGCCCTATATAAAAGGTGTTCCAATTCCTGTGTTTAAAAACTTCAGGGGGCTAAAGTACCCATCAATATGAATAACTTTTTTTAGCAAAAAACAAAAACAGCTGTTTCATACATTTTAGCCAGGTAGGTATTGAACATTTGTATGTAAAAGTACTTATCGGACCTTGTATAGACTAGTAGCTATAAAATAGATAATGTATATATTTTTTCATAATTAATAACTATTGTAAACAATCTTTGGAATAGCTAATACAAAAATTAAATTGGCGGTCTTAGGGCTTGTACACAAAACTGCGATGCGATGCGATACGTCGCATCGCAGGAACTTCCACGGGAAAGTCCACAACGAGCTCGCAGATTTTTGCGATGCGACGTCGCATCGCAGTTTTGTGTACGAGCCCTTATGGGCGGTCTTATCGCTGGGCGCGATTACTTCCAGGCAACTCTTTCGGTAAAGTAGGTAAGTACCTACTTAGTTTAAGTTGAATTTAGGTCGTTGTAGCTACATGCAGTAACTTACACTGGTGCTAGAGCCTATCTAGACGGATTAGTATTCGATTTATTTAGTCCAATCAATAAAACAGTAACAGTTATAGAGTGCATGAGCATGATCCTAAGCAATTCCTTCAGAATATTTTTCAGGGTGCCTAAGAGATGAACATAGTAAGTCCCAAAAGTGGGACCTTTGTGTCCCCCACCCCCTCCACTCCGGCTCACCTAGACGTCAGTACCCCAAGTATGAGTTTTGCTTTCCATATTTCGTTTTACGTTTTTGTTCCGTGTTCATTGCGGGTTTTGTAAAGTTCCATATCGGTATCCCCACAGAAATGTAAATATACATTATTCTCTGTTCCGTGGGTATCCCTATCGCGTCTTCATACAAAACCCGCAATGAACACGGAACAAAAACGAATCGTTTTGCTCCGTGCTCATTGCGGGTTTTGTAAAGTTCCGTATCGGTATCCCTATCGAGTCTTCATATAAAACCCGCAATGAACACGGAACAAAAACGTAAACCAAATACCAAATATGGTAAGCAAAACTCTTGGGGTACAGGACTTAAGTACCTACGATCATCTCTTGCACTTTGAACAATAATATGAAGGGATGCTGCTGACGCACTCTACATCCCCTTTTTGGTCATTCGTTGACTGGACTAATTAACAATTAGGACTTGATTTTTTTCTTGTTTGAAAATTTTCTACGATATAGCCAGCTTTACAAAGGATACCGCAATAAAAATTATGAAAAGATAATACGGAAAGAAGACGAGGTAGTATGCTCTTAGACTGTAGCTTGCTTTCTGACAGGAATGAAATAACGAGGAGGGGTGATGTGATGTCATCCATCCATATAGTAATGTTCAGAATCGATTATTTTATAATCGAAAATATAAATTATATTATCGATTTTTATTCGATATATGATCTAATAGGCCATATCCATTCTACTATGCTATTATACTGCTCACCAAAACAAAATCAGATAAACTATCGGCCTAAAATTGGGTCCTGGAGTGGCTAATTATATACTTTCTGGTGTTCATATTTCACTTCAACTACCAGAACTCATCTTTGATTCAATTTGTGTGAATTGAATTTGAATATTGTGAATTTAAATTGACTGAAATATTTTGATAAAAATTTATAAAAAAAACAATAAGAAGTTCCCGCGTTTTTTTTTATTTACCAATGCCGCGGCGGCGGCAGGACTTTATTGAAGCGAATTGCGTTCAAACTTTTTAATTTATTAGTGTTCTAAATTCAAAATATATTCCACTGTCGATGATTTAGAATCGATTTTTTACATCTAAGCAGGCACCTTAAACGAGTGAGACGGACGACACCTCCCTAGTATGAGTAGTCGTACCAACACCACTACTATTATTCGTTCCATGTTCCATACTTCCGTTCGTTGTCAGTCAGATAAATTTATATCAAGCAAGATTTCTAAGTAAATGTTCTAAAGTTTCATAGATTGAATAATACCATTGTGGATTGATAAATGTATTGAAAGTGTTTAACTAATATTCACTGTTTTTCATAGGGCTAGTTTCGAGGACACCGACGTAAGTTTAACTCGACCAACGCAATTACATAGTCCTCTATTGGTCATAACATTATTTTCTTTGCGTGGGATGCTTGCCGTTTACCTACTTGGCTCTCTTTATAGTATATCTTCCTTTAATAGAAAAAGAACAACATTGCATTGATGCACTTTTGGCCATGTCAAGGAATGTTGACCTTTACTTCCAGTTTTCCTCTAGCCTTTATAGTTCTACTGCAGTATGTGTTCACTGTCCAAGTATGTAAATTACGCATTTCAATTGTGCACCATTAGTCATTGAAACATTTCCATTGCAGGTGAGACCATGTTATTCATAACAAAATTGTGAATTTGTATCAGTGAAACTAGCGTGCAGTACCATGTCAGGTACCGAGCAGCACATATTGAACTCAATGCAGCATCTATCTATGCAACCAGGGAACAGTGCTACTGAAAAGCCCACCCAAGTGGTCTCTCCTGCTGTGAATAGGAGCCAACTTTCTACTGCAAAAGTTACCCCAGTGAAACAAACTGTCTCTCCTGCCATAGCTACTATTGACAGACTTCTTAGTCTAGGGGCTAACATCCCTCCTCCTCCGCCAGTCATCACAAGAGCTTCTGACATGGACCCTCACACTGTTGAACAGCTAAAAGCAGTCAAAGAGCTGCTGACAGCACAGGAGGAGGAAGCACAGAACCTTAGAGACCTCAACCATGATTTAAGAGAGAGACTAGAAGAATGTGATACAAAGATACGGAAACTGACTGATCAAAATGAAGAATATGGAGAAAAAGAAAAAACTCTCTCTCAAAGAGTTGCAGAAAAGGTTAAAAACAATAAGCAAATGAGTGTTGTAATGGAGGAATATGAGCGTACTATATCATCTCTTATTGGGGAGAGGGAAGCTGAAGCCAAGAGATGGACTGAAGAGAGAAGCACTCTTGTGAGAGAAAGAGATGAGGCTGCAGCTCATCTTGCCTCTATGGAGCATGCTTTCAACGATGTGCATACAAAATATGAGAGATGTAAAGTTATCATTCAGGGCTACAAATGTAATGAAGAGACTTTGAAGAAAACTGTGGAAGAGAACACAGATGCTATCCAGAAGCTAGAAGCCAGGTATGAGACTCTGAGGCAGCATGCTATGCAGCAGCTCAACAAGGCTAATACTGAACTTGATACTGTGAAGAAAACACACCAGTCTGAAATGCTAAAGCTGAATGCTATGCTAAAGAAAAGTGAAGTGCATTCTTCCTCACTGCAAGAGTCTCTTGCACAGAAAATTAAGGACAATGAGGAACTCACAGCTATCTGTGATGAGTTGATTAACAAAGTTGGATAAAAGTCCTTACATAATATATGAACATTACTAATTATCGTTTACTAACATGAATTTTATATTTGTATGGCATAAAACCGTTAACATTATTGAATTAATAATTCTTGAGCATGTTTTGATTTTGCTGTAACATTCTTACGATAGCTAGTACTGTTACAAATAAATCAACTTCTCATAAAAAATATATATATTTTTTTAGTATTTTAAAGTTGCAATCATCTCATGTTATTTTTACTTTTGTACAATTTTATAATTTTAAGACTTAAGTTTTTTATTGTCTTGTGATGTTTTGACCTGTTGTTTGTTTTGAGAATTTTGTATGATTCTGTATTATTCAATGTCGTTTTGGTGCCCATCCATAGTTTATAAAATTATGTACATATTTATTATGAATGCTAACAATGTTACTCATGTTATGGGACCCCATTTACTGGAACATAATGATTTGTCTGTCACTGCTAAGACTTATTTAGTTTAACTATAAATAAATCCAAAGATTTGTGATCTATGTTGAGATCCTATTATAAATTTGAGATTTAGATAAAGAATATTTTTATCTTGCTTTTTTGTAATTATTTTCTAGATCCTAGCTGCCATAATATGTATTTAATTTTCATAATTGTAAAAATAAGTTTTACAGCATTATTAAAGTAAAAGTATTAATCAGCGCTTAATTACTCAAGTGTCAAACTTAAGAAACTTGTTACTCATTTTGCTAAATTAAAGGCATTATAGTCTAGTATTTTGTTGGTAAATGTGAAACCACTTTGTCCAATTTCTAATAAATTTTTCATCTTAGCTGTAAGATCACTCTAACTAGTAATTATGTATTAATTAACTAATTAATAGATTGTATTTTTGCGTAACAAAGTGCATTCATACGAAAACTGTATTCCATACTAGTACTTCCTTCCACCTAATGAGCTCACGACGAATTTTCGACGTGCGATTTACTAACGTGTGTTTAGACGCGTGGCTAAATCTATAGAAAATGTACTAGGTTACAACCACAGAACAGAGATTATACACCTCTTAGCTCACAGACAGACCTCTCTTTCTGTGTCCTGTAGGTAACGATCATTGTACATGCGTCGTACTCGCGATGACTGTCGGTCGAGGCTTTATAAGCTCTTTAACATTCAACTTCCTCAGATGCCCACCTGATGTTAAGCTAAGCTAACAATTGCATTACCTCACACGTGGCCTATATGGCATAGCACTGTGCCCATTACTCTGAGACATTAGGGTGTTAAGTCTGATTGTTGGTCTGAAACTAAACTAACTTTATATAAAACGGACCGAAAGTTGACTACACCATGTGATATTACTTTATCCTGATTGAAACATGGGGATATTCGAGTGTAGTAATTAGATGTGCCTTCGAAAACCTTCACCATCCTGTTACCACCAGTCCATTGCTGAATCATTCCTAGAATAAAAGTACATTTATGTGAAGTTGCTTGCATTACTTATTGGTAATTATTTATTTTGTGTACATATTTGGATAAAACCAACTAGGTCACAAAGCTAAAACAAAATTCCAGTACCTATGCCTCTAAATAACATAATTTTTGTCCAACATTCCACATTTTCATTATTTTACTAAATCCATTTTGTCCACCTAGTTATGAGTCAGTAGGTATCTGTTTTAAAAGTTATGAAATTACGTTATTCTTTAAAAAATTATGGTGGAATCAGCAAAACTCTGTAATTATGCCAATTTCTATGTTATTAAACTGAAAACTGAGCTTCTATGTTTTGGCTAGTTTAAGTTTTTTTTAATAAAACATATTTTTATATCGTTTCTTTGAAATCGCCTGCAATTTATTCATGAAAGGAATAAAATAAACAGTTTTTATTTGTAATAGATGGCATTATTTATTTTCCATGCCTTCATATTGATAGGTTAGTAGATATTTAGAAAATATATAGTTGTACTTTGCAATATACCAATAATACAGATGGTACCTACTACCCATGTATACATAAATATAGGTACATTTCAACATTTTAATATTATTTACAGAGTACATATTCAGACAAGTGCTTGGCCTAACAACTATTTTAAATCAGGGCTCCACTATCAAACAAAAAATTTGTAGAAGACTATTAACATGTACCTATGCCCAAACATTTGTAAATATATATTTAATTTTTTTTCAGGATTTCTTTTTCAAAAACTTGTATGTGTCCTTACTAACTAAATAACTTAGTGCTGAAATTACTGTTGAGACAGCAGTTACTCCAAAAAGAACTTGCAGTGCTGGATGGTCCACATAACCAAAGACTGGTGATGCCAGGGTAGTGCCAACCTGGAAATATTATGATAATTATAATTTAATAACATATAATGCTAAATAAAAAAGGGAGTAACCAACATGATGATAAATTTTAATTTATTTTGAATTTTGGTACTTTGGCTTGAAAGATATCAAGTACAGAATTGTGGTAGATGGCACAAACCCAGCAGTGAGTAGAGTCAAGTTATTGATGATGTTTAAGTTGGATATCATATACTTAATCAGCATTAGGTGCAAACTGGCTTAAATGTTTCTTTGTTTGTAAACTTACAAGTACAAGTTGCACTGCAGTGTTGACTTTACTAATGAATGTTGGTGCCAGTTGTGCTGTTGCATGGGTAACATCAAAATATCTGCTCAATGTCCTCTGAAAATAATAAAAAATAATATTATCAAGCCAAATTAAAAACTTCTGGGTAACAGGTAATGGTCACAAAAGAATTTCAAAATATAAATATTTACAAATACATACAATATTTTATTGAAGCCTCAGATCTCTAATCTAGAGTTTGACAGTCTGTACAATAGACATCTGCGCTCCCCCCTAAATTAATTTATGAAAATTATTCTATATTTTACATTTACAATTAATTACTACAAAACTTACTATAAAAGCGCTCCAAAAACAGAAAAAGACAAACCAAGAAGGAACAATATAAAATAAACCATTAAAATTAATTATCGATACAAAACTTAAAAAGATACTCATTAATTATCAAAGAAAGTATGTTTTGAGTGTGTGTGTGGGTGAGTGAGTGGGTTCTCCTGATAACACCAGTCTCTTGAGAGTCTGGTCTCTAAATTCTTATCTTAAGCTTTAATAATATATTTGCTTGACCATACTTACAGGAGGTGGTAAGCTCATGTATCTGATCACAAATCCAGCAATGACTAATGCAACATCACGTCCCACAATGAGCAAAGTCAGTGGGAGAGGTATAAGGTTCTGCCAGGTCAGGGAAACAAATAGCGTTGCTATTAGCACCTTGTCAGCCAAGGGATCTAGGAACGACCCCATTGTTGTTGATTGTCCTTTCCATTTTCGTGCAATCCAGCCATCTAGCTGTAGGATATTAAGATTTCATAAAAGTACTACAACAGCTTACAATAAATCAATGGTGATAACTTTGAAATGTTTACCTTACCAAATCAGTCACACCAGCAAATACCAATAAGCCCAGGGCCAAATTATAATCACTTTGCATTATGACATAGCCCAAATATGGTGACATTGCTATTCTTGTAACGCATAACACATTTGGTACTGTGAAGATATTTTCTTTCTGTAAATAAAAAAAATAAATGTGTACTAACATGGAAAACAGGATTTGGATTCATTTTCAATAGTATTACAAAGTGTACTGCACCTCAACAACTCCTTCAATTCTTTCCTTGACTTTAGCTTTAGTTTCAAGAATATCTTTTATGATATGTTGTTTTCTAACTCGCAACTTTTCACCCGTCACTTCCTTTTGATGTCTGATATCTCTTACAATTTCTTCGCCCTTTAGTCGGATCTTCAGCTCGGTATCTTTCAGCTGCTCCTTCTTGTGCTCAAAAGCATCTTTGATTGCCTCTGCCTTTTTTTCTAAGGTTATAAAATGCTTTTTGTTTTCTGATGAGTAAAAGCAAGACAACGAAGTTTCAAGAGGATACCGTACCACTTGTGGTTTATTTGTAACGATTAACATATACTGTCTAAAAGATATTATGGTAGGTTGTTGAGTTCGTGTACCCCACTGGCATAACATTGCAAACTGTTTTGAGTGTTTTGCGAAACAGGATCTTGTAAATAACCACATACTTAAAACAAGCAAAGGATTATTGAACTGACTAATCTAGCTAGGTCTACAACAACAAATCGCAGGTTTATTTTATTGGAAGTTTATCATGAGTTCCAAATGAACGAGTTCCATTCTATAAACAAGAATAATTTTCACGAATTAATTTTAGAAATAGAAAATATTAAAAAAAAAAAAAAATCTGCGGTCAGTGCAGTGATGCCAGCTTGTAAACCCAAAAAAGGACAATTTTACATCAAAACCATACTTATAAAAACATTCCATGAGTTTTTTTTCTGTGACTCACGTATCCTCGTTGCGCCTTTCATTTATATTTATTTCAAATTCATAATCAATCCATTCTTAACTTAAAATTACGATTCATTTTCTGACATTTTGGGAACATTTTTAATTTTATTTGTTTTTCTAGTGTTATTTTCAGTTGTGTTGTGTAATTTCGGTGGTATTTTAACCAACATTACTTGAGGTCTTAGCACAAAGTGTAAACAATTGGAATGAATGTGATATCCTGATTTGACCGAAAATGTTTCCAATGTTTTGCAGAAAACCGCCACCATTTTCTTCAAAACAAATGACGGCCGACTTGACTATGGAGTGACTTGACTAAAAAGTATTCAATACAAATCACTTGACACTGCACTGGCAAGATTGTCTGTCGAATGACGGACAGGAGCCATAAATTGAGAGAAGAAAGAACTTAAAATTACAATAAAAATTTAATTTTAAGTAATTGTAATTCTACAATTAAAATTAAAGGCGTTGTTTCATCAATATATGGAGCCGGGGTCTGGTCTATATACAGTATATATATTTATCGCTTAGCAATATAGTAACTGTTTTATGAGCTTATTTCCCTCATTTTTACTTCGTTTTCTTGCTTTTCTTTTCTTTGTCAAGGAGAGCAACACAATGCACTAAAAATATGGCGGACTGACATGCGTGAATGTCATTTTGACAACTGTTTTTATAATTTAAGCTTGAGTGAAAGTCATTACCGTCAAAAAAAGCAACAAAACTGTCAAAAAATTATAAAATGCAATGCGTCATGTCAAACGTGAATTACAGACTGTCATGGCGGCTCTAAAAGTGCACATAGTAAGAAATTCGAACAGTTCAACATTTAGCGATAACAACTTTATTATCCCACATATTAATGAAATTGCATTTGTATGGTAATCTACATCTACACTAATAATATTATAAAGAGGAAACATTTGTCTTTTTGTATTTTTGTATGTAACGAATAGGCTCAAAAACTACTGGTCCGATTTCAAAAATTCTTTCACCATTAGAATGCTACATTATCCCTGAGTAACATAGGCTATATTATATTTTCAAAAAAATCAAGGATCCTTACTAAAACTTCAATAATATAACCCAAGGTGGAAAACAAAAACCTTACATCGCGTGCGCTGCGAAAACTATTGATGATAGAACAAAATAATGTACTACGATTTTGTAGAATCTACAAAAAATGTCGCGACAGCATATGTCTAACTATTATAGTTATGTCACAATAAGTGTTCTTTTATTATAAAAAGTTAATTGAAATGCCTCCGCTAGAAAAGGGTCTTTATTTGTACCTTGGTATTAATCCTTATCCAAATAAATCATTTCATAATTAGGACGGTTTCAATACCTATAGATTACTTCTTAAATTTTTCAAATCGGACTTTCCATTCAAAAGATATGACGAAATTAAAAATGTTAACGGGTCCACGGGTCACGCGCGGGGTGCGATTTCACTCTCAAGGAGAAGCGCGTGCAAATGTATGAAATAAGTAGACGCGAGGCTCGAACCCACGGTCTAAGTTTATCCTAAAATGTTCAAAAAATTTATGACCACCCATGCGAAGCTGGGACAGGCCGCTAGTCTTCAATATTTTTCAAATATTTCTATGTACGGTACATAGACCAGACCCAGAATAAACCTGTCCTTTATGCAATGTTTTCACACAAGAATTCAACTTTAGATTTAAAGGCCGCTCCACATTCTCAAGAGAATCTCGCGAGAACGCGAGAAACATGCGAGAAACGTGAATGTGGAACCGATTCTCGTATTCTTCTCAAGTTCTCGCGTAGTTCTCCGGCCTTTCTCCACTTTTTGTCGGTATTTTGGCGCGAGACAAAGGAGTGCGAGAACGTGAGAAAAGGCGAGAACGTGTATTGACTCCACACTCGCATGTTTCTCAGTAGCGCGCGAGCCGCATAACAATAAACTTGTCGCAGCGGTTACTTCTGCGTCCATCGTCATCGAGCGCGAAAACTGTAGTGAGAACTATTTGAGAACTTTGTGATAGTGTGTACCCAAAGAAGTTCTCGCTACAGTTCTCGCTGAGAATTTCCGGAGATTCTCGCGTGAATGTCTCGTGAGAATATGGAGCGGCCTTAAAATGTTTCTCTTCTCATGTCATTGTCATGTCACTTGTCTGTTCAATGTTGATTTCGTCGTTTGTCTGTCAGTCTTCTCTGTAAATGTTTTCGTTTAGCTCGTATTTTTGTTTTGTTTGGTTTAGTTACATTTCGTTTTATTTAATTTCCTAGCCCTGAGATTGTTCTCGGATCGATTCCGAGTAAGTAAAAATACTTTGATATCTGTGTGTGACTTCCGAGCTTGGAACACGGAAAAAGACACAAAACGAGTAACCCAGGTTCATTTTTATTTCGTTTATTTATTTTCGACTCAACTTGCAACCTTTACTCTCTTGAAACAGATGTATCTAAGCTTTATTATTCTTTTGTACGTTAACTCCTCACCACCACAACCATACCAATCGAGATACTAATCTATATACTTACCAATCTATTGATCTCTCTTTGTTTTGTTTGAATTAGTAAATATTCAGCTAGGTATCTAAGTACCTACTTAAATCAGTTATTTTTGTTTCCATAACTCTACCCAACTCTTCTGTGCTACCTAATTGTTAATTCATAATGGTGTATGTTTCGCCTTATCCTATAAACATCCCCTCTAATTCAATTCAGTTTGATACCCATTCCTAAAAAGTACTAGGAAGGCTCAAACACGGGCATTGACATGTGTACATCTAATGCACTAGTTAAGCCTACATTGTAGCATTGAAAACATATTCCATTTATTATTATGTAAGTTGACTTCTGACCTAGGAGAAGAGGAGTGATAGTGTGACACAATTAGTTATCTATTTAACTACTTTAGAAAGCAAATAGGTAGGTCCTTAAGTATTGGTTGCATCACATACCTATACAACACAATATTCTTTCAACACTATTGATTTTGATTAAATACTGTGTTTTTATTATTAAAATGTATTAGTATCTCTCCTTGTAGAAAAGTTAACCATGAAGGAAGAAGAGCTCAAATATATCCTCCATCTACTCGATAATCTCACTGAAGACATATTAGAGGCAAGTTAAACATAGTCCTATACTTATATTATTATTATTGTGAAAAACAGTTTTTTTTATACAACTAGCAGATGGAACAAGCAGATAGCCCACCTGATGTTAAGTGGTAACCATCACCTATAACAAAGCATTGTCTCATAAGTCACACACAATATGAACATGCCCTATGATGCACTGCCCTGCATCCATCAACTTGAGGCACACAGATGTTAAGCCTCATGTGACAGTAATTACACTGGCAACCACACTCTTCAAACCAAAACAGCAAAGCTGCTTGGCGGCAGAAAAAGGTGTGGTGGTAGTTCTTCCCTTGACAAGCCCTTCACAAAGAGCTCTACTACTCTTGATAGTTTAATGAGTTATAGTTATTCCATATTTCTTACAGGAACTGTTGCAATTTTATTCTGATGTAGAAGATTCCAAACCAGTCAAAGATTTCAGTAGTGAAACAATTAAATTCTTCAGAAACAGTTTAAAGAACAATCCTATAACAACTGCTTACATCCTCAACTATATTCAGGAGCATATGAATGACATTCATAATGTTAATAAAATACAGAATATCTATCAGGAAATTCTAAAAGAAGAACTTGTTGAAAACAGCTGCACAGATAAACTAATTACCTTAATGTCATTGGTTAAATGTAAAGATAATTTTGTACCTCATTTTATTCAGCACATATTAAAGCCTATTTCAGAAGAGAACCATAGGCAGTACAGAAAGCAAATCCTTCTCAGTCTTGTGCCACATGATAGGCCAGAACTGCTGCATGTAGCTACAGATACTATGCATAACAATGAACCTCAGAAAGAGTTTAAACTTACTCCAGAAAACATGCTAGAGCTCTGTTACCAAGAGAAAACCCACTGGCTACTCAAAGCGGCTCAAGTATACAAAAACCAATTGCTTGATATGAAAAACATAACATTTAAAATAAATAACTTCACCAAACAAATACTCATAATGGTCCTCATCGATTTAACCAACAGCCCGGAAACTTATGATCTACCTTCTCTAGTACACCAGCTTACCAACATATTCTCTATTCTCGATACATACACAACATCTGATGATCAGCTGCAATTCTATATAACAGAAGTTAAAAGAGAGTTGACTATCATAAAGTTTTGTCTGGAAAGTAACTGCAAAATCATGACCACCTCCATATTTAGTCAAGTCCTGGCTCAGAGTGCACTGGCTGTGATATCTCAAGTGTGCCGCCTGTCTAAAGTTGATAGGTATAAAGTTTCCAGGCTATTGAACACCAACAACGAATTTCTAAGTGAATTGACATCTCTGAGCACCAAAATTGATTTGAGAAAGAAAGGCGGAAGCACCGCGAATTGGGATATACTGACCTACAACAGTTACTGTGCAATCACGAAAGTTATAGATACTATATTGAATTCAGCTGAAGGTTTCGAAAACGCGAATGAGACCTCATCCTTGGATGAAATCAAAAGGCTTCTACTGTCTATCCAGCCACTGCACTGCTGCCTTGAAGTGATAGAGAATATATTTTCGTGTCTCTTCTTGAGGTATGAATACTTGTCTTGCCATGAGCACAGTCAGGATTTGCAGCAGTGTGGAGCGCATTCGGAATGTTCATACTTCTATTCGAAGAAACAGAACAAAAGTTCGAAGTACGTGATCAGTAATAACTCAGGCTTCATGTGCAATTCGTTCACGACGCAGCACATCCTGAACACCCTTAAACTGTGCCTTGAAAAGCTAGAAGAGAAGGTAGATATTGAAGACTTGGAGTCCAATGTGAGGGATAGATTCAAGCACCTGCTGAAAGTAGTGAACCACTCGATTTGGAAGCTCCAGCTGGTATCAAATCTCTCTCCGGACACGAGTCCGCTTTTACTAAAACTGTGCTTAGACTACGTGGAAGTAGACAACAGCAGCGATGATGAATCTCGAGAATCCGACACGAAACCTATAAGGAAGAAACCTAAAACAAGAAGACGACATCCTAATAATAAATACGAGCTTGATCAGGGTATGCTGGCATCTACCATTTCAGCTACAGACGATAGTAAGTTTTTTTTTATACTACCAGCTGGTGGAACAAGCAGATGGCCCACGTGATGTTAAGTGGTCACCATCACCTATAACAAAGCATTGCCTCGTAAGTCCAGACGATAGAAACGTGCCAAACGTGCACTGCCCTGCGTCCATCAACTTGAGGCATACAGATAAGCCTCATTTGCCTGTAATTACACCGGCAACCACACTCTTCAAATCGAAACACAGCAACGCTGCTTAGCCGCAGAAAAAGGCGTGGTGGTATTACTTCCCCGGACGAGCCCTACACAAAGAGCTCTACTACTCTTAAGAATACCAGTAAAACCAGAATATCTACTACTATTGATACTTTTAAGGTAAAAAATAGAAAGTAACGATATTTCTCTTTGCAGTGTGTGTATCATCCCCAGGCAGTACAATCGATTTCATATCCATCATGCTAGCTAAGCCGACGTGTTTGGTTGCGCTTGCTTTATACCACAATGACTTTCCAAAGGCTAACCAGATCTTAGAGGTAAGAATATATATCTTATTTTCTATATAGTCTTCTTCTTCTTGTGTCACTAGTTTCTTTCGAAACAGTGTGGTGAAAGGATTTTAAGTGCGCCTCAAGAGGCTCCTTTCGAGCTCTTGACACATGTTATAGAACTTTTTAGGTTCTATGGCATGCTGGTTTTCTCACGATGTTTTCCTTCACCGTTTGAGAGTACAGGCACTGTGCACATAAATTTTTGAATCGTAAAACTCATTGGTGCACCATCGGTTTCGAACCCACGACCTCAGGATCGAAAGGCGGGGCCGCCACCACTAGACCACCAGTGCTCTCAAAGTGTGTGTTTTATATAGTACTAGCGACCCGCCCCGGCTTCGCACGGTTATTGTGGGGTATCCCTAAGAGATAGACATATACCATATCAGTGTTTCTCTACTATATTATGCATGTTTTATACATATAAACCTTCCTCTTGAATCACTATATCTATAAAAAAAACCGCATCGAAATCCGTTGCGTAGTTTTAAAGATTTAAGCATACATAGGGATATAGGGACAGAGAAACCGACTTTGTTTTATACTATGTAGTGATACTAGTGGTAGGTAAAATGTCTTTTAATTCTAAGTTTCCTTAAAAATATTCTGTTAAAAAAACTTATGTATATCCATAATGCAAAATACAGTGTTTTAATACCTCAAACTAGACAAAAGCCTGCAGAGTCCTTATGAAATGTTCGAACTCCTCATAACAATATTTCTCGCGCTCAGTCGGTTCGTAATGAATAATAACGCCCTTCTCTGTCACCAATATCCCTGGTGGGTTCAATAGTAAGTAATTCTTAGCTTCCTGTATAGTTTGTTCTGGTTTGAAGAATTTGCAGCACAGACAGCAAGAGCCCCAACCTTGAAATAATGGAATTAGGTCAAGAAATTACGTCTAAAAAGTTACACTTGTCTTTCGAACCTGGTGGTTATACCATAAAGTGCTCCCATGAGTTCATACAGAATATACTCGCTACCGACAATAGTAAAAAAATATGTAAAAACCTGGCATACCTTACTTAGGTACGTGTTTTTACTTTATGCTGGAAAAACTCATGGTAGACCCATTCCGTCGCGAACTAAGTTTGTATTTTTGAAGTTTTCTTCAAATGCGTTCACTTTCGCATTTATAATGTTTGTGTGATTTGAAGGTAATAAACTAACAATAACAAGGAACAAGTAGTTTGAAGAGATAGGAAAATTTTGGTGTGTCGGATGCTCATGGTAGGTAGTACGGAAGCGTTCAGCATAGCTGGACGTTTTTATAGCTAGTCATGTATCTGGTAGGACATTTCTACAGTTGGATATATCTATGGATGGACAAATTACTTTTTAGACATTTTTTAACACATGGTCATTTTTCTATTTTGAGACATTAGTAGTGCTAAGGCTTCATCTTACTACTACGAGCAAAGCTACAGCCTCTATCTTAGTCTGGAGGTACAATGATTATTTTTCTTAAGTACCTTGAGTAAACCACAATGGAACAGCGATCACAAGGTACACCACCACCCATATTGCAGCAATTTTCCAAAAATGTTTCGGAAAACTTTTGTAAACTTGCTTTGTATAAAACTCTACCACCAAACGTCTCACTGCTTCAATGCCGGTGCCATTCATCCGTTCTGTGCAGATGTGAGAGGTATTAGATGCAATTATTTGCTGCAATGTGTCCTGAACCCCACAGTTTGATGGCTGATCTGAAAATGACCATCTGAACATAAATTAATTAAGGCGTTTATTTACTTCAGGTCTCAATGCCCAAAAATTAAGGTTTGCAGAGTTATGGCTTGTCTTCTACCGGGAAGGAGCACAAGACCGAATCCTTATTTATTATCCTAATTACTTTAATTATAATTTATCGTGACAGGTACAAAACACGTCCATAAAAAAAAACTGTAGATTACTGTTTATAAGGAATCACTAACCTAGCGCGTCCGCATAGCTCAGCAAATCATGCTCTACTTTCTCGTTTGTGTCATTATTATTCCGAGTTAGACTCTTGCGGATATTCTAAAAGTACAAAAAAATCAATAAATAGGATTACGACTGAAATTTTATATTGAACAGTAGGCGTCTCCTCAGACATCTTGGAACTCTAGGAATCCTTGATAATTTCTAAAGGGGGTAGTCAGAGGCATACCCATTATTTTAAGCTCATGGCCAGTTTTTGCGTGAGA
Source organism: Chloroclysta siterata (assembly GCA_932294275.1). Taxonomy (NCBI): domain Eukaryota; kingdom Metazoa; phylum Arthropoda; class Insecta; order Lepidoptera; family Geometridae; genus Chloroclysta; species Chloroclysta siterata. The sequence goes on from OW028590.1 coordinate 7,935,582, forward strand.
GTATACGTACTCACATAAGTTTTCATTGAATAAACAAACGAGGTTCGAATATCAACCTATAGAATATGAAAGCGGTGTCGCTCTTACTAAACCACATGAGGTTTCTGACTGATACACAAATGAAACAAAAAAGCTTCATGATCTCCAGGCACGCTAGATATCCCCTCAGATGTCATAGTACCGAGTACGAAGTCCAGATTCTTTTTGAGGATATCTAAGGGGGGTAGTCAGAGGTATGTCCAAACATTACACTTGTCATATACCCATCGCCGCTTTTGTTGTTAATAAATAAGAATAAAAAAAAGTCAAGATAGCCGACTTGTTACAGCGTACTGACTGAACCGCGTAATAGTCAAAGGATTCGCCAAAAACCGACAGTCGGGTGAATCACTTCAAAGCGAGCAACGAGCGGCTCGTTGCTCGCTGGTTTCTCCGTAACACTACGTACTGACTGCATGAATGCTCGCTGTGTAACATGTAACATTACACCTCGTAACGTTGGTCAGTACCAGCTTTAGAGCACTGGCACTCTATATTATTTATTTATTATATGTTAAAGAGAACAAAATCATGATAAACATGAAACAGGCACAGTTCTGTTTGCATAGCGACAGCTGTGTTTATCGAAGCTGCTTTGTATATCAACGCGGTCAATCACTCCCATTTACACAAATAACAATGGGATGCCGATAATATTAATCACATTGTTTATTGTGAATTTTGGAGACTGTCACAAACGATATTATCATTATCTCTATTTGTTCTCTCCTAGTAAAATTATGTATTTATTTTAAACCGCGCAAAGCTGAAGCGGGGCAGTTAAAATATAATTTGAATCTTGTATGCTCATAATGATTCTACTTTCATGTAGGTAGGTAAGTTGGCAGTGTATTTCATAAAAAGGGCTCTTGGAATAGTAAAAAATTAAACATCACAGACGTTTTACAATCCAGACCATACGAACCTAACCCTTTCTTAAGAGTAGTGGAGCTCTTTGTGAACGGCTCGTCCGGGGAAGTACCACTATCCCGGGGAAACACAGCAACGCTGCTTGGCGCCAAGCAGCGTTGCTGTGTTTCTGTTTGAAAAGAATGGTTGTCTGTGAAATTACAGGCACATGAGGCTTAACATCTGCATGCCTCAAGTTGATGGACGCAGGACAGTGTATCATAGGGCACGGACTTGCGGTTAATGCTTTGTGATAGTACCCACTTAACATCAGGTGAGCAATTTGCTTATGCAATCACCAAGAAGTATAAAAAAAGACACAGACAACCGTAAAATAACTTTAAAATGTTTAAATTACTATACCTACACTACTTTAATGAGGCTTAACTTACTGATGTTGTCACATGTATCGAAGTTCTCTTATCAATGTCCATCATAAATCGTTTCGACTTTGTACCTTGGTCTTTTACTCTTGCATCAGCACGGTTTCTTTTCATAGATCTTTCGTACTCCTTGTTGGCCATCCTTTACATAAAGATGATAAATTAAATAAACTTTTTTATTATCTACATTTTTTTACACTATTTGTTGATAGAACAAGCATATAGCCCACCAAATGGTAGGTGGTAACCACTGTAATTTCACCGGCAACCACACCCTTCAAACCGAAACACAGCAATGCTGCTTGGCAGCAGAAATAGGCATGGTGGCAATTCTTCCCCGAACAAGCCCTTTTTAAAGAGTTCTACTACTCTTCTCTCTTTCTTCATGCGAATGTGAAGATGTTTGTAACGTAATATCCTGGACCGATTATCCGATAGGTACCTTTGCTACTTTCAATCCGGTAAAATCTAGAAAAGTAATGATAGTCCGTCACATATAAAGTTGTAAGCTGGTAAGATATTCTTAGGTACCTATTAAATTCTTTGAATAGCTTGTCTTCGTTCTTAATTCTCAGTTCAGTATATGTTTTGCCTACAATCTCGTAATTATCTTCGCAAATATCCAAATCTACTTGGAGATCGTCATTATCTTTTAGGAAAATATTGTTTGGCTCTTGTAGTACTCCATCTTGATCACTTTGGATAGTTTTCGCTTGTATGTTGTAAATTGTAAACAAAAATATCATGCAGTGTAAGTTCGCCATTTTTGTTGAGTATTGACAGTTCTTCTTATATTCAAAGAATGGTCAAAAGTTTTTATGCAATAACTAGTTTCATAGGCTACATTGTATTGTAGGTTTACTAGTACCTACACATACATTACACCTACATTTTATTGTAGACTAGCGACCCGCCCCGGCTTCCCACGGTTATTGTGGGTTATCTCTAAGAGATTATGCTTGTATTATGCATATAAACTTTCCTCTTAAATCACTCTTTCTATAAAAAAAAACGCATCAAAATCCGTTGCGTAGTTTTAAAGATTTAAGCATACATAGGGATATAGGGACAGAAAGAGCGACTTTGTTTTATACTATGTAGTGATAGTATCCCTACAATAAAATGTGGCCTTACTGACGCTGCTATAAGCCCAATGATCTAATTGATTTAGGAGGACTTTTTTTCATCACATATAACAAAGCAATGCCTCGTAAGTCACGCACGGTAGGAACGTGCCCCACGATGCACTGCCCTGCGTCCATCAACTTTAGGCATACAGATGTTAAGCCTCATGTGCCTGTAATTACACCGGCAACCACACTCTTCAAAATGAAACACAGCGTTGCTGCTTGGCGGCAGAAAAAGGCGTGGTGGTAGTACTTCCCCGGACGAGCCCTTCACAAAGAGCTCTACTCTACTCTTAAACTCAAGGACTGCACAGAAATGACAGTAAGACTTAACTATTATACAGTTGGTAAGGAAGACCCACAATGACCATCTTTGTTATTTTACAGATGTTCGATTTAGCTGACTCAGAGATCGCAACCGAAGTTATATTCACGGAACAATTCCGAAACTTAGTTGCGAAGATCAAAAACATAATTTACTACCGAGATGACACTCGCTACCCTACTAAGGAACTATCAGCATTATCCGTCGTATCCACTGAAGTTATGGGACTCGTTGAAGGGTTCCTATCATCAAACAGGGCCCCAAATTCATTTGACATAATGGAGTTAGGTGCCAGACACCCTCATTTACAACTTTATAACCATCAAAACTCCCCTTTCATAAACGCAGTCGATATATTACTTAGTAGTGGACTCAACAAAGAAATCACATACGGGCTGATAAACGTGGTGGAGAGAAAGCTAGCTGAAGTAAGAGGCTCCACAGATATAGCGGCAGTTAAAAAAACAAATTACATACGGTTCGTAGAAGACATCGCAAGCGTTACGTTTGAAATATTCGGGAACACTGAAAAGACGTTCAATTTTGTTGATAATATTTGCGGACTCATCACGGATTGTCGAGTACCGATCAAGCATAAAGACTTCTGTAAGTTGAACCAACTATCCAAAGAACTCAGACAGTCCTGCGAAGATATTGAGGACATTGTATGCCCGAGTGAAAGCAAGGGTTTGGATCATAACTTACTGCAGAAATACCATCAAATCTATATGAGCATAGTCGCCTCCTCAGATAAAGATCTGTGCAATGTTGGCGAAGTATCACGGCAAGGAACAAAAAAAGCCAGAACACCGTACTTGAGAATGTGCTACATCTATTGCAAGACAGTTTCTCAATTGGAACAAGAAGAGAATCGCTCGGCTGAAATCACAACCGACTTGCCTTACTTCGCCGTACTAGAGAAGCCATTGCATGACATCTTTGGCAATATGATCAACAACAAGGAAATCCCAGTGACAAATCTGGAGCCGATATGCAAAAAGTTGAACGTGAATCTCATACCAAAGTTGATATTGAACTTTTGTCCGTCAATCGCTCTGACCGGCCCTCATAAGGAAGCATCTGAATGCAATTTCAATAACTTGCTTCACGTCGTTTACGATTTTAAGAATCCTGAGGAGAATTTGTTTCTCGATCCAGTTACAAACTTCGCTCCATTGCCGAGGTCGCCCGATCCACAATGTTTGACGTACGTTGTTCTTCACAATTGGGTGTTGGCGCATATAATTAAGAAAATTCACACGTCGCCCGATGAGAACAGCTTGCAACAAAGCATGGACGCTCGCACCAGATGTTTGAACAATTACATGGAACTGGAAAGGTTTAATGTCACCAAGGACTTGTATGGGAATAACAAATATCTCGCATCACTCCACACTACAGTCGATCTAGATAAACTCTTTGTCTTCATGCCGCAACTCATCGAAGCGGGAAAGATATTGAAATGCTTGAATATTATAGATTCGTTGACCGAGCGTCAGTTAATGTGTAGTGCGAATCTGAGCAATCTAAGAGATTTGATTTTATTCAAATTGTCAACGAATATAAAAGTGCAAAACAACTGGAAGTATTGTCAGTACCTCAGATGCTCCGAGTTGAAAGTGGATCTGATTCTAAATAATTTAAACTGCTGGTCGGCGGAGGGCGCGTTGGAAGTTCTGGACTATTTGCGGTTTGTCTTGAACCATGAATCTTTGGAGGAAGGATTGTATGAGAAGTGTAGTGACTGGATGGTCAAGATTCCTCTGTACGAGCAGGTAACATTCAATTGTAAATTTGACTTTATAATAACTTGGACTGCCCATTTTTATATTGCATTATTTATTTTTTAGATATCATCAATAATGGGAGCGAACCACTGGTATAGTATTTACGAAAAATCGCTTGAAAACCCAGAAAGCATTATTAGTACCCTGATGGACAGTCAACAGGTAAACATTGAATTTTATTTGTATACCTTTTTACATCATTTATTTTCTCTAATCTCACATATGGAGGGGATATTTTCGTGTACCATATGGCAAATGACGTGTCAGATATTAAACCATCTGTATTTTTTAGTTCAAACTTTGTTTGGAGTGGGCTGACGTCCACGAGGTGTCGGAACATATGAAGAATCTGATCGTCATGAACCTATTGAGGCAACTGTTCGAATACACCAACCAAGCCACACCAGTTCTCGTAAAAGAGCTGCTCTTAAGACTCCCATCTACTGAAGCGCTGGACTTGATACAAGACGAAATATCCAAAGTGAGAAACGTAGAAATTCTCCAAGTGTGTATCGACTTTATATCCGAAAACTCTACCGATTGGAAATGTTATGATAACATTAAGATTGGACTTCAAATAATGCTGGAAATTGATGCAAACATGAGGTATATGTTCTGGGAACTGATAGAAAATCCTCTATTGATGATTGAACAATTCTTAATGAACTCGAAACTGGATGTATTGACCGGCATTTTGAATAAAGTATCCCCGAATTTGAAGAAAGATCAGAACGGCGATAAACTATACTACAACATCAAGTCTATCGAGAGTTTAGTGATATCCCGCAACGCAGTCGACGCTTTGCTGAGATTCTATGCAGAAAAAGCTTTGGACATGAAGAATCCTAGAAACATCTGTCCTGTGGCGCCGAAACCGAGTGATGATTCCTTACTCCAGTCCATAGATTCTATAAACATAGAAGCGGCGGCGCGGCCGTTTGTGATACCCGAAGAGATACCCACGAAGGAGCAATGGGTCGAGGACTATTCTGTGGATCGGTGTATGCTGTGCCATACGTCGATATTCTCCATGATAATCAGGAGACATCATTGTAGACGGTGTGGCAGACTTGTTTGTCATGCATGCTCCAGACATAGGATGCAGGTATACTATTTTTTATCGTTATATCCATAAAAAGCTAATCCGGTTGAATCCGTATTTTTTTCTCGGATCTTGAGTTGTTATTTGCCATCTATAGATTACAAGCGCAGGATACATGCGCAGGATTAGTCACACAATATCTTTATAAATTGTAGCCCATGTGTTATTCTGATGTATTAGCTATATTAAAATTCTGACAAAATAAAATATTTGATTTGATTTGATTTGATATTATTGTAAAGTTTAATTAAAATCCATTCAGTAGTTTTTACGTGGAAGAGTAACAAACATCCATCCATACTTACAAACTTTCGCGTTTATAATATTAGTAGGATTGTCAGCTCATTGCTGAAGAAAACTAAGGCCGTAATTTATATTCCCCTTCTGCCTTCTGATCACAAGGTGGGTTTGAATTCGAAACCGGTTGAATCCTGATTTTCTCTCGGATCTTGTATTGGTACCAAAACGATCTAATGGAATATTTACCATACCAAAGGCTGTCTCTGTTTATAGGTATAAAAAAATATTTTTAATCATTAAAGAAGCTTAAAAATGCGTTTTCAGGTACCGACATACCCCAGCGGCGTAAAATTCCGTGTTTGCGAGGACTGCTTCACGCAAACATTAAACCGCCAGTCGAAAAACTACCAAGACAACATGATGCTGAGCAGTAACTCTGACTCTGGGAACAGCGGCGTTACCTGCCTCGACTGGTGCCTCACCGCTAGTGCGCCGAAGAATGACGCAGTGAGAGTGGAGTTCAGCTTTGAATTTACACCGAATGTGACGCTCTGCCTGTCTATTATGAAGATGCACTCCATCAATTTGGATTATCCGAGGTTTGGGAATTATTATGAGCTTAGTATTAGTTCTAAGCTAAGGCTAACTTTAAGGAGTAAGCACTATTATTAAATTACTAGCCCTAATTACTGGTGCCCGTGACTTCGTCTTCGCAGGATTAGTATTTCGGAGAATCACTACATAGTATAAAACTAAGTCGCTTTCTCTGTCCCTATATCCCTATGTATGCTTAAATCTTTAAAACTACGCAACGGATTTTGATGCGGTTTTTTTTATTGAAAGGAAGGAAGGTATATGCATAATCCAAGCATAATCTCTTAGGGATAACCCACAATAACCGTGCGAAGCCGGGGCGGGTCGCTAGTATCTTTATAAATTTGAACCTATGTGTTATTCTGATGTATTAGCTATATTATTGTAAAGTTTCATTAAAATCCATTCAGTAGTTTTTACGTGAAAGAGTTACAAATATCAATAGTTACAAACTTTCGCATTTATAATATTAGTAGGATTTGTAAGAAATGTGTGTCACTGGAAGCCCTGAATATTTTTTTGAAGTTGAGTACATTTAATGCTGGTCTTATGTCACTTCCTAGAACGAAAACTAGCAGAATTGTGTCTAGAAGCCAAAAAAGCCATCAAATAAAAAGTTGAACTTCATTTAACTGTGTGACCACATAACTCGAATACTCGAAACATGGAACTATAACTATACAGTTGCTATGTTTCGGTTTGAAGGGTGTGGTTACCGGTGAAATTACAGGATCATGAGTCTTAACATGTATGCCTCAAGTTGATGGACGCAAGGCAGTGCACGTTCATATTATGCGTGACATGCGTGGCAATGCTTTGTTATAGGTGATGGTAACCACTTGCAAAATGTGCTCCTATCAAAAATATACATAGATTGGTGTGTGTTCAATTTTCACCATTATTTACGAATGATGTGGTTTTTTTTATACAACTATCAACTATCAGATGAGCCACCTGATGTTAAGTGGTAACCTTCACATAATTATAATAAAGCATTGTCTCGTAAGTCACGCACGATAAGAACGTACCCTACGATGCACTGCCCTGCGTCCACCAACTTAAGGCATACAGATGTTAAGCCTCATGTGCCTGAAATTACACCGGCAACCACACTCTTCAAACCGAAACACAGCAACGCTGCTTGGCGGCAGAAAAAAGCGTGGTGGTAGTACTTCCCCGGACGAGCCCTTCACAAAGACTTTCTTAACTGCTCGCAGACCGACCCTGGAGCATCGTAAAGAATTTCCCCTTTAAGGTGAAACCGCACTAGAGCGGCGCAGCGGCGGAGAGGCGCGTCGCGGCGGCGGAGCGGCGCGGCCAGAAAAATATTCTTTCCACTGTTTCCTAAGAAATAAGACGCACTACAGTAGCACTGCAGCGGAGCGGCGCGGCGCGGCGCGGCGTAGTTGCCTCCTCGAGAATATTTTGCCGCATCGCACCGCGCCGCGCCGCTCCGCTGCTGCGCCGCTCTAGTGCGGTTTCACCTTTAATTTAAGTGTATATTTTCCATGTAAGGTTCTTGTTGGACCGAAGCGATGAAGTAGCACGAGAGCTCTCGAGCGGCGGCGACGCAAGGCTGCTGCTGCGAGCGAGGCGATCGCTACTATTGGCTGCAGCTGAACTGTACTCGAGAACACACCATGAGAGCACGTAAGACATTTTTGTATCTTATTTGGTAACGGAGAACAAACATCACTCAAACTATGTTCATCACTCAAATATTTTTGTTCTCGGTGATCAAACCGACGGCCTACAAAGGCAGAGCTACTACCAACTAAGTTGTGGTAGATGTGTGTGTGTGAGATGATATTTATGTCAATACAAATTAATTTGTTTATTTTTTGAATGTGCAACAGCTGGTTTAATAATAATACGAACCTTGGCTTGGGCTTGCCATAGGGAAGAGCGATTATGGAGTGATTCATCGCCCTAAAGGGACGTTAACGCGGTATGCGTATTCGACCCTACCGGAGGGGTCGGTGTGGGTTGGTCTCTGTGGTACGTCAGCAGAAGTTATCGCGTCAACTGGGTCACCTAAAACATGTCTACGGAGAATTTTTTTTTCGAATGTACAATATGCTGGTATAATCGTCTGACGATTGCTGACAGCGTAATCAGACTGCTATACGGAGGGTATACAAAATGGTTTTTACATCTCTCATGTTCGGTAAGTAGGTTCTCCTCCTATTACCCTCCATCCCTCCTATTACCTCCAAATGGGGCTTGTAGGTGACTAATTAGCGCTCTAGGGTAATCATGTAGCTAGAAAAGCCCTAGGGCGGTAAGTAATTAAAAAAAAACACTTCTTTCTTTCAAAAAAGTTCGCGTACATCTAACCATCATACTGGCAATAGACATCATGCATTCAGCCCAATGACCAAAAAGAGGTCGATTTGCTATGGATTGCTATGATTTGAATTTGGAATGTGCTTATTGAGTAAAAGTTCCAATCACCAAAGAGATCACGAACACTGTATGAACAAGCAGGCTTTATGATTAAAAAAAAAGCGCCTGAACTAAATAAAAATAACAAAAACACGTGAAACGCGCATTCCACCTTTGTTCATAATTGTTTACTCAAATTCAGATTTTACTTAGTTTTATGAAAATAAATAAAATTACAATAAATACATGATTATGACTATGACACTATGTGACAATGTGACTATGTGACTATGTGGCTCCGTGACTCCGTGACTCCGCGACTCCGCGACTATGTGACTTTGTGACTTTGTGACTTTGTGACTTTGTGACTTTGTGACTTTGTGACTTCGTGACTTCGTGTATTTGTGACTATGATTAAGATTATTCATAAGTTGCACTAAGTTATTTTCTCATAGAGGGTGATAAAAAGTAGAGTGTCCACCTCGGGAGCAACACTATTTTAAGCTCGAGTGAAGTACTTTGAATCCCTCGCTACCCTTAGGATTCTAAAGTCGCTCCGCTCTGGATTCAAAAAACACTCTCGCCATAAAAATAGTTGTTTGCTCCCTTGGTAAACAATCTACTATTACTTGATTCTTTTTAATGAAAAAAGGCGGGAATAGAAAAAGGAACTTGGTCTACGGGTAGATAACAAATCTCTCCTTAGTTATTTCATAATAGTAAGGATTTATGTCATTCAGCTGTTAGCCCATTAATCACCACTGAATGTTTCTCTATATTTTATTATATTTTCAACTTTTTAGTTTGTATACTGGTTTTGTTTTATTTATGTTAATTTAGTTTTTATAGTGGATGAATAAGCGGGTTTTCTTTCTTTTTTATTTTATTTTTGTGTTCCAGCGAGTGGTCGGCAGTGGGGGTTATGGGCGCGGGCGGGGGCGGTGCGCGGGTGGCGGAGACGGGGGCGGCGCACGCGGCGCGCTGCTTGGCGCACGCCGACGCGATGGCCACACTCGTGCGTCATCAGTTGCACCATCTAGTGCCGCATCAGGGAGCACATCCCAGTACGTAACCATTACATATTATACAAAACATTTATTTATTAAGAGCTAGTTTGTTTATTGTAAACAGGGACTAAAATAGCTATTTAATCCCTATGGGGTTCGAATCACTATAAGTACCTAAGTACTAAAATTGATTTGATATTGTTAGAAAAAGTTCCAATCACCAAAGAGATAAATCTCGAAAATTGTATGAAAAAAGACCAGACTGTATGATAAAGTGAATTGAATGTGAGCCAAATATAAAAAAAAAAAAAAGTTTTCTCAGCTCTTTGTGTTTTTTTTATTTAATATTACTTGCTGATGGAATGAGCAGATGGCTCGCCTGATGTTAAGCGGTCACCTAAATAACAAAGTATTGCCTCACAAGTCACGCACGATACGAACGAAATAAAAACAAATTATGTATTCCTAAATTTCGACTCCAAAAGGTAAATGGCTCGTTTATGGGGAACGGTATACGCTTCTATAATAAACTTCCAGAAAGTGCCACTGGGCTTCCTATTAGAAAATTTAAAGCATACATTAAGAATAATCTAATAAGTAAAGCTTATTATACTTTAGATAGCTATATTGATGATAAAAGTGCGTGGCCCGATGTCCCGGTCGCTCTGCCCATCGGCAGCTAACATGTCTGCAATGTCTGTACTGTACCTACTATTGTGTGTTTTATTTTTCTCTGATTTAATAGATTGTATTTAATTTTATGCATTAGGTATTATTAGTTTGAAGCGTAGCTGTCTTATAAATTTGATTATGTTTAACTTTTTCTGTATGCCTACGCCTCACTTAACTTCAATAATATATTATATTACATTGTAAAAGGATCATACAAAAGAACGGTAGGAACCAAGCCGTAAGTTTGTTGCCTGTTCTTCTAGGCTTTGGTCGCGTGGAACTGGCACCTAGAGTCACCTAGCTTTAAGACGTTTCAAAGTGATCCTTGTGATTTTATTGAATAAATACCTATTGACTTTGACTTTGACTTTGAACGTGCCCTACGATGCACTGTATGCCCTGCGTATATCAACTTGAGTCTTGAGTCAAAACTAATAAAATCTATTTGGTCTATTCTATTAGTATTTTTTCGTATAATAAACAAAATTATCTTATCTAATGTAATTTAAATTGTGTGTCTTTTGTTAATTATTGTAATTGATCTTGTGTCTCGTACTAATTAATGAAATAAATAAATCTATTTACTATATTATACTACTATATTATACTTCTATATAATATTGCTTTCCATACAGGTCAAATCGTACGATCTCTACTCGAAGCGGAGAAATGGGAGCTGGCGTTAGAAATAGCCACAAAGTCCGGCCTACCGCGGAACAGCGTACTAGCCGCGTGGGGCAAAGCTTGTCTGAAGGCGGGCTGCTTCAGGCAAGCGCGGGACAAGTTCGCTCACTGCTTTAAAAGCGCGCTTAATGTATGCGCTGAAGTCACTGAGGACAGCGATTTGAAGGAGACGTCGGAAAGCCCATATGTGAATCGAAGGTACACTAATAAATAAATACAATATTATTTTAGATAATGCTGCTCGCAATCGGTGAATGAAAACATCGTGGGGAAACCAGTTGATGTTCTAGTAGCGGCGATGCGATGGGTTTTCAACCTGTCAATGCCTTACTAAAGTCAAAAAGTCAAAAGGTATTTATTCAATAAAATCGCAAGGATCACTTTGAAACGTCTTAAAGCTAGGTGACTGTAGGTGCCAGTTCCACGCGACCAAAGCCTAGAAGAACAGTCAACAAACTTACGGCTTGGTTCCTACCGCTCTTTTGTATGATCCTTGTTACAATGTAGGTATTATTATAATACAATACAAACTACTAGATTGTAACTTTGTTCTGAATAAATATTACTGAATTACATTTCCTTTCTTTTATTGGTTTGTTTGTATGTAATTATTTTAGCAAATAAATGTATATCTATGCCTGTTAACATAACTTTATTTTGTTCGCTATCTATGTTGTTTTTAAACTGTACCTACCTTGCTTGACCTAGGTACTTAGTTAAAATTTTTGATTGTTTAGTTACTGTGGGGCTGGATAGTGCTGTGTGAAATGTCTTACAATATTTATAAGTTAAAAATGACTTGTGTGTTTCAGATTACGAAGTGTGAGACACTCTGAGAGAACCAGCTCTGTGTCGAGCGTTCAGTCAGACGGGAGACCGCGAGCCAACCCGCCACTTCTAAACGAAGTCATCAGCATGCTGGAGGATATGAACTATCCAGTCAACCAGGGGCTCTTGCACAAGGCTGAGTCTATCAAGGTCAGTAAAGTGGAAGAGATGAGTCTACCTTGAGTTTCCCGGACTACACTCGCTGGCAAAGTCAAAGTCAAAATGTATTTATTCAATAAAATCACAAGGATCACTTTGAAACGTCTTAAAGCTAGGTGATTCTAGGTGCCAGTTCCACGCGACCAAAGCCTAGAAGAACAGGCAACAAACTTACGGCTTGGTTCCTACCGTTCTTTTGTATGATCATGTATGGCAACTGTATGTTCTTTACATACTTGTCATTTTTGATAAGTTTTCATACAGATTTTTATACTATCTCATCTTATCTCAAGTTATTATCTCAAGTTATCATCTCAAGTTATTATTTGGGTGGGATTTAAACCCACGATCTTCCACCACTTCCACGGTCCCATAACTACCAAATCAACATATCCTTTGTTATTTCCCTAAGTGTGGGTAAAAACTAATAAAAACGATTTCTTACCTGTTTTTAACAAATTCGCTAGGGAGTCCAAGAAAGTCTGGAAAAACTCATTATAGACTCAATTATTAGTAGAGATCGGATAATCGGATGCATATTTACCTAAAGTTATTTTTTGCTAACAAATTATGGAATCGGCTTTTTAGGATACTTTTATTAAATTTAAAATCCCGGGATTGCATAAATATTCGGATGTATACAGGGTGCCACGTTACATGTGTAAGCCGAAAGGGGATGATTCTGGGCCCCGAGCGGCATATTACGTTGTAACAGGGCAATAATTGCCCTGAATTACATTTACATGAATGACAATTATTGTCATTCGTGTCACTTAAATTTGAATTTCCTGGGATCCCGGGATTTTTAGACAAGAGCAGAATTTTAATTTACCGGACCAGACCCCTGGATTTTACGATAAAAAATGCTTTCCATGATAGCCAACATCTCAACTTTAGGTAAATATGCATCCGAATATCCGATCTCTAATTATTAGTGATAAAGTGTAGTTTGGATTTTCCAAATTGAAACTTTTCAAATATGGCAATGCCTTAATCAGTAAAGGTGATGCTTCTGAATCAAGTTAATTCAATTACATTGAGATTAGTTATAATATGTATCTGGTAAAGTTAGAGGTAAAAAAATACTACAGAAGTTTAAAGATAAAAGATTTTATTGTTTATCTCGGTGGTACGTTTACTGTTTCAATGGACAGAAAACTTCAGTTAACAGCTATAACAACAATAACTAAAAAACAGAATATAATAAATATTTAAGGGGGCTCCCATACAACAAACGTGTTTTTTGCAGTTTTTATAGAATTACCCTTCGTGTGCGAGTCCGACTCGCACTTGGCCGGTTTTTTATATACTACTTCCTCGAAAGGCACGCACGATGATCCTACGTCCATAAACTTGAGGCATACAGATGTTAAGCCTGATGTGCCTTTACCTTATTTAATTTCAGAGCACAAACGAAAAACTGACATCAATGAACACAAGCAAAAAGAAAATACACCTAACGGAACCGGCTCTTAACATTATGCACACACTCGCCAGTGTCAAGAAGATCAAGCAGGGCGACTACAGCGACTTCCAAACAGCTACATTACCACCTAAAAAAAGCTTGGCACAAGGTGAGATAACTACACTAATATTTTAAAGTAATAACTTTATTTCAGACAATTAAGAAATGGTACTACAGTTCAGGGTTTTTAATTGAACACTGGTGGAGCACTGGTGGTCTAGTGGTAGCGGCCACGCCTGCCGATTCTAAGGTCGTGGGTTCGAAACCGGTCGTGCACCAATGAGTTTTTCTGTTCAAAAATGTATGTGCACGTTGTGCACAATGCCAGTACTCTCAAATGGTGAAGGAATCGTGAGGAAACCACAAAGATTTAATATAGTCCCAAAAGTTATTACCCGAGTGGGATTTGAACCCCTGAGGAAACCGGCATGTCGTAGAACCTAAAAAGTTCTATAACATGTGTCAAGTGCTCGAAAGGAGCCTCTTAAGGCGCACTTAAAATCCTTTCACCACATTGTTTCGAAAGAAACTAGTGATACGACAAGAGAGAAGAGGGTTTTTAATTTCACATTGTCGTAGGTATCGCTCGTAACATGCTTGGTCACTACCGTTGGTCCTATATTATACTACTAAGTAAACAACCCATGGTCCACCCGATGGAAAGCGAGTAACGTTCAACGTGGCCACAATTTGCCTGCCGTGTTTTGGAGGGCACGTTAAGCTGAGTCTCTAGAAGTTGTTTACCCATGAATAGAGACCTTAGGGCGGCCTAAAAACTCCATCAGTATTTGGTTTAACAGTTGACAGTATTGACCTCACACGGACTTAATTTATGTATCAGAAACTACGAAATAGATTGTCGAAATTCCAATGAAGAATGTTTTCCTGAAAATTATTTTTTTACTGTTTTAGGTCTCCTAAGAAGAAACAATAATCAGACTGAACCGAAACTGGATCTCAACAAAAAGCTGGACCCGTTCTTCTTCCAAGAATGCGTGTATTACCTCAGCAACTACGGATCACACACAGCGAACATTGCGTTTTTCATGAAACACAGCAACATGGTCGAAGTCATCAGATATTGCTACGACAATCTCGTTGATAAAGAAACGTTTACGGAGTCAGTTTACATGGACTGCTTGAAGAAAGACAAAGTTAATGAGCTGTTTAGTGCTATGAGCGAGATGGACAGCTCCCTGGATATGTTTGCTGTGAGTATTTTGACGTTGAAGTGGCTTTAGGCAGGTCACTATATCTCGTTGAAACGATAGCGTAGGAACACCCCCAAATTCATTCCTCGAAATGTATTAGAGGCATCTAATTCATGGTGGGGGAATAAAATATGCACTGACGCCCGCAATGGGGTGAATTATACATTAGTTGTATTAGGGAAGCATAATTATGTTATTGAACTTTTTCAAGCTGATAATTAGTGTTTTATTTTTATGGGCTTATTGCCACACTAACGACGGTTTCTGAAATATCGATCAAAACTAATCGGATGTCAAGTCACTCGCCATTTCAGCTATAGCATCGAATTAGGTAGTGACTTGACATGCGATTAGTTTAGATCGGGCTTTCAGAAACCGGGCGTTAGTGAAGTGTAATCTACATAATCCTTAGTACAGATTTAGCAAGACAAGTCCATGCTAACGAGCGTTTTAAGTAGACGCTTACTAAAATTAGTTTAGTGTGTTCCTAGTAAAATATATCCAGAGGTTTAACTGACTGCCTTTCTTAGGGCCGGTTTCGCCATGCTCTGTTAGTTACTAATCAAGGATTAAAAGACCGTTAAATCTCACCATAGCTGTCAATCGCGTACATTTTGACATATTTAACGGCCCTTTAATCCTTTGTTAATCTAACAGAGCATGGTGAAACCGGCCCTTATGCTTATTGACTACGTAACGTCCCTTTAAACTATTATTAATGTTTATACTATTATTTATGCTTTTGATTGGTATAAAGTCAAAGTCAAAATGTATTTATTCAATAAAATCACAAGGACCACTTTGAAACGTCTTAAAGCTAGGTGACTCTAGGTGCCAGTTCCACGCGACCAAAGCCTAGAAGAACAGGCAACAAACTTACGGCTTGGTTCCTACCGTTCTTTTGTATGATCCTTTTACAATGTAATAATATAATATATTATTGAAGTTTAGTGAGGCGTAGGCATACAGAAAATGGTACACATAATCAAATTTATAAGACAGCACATATAACATTTCAGGATTACATAATGCACATTTGCCGTACACTAGAGATGTCGAAACGCCTCGATGCGTTGTACACGGTACAGTGTGGCAGCGGGCAGAACGCTCGCGCCGCTGCCACCTGCGCGCTGCTTTATTCGCGCCCGATGAAGGCTAGTAGCTTCGCGGCAACGCTTCATGCGAGACAGCACCATCTAGCGGCGGCGATGCAGCATCTTTACCGGTGTGTGCCCGTTGCGCCCACCAACAGTAAGTATTTGCAGCGTATTTTGTTTGAAACGTTTGCTGATATTTTATAGACTGAATACAGCAAATAATGTTAAATGTAATTCTTTTAAGAGTTTTCTTTTTCTTTTTTCCACCCTCGTAACTCTGCATTTATTTTTAAGTAGGTCTGTAACTGTTTATTTTTAATAATAAAGTGCAATAAAGTGTTAAATAATAATAATAATTTTCAAAAAAAGGTACCATAGTTAACGACATAGTAATATATCATAGAAAAATTACTTATTTGAAGGCCTACTGGCCTAGCCAAGTCTCATTCGCTTCGAAGCAATTTTATTTCTACCGACAAAAATTTCAAGAAAAGGTAATCGGAATACTCAATCGTAATGTTCAAGAACGCGACTACTTATTCATAGTCATACTATTAAGCGCCACCTAGCGGTGAATCAGTATCTTCTACTGTGATTAGTTTTTTCCACGGAACAGAGAATAAGAGGAAATCGCATGATGGCTTTCTATGAAGAGAACCAGTGTCGCCGAACTCACACATGTAAAAACGAACACATTGAGAAATAAAAGTTATAATTGGTTGAAAGGGACCGTTAAAAAGGACTTAAAAGCATAATACTAATTGAACGGATATAAAACCTTAGAACTATCAGAACATGGTTCAAAATGCAATCAAATAAACAGTTATCAAATATGAAAGTCTACTAAGTTTACTCAGCAACAGATGGCGCTTTTGCAAAATATTTTTGTTTTAGTGCCTATTGCTTAGGAGTAAGATTGATAATGCAATGGCGGTTACTTGATTACCCACAAAACAAAACTACTCAACAAGAGATGGCGCTGTAGCTATCGATTTTTGTTATAGTCTCTAACAACAAAGCATAAGATTGATAATGCAATGGCTGTTGCTCGAACATAGCTACTCGGTTAGTTAGAGTAGTACCAATGCGGATGCAAGACGAATATATCGATATCGATTATTACCTAACTATTGAAGGATAATGGGTAGTATCAGGTCAGGTTATATTTGTGGCGGTCGAAATAAAAAAGCTTTTCTTTTCTTTCTTTCTTTATTAATACACATTATCATCTATACTTCTATATATGGTGGGTTGTCCAGCAATGAACCAGGTAAAATTCAAACGTCTTTTACATTTTTCGTCTTTTTTATTCAATCTTCTACATTTTTTGACTTACGGACCTAAGATTTGGCGTGAAGTAAGGTGATTAATCTGGCTAAGATTAAGCATTATTAGTTTATTCATATAATCTTTAGATTTCCTAGAAATACAGGTTCAGCAAAAAATAAGAATTGGTTAATTGCGTAACACGGGTGGTACGCATTGAACCAGACGAAATCATATAAAAATACAAAAATAATTAAAGTTATCGATAACACATTCATCAGTTTATTTGGGTCACATCCCTAATTGAGTAGCATGGTAATGTTTAAGAGAAACACGACCTTATCATCTATGATTCACAGTCTATCTTTGTTTGACGGTTTTGTATTTAAACAAAACTAACAAAAAACAATTAAATAATACTTACCGGTGATATGATATGCCCCCTTTTGATAAATTTTTGGTTCGGCTATCGTTCCCACACTGCGAAACGGCACAAAACGGCATTTTATGTTTTTTTTGGGGTATGTTTACCTTGACGAAGTTCAAACACGACTGATGTGAGCGGAGCATGAAGCGCGCGGGATCCCGCATACTTGGTGCTAGCGGGCTCCGCCCACTTCCTAATTCTATGTATATTTACATTTCTGTGGTTTTTTCAGTTTGTATAAGTACTTTATACCGAATGCTCGATGTTCATTAAATTCATTCGTGAGATTCTGCAGTGAAACTGTTAATCCTTTCATTTTACGATCGCTTTTCAGAAACCACCGACACTAAAACTTTCCATTTCAACTTGGACAAAGTAACGATAGACAACCTAATGACAACAATAACTCGCCAAATCGAGGTCGCCAAATACCTATCAGTATGCGAGGTGAACGGAAGACTCAATGAGAAGGTTCTAGACGAAGTTATTCCTATACAGACGCGGAGGGATACAGACAGTACTGATATAAGGCCGTTGACACTATTCGGGTCGAATACTGATAAAATTAGGCTTGTGGCCGTTATTTTGTCTACAGGAAATTCGATTGAGGGCGGATTTGAACTGGCTTTCAAGTAAGTTGTTCCTTATTTTAGTATAAGAATATTTTTTAAATGCCTTTGCCCAGCGATGAGATGATTTAATTTAGATTAAAATCGTTTATAAGAGTTTAGCATGGAGATGGAAGGTAAATATAAAAATTGGAACAAGAAACCTGCCATTAACGCTGCCACGTTTGGCAGCATTAATGGCAGGTTTCTGAAAGCCCAATCAAAACTAATCGGATGTCAACTCACTTGCTATCTCTATCTCATTCGATATAAGTAAAATCTGAAATGGCGAGTGACTTGACATCCGATAAGTTTTGATCAAGCTTTCAGAAACCGGCCGTTAGTATTATAACTGAAACAACTTCACGACTGAACCCCAGTTACGGTAGATCATCTTTGAGGATGTCTAAGGGAGGTAGTCAGAGGTACGTCCAAATATTACGTTTGGCACGTACCCACATTTCCAGTACTTATTACATTTTTTTCTAAGCAAGTAGTGGATGGAACAAGCAGATGGCCTACCTTTTTTTTTTTAATACTACTAGCTGGTGGAACAAGCAGATGGCCCACCTGGTGTTAAGTGGTAACCATCACCTATAACAAAGCATTACCTCGCAAGTCACGCACGATAGGAACATGCCCTACGATGCACTGCCCTGCGTCCATCAACTAATTACATAATGTTATGTGGCAAATTACAAGCCCGCTGTTTATCTTATCTACACTATCTACACTAATATTATAAAGAGGAAACATTTGTATTTTTGTATTTTTGTATGTTTGTATGTAACGAATAGGCTCAAAAACTACTGGTCCGATTTCAAAAATTCTTTTACCATTAGAATGCTACATTATCCCTGAGTAACATAGGCTATATTATATTTTCAAAAAAATCAGGGATCCTTACTAAAACTCCAATAATGTAACCCAAGGTGGAAAACAAAAACCTTACATCGCGTGCGCTGCGAAAACTATTGATGATAGAACAAAATAATGTACTACGATTTTGCAGAACACGTCATTATCTACAAAAAATGTCGCAACAGCATATGTCTAGCTATTATAGTTATATCACAATAAGTGTTCTTTTATTATAAAAATTTAATTGAAATGCCATCGCTAGAAAAGGCTCTTTATTTGTACCTCGGTATTAATCCTTATCCCAATAAATCTTTTCATATTCAAGACTGGTTCAATACCTATACATTACTTCTTGAATTTTTCAAATCGGACATTCCATTCAAAAGATTTTAAAAATATAAGGTCACGGGGCGCGTTCTCACCCAGCGCGGGCCCGGGCAAGGCGCGAGGTAGACGGGCGCGTGTAAATGACTCGAACCCACCACGGTCTAAGTTTATCCTAAAACATTGACAAAAAATTATGTCCACCCATGCGAAGCTGGGACAGGCCGCTAGTACTAGAATAAGAACTTTACAGTAAACTAGTAGTTCGCCCCGAACTGAGATCTCGTGATGCGACCCGACGAACGCATCAAAACTTTGAGTAGGTAGTAGTCAGAGGCAAGTCCAAACATTATGTTTGGAATTTTTTCTGACTACTGCCTACTAACTTGGTATGGTAACCAAGTTTCAAGTCTATTGGCCTATTTATTGAAGA
Source organism: Chloroclysta siterata (assembly GCA_932294275.1). NCBI lineage: Eukaryota > Metazoa > Arthropoda > Insecta > Lepidoptera > Geometridae > Chloroclysta > Chloroclysta siterata. The sequence continues at coordinate 7,955,515 of OW028590.1, forward strand.
GTTCCGTTGAACAGACCTTGGCTCCATCATCAGACCTGGTCGTCATCACCATTTTATGAGAACTGAGTATCTCCTTAATTTATTTCAAGAAAAAAAAATAAGAAAAAGCAAAGGAATTGACCGACCAGTAGAAAAACCTTGATGTCAACGAAACTCATAGAGATGGGAGCTCTAGGATCGCTGGTTATCTTAATTTAACTTGTTTTGTTTTATCTCAAAAACCGAGCGTCCCAAAAAAAAAGTAAAAATTGATTTGGAATGTCCAAACAAAGCCCTTTCATATGACATGTAACTTGATTTTTTTATGTAACTTTTTTTATTTTTGCGCCCTTAAAAAACCCCATATCTCAAAAACCCTTCATCCGATTTTACTCATATACTTACCAGTAAATTTCTCAAGTACAAGCTATCGACATATCAAATTTCATGCAGATCGGATCAACGGTTCTAAAGTTATCGCCAGACAAACATACATACATACATACATACATACATACATACATACATACATACATACATAAAATGCCAAATCGCCCAAGTTGAAACAAAGATCTTTGTTCGCTTCGCTCACTCGATCAATAATTTGTATTATTGATTTTCAGGGTGATAACGGAACACAAATTGGACTCTATGCATATTTACACGCACGTCGCTCGATACCTCGTGAACATTGACAGATTTATGGAAGTCAAGACGTTGGCCAAATGTATTCGCGTATCTAAGGAAACTGCAGCAAGGTAAATGCCGTAAAAATTAGAAATAATTACAGTGTTTAATTACACACAGGTGTGGAATTAATGCCGATGATGGCGCAGAGAACTTATAAAGAGGATGGTCTTTTATGCCCACCGCAAGTGGGTTTCGAAGTAGGTAGAAGTTTCACTCGCTTGTGAAATCTATTCTAATAAAAAACTGACTTCAAATTAATCTTGGTGACAATGGTGCCAACTCTACAATATGCCCTTTAATAGATACCATTTAAAAATTATTTTCATTAATCAGTCTATAATTGACGGAGAAATCGGTGAACATACATAAAAAAATCATATAGCCGAACATAGAACTGGGAACCAGACAGGTGATACAATACTTATATACTTTATTTTTGTAAATACATACATTTTTATAAATAGAATCATCACACAAATGTTTGTTCTCGGTGGAGATGGAACCCACGACCTACAGCGTAGAAGGCAGAACTATTCTACTAAGCTCAGAGAGATGATGAATAAAAATTTTTGTATTGTTTCAGCCTGATGAGCGACCAAGTCCTGGAGTCAGGTGTGAGCGCGGTGGTGGCGCGATGTGACGCGCGCGGCCAATTGCACGACGAACAAGCGGAGTTGCTAATAGCTGACGTACACAGCGTCACTGTCAAGGTACGTCTACTCCTAGTACGTACCAAGCTTTGTATAGCTTGATCTGTATTAGTGTGTACCATCAGTGGCATAGCTATCGTAGGGCCAGATGGTGCAGTGCACCAGGGCCCCGGAGCTCAGGTGGCCCTCTAACCTAAGCTTTGAAAAGAGCCAGGGTCAGCCAGCTCCCGAAGCTAGAAAACCTTGAGCCTGCTCACGATTTTTTTGTGATTTATTTTAAAGGCTATTGGCCTTAAGTTCAAGCTATGTGGAAAGAGGGGGTGAGGGCCCGCTTCTTGTCTTTTCCACCTATCTACACCACTGTGTACAATGGTACCTTCTGAAAGAACGATAAGCTCCGCTCTTAGCCGCCCTTCCTAAACCACGGTAGTCTGGTTCTGATTGGTGGTTGGTCTGGATCGATTAGTAACGTCAACAAGTATAACTTTGCGAGCCTGAAGTTATCCGTTTGTGCGTAAAGATATTGGCAAAACGGGTAACTTCAGGGTGCCACTATTGATACTTGTTCTGTTAAATCTTTTGTTGTATTTAATAAGGGAATAAATTACGGGCGTGAACTCATGGTATTACAAGTGCGCATTTTAACGGACATTACACACAGCACCATTGAGCCCCAAACTAATTAAATATTTTACTATAGACACCAGATAACTTATAGAATATCTACTGTTTAATTAGGTGTCCATTTAAATTATATTTACTAATTAATAATAACCTTTTGTTTCAGATATCCTGCTACCTGGTATGTCGGAATGTCAGTAACGCGTACATATTAGCAGCCCGAAACGACCGTACCAACGATCTTCGTAGAATATTACATGAGTCAGAACGACTTGGAAATGATCAAGTTAGAAATGCTTGTGTCAAGCGACTTACATCCAAAAATATCAAGTAAATATATTTGCCAATCTTTACAAACTGTGATCAATTTGGTCTTAACTAAACAATATAAGATGTCGTGACTGTAATGGGGGCCCTCCACATCGCTATTCAGTATTCGCGATTATTTGCGTATTCATCTTGTTCGTGAAAAATAGACGAATAGGGTACACATTGTCGTATTTTCACAACACTAATAGCCATGTGAAGTGCTACCATAAAAGATACGCTTGTTCGCTGTTGGACAGATTCTGGATTGGACAGATTCGTAATTCGGCAGATTCTGTACTCGACAGATTCTGGATTGGACAGATTCGTAATTCGTCAGATTCGCTACTCGACAGAAGTACAGGTGTAAATAAAATAGCAAGTGTAACGAAAATATTTTATTTAGTTTTAAATATAAAATTTACTTTGCTTAACCGTTTTATGCAATCCAATAACTTTGAATCACGCATCTTCGCCGCCGGACCACTTGTACCATTAGGCAGTACCATTGATGGTACAATTGGCACCGATTTGTCCCAATTGTACCATGATAAATATAACTAGGATGCCGCCCGGGTTTACTCGCATTTTGCATTAATTAAAATAAGAATTCTTATCAAAACATCTTTCATAAAACTAGCCCGCGGTTACATAAATGACAAAATTTTATTTCTGTCAATAAATTATTATTTTTTTATGACAAAGTTTTTTTTTGACAGCTGTCAAAATTTTAGTTTTGTCACTAAAATAAAAATCAACCTTTTGATGACAGCTATCAAAGTGTTATTTTTGACAGCTGTCAAAATTTATTTTTTATTTTTCTATTAGATTATTAAATATTCAAGGAGTTTTCATAAAGAATAAATACATAATCTAATGTATTGTAGTTTTATAAATTTGTGATGATTTTCTAATATGTTGTAGTTTGATTAGTTCAGCTTTTGCATTGATCAATATCAGATCAGTATTCTGTGCACAAGTGTCCTTTTTCTGCCGTATAGCTAATCTGTCGAATCCAAGAATCTGTCCAATCCAGAATCTGTCGAGTACAGAATCTGCCGAATTTCGAATCTGTCCAATCCAGAATCTGTCCAACAGCGAACAAGCGACTCTTATTACAATGTAAACATCTACCTAAGTAGAGGCTGAAATGGTAGACAGCCCATTAATTTTGGGACAGGATCTTAGTCCCTGTGTTATGATAACTTACAAAATATTGATATTCTTATAAATATACTCTAGAAATAAAAACGATCAATTTATAATGCAAACTCTTATAACAATGAACTGATAAATTATGTCTGTGAGCATAACCTTATTCATAAAAAAAAACAGAATATTGCAATGTAAATAAGTGATACCTATTTTTTAATATCTTTAATTAATTTAATATTGTAAGAGATTATTATATTAATTATTAATCAATCTGTTAACCACCAGTATTATTTTCTATTTCTGTTTTGTTCTAAAATCAAAAATGTTTATATTTATTTAAGAACACCAAGGTGCTTGTTTAGCTAATTTGATGGCAATTTATTACTGTAACATAAATGTAGTTAAGATAAATAAGATTTGTATTGGTCTCATAATGTGATAATCAACTAAACTGTACATACATACTTAACTAAAATGTTTGAAAAAATATATTTTACTGTTACTCGATTACATATTTATTTCATTTACACCTACAGAATTTGTCTGATAGAAAAGCAAATTATGAGGTATATTAATTACAATTGAATTAAACACAAGGAAACCAGTTGCCAGCATATTTTTTATTCTGAAAAAAGTAGGTAAGTACCGACTTGTTGTGTGTAAAATTAAAGGAGCATTGGACAGATGGTCAATGACTGCAGCGCCTGCATCACTAGCACAGGCATGACTCCAACTCTTCAATCTCACTGACAAGAGAAGAGCACAGTTCAATGGACCACATCCTACAAGCTAGGTCATCACAGAAGTATGCCTTACATACACTCACAATTTACATCACTTGTATTGCGCACATCATTTATCAGTCTTGACACATTGTCACAAATACATAATTATTTACTGTGTCGCCATAGCTTTCTTCTTGGGTTTTTTGAGACGTTTTAGCCCATTTACACTTGTCTTTAATAAATTAGAATATGCAGTTGTAAACTTTTCAACATCTCGTTGTTCCACAACTGTTGATAGTTTTTTGCTCTTAGATTGTGCTCTTATTAAACATTTATAGTCTGGATTAGACACTGCCGGAGTACCGTCTCTTGGATGCGGTTTGGTCCGTCCATCGTCTAAAAACAACAATAATTATTAGTTACATCAATATATCATTGCCTCCAGACTAAAATACAATCTCTCAAATACATATACTTACATCGTTTCATAGTCATGGTTATGGAACCATCAGCACGAGCTTTTTGAAACAGCTTAGTAAGCTCTGATAAAAACTGAAAGAAGACAATTTCCTTATTACAAGATTTTTAATGAAAATACTACTTTTCACAACCATGAATGTTCCTCTTTTACCTCATCATTTTCCAATAAAACCATTTTTGTATTTAATTAATAGAAGCACTAAACATGTATACGTGTACTTAATGGGACATTTAAGGAGAAAATCAGAAAGAACTTAGAACATACAAAACCATACACATTAAGCAAGCATACGACCTAACCATCTGATGGATAAACCGTGGACGAATGGGTGCTGCCAACGCATGGTCAAATTACCCCTAATATTTTTTTTAATATGGTAAAATCCCTTGTAATTTTATCGGTTACAAAATGACATAACGAGATGAGAAAAAACGAAGAGTGTTTTCCATATCGTCAGGCCGTTTTTGTATGGTTTTTGTACCAATCCATCTGAATGGGTGCTGCCAATGAATGTTAGAATTACCCCCATTTTTTTTAAAATTTGGTTAAAATTCCTTGCTATTTTATTGGTTACAAAAAGACTCGATATGGAAAACCTTGTTTGTAGATTAATGGGCAAGACGTGGATTTTAGTGTGTCTAATGTCATTTGTGTTTGAAATGTTTCATAAATTTCATATAATCTTTTACTTTTACCCTAACTCAATGAATACCCAGCTAGTTCAGTTTCACACCAAATCTGGGATAAATACTCTAAGATGGCACCACTATACATGTATGGCCGCCATGCTATGCTGTGACACGTTGACAATTTTGACATTGACATAATAGATAAACGTGTGTTTTTTTCTTTTTCTGCAATAATAATTTTAAGCAAAAGAGTGAAATATCAATTAGTCACAAGACAAACTAGTCAAAGCGAGAAACCGCCGTTATAGTACCCTACCTCTACATAAATACATAAAATAATAGTTATGTTGCCTACCTAGGTAGGTAGGCAACCTACACAATTACAACAAAATGATCTTATGAAACTCGTTTCGAGTTATTGAACTCGAAATAATCACTCAGTAGTACATTATTAAACAAACGATCCTATCTTTTTACAATTAATCCCGCCCACTAGAAAACACGTGTAATAATTTCTATTCGGTGCTTTTGTCTAGAATCTACTATTGTAGATAGATACTTATTACCTACAAGGTTTACCCGTAGGAATGCATCTATGTACCTATCTACCTAGTATAGTAAATAGGTAGCTTGCAAGTTATTTACTCATGCAAGACGCGGGCGGCTGCCACGACTGGCAATAAAAATATAGTTTATTTTAATTGATTACTTCGCATTCAGCGTTGTGGTGTTTTGTGTGTAGGTACACTTTAATTAAGCGCCGGAGGATTACAATCATGAAAATATGTGGTAAGTCAACGTATACCTACCTAGTAACTGTTAAAATGCCTAACTATGAATTAGTAGTTTTATTAGGATGGAGGTAGGTCATTTAATTGTAGGATCTATACACCTATAAATACCCTTGATTTAAATTGAACTTTATTTGAAAAATTGTGTAAGTAGGAACCTGCTTATGTAGGTACCTACCTACTTACGAATATTATTTTTGCCTTGGCACTACCTACCCACCCTGCCAGTGCTAAGTACCATTAATGAGGTATTACTTATATACTTAGGTAAGTTACCTACCTACTTATAATTTTTCAGTGCATGCTTACGTAGCGGCCGCGGTTACCACAGCAGGGGTTGTCGGCGGGGCCTATGCCGCTTACAGAGTTTACAAGAGGCTTCAAATGACCAGAATTCCACAAAAATGGAAACAAGTAGGAACATTGAAAGATATTTACGTCTACCCGATCAAGTCTTGTGGCGGTATAATGTTGGACAGTGCTGAATGCACTATTTTAGGCTTGAGACATGGTTGGCTGAGGGACAGGTGAGATCCGGCTGCTACATTATAAAGAATAGTGTAGAAAAATCTTTATTTTGTCTCATAAATATCTCTTTACAAAAGAGCTGTTTCATTAATTTGTTTGATGACAAAAAAGGATACCACTCAGCATAAGTTATATGAGCTAAAAGCCCATACAGAATATGCTGAGTTTTCAGTGGCGCCATAGTGAGCAGAGTAGCTGCGATTATAAAAAAACATTACCTACATAACTATCTCTACAACTGTAGAAAATAAGGTACCTACCTACCTAACTAACGATCATAAACCTCCAGGGTCCTAATGGTTGTAGACGACAAGAACAACTTCATCACCGCTAGAGCGTACCCTGAGCTACTGACAGTTGCCACTTCTGTGAAGAGCTCTATACTAACGTTGAGTCATGGCAGTATGGAACCACTGAGCGTCAATTTAGCAGAGGTAGGTACTATCGATGGGCAATGATGCGATCAAATTGATTGGGTGCTATGTTCACTGTCTAATATACTTACTCGTATCTACGTTTTATGAATTTAGATCATTGAGCAGGGAATTGAGCCGAAAATGGCTCAAGTTTGGAGTGTACCTGTGCCTGTATACGACTGTGGATGGGAAGCCAGCGAATGGCTTTCGAGGTATGTTAGCCGGTTTGGTAAGTCACCGTCTTATTATGGCTGAAAAAGTCCACTGATAGACATATGCCTCCTTCCTCCTACATAAATTCGAGAAACTTTGTTCCCCAGCTCTTGCCATTACTACGAGCTGTATGGCCTGCCCATTGTAATTAGGTACCTACTTATAGAAACAAAACCGTATTATGTAGGTAGTTACCAATATGTCGTTGAATGATAATAACTCTTATCTTGTTCTGTAGGTAAACAGAAAAACTCTCTGTATGACCTACGTTATCAATGTGAGATAGATGTGAGAATACAAGCCCAAGCTTCGCATTTTCTTACATGTTTTTAATGCAAAATATTATTTGAATGAAACTTTACAGTTTTTACCTAGTTGGTTATCAAACATTACTATTAGTTAGCACACTCAATTATTATCGTTTCTCAGAATATAAATACTTATACTGCAAATACAACTGACTAACACGGTTCTCCAAGTAGGTACAGCACCAAGTAACTAACTCCAACTGACAGACTTTTTTTTCTTAGTCTAATAAATAAGCTATAGCCTCCGAAACGCTAGGGCAATGCTATGGGACTCCCTCGTTATGAGCTGTTGCCAGGTTTAAATCTAGGTAAGACTCTGTGTAGCACATCTTCGACCCCACACAGGTCTTTTTTATGAAAACATTTCTAAATTTATTGTTACGAATTCGATAGTTGAGATAATAATTTGGATTTCAGATTTTTGGATAAATCTGCAGGAAACTTCCGCTTGGCCTATTATGCATCTCACAAAAGTCGTGAACTGCGAGGCTCCACGAACAAGTTCTACAAATTTACTAAAAATGATGCGGTAATAATAACTAACTTCCATTACGTTATAGCATGTACCGAGTTTATGGGACATTGTTTATCTTCTGACAGATTTTTATAAGTAGGCCAATAAAGCGAAGATAGGTGCCTACTTATTTTAATTTTGTTCATTGACCCAATATTATGTTTTTTGTAAAGTTTGATAAGGTGTGTCTGCCTCGGTTACTAGTATTCTCTTATCTGTGCCTCGGTTAAAGCTTTTCCGTTTTCCATGGAACGTACACTTCTGTGTCCGGATAAACAAAACACCCAAGGAATATAGTACCTAATACGAGCAGACGTCATGAATTTTCTTTCATTTGTTACAGGGAGCTTTACCAGACGAAGTCTCATTCAACTTAATAAACGAGGCTTCAGTAGAGGACTTAAACCAGAAGCTGAAAGAAACTCAGGTCACACCTCGCAACTTCAGACCTAATTTTGTACTGAAGGGAGCTAAATCCTTTGAAGAAGACAACTATAAATTTGTAAAAATTGGTCAGAATATTTTTGAGATCATCAAACCATGTGCGAGGTAAAATCATGCATTCAGAATGACGCAATTAACCAATATTCGTTTCGTTTAGCGTTCTGTGGAGTAGACGTAGTAAGAAAAGTGTGGCTTACCTTATATCTTCAATTCTACTTTAAACAGATGCATAATGACTACGATTGACCCAGAAACTGGTGTGCGTAATGGCAAAACTGAACCGCTGCAGACGTTGAAAAGGTCAGTCCTTTACCAGCTTTCCTTCAAGTCACTAATAATCCAGCTCCTAGTACACTTATTTACAAAAACAAGTGACAATGCTAGAGTACTAGTACTTCTCACATACAGTATGGGTACGCTATGTAGTATGGCCATATACATAAGCGGAAGGTACCCAAGTTGTTAGTCACGAATAAGACACGCTAGACCTTCAGAATTATTTTTTTAAAGTTACAGACCATTAACATTTCTCTTAGGTCCCTACGATACGACGTGATTTCATTTCTTTTTCAATTACAGCTACCGGCAGTTCTCGAATCCGGAAGAGCGCCGCTCAGCCGGTAATTCCCCGCGCATGGGACTGCAGATGGCGCTGCGAAGTGGGCCAGGAGGCTTCGTATCACTTAGTGACCCTATTTATTTTGCGTAAAACTGTCTATAATTTTTCACTTACTTCGACGAATAATATTTTTAATACAATTTATAATGTTATATTTACAAGAATAATATGTAAGCATTTAATTTCCAACTTAAGTTCAGATTCGATATAAATAGTATCTTGTGGGAATAAAATTGAGCAGAATATTTCTACGTGAGAACAAATGCCAAAACATTATTTTAAAATAGTGATGTAATTAAAGAAGTTAAGATTTAGTCAAAAGGGCTATATTCAGTTCCACAATCAAACGCGCACTATTTGCACGGCTGTACTCAGTTGTTCTTTGTCGCTGGATATAAGGGCGCGGGCGAAGGTGCCGCCCCCTGTGCCTTTGGTCAGATGCTCTGGATTCACCACCACGCAGCCATTCACTTCCTAAAACCAAAAGACACAATTTGAGAAAACTTGGATCGCGTTTTGACAATCAGTATTAATAATCAAGTAAAGGCGCGCGCGGGAGTTGGGGCGTCAGTACCGACCTTGCTATGGTATTCTATTCTCATACTTTTAAATGTTTGCATTTACAACATTGATTTAAATGCCCTGTCACTCACTATTTTTACAGATTTTTACCAATTAGTAATAGATGGCAATTATTATATTATTGCACAGATAAGATAAGTAAGGCAAAAAAGACTAAGTAAAACAAAGTCGCTTTCTCTGTCCCTATATCCCTATGTATGCTTAAGAGGATCAAGGATTAACAGGCCGTTAAATCTAAACTTAGATGTCAAACGCGTACATTTTGACATATTTAACGGCCCTTTAATCCTTGATTAGTAACAAACAGATTATGGTGAAATCAGCTCTTAAGCATACAGAACAGATATATGCTAACAGAGCATGGTGAAATCAGGCCTTAATCTTTAAAACTACGCAACGGATTTTGATGCGGTTATTTTTATAGAAAGAATGATTCAAGAGGAAGGGTTATTATATGCATAATCTCTTAGGGATAACCCACAATAACCGTGCGAAGCCGGGGCGGGTCGCTAGTATGTAATAAAACTTTGTAGCTAAGTCCAAGAAAGAATAAATAGCTTCAACTTGGAAGTTAACTGAAGCTCCATATGTTAGATTATGATACTATGATATGATATAGAGGTTATGATACGTGTCCAAAGCTCTGTGAAGGCCAATACTTGTTTATCGCTCACCTTGACAAAATATCGGAAGTTGGATGGGAGAACGAGAACATGTGGCGTACAGGAAAGCTGCGCATGCGCCGACCACAGAGCCGCGTCCACCGCGTGCGGCGCCGGCGCAGGCCACAGCGGGTAGTATGTCTGCTGCGTTAGGACGTGCCTCGCTAGTCGAGATAACTTATCACTGCCAACCCCTCTGAGAAGGAAACAATGTATTTAAAACCTCGACTACGTCTTAGCTTATCAATCCAACATCGCAAAAATACAATATGGCGTCTCGAAATGCTGGGAAGAAATATTCAGTAATAGAAATAGAACATGCATTAGTATAAAAATGTAATTACAATGATATCTCTTCTTGGCTAATGTGCATAAGGACGTCGGTACTGGTGACCCCAACAACGATTCCGTTGACGTTGAGCGTGCAAGGATCCGGCATAAAATGCAAATTTGGGTGCTTCCGCCGGCTGGAGTAAGGCGGCGTTGGGTAAATGTTCATGTGGAATGCATCCTTCATGTTGGATACGACGTATATTTTCGTGTATGGGCTGAAAACAAGTTTAAGAGTAGTAGAGAACTTTGTGTATTGCTTGCAGCTCTTCCGGCGAAGTACCACCATGCCTATTTCTTCCATCAAGCAGCGTTGATGTGTTTCGGTTTGGAAGGTGTGGTTGCCGGTGAAATAACGGGCACATGAGGCTAACTTAACATCTGCCTAAAGTTGATGGACGCAGTGCATCGAAGGGCACGTTCCTATCGTGCGTGACTTGCGAAGCAATGTTTTGTGATGATTACCACTTAGCATCAGTTGGACCGTCTGCTTTTGCGTTCCATCAATAGTAGCAAGTAATATATGAAATTATATTTTACACCTAACTAGTTTAACAATAAATGGTACTTACCATGTCGTACTTAATTCACCTAAACTATCTACTAGTTTGTCAAAAAATGATTTAAAAGTCTCAGCCATTGTGTTATCTTTAATCTTGAAATGATCACTGTCCATGAAAGGACCAGTCATTATGGCTACGTGAGGTTTGTGCGTGCTGATGTAGTTGACGAAATCCTTGAGTGGCTCATACGATATGTTGTCTGAAGTTGTGTAGGGGCCTGCAGCTATCACCATTGATATTGTGCCTATAAAATATTTTTTTTATTTAAGACATTTTCTTGGGATAATATACCTCGTAAAATAATGACCATTTGACTTCTGGTTCAGATGAAACCAATTTGCAAAATGACAGTTAAGTTCCTAGCAGATTAGTCAAAAATTATATAAACGCTTTCTGGCTATTTTCATTTACTTGTTTAACACACAGTCCCAAATTAGTATTTGTATTATACAAGTATTTGGCTTTGTATAGCTCGATCTGTATCCTTGTGTACCAAGTTTGGTAATAGATCATGTAATTATTACTTTTCAGAAGGCATTTTATTACCTGTTATTGTGTTGAGCATATCAGCTTTGTGATCGGGCAGCGGTTGGGACGCGTCGCAGAACACTTCGTGCGCTAAGAACCGGTCTCCGCGCGGATTCACTCCTTTCATCACTACCACTTGTCCCGGGAACAAAGAATATTCCTTTAAGCTGTAGCAAACAAAAATACATAGTTTTACTTCATTTTTATGTGCTTATTTTGGTTACCCATTAATAATCCGAAAGTTGTAATCCAGAATTTTAATAATTCCAACTTTATACATAAAGTTTGAAATCTAGATCATTTCATTATTCCGTAACACTTTACATTCCGTATAAAACACTGAACAGAAACTCTAATGACAGTTTTTTTCATTAAGCTTACTTCTTCACATCAATATCTTTACTTCAAAGTTTTGAAAGACCGAAGTTATACCATAAAACGACTAACGGTCGGGATACGTTTTCTGGCATTTTAGGAAGCAACATAGCTTTTTCATTTTAATTCTTTTTCTTGTGTTATTTTGAGTTGTGTTGTGTAATTTCGGTGGTATTTTAACCAACATTACTTGAGGTCTTAGCACTAAGTGTAAGCATTTGGAATGAAAGTGTAATAAGTGATGTCCTGATTTGACCGAAAATGTTTCCAATGTTTTGAAGAAAACCGCCACCATTTTCTTCAAAACAAATGACGGCCGACTTGACTATGGACTGACTTGACTAAAAAGTATTTATTCAATACAAATCACTTGACACTGGCAAGATTGTCTGTCGAATGACAGACAGGAGCCATAAAGGAGAGAAGAAGAAGAAGACTAACGGTCGGTTTAGCTCGATCAAAACTAATCGGATGTCAAGTCACTCGCCATGACAGCTATTAGGTACATCGAATTAGATAGAGATAGCAAGTGACTTGACATGCGATTAGTTTTGATCGGGCTTTCAGAAACCGGCCATTAGAATTTCAGTTTTCGGAATTAAGATAGGTAACTGCTTACTTAACTTATTATTGAGAGCGCTGGTGATATAGTGGTAGCGGCTCCGCCTTCCGATCCTAGGGTTGTGGGTTCGAAACCGGTCGTGCACCAATGAGTTTTTCTGTTCAAAATGTATGAGCACAATGCCAGTACTCTCAAACGGTGAAGGAAAACATCGAGAGGAAACCGGCATGTCGTAGAACCTAAAAAGTTCTATAACATGTGTGAAGTGCTCGAAAGGAGCCTTTTGAGGCGCACTTAAAATCCTTTCACCACCCTGTTCCGAAAGAAACTAGTGACACGACAAGAGCTTTTTATTCGATAGGTTGATTACTTTTCTTGGGGCACCTCACTGAAGTACTCACTTGTCAATATCAACAGGTACAGATTGGCTAAGGGATTGTTCCCACGTGCCTTGAAGTACTACACATTTGGAATTAAGCCTAGCGTCGGCGTCGCACTCTATTCGACCAGCTACATAAACTTCAGTCTGAAAATAACAGTTAATTAGCACAATTTTAAGAATAGTAGAGCTCTTTGTAAAGGGCTCGTCATGGAAAGTACTACCACCACGCTTTATTCTGCCGCCAAGCAGCGTTGCTGTGTTTCGGTTTGAAGAGTGTGGTTGCCGGTGTAATTACAGGCACATGAGGCTTATCATCTGTATGCCTTAAGTTGACGGACGCAGGGCAGTGCATCGTAGGGCACGTTCCTACTGTGCGTGACTTACGAGGCTCAGATGGCCAATCTGCTTGTTCCACCAGCTAGTGATATAAAAAAAAAACTTTAGGGCGAAGACAAGAGCTAATGTGACTCTCACTCGCACGTTTCGACATATTGAAAGATATAAAATCACTAAACTCATTTTCGAGAAATCGCAATCAACCATTTTGTGTGAAATCACATTGCACACAGTTAAGGGGCTGACAACTATCAAACAACTTCTAGCTCGCACGTTTCGACATGTTGAAAGATATAAAATCACTGAACTCATTTTCGAAAAATCGCAATCAACCATCTTGTGTGCAATCACATTGCACACAGTTTAGTAAAAAGTTCATTTTGATCGATACATGTTTTCCTACTCAAAAGTTTGCTTTACTAGTTTTCGTACATAAGCAAACTTTTAAGTAGGAAAACCTGTATCGATCCAAATGAAATTTTTACTAAACTGTGTGCAATGTGATTGCACACAAAATGGTTGATTGCGATTTTTCGAAAATGAGTTTAGTGATTTTATATCTTTCAACGTGTCGAAACGTGCGAGCGAGAAGTTGTTTGATAGTTGTCAGCCCCTTAAGTAGGAAAACTTGTTTTGATAAAAATGAAATTTGACTAAACTGTGTGCAATGTGATTGCACACAAAATGGTTGAGTGCGATTTTTCGAAAATGGTTTATTGATTTTATATCTTTCAAGATGTCGAAACGTGCGAGCGAGAGTCAGAGAGTCAATGTGGGTATCGGCAAACTTGTTTGAACAATTTTAACATAAAATAATTTGATGTTACTACGAAATAAAACTGTGCTCCGGGGTAAGACCGGACGGTTTTTTAGCAAACCATTCGTATGTTGCAAAATATTTTTTTTCTCGACTATGAAAATGTCGGCTAACTTAAAATTTAGTTAGAGCTTTGCTTAAAAGACAGGTTTATAAATCGGTATATCCGATAACCCTTTCAACACAACGGTGGCCGAGTTATAGGGGATTAAAGTGATAGTAATTTTTATAAAACCACGGGAAAGATCGGACCTTGACGGGGTAACATCGGACTACATTCTAAAATCGCCTCTGTAGCTCCAAACATAAGTTACCCATAATGAAAATATCCGGTTTTATCCAATAATAAAGCATCAATATCGATTTTCGAGATACTGATTCAATGACAAAAGTGAGAGGCAAAATATTGTTTTTTTCATTCTTATAATCCGATGTTACCCCGGTTCAGAAAAAATGAAGTTTCTATGTTTCTCAAACTTTGGCACCTCCACTCTAACTATGGTGCGTAGGTCAAATACGGAGATACAAAGGTTTAGCAAGCACCTCATAGTTGGTTTTAATAACTAACCAGCCTGATCAATGAAGCAAATTAGATCTAGTTAATAAATTATAAACCATAAATTACTTATTTCTATTAAAAGTCATTTCTTCAAATCTTTTTTGAGTAGGAAGTCGCCCGCAGAGTTTATTTTTTGTAGTTTCTAGGCATAATAATAAATATAAAATAAACACACCATAGCTAAAAGTGTGCGCAAGCTAAGCGTGCATGGGATTACGTACCGTACATACATAATTACAGCTTTTAGCTTTTATTAACAGGCTTTTATTAACACAAAATAAAAAAATTGAGCGACGTAGGTAGGTACTACCTCTAGCAAATGCCTTTTTAGTTCAAATATTTTTTTAAAAGTTTGAGAAACTGTTTATATTTTACAGTTGGGAAAGATCGGACAGAATTCATCCGAACTTTACCCATTCAAATTTTGATGGGGAAAGACCGGATCTCAGGCTACATACAGTTCTAGCGTGTCTAGACCACTTTAATCAGCAAACAAGTTGCCGCATTAATATGATAAGCCACAAAACTCGTAAAAACACAGCCGTTATACCAGAATTTACAATTAAAGTTGCCGGGGGTAAGTCCGGATCCTTAAAAAATCACATTTTATGTACCTTTTCATATCCGAGTGAATGAAATGCGCGCTGATGGTCCGATCGACTGGCGGCGACTAGTGGGATGGGCCCAATAAAATGGCGCTGCTGGCAATGTTGCCAAGAATCAAAAAATACCCTACGTTATGGAGATATTCGATTTATTCGATCTTACCCCAGATCCGATCTTACCCCGGAGCACCTTACTAAACTAACTTCAATTTGCATTCCACTGCACTTCAAAAATTGTACACATACCTGTGAGTTGTGCTTAACTGAAGTTGTTTCAGTTATTCCCGCTTTCTTCATAATACATTGAGACACATAGTGAATGTGACTATCGTAAATACTGGCCTTTTCATGTAGCAATTCAAAACCGAACCTGAGAAATATTACCAAACACAAAATATTAAAAAATATGATTCCAATAAGTCAGTATTTTGTAGTTAAATAATGTTAAAAATCTATAAACAGATAGGTTGCAATCCCATCGCCACATATTTTTATGAAAGTTTATAAGTATTTTTACCCGACCGGATTCATAAGGAAGATAAATTACTAACATTGCTTTAGTGTAAATGTCGCCTTCGTCATTTGGTACTTGTGAAATCATAAAATTGAATGCATTATTAATAAAATTGGGTTCAGATATTGTTTTCAACAATTCCTCGTCACCATATGAATGTACAACCGAACCAGCATTGCTTCTCGAAGTATACTTTGCTGAAGCACTGAAATATGCAAAACATAGATTCTAAATTAATACTTTATGGCTGGTTTCTGAAAGCCCGATCAAAACTAATCGCATGTCAAGTCACTTGACAGGTTTTCGCCGAAACCGATCTACTGGGGATCTTCTTGCATATGCCACTCATGTATGGAGCGAAGCCATAAAGAAAAACGGAGAAGCTCTCGCAGTTTCTCTAGATATCTCGAAAGCTTTTGACAGGGTTTGGCACGATAGCCTTTTGAGCAAGCTTCCATCGTATGGCTTATCCACTAACCTTTGTGTCTGGGTATCAGACTTTTTGAGGGACCGGTCACTTCGAGTAGTCGTTGATGGCTGCTCGTCTGATCACTTGGCAATTAATGCCGGGGTCCCTCAGGGGTCAGTTCTCTCTGCGACATTGTTTTTGCTGCACATCAATGATCTGCTTATGCCCGGAATCATTGGGTATGCAGACGACAGCACAGTCGTAGAGAGCTGTATACCCAACACACGTTGTAGTGGATCTCAGATCCAATCTTACAGAGAGGCCATGGTTGAGCGCTTGAGCTTGACTTTAAAAGCAGTTGCTGATTGGGGTGACATCAATCTAGTCAAGTTCAATGCTGCGAAAACTCAGGCGTGTCTTTTCTCCGCTAAGAGGAGTCAAATCCACCTAACTCCAACTTTCCGAAATGTATCGATACCGATATCAGACCAGCTCGAGCTTCTAGGGTTTACGTTAACCAGCAAACTGAATTTTGGCTCGTTCATAGAATCCAAGGCCAAGACAGCTGCGAAGAAGCTAGGCACACTATCGAAGGTGAGACAGTACTTCACACCGGGACAGCTCCTCTATCTATACCAAGCGCAAGTCCGGTCGTGTATGGAGTACTGTTCTCATCTTTGGGATGGCTCTGCTAAATACCAGCTTGAGGCCTTGGAGACTATTGAGAGACGAGCCAAAAGGCTCATAGGTGACACGTTGTTCGAGTCTAAGCTCCTGACTCTTGAACATCGCCGCAAAGTTGCCTGTTTATCGGTATTTTACAGGATACATTTCGGAGAGTGTGCGATGGAACTCCACAACTTGGTTCCCCCATGCCCGTTCTACCATCGGACCACCAGACGTACGGAAGCGAGACATCCATTCATGGTTGACATACCTACTGCCCGCACAAAGCGCTTTGCTTCTACTTTTATAATGCGAACAGCCAAAGAGTGGAATTCCTTTCCGGCGTCCGTTTTTCCTAATGCCTATAATTTGGACGATTTCAAGAGACGAGTGAATAGGTATCTTCTAGGTAAGCGTGTCACATCGTAGACCGCATCGTCACTTAACATCAGGTGAGATTGCGGTCAAACGTTTTACCTATCAAATGTAAAAAAAAAAAAAAAAAACTTGCTATCTCTATCTAATTCGATGTAATAGCTGAAATGGCGAGTGACTTGACATCCGATTAGTTTTGATCGAGCTTTCAGAAAGCGGCCGTGATCTCTGTCAAAGATTTTTAATAATATCTCATAAGCCTGAGTGGGATTTGAACCCACGACCTTCCCCATGATTCGGGGCTGCGCTAACCACCTACGCCATCGGACTCTATTTGTGATTTCCTTATGTGTGTAAACACTATAAAACAAAGAGCTGATTTCACCTTGCTCTACTAACGCTTTACTAATCAAGTATTAACAGGCCGTTAAATCTAACCTTAGATGTCAAACGCGTACATTTTGACTTATTTAACGGCCCTATAATCCTTTGTTAATCTAACAGCATGGTGAAATCAGAGCTTAAAGTATTGTCATCAGGGTTATTTTTTACAAATTCCATACAAATGATAACTTTCATCATTTACTCACATGGTTGGAGAATATGTAGCAGGACATAATTCATTCTGATTACTTGATTCAACTTCAACTTTCACTCTCTGAAATATATAATAAAGGAATTTTTGCAAACAGCTATAAACATCAGATGCTTTAATTTTGCATAATATACTATTTCTTTAATAATCTAATTAATTAGTTAAACCACCTTCATATAGATAGTATCACTTAAGTTAAATATCATGTTAGAATAATATTCAATTTTACTGTCAAAAATATTTATAATTAAGACAACTCAACAATCTTGTTGAGTTGAATTATTGAAAAACATTTTGACATCAACTTTTAAACATGTAGGTCTAAATTGGAGCTGTGTTGAAGAGACAAATCAGAAGCTACTATGAAATTCATTCTCATTAATAAAAGTTTTTTTTAATAAGCCAATTTTGTAAAAGCTTATTTTGTAATTATCTTTTATCAATGAGGTTTTTTTTTTTTAAATAATTTTATATGAAATAAACAATTTTATAATAAAAAAAATAGTCAACACTTTAATCACAAAGACATTGTGTCCGATGTACTTTTATCAATTTAATGTTGAATTAAACCTGATCCATCTGATATCATGCATCAAATTATTCAGGTATTCAACTCTTTCACACATAATGAATCAAATGAAATGCCTTAAACTGAAGCACCTTCATGACTTTGTTCCCCAGGAACTGTAGATATATAAAGTCTATACAAGGTGTTCCATAAGTTGTGTATATAAACTTCAGGGGGCTAAAGTACCCATCAATATGAACAACTTTTTCTAAGGAAACAACCAAAAAAAAACAGCTGTTTCATACAAAAGTTCAAACTTTTGTATGAAACAGCTGTTTTTTTTTTCGCGTTCACAGTGTTGGTTCCTTAGAAAAAGTTGTTCATATTGATGGGTACTTTAGCCCCCTGAAGTTTATATACACAACTTATGGAACACCTTGTATAAAGTCTTAAAAATGTAATTTACAGAGACTTTATGCAGATAACATTTGCATAACATAAGTTTGAGATTTTTTCTCTCTAGCCTTAGTAATCTTACCTATGTATTTAACGAGTAACATTTAACTAATTTTAGAATACATTTATTTCGTTACAAATCAAAAGAAACACAAATGAAAAACACAATAGGTAAATGTCAGATGTAGTTTGGTAATTTTGTGGTAAAACTTACATTAGTCTTTGAAACTTCTAAGAAAATATTTTGTTTTCAAGTAAAATAAAAATATAGTGATATTCTGTCTGTGTTTCTTTTAAAAGAAACTTATCTTTTATGTTCTTACTGAATAATGAAATTAAATATAACATATTATCTGGATTTTGAACTTTAAGTTAAACTAGCTGGTGCCCGCGACTTCGTCTGCGCAGGATTAGTCACACAATATCGTTATTGTAGCCTATGTGTTATTCTGATCTATAAGCTATATTATTGTTAAGTTTCATTAAAATCCATTCAGTAGTTTTTATGTGAAAGAGTAACAAACATCCATCCATCCATACTTACAAATTTTCGCGTTTATAATATTATGTGGGATGTTTGCGGGACATTTAATTACAATTTTTAGAATGTATAACGGTTACTGATACTTACCTACATACCATAATTTAATAGTGTGTTTGTTGTAATGTATGGTGCTGGCTGACATTGCAGGATTCATTGATGGCTGCAGACGAGTATGGATCTAGTCATGAATGTCAGAACATGCACCAGAAGCATACTCACCCACAAAAATCATCAAGTAATGCTTGGTCTTGAAATCACTTTTAACATAATGCGAAAACATGTCAATAGTTGATAGCTATATTTTATAAAAACAATATACCACTTAAAACTATAAGTACTGCTTGTTTTCCTAAGAACAAAAACAATGATATAAGTACACATTTTTACAAAAATAATAATTAACCCTATGTCACAGTAGGTGTTCTAATAAATGTTAGTGAATATAATATCAATATCTTAAAATGTGAACCCTATGTTAAATGGCTAAGCTACCCCTATCAAAAACATTTTGATGGGGGTAGTCAGAAAATAGATGAAACAAGGTTAGGGTCTTTTGCAGAATTACAAAATATTGGTGGATTTCTTTTAACAATTATGGATTCAATCAAAGCATGTATAAATGATACCTACTAAAAAGCTGTAAAGTTGAGGTAACTAATATAAAAAATTTTTTTTGGAAATGTAGGTTAGGTTCTTTTTGACACTGGATTGTTGAGGGCTGTTGATTGTACTAGAAACAATCAATGAGTGTAGATCTAGTCACAGGAATTGACTGTGGACTCGACCTACACTCATCAAATGCAGGTAGCATTTCTTCATCACACCTTGAATCTTCACGTAACCTATTGAAAACCTAGGCGAACTAGAATTCAAGCATAAAAAACATCAATACCTAATTCATTGTAGAAACATTATTGTGTACCTGCCTTAAATGCTATCTACTATAGGTAAGTACAAACCTTTGGAGTTGCAGCCATATAATTGGAGAGAACTTCATTATCAGATCTGGTAGGAGTCAGTAAAAGTAATTATCAAAAAATATTTGGTCTAACATCAATCAATGTTTCAGAACATGTAAAACAAGAAACTTTGTAAAACTATTTGAAAATAAGCGAGCACGTGGGATATTAGTAGAAAAGGATACTTGATAGTAGCGGGCGCTCCGTAGACCGTCAAACCTGCGCCGGCGACGATGGAGCGTTTGGTTTCTATAGCGGGTGCGTGGTACCGATTCGCCGCGCGCTTGAAAAATTCCTTTCTCGCAAATACATCTAAATTTTCTAAGTTTGGTGAAGCGCCATTCAAATGATTTAAACTGAATGCCATCCATTGTTCAGTGAAAGACTCCGCATCGACCTGATATTCTTCGCACAAACTCAGACCTAATGAAAGTTAGTAAAAATTTAACAACCTTGAACAATTGTTTCTTCGGTTACTTCTGTATAACTTTTACATTTAAACAAAGCAACACTAGATCTTACATTTTGGTGAGGTTTTATTATTTCTTCGAATTTGTACTCACATTTTAATAAAACTTCTCTATTTATTTCAATACCCAAAAATTGAAATTGCTCAGTCACCAACTCCTCGGAAGCCATTTTCTGTGAATTGAAAAACCGAGAGAACGATTGGTGGCTTTGCCGACCAAAAGAGCGCGAACTCGCCAATGACAGCAGCCGCACTAAGCTTAAATCCACAGCTAATAAAATTTTATCAGGCGGTTACTCTTGCGCTCACGCAACGCAAGGTAGGCAAATACTTACGTTACCGGATAGAGCCTCAAGCCTCAAGTTAATAATATGCTGTACTAGTTAGTCTGTAACATATCTTTAACATCTCTTATTTTATCTGTAACATTAACTTATCGTATCGTTGGTTGTAAGGCTCTTGTGACTAAGGAAAGATAGACATGGAAACAATTTTCTGGTGAACGGAAACCTACAAAAACATTTGAATTAATCAATCGGACTGGATACCTACGGTAAATTTCGGATGTCCCGCCACCCGCTATGGCGGTACATCCGAAATTAAACCGGCAATTGAATTTAACCGGGTAGGTATAAACCGAGCTTGCTACGCGACGCAAATGTATTGTACGTAAATTTGAAAAACAGTGTATGAGTGAGAAGTAAGGCCTTTCACCCGTACAACTTATACCAAAGGCTAGACTTTAATAGCGTTCCGTAGTAGGTACCTAAAAGTTATAAAGGTAACTAGCACGCCCCTTGGTTTCATAACTCAAATGTCTGTGTGGGCTGTGTTGTAGGCTTACTTATAACATCTGTGGTTTAGGGTCGAGCTTGGAACGACGCTACGCCAAGCCAGCTACGCCAGCTAGTCCATAGTTTAAACTAAACGATTATTTAAAACGGTAGAGACTGACGATATTTCGTTCGTCTGACCGTCTGAGGCCTGACGCCCATAAACAACTTTTCACACGCAATCAAAATTTTTGAAAATATAAACTTACTACTTCATTTAGTGATTTTATATATTAAAAAATAGTATAATGTGCGAGCGAAAAGTACTTAGGCGGTACCTAGTGTATGCAATATATCATAGACTCACAGGATTAAAATACCTACCATGAGTTTTTATTGATATCTTTTATGTACTTACTAATATGTTCATTTTAAACACCACTATTTTTCTATTAAGTAAACAAAAATAAGGCCAGATGCAGTGATTGAGAGAGATATTTAATCTGAGGTTGCAGTAGAGAATACTATTGCATAGTTCCAAGGCACAGTCAGATTTTTTATTTAGGGTAAGGGGATATATATTGGTAATATAAGCAATTTGGAGATAGTTTTTTAACAGCTTACCACAATGTTACCTATGCAAGCACATTCAAGAGACAGCGCTAGCGAGTTGCTACGATTATGAGGAAGATAGACATATATGATGCGTTTCGCTACATCGTTTCTGCGTTTGGCAAACAAACTTTTTTGACAATTGTGCATCAGTGGCGCCATTGTTTAGTGAATGTCGGCAGCGTTTACGTATTTCGTAAAAATTTATTGATATAATTATTGTATCAGTGTTAAAACTTACTAAAATCGATCAATAAACATATTATCATTAAAAAAAAGCTGTAGTGAAGTCGTGACACATCCCAGGTAAGTTTTTATTCCTTAAGTTCTGACCGTTGTTTCTTAGTGTTTTTGACAAAATTTTGGATACATTTTTGAGAGGGTAACTTGAGATCTATTTTGCGCTTATATAAAAAATGTACTACAGAAGTCTAATATAGTGTTCGAAAGGTATTATTTTTGGTAATTCGTGAATGTGTTTTATTTTGAATTTTAAGGGTATTTTTTTTTATCGCCAAATTAGCTGTATAAGTTTTTTTGTATCACTAAATTAGCTGTATAAGATTTTTTTGATATCACCAAATAACCTAGTTTTTTGTTCTTTTAGATTGGCAATGGAAAAAGAGAATAAATATAGAAAGTATAACCAGCAGCAACTTAAAAAAGCCGTCAAATTAATGAGAAATGAAGGTAAAACCATTTATAAAGCTGATAAGGAAGCAGACGTCCCATGGAGCACCTAAAAGAGTTACCTAGGGAATGAAGAGCCTGCAACCCTCAACATCGGGCAAATCTGCTCAAAAAGCTAATAAAGCAAAACATAATAATATCCAAGAGATCGAAGATGATTGGGAGTGTGGATTATGTGAGGCCTTGTACTCAGCTGATGTTAAAAAAAAGAATGAAGCCAAATGGATCTAGTGCTCGTATTGCTTGACGCCATATCACAAGATCTGTGTATCTATTGAAGATTTTCAATCCCGAGATACAGCTATATTACAAATGTGATCGTTACATGTAATGATATATATTAATTTTTTAAATTTCAGTTCAAAATATATGATTAAATAGATAATTTCTTTCTATCACCAAATTTCCTACCCAGTATCACCAATCTACCGGACCATGTCGCCAACTTCCCTTTCATTTCTTTTGTATTCAACTGACATTTTATTCTCAATATCTTTAGATTTTTGTTATATAAACTAATCTCAGTACTTACCTCAAGTAATAAATAATACAATAAAACAAAAACGACTTTTTGCTTAGTTACCAAATCCTATAAAATTCGTTTTTGTCATTTTTATCACCAATATATATCCCCTTACCCTATATAACTACCACAAAGGAGGTTTGTTTTTAACCAATAACGGGCACAATTTTATGGACACACTGGAAAATACTACACGTACACGAGTCAATTTCGTACGCACTCTTTTCATACTTTTAACAAAGTACTCTCTGATTCATACGATGCTCGAGCCGGGGCGGTGCGCGGTGTCGGAGCGGTTCGGTAGGTACGGTTTCAGTATATAAAAAGGGGTCCGGTTAATTTACGACCAAGTATTACACAGCCCGAAAATGTACAACCCGGAAAGCACAGCCTGGAAAACACGGCCCGGATTCCATGTACAAAATGTACATGAAATCCGTGTTTTCCAGGCTGTGCTTGCCCAGCACAGTCGGGATTGTACAGCCAGGATTGCACGACCATGGATTCTGTGACCATGCTCTGATTGGTCGAAAGCCTATGCTCTGTTTAGATGCACTACACTGTAAGTATAGGCAAGTAGCACAGATTAAAAATTATATAAAATAAGAGAATTATTCAGAGATTTTTATTAGAAAAAAATAAAATTCTGGCACTTCGGCGGCCGCTGCCGCGGCACGCTCGCTTTGCTCGCTCGCCTCGTGCGTAATTTATATGTTTTAACATAACCTAACCAATCCGAGTCGGATCAACAAGTGAGTGAGTAAGTAATTGACGAGTGTAAACAAAGCCTAAGTTTTGGCATCAAAATTTTGGCTGCGTTTTATCGGGTCGTGCTTTCCAAAGGTGTGCAAAATTTGTACGGCTTGGAATGTACACCCTTGGATTACACAGCCATGGATTTCGCGACCAAATTGTACATCAAATCCGGGCTGTGTTTTCCTCGGCTGTACAATCCATGGTTGTACATTATCGGCACCCTATAAAAAGTACTCTGTGAGGTACGGTTTCGTGATCTCAGCGCGTTTGATAACGAACTGACGAGCGAGACGGCAAGCAACACTGAACCTTGATTGAACTGACATTGCCACAAATCCTAAGATGAATTCGTCCATTTTTAAGTTATTACCGGTTTTTTACACACCAAGCACCAAAAAAGTTCACCAAACACAAACATAACTCTTGACAGTTACCAATTATTACTGACTGTCAGTGTCAGCTAGACTACGATATCTATTGAAATTGACAGTTACTGCTGGGATTTAGATATCTACTTGTCATGGATCAAGTATAGTTTAAGAAGTATACTATGTTCCATACTACATAATAAACTCTTTGCAGAGTAATAAGATACTATGACATAAGTGATCTTGGGCCATAGATTATTTATACTTGATCTAAGTCTTGGGCGAAGTAATATCGTCGGTCCAATACTCAAGACGCCAAACTGAAAATTCGTGATTGTTCAGGAGAGCGAAAACAAACTTCAATTCGTTGCTGTAAATCAGGGGTTATTCATAGGTATTTAAATCATGGCAATATATTTGCCTTAGGTAAATATCTTTATGATAGTATTTATCAAATTGCTAAAATATCAATATTATAGAAGTTATCGCAAATTGGCGAGTTTATCATGGTTAGTTTTAATAGATAGTATTTAGATGTACTTCGGTCAAAGAGCCAATCTGGTAATTAGACGAGTATACTCTGGTGTGATACATCAAGAAAATTCATAAATTAATAGTAAACTAGCCATAATGTAGAAGGTGCAAACAAATTACTATCACCTTTTGCTAATGTAGGTACCTACCTATTGGAATTTATTGATGAGGATAAGATAATTATATAAAAAACACGTAAAATGTATTACTTTATTAAAAACTAGCGGCCCGTTTCAGCTTCGCATGGGTGGATATAAACTTTTTGATCATTTTAGGATAAACTTAGACTAAACTTAGTTAGAGTCTCGCGTCTACTTCTTTCATACATTTGCACGCCCTTCTCCCTGAGTGAGTGAGAACGCGCCCTATTGCCTGCTACCGCGTTCGCTAATATTTTTAAAGCGAACTATTAAGGTGAGATTAGGTATTGAAACAGCCTTGAATATGAAATGATTTATTTGGATAAGGATTAGTATAAAGGTATGGATAACATGGTTTGATTTCGGTCGGCATTTCTATCAACTTTTAATATGTAAGAAAGAAGTTATAGTAACATAACTACGATAGTTAGAAATATGGTATTGCTGAGTTTTTTGTAGATGTGTTCTTTAATATTGCAGAACATTTTTGTGTTCTATCGTGAATAATTTTCGCAGCGCATGCGATGAAAGCCAAATTATGGCCAATTTTGTTACACCTTGGGTTACATTATTGAAGTTTTAGAAGGGATCCTTAACTTTTCTAGTAATAGATATAGCCTATGTTACTCAAGGATAATGTAGCATTCTAATGGTAAAAGAATTTGTAAAATCGGACCAGTAGTTTTTGAGCCTATTCGTAACATACAAAAATACAAACATACAAAAATACAAATCTTTCCTCTTTATAATATTAGTGTAGATTAGTGTAGATAGTGTAGATGTAGACTAGTGTAGAAGTGTAGATGTAGATAACTAAGATAAAAGTTATCTTATTATATTTTATTTATTATATATTTTAATATGTGATTTTATGATTACAAGATAAAATTAAGGATGTAACAAAATTGGCCATAATTTAGCTTTCATCGCATGTGCTGCGAAAACTATTGACGATAGAACACAAAAATGTTCTGCAATATTAAAGAACACATCAATATCTACGAAAAAGAGTGCAAATGTATGCTGTATAGTTATTATTAATAAATTGAATTTGAATTTGTATGAAATAAGTAGACGCGAGACTCGAACCTGCGGTCTAACATTATCCTAAAATTTATTTCCACCCATGCGAAGCTGGGACAGGCCGCTAGTTTATTAATAAAACTACGACACTTTCGATCTGAATTAGTTGAAGTTATAAAATTAGGGTTTTCATCATCCTTAGGCATTTTTAGGAATAAAGATAAAAACCAACTTATTTGCTACTAAGTAGGAACTTCGCTGTAAATCACTTGCATATTTCAGCCTTGGGCATGTTAAGGAATAAATATATAAATCAACTTATTTGCTACTAAGTAAGAACTTCGGTGAATATCACTTTAATATCATCAATATTTACTCTTAAAACTATAAAATTTAAAACACGAATGTTGTACTTTTAAAATACTTCATTAATAAAATTAACAGCATTTAGCTTTTATTTAAAATATTTATTAATAAAATTACGACGTACTTTCGATCCAAATTAGTTAAGTTTATAAAATTCGAGTTTTCACCAGTCTTAGGTATTTTAGGAATAAATATATAAATCGAAAAAGCATAAAACTAGACCAAGGTAGATTAGCCAAACTGCCACATTAGCTAATTGACATAAGTGATAGTAAACTGAACAATCGGGCACATAGGACAGTTGACAATAGTAAAAAGTAAATTCTGTGCAGATAGCTGAAAAAGAAATTGGTGATAACTTCGTCATATTGAATGCTACAGATATGATACTTTGCCACATTGTGCTTTTGGCCTAACCATTACTATGCCCATCAAAAAGTGAAAAACGCCAAAATGTCAGTTTGGCGAGTTGACCACTGGACCGACGAATTATATTTCCTCCATAACCGCGATTGTCACTGTGGTTCACTGGACTAGAATTGGGTCCTAGACCAGACATAAATGTCGGGGGGTGGCATAGGAAAAAAATAATACTTTACTAAACAAAACAAAAATCGATTTATAATTTATTACAAAAATGTTAAAACCCCTTTGCATACCAATCTTGCGCTGGCCTGCAGCAAAACGTATTTTATTTTGTTATTGTTATTCTACTTTTTTTACTAGTTGATAGAACAAGCCTATGGCTCACCTGATGTTCAGTGGTAACCACCACCTATAACAAAGCATTGCCTCGTTAAGTCACGCACAATAGGAACGTAAAAACTGATGGTTCCCTACTGACATGGTCACAAGCATCATAAATACCCACATAAAAAATATACAAGTCTTTATACCTCCTCCTTTATTGAAGGGGTAAAAAAATCAGGAATGTTAAACTTTGGGTAAATTACCATGAATAAAATAGATAATAAATAAATTGTGTTTTATTTAGATTAGATAGGGACATACATAAACTGCTTACAATTAATTTTATTATGATCTTTGGACCTGAATATGAAATTTACATGATGGCATGGATTGCACTTCAGCTGTTACAACACTGTTTATGGACAGATTTGCTAAACCACCCCTTATCAGGCCGCATGTGTAGGCTACATACTGAAACAATAGAAACATTACTTTGCATTACATATACGTAAAGCACAAGATCATGGATTAAATGTAGACATCTAATTCATGGTGGGGGAATAAGATCTGCAGTGACATCCTGCAGTGGGGTGTATTGTTCATTGTCCCCCTGTTAACCTCACCCCAGCCAGCCCAGCTCCTTAAAGTAGCAGAGCGGACTTTGGGTTGGTGGCAGCACCACCATGAGATTTTTACCATTTGAGACTGGTAGAGGCCCTGCCTTCTGATCCTAAGGTCGTGGGTTTCGAAACCAGTCGTGTACCAATAAGTTTTTCTGTTCAAAAATCTATGTGCACAATGCCAGTACTCTCAGACTCATAGAACCTAAAAAGTTCTATTACATGTATCAAGTGCTCGAAAGGAGCCTCTGAGGCGCACTTAAAATCCTTTCACCACACTGTTTCGAAAGAAACTAGTGACTCGACAAGAAGAAGAAGCACCACCATACAATCAGTAGATATCTACCTTTTGTGTGTAGATTGTACCTACATTCCCACTGATTTTTGTAGTGGGTTGAATATAGGTATATGTTTTCTTTCTTTGTAATATTAAAACGTTTAATTTATTATTATCTATTTATAAATATTTTACTTGGCTCCTGCTTTTAGCTTTTGAACCTAAACATAATGAATGAACACTGATTCATGTAATGGGGTCTGCCCACTTTAATGATTCATATCATGACAGTATAATGGCCATACCTTAATGGCTTTATGCAAAAATAATCTTTGTAATTATTATGAAACTCTTGAATACTATACTCTGGCCTACCCTATAAATGATACCACTTACCTAACTTTATGATATTTTCTACAAACATTACATTTAGACAAAAATGAAGTCACAGTCCAGTTCACCAGCATTTATACATAAATAGGTTGCACAATAATAATATTGGTAAGAAAATAATTAAATATTTTTTTTCATTACTTACACGAGGAGCATATTCCAAGTATTGATGTCCATTAGAGAAGTTTGTCAGAAATCGAAATGCATTGTCTTGTAACACATAAACACCTTGATGATTTGTCCTTAGATTGTCAATTTGCTTTTTGTAAATGCAAGTCCAGAAATCGGTGCAAATGAATTTCATTGTATCCAATTCATCTTTGAACCTGGGCCAATCCCTTGTGAGTCTCTCCATAATTTTATAACCAGCAGCAAATCCAATATATTCAACAGCAGAAAGGTCAACCTCCTTTAAAAAAAAACAGATATAATTTAGATAGGATTAGGTTGGTAGGTTAGTGGAATACACACAGTAACTAGACGAATTGATGTAGGTATCTAGGCTTACCTAACTTTATCCTTTTACATTTACCTTTTTATCCACCGCAACTTTTGATTGTTCTAGGGCGTAATTAATTATTTCGGAATGTAGCAATTCAAAAACGATATCATCAGCCATGGTAATCGTGTTAGATTCTCTAACTCTAAACCAAAATATAAACAACAGTAATTTAACGCTTCATTCCCTGGATTCAGAGCCTGCCTATCAAGCACAGGCAGGGCATAATAGTGAGATTATAAGTACAGCAATAATACAGCACAGTACTGTATGCAGTTAATCAAGTTTCGTAGTTGATGTGTGAAATCACTCTATCACTAGCAATCGCTAATAACAAACACTGAGCATATTAATCACTAGGTACGTGTCTACGTTTTAAATACAATAGATCTCCAAGCAATAGATAGATAAGTAGTGAGTGATTTTATTGGATTTTAAGCTCAAGCTCAGTGACATTATTTAGATAGATAGAAAACATCGTAGTAGGGATGTGAAAAAAATCGTTTTTTTTTAAGTAAACATCGATTTGAATACGTGATTTTATTATTATTACAAATAATCGATTTTATTTATAATCAAAAATAAGTCCCCCGAGCCCCCGATTTATATATTATATTATATACACGGTGTAACTGGAGGGGTGGATCATCGGTGGCAGAGCGATGGGTGACCTCAATGCCTATCGATTTAACCCCCATGTATGTTCAGCGATATTCAGTCGTTCAAAAGTTATTCAGATTTTTATGAAATTTTTGACAAATTCCGATTTTAGACTTCTTGTCCCAAGTGTAGCCAAACTGTTAGGTTTACGACCGTAATATTTTTTTAGGTTGTAGCTCAATAGTAGATCTTTCGTCCTACCATATCGTTTTGAGTCGTTATTTGATTAAATTCCAAATAAAAAATAATCTTTACAAGAAAAATCGCAATTTTAATTTTTCAACAAACTTCGAAAGCTCCAAGAGAAAAAAAAGTACTACATTTTTTTTCTAGAACCTACCTTAAAAACTACTACCATTCATGGAAAAGTAACCCTGAAATTTTCATTTGGCTAGTATCATGGCATCATGTTAAAAAGTGGACTTGAAAATTATACTAGTGCTAAAATCGATATTTTTTCTGTCCATCAAAGGTAGAGATTGTGTCAATAAAAAAATACATGTAAGTAATTTATTTATTTTTTATAGTAAATGCTCAAATTGGGCTCCATTATTGGCTATGCATAGCCTTCACCTTTTAATAAAATTCCTTTTGAGCCTGCTAAACGAATCTTCCTTTTCTCTGATCTTCATTTAGGCCTGGTTTAGTTTTTGCCTCAATTGTTCTATGGAGGAATATTTGGATTTTTACACCAACTCTTTGTAATAGCCCCAGATAAAAAATCTACGGGATTTAGATCTGGGGATCTTGGAGGCTATGGGCCCCCCACGGCCAATCCATCGACGTGGAAAAACTTCATTCAAATACTCCTTTACATTTCTCGCGAAGTGGCATGGCGCTCCATGACACTGAAAATACATTTTCCGGCGTACTGCTAAGTTGAAGTCCTCCAACATTTCAAGTTATTTTGCAGAAAACAAGTGCTTGGTTTTTGTCCTACTGATCTTCAGTCCGACACTCTCTAATTTCTCCTGCCATTTTCCCAGCCTGCTCTGGACCTCAAGCGCATCTTCACCAACAAGAACAATGTCGTTGGTGAACTGAACAGCATGCACCAGGGTGCTTTTTCCAGTCATATTTCCATAAACTTCCCACCTAATCAACCAACCACAGGAGTGCAGGTGCTAGACAAAAAAAAATATTTAGATATTCATTTCTAATGTAAGCCGGTTGCTGTTCACCTTCGATGAACCATTTCTCTAAGGCTGCTACCTGTCAACAATAAGTAAGTACCTACTTACATTACAATGACCGTAAAGTAGTTTGTTATTGGCTTTATGTAATTAGGGATTATTGGCACTTTCATCGTTTAAAAAAATATTTGAACATGATGCCTTACTACTAGCCAAATGAAAATTTCAGGGTTACTTTTCCATGAATGGTAGTAGTTTTTAAGGTAGGTTCTAGAAAAAAAATGTAGTATTTTTTTTCTCTGGGAGCTTTCGAAGTTTGTTGAAAAATTAAAATTGCGATTTTTCTTGTAAAGATTATTTTTTATTTGGAATTTAATCAAATAACGACTCAAAACGATATTGTAGGACGAAAGACCTACTTTTGAGCTACAACCTAAAAAAATATTACGGTCGTAAACCTAACAGTTTGGCTACTCTTGGGACAAGAAGTCTAAAATCGGAATTTGTCAAAAATTTCATAAAAATCTGAATAACTTTTGAACGACTGAATATCGCTGAACATACATGGGGGTTAAATCGATAGGCATTGAGGTCACCCATCGCTCTGCCACCGATGATCCACCCCTTCAGTTACACCGTGTATATTGTTACGAGCTCGGGGTTCGTATGGATAAAAAATGCACAATAATAATCCAAGAGATGACTTATTTATTTACACTAACACTTTACATAACTAAAACACTACTTAACACACTTAATTATCACTCAACTATCACTTAACAACACTAGTTATCTTCCTTTATCCACTTCTTCCAACTCACTTCTTCCTGAGCCATTCCCTGGAACTGACTTCTTCCTCGAGTCATCTTCACCAACTGACTTCTTCGCTGAGCCATTCCCTCGAAGTGACTCTCTTCTCGAGTCCTCTCCAAATCTTTTTGAATGACTGACTTCGCCCTCGCCGACTGGTCTTATATACGACGCAGCTAACCCGAGAATGTTCTGGATCATACTAGACCATACTTGCATCTCTTTCTACAGTAATAGCTCTCGTTCATTTCCTTCGATTGATTCTAGAACAGTAGCCTAGAATATTCGAACGTCTGCTATCTCTTTCTAGTAGTGCTTTTCCTTCGATTGATTCTAGAACAGTAGTCTAGAATATTCGAACGTCTGCTATCTCTTTCTAGTAGTGCTATCTCTTTCACTCCTATGCAAATATGGCTCTATAGTGAAATGTCCTTCAAAGGTCCATAAGGGGTCCTGAAAACGCCTGAAAACGGGTTTTCAGGATATTGCATGGATCGATAGGAAATAGCCTGAAACGGACTGAAAACATGTTTCAGGCGCCTGAAAACCACGGCAACTTGGTCGAAATTGTAATCAACTGGGAGGTGACAGAGCCTCTTCTGGCAACGGCTGAAAACATATTTTAGCCTTCTGAAAACACCTGTACGTCAGGATATATAATGAAACAAGTTGCTAGGCGTCCGGCGCAACAATATTATAGTCTGGTTGTTATAAAATAGGAACTATAGTATGTACCTAACATCTATCAACGAAAATTGTTCCCTGGCAACTGTTGTTTA
This sequence comes from Chloroclysta siterata, assembly GCA_932294275.1. Classification (NCBI taxonomy): domain Eukaryota; kingdom Metazoa; phylum Arthropoda; class Insecta; order Lepidoptera; family Geometridae; genus Chloroclysta; species Chloroclysta siterata. Next base: position 7,988,026 of record OW028590.1, read on the forward strand.
TTAGTAACTGTCTTTTGAGTTGTCAATAAAAAAAAAACGTATTTTGTGTTTCAAATAAAATGTATATATTTTATTTTCTCAAATACAACCACTGCAAGTTACACGACTATATTTATTAGTCGAGTAACCTAATTGTATCACTGGTCCAGGTCGGGCTAGATCGGGTCCTTGACTGACATTAATAATTGGTAGCTGTCAAGAGTTTTGTTTGTGTTTGGTGAACTTTGTTGGTGCTTGGTGTGTAAAAAAATCCGTAATAAATAACCTAAAAATGGACGAATTCATCGTAGGATTAGTGGCAATGTTAATAATGTTTTAGTGTTTTTTGTAGTATATACATTACGTTCCGTTTCATAAAAATACGAACATGTTTCTGGAACTGTAACTAATATTTTAAACGAAAGTACCACCGACTATTTTAAAATGAAAATGAATACATGAACAACAACAAGAATGTTTTTTAAACCTACAACTATGATTAATATTATATATAGGGCGTTTATTTTGAATTTTGAAACTTAATTGACAAATTAGGGAAAAATCGATTAATATAACAAAATCGATTATATTTTTAAGAAAAATCGATTATTTATTAATCGATTTTATATGCTAACAAAATAATCGATTATTTAAAAATCAATTTTTTATGTAGAATGTCACATCCCTACCTTGTAGAATACATTAATCTTCTTCTTCGTCTTATTTGTATGGTATGGCCTTTGGGGAGCCAATAATGTACGGCCAAATAATAATAATAATAATAATAATAATACAATCTTTATTTCAGACAACTTACAGCTCCATAGTAGGTACACATTAATTACACAAATCTACACTAATATTATAAAGAGGAAATATTTTTATTTTTGTATGTAACGAATAGGCTCAAAAACTACTGGTCCGATTTCAAAAATTCTTTCACCATTAGAATGCTACATTATCCCTGAGTAACATAGGCTATATTATATTTTCAAAAAAAAACAGGGATCCTTACTAAAACTCCAATAATGTAACCCAAGGTGGAAAACAAAAACCTTACATCGCGTGCGCTGCGAAAACTATTGATGATAGAACAAAATAATGTACTACGATTTTGTAGAACACGTCATCATCTACAAAAGGTGTCGCGACAGCATATGTCTAACTATTATAGTTATGTCACAATAAGTGTTCTTTTATTATAAAAAAATAATTGAAATGCCGCCGCTAGAAAAGGGTCTTTATTTGTACCTTGGTATTAATCCTTATCCAAATAAATTTAAGGTGGTTTCAATACCTATAGATTACTTCTTAAATTTTTCAAATCGGACATTCCATTCAAAAGATATGACGAAATTAAAAATGTTAACGGGTCCACGGGTCATGCACGGGGTGCGATTTCACTCACTCTGGCGTGCAAATGTATGAAATAAGTAGACGCGAGGCTCGAACCCACGGTCTAAGTTTATCCTAAAATATTCAAAAAATGTATGACCACCTATGACCACCCATGCGAAGCTGGGACAGGTCGCTAGTACAAGATAATAATATGGCTTAAAACTAAAAATTAGAGTGAAATAAAACATCTATACAAATGAAAACAAACACAACTATTTTGCTAAACTATTGGACGGTAATATAAACTTGTTAGCCCAATGTGACAGTATAGGACTGTCAAACTTATCTGATAAGGCTCTAAGGATGCTGTTATGACTGCCTCTCATTCTTCCCACTATCGAAACTATCCTCTTGCGCATAATAGCTGCAAAGTCATCAGTCCGGGTATCTGCAAACATCCCAGAGGCACTATAGTAACGAGGAAGACCTAAAAGTTTTCTAAAGATGTTGTTGTATTGGACTCGTAGGGCGTTGAGAGACTTCTGTGTGTACTTAACCCATAGGCTGCTCGTATAGAAGCATTGGCAAAAAGCTTTCAAAAGCGTTACTCTAACGGATATTGAACAACGAGCAAACCTACGGGCAACCATATTGCCTCTTACTGCCAACGCCCTACGTTCCCTCTCAATGTCATAGTCGTCTTTTAGATCAGCCGTCAACATGTGTCCAAGGTATTTAAATTCTGTTACAAGCTTTAGTTCATTTCTGTATAGCCTTAGAGGAGGAACATTTTCCGGTAATTTATTATTTCCAGTAAAAACAAGAACCTCACTCTTTTTGGTGTGGTACATCAATCCATGCTTTTCGGCGTAGGATTCACATTTGTGAATCCTACGCCGAAAAGCATGGATTAAGACACCTAAAAGATGTCTGAGGCCACTGACTGAAGGACTCAGCAACACCATATCATCTCCATAACTTGTTGTTAATTTCCATTCCGTCAACAGAACATCCCGCATGACTGTTGCACAGCATGATAATGCACACCCAGATAATCCGTGTCCACTGGTTTGAATTATTGGGTGTACATTAACGGGGTGTGCAATAACATGCTGTGCAATATCGTCACGTATTGATAATGTACACCCAGTTAATGTACAGCATGATAATTGGAAGCCACTTTAGTACCGTCGAGTCAGATTGGTTAGGTTATGTTGAAACATATAAATTACGCACGAGGCGAACGAGCAAAGCGAGCGTGCCACGGCAGCGGCCGCCGAAGTGCCAGGATTTATTTTTAACGGTACCAAAGTGGCTTCCAATTATCATGCTGTACATTAACGTGCTGTACATTATCATGCTGTGTAATAACTGGCTGCACATTAACTACACGTGACAATATTGCACATCCAGTTATTGCACACCCCGTTAATGTACACCCAGATAAAACGAATCCAAAAAGGTACCAAAGTGGATTCCAAATATCATGCTGTACATGAGTCCGTTTATTGTACGACATGATAATGTACAGCACGATAATGTACAGCATCATATTTGGAATCCACTTTGGTACCTACCTTTTTGGATTCGTTTTATCTGGGTACACCCAGACATTATCGGGGTGTGCATTATCTGGATGTGCAATATCGTCACGTGTCAATAATGTACACCCAGATAATGTACAGCATGATAATTGGAAGCCACTTCGGTACCGTAAAAATTAATTTCTGGCACTTCGGCGGCGGCTGCCGCGGCACGCTCGCTTTGCTCGCTCGCCTCGTGCGTAATTTATATGTTTCAACATAACCTAACCAATCCGACTCAACGGTACTAAAGTGGCTTCCAATTATCATGCTGTACATTATCTGGGTGTACATTATTGACACGTGATGATATTGCACAGCATGTTATTGTACGGGATGATAATTTACACCCAATAATTCAAACCAGTGGACACGGATTATCTGGGTGTGCATTATCGTGCTGTGCAATATCATGCTGTACATTATTTGGCCGTACATTATTGCCTCCCCTGTACATTATCATGTCGTACAATAACCGGACTCGGCCTTTGCAGTCAAAAGGCAGTCAGTGTAGCCACAAATTTCGCCAATGTCACGTTTTAAAGATCGCAGCACGTAAGAGTAAGGTAATGGTCGGTAGAGAATTTTATTTGATTTAATTATTGATTCCACACAAAATGTATACTATAACAATAAAAACATTTAATAATCAAACTTAACTCAATTCCAACCAAAAACAAAAAGCAAATAAAAATTATAACACTAACTGCTTAGTTACTAAATTTACCTACTAAAGTTTTATTTTAAATCAATTTATTATATTTACATAAAATATTTACAAAAGGGGTAAATGCTAAAGAAAGAATTTATATAAACGAAAAGGGACGAGGGATTTCTGGATACTTTATTTTTATTCTTCTTCCCATATCTTATCTTGGGATGGGATGGGCTGACGCTTGGCTGATGGCTGACATCACAGAAATGTAAAATACATTCTCTGTTTCTCTTTTCCGTGGCTTACATGCAAGGATCAAGTATGTATACAAATCTATGCATAAATGGCTCTCTCCTGCATCCTGCAGAGTTCTACCCACTACCTGACATTTTGAAAGACAATCTGCCAAATGCCAATGTCAATCCTGAGCATTAAATAAAAAATAACTGATGGTCAGTATTCTGTACGATTCATTTTCTGTCATTTTTAGAAGCAACATAGCTTTTTCATTTTATTTGTTTTTCTAGTGTTATTTTGAGTTGTGTTGTGTAATTTCGGTGGTATTTTAACCAACATTACTTGAGGTCTTAGCACAAAGTGTAAACATTTGAAATGAAAGTGTAATGTGATATCCTGATTTGACCGAAAATGTTTCCAATGTTTGGAAGAAAACCGCCACCATTTTCTTTAAAACTAAATGACGGCCGACTTGACTATGGACTGACTTGACTAAAAAGTATTCAATACAAATCACTTGACACTGGCAAGATTGTCTGTCGAATGACGGACAGGAGCCATAAATTGAGAGAAGAAGAAGAAGTATTCTGTACAAATCAAGCGCCAAGGCACCTAGAGCATCTTGCACGATTTACGGAGAAAAGAAGAAGAAAGGCATCAATTAGCCATGGGTAACTCACTCAAAAAACATGATCTGCAGCGCATCAGTTCATTTACAGACTCTAGCCGGAGCGAACCACGGTTCAAACGGCTCAGAATTTCAGGGCCTATTTATTTTCATGGTATCTTCAAAGACTATAAGCAAGGACCGATAAGACTTGGCAAAAGGACTAGATGCCATAACAAAAAATACTACTATAAAAATAATTTTGTAGAAAAATAAACGAGTCATAAACGGAAAATAAACAGGAAAAAAATCCTTGAATTTGTATCTTAGCAATAACTAATAAATATTGCTAACAATGAACGACGGAATGAAAAAAAATTAAAGTTAAAGTTCTACTATTCAAAATGAACCTTACTTGATTAAACGATAAAACGGAAAATATTTATGCAAATTATGTTGAGCCTAGAACGCAAAATATCCTTAAATATGTATGCTAACACGCGAGGGCATCCACGGGCTGTTGCTAAAACAACTCAAGTTAATAATTCAATTTCGTAACCCATACCATTTAAAAACATGCTTTTCTAAAAATAACCCTATTCCTTCAATTTATCCTAACTCCACTCACTCACCCGCGCATTGCTTCAAACGATTCAACTGTTCGAGTACGTATTGAACCTCTCAATGAATCAAAACAAATATTTTACTGGAACGGTTCAGGGTTCTGTTTATCATAAAACCAATTTTTGAACCGTTTGAGTTGTGTATCACATTTATGAGTAGACCTTTGAACCGCTCCACAGATCAAGAGTGGCAAAAATGCAGCATTGGAAATTAGATCTTATTTTCTAGACGAAACAATTCAAATTCATTTAGCAAAATTTTTGAACTGGATATCTTTTTTCTAATATAGACCCTATCTAACTAGGAATTAAATTTATATTAGGCTGGCATGCGAGCTTTTGAGCCGCTCCAAAAGAAATATAGCCGGTACTGACGTACTCACTACGGTATGAGCCGCTCCAGACGCGTACGTCTGACTCCTTCTACCCACGGCTAGCATCAATAGAAATCGGTCAAGTCCCGAGACCCTAATGCTTAACCGCGAAACCAAAATTATGGTCGGAATCAAAACTAAAACTAGAAGTTTTATAAAATATATAATAATGTATTAGACAATAAAATAAAAGATATAAAAATTTACCGAAAGAAAACTTAGTTACCAGAAAATTAAAATCCTACCTAGTCAAAGAGTGCCAATACTCAATTGAAGAATATTTAAAAAAATAAAAATAGACACCTATTTTCATAACTTTAATTTAATAATTTTGTTACCTAGGTACGTTTATATTGTAGTGTACTTAAATAATCTAAGTTTAAGCGCCCGAACTAGAATTATACATTTTGTGATACCCGAAAAGGGAGGATAAGACTAAAGTAATAAGCCTTCCTAATAACGACTTATATGAAACACATTACTAGTGATGCAAGAGCCCGTTTAACCCGACACTACACGGAAGATATCCCGGACGTCAGCCTATACGAGATCCGAACGGCTCTCAAGCAGCTTAAGAACAACAAGGCACCGGGAGAAGACGGAATAACGACAGAGCTTCTGAAAGCGGGCGGAACGCCGTTGCTTAAAGTCCTTCAGAAGCTATTCAATTCTGTTATCTCCGAGGGTACGACGCCAGAGGCTTGGGGCAGGAGCATGGTGGTACTTTTCTTTAAGAAAGGTGATAACACCCTCTTAAAGAATTATAGGCCCATCTCGCTGCTGAGCCATGTCTATAAGCTGTTTTCGAGAGTAGTTACCAATCGTCTCGCTCGTAGGTTTGACGACTTCCAGCCTCCCGAACAAGCCGGGTTCCGAAAAGGCTTTAGCACCATAGACCACATCCACACGCTCCGGCAGGTTATACAGAAAACCGAAGAGTATAACCAGCCACTTTGTTTAGCGTTTGTGGACTATGAGAAAGCCTTTGATTCAGTCGAAACCTGGGCAGTCCTAAGGTCACTCCAGCGATGTCAAATTGACTATCGGTATATCGAAGTGTTGAAATGTCTATACAGTAAAGCCACAATGTCTATCCGACTCCAGGACCAAAGCACGGATCCTATCCAATTGCAAAAAGGGGTGAGACAGGGAGATGTAATTTCTCCGAAACTGTTCACCTCGGCACTGGAGGATGTTTTCAAGCTGCTGTCCTGGAATAGGTATGGCATCAACGTCAATGGCGAATACATCACTCACCTTCGATTTGCCGACGATATAGTCATAATGGCGGAATCGCTGGAAGATCTAGGCACGATGCTCAGAGACCTCGATATTGTCTCCCAACAGGTGGGTCTTAAGATGAACATGAGCAAGACGAAAATCAGTCTAATGCTCATGTCGCACCCGTGCCGGTACATGTTGGGAGCGATATCATCGAAGTTGTAGACCACTATGTGTATCTGGGTCAGACGATCCAACTAGGTAGGTCCAACTTCGATAAAGAGGTCAGCCGACGAATCCAACTCGGATGGGCAGCGTTCGGGAAGTTACGCCACATCTTCTCGTCACAGATACCGCAGAGCCTCAAGACGAAAGTGTTCAACCAGTGTGTGTTGCCAGTGATGACGTACGGAACTGAGACGTGGTCGCTTACTATTGGCCTCATCAACAAGCTCAAAGTCGCTCAGCGGGCTATGGAGAGAGCTATGCTGGGAGTTTCACTACGGGATAGAATCAGGAATGAGGAAATCCGTAGGAGAACCAAAGTAGCCGACATAGCTCGCAGAATCAGCAAGTTGAAGTGGCAATGGGCAGGTCATATAGCTCGAAGGACTGATAACCGTTGGGGAATAAAGGTTCTCGAATGGCGACCACGAACAGGAAAACGAAGCGTGGGACGCCCTCCTACCCGATGGACTGACGACGTTGTCAGGATCGCGGGAAGTCGGTGGATGGAGAGGGCTCGGAATCGTTCTTCCTGGAAATTTATAGAGCAGTGGACTTCTTTAGGCTGATGATGATGATGATGAAACACATATTCTGCGATTAGATTATCTTGTATCTTGATTTAAAATAACTAGAACTAGAATTATAGATTTTGAGATACCCGAAAAAGGTGGATAAGTCTAAAGTAATAAGCCTTCATAACGTCTCTTTTTTCTTTAATGTTCCTCATTAACTCAAAAACTCTAGGGTAAATAAATTTGACAAGGTAAAGTGAAATAAGACCTGGCAACACTGCTCGTCTGGGCGTATCGTATTTCGGATTTCGTTTCATTCGTGTTCTCTTGGACTTGGAGCAGTGTATTGGTATACTTTGAGAATTGAATAAAACGTCAGAGTTATTACCTACGAATTTGTATTAACTTTAATCAAGTTTATTTCGGTTTGCTTTCTGTTCTGGTGTAAAGAAAACAATCATCTTCTCGAATGGATGTGAATATCATAAAAGATGGCGATCCAACACGATTGCAAGGTTTTGTGGCGCCATCTAAAGCCGAACTAACAAAACCTAGGTGCGAAGGAATTAATAGAAAGAAAAGAAGGCGCGGAAAATTTAAACCAAAAATAGTGAAACCATTTGTTAAAGTGCCATGGCAGGAAAAGAGAAAAAATGACAAAACCAAGAGAAACAACCGCTTTCGTAAGATTGTCTTGGCTAAAACCCAAGCTCCTTTTAATAACAATCAGTTTTTAATGGAAATTCATAAACCTGAGCCAGAAAACGCATTTGATATTCTGCAAACTCCTGCTCGTACTCGTGATTCCAGCTTTAGCATTGACTCTGAGGAGAATTATTTCTATTCCTTGCCTGAAGATGAAGAGGAATATTTGACCAAAGAATTTTCCAGTGTGTATGAAGATGCTCAAAGTGAACGCTTGTCTAACATGACCAAAAATGAATTAATTCAGGAATATCTTCTTCTTGAGGCAAAATATGACAATCTTTTAAAACGCACAGAACGTTCCAAGCAAAAACCTACTGATGAAGTTATTATGACCGCTGATATAGAAACATCCGCCACAGATAAGGATAGTATGATAGAAGATAAGGATACATCGGGTACTTCTAATGATTCTAGTGTTGAAGATGAACTTTCCTATAGTAATTTGTTGCAGCGGCTTAAGGAACAGGATGAAAAGTTGAATGAACTCCAGCTTACTAATGAAAAGTTAAGGCTGGAAAATGATCATTTGCACCAGAGACCACAGGGATCATCCAGTGAAGACTCCGAGAGTGATAGTTCTTCAAGCTCTGATAGTGATAGCAGTTCCAGTGGTAGTGTAATGGAAGCACCAATAGAAGTGTCTGATGATGCCGTTCCAAATGAAGCTCAAGTAAATGGCCAAAATGGTGAGAGTAATGACATAGAACCACCCTTGGTCAATGGTTTTCACAGTCCATGTGAGGAAACATAGTTATTTGATCCGTAATGTTTACAATGATAAATACTATGTGCCTAATGATTTTGTAGCCAAATATAAGTATACCTACCTTATAAAAAAAACTTAACTGTTGTTTAATAACACTAACTAAATGCTGCTTCCTCTACTATGCACATATGTAACCTGATTCATAAAGTTCCACTCCTGTCTGTCATTAACTGGTTATAGTTGATCATTTTATGCATTAAAAACATAAGTTGCATTTAATTGTCTTTATTACACACTTGGCAAATCCATATGAGTACTTACTACAAATTATTATCTTCTGTCTGTATTAAATGTTGTGAACATAGAACTTATAAAATTAACTTGTTAAGATTGATTATGAGAGTACCTATGTAGTACAGAAAAAAAAAATCCTGCTAATCTTGCTTTTAGTTTTAAGTCATTAAATGTAGGTGTTTAAATAGTTTGTTATTATAAAAAATGTATAATGTAAGAAATAAATAAGTCAATGTAAATAAAAACGCAATGATGCATTCATACTTAATATATGAACAACTCTTTGCTCGATGTATAACCTATTCTTAGATATAGGAAGGTAGGTACATTATAGTTCTTCTGAATTTGTGATGTACTTTCTGAATAGTTGTTAATTTAAATATGAATTTTAAAAATGTATTTAAAGACTTTTTAGCTGTCATTAGGATATATAAATTAAACTCTATTCCAAACTCAACACAAATGAAGTTTTAATTTCTGATTTTTATTTGTTTTTATAGTGTTAACCTACATTTAAGGAAAATGACAAAGATTTCATATAGTCGGTGGGTTCAAATCCCACTCGGATAATAACTTTTGGGACTAGGTATATTAAATTTTTAATTTCTGCCTTGTAAGACAAGTTTTTATTTAAAGATGTTTCTTTTACATAAAAATGCTGAAACAAATAACGAAATTATGCTGAACTGTAAATCTAGGTAAGTAGGTATTACCAAAATGGGGCAATAGATTATTCAAAGTAAATTAGGCTGTCGAAAAATTTAATTCCTCATGGTGAAGAAACACCTTTAAATTCCTATTTAAAACCCTTTATATTATAAATATACATTATGTAGATAAAATGTAACAGTGCCTTGAAAATTGTTATGCGCAAAGCCATATTAGAGAAAAAAATATGAAGGTCTAATCTCTGGCAGATATCTAGACATAGTCAAAATTCAAAGACAAAACAAAAAAAAGGAAATACAATACGTTTGAACTATGTAATTTACGGCCGGTTTCTGAAAGCTCAAATAAACATAATCAGATGTCAAGTCACTTACTGTTTCAGCTATTACATCAAATTTAACAGAGATAGCAAGTGACTTGACATCTGATTATGTTTGATCGAGCTTTCAGAAACCGACCATTAGTGTTCTAAAGAATAAGCAATTTAAAATTTACTTCTCTTTTTTAACTTTAGTATCAGGGGCATTTGGATTGCAGCCTTTATAAAATTGCTTCAGTAATGCCATTGCTTCATCAGCCATAAGATTCCCAGTCAAAAGGTAAGTTTTCCCATAAAAGGTACTGACATCTAAAACAGTTTTTCCTCCAAACCGGTCATTAGCAACACCATAAATGACTTCCCTAATATTCAGATTATTTAGTGCTGCAGCACACATAATACAAGGTTCCACAGTCACATACACAACAATGTTTTGAAAGTAAGTTTTGTAATCAATATTATTCACTTTGCAGTACTCCAGAACAGTGTCGATGCAGATGATTTCTGCATGTCTTGTAGGATTTTTTGTTGCATTAACACAATTTCTTGCTTCTGCAATAGTTTGTCCATTTATTGTAAAAACACAACCCACAGGCACTTCTTGAGCAATTAATGCTTCTGATGCTAGTTTAAGAGCTCTTTCCATGAAATCAGCCATTTTTCTTTGATACTGTTTAGCTCAAAACAAGTTTATCATACAGTTAATTGTAGTACTGCAACAGATTGTTGGTCTTCAAAACATTTATAGCTTTCTCTTCCCAATTATTATTACTCACTGATCTTGGGCTTGGATGTGGCATGTAAAGTACCTGTAAATAATAATGATAAAATAAAAAATATTATAGTTACCTACCATCAATCAATCTTAAAATTCTTAAATATATGCATAAATATGAGCTTTTTTTGTAACTACCTAACCCAGTATTTATTTAGTATCTACCTGAATATTACTTGAATATAAGTATTTCTTCAGTACTTTCTGTGCTCTGGTCTCACAAAACTTTCCAATAGCAACAATTGTTTCAATTTCATAGAGTTCAATCATTCTCTTGAATATTGGATCACATAAATTATATAATTGCTCCATTTCACTAATCTGAAAGAAATAATTTAATGCTTTTCTCAATTGGAGCAATAATAAACAATATTAAACATCTAGCACCAAACCCAATAAGGAAAGCTGTACTATTATGGGAACCAGATGCTTGAACTGTTGTCATAGGATTGAAATAAATATTACCTACCTTAAAATCTTGTGGAGTGACATTGCACCCATTTTTTTTAAGCCATTGCTGTGGTAAATAATTGTAAACAAAGCTTGTTTCAAAGAACTTATTTGGATTGCCACACAAAGTTTTAAACAATCCCCAAAATCTTTTTCCACTTATCTGAAAACAAAGATTTTGTATAAGGTACCTGTGTAATTGTTAGCAATATATTGACAGTTTGTTAGGGGCAGTTATTAGCAGCATGAATACCTTGGAATTTTTACTTACCTCTGTTCTTGTACATTCAAAACCTTTAACTGGTCGAGCTGCTATTTCTTGGGGTGGTTTACCAACTGGTCCTTGTATTTGTAGCCAATTTTTAACAGATTCTATTTCCCCAAAGGGCACCTGGAATTATTGTAAAATGTAGTCTGCCTCCTAATAAAGGTAATTACCTACAAAATCAAAGTCTTTGACTACAACCATTTTTGTGACTGAAAATACTACAAATGATTTAAAGGTCTTACTCCAGTCTGAGACATTCCCCAAGGTCCAGGATTCATGCCGAAATACATTATACGTTTTTTAGAGGAGCAATATTTTTTTATATACATTTCATAAGTAGGTCTAGCATAAACCGTTGGATTGTACACACAATGGACAGTTGCAGGCAACTGTAATGTTTCCAGAGAATCATTTAATTCATCTACTAAATCAAGAAAATCATAGCTTAGATTTTTACTTGGTAATTGATCAGACTCTGATTGTGAAAAAAATGAGGAAATCACTTCCGTTTCCATTTTACTGTGAGTTTCCACTTCGGCAACATCAACCCAAAAACTTGTATTATTTTTATTTACAACAACACAAGAACTACACTTACACTTACGTACAAATAGGTACAAGAACGTGGTAGACTTGCTAGCTACTTATTAACATTCTTTATTGTATAGTGAGATACATTTTGTAAACAACAGCTTATTGTAACTATATCATATTAGAACAACAGAACAGAACAACAATTACAATACAAGCAAACAAATTACAATCAATCACTTTTGACACAAGCAGAGCAGGACAGTTAGGAAAAAGGCGGGAACCATTAATGTACGGCCTCTTATTGCACGTCTTGATAATACACACTCCATTAATACGTGATATTGAATGGTTTGATAATGGAATGGAGATGAAAAAAGTATTAAAATATCTGTGCTTTTACTTTTTTCTATCTTTAAAAATGGCTGAGAAAATGATGATCAAAGTACGTTCAAAATAATTTAAAAACGTGCGCGGCGCTCGTACGCGTTATGATGTCACGCCTTGCCTGCCTAGCACTTCGTTCACTGGGGCATTATTCTCTATTGCCAATGCAAACGCGTTACACAGCTAAGACAAGACAGCCAGCGGCGGGAAATCGGACGAAACCGTATTCCCTATGACTTAGTTGTCATACCTAACCGCGAGACGGTGCTATTGGGGTACGGTTTGAACTGTCAATTGAACACGTTCGGTCCTATGAGTCCGGTTATTGTACGATTGATAATGTACAGCATGTTAATTGGAATCCACTTTGGTACCTTTTTGGATTCGTTTTAACTGGGTGTACATTATCGGGGTGTGCAATAACTGTTTGTGCATTATTGTCACGTATAGTTAATTCAAATTCAAATTCTTTATTTAATAATAATAAAATAACATTACAGAAAACACATTCTCCAATACGTTATTCTATTTTATGACTAGGTAACTAATTTAAAGAAAGTATTTACAAACACTAAACAAAAAATGAATTACATGAGATCAAGTTATAAAAAATTAAAATAAAGCTAAAAAAAAAAATCTAAAAAATAAACTCAAAAATTCTAATAAAATAAAAATATCTACCGACAAATAACAATAATAATCTTATATAAATAGGTACTTAAAAAACTAGAAAACATGTATACCTACCTAAATCTTACTACAGTGTAAACTTACTACCTACCACGGTGTCCAAGAGCTAGGTTCCTCAGAGTAGCTCAAGCAAAGTTTTTCAACTACTGCCCAACTGTCATCAAACAAGTCGTATTTTGTGTTGGCGACGACGAGAGCGTTAAGGTGGCGTTGTGCGCGACAGACTGGGGATTGTTGGCGTGCTACGGTGCGCGCAGCCCTCGGAGAAAACAGCGGAACTCGCCCAAGGCGGAATCAAGCGCGATTGTCCGGGACGCAGAGTCTGCTCGCCTCAGCTAATAGATCAGGACAATTGAGCAACCCACGTATAATGCGGCATATTGTGATTAGTTGATCACAAAATCTTCGCGTTTCAAGTGAGTGAAATCCTAGTGTACCCTGAAGGTATTTGGTAGGGTACATTAAGGGATAGTAACCATATACTTTTTTGTACAAAAAGCGCAAAAACCTTTTTTGCACTTTTTCATGTGCAGCCCGTTAATACACAGCATGATAATGTACAGCACGATAATGTACAGCATGATTGGAAGCCACTTTGGTACCGTAAAAAATAATTTCTGGCACTTCGGCGGCACGCTCGCTTTGCTCGCTCGCCTCGTGCGTAATTTATATGTTTCAACTAACCTTGGACCGGGACCGGGAACCAAGAACTGGGAGCCAATAATGTACGGCCAAATAATGTACAGCCTGGGGCCTTATGCTCACTTCGAGCGAGATTATCTCACGGTAGAGATGACGTCATATCTCGTTCAATAACTCGTTGACGTTGCGTCTCGCATGAACTTTGAATGAGAAAATTGGGGAGTTAGATGGTGAGAATGGGGATAAATAATTATCGAACGAGATATGACGTCATCTCTACCGTGAGATAATCTCGCTCGAAGTGAGCTTAAGGCCCCTGGGGCCTTATGCTCAATTCGAAATGACGTCAATCTCGTTCAATAACTCGTTGACCTTGCGTCTCGCATGAACTTTGAATGAGAAAATTGGGGAGTTAGATGGTGAGAATGGGGATAAATAGTTATCGAACGAGATATGACGTCATCTCTACCGTGAGATAATCTCGCTCGAAGTGAGCATAAGGCCCCAGATCAACGCTAGCAACGCAAAGCCGAAGAAAAAACAGTAACTGGTTGTACAATAACCGGACCCAGTTTGTCAGTCAGTCTTGTTGACAACTAAATACCTAAGTCTAAGTCTTCTGTCATCTGACTCATCTCATCTGCCTGTGCTAGTCGGTATTTTGGGTGCCGATAATGTACAACCATGGATTGTACAGCCGAGGAAAACACAGCCCGGATTTGATGTACAATTTGGTCGCGAAATCCATGGCTGTGTAATCCAAGGGTGTACATTCCAAGCCGTACAAATTTTGCACACCTTTGGAAAGCACGACCCGATAAAACGCAGCCAAAATTTTGATGCCAAAACTTAGGCTTTGTTTACACTCGTCAATTACTTACTCACTCACTTGTTGATCCGACTCGGATTGGTTAGGTTATGTTAAAACATATTAATTACGCACGAGGCGAGCGAGCAAAGCGAGCGTGCCGCGGCAGCGGCCGCCGAAGTGCCAGAATTTTATTTTTTTCTAACATTAATCTCTGAATAATTCTCTTATTTTATATTATTTTTAATCTGTGCTACTTGCCTATACTTACTGTGTAGTGCATCTAAACAGAGCATAGGCTTTCGACCAATCAGAGCATGGTCACAGAATCCATGGTCGTGCAATCCTGGCTGTACAATCCCGACTGTGCTGGGAAAGCACAGCCTGGAAAACACGGCCCGGATTTCATGTACATTTTGTACATGGAATCCGGGCCGTGTTTTCCAGGCTGTGCTTTCCGGGTTGTACATTTTCGGGCTGTGTAATACTTGGTCGTAAATTAACCGGACCCGGTATTTTAATCGGATGCGCGCATTGTTTGTTTGTCTGCTGTTGTTTTGTTTTACTATCTAATTTCTTTTCAATTCAAGAAAGCAATCAAATGTCTGCCCTAACAGAGGAAGTGGTTCGTAATTTAGTATCTAATTCTTGTGTACCATTGGTTTTAAAAGGTTTTGTGAACAGTTGGTCCCTAAGCAAATGGCCAATTGAAAAGTGGTGTTCTGAGTTTGGAGACAGAAAAATTCCATTTCGCTGTATGAAAAAGGACTTTTTATCTGATGAACCATGCTGGGAAAGGAGGTGCAAAGTCGCAAATATGACTTTGAAGGATTTTGTGGATGCAGCCCCGTCAAATGACGAATGGATGTATTTTGATTACAAATATCTTCACCAATGGTTCTGTGCTGATGATGACCTATACAAGGTACTAACTTTAAAAGTTGGATTCTAATTCGTGGTGAGAACAAATATTATGATACATTTTGTTATAGGCATTTTCTTGGGACCAGTTTGGATTCCCAGATAAAGGCCCAGCTGATACTACTCTGTGGGTTGGCAGCAGTGGAGCACACACACCAGCCCATCAGGACACTTATGGAGTCAATATTGTTGCACAGTTATATGGAAAGTGAGTTTTGTGATTCCATATCTTTTTATTTTATTTTTTATTGTATTACATCTAAAAATTTAAAATAGCTACTTACTATTTACAGAAAGAGATGGATACTGTTTCCTCCGGAAGTTGGAGGACTGCAGCCCACTAGAGTGCCCTATGAAGAGTCCAGTGTATACAGTGAACTAAATTTTTATTGTCCTTTAAATATGGATGATTTTGGTGGTAATTTGTATATTTAATTAATTAAACCAAAGCCCTGCATGGTTCACTTTGTAATGCCTGGTGTTTACGTAATAACCTAGCCACTGAAAGAAGATCCAATGCTCTAGGCACTAGAAATCATTTTAAATTGGCAAGATTGTGTTTTTACTGCTGCCAGTAGAAAACTTCCTCGGACCTGTAGCGAATACCTGTAGTTGAGAACCATTGATACACCTACCACCCCATAGAAGCTTCAAATTAATTACATTTATGATTTTCTTTTTTTTTCAGGTTTGACAGGAGCTCGAATGGTGGAGCTGTCAGCCGGTGATGCCTTGTTTGTCCCAAGGGGCTGGTGGCATTATGTGCAAAATTTAGAACCAATCAATATAAGCTTTAACATATGGTTACCTCATGTAAGTAAATAGAATTTATGGTTGTACCATGAAAAACATACTGCTTTTTGGTAACAATTAATTGAAACTGAAACTGCTTCATGACTTTGATCCCCAGGCATGGTAGATATCTCCTCAGATCTCTTGGTACCAAGTGCAACTTTCAGATTTTTTGAGGATGTCTAAGGGGCGTAGTCAGTGGTACAACATCCAAACATTACTTTTGGCACAAACCCACATTTTGCAGTAGTTAGTATTCCATATGTGACAGGTTGCAAGCCCATCGCCTCTGTTAGAATACTAACTGGTTTCCTCACGATGTTTTCCTTTACCGTTTAAGAGCACTAGCATTGCACACAAACATTTTTGGAAAAAAATTCCATTGGTGCACGACCGAATTCGAACCTATGACCTTACGATCGGAAGGTGCTCTTTTATTAATTGTGGGCTTTAAATATGTAAACTACCAAAAACAGTACATTTTAGGGTAGTTTACATATTTAATGCTATCATCATCATCAGCTTGAAGACGTAGCTTTCACTGATTTCCCTAACTTATATTCAACTAGCTTTAAGCTATTAGCGGGCCACAGATAGCTTAGGGCGATGACGAATTTTACCATGACGCGACCCTCACAATGTACACAAGAGCTGTGACTCAAAGTAGCCATAAACTGGTTGTTGACCTACACCACGCCAAAGCAGTGATGTCATGTCAACTTGATTTATGTGTTAACATTTGAATTCCACAAATTTCTTCACACTTTGCTTTAATAATTTTCAGAGTTTTTTTTATTAGTTATAAGCTACAAACTGCGCAGCTGGTGCCCGCGACTTCGTGTCGCGGGCACCAGCTGCGCACATTTTGGACAATTAACACAAATCTTTATAAATTGTAGCCTATGTGTTATTCTGATGTATAAGCTATATTATTGTAAAGTTTCATTAAAATCCATTCAGTAGTTTTTATGTGAAAGAGTAACAAACATCCATCCTCCATACTTACAAACTTTCGCGTTTATAATATTATAGTAGGATCTATGTAGTTCTATGTATTTATGTAGTTTATAGTATTAACTTTATGGCCGCGTTTACACCAAATGTTTTGTCAGCCGTCAGTAAGCGAGCGCTACGCAGTTTACTTTTCGTTTCATTATTAAAACTTTCGGTCACATCAATCTAACTTTATGCTCACTTCCACACCGGGCAGCCCCAGCCGCGTTTGGTGTGAAAGTCAGTGTTCAGTCTTTTTTAATGTAGACTTTATCTTTGCGTATTTTTTTTAATAAAGGATAACTTGTATTACAGGAAAAAGACAACACTACACAAGTATCTGAAGCACTTATTAAAATATTAGTCGCTCAAATATGCAAGGATCTGCCACGGGATACAGCCAAGCTTATTGTAAATCCAAATGAAGTGAGTACAGTGCATACGATCTATTATATACAGAGTAACTATACGATTTAGTTTGTTAAAAAATATTTTGACTAAATACACTTATTTTGCACAGGACGACCTAACTGAGACGCCGCTCACTGTACTCTTCTTGCAACTTGACACAGTAGCCAAGACCTACCTAGACAAGCGACGAAAGCTACGTCGCGCCAAACGGCAGAAAACATGCGAAGACGACCCGGTTGCAATCTCTGGCGAAGTAGATAACATCAAAACCTTATTAGACAATCGGGCGAATAGCCTAGAAACAGTTCCCGCTATTACAAGCGAAGATTTGATCGCTATTTTAAAAAAGAATATCAACGAATACGGCAATGAAGGCAGGCCTTTGAGAGATGATGAAGTGGATGGCACCACTACTACTCTTTGTTTGACGAAGGCCGTGATAGATGCGTTCAGCCAAAACGATGTTATTGATCTCGTTAAACAGAATTTATTCGCACGCCTGAGCTAGCCGTGTGGATATTATTAGCTAGGGATGTGAACGAAAAGGGTTGAAAATTACTTGAAAACATTATATTTTTGTAAAAAATATAAATAATAATAATATTATATGTATATGATTAATATTAATAATATAATATATAATATTATATTAATAATATAATATATAATATTATATTAACAAATATAATATTTCTACCTACAAAATGGTTAATATATATATTTTTATAACTTCTAATATTATCATAAGATTGACATTATTTGTATTTTTAATTTTTATTTGTTTTATAGTGTTTACCTACACTTATGGAAAAATCACAAAGATTTAATATAGTCCCAAATCAAGGCCCCGTATCAAGGGGAAGGTCGTGGGTTCAGACCCCACTCGGATAATAACTTTTGGGACTACTTATATCAAATCTTTGTGATTATTTGTATTTCTTTTCTGCTCGCGTTGTCAAGCATTTGATATCATTCGTGACCAAGCATATCAAATGCTTGGTCACGAATGATGGCTGTTCAAAGTTTCATGCAAATCAGTATGTGTATGATTGATCCACAAACATCCAGATATTGCAAAATCTTCACTTTCGTATTTAGTTGCTTTAAAAGTGTTTTACAAGAACTAAAACATGAACAACTTTTTCATTAAACAATTAAACCACACTAGTGGACCTATAACCAAGTGGACATAGTGGCCACATACTTGCCATTAGGCCATTAGGCAAACAAATTAGATTGCCAGATTTTGAACGAGAACTGTTTTTAATTACGTATGGTGTTTTACATTGAAGTGATGAAAATAGATAGTAGGTACCTATATTTACCGGTTTTCTAACTAATTTTTTTTTAAACGTCCAATAATACATGAACATAAGTTAGTAAAATGCGCTCATTTATTAAAAAGTATTATTCTTAAGCAGAATAATGGTAGAATATAATGCTAATCTGTGATTTTAACTTAAATTATTTTATAAAAAATATTTAATTACTGTAGATATTCATATTCTTTTGCACAGATATGTGGGTTATACCTACACAATATAGGTAAACAATTTTGCTAAGCAAGCAGTGTAGCCTAAAAGAAAATATTTCTTATAAGATGCAATTCATACAAGTTTGACGATATTTCAATATAAATACTATTTGATGTAATACCTGTCGATTTTTATTTTCTATAAACTACACTCTGAAACTTATGCTTTTTTAGTTTTTTTCACATACGAACGGTAGTAGAAATCTCCGAATAGAATGACCATGAATAAGTTCTGAGGAATCAGGATGAAAGCTGGCTCTCGAGGGAACCCGCAGTCCGGAGCCACGGCCAGGAGTATGAAATGTAGAAGCAGAAGCGAAAATTGAACCTGGAAAAGAAATGAAGTTTCTTTAATTCCTCTGATAAAACTCATCTACCTCCTCCAGCGCTTACGAACTATTGGAAAATAATTGGCTATATACCTACGAGTACAAATGTGTGTGACTAATTAAGGTAGGTAGGTACTCACCTTAAGGCGAAGACAACTGCTAATGTACCTCTTGTACCTACCTATTTCGACATTTTTATCGTGATTTTTCATAAATAAATAAATATTGGTGGACATTCCACACAGCACTATCTCGCCCCAAACTAAGCCAAAGCTTGTGATATGGGAACCAGATAGCTGATATACTAAATATATACTTACCTAGATAAGTACCTAGATTTTATATCATTCAAAATGTTGTAACGTGCGAGCGAGAGGTAAGAGTACGCTAGCAGTTGTCATTGCTCGGTCGTGGATCTTGGGATTATTACAAAGCCATAGAATGTCCAAAGGGACGTTCATGCATTAGGTTCATATTCGTGCTGGTACCAATAGTCTACAATAACAGAGTTGATACTTACAATTTGTACTTGCGTGACATATTTCTTCCACCAAATGGATTTCTTGAAGCTTTCGTCCCAAACGGTCAGCAGATAGTACATGTACATAATAATGTGCACTAATGAATTCAAAGTAACCAAGAAAGTGCCGTGGCCACCTGTGGGTACAAAGATCAATGTAAGGTAGATTGACATTACCTACAGACTGGCCCAGGAACCGAAATTCCTGGTTCATCTGTCTGTTCAGGTCAGAAACTACGAGTATGACACATACAATAAAAATCGTAAAAAAAAGGTCTGGATGTCAATCCAGACCTTTTTTTTACGATAGAGAATTTTTATTTTTTTTATTTTTTATACTACTAGCTAATGGAACAAGCAGATGGCCCACCTGTAGTTTAGTGGTAACCATCACCTATAGGTAACAAAGCACTGCCTCGTAAGTCACGCACGATAGGAACGTGCCCTACGATGCACTGCCCTGCGTCCATCAACTTGAGGCATACTGTTAAGCCTCATGTGCCTGTAATTACACCGGCAACCACACTCTTCAAACCGAAACACAGCAACGCTGCTTGGCGGCAGAAAAAGGCGTGGTGGTAGGTACCTACTTCCCCGGACGAGCCCTTCACAAAGAGCTCTACTACTCTTAAAAATAGAAATGCTTTACCTACGCGTCCCCTCCATCACCGGGAGAGTTAGAGTGTATTCAAGAGTATGCAACAGGTTTTTATTGCAGCAGACATCGAATTTCACTTAAAAAAATGAGGCTGATATGAGAGATAGATGAGAAGTTATTTGACGGTTGTCAGCCTCAAGTTGATGGACGGCATTGCATTTTAGGGCACGTTCCTATCGAGCGTTACTTACGATGCAATGCTTTGTTATAGGGGATGGTTAGTACCACTTAACTGGGCCATCTGCTTGTTCAATCCGCAAGTTGTATAATAAAACGTCTGTAGATAATTTACTATTATTGATCGAGTGAGCGAAGCGAACGAAGATTCTAGTTTCAACTTGGGCGATTTGGCATTTTATGTATGTATGTATGTATGTTTGTCTGGCCATAACTTTCGTACCGTTGATCCGATCTGCATGAAATTTGATAAGACGACAGCTTGTACTTGAGAAATTTACTGGTAAGTATATGAGTAAAATCGGATGAAGGGTTTTTAAGATATGGGGTTTTTTAAGGGGGCTAAAATAAAAAAAGTGACTTAAAATAATCAAGTTACATGTCATACGAAAGGGCTTTGTTTGGACATTCCAAAACAATTGTTACTTTTTTTCTGGGATTCTCGGTTTTTGAGATACAACAAAAAAGTTAAATTAAGATAAACAGCGACCCAAGAGCTCCCATCTCTAAGAGTTTCGTTGTCATCAAGGTTTTTCTACTGGTTGGCCAGTTACTTTGCTTTTTCAAATTTTTTTTTCTTGAAATAAATTAAGGAGGTACTCAGTTCTCATAACATGGTGACAACGACCAGGTCTGATGATGGAGCCAAGGTCTGTTCAACGGAACTCTTCAATAAATAGGCCAATAGAGTTGAAACTTGGTTAACGTACCAAGTTAGTAGGCAAGTCCAAACATAATGTTTGGACTTGCCTTTGACTACCACCTACTCAAAGTTTTGCTGCGTTCGTCGGGTCGCATCACGAGATCTCAGTTCGGGGCGAACTACTAGTTTCATTAATTTCCTATGCAACAGGACTAAGGACAGTTGATGCGACGTAAGATTTTTTATGTAGGTTAATACCTATAACAATTTGCAAGTCATGAAGTTACTCGTAAGTACTTAATTATGTAGGTCTATTATCGATGTTATCTGCTAACGTCACAGAATAAATAATCAACGGTTCATAATACTGACGTCACAGAATGACAATAAGAGACGGTACTTAACGCCACAACAACAGGTAACGCACAAAGGTAATAATACAATCACCCAGTCCTGGATTTGTCAATAGGCCGTATAGGCCGCGGCCTAAGGGCGGCAGCGTCCTAGGGGCGGCAGATTTCTTAGGACGCTCAGTCGAATTCAGAGGATAAACGTCAAACAAGTTCACTGGTTTTTTGAAAAATTATGCTAAATTATCAAAGGTCTTCATTGTCTCAAGAAAAAATTAATTCTTTAGCTCTTCTTTACATAGAAGCGGAGATAATGAACACCATAAACTATGATGATACTAGTAGTTCGCCCCGAACTGAGATCTCGTGATGCGACCCAACGAACGCATCAAAACTTTGAGTAGGTGGTAGTCAGAGGCAAGGCCAAACATTATGTTTGGACTTTTTTCTGACTACCGCCTACTAACTTGGTACGGTAACAAAGTTTCAACTCTATTGGCCTATTTATTGAAGAGTTCCGTTGAACAGACCTTGGCTCCATCATCAGACCCAGCGTTGCCAGACCTCCTGATTTATCAGGAGATTTCCTGATTTGTCTAATATTCTCCTGATCTACTGATTTTATTATGAAATCTCCTGATATTTGTGTTTTGAAATAATATACGTCTACAGTGTATGAACTATGTGTAAAAAAGGAACGTATCTGAGTCTTCTGGCAACTACTAATTTCTAATAGTAATATGTTTGTGGAATAAACAATCTATAATAAACTCTAGCCCAATTTAATAAGTGTTAAGTATTGACATTATTTGACCGTACATTATTGGCTCCCAAACTAAGTAGGCCTCTCTTTTTGCGTTTCCGGTACCTACGTAATTTCACAAATTAAACTTGATTAAAAGACCAAATTGAGAAATAAATTGAGCACCAGAGTTATTGCCGAAATCTTGAGAATGTACTGAAAAAAAAAATTATTTGATTTTCAAATTGACGATAAAATGACAACAAAAATGAACAGTCAAATGTATCAAAATAAATAATAATTGAGTATAAATCAATATTTTATTGATTTCCTGATTTATCAGATCAATCTCCTGGTTTTTTTTCTCTTATTTCCTGGTATTTGAAATTTTGGTCTGGCAACACTGATCAGACCTGGTCGTTGTCACCATTTTATGAGAACTGAGTACCTCCTTAATTTATTTCAAGAAAAAAAAGTAAGAAAAATCAAAGGAACTGGCCGACCAGTAGAAAAACCTTGATGCCAACGAAACTCTTAGAGATGGGAGCTCTTGGATCGCTGGTTATCTTAATTTAACTTTTATGTTTTATCTCAAAAACCGAGCGTCCCAAAAAAAATGTATAAATTGTTTTGGAATGTCCAAACAAAGCCATATGACATGTAACTTGATTTTTTTATGTCACTTTTTTTATTTTTACCCTCTTAAAAACACCATATCTCAAAAATCCTCCATCCGATTTTACTCATATACTTACCAGTAAATTTCTCAAGTACAAGCTATCGACATATCAAATTTCATGCAGATCGGATCAACGGTTCGAAAGTTATGGCCAGACAAACATACAGTCATACATACATACACCCTCACACACATATGCATTCATACACACATTCTCGCACATACGCATGAGGGTTCTCCTGTGAAACCTTGGCTCTTAAGAGACTTGCGTAATCAGGAGAACCCTCAGATACACAAACAGATACACACACACTCTCACACACATACATACATACATACATACAAACATAAAATGCCAAATCGCCCAAGTTGAAACTAAGATCTTCGTTCGCTTCGCTCACTCGATCAATTATAGATGATCTATTCATTCGTTTATTTAACTTTAGTGCCTTCCTTACTACAAATGGAAAATTATTATTTTAGAACGGTACATGGGGCGGCGGAAATAAAATGGCATACACTCATAAAAAATATAAATCGGCACTGAATCGCTCTGCTACATAAATACTTAGCTGACCACTTTTCTTATCAGGTAAAATAAATTTAGAGCTTTGTGGTTTCCCGTGATTTGAAGTAAGCTGTTACGTATAAAAACGTCTATTTATTTTATTTCATTTTTAGTCTGTTCTTGTCTGTGACTTGTGTTATAGAACTGTCAGTAAGCTGTGGTGGAATGCGTTGTATGGGACGTTAGCCTGTCGTTCCGACCTGTGTTTGTAAAAAAGAAACTTCTTTCTTTCATCCTTGAAAACGCTGATGCATCGCATCTATATTTCAATTATACTTTCGTTTGGTGAGTTTTTTGTCGAAAAGCCTTCAGGATTTGTTTAGTGTTGTGCTTTAGTAATAACGAGTTCGTTCCGTTTACAGGATTTATATATTTTGACCTGGAGATTGGAAAATATTTCTGACGCGCAATACCGCGTGGGCCTACCAGTTTTTTCTTCGAGTTTTAACAGTGAAACCTTCTGTCTGACCAACAGGTAAGAAGTAGGTCGTTATATCAACCTTTTGAGAGAAATTTTGTAATTTATTTCAATAAAACATCTTTTTCACAAATCTTAAAAATCAAATTTATTCAACCAATTTCAAATCAAAAGACTAAAAGCTATGTGCTTATTCATTTACCTAGTTAGTATGTGGCCCTCTGTCATATTTACAGTCAGGCCATGTGGCCAAAACCTGATATTTTGTTTAAAATCATTCTTTCCCGTTGCAAATGTTTCAATATTTGTCTGTAATTGAAGTTTTTTTCAATTACAGGAGGTTTTTTTTTACTATTGAACAAGTTCTACTTCATCCCTGGAGGACCTATCTGCTTCCTGTCCTGGATTTGGGACCCATTGGACTCAACATTCCGGCTGGACAACGTTTGGTGATATCCGGTTTTATTCACACCGATTAGCAATTTTAAACATTATTGGATCTTTATCCTACAGAACCGTGGCTGTATACCCTACCATGGTTGGCGCCCTTTTGAAATACAAATATATCCAATATTAATATCACAATAATAAATTAACCATATAAAAATTCATGCAAGTAAATTCAGGTTCTTCAACATCTTTTCAAATCTGAATTGCAACTCATCTCTGGTGCCTCACGATAAGAACCCTAGAAGACTAGTTAGCCGTGGTCTATCTTTTTTAAATTACCTACTTTTCTTTTTGTGTGTGTGTCTGAACAATAAAATTGACTAGAGATTGAATGCGGTTTTCCTTCAATTCCTCTGGTAGGTAGGTTCAGATTCCACTACGTATCAGTGGCGCCCAACGTGGGGCTTTTATCTCCTGAGATGGTTGTCACGTCATATTAGCTGTGTCAAAAGTTAACTTGCATGATATTGGATATATTTGGTATAATTTTTAGGTTAAACTAGTGAAATTACAATTACAAATAGTAGGGGCTATTTGTAATATTTTAAGCATTATTAGGTTATATTGTAAGAAGTGTGTTACATTTTGTGTACTAAGTGTATTATGTGTGCACATGTTATCATGTGCCATTGGTGTTTTTTCTTGTGAATTTATTGTCTTTGTAAACTTGAGGTGACTTGCAATCAATATCATAACTAAAAGTTTTTAGCTACAGTTGGTGACAATTTATCAAACTTATTCATTCTTTTACCAGTGATTAACTTTTATCTAAAAAATAAAACTATAAACAAAAATAATATTTAGTAAAGTCAGTGAAAAACTTTTAACCAAATAAAATAAAACCAAAATAATTATTAGTACAGTCAGTCACAAAATTTTCTATAAAATAAAATTAAACAAATAATATAAAATACAGTTAGTGACACAATTTTCTAATAAGATACAGTTATACCAATAATGATTAGTACAGTCAATGACAAAATTTTAATATAATTTTATTAAACTTAAAAAATACTTACTACTTACTTACTTACACTGTCTTAACTACGGTCCTTTACATACCTACCATACCTTTACATACCTACTTGGACTTGTAGTTTATCTCAGTTTCAAATATTTTTTTTACCCAATACTTTTTTATTGAAATTTGTTTTGAAGTTTTCTCTCATCATGGAGGAACGTTCTATTGCTTTTCAAGCGTTGCACAAGGATGAATTGATTCATGAAGTTCGTATTAGAGATGTTGTACCCGCAGAAGATGTGTCATCGTTGCGGATTCAAATTAAAAACTTAGCAAAAGAAATTCCATCCGATTCTATTGTTACATTTGAGGGAAAGGTTGTGGATGAACTGCTCGCCGTGCAGGGAAAGCTCAAGGAGTTGCGTGAGCTTTTGAAAGTCTCTATTGGTCCTAAAAGTTTGAAAAATCTGACTCGCATTCAGGCTTTAGGTCATCACTTGTATCACCGTCTTACGCGCTTGGAACCAGAGAGCATTACCGACAAGCAGTCTCATTCAGAGCTGACCGACGATTTAGATGGGATTCTCCAAAAGCTGGATAACATGTTTTCCGTTTTCAAAACCAGTGTGATGTCAAACGATTCCTCAGATTCAAGTCAAGGTGTTTCTATTACTTCAGCTACCCCTTGTAAGAAGTATCAAATGGTTTCATCTTTGAATCTTAAATATAATGGATCATCTTGTGTGCGCGTATTTTTGCAGCGTTTAGAAGAGTTGTGTGCCTCACGTGGCATATCCGAGCAGCTGTTGATCGCTTCTGCCGCGGAGTTATTTGATGGTGACGTTTTGTGTTGGTACCGTAGCGTCCGGTCCGAATTGAACAGCTGGTCTGAACTCAAGCAGAGCTTGATTAAGGAGTATTTGCCATACGATTTTGACCGCCGTCTGATGCAGGAAATTCGTACCCGAACGCAAGGTCCAAGTGAGAACATAGTTACTTACGTAGCCATCATGCTTAATTATTTTAGTCGTCTTTCTTATGTGGTTTCTGAGAAGGATAAGTTTGATATCGTTTTCCAGAATATTCGACCTGAATATTCAGTTCCGTTGTGTACCGTTGAGATCACAACCTTAAATAGATTGAAGGAGTTATGTAGAATGCTGGAGTGTGGTAAAAGCCGTGCGCAGACTTTTGTCGAGCCTCCGAAGTTTATTAGTGGTAGTTTGGCTCCTGATCTGGCGTATAAAAGTGTCAAGTCCAAAGTACATGCTGTGGTGCCTGCCAAAAATAAATTCTGTGCTCGTTGCCGTGTGGATTCACACTACCTCGCCGATTGTACGTCCTCTGACATTGTGTGTTACCGATGCGGTAAACCTGGATTCACTGCCCGTAGGTGTCCACATTGCAATCCTACTTTACTTTCTGCATCACCGACTTCACCTCAGGCAAATCTACCTATTGCAAAAAACTAGTTCGTTCGAACCCTCAAGACTGTTCTAAAAATTTTGATAAAGCCGATTGGCAAAATTATTTAAAAAAACCGTTACCTTCTTCTTATTCTTCTTATAGAAACGTCTCGATGGTTCGTGAACGTTATGATAATCGTCCTTTTCTCCATGTTGAAATTCTAGACCAGCCATTGCGTGGCCTTTTAGATTCTGGTGCGTCGATATCCATTTTAGGATCCGACGCTTGTAATGTGTTTTTGAAAGCTGGAGCTACTCTTCATCCTAGTGATGATATTACTCACATCACTTCGGCTACGGATTCCCGTGCTTCAGTGATGGGTTATTTTTTGTTGCCGGTCAGGTTTGATAATTTGACTCGTATTATTAAATTGTATGTTGTGCCAGGCGTATCTCCTTCTCTGGTATTAGGGGTAGATTTTTGGAGAGTATTTGATCTTGCTCCAAAGATTTTTAATAATAAAGATTTTTTTGTAAATGTTCCGGTTGGGAACGCAGTATCGGAAATTCGTTTTCTGCAACCGTTCGATCTGTTGTCTGCTGATCAACAGTTAGTTGCCAGAAAGATGTTAAAAGAGTTCGAGTCTATTGCTTTTGAAAAGAAAGGTTTGGGCCGTACGTCTCTTCTTACTCACACCATTGATACCGGAAATTCGCCTCCGATCAAACAGCGCTATTACCCAATGTCACCCGAAAGGATAAAAGAGCTGAACAGACAGTTGGATGAGATGCTGGACCAAGACGTCGTTGAGTCGAGCAAAAGTGCTTGGAACAATCCTACCCTGTTCACTCCCAAATCAAACGGTGAGCTCCGCTTCTGTATCGACAGCCGCAAGTTGAACTCTGTGAGTAAGCATGATGCGTATCCCTTGCCCTATATCTCTAAAATTCTTGATCAGCTTAGGGACGCTAGGTTTTTGAGTTCCATTGATCTCAAAAGCTCCTTTTGGCAGATTCCGTTGGATCCTTCATCCCGTGAGAAGACAGCATTTACCGTGCCTGGGCGCGGCTTATTTCATTTTAAGGTTATGTGTTTTGGTTTAACCTCAGCTCCTGCTACGCAGCAAAGGCTCATGGATAAGTTGTTCGGTCCTGAGTTTGGTGACCGTGTTTTTGTATATTTAGACGATATTATTATTGTTAGTAGTGATTTTCGTGAGCATATTTTATTGTTGTCTAGAGTTTTGGAACGTCTGCGTTTTGCTAATTTAACTATTAATTTAACCAAGTGTCAGTTTTTCCGTAGGGAATTGAAGTATCTTGGTTATGTTGTTGACGAACGTGGCCTCCGGACAGATCCTGCAAAGGTACAGGCTATTGTCGATTTTCCAACCCCGTGTAACCGGAAAGAAGTGAAGATGTTTTTGGGTACCGCGTCGTACTACCGTCGATTTATTAGGGATTTTAGTTCTGTGGCGGCTCCGCTGAATGCACTTACTTCCACTCGTAAGAATGCTCCTCCGTTCCGTTGGACTGAAGAGGCTGAGCAGTCGTTTAGCGAGTTGAAGGCAGCTTTAGTGTCGGCTCCGATTTTGGCGTGTCCTGATTTTACTAGACCTTTTTCAGTACATTGCGACGCTTCTAGCTATGGTATCGCGGGAGCCTTAACTCAATTCCTAGAGGATGGTATGGAACACCCAATCGCGTTCGCTAGTCGGTCCTTGAATAGAGCTGAACGTAATTACTCTGCTACTGAGAGGGAAGCACTAGCTGTCGTTTTTGCTGTTGAACATTTTCGTCCGTATTTGGAGGGTGGTCCTCAATTTAAGGTAATTACCGACCATTCCAGTTTGAAATGGTTTTTCAACTTGTCAAATCCTACTGGTCGTCTTGCGAGATGGGGTTGTCGCTTATCACCGTATGACTTCGTAATCGAGCACCGTAAAGGGAAGGATAACGTGGTTCCTGACGCGCTTTCGCGAGCAGTTCCCGTTCTTGTTGTTGATCCTCCGGACCCTTTGCTCCGCGACTTCTGGTTTGACAGATTACTTGTTAAGTGTACTAAATTTCCAAAATCCTGTCCAAATTATTCCATTATAGACGGCAAGTTGTGTAGATATTCTAAAAACAAATTTGGGTTGTCGAGTGAGTTTGACTGGAAGGTGGTTGTACCTTCTTATAGACGTTCCGAGGTTCTAGAGTTTTCTCATTGCGGAGACACGTCTCTGCATTTTGGTATTTTTAAGACTTTTAAGCAGGTTTCTTTGCGATATTTTTGGCCTAAGATGTATCAGGATGTGGTCAACTTTGTAAACGCTTGTGAGGTTTGTGCTGCTTATAAGCATTCGCAGGAACGACCCAAAGGTCTTATGGGGGACCCCAAGGTTTGTTCTCGTCCTTTTGAAACTATAAGTATCGATTTAGTCGGGCCGTTGCCACGCTCTAGGTCGGGTTTCACCTTTTTGTTTGTAGTTGTTTGTTGTTTTTCAAAGTATTGTTTGTTGTTTCCCCTTAGGAAAGCTGTTGGCAAGGCTATTGCTCAGTGTTTGGAGACTGGTGTGTTCCTGACACATGGTGTTCCACGCACAGTGGTTGCGGATAATGGTACGCAATTCACTGGAAGTGAACTCAAATCTTTGTTTCAGTGTTATGATGTTCCCCAAATACATTTTACTCCTCGTTATTGTCCGCAGGTCAACACCGTTGAAAGATACAATAAAACAATTGTTGTTGCCATTTCTATACTCGTTAAGAATGATCATCGATCGTGGGATACTACTCTGTCTAGGGTTCAATTTGCATTGAATACCGCTGTCAACGAAACGACACGTTTTACACCTTTTTCCCTTGTTCACGGCCGTGAAGCCATTCCCAGCGGCAAGTTTTATGGTTCCGTGCACTCTTCCCAGGTAGATCTCGCTTGTGGTTCACGTGAAGATTACATTTCGAAGTTGGGTGTTCTTCGTGATATCTTCGGAAAGGTGGAGGATGCTATCGCAAAGGCTCACCTTAAAAGCGCCGTTTATTATGATAAAGGACGTCGCGCGTGTGAGTACAATGTGGGCGACATCGTTTGGAAAAAGACCTTTCCTCAGAGTGATGCCAGTAAGTTTTTTATGGCAAAGCTTGCTCCTAAATATGAGAAGTGTCGTGTCGTTTGTAAACGTTCCCCTTTAGTTTATGAGTTAGAAAGTTATGTTACGGGCAAGCATTTGGGTGCTTGGCATGTTCAGTATCTGAAGGGTGAGAGTTCGGATGGAGTTATACTTGACAGCTAAACTGATCTATTTTGTCTGCTTTTGAGCTTTCTAGTGTTATAATTGAATCTTTGGAAATTTTGTTATCGTCCTTCGTTACGCAGAAGAAGGAAAAGGGCCTTTGGTGGGTTCGTTTCACCTGGAGTCCTTGTCATTTAAATTGTTTGCTGGTGAAGCCAAGAGGACTTTTGCTCTCGTAGGACCTGCGCTTCTGTGTACGGTGCTAGCAAACAAATACTTTGTTAGGTAGGGAAAATTTCAGCTTATATCCGTTATCGGAGTTCTACATATTACGAGAACTGTTTGTATCAGTGAGGGTTAGTTTTGTTATCAAAGTGGTGTGTTTTCCTATTTTCCTTTTTCCACTCTACCATGGCTTGGTCCCCATGGTGGAGGAGCCTTTTTGTGGGTTCGATTTTATATTTTTCCTTTTTTCCCCTATCCCTCTACCATGGTCTGGTCCCCATGGTTGAGAAACCTTTTAGCGGGTTTGTTACCCTTTCCCGTTTGTTTTGTTTTCAATTTAAGTTGATGAGTAAGACTGGTGCCCGGACAGAGGAGATTTTGTATTCGATAGATAGATCAGGTCCTGGCGGTTGGTTATTTATAGGGTTTCGATTGCTTATGAGAAAGGAATTTATGTATAATAAGTATATATTAGTGTATAACCATAGTTGTACACTTAACCTTATAGAGTTTTCTTTTGTTGGTGGTAGAAGTTTTCTTTTGGGTCTTTGGCAACCTTTTCCAAATAAGCCTCATTTCATATTTGTTTGTGGAATGTTTGTGTTCTGTTATTACCTTTTTTCTTTTGGGTCTTTGGCAACCTTTCCAAATAAGCCTTCCTTCCATATTTGTTTGTGAAATGTTTGTGTACTGTTATTACCTTTTTTGAGTGCTTGCGTTTCCAAGCAATAGCATCTCTTTGGGACAGTTACTTTGTAGTTTTCGAGTTTCGTGTGGTGTTTTCAGTTTTGTTATGAGCTTTTGCTTTAAATATTTGTCTCTTTTCTTTACTCAAGTTGCTGTGTTTCAGAAGCTGGAGGACCAGCTTGAATTTCGCGTCAGTGGTCGCAAAATTCTTCTGATTGGCGGGGTTATTGTTACGTATAAAAACGTCTATTTATTTTATTTCATTTTTAGTCTGTTCTTGTCTGTGACTTGTGTTATAGAACTGTCAGTAAGCTGTGGTGGAATGCGTTGTATGGGACGTTAGCCTGTCGTTCCGACCTGTGTTTGTAAAAAAGAAA
The DNA here is from genome assembly GCA_932294275.1 of Chloroclysta siterata. Taxonomy (NCBI): domain Eukaryota; kingdom Metazoa; phylum Arthropoda; class Insecta; order Lepidoptera; family Geometridae; genus Chloroclysta; species Chloroclysta siterata. The sequence goes on from OW028590.1 coordinate 8,019,689, forward strand.
CTTCTTTCTTTCATCCTTGAAATCGCTGATGCATCGCATCTATATTTCAATTATACTTTCGTTTGGTGAGTTTTTTGTCGAAAAGCCTTCAGGATTTGTTTAGTGTTGTGCTTTAGTAATAACGAGTTCGTTCCGTTTACAGGATTTATATATTTTGACCTGGAGATTGGAAAATATTTCTGACGCGCAATACCGCGTGGGCCTACCAGTTTTTTCTTCGAGTTTTAACAGTGAAACCTTCTGTCTGACCAACAGGTAAGAAGTAGGTCGTTATATCAACCTTTTGAGAGAAATTTTGTAATTTATTTCAATAAAACATCTTTTTCACAAATCTTAAAAATCAAATTTATTCAACCAATTTCAAATCAAAAGACTAAAAGCTATGTGCTTATTCATTTACCTAGTTAGTATGTGGCCCTCTGTCATATTTACAGTCAGGCCATGTGGCCAAAACCTGATATTTTGTTTAAAATCATTCTTTCCCGTTGCAAATGTTTCAATATTTGTCTGTAATTGAAGTTTTTTTCAATTACAGGAGGTTTTTTTTTACTATTGAACAAGTTCTACTTCATCCCTGGAGGACCTATCTGCTTCCTGTCCTGGATTTGGGACCCATTGGACTCAACATTCCGGCTGGACAACGTTTGGTGATATCCGGTTTTATTCACACCGATTAGCAATTTTAAACATTATTGGATCTTTATCCTACAGAACCGTGGCTGTATACCCTACCATGGTTGGCGCCCTTTTGAAATACAAATATATCCAATATTAATATCACAATAATAAATTAACCATATAAAAATTCATGCAAGTAAATTCAGGTTCTTCAACATCTTTTCAAATCTGAATTGCAACTCATCTCTGGTGCCTCACGATAAGAACCCTAGAAGACTAGTTAGCCGTGGTCTATCTTTTTTAAATTACCTACTTTTCTTTTTGTGTGTGTGTCTGAACAATAAAATTGACTAGAGATTGAATGCGGTTTTCCTTCAATTCCTCTGGTAGGTAGGTTCAGATTCCACTACGTATCAAAGCTATAAAAAAAATCTGTACTTTACTTACCTACCTACCAAGGAATAGGTAGGTACACATTCCTTGCTACCTTCATAAGTTCATAACTGATATGAATGCATTCCTTACCTGGAACTAGGGCTTGCAAATATTCGAAAACTTTGATATTCGAATATTCGGGTACAATTGCGGGTACTATTCGAATTATTCGAATATTATTCGAATAATAGAAAAAAAACTATGTTTTCATTAAAATCACATCTTTTATTGTTTTAAGTGTTACTTCTAGGAACGAAATTGAAATATTAAATTAAAATAAAATTTACCCATAAATTACTAGTAAAAATAGTCTTTATAATCTTCAACAAAATTTAACACAATAACAAGTAAAACAATGTAAGTAACGGTAAGTAGTTACTAGAGTAAATAAGTACACAGACATTTTTAAGTGGTCTTATTTATCTTCTTCTTCTTGGTCGGTACTTCATTCCTGAAGATCGTGATCAAGCAGGTGTTGTTCTGTAGGCGTAGACGGCCTGTCTCCAGCGACTCCGATCCGTAGCCATCTGGACCACACTGTAGAATGACGTGTCCCTTTCTCTAAGCTGGTCAGACCATCTGGTTGGGATCTTCCACGGGATCGTTTCCCTTCCACGTGGCCGACTATGACCAGCTTTTCTAAATTGTTGACTCCACGTCTCGCAATGTGGCCAAAATATGAGAGGATACGACGATGACATATGGTAGATAGTCGGTCTTTTATATTGAGCTGGGTAAGGATCGATGCGTTTGTGCGCTTTGCCGTCCACGGTATTCGCAGCATTCGCCTCCAGCACCACATCTCGAATGCATCGATCCTTTTTCTTTCCCTGGCCAAGATGGTCCACGTCTCCACGCCATAGAGGAAAATGGGAAATACTAGGGCTCTGACGAGGCGGATCTTTGTATTCCACGTTATTCCCCGATTTTTCCAGATCTTCTCCAATCGCGACATTGTGTCCCTGCCTATGGCAATCCGACGTTTAATCTCCGCTACACAACTTCCATCGTTATTAATGATGGAGCCAAGGTAGATGAAGCTGTCCACCTTTTCAACGCCCGGGCAGGTCGTAGGACCTGAGAGGGTTCCACCTCTGTCGACAACCATGAGCTTGGTTTTACTTTTATTGATGGTAAGTCCCATGGCCTCGCTCTCCGTGCCCAGACGATGTAGAAGCACCTCCATATCCTCCATATTAGTGGTAATAAGAGTTGTGTCATCTGCATAACGGAGATTAGAGACCCACCGACTACAAATCCTCCTTCCCAATTCTCCAGGGCCTTGCGGATGATGTATTCCCCGTAGATATTAAAAAGAATTGGTGATAAAATGCAGCCTTGTCGTACTCCCTTCTTAGTCTTGAACACATTAGAACATTCGGTGTCGATGCGCACGAAGGAGTTATTATTGGAGTAGAGACTGGTGACAAGCCTAATCAAATGCTATGGTACTCCCATTTCTTGCAGAACCTCCCAGAGTTTATTCCATTGCACACAATCGAAGGCCTTTGCATAGTCGATGAAGCCTTATTTATCACACAACCATAATAAAATTTGCAATTAGAGTAACATTAATTGAACACATTCACAAATTCTTAGTAAAAACAGTCTTTCAAATCTAGATACGCATGTATTTAGCAATATCTACAATAAAATTTAACACAATAACAAGTAAAAAACACAATAACGGTAACACGTAAGTAGCTACTAGAGTAAGTACACAAAAATATATAAGAGCGACAACGTGAGCGACAGAGATGGATAGACAGAAAAGTCTCGTCAAATCGCAAATGGACTACGCACTTGCGCGCGGCACTCCCGAACGTTTCCGAACCGCGTTCCGAACCCTAAAACATTGTCATGTTGTTTACCCGAACGATCTTAACTTGTATCGTCTTGAATGGTTATATCGCGCGAGTTTATACCTGGCATGTTATGCACATCAGAGTTCTCAGTTTGGTGTTATTATTATAAATCGAATATTCGAATATTGCTATTTTAATATTCGAATATTCGAACGGAATAAAAATTCGAATTATTCGAATATTCGAATGCAAGCCCTACCTGGAACCCATTTCACGATGCCCCAGGATACAGCCACCATTCCAAAGTGATGGTAGACGTGCAAGAATGTCACTTGATTCTGTTTCTTCCTCAAGATGAAAAATATCTGAAATAATTTGATGCTTTGATAAACAGAGCCTGTTTAAGAGCCTGAGAAAAACGCCGACAGTCAGTCACACAGAGTACTATTGGTCAGTCACTTCGTCGCCGGCGCGGGCGGTGGGACAACTGCCTTATGGTGGTACTTCCTTCACATGACTATTCGTGTTCAAGTATTCTGTTTTAATTTCCCTATTTAATGTGTAGTGACCCTGTTCGCCTATATTAGCTCTCTTTCTCCTTACATGCTTTCTTTAAGCATTCGCTTGGTCTGCATTACCGGCATTACCGGCCTTCATGTGTCGAGATTGTTAAATACCACCTTGCTTAGATTTGCAATAGAAAATATAAATAAAAAAATCAGCAAACGGCGGGATCCCCCGACACGGTAGGCATCCCTTTAGGTCTTTTGGTATTCTAGAGACTTAAGAATGTTTAGTGTAGATAGTCTAGTAAACCTACTCGTGAAATGTACCAAATAAGAGCGTAGGTTGATTCGATTAGAATTCTATGCAGTGTCTAACCTAATAATTAATTCTTACATAATCAAGTTTAAAAGCTGATGAAAATGACATACCGTGTCTAGAAGGTCCATCACCTTCAATGCAAAGTAACCATAGCAGACTCTCCACGCATACTCTACGCCATTAGGCCCCTCGTCCACTGGTTGGCACACTAACTTGTAGTGGCTTATCCATCCTAATACGATGCTCTGGAATAGGACAAATTGTTATCCTCACGTACCTACAACTTTCGAGGAACTTACACACAAATATTATTATATTTTTTCATTGCATTTAAATCCATAGTAAAAAGTGCAATAATACAAAAGTTTTGTCTGTTTGTTACGTTTTCATGGCTATACCCATTAACTAATCAAGACGTAAATAGCTTAATTAGCTTGCATTCCTGAGACGGACAACGGCAAAGTGAAGTCGGCGGATGGAGAAGGCTCAGAATCGGTCTAGAAATATATGGGGGAAGCTTTTGTCTAGCAGTAGACCTTCAGGCTGATTATGAAATAAGTAAACAAGCCAAGCAGTGCGTTTTATCGCTTTGCCTAGCAGAGATCATGATTCGAGCTACAACGAACGCCTTACTTGGTAGACCACATATGCGCATCCGATTATCTGGAAGACGTTGTAAGCCGCTATCAAACTGCGCAAGTCATACGCCGGCCGCTTGCTCATGAAAGCGGGCAACCATTTGAATACCGCCATCAGGTATAGTCCTATGATGGTCAGCCCTAGCCAGGGCGTTCTTATCATGAACCATTCTTGTGTTCTGGGATCTGAAGATGAAGATTTCAAGTCATTGGCATGTTTGTTTGTTGATGCTATGCATTAAAATAAGGTCTAAGAAAAAGTGGGTCTTGGTAGAATAACAGTGACCACAATGCTGAGTTTAAGACCCATGATTATCTTTGTCTAGGTAGATAGATTTAGGACACTAATGTGCTCTGACAAAGGTATTCGTGGATACCGCAGCACGGAAGCATGATAGTTAGTATAAATCCTCTGGGGTGACAAATCTTTACGACCGATTTGGTGACCCCGAAGGCCGCCCTGCAATCTGTCTGTTGGTTCCGTTACATGTTATTGTTTCTAATTCTTAAACCATGAACATCTGACATGACTTTGGTTCATCTATCGACCCTCGTCAAGCTATTTTAGTAATAATAGCAACTATTTACTATTATTACTAAAATAGCTTGACATAAACTTAAGGGGAAAATATACAAGACGATTATAAGACATGGATATGAGTGTTGGGCAACCAAAGGGTCGGATGAGAGAAGAGTGCACGCGGCAGAAATGCGAATGTTGAGATGGATGTGTGGAGTACAAGGATGTATAAAATAAGGAATGAGAAGCTTGAAAGTAGCGCCGGTGACTGACAAGTTGAGGAGCAATAGGTTAAGCGTGGTATGGGCAATGTGAGGCAGGCCAAAGAGAAGATGGATGGACTGTGTGAAAGATGACATGAGTAAGAAGGAGTGAACAGCGAGATGACGAATGATAGACGAGAGTGGAAGAAGAAAACCTAATGTGCCGACCCCACTTAACGTGGGATAAGGGCAGGAAGATGATGAGTAGGTAGGTAGGTAGTACATAAAGAAAATAATATAAAAGCAAGACTTGAGTTTGTTTAGTAAGACTTACCTGCTATTTCATCATTGAGGTAATAATATAATCTCACAGCTCCTTTTATAATGACGGACATTATTGTAGGATTATGAAAACAGATTTCTATAGACACATGTATACTACATTCGGATAGTGGATTCGACTGAATGTTATAATGAATCGTACTTAATGAACGTCGTGTGTTTCAGCGCGTCATTCTCACAGAATATATTGACCCGGCGATGTTTGTATGTACCTACTTAGGTATTCTAATGATAGGGCTACACCGCATAAAAAAAATATTGCCAGAATTACTATCGGAGAGGGAGCTTTCACCAACACTCTTTAACTCAGATTTTGAAACAGGTGCAGGCGGTGCAGTGCACCAGGGCCCGGAGCTCAGGTGGCCCTCTAAACTAAGCTAAGAAAACAGGGGTCAGCCAGCTCCCGAAGCTAGAAAACCTTGTGCACGATCACAATTTTTTTTTATTATCTTTGATGTCGACTACGCGACATCAAAGATAATGACGATCAAGTAAGGTTTCACAAGGTTTAACCTTAGTTCAGTGGCGTAGCTAGGTGGACAAGGGCCCCGGTGCATAGAGAATGAATCGGGCCCTCACCCCCGATTTAAATCAATATTAAAAAAAAATGTGATAGTGCACAAGGTTTTCTAGCTTCGGGAGCTGGCTGACCCCTGTTTTCTTAGCTTAGTTTAGAGGGCCCCCTGAGCTCCGGGTCCTGGTGCACTGCACCGCCTGCACCTACGATACTACGTACTACGCCACTGCCTTAGTTATAAGTTTATATAATAAAAACATTTTGAAAATTCAGAAAAAGTAATCAATTTCTGATGATGACTGTACATACTGGCTCTAAATATGCATCGTGCTACATCCACAATATTTGACATATTTTTTAATTAATGGTATTCACACTCGGATGAATATCGATAAACGGCATAACACGCGAGTCTAGCCAGGCCTTAAAAACTTTTACATAATTAGTTCTAACGAATGTGGTTTTATGTAAAAAAATACGTAATACAGGTATGTCGTGTAAGGCAGTAGGCATCTAATTAAATTCAAGATTTCTTACATAATTAACAACAATACATATAAACTAAAAAGTGTAAAAAGAGTGATTGTTAATTTCAATGCCTGGTTTAGAAACCACCAATAAGAATCAATCGTGCCAATTTTTTTTTTACCACTTTATACCACTAGTTGACGGAACAAGCAGATGGCCCATCTGATGTTAAGTGGTAACCATCACCTATAACAAAGCATTACCTCGTAAGTTACGCACGATAGGAACGTACCCCTTGAGGCATACAGATGTTAAGCCTCATGTGCCTGTAATTACACCGGCAACTACACTCTTCAAACCGAAACACAGCAACGCTGCTTGGCGGCAGAAAAAGGTGTGGTGGTAGTACTTCTCCGGACGAGCCCTTCACAAAAAACTATACTACTTCAAAAAATTGTGTAGGTATGTAGAAACCTAATTGTCTTATTAAAAAACAGGTCTGTGTAATACATACTGTTTATTATAAATAAAATATAATCTGATAGTAATAACAAATATTGTACAATTTGCACAATCTATTTCCAATATCCAATTACAAATATGTAGATATATTGTATATTTTATTTAGGCTGAAAAGTTATTATAACATACTGTTTGGGACGTGATGCCTATTTTTTGAAAGGGAATTCAGGATGTTTCTCTATTCCGAGGAAGAAGGAGAAATCGCAGATTCTCCCGTTTTCTCCACGGTCCAGTGCAGCCATGTCACCCATCTCTTGCTGGGTCAGCTCAAAGTCCCAAACTGAGATATTCTGGAAATCATTTCAAAAAGTCTTTAGCCTCAACTCTAGCTCCGTGTTGTGTTGTAGTAAGTAGGTTAGTCAGTTTGTTAGGTTTGTTTAAGATAAAGACCAAACCGGTTGTAAAACTATCCAATTATTTTAATGAAACTGAAACACAACTTTGATTGATCCCCAGGCACGGTAGTAGTACCCTCGGATCTCTTAAGTACTTAATATTAAGATTCTTAAAAAGTAAACTTAAGATTCTTTGAGGACTTTTAATTATACTGCTTTTACATTTAGACATTCGCGCTGCCATTCGCGTGGACGGAATTGTTGCCGTCCATATGTCTGCGGCAGCGTCGCCGGCAATGTGTGTTCACAACACGGGCAACGCGAGTGGACATTTTGTCACAGTTTGACAGCCTTCACAGGTCAGTTGGTAGGAGCTCTGCCTTTTGCGCCGTAGTCAAAGTCAAAATGTATTTATTCAATAAAATCACAAGGATCACTTTGAAACGTCTTAAAGCTAGGTGACTCTAGGTGCCAGTTCCACGCGACCAAAGCCTAGAAGAACAGGCAACAAACTTACGGCTTGGTTCCTACCGTTCTTTTGTATGATCCTTTTACAATGTAATAATCTCTAATACTATAAGAATCAAAGTCCTGACTGACTGACTGACTGACTGACTGACTGACTGACATATAGACAACGCACAGCCTTAGCCGCTGGTCCTAGAGACTTGAAATTTGGGGAGTACATAGGTCTTAAGGCGTAGAGGTGTACTAAGAAGGGATTTTTTGATATTCAACCCCTAAGGGTGTAAAAAGGGATGAAAACGTTTGTATGAAAAAGAGTATTCCTTGAACCTACAAACTTGAAACTTGGAGTACATGTACTTCAAGGCTAAAAAATAGGAAAAGCATATTTAGTTTTTTAAAACTACCCTTAATAAGTGTACAAAGGTTGTAAAAGTTTGTATGGGAGTTTTTTGACCGCTGGTCCTAGAGACTTGAAATTTGAACAGTACATAGGTCTTATGGCGTAGAGGTGTACTAAGAAAGGATTTTTGTAAATTCAACCCCTAAGGGTGTAAACAGGGTTGAAAACGTTGGTATGAAAAATTGTTTTCCTTGAACCTACAAACTTGAAACTTGAAGTAGATGTACTTCAAGGCTTAAAAATAGGAAAAGCATTTTTAGTTTTTTAAAACCACCCTTAATAAGTGTACAAAGGGTTGTAAAAGTTTGTATGGGAGTTTTTTGACCGCTGGTCCTAGAGACTTGAAATTTGATTAGTACATAGGTCGTATGGCGTAGAGGTGTACTAAGAAGGGATTTTTGGAAATTCAGCGCCTAAGGGTGTAAACAGGGTTGAAAACGTTGGTATGAAAAATTGTTTTCCTTGAAAGTTGAAGTAGAAGTATTCCAAGGCTAAAAAATTGAGTTGGTACGAGGAGATCTGAGGGTATCTACCGTGCCTGGGGATCAAAGTCGTGAAGCTGTTTCGTTTCTTTTGTTTTTGGGGTAGACACTAGGAACAAATAAGTACATATTTTCCGTGTAAGGTTGTCTTTGTTGTATTTGCCATGTTTGTGCTAAGCTCACCTGTACCTACCTACCTAATATAGGTAATTTATTTATTTATTTATAATGAACGCCTATAGGCATCTCTTATACCTACGTAGGTATTTAAAATCCTACCCTAATAATATACAAATCAATGCGAAAGTTGCGATTTTTGGATGTTTGTGGCTCAATCACGGCTCACCACTTCAACGCGTGCGAAGCCGCGGGAAGCCACTAGTATAATATATTATTGAAGTTTAGTGAGGCGTAGGCATACAGAAAAAGGTAAACATAATCAAATTTATAAGACAAAACACGCTACGCCTCAAACTAGGCCGTAGGTTCGATCCCCACCGTGAACAAACATTTGTGTGATAAACATAAGATGTTTGTTCTCTGTCTGGGTGTTTTATAACATTATAAGTATGTATTTACAAAAATATAAGAATTATATCAGCTATCTGGTTTCCATAGTACAAGCTTTAGCTTAGTTTGGGTCGAGTTAGTGTTGTGTGGAATGCCCACCAATATTTATTTATTTATTTATATTTTACATGGAAGTGGCCTGTTTACGTTCTCGCATTGCAAGTCCCTGCTCATGTCTCTACATTTCCACGGACATGAGCTGAGTGTAAACGGGGTTTTCAGAGGCACGTCCAATTTTTCATTTGATTCACATAGCCACATTTTGTAGTTGTTATTCCATTCCTCACATGTTGGAAGCGCATCCCTGCTGGAACTGGTTTCCTTACGATGTTTTCCTTAACCTTTTGTGAGCAAATACATTTTCCCGTTTTGTAAACTATCTGTATAATTGATCGAGTGAGCGAAGCGAACGAAGATCTTAGTTTCAACTTGGGCGATTTGGCATTTTATGTATGTACTAGTGGCTTCCCGCGGCTTCGCACGCGTTGAAGTGGTGAACCGTGATTGAGCCACAAACATCAAAACATCGTAACTTTCGCATTGATTTGTATATTATTAGGGTAAGATTTTAAATACCTACGTAGGTATATGGGATACCTATAGGCGTACATTACCTATATTAGGTAGGTAGGTATAGGTACTGACTGAGTTTGGCACAAACATGACAAATACAACAAAGACAACCTTACACGGAAAATATGTACTTATTTGTTCCTAGTTTCTACCTCAAAAACAAACGAAACGAAACAGCTTCACGAATTTGATCCCCAACTTCCCCAACTTAGATACCCTCATATCTCTTCGTACCAACTCAAGATTCCCGTTTTTAGAATATCCCATATATAACACAGAATATAACATTGACGCTTCGTTGTATCCTTTTTACTCGAGCGCAACGAAGGAGGGTAACGTTTCAGGGGTTGTTTTCGAAAATCAAACTGTTTTTTTGTTATTTATCCACAGAACACATTTTCTTTTAGTTTGATGTTAATTACACTACGCGTTAAAAATCTCCCATACAAACCTTGGGACTTTGGCAGTCTTTTGCACCCTTTGCAGGGGTAGTTTTAAAATAGTGAAAACGTGATTTTAATCTATTTATTGTGGAGTATATTTACTTCAAGTTTGAAATCAATCGCACCACACGTTAAAAAACTCCCATACAAACTTCGACATCCCTTTGCATACTTATTAAGGGTAGTTTTAAAATCCAAAAATGTTATTCCTATTTTTTTAGCCTTGAAGTAAATCTACTTCAAGTTTCAAGTTTGTAGATTCAAGGAATAAAATTTTTCATACCAACGTTTTCAACCCTTTTTACACCCTTAGGGGTTGAATTTCCAAAAATCCCTTCTTAGTACACCTCTACGCCATAAGACCTATGTACTCTTCAAATTTCAAGTCTCTCTAGGACCAGCGGTCAAAACACTCCCATTCAAACTTTTACATCCCTTTGCACACTTATTAAGGGTAGTTTTAAAAAACTAAAAATGTGTTTCCTATTTTTTTGCCTTGAAGTATATGTATTCCAAGTTTCAAGTTTGTAGGTTCAAGGAATACAATTTTTCATACCAACGTTTTCATCCCTTTTTACACCCTTAGTGGTTGAATTTCCAAAAATCCCTTCTTAGTACACCTCTACGCCATAAGACCTATATACTCTTCAAATTTCAAGTCTCTAAGTCCAGTGGTCAAAAAACTCCCATACAAACTTTTACATCCCTTTGCACCCTTATTAAGGGTAGTTTTATAAAACTAAAAATGCCTTTCCTTTTTTTTTGCCTTGAAGTATATGTACTCCAAGTTTCAAGTTTGTAGGTTCAAGGAATACTATTTTTCATACAAACGTTTTCAACCCTTTTTACACTCTTAGGGGTTGAATTTCCAAAAATCCCTTCTTAGTGCACCTCTACGCCATAAGACCTATGTACTCCTCAAGTTTCAAGTCTCTAGGACCAGCGGTCAAAAAACTCCCATACAAACTTTTACATCCCTTTGCACCCTTATTAAGGGTAGTTTTAAAAAACTAAAAATGCCTTTCCTTTTTTTTTGCCTTGAAGTATATGTACTCCAAGTTTCAAGTTTGTAGGTTCAAGGAATACTATTTTTCATACAAACGTTTTCAACCCTTTTTACACCCTTAGGGGTTGAATTTCCAAAAATCCCTTCTTAGTGCACCTCTACGCCATAAGACCTATGTACTCCTCAAATTTCAAGTCTCTAGGACCAGCGGTTTAGGCTGTGCGTTGTCTATATGTCAGTCAGTCAGTCAGTCAGTCAGTCAGTCAGTCAGGACTTTGAGTCTTATAGTATTAGAGATGTATGTATGTATGTTTGTCTGGCGATAACTTAAGAACCGTTGATCCGATCTGCATGAAATTTGATATATCGATAGCTTGTACTTGAAAAATTTACTGGTAAGTATATGAGTAAAATCGGATGAAGGGTTTTTGAGATATGGGGTTTTTTAAGGGGGCAAAAATAAAAAAAGTTAAATAAAAAAATCAAGTTACATGTCATATGAAAGGGCTGTGTTTGGAAATTCCAACACAATTTTTTCTTTTTTTCTAGGACGCTCGGTTTTTGAGATACAACAAAAAAGTTAAATTAAGATAACCAGCAATCCAAGAGCTCTTATCTCTAAGAGTTTCGTTGGCATCAAGGTTTTTCTACTGGTCGGCCAGTTCCTTTGTTTTTTCTTATTTTTTTATCTTGAAATAAATTAAGGAGGTACTCAGTTCTCATAAAATGGTGACAACGACCAGGTCTGATGATGGAGCCAAGGTCTGTTCAACGGAACTCTTCAATAAATAGGCCAGTAGAGTTGAAACTTGGTTAACGTACCAAGTTAGTATGCAGTAGTCAGAAAAAAGTCCAAAGATAATGTTTGGACTTGCCTCTGACTACTATCTCCTCAAAGTTTTGATGCGTTCGTTGGGTCGCATCACGAGATCTCAGTTCGGGGCGAACTACTAGTTTTTACTTGATTACTGCATTTTTAATTACTAGGTAAATTCATAAGCCGACCGAAAATAATTCAGTAATTGGGAGTACAGTGTCTTATCAATTATATTCAATAATTATTGTAGTCTTGCATTAATTAACTGCCGAGTCTCGGTAACAACAATCACCTGTCGAATAGTAAGTACTTATTGCACGTTTTTGTGCTTATCATTCTGCCTGAGGTCATGACCTCTATAGAATTATTCATGCGGTTTGGATAAGTGTCCTGTGGCTAAGCTGTTATTTTAATATTACCTTATAATGTTAGCATATTATGTAGGTACTCAAAAGCATTTTATTGTTAGGAAATAGTATTGAACTAATGGTTCGCTCCCAACTGTAAAATTGAAATTAATGTACCTAGTTCTTCGAAGTGACATGTTCCCGACATGCGTATATTTAAGGTATTTATGTTTGAATAATAATAGGTATTTATTCTCAGAAAAAAAAAATACAGAAAATGTTACATAGTAGTAGTAGTAGTAGTAGGTGCATCATAGGTGCGGTGTTGACGAATACAGTTTTTGTTGAATATACAATTTAACAATTTAGTCTCTATCTGTACCTACTTTACAGTGAAAAACGTTGGACCTTGCTCTAACTAAGTTAAAAAACTTGTGTTTAGATGTTTCTCTCTTCTTTTTGTCTTATAAAGCACTACCACCCATTCCACATTACATAAAGGTTAACTGGAAGAAAATGCTAACTAGCATTAAGTTCGCCGTTTTATGATCATACTCGGTAGGGATCAAATTCACAACCTACAGCGAGTAAGGCACATCTATTGTGCATCCTGTGAATTCTCAGGAAAGAGAAATAGCTTCGAGACTTTGATCCTCAGGCACGGTACACTGATATCCCCTCAGATTTTCTAGTACCAAGTACCAAATCAAAGACTCGTTGAGGATGTTTAAAGTTTCTAATGAACAAACAAAGCATTTTTATTGTTAACCGACTTCAAAAAAGGTGGGACTCAATTCGATTGTATGTTTGTTACGCTATTACTCCGCCCATTATGTTTTTGTTTGGTAAGTTAGCTTATAAATTTTGATGATTCATTTTATTTTCTTTCTTCATACTTCAGAGTTGGTCGCATATTTTATCATATCTTAAGTTGATTCAGCGCTTTTTGAAAAAATCATTTAAAATTCCAAAAAGAGACACATGCTCAGCTAAAGTTTTCTTTATATTTTTCAGTGTATTTGTACTAGTTGTTTTTTTTATATATATTTTATTTATAGAACACATTATCTAGAAGTTGCACCTATAATACAAAGATTTATGACATTGGATATTCAATCCGTAAACCAAGTAACTAGTAGCCGTAAGTTTGTTGCCTGACCTTCTAGGCTTTGGTCGCGTGGAACTGGCACCTAGAGTCACCTAGCTTTAAGACGTGATCGTGCGTGATCCTTATGATTTTATTGAATAAATACCCTATGACTTTGACAATAAAAGTTGAGTGTACCTGTTTGATTCTGTCAGGGTTGGTGCTCTTGGGTATAGCGGCGACACCGCGCTGCAAGGTGTATCTCAGCAGAATCTGCGCGGCGGAGCGCAAGTATTTTGTCGCCAGCTTCTTCACGAGAGGCAGCTGAAGCAAATCAGGGTATTCTCGCCTGGAAAGTTTTTTTGAATGATGAGTATTATTTGGCAAACATTTTAATTTTTTATATTTTTTTTATAATGAATAAACCGTCCTTTGACCCGATGGTAAGCGACGATGTAGTCGACGTTGGAGCAGAACGGTCTAGAAGACACCTATTCAGTCATGCCTTGAAGAGATTTTGATTTTAATGGTCAGGAAAAACAGAAGACGGTAATGAGTTCCACTCCTTAGCAGTTTGCATAATGTAGCTAAAAGCAAAACGCTTCGAAACGCTAGAAAAAAATCGATGAAAGTAGTTATTACAAAGAACCAAGTTTTGGAGAATAACATTACAAAGGTTACAGAAAAAATGAATTTTAACGCTAAGACGTTTTTCCTACCATAAATATTTTTATTACAAAAACGAGTAAAATTAAGTGAGCGAGCCAGAAGTTGCCTCACGGTTATCCGGGTCGGGCTGCGTTCACCAAAAATGTAATGAATTTCTTTAATTAGAATTTCTAACAAAAGATACATAACATAACTAATGTTGTGAGTACAGTGTAAATTATATCAGGTTTAAACAAATAGTCTATTCATACATCTTTTCCCCAGTGTAGAAGACATCAGATCCTGCACAAATAATTCCAGATCATGCTAACCTGGTGTTCTCAAAGAAAGAAAGAAAATCATTTTATTGACCAACACAGACATATAAAAAACATGGTACTGAAAACAGGTAGGCAGTTAACCTAATGATATGTTAGGCCAATTAGGTCCCAAAGCGGTCTAGTTAATCTATTCAAGCATAACGAAATTCAGTGAAATTTGTTGACATTGAACTCTGTTCCTTTTACACGAACACTACTACGAGTAAGTAAGTTGATACCTTTACTCGCTTCGCTCCGCGTTCTAGTGTTTGAACTATTGCGATCTTTTACCAATGGGTAATGAGTAATGACCAAAGATGGTATAGCTAACTGTGTTTTTTTTTTTTTATACCACCAACTGATGGAACAAGCACATGGCCCACCTGATGTTAAGTGGTAACCATCACCTATAACAAAGCATTGCCTCGTAAGTCACGAACGATAGGAACGTGCCCTACGATGCACTACCCTGCGTCCATCAGCTTGAGGCATACAGATGTTAAGCCTCATGTGCCTGTAATTACACCGGCATGCGGCAACCACACTCTTCAAACCGAAACACAGCAACGCTGCTTGGCGGCAGAAAAAGGCGTGACTAACGTTGACTAACGTTTATAAGCTTCAAGTACAGCTGCAATTACTTAACTTTTGAAACTATCATGGTTATAAACATAATAGTTAAAAAAATACTAATGGCCGGTTTCACCATGCTCTGTTAGATTAACAAAGGATTAAAGGGCCGTTAAATATGTCAAAATGTACGCGTTTGACAACTAAGGTTAGATTTAACGGTCTTTTAATCCTTGATTACTAACAGAGCATGGTGAAACCGGCCCTAAAAGCTGATTTCACCATGCTCTGTTATATTAACAAAGGATTAAAGGGCCGTGAAATATGTAAAAATGTACGAGTTTGACATCTAAGGTTAGATTTAACGGCCTGTTAATCCTTGATTAGTAACTAACAGAGCATGGTGAAATCACCTCTAAATATCACAAATCATTGTAAATATCCCGTTTTAAGGCGATGACAAGAGCTAAGTTATGCAAAGTGATTGCACGCAACTTGGTTGATTGCGATTTTTCAAAAATGAGTTTAGTGATTTTATATCTTTCTACTTGTCGCAACGTGCGAGCGAGAGGTACATCAGCACATTAGTCTTCGCCTTAAATGAAAATGATTACTTACTTAGTCTTCTCAGCGAGTGCATCGGCGAGTGCTTTGGAGCCGAGCGGCGAGTACGCCACCACCGGTACTCCCAGCTTCCCCGCAGCCGCTACCAGCTCCGGCTGCTGACATAGCAGGTGATTCTCCACCTGAAGGCAGGCCGGTTTGGCCACCTGCGTCACTCGGGTCAGCTGCTCGATGTTCAAGTTGGATACGCCGACGTGGTGGACACGACCGGACTCCTTGAGTGATACTATGCTCTGCAATTTGTTTCATAATATTTGCAATAGATAGATGTACAATGCTATAGTAGAAAATAAAAGTCTATCTATGTTTATGTCTAGTAGGTAAACGATGCAGTAGAAATGCGAATGTTGAGATGGTTGTGCGGAATGACAAGGATGGATAAAATAAGGAATAAGTATAATAAAGGATAGTTGTAGTATAAGTAGTATAATAAAGATAAAGGAAGTTTGAAAGTAGCGCCTGTGACGGATAAGTTGAGGAGCAATAGGTTAGCGTGGTATGGGAGGGAAGAAAGTCATATTACGAGAAGAGTGTTAGGTATGGATGTGGATGATTTTAAAAAGAGAGGTAGGCCAAAGAAAAGATTGATGGACTGTGTGAAAGACGACATGAATAAGAAAGTAGTGAGCACCGAGATGATGAATGATAGAGGAGAGTGGAAGAAGAAAACCTGTTGTGCCCTAACCTCACTTAGTGTGGGATAAGGGCAGGAAGATGATAAGGTAAACGATGTGTTGAATCAAATTGGGCATTAACCGGAGGCGAAGTGTAGGATTTCCCGACCGATAGACCGATGACATTGTGAACGCCACGCAAAGTCGGTGAATAGTGAATATAAAGGGCTCAAAATCGCTCGTCCCGGGAATCTATAGAGAAGCTAATGTTTAGCAGTAGACATTGGTAAGGCATTAAAAATAAACGTACAAATTATGTGTTTGACAAAAATTTCTCCAGGGCCGCATAGTTTGATCGGCGATGTAGTTGCACTATCTACAGAAAAGTGCGAAGACTCATCCTTTATTATCAAAGGTTTTTCAACTCTCTCCGATTTGTTCCGAGCTGTTGACGCCCTGCCCAATGTCGATGTGTTACTGAACTTTTTGGGTACGTGAAGGACAACAACATTGTTCTTTTTGTTTCTTTTGCGGTGAAATTTGATATTTTTGGATTTAATTTTTTTCGCCACAGACATCATCAAGACTTGAAGAGCGCTTGGGCGTTTACTGCTCCGCCGAAACCGGCGCCGCCATTTCAAGCTTATAATGCTTTCTATGGAAGATAGCTGAGAGACTGATTGGGTCAGCACGTGCGAAATGATTTCAAGGCTATGGTTAGAGCTCAGGCTGTATTGGCAGCCAAAGTCATAGGTGTTTCCAGTGACAGGATTCGTTTCATGAGTCTCCTTTTTGACAGTCAATCGGTTCCTGGCGTCTTTTATAGACGTTACTACCTTTGGATCTTCGACTCTTCTTGATCGATTATTCCTCAAACAACAGAATATATTTGAAAAAAAGTTACTTTTTGTACTGTCTGTTACATTCGAAGAAAGATTGTGTTTCAAAGGAGCTACATAAGATTGGCCAAACGTTCTAGTAGGAGCGCTAACGCCAAGGACATAAATTTTCTTTAAATCATTTCCCACCATGTGTTTATGGTCTTTAAAAAACTGTGGATATTCCATAGTATTGTTTTCTTCTTGAATTATATCATGGAATGTTTTGTATTTAGTTTTGATAGTATCAATATCTGTGGTTTCCATTGGGCGAGCTTGTTGGCGGTCTGAACATTATGTTCTCAAGTTTGTCGTAATGGTGCAGTAATGATGTGTCCTCTCTCTTTTAGGAATCTTTATAGCGGTCTTTTATATACTCGACATGTGCAACCTTGCGGGTGATATTGGCTGGGCGTCCTTGCCGACGGTTTGACGGGCAGCATTTCTCATAGCACCAACCACAACAGAAAATGTATTTCCATAAGTATTCACATTTACCCATTCTACGAGCCCCTCTACGAGTGCCTTTCGGGCACGTAGAGTAACTGCATCCGGCGCATCGGTTGGTACACGATGTGACTCTCATTACTATAGACATGGTTGTATAGATACATTATCATTTCTATTATCTTTTGTCCTTTATTTTTACAACATACCCAAAAGAATTTTTATCATTGTAACACAAAAAACATTCTAAAATAGGTATTGACACTATAATTTACACTGTTCTACAAAATGCCATTAATTGTCATGTTCTGTCATGAATACGCTATATTTTTTTGAATGACTTTCACGGCGATTTTCATTATTGTCTTTGGTAATAATTATATGTCAAAATATTTCGTTCTAAATTCCTTTGAGGGACTCTATAATACCGATAGCGTTCTTATATGTATTACGGAGTAGTGCTTTAAAAATGCTTGCGTAAAGCTTGGGAGTCTTCCTTGCCTTCAAATGTCCATGAAGCTGTAATATGCTTATCAGCGAAGGGTCTAAATCTATTGTTGGTAAATTGATGTTGGAGGTAGTTTTAAGATTTATGGTTTCGTAGGACTCAGCAGCGCTCTGGTTCGTTTCAATATTATCTTCTCCTCCTCCGCAGCAACAGGGGCATAGTAACTTTGGTAGGAAATTATATTTCAGCCAAGTTGGTTTTCTGAGCACAGGCTTAGGAATAGATGTCACGGAAGTACCCACTGCTTGTGCTATGACTTCGACTAGATCACGTTCATCCATTTTAGTCTCAACAACTTCATTATTGATCAACTTTTTATTTTGGATTTCCGCAACGCTGTTGACTATCACAATATTTTTATGCGTCTCATCAATATGCCGTTTAGCTGTCGGAGATTTGTACACTTTCGTCCAAGAGAATTTATTATTGATGGAGGTTTTTGATGTTGCTTTTATGGAGGGTTTAACTTTCAATTTTTTTTCTTTCTTGACCGTATTGCAAGTATGAGAAAGGCGATAGCTGCACTCCTTGTACACCATACCATTGCGATAAACAGAGTTCTTACCGATTTCGTTAAGATTGTTTCTGTTTTCTTTGATATGGTCAGTTTCCAATCCCGATGTGTATGAAATAACCATATCTTCGACCTTTAGTAGCATAAATGTAATGTATGTGTTAAACCTCTTCTCTCACTGCTTTAAAATTTAGATGAAAAGTGCATTGTAAAACATTCTCCTGCCCAGATATAATATGCAAAAACTGAAAGGTTTGACGCGACATGCAACACACGTAACGTCAGATCATAGTTTGTAACTGTAAGCTTTAAAACTCTTTACCTTCCAAACAGCAATCAGGTCCGTAGAATGATCCACCTTCATGGTTCCATCAGGGTTCTTCGGATGAAGGTCACCGGGAACATGCTCGAAGGCGAACGGAGTGTGCATAAGGTACAGATCTATGTAATCTAAGCCGATGTCTTTGAATGAGGCACTGAAGTACTCTTCAACTAACTCAGGGTGGTTTCCTAATGGAAAACGTATGATATTAGTATCAGAATCTTAACAATAAGTTTTGTTATTGCTTGGATTTTCATTATTTTACTTTACATTTGATCAAGTTTATGTAAAATCTATCGTTAAGTAATTTATTTTATTTTATTCTTAATTGCACCAAGAAAAGTTTGTACAAAAGGAGAGCTTAATGCTCGGCAGCATTTTCTACCAGCCAATCTAAGTAGAAATAATATTAACGTGTGACAAATATATACCTCTATAAACTTATATGTATGGGTACCATGTATGGTACCTAATGCCCTTATTATCTGTATCTTACTAAAATATTGGATTATTTGATCTGAAATAAATGAATTGAAATAATCACACTTCATGGGCCAGCACAACTTATTTCTCTTTACTCTCCTCCATCAGCCATCACCTCAGTAGTCACTCTTTTCTTATTCGTGTCATCTTTCACACAATCCATCCTTTCTCGTCTATTAGTAAATACTTATGGAAATTGGTAAAGCATGACATACCTCCTGGAGGAAGCTTGGTGACGACAAAGAGCTCCTTCCTCTTCGCAGGGTCGTTGCCGATCCATTTTCTCAGAGCCCTTCCTAAAGCGGCTTCGTTTTCATAAGCCCGTGCTGTGTCAAAGTGCCGGTAGCCAGCCGCGAGCGCGTCTGCCACTGCCTTCTCTAGAACCTCTTCTGAAGCCTGGAATATAATACTTGTGAATACGTGTAGATCATTCTCTCACTCAACGTGGCACGTCATCCGGATTAAATACTTAGTACTTACTAACATACGAAATATTGTTCAAGTGTGATACTTTTTTTTATTATTTATTTTAAGGGCCCTATAATAAAACATCAAAAAAATTAATCTTATATCAAAACTTAATCTCTTATTAACCCTAATTCTGCCAACCTTTATAATATCTTGGCTTGACCGACAGGAGACCAAGCTTGGGTCGTCTTACTTATGCAGACTTTTTTAAAAGCCTTTATTCTTTTTGCATTACCTTGACGTTGATTGGATGATTAGAAGTGACATAAAAACTCGCGTCCTGATTACATATCTCAAGACAGGGGCATTATTCTCTATGACACAGCGTGGTCTAAACGCAAACGCGATTCATAAACCAAAAAATGAACTAAGAATATCAACTAGGAATGACAACTAAGTCATAGGGAATACGGTTTTGTCCGATTTCCCGCCGCTGTCTAGTCGTATCTGTGTAACGCGATTGCATTGGCAATAGAGAATCATGCCCCAGGTGTCTGCAAGAATCGTAATTTTACCGTGCAATCATTGCTATCAAACGGCACTTTTTTATACAGTCGCTTGCAATAAGATAGTAGCACTTTATAATTTTAGAATGGTATTGTATTAACATCTGGTAGAGTCTTTGCTTTTGTATCACATCTGTTAGATCTACCTGATGCGAATAGAAAAGTAATGCCTTAGATATGCCACATTAGTAACGTATAAGGTATATTATTTTCTATACATGTATTTTCTATTTTATTCATCTCAGCAATAGAAGAGGCGCTTGAAAGCAGTGATCACACAATTTACGTTTGTCTGGATATACGTAATAAGGGGGAGGATAAACTTTTAAGGGGGAGTTTTTCTGATGTTTTGGCATAGCAGAGAGTTTTGGCATTTTACAGAGAGTCAGTGCAAGCTCGCAGTTTTGTATAAAGTTTCAATTATAATTTAATCAATGGATTATGACTTTAGCGTTTGATTATGGACGAAGAGCAAGTGATCGCGAAAACCTCAAAGCAATCTAATGTGATTAATTCCACTAAATCTTCGTTTGATTCAGCTTGCCCCGCGTCTACTTCAAAGGGTTTATCTCGCTCCAGCGGAGATTTCGATGCAAGTGACACAATATCCTTCTGCAGTGATAAATGTTCATGTGATTCTTCAGCCCTGGATTCTGTCATCGAGAAACCCTGCTCCATAGCTGATTCTTCAACATTATTACACAAATCAAAGTGGAAGTCCTTCAAAAAGTTTATCTCGACCCAAATCAAAGGCAAACGAAAGGAATGTAAAAATAACATTTAAGATAAAACTAAAATGAACATGCAGAAGGGTTCAATAGTCACAATAAAAGGTACAAGTGATCCATGATTTTAACATACAAATGAGTTCTCACGAGTTTGTTTACCTCAAATTTGGTACTGTTATAACGGTTTAATTACCGACTCAGTTAAAACTCTTACCTGCCAGGTTCCAAATCCGATTCGCGGCATGCGGTCACCTCCGTCGAGCACAAAATATTCCGGAACAGTCATTTTTCTCACTAATAAACAGTTATTTGTATTTATATTTATAATTCGTTTTCTTGTTTAGTTGTGTACTACAGCTCAACCGGAATCACAATGCCGGTGAGAGGCGCGAGCGCAGAGGCTTGTTACCCGCAGCAGCCTTGACTGTAATGCTTCTCTCAATTAGCTATAGGTAGATAGATATGTAGCCGGTACCGGTTCGTCGTTGGCATTACCGCATTGGTTGTTTATAAACAGCTAACTATGCTACTCAGTTATAGATTTGTGGGGTTTTTTATTTGGAATGAATTGGTATGATATTAAGACAGTTTCTATGAAAGTCTGATGATTACAAATTGTACATACCTATGTACCTACTAGTATATACAAATTCATACTTTACACACTACGAATTATGAAAATGACTTATACCTACTACGAGCAAATTCATGAACGTGAACTACTGAGGGTTTTATGTGGAATAATATCTTGCCACAGTGACATGATTCCAAATGTGGCTGGCTAGCATTTCAAATTGTAATTTTAACGGAACTTCATAGCTCTCACAAGTTCACCAGGCGAAGTTTTGTCAATACAAATTGTAAAGTATCTGATGCGCAGATTAGGATCTGTGCGGTGGATCAAAGGGATGGTCTCATTTTGTTTCTACAAGTGGCCACATAACCACATCTCTTTTGTGACCGAACAAAGTGTCGTCTACTACAATTTAATGAGTGATCCTTAAATCGGCCCTGTATTGTTAAATAAATGTTATTATCCGCTTAATCTGTCAGTGACTCGCAGACACAATGCTAACTGTGTTTATGCATGGGTAGTTGCATCTTCACAATCTGATAGAAATAGAGGTAACATTATTGGTACAAGCCTTATTATGCAATTGTCGTTATATTAATGCAGGCATGAATGAAACCGTAAAAAAGTTAGATTGATACGCCATGCGCCTGTTTTGATACACCCAATCGGAAGCAAGTTGATGAGATGATCGTTGATCATAGTTTAGTCAAATTAAATGTTGAAATATTGTTTAAAAACAATAAAAACAAGTACGTACATACAGTGTACATATGTACACTTTTTAATTGTCTAGTGAACGAAAGGTCGTGGGTTCGAAACGGGCTACGTATGTGCCAAATGTAATATTTGGACGTACTTCTAACTACCTCCTTAGACATCTTTAAGTCATTTTGATTTGGTACTTGGCAATAAGTTATCTGAGTGGACTAACGTGCCTGGGGACCGAAGATAAGAAACGGTTTTCGTTATTTCTAAAATGTAAATAAAAATTGACATGTTTTTTTTACGACATACCTAATTAATTACTAGGGCTATCTAATGAAGGGAGTTCAGAACAGAAGGAGAAAAAAAAACATATTTGAAGGAATGAAAAGAACAACGGGTAAGCTTCTTATGCTGTCTTCTGACTGTCATGTGTGTCCTGTAGAATTACACCTGAAGATTGGAGGGTAATGCAGACATAAAAGAAGAAGGAATAGCAAATAGAGGATCAATTCTACTAAGAAATATTGTTAATCTACTGCGATCTAAACGCAACTGAGCGACAGCTTATCATCAGCTTTTCGGTGTTTCCGTAGAATGGCATGGCAATTAATATGAACGAGATGAGCTCATAAAAAAGGCTCCAAAAAAATTCTAATAACACAACACATGTCTGTCTACCAGTATTATGAAAATCATAATTGATTCTTCCAAAGCCATATCATATTACATAGCCATTAATTCCAGATTGAACACAATATAACTTACAAATTAATTTTCCCACATACCCTTAAAGTAATAACATCCTTTTGTGTGCAAACTGTATCCATTTACAAATCTATTTGGGCGATTGTATGAATGAGTCCACGTCACAACACTTGTGGCTCCACCGGTGCGTGTTCCCCATTGATTGCGGTCACTGATATCATCTCTAGGGATGCATTCATCTCTGCATGGAAGGCGGGGTTTATTTTCGCTCCTCCTATAGAATTGCCAGGGGTTTCGCATTTTAATAGCGCAAAATTTGACCAATGATTAGTGTAAAGATGGACGCGTCTCCGGAACAGCCTAGTTCAAAGTGCACTTCCTCAGATTTCAGCATAGCACGGTTGCTGAGTGATGATACTAAAAGACGAGACGATAGTGAACATCCGGATTGGCTTTGCTGCACACGGTATCGTCCGCCGCGTTTACCACGTTAGCCTTTTATATTTTTTTTTATTTGTAAATAATAGTTTAGCACTACCACTTGCACCTTCCCATATACAAGGTGTTCCAATACTTGTAATTAAAACTTCAGGGGGCTAAAGTACCCATGAATATGAATTACTTTTTCTAAGGAACAAAAAGTGTGACTGCGAAAAAAAACCGCTGTTTCATACAAAAGTTCAATACCTACCTGGCTAAAATGTATGAAACAGCTGTTTTTTTTCGCGTTCACACTGTTGGTTCCTTAGAAAAAGTTATTCATATTGATGGGTACTTTAGCCCCCTGAAGTTTTTAAGTACAAGTATTAGAACACCTTGTATAAAGGTGGTTAGATTGGTTGCCCGGAAAATAGTGCGTGACTGCCCAAGTGACTGTTGCCATCTATTCCTAATTTCAAGCATTTCAGCGTGAACGTACAAATTTAAAAAGTGAGTTCGGCCTTCAATGTATCAATTGTTTTTGTCAGGTGCACCAACAGTTTCCCGGGCGCGGCGTGCCGGAAGACACGCGCGCGTGCCCTTCACAGCGACGCAGGCGAGTGCGCTGGAGGCCGCCTACGCTCGCGCTCCGTACCTGGCGCCGCCCGCGCTGCGAGCCCTAGCCGCTGCTCTGCAGCTACGAGACGACAGGGTATTTTTTTATACTACTATTTGATGGAACAAGGAGATGGCCTACCTATGATATGCCTGATATGAAGTGGTAATCATCACCTATAACAAAGCATTACCTCGATAGGAACATGCCCTACGATGGACTGCCCTGCGTCCATTAACTTGAGGAATACAGATTTTAAGCCTCATGTGCCTGTAATCACACCGGCACCCACTCTTCAAACCGAAACACAGCGTTGCTGCTTGGCAGCAGAAGAAGGCGTGGTGGTAGTACGAGTACTTCCCCGGACGAGACCTTCACAAAGAGCTCTACTATTAAAATGTGTGGGTATGTGCGATGTTACAAATATCTTTATACAATAGGATTCCCCGGTATTGAGACCGAGATGATCATGGTAAACACTTTTGCATTCATTCATAGATCATTATCGGATACAGATAAAGCTCCACGAAGTCAAAGAAAGATTAGCTTACTATAAGGAGATAAAGGCGAATAGTGTATAGACTTATGTATGAATGGTGTATAGATTAAAGCGAATAGTGTATAGTATTAGTCGTGTGTACGCCAATAACCAAGCACGAAAGAAATATTTTAGTAATCTATAATCGTTTTCATCAAATTTAAGACGAGAGATGCCACTTATTAAGAGCTGATTTAACCATGCTCTGTTAGTTACTAATCAAGGATTAACAGGCCGTTAAATCTAACCTTAGATGTCAAACGCGTACATTTTGACGTATTTAACGGTTCTTTAATCTTTTGTTAATCTAACAGACTATGGTGAAATCAGCTCTTAACCTGTTAAACCTATAAAGAAACAGGAATAACAGACTTTTTTGTGCCTAAGATTCTGGTGCTCCAGAAGTTAAATAGTGCTCATAGTTTTATTCATTTCAGATAAAAATATGGTTCCAAAACCGTCGTGCCCGAGAAAGGCGAGAAAAGAGCGTGAACATAACTCCGCCCAACGCGATCGCACTCCCGCCTACAACTATGGTATCCTTTCCTCCAAACTCTTGGATACCTCGCCCTAGACATGCTGAAAGCTATGAATCCAAAATACCCCATAGGCTCAATCATGAAACCAATATTTATGCAATGCAAAGGATTGGAGAAGTAAATGCTGAAAGATTTCGGAACAGACAAAATTGTTTTCATCCGTCAATTAAGCAAGAGTCTGATGAAGAAATATCTGATGACGTGCCTTTAGATATAGAGACTGTGGAGGACTGAAGTGTCTTGTGAGTGAATTATGCTACTGTGATATAAAGATAAGTACATTTTTAAGAGTCTGTATCTAAATGTACTAGTTATTTATTTTTATTTTGTTTTTTGTACAAAAACAAAAATAGAAAATGTTACACTCAAAGTAAATAAATACACTAAAATGGAGATGGACAGGACATACTGTAAGAGGAAAAGAGAAATGGAGAAAAATGTTGATGAATTGGTTCCCGAAACACAACAAAAGAAAGAGGGGGAGACAGTTTAAAAGATGGGAGGATGAGATTAAACATACTGCAGGGAAAACATTTACGAGGATAGCGAGAGATAGGGAAGAGTGGAAGAGCTTGGAGGAGGCCTTTGCCAAAAAAAGGCAAACAGATAGTGTCGATGTCGTAGTGTAAAATATAATTTAATTCTTAAAATGTATCTGTAATATAAAAATATAGGCTTAAAATAAAATAAATAAACTAAATGTACTGAATAAATCTGAGGATTTTTTTATGATGCCTTAACTTTTGGATGTTGATCCACACACTAAGCAACTAAACTAACTAAATTATTATAGATGGGTACTAAGAGATGAAACACGTTATTATATTTTTTGACTTGTGTTATAATAAAAAAATATTTACACATATTTATATTCATCTTTACAGAGTAAGTTATGTTATCGAAAACATAAGCTGGTACATTATTATAACGCCTATTTCTTACCTCATTTAGTCATCATTACTCTATTAGATGAATATAAAAACTTATATAAAACTTATAATAAATACGAATATGTACTATCTTAACTAAGTTTTACTGATTTCATCAACGCATCGATTACTAAAGTATTCTATAGATTTAACCGATATTTTGTGGTTTGAAGTAATAAGTAATAATCACAAAGTGAATTAATTTGGTCTTACAAATAAAATTATTATCTAAGTAAACTCTTAATGAGTTATATTTCTAAACAACCCTACAACACACATTAAAACAGAGATATTTTTTTACTAAATGCCGCCTGCGGCTTCGATCGCGTATATTCGATAGTAGGCGTTTTCACTTTATTAGGCTAGTTCATGAATGTTATATGTGTGAATGAGACGTTGTTTGACGGTTGTCATTCTCTTAACGTGCTCCATAAAGAATGGCTACTAGCTGTCACCAATCAAATGGTGAAGGTGCGTCGATTGGTATCGCCGAACAATCCACAAGCATCAAACACAATTTTTGATACAACAATAATTCATGCTTGCTTAGTATAGATAAAAACTTAACCAAAAACTTTACTAGAGCTACCAGTTATCCTAAATAATGTATGTATAGTCTACAACTAGTTGAATTGATCGCTAATGTGACTTAGCTATCGCTGCGTAGTCACTTATCTTTAGGACACAACAAATAAAATGCAATAAGTGACTTTAGATTTACCATACTTATAAACATTGCTTAAATGTTATCAATACTTCAAATAAACCCTGTCACTGTTTGTTATTTACCATTGATTAGAAATTTAGTCATAATTTAAGCATTATTTATCTTTTAAAAGATGTTAGAATTAATGCCATTAGAGTCTAGCAATGTTTTCAGATTTGTATGTACTCATACATTACATACCTTCCTACTGTCATATATACGTTACACATACATACATACCTTCCTATATTAGATTGAATAAGTAGTGCTATACTATCTCCTGTTGTATGACCTGTTTTGGAACACTAATTTGTGCATATACATTATGTTTAAATAGTTACTAATTCGATATCGTTCGTAATTTACTAATTAAACATTGAATATTCACTATTCACACGAACGCGAGTTCCAGTCATATTAAGGCGAAGACATGTTGAAAGATATAAAATCACGAAACCCATTTAAAAGTTTGCTTGAGTACAAAAATTAGTAAAGCAAACTTTTGAGTAGGAAAACTTGTATAGATTAAAAATATTTTTTACTAAACTGTGTGCTATGTGATGCACACTGCACATGTGCACACAAAATGGTTGGCTGTGTTTTTTCGAAAATGTCAACATGTCGAAACGTGGGAGCGAGTGGTACAATAGCTCTTGTCTTCGCCTTAAACAACTTCAGAATATCTATAAAACTATAACTATTACTTTTGAAACTATTATGGTTATGAACATAATTTTCATTAAAAACGGGATATTTACCCTGAAATTACGGCACATTAGTTGAAATAGAAGTGGAATATCGGGAAACAATCTAACTCACAAATCATGATAAATATCCCGTTTTAAATGAAAATTATGCCTATAATATTTTTATAAATAACACCAAAATCACTTACACAATGTGTTTTTTGGAGGTTTTAAGACCTCTTTCCTAAGACTCCTCCGAATCTGCTTCAATCGCAGTCTTGCTTAGTATCTCGTAATGCGCCGCGTCGGATTTGTCTGGACTGGAGTCGTCTACACTGTACCTGTACAATACAATACGAAATCATTTATGTATGCCACACGTAAATATAATTTATAAAAAATACAACAATAGACATAAGTTATTATTGGCACTTACATAAGTGACATAAATTGGGCGTCCGATGGTCAGTATCATTGTTAATATTATACAAGTATTAGTCGAGCTTTTTCCAAAGGGTTCGTCCGAGGAAGTACTAACATATACTAGTAGTTCGCCCCGAACTGAGATCTCGTGATGCGACCCGACGAACGCATCAAAACTTTGAGTCGGTAGAAGTCAGAGGCAAGTCCAAACATTATCTTTGGACTTTTTTCTGACTACCGCCTACTAACTTGGTATGGTTACCAAGTTTCAACTCTATTGGCCTATTTATTGAAGAGTTCCGTTGAACAGACCTTGGCTCCATCATCAGACCTGGTCGTCGTCACCATTTTTTGAGAACTGAGTACCTCCTTAAATTATTTCAAGAAAAAAAATAAGAAAAATCAAAGGAACTGGCCGACCAGTAGAAAAACCTTGATTTCAACGAAACTCTTAGAGATGGGAGCTCTTGGATCGCTGGTTATCTTAATTTAACTTTTTAAATTTTATCTCGAAAACCGAGCGTTCCAAAAAAAAAGTAAAAATTGTTTTGGAATGTCCAAACAAAGCCCTTTCATATGACATGTAACTTGATTTTTTTATGTAACTTTTTTTATTTTTGCCCTCTTAAAAAACCCCATATCTCAAAAACCCTTCATCCGATTTTACTCATATACTTACCAGTAAATTTCTCAAGTACAAGCTATCGACATATCAAATTTCATGGAGATCGGATCAACGGTTCTAAAGTTATCGCCAGACAAACATACATACATACATACATACATACATACATACATACATACATAAAATGCCAAATCGCCCAAGTTGAAACTAAGATCTTCGTTCGCTTCGCTCACTCGATCAATGACTACTGCAATGCCTTTTTCTTCCGCCAAGCAGCGTTGCGGAGTTTCCGTTTGAAAAACGTTGGTGCCTATGAAATTACGTTCATGGACACAGGGCAATGCATTGTAGGGCACATTTCTAACATGCGATACCTGCGAGGCAATGCTTTGCTATATAGGTGATGCATCATTATCATTGTGACCATTTAGCATCTGGCGATATTGCGTATGCAAGATTATGTTTACGATAAAAAATTTGCAAGACCTAACTATCTTACTATATTTTAAAATAAATTCAGTAATCGCTCTGTAATTTGTTTACTTTTATTTTTTTATATAACATTGTTAATTTTTATTATGTATGTTAAGATTCAGACACGATTTGTAAGAGTATTGTTAATGAATAAATGAATTGGAAAAAAGAATCTCCTAAAAGCGAGCAAAATACTTGTTAAAAGAAAATGTGCAATTTACCCGCAAGCCCTGAAGAACGCTTGCGCAGAAGGGTTGTGCATCAGAGCAGTCAGCCTGACGCAGCGCATTCTGGTCGCGCGCGCCAGTTTCTCCAGCACGCCCATTATGTGCTGGCCGAGGCCTCTGCGACGCCCTCCCGCTTCCACTTGCACTTCGTAGCTGTCGACAATTAAACATTAACCCTCATTAGGGTTGCCAGATACGGGCTTATTATATCCTGGACATTTCTGGGGTTACAAACGGAGTTGGAGATTTTAGAGTCCAAATCCAACTACAAATGTTTGCTGTTGGACGGGCAATACAAAAAATATTACAAAAATACTAGTTTGGTACTTATTTTAAAAGGAAAAACAAATGTCTTTAAAAACATATTTATTTTTTATAAAATCTATAGGTAGATATTAATTAACACACTGTAATTTGTATTCATACCATACACAATCACATATTATGTATTAGAATTTTTAGTTCCAATAAAAAATTAAAGTAGTCTTTAAATAAAAATCGTTTCGGCTCGTCCGAGGTACGAGTATGCGCGCCGCCCCTTGGTGTCGTTACGTTTTTGGAAAAAACTAGTGATCATGAATTCCGGGACAGTAAAGTGTAATTACTGGACACGGGACCACACGTAAAATTCCGGGACTTTCCCGGAAATCCCGGCCATCTGGCAACCCTAACCCTCATACTATAATATGGTGTTTAAATTTAAATTGCGCTGTATCTGTTTGCCATACGCATTGGTAAGAGATGGCAATAGTTTAAGCATAGTTTATCGTTTGACAGATTTTTTGTAGTAAGGCGCTCCATTAGCATAACCATGAGCATAACAGACCAATAAGTATGTTGCTGTGTCTTTTCGTTGGCGTGACAGTGACAAGTATACTCTATAGAGCCGCTATAAAATGGCAGGGAATATGAATAAGGGCCTAAATTGTTACACTTGCTGAAGTTGTAACATTATTGACATATTATTTAAATAAAATACCGTTTATCTTTTCCTAAGTGACGGCAGTCAACGATTAGCTATCTAAAAAAAATTAAAACAGCTTCACGACTTTGAAGAAGGGATTTACCGTGCCTGGGGATCAAAGTCGTAAAACTGGTTCAGTTTTATTACAACAATATCTATGATAACATTAAGGGGCTGACAACTATCAAACAACTTCTCGCTCGCAGGTTTCGACATGTTGAAAGATATAAAAACACCATTGCACACAGTTCAGTAAAAATTTCTTTTTAATCGATTGTTTTCCTACTCAAAAGTTTGCTTTACTAGTTTTCGTACATAACCAAACTTTTAAGTAGGAAAACTTGTATCGATCAAAATGAAATTTTTACTAAACTGTGTGCAATTTTTTGATTGCGATTTTTCGAAAATGAGTTTAGTGTTTTTATATCTTTCAACATGTCGAAACGTGCGAGCTAGAGTCACATTAGCTCTTGTCTTCGCATTAACATATTCATTCACACAAGAAAATTACCTACCTTACAATCGATCACTGCATTGCAGAATGCACAACTGATTGCAGGTACAGCTAGGGACTAAAGTTTCCAATTTCAAGTTATTGTTTTAATTCTATTCAATATCGAAGTGAAATAATAAATTACTAATATGACGATCCTTAGGCGCCATCCATTTATTACGTAAGTCGTTTTTTGCCCCCCCAACGTAAGAAAAATAAAATATTTATTAAAACATAAAAAAAAACTTAAACGATAAGAATGGAAACAAGATTATGTTTTAAAATTCTTCTTGATAGTGAACTCAAGTTGTTCAGTCTTGACGAATGATACAATTTAACAATCACAGGCAGTCGGGAGGCGTCAGCACAGAGTACTTTTTGTATACTGCTAAGACGGACATACACGAGCCTCCGACTGCATGTGATTATTAAATGGTATCATTCGTCAAGACTGAACAACTGGACTATTCAATATTTATTACTTACGTAAGAATCTAAAGGAAGAAATGAATACACGTTTGGATTGTAGTAGCTTGTGGAGCCGCTGTTAAATAACACGAATTATGAAAGAGGCCTATAATGTTTTGTTTAACTTAAGTTAGGTATTTGTAGCTTACCAAAAAACAATCGCTACTACTACACTAAACATGTCAGCAGAAAGAAACTCAATGGAATTTGGAGCCTATGACAACTTTTTAAACGTTTCGTATCGCGCCTTTGAACGTGTACCTACTAATTAGATTCAACATAAAGATGAAATAAAATAGGAAGGTAAACCCGAAAATACATGGTTCACTTTTGCCTTTCAATTTGGATGAAGCAACCAAATTGATCCATGTAAACATAAAAATGAATCATTTAATGTTTGCCATTCCTTTCATTTCTGCTCCATTCAACCAAAGTGATTCAATTTGGTTGAACCGTGTATTTTCGGCTTAACATAAACGTTTTAGGTGCAACTTAAAAAGGTGCAACTTCTTTTGGATCGCACGCAGTATTCATTTTTAGTCATAGTAAAGGGTCTTTCATTAAGCGCTTCCTAACTTTAAATTTAAATAAAACAAAGGGTGTGTGAGATATCATTGAAATTTTTATTCGTTTGAAAGGATTGATGCCATTTTGTGTGGAATTTAACATTGTTTAAAGGTCCGCCGCGGCTTCTCTGGGTGGCGCGCATCCGAAATGTCCAATTTTCCATGACTCTACTGTATTTTGCATTGTTTATGTTGGCTTTGAAGGCCGCTCTCGTTTGTGGCTTATTCGCATAGACCTACGACTTAAGAAAACCCCACAAGAAAAAGTTTAATGGGGTCAAATACCACGATCTCGGTGGCCAGTTCACATCACCTCCACGGGAGATGACCATGCCCTCAAATCGCTCGTGCAGAATGTCCAATGTGGCATTATCTGTGTGGCACGTAGCGCCGTCCTGTTGAAACCAGATGTCGTTGGTGTCCATATGATTCAATTCAGGCCAAAAGAAGATGGTAATTATCGCGCTCGCCGTTGAAGGTGATGGCCTGGCCAACGCCGTTCTCAAAGAAAGATGGACCGATGACGCCGCTAGCCCAAAATCCACACCAAACAGTGACTTTTTCGGGATGCATTGGACGCTTTTGGATCTCATGTGGATTAGTATCGTCCCAAATGCGTCAATTTTGTTTGTTCACGTACCCTTTCATCCAGAAATGGGCCTCAGCGCTGAAGATGATTTTTCGATTAAAATTAGGGTCAGTTGCCAACTGCTCCAGAGCCCATTCAGCGAACACACGTCGTTGTCTATGGTCGTTTACCTTCAGCAGATCAGTTGAATTTTGTACGGGTGCAGGCCCAAGTGAAGACGCAAAATTCGCCAAGTTGTGGTCGGCGAAAGGCAGAGTTCTTGTGAGCGACGCGAAATCGTCTGCCTCGGATTCTCCTGCACACTCTCACGGACAGCGACGATGTTTTCGGCAGATCTTGCGTTTCGTCGACGTACGGGTGTTGGTTGATTGTTTACTGAACCAGTGGATTCAAATTTATCCACTACACTGCGAATAGTCCTCTCGGTAGGACGATTATGGCGACCGTAAAATGGGCGAAGCGCGCGGAACGTTGCCCGTACGTATTGGAATAGTAAAATACTTGTCTATATGCACACAATTCACAGCAAGATCACAGTGATATCGAAAACACGATGTAGTTTTTTCTGTGCGTTTTTAATCTGCATCACTGTTACAAAATCTATCTACCTAGCTACCTATCTCTAATAAGCTCGCCTTACAAGTTGACTTTTGCGGGAAACTGTACAAAGAATGAAATCATATCGGCGGTGCAATAGTGTGACCTCAAATGGGTCATCATCTGTCCACAGCAACTGCAGGCTACTATTATTCACACCACAGTATTCAACTCACACTAATTATTACTAAACTGATAAAATGGTACCGCATAAAAATTTATTGGAAGACACATTTTTGCAATCAATACATATTAAATGCGCAATAATTCACTTTTACGGTAAGTACACTTCATATACGATGTGTAAAAAACAACAACAAAATGAATACTGTAGGGCGAGAGTCAAGACAACAATACCTTGGACGACATTCGCAAAACTATCCGATTGAGAATGTTTGCAGTCTGTGTTTGCTTGAGAATGGGGCAAAAATTAACTTGAAATCACAAGCAAAAGAAGATTGTATAAGCTCAATGCAGAGACTATCACTTATTGAAGAGATACAATATCTCTAAGGATGTCGTTGGTGGGATGGTCTTCGAAACTGACAGTTAAGTAATTCAGAAGTACCTACTTGTATTCACTTTATTTCAGCCATTCTAAACTCAGTTACTCACGAGGGAAGGAAAATAATAATTTACACAGAATTTAAAAGCTTATTCGAAAGCTCTACAAAAAAGCTTAAACATCATTTTGTTGATTTCTATTGCCTTCATCATGTACTCCGTACCAACCAGTTCGGATTAAACGTCGGTGGCGACTAACGATGCGATAATTAACTTCTTTGAAACAAGACGCACTAGATAGAGCAGAGTACATGTTCATCGTGGGCGGGCGTAAGGTCTAGTCTGTTATCGTCAGGCGCCTTTACCCTTTATCGAAGGATAGACAGCCGCGCGTGAGAGTCGAGACGGTTGTCAAACCAATCCGGGCAGCAGAGAGATGCAGGCGCGGGTTCTGTGGCTGGTGTGGATAGTCGCGGCGGCGGCGGACGCGGCGCGACTGCTAGTGATACTGCCCACCAACACCAAGAGCCACTACGCCATGTACGGCAAACTTGTGGAGGCTCTTGCATGGAAACAACACCACCTAACTGTTATCTCACATTTTCCCATGGTACGTATGTTTTTTTAACAGTTTATCATAATTATTATCAGTTCAAAGGTATTACGATGTACGTATTGCATCCGACGTGCAAAATACCAACACGAGAAGGTCAGTAAAGGTGTCAATAAAGTTTATAAAAACAAATATAATGATAAAAAGTTATAGTGTAAACCCATGCTTTTGATTTGCATAATGTAGATTTTTTAAAATTTATTAATGCTATTGAATGTCCGTTTAGGGAATTTTATGGAGTCTTGAGGTAGGTTAATACGTTGTCAGTTAAATGCCTTTCGAATCATTTTAATAGGATTTCGAAATCTTTGCCAGAGTCTGATTTTCAAGAAAGCTTTTAACTTTAACACAGAAGTTGTGATGAGCAACATCTTTTTT
The DNA here is from genome assembly GCA_932294275.1 of Chloroclysta siterata. Classification (NCBI taxonomy): domain Eukaryota; kingdom Metazoa; phylum Arthropoda; class Insecta; order Lepidoptera; family Geometridae; genus Chloroclysta; species Chloroclysta siterata. The sequence continues at coordinate 8,054,079 of OW028590.1, forward strand.
ATATGTATGTCAGTATATCAGCAATCATCAGTTATGGAAGAATATCTAGTAGGTTGATGATGATCTAGTTGGTTATAGCACCCATACTTCCTAATATTTAACTAAGTTCTTAATACCTAATGACCTAAGTAAGATGACATCATCATCATGAAATAGCAGTTAGTTAGAAATCTTCGTTTTCTTTATTCCTATGAATATGATTCCATTAACAGTATTAATCAGTATGCGTCAGAAAAGCTTACAACATCTGAAAATAATAACGTTTTTAAAACACAACATGTGCAGCATGCGCAGCATTGGATGTGATGAACTCACCAGCTGATTACTGACGAGTTAGCGGACCTCTCATATCTGCCCCTGTCGGTACAAATGTAGGTGAGTCGGAGGAGACAGATAATTCGGTATAGGTGAATAGTCAGTCAGGTCCTCCTTACGGTCAATACCACTAAATAATGATAAAGATGCGTACACATGCGACGTTCAAATGTCATGGCTTTAGAAATAACGCAGTGTCGTTCGATTTGTTTAATTATTTCTAACAATACATTAAGATTAATAAATAGATAAACGTTAATTAGTGTGAGGGTTAATCTTAATGGATTGTAAATTTAAACATTGTAATTTGACTTATATGTATAAAACTGACCCCGACTTATCTGTAGATAGGACATTTATTAGTGAAATTTTAAACTTATTTCTTTTTCTTAATTTTACATCTACACTCATGAAAAAATAATATAAATGTGATAATAATAATAATCCAGAAGCAAAGTATGGAAGGTAAAGTTTGGTAGGATACATTTACATAGATAGCATTTGTGATGTGGGAGTGAAAGAAATTCCTGTCACTCCTGCGCATGCAGCGAGGTATTTAGGCTGTAAGAAAAGAAAATAACACCGGGTGAACGCAATCGCAGGATTCCGCTAGTTTACCAATATAGAAGGGATACCTGGGCATAAAATAATCTAGTATATTTTTTATTGTTTTGACTATTTTCACAGTCAATCATTCATTACATAAAATATGTAGGTAGTGTAGACGAAATTCAACACAACGTTATTAATTATCGTGGTCCGAATTAATAACATTTTTATTCCACGTGATAAAGGCAATGGCCCATTGACGCGAAATGCATTGAAGGACAGATAGACGAAAGTGAACTATGCTCTGTGACACGTGAAAAATGAATTTGAACCGGATTCGATAGTGAATAAATGAAATCAGAACGTGGCATTTTAATGCACTTTAGGTGCACGTTCAACTGTATTCGTTACGTACTTTTTTGAAGATAACTTTGTTTAACAGTTTTTTTTTGTATAACCCTTATTTAGACCAAAATTATATTTTTGCACAGCCCTTGTAATGTTTTTCTCAGAACCTTGGGTTGTTTGCGAGTTTGATAATTACATTCAGTGATGGCTTCAAAAATGTTGAAATATTTGAGCGAGAGGTTGTTAGAAAGTTGTCTGCGTCTCAATTTCAGATGAATGACTTAACAGATAATGCTTCTTGTTTCTTATTGGAATGTCGTGTTTTGTTATCAATCGCACGTGTAGCTACTCGCGGCGCCACATTAGTCTGACAAGCCAGCTTTGTGTCATCTTGTCTTCGTACATACAGAACACAACAAATTGTTGTTATCGTATGCGGCCAGCATATATATTTTCCTCTGATAAATTGCACCCTACTCAAACTCTATTGTTTTACACTTACAGAAACTTCCACCGGCGAACATAGAACAAATAAGTTTAGCTGGAACGATTCCAGAGATTAAGAATAACCTCACGAGAGAGCATCAATCCCTTAAACCAGAATTCGTACACAATTTAGAGCAAATAATGAAGGAGTGCGTCCACGCTTGTGATATTGTTTCCCGAATGCCAGCGGTAAAAGCGCTCATCAATTCAACGGCTACCTTCGACATGGTCATAGTTGAAGTATTTGGAAGCGAGTGCTTTCTTCCTCTCGGGAAACGGTTCAATGCTCCAGTCGTCGGATTTCTATCCAGCGTGCCGTTACCTTGGGTCAATGAGCAGCTGGGAAACCCAGAAGGGACGGCCTACATCCCATCTTACATGATGGGCTACGGTCAACACATGACTCTATGGGAGAGGATCGCTAATACCATGTCCGTTATTGTGGCAAAGCTGTTGCACAGATACTATTCTCAAATCCCATCACAGGTCAGTTTACATTAGGAGTGAGACTTGCTTTCATTTCAATCGACAGCAGATTCTTATAATAATCGATGGATATTATTACAGATAATAGCTGATCGTCTCTTTGGACCTGGACTAAAGTTAGAATCACTGGCGCAGAACTACAGTCTTGTGCTATCAAATAGCCATTTCAGTATCAATGAAGTGCGGCCGTTGGTTCCTACTTTAGTAGAAGTTGGTGGACTACATTTAGATGATACACAAACGTTGCCTGAGGTAAGGACCGGATAGGGAGCAGTAAAGGGAGCATAATGTTCGATTCACAAAATCTTAACTTGAGACAAGAGTAGAGTAGATAAGAGATGATAACAGTAACTGTCATAGGTACACACACAATATACAGTGACCGACGATTGAATGTTCACTGCGTATAAGTAAAGATGTGTAGGAAGTTTATCGTATCATGGTCCGGTCGGCATGCGCTACGCGTATCAAGTCAAGTCACTGGGTCACGCTGCGTGTTTTCTCAGTACCAATAACATAACTTCAAAGCAACGTACTTTGTCTCGGGCTATCAGATGTATTGTTTGATTTGTCAGACAAAATAGTACGACCCGCATGGAATTTCCCGTGACAAAGTGACCTTAAAATGTGACTGCTTAGGTTTTGTCAGATGTTTTCGCGTACTTGTTTTGACGAATTGATCCTAAATTGATTACAAGAGACTCCAGTTCAAATCTAACCCATATTCACGTAACACAATAGGGAAGCCGACTATCGCGCGACCCGGACCCCAGATAGTGTCATTATGAATCAAACGCCAAATTACCAATACGGCCTGTGTTTGTTTTCTTAGAAGCTGTATGTAAACAATAATAAATCTTTATAGGTTTAAGACAACTAATATGCATTGATTTTTATAGTGTTTTACAATATTTAGGCAAATCACTAGTCGGAGAGTGGTAAGGAACGGTCTAGTAGTCCAAACGGTTAAAATCCTACTCGATCGATAAGTTTTGAGATATTATAATGATATACCTGTACCTATATAAAGCGACTCATGAGGGGCTGGTGTGTTTTTGTTTAAGGACATGAAAGAGGTTTTGGACGCGTCGAGCGAAGGCGTTATCTACTGGAGTTTCGGTTCAATGTCGAGGATCGAGACGATACCGAGCGACAAGCTGTCTCAGATATTCGAGGTGATATCCGAGTTACCCCAGACGGTTTTTGTCAAAATGGACAGGAGACTACTATCGGCTAATCTGACTGTACCCGATAATATTTATACAATGGACTGGATACCACAGTATGCCACATTGTGTAAGTGTATTTGCATCTGTATATCTTTTGTAAGTTTCTAGTACCTAATACAAATTATTTTTGAAAAATGATATGTTTTTTCAGGTCATCCAAATGTAAAGTTGTTCATATCCCATGGAGGCCTGCTCGGCACGCAAGAGGCAGTGGCTTGTGGAGTGCCTATGCTTATGGTGCCACTGTACGCGGACCAAGCTTTGAACGCGAGAGCCATGGCCGACCGGGGGGTGGCGCGAATCATCGAACTGAAGGAGGCTGATAAAAGCCATTGGAGAAACGCACTTCACGATATATTGAGAGATCCTATGTTAGTAGTGTTTTTTATATGCTAAAATGCTGTTGAAATATTTGTTGAAATATTTGTGTGTTATCTCTTACATTGTGCTGCGATAATTCGACCTAATACAAAATGTAATAGCGCATGCAATAACACAACGGGATATGGTGTAGGGGTGTGCCTTTATTTATAATTCATATCCTTCTATAGGTACCGGGGCCACTGATTATCGGTGGTCTAGAGGGAGTGACCCCTTTTTAATCGTAAGGGTTCGAATCCGGTCGTGAAACCATAGTCGCGAAACTATTTTTCTCTTCCTTGAAGGAATGCATCGTGAGGAAACCAGTTGGTATTATAGCAGTGGCGCTGGGCTTGTAACCTGTCATCAAAGTCGTGATGCTGTTTGTTTCCTTCTCCTTTTTATTGATGCATGTACAAACTTTAATGAATTTAGAATAATATGACGCAATCTTCACTCCATCGTCAGATGCCTTCATTAGGTCGTTTTTTGTACAGGCAAGCGCAATTTTAATATATGTTTGCAATTTATTTCCAGATATAAAGAAAAGGCGGTCAAATTGAGAGACATATTCCTCGACCGGCCCATGCGACCGGTAGATTTGGGAGTGTATTGGATTGAGTATGTTCTACGACATAAGGGCGCACCACATCTCCGATCACCGGCCTTAGACCTCTCCCTACCACAGTATCTATTACTAGATGTAGTAGCAATTAGCATAGCTACTGCTGTCATTACTTACTTCATACTCTATATTTTATTTAGATATCTCTGTACAAGATGCATCAAGTGGTGGCCGAGAGAAAAGTTGATATTTGAAAGAAGATTATTTAGAAAGAACATTAGTTTTATCCTGTGTCTCTTGTGGAGGTATAAGATTAAAGCCAACTAACCAGTTCCTTAGTTTAAAGATGCTTGTTTTCACCAATAACTTGTACCAATGATACCTGCATACATTCAGAAGTCCATAGATAGTTTTATTCCAATCAAAAACTGCCAGTACCATATCTTTATTAATTGTTGGTAAAAACGGGAATCACTGTTGTATTATTGATAGGTGTAAATATTATTGTAAGATACTGTTATTTATGAAAATAATATAATTTATCATGTGTTTTCTTAGTGAATGATGCATTTCTTAGTACATACATAATAATTAATTAATTGAGGAAAACTTGTAATATTAGCTAGAAATGAGGTAAAATGGTAATTCAACAGGTCAATTCTTATCTTATTAACAGGATACAATTAGTTTAATATCAATTGATTCTATGTAGTGTAGATAGATATGGACCTACATGTCTGTCCCTATCAAAATGATGAGATTTTATGACATGATAGGGGTTTATCCTCATTGAGAATGCATGATATAAGCAGATTGCATTATGACCTATAAGACCTAAAAGGCCCCCAACTGTTGGACAATTTTATGCAGTGCATGATATGCATTAGGCTTTCTTTACCTTAATAAGGTCTTAATATTTGGCTTGACCAAATTTTTTTTAATTAGGTATAAGGCTGTTGCTGCACTGGTAAGGCGATAATGGCTCGATGGCGAAGATGATAGCACATCTACTAAATAAACTAATGTGCAACATCACTTACTTTTAACCAAAGTAAAATATGTTTCATTATAGGTGTTTGCTTTCATACAATTAGTGCAGCCGCAGCACTTTAAGTAGCTGTTTGGGTGATTGATCATACAAAATTTGCTCCCACCTCCCACCTCCCACAGGAATCAAGTCCGCACCTCAAGTCTCAGCCAGTTAGTTGCCTGCCATAGTACGGATGAGTTCAATATGGTGGATTTTCCACACAGCACTATCTAGCCCCAAACCAAGCCAAAGCTTGTAATATGGGAACCAGATAGCTGATATAATATATATATACTTTTTTTTTGTAATTACTTATGTACTTATAATATTATGTAACACCCAGACAGAGAACAAACATCTATGTTTATCACACAAATGCTTGTTCTCGGTGGGGATCGAACCCACTGCCTACTGCGCAAAAGGCAGAGCTACTACCAACTGAGCTGTGATATGTTAAAAAAAGAATTACCAATAAAGCACAGGTTCTCCAAAGTCCATGTCGAATCGGAAATGTGAGAATCCTAGTAGTTTTCCACTGGTTTCCTTGGCAATGAGGTACCATGCTTCTGGATCAGTCATCTCTTCCACTTTGCGCTCTTTGTTCCAACCCCAAGAGCATGTCTCATATCTGAAAATATTTTAGTAAATTATTTAATTATTTATGCTTAAGATAGGGAATAAGGTAAGTATTGTACTCACAATGGTTTCATATTCTTCTCGACAAGATCTATTGTCCACTTCTGTACATCAGCATCTAACTCAGTCACTTTTTGGATGTACATATCTACTTCCAGGTCAAGGTTTCGAAATATAAGGAGTTCTTTGCATAATGCTGCCATATCAGATAGTGTGTTAGCTGATCTCACATATGCCATTCCATCAGCAATACGACGTTGTTCCACCTTTCTGGCTTGCCGCTTCTCCTTATTTTTGTTGACATTTGTGGTGGTTTTCTTCTGTAATTGCAAAAGTAATGCAATGAGATATTGGAATACCCTTTTTACCTGCATAGAACCGTTGAACTAATACGACCTACGTTCTCCATAGTAAAACCAAAAACTTACACCCATGTTTCGTATTGGATCAACAATGTTGAAATCACATAAACCTACAAGTTTTTGTTTAGTAAATTTCGAGGATTATTTTTCTATAAAATCGCGCGGGACCAACAATTCACAAACAAAACAAACGTTTCGTTTTATAATTTGACTTTTGTTTGACATACGCGTTATGTACGTCAATCGATAAAAATAGTTTTTTTTTTTAACTTTTTTCTACAGCACCTTGAGCATTATGGCTCTTATCTGTGATTATGGGAAGGATAGCTTCTTTTCGGTACCTAACTAAGAAAAGAGATGACAGAACAGAACCATGCTAGAGATCAAATCATATCACTAAAATAATATATAATTCAAGCAAGCAATCCTTGCACCACACTGTTTCGAAATAAACTACTCAAGAGTAGTTTATTTACGCAAGCCAGTGAGTTTGAACATAAGAAAAATAAAATAAGTATACTATCAACGGAAAAACATTTTATAAGAACAAAACCTTTTTTTAGCCTGTGGTGGTTTTGTGTGCATGTACAGTGCCACAAACATAACTTATCTAGACCACCGGTGCACCGGTTAACACCCCGATAACACATCAGCGACTCACTCACCGGTTTGCAGAAACCGACCGGCCGGTTTCTGAAAGCTCGAACAAAACTAATCGGATGTCAAGTCACTCGCCATTTCAGCTTTCAGCTATTACATCGAATTAAATAGTTATAGCAAGTGGCAGCAAACAGCAGTTTTGTTAGTATTTTACCGTCTTATTAATAAAAATATGAGTTAGACTTGGTTTATACGTGGTACCAACTGGTCTTGGTTTATTATATCAGAAAACGGCCGTAACGGCCGGTTTCTGAAAGCTCGATCAAAACTAATCGGATGTCAAGTCCCTCGCCATTTCAGCTATTATTCATCGAATTATGTTGAGATAGCAAGTGACTTGACATGCGATTAGTTTTGATCGGGCTTTCGTTAGTGTTTTAGTCCAAGGTTTTAGTTCATGTTTTTCGTTAGTTCCTCTATTGGCTACTGGGTCCAGATAAGTTTGTGGCACTGTAACACTATCTTACAGGAACAGGAAAAAGAAAATAGGTTATACCGCGAAATTTGAATGATTCTGTCTGATTACATAAATAATATCTTATTTATATTTTCTTGTTATTATTTTATCTTTTTATTATTTTGGTAAGTACGTAGGTATGTACATAAACACATTAATAAGAATTTCTCTAATACAGCTCTTGCACAGATCAAGTCCTGCCTTTATATTCCAGATTTTGGCTCATTGCCAAGAATTATTTGTCTGTCTAGGAAAACCTAAAGCTAATGTTCTGTGGAACAAGAGTTCGTCTAATTGTCGGGTCTTTGCTACGCTTATATCACAGTAATATCAGAAATATGAAAGTCCTAAAACTTTCACAAACAGAAGATCTTATGCCTACATTAGGTTTGGGAACGTGGCAGGTAATAATAGTGTAGCATGTTGTGGGTTTCATGCTAGCGGTTCGACATGTTGCTAATCTTACAGAATTTTCAGGCTCCACCAGATGTGATCGAATGTGTTGTGTATAAGGCATTGGACTTGGGATATAGACACATCGACACAGCTTTCAACTACAATAACGAGGAAGCTATTGGCAAAGCTATTATAAAATGGATAGAAGATGGAAAAGGATCTAGGCAGGATTTATTTATTACCACCAAGGTGAGTGCAAATAAGGTTCAAGGGTGCGTTGAATTAAAATTATTGAGTCACAAGTGGGTAGGTATGTACCTACCTACCTACCTACTTGAAGTGGATTTATGAACTTTTAAATTGTATCTTTAAAGTGCAGGATAGTCACGGGTACGCCGGTAGGTACTAAGGGTAGGGAAAATAACGACTGTCGGTGTATAATCAGGATCTTTGTGGTTTCAGCTTCCTCATATCGGTAACCGAGCGTCAGACGTAAGGAAGTTCGTGGATCTACAGCTTCACCGCTTGCAGCTTAGTTATATCGATCTTTACCTCATTCACGTACCGTTTGGGTTCATATCCGATCCTCAAAAACTGACTCCGTGTGTCCAGCCAGACGGAGAGTATGCGTTGGATTTAGAAACAGACCATGTTGAAACTTGGAGAGTAAGACTTTTTGAAATATTTGCTATAGCAATTTTATCGCTGGCGCTTAGTAAACAGTTTAATTTAAGAGCTGTACCTACCTACTACTTCTGAGTATTCATTCCAAAACTAGGGACACAAAATAATGCTGATCAAAGTAAAATAAACGGAAGCGTACGCTTTCAAAAGCCCTCATTTGTGTGCCATCTCTAGGTAAATCTTCAATGTTTTAATGCATTGTTTTCTTCTCAGGCCATGGAAGCGTGCCAAAAAGAAGGTCTTGTACGCAATCTCGGTTTATCCAATTTCAACGAAAAACAACTGAAGAAAATAATTGAGAACGCATCTCTAAAGCCGCAAGTGCTTCAAGTAGAGTTGCACGCTTACTTTCAACAGGTGCCACTTCGTAACTTCTGTGCGGCAAATAACATTGCCGTAACGGCATATGCGCCATTGGGAAGTCCAGGCGCTAAGGATCATTTTGTCAATAAATACAACTACAGGTAAATATGGATACCAACCTCGCCCAACTAGAGGGACCGTTACCATTTTATTCTGTGCCGTTACTAGTCTGGATGATCTGCAGTCTCCAAATTATCCTACTCTCTTTTCGTGTCACTAGTTTCTTTCGAAACAGTGTGGTGAAAGGATTTTAAGTGCGCCTCAAGAGGCTCCATCTAATACATACATATTATAAACGCGAAAGTTTGTAAGTATGGATGGATCGATATTTGTTACGTACTCTTTCACGTAAAAACTACGAATGGATTTTAATGAAACTTTACAATAATATAGCTTATACATCAGAATAACACATAGGCTACAATTTATAAATATATTGTGTGACTAATCCTGCGCAGACGAAGTCGCGGGCACCAGCTTGTATAAAAATAAACAAATTACTGTAGGAGGAAAATTCACACAACACTATCTAGCCCCAGAGCTTGTACTATGATAAACAGATGTAGAATACTTATATGCTTTTTAATTATGCAGACTTATTAGACAATAGAACACGCAGACACAATAAAATTATTTGTTCTTAATGGGGATCGAACATACTACTAACTGAACTAAAGGCCAGTCAGACATTATGTAAACCTATGAATCCAGGTCTCTAGCTCGCGGGGCCTAGGGTTTTGATGTCAATGAATGATCCCCATACAATTTTCAGCCCTGATGCCTTCCCTGACCTCTTAACACATCCAGTTGTAAAAGAGATAGCGGATGCGAATGCAAAAACACCAGCGCAAATATTGTTACACTTCTTAGTCCGAGAGAAGGTAGTGGTCATCCCGAAAAGTGTTAGCGAGAATAGACTGAAGGTACATTTATGCAGACTGATACTTTTTTTTGAGAATTGGTTCTGTTTTTTTTATTGTTTTTTCTAATTATTTCAGGAAAACATGGATATTTACGACTTCGAACTATCGGAGCCAGAAATAAATCACTTGAAGAAGTTGGACAAAGGCGAGAGTGGTCGTATATTCAACTTTTTGTTCTGGAAGGGAGTTGAAAAACATCCCGAATACCCATTTACGGTGCCCGTTGTAGATGCAGCTAAGGATTAAAATTAATTTTCCACTGCTCACTTAAAACTTAAACATTCTAGTCAACACTACCTCAGTACTGTTTGGAGAGACTTGGATATAAACAAGACCAGACCAAGTATATCGATTGTAAAAGACTTTGTATTCCATTCACATAATACAAAATAATGATCAGTAAAACTGATCCAAATTGTGGTTTGTGTGCATCAAGCTATATGGTGATATTTGATTTAATTTAGTTACCATCTTATTTAAATAAAAATGACATTGAACTTACGTTTTTTTATTTGAAAAGAGGAATTAATTTATAAAATACATAAAAAAATGTTTGGTGAGATTCATAGGTTCATGAAAGTCTATACAACATTTTTCTTTGCAGTCTGTGCTGCAGTTCACCGCGTCTTATCATAGTGTGGATAACTTTTTGTATGGCCCTTTCTGGATATTTCTGTCGAAGGAAGTCGTTTATGATCGTTTGTTCCGAGACTTGCGAGCCTACAGCGAATCTGCGCTTTAGTTGTTTTTCGACGCGAGTCAGCATTTCATGATCTTCTTCACTTGTAAAACCTTCCGCTCCTGGTAAAAAACAAACAATAAATATTAATGGTATGACGTATCTGCAGATAGCTCAACTGTTTCATATGTATTTTGTACATATTGTAAATACTTGTATTCATTGTAATTTTCTTTGTAAATAAATGATGAATTTTATAAAAATTTATAAAAAATACCAAATTCAGCTGATTATGTACATCATTCACATTGTCCAATTGTATTTTGATTTCTCGGGCGTGCCCCTCTTTGGTGCAAGGGGCATGGCCCACTGAATTTAGGAGAGGACCTAACCTTAATTCATAAAATACTGTACTGTAAGTTGCCTTACCAGCAAGACTGCCCGTCATAGCCGCATCTAGTGTGGACACTTGGAAGAGGCGGAGCGCCTCTGTCACATGGGATTCTGTTGCAAAAGGCTGTAGCTGCATTTTCGCCATCGATTCAGATATTCGGACTACGGCTTCCAACTGCCTGGAATATTAAAAAAAAAATGTTTTTCTGTATTAAATTATTTGATAAAAGTCTTTAACGTGGGTGGGTATGGGTAGTGACAGTAGATATATTCTAGTCGGCCGACGACATGTGCGCTTGTGCTTTAAGCAATACAAAAGTTTCCTTCACCTCAAGGAACCTTCAGAAACCTATAATGAAAATACATGAATATATTGCAAAATAATAAACGGCAACTTATCGACTTGATCAGAATTTTGTCCAATTAGTTAGATCACAATATTTTCTAAACTCTGAAAACCCGCCGGACAATAGAATATTTATAGCGTCTGGGCATTTGGAACCCAGGTTATTCAACCGTATTACCTGTGATGACCGTAATTCGTACCTGACAGTGATAGGTATAGACAGGCGTTTGTCCGCCTGCCTCTCATGCTGCGAAGCCCCAGTGCGCATGAGCACGTACCGAGCGCGCAGCCGTTCCGCTGCCGACGAGGACAGCCGCGGCCCGCACCTAGTATACAAACGTTGTTCAATAATAAAATAAATCTTCTCGAGGGTTTTGTTATCAAATTTAGTAACAAAAACCAAGTAAAAACAGTTGTGTTGGTTCCAGATATATATTGATATACGAGTACATTGTCTGTTGAATATGTATTTTTTTGATTGCTGGTATTTTTTGAGGTAATCAGGGGAAATGGTAAGACTCGAAATAAAAATATTGTCTTCAGATCAGCTAGCGTCAACATTATAATACTGTATATTTGACAATTAGCAGCACTGAATCAACTGAAAGAAATTGCTGAAAACAGCGATGTTGATGATTACTGTGGATATTTTTTCTTCTTGCTTCACCTGATCCCACAGAGTAATTTCCTGTGTAATTGGAATCTTAAGTAGGATAGTACATACCTAGCACGGCAGTAGGCAGCGTAGCGACGCAGCAAGGCTAGTGGCAGCTCCCCGGCCGCCGTCTCTCGCTCGGCGCTGTCGCCGCCCATGTGCACCGAGATAATGTGCTTGGCGAGGGTCTGTGGAGCAACGAATAATGACGTTTGGCTTTGGATACTCCATACAGCTATAGCTACATATTTGTTCAATAGGGGCACAAAATATCAAATACTGGTTGTTATACTAGGACTAGTTCCTTAGATACCCCACCGCACCAGCTGTTGTAGTGTTAGCGGTCTTGCAGCAAAGGTAATATCGAATAATGGCTGCTATAGTTCGGCGATGATTATCCAATCGGAAACATGATACATATCCAAATGATGACCACTTTCGTCGAGCAGAACAAGCGGGAAGTAATTGGCGATTTCCATGGACATATAAAACAAAAAAATACTTCGGATGAAACTTGAAAACGACAGGCTTTTTTCATAAAGTGTAACGTGACGGACGGGCACGTTGTATCTAAGCAAGCTAATCTGTAGGTCATAGCTGGTTCCGCTTAAAAAGTTAGCTTACAATATCCCTGTTCTGGTCATGTTCGTCCTTCACGATGAAGATCATGTCGAATCTGGAGAGAATGGTCGGCATGAAATCGATGTTATCGTCCGCCTTCGTGTCGTCCCACCGACCGAACACGGAGTTAGCGGCCGCGAGCACCGAGCAGCGGGAGTTCAGCGTTGTTGTGATACCAGCCTGGAATCACATGGTTGAAATTGTCTAGTTACTATAAAAAAAGTCGCGTTAAACACTCGCTGCAAACTTGGTCATAAATTATCGGAACGAGACAGCGATGTTGCTCTCTGTCTCGCACTTAGGAGAACGGCACGATCCTTTTGTTTAAGCGCAGAGATGTGCAACCACCGGGCCGACCGCGCAACCACCGGGCGCTCTCGCTAAGTCATTCTTTTTATCGATAACGTGCATGCGCCCGCGCCGAGTACTCTCAACACTAGTGTTAAGATTATTTATGACCGAGTTTGCAGCGAGTGTTTAATGCGACTATAGCTGTTAGAGTAAAAGTGCCAGGTAGGTAGTGTCGAGTTATCGTTGTGATTTTATTTGGCGTACACATGTATGCACTGTTTGGGCGAAGGATTGAAACAAACGTAAAGCCGTTTGGCTGAGAGGCAAACAATTTACGACCTTATGCAGTGACACAAAACGACTTTATGTTTTTGTCGTGACACTGTTAGACACACCTACTGTGACGAATGCAATGCATGCGACGTCTGACGCGATTCAGGAGCTTCATTTTATTAACAACACTATAATATTACATGTATATTGAGATGTTGCACCAATAAACCTTTGCAGGTTTGTCTAGGTGCTCACATTCGTCTATTTTACATATATTATATCAAGGCACACAAACCCTTGCAAGAAGGTACAAGGCATAGATAAACAGAGAAATATAAAAGTTGAAACATTGTTTGTTACTCGGCGGCAAAAACAGGTGATACCTATTTCTATCGCCGAAATCATGTTCACGAAATCGATATCATGTTGCTAGCTATCGAAATAAAAGAAATAAACGCGCATCATTGCTGATAAAATACGTGTAACCGCTATGAAGGAGAACTTACTTTAGCAATAGAGATGGTCTGCTGCTCCATAGCCTCGTGTATGGCCACTCGGTCGTCTTCGCGCATCTTGTCGAACTCATCGATGCATACCACGCCTCCGTCGGCGAGCACCATCGCACCGCCTTCCATCACGAAGTTACGCTGGATTTAACAAAAATCTTTTAATAAGTCCAAGTTTTAGGAATAAGAGCGTTGTGTAAAGTTGAGTGATAATGCGGTTTTTTGAATAATTTTAAAGAGTGTCATTTCGCTCATTATCTCATCTGATGGTAAGTGTTGATGATAGAAGATGTAGTGAAGATAGTAGATAAGGTATGCTGGTGGTTTGTCATGGATGGATTATCGGGATCGATGAGTTACATTTAGTAAGGCCACGTCCAGAGTAGTCTTAACCAAAGAGCATTTATATATGACTAGCGGCCTGTCCCAGTTTCGCATGGGTGGTCATACATTTTTTGAACATTTTAGAATAAACTTAGACCGTGAGTGCGAGGCTCGAACCCACTTTGGCCTTTTATCAATACTCTCTTCCCGTGGACCAGTTAACATTTTTAATTTCATCATATCTTTTGAATGGAATGTCCGATTTGAAAAATTTAAGAAGTAATTTATAGGTATTGAAACCGTCTTATATAAAATGATTTATTTGGATAAGGATTAATACCAAGGTACTAATAAAGACCCTTTTCTAGCGGCGGCATTTCAATTAATTTTTTGTAATAAAAGAACCACTTATTGTGACATAACTATAATAGTTAGACATATGCTGACGCGACATTTTTTGTAGATGATGACGTGTTCTAAAAAATCGTAGTACATTATTTTGTTCTATCATCAATAGTTTTCGCAGCGCACGCGATGTAAGGTTTTTGTTTTCCACCTTGGGTTACATTATTGGAGTTTTAGTAAGGATCCCTGATTTTTTTGAAAATATAATATAGCCTATGTTACTCAGGGATAATGTAGCATTCTAATGGTGAAAGAATTTTTGAAATCGGACCAGTAGTTTTCGAGCCTATTCGTTACATACAAAAATACAAATCTTTCCTCTTTATAATATTAGTGTAGAAGTGTAGATGTAGATTTATATGTGATAGGAGTGAATAAGGAATAGAATGTAAGGGTTGTAGTAAGTGGAAATCCGTGGTCTGTGCCTAGTGTTATTGTGACTTACGCTGCCCGGATCTCGGATAACGGAAGCCGTGAGACCCGCTGCGCTGGATCCCTTGCCCGATGTGTAGACTCCTATCGGCGCGACCTTCTCCACAAACTTCAACAGCTGCGACTTAGCTGTGCCGGGGTCTCCGAGAAGCAGGATATTGATGTCTCCACGACGGGTCAGCCCGTCTGGCAGCCTTTTGCGAGCACCTGTTCAGGACATTAACTGTTTAGTGTTCCAAACCCTTATTACTCACAGCACTACCAAGCCACAGTAGTTCATGTATAATAAACGGTATACCCTCGCTCTAGATATCCCTACATTAACTTGTCAGTAAGATTGTGTCTTATATGGACTTATGAACATGATACCAATAAAATCATTTTTATTGTCCCAAGGGCCAGCGCAACCGCAATATGTAGTACCTAACCTAGTCCCTAACTATCCTAAGTATGGGTATTGTAAAGATAGGATATGATATTACCACTTCAGCATGATACGCTGACGAATAAAGTTACCTCCGAACAACAATGCAGCAATAGCCTTTTTCATATCCACAGCTCCGAACACACTCGGCGCGATGGATTTGGCGATCCTATCATAGATATCCGGAGAGGCCGCTAGTCTCCTGAACTGTTCCTCTTCATCTGACGTGAAGGGGCTTAGGCCCCCGGTTACGCCTTCTTCGGCTGTCAGGCCCACAGCGCGGAGGTAAGACGAACGGACACCGACTGATCCTTTGTCTCGGCCTTCTCTCTGTGAATCAGATTTTGAAAGATATTTTACAACCATTCATGAATTAGTGCGTGATCCCATCGAAGGCAATAAAAAAAGTATTACAATAAAAATTACAATGGACTATGGGTTTCATTGTAAAATTGTGGAACTTTAAGGATGATGGAGGATGACTTACTCCGATTTTGGATATTTTCTTGATGGAGTAGATCCCGAGCACAGTTACTCTCGCACCCGGCGCCACTCGCTCGCACAGCACGCGCTCGCAGTACACCGTCAGGTGACGCGGCATTTCACCCTGCGGGATGCTTTCTGGAGCTTCTTGAAGTTTCAACACCTGAGATCATCAACATTAAATGATATTATTGTTTAATTAATTAAATAATCAGGGACATTGTGTCTTGTCATTGACTTTACAGGGTTTTGTACCAAAAATGTTTATAAAATCTCTATTTGGATGTTTTGTCACACAAGGACTAACTTTGTCACCATCTTTGTTTGTTATTGACATGAAGTACAAAATACCTGATAGTCAATGCACTTGCACTTGTCTGGAACTATAAAGTATGGATCCAGTGGGCATTTTGGACGTCCAGCTTGTTCCCTGAAACAAGAACATAATAAGGATAAGAACTAGCACCCAACACAGACTAGGATTCCACACCTGACTATAGACTTGGATTCTCTGTGTTGTGTGTTAAGCCAACTTCCTGCAACCATACATTAATGTTGTGTCCAAGGTAAGAAACCTGTACACCAATTTACACATTAGTCCTTGATAATGTAACGATGAAAGATTTGACATTAGGAAGGTCTCAGAAATTTGGTGGAAGAAGAAGGCTCAAATAGTTTGTCCAGGAATCTCATTCATGGTGATGATGATGTATTTTTTAAACGTCACTGGGATTGCTGGCAGAAGAATGAAAATGACATGCTTTTAACTTACGTGTTGCATTTCCTAGGCATCACATAGCCCTCTAGTCCAGGCTTGACAGGCAAGTTTGGGATTACGTTGCGGCATGACCGACATTGGATTGATATCTTAGTAGCCTTTGCTTTTATGCCAGATGCAGATATAACTATGCCAGGTATTTTCACAAGTCGAGAAACTGTTTCGGACTGAAATTAAAAATACTTGGATTAAAAAGAAAGTTCATTTTGTTTGCTTGCCTGCAAACACATAGTTGATCTTGTCTAGACCCCCTGGAATGCAAAGATGCAGCAGCTCAACCTAACATTAATAAATCATAAGTAATCTAAGGTCATTCCTTGAAGCTTGAAAAACTAGGCTACTGAGTTGCTGTGAGGAGTTGAGATGGCTAGAAATTAAACCAGCTCATGAATAACATGCTAAATCCTGAAATGTATTAAAAACCAGAGTCAAGAAGTTTTACTCAGACTAACAACAATAGGGTAAGATTTCAGTAGGTTGTTCTCACCTTGAGTTCTCTAAGGTTAGCTGCATGTGCATCTGATGTCAGTAGGACTTGTATATCTTCGACTTTTTCCTCTCCCTCTGGTCTGGGTGCTGTCAGTTCATCAGCTAACTGTAAGTATTAAAAAAATATACATATATTAGTGGATAATTTACTTTGTTCCAAGTACACAGGTACTTTGCTGTATTTAGTTTTTACTTACTTCTCTTGCAGCCTCTTCCAAAATAGGTAAATGTTCTGTTGGCTTTTTATAAAGTTTCTCAGCCAGGACCTCATCAAAACTGGATAGGTCTTCTATGTTTATTTCAACCCAATAATTGGTCAAGTTGTAGTTCCGCTTCAGAGCATCTCTGCAAACATACTATAATTCAACTTGGGCTTTAGACTCATTTCAGCCATAACCTTACCAAATTATGATTAATATGTATACACGAAAATTAGGTTTGAACAATGAATGATTTACAGTTGCGTACCTGTATTTGTAATCGAAGTTGCCTGTATGGAACTGCCTGATAAATTCCTTGAACTTTTTCTTTACTACTTGCAGGTTAAGTTGATCTTGTGATTCGTTTTCCTCTACACCGAAATTGTCTGAGAAGAATACTCCAGGATCATCGAACCCTTCCATAGTTAATAACACAGTAGCTTTTCTAGTTTAATTCAGTAGTTATAAATAAGAACATCAACAGAATAGAAGCGAAAGAACAAACGCCGATGTGTTGTTTTGTTTACCGATTTTTCGCGCCTAATTTATGACTTTGACTTTGACATTTATCGCTTCACGTAGCTTTTTTCTTTTTTTTCATTTCTTCCTGTACCCCAAGCACTGCGATCAGTCTCTGGTAGGTTCTCTCTAAAGTAGGTTGAGGCTTTTAGAAGCTGCACTATAAATAGCGCTTTTCTCATTAAGGGGCTGACACCCGTCAACAAGGTACCTCTCACGCACATTTCAATATTTTGAAAATCACAATGAACCAAGTTGTGTGCAATTACCTTGCACACAACCGGTGTGTTCTGTGGTTTTGTTACGTCCAGCGCCATCTAGCGAAATAATATGCCCTTCGTTTCGTTTCGGTCAAATAGTAAAGAGACTGGCTGAAAAACTTTTTACAGCCTGTAAAAGCAACTGTAGGTACTTTGTTTTGCTGTTGCTATGACAACGCAAAATTGATTTTGTTTGTTGTCAGTCAATTTTGCTTGGCTTGTTGTGTTGTGGTTGTGAAATAAAACTCTGAAGTAAATCTTATTGACGAAATCTGTTGATCATTCAATTTATATGATGTGTAGAAATAGTTTCTTGGTATATACGCGTTACTAAGGCAAAATGGGTGATGTAAGTACCTACCTACGTACCTACCAATTTCTTTGAATGAATAGCTAAGTTAAGGGATAAAAGGTTCTACTTCGTTGGTCAGAAAAAACGAGTCCTATGCTGTATGTTCGATAGATAGTTGTATGAAACTATCATGGTCAAACACCAGCTTCATTCAGTTCACGCCTGCCATAGCATTCTAGTAGCTTGTGCGTGCCATGTTTTTTGCACACACCACCAATACCACTACATAACAATGGTCTAAGATTTGAATGAGAATTTCTATCCTACCTACAGCTAGGTAGGGGTAGGTACCTACTAACATTACAATGAAAAGAATGTAGGTACCTATTTATGATCAGATGTTAAAAAATACCTGTCTTCAGTTATGTTTTTATGAACTAAGGATAGGTAGGTTAGTCAAAGTTAAAAGGTATTTATTCAATTGAATCACAACAATCACTTTGAAACATCATAAAGCTAGGTGAATCTAGGTCCCAGTTCCATGCCTCCAAGCCTAGAAGAATAGGCAACAAACTAATAACTGGGTTCCTTCCTATCACTCATTTGTATGAACCTTGTTACAAATCTACACTAATATTATAAAGAGAAAAGATTTGTATTTTTGTTGTTTTGTTGTTTTGTATGTAACGAATAGGCTCAAAAACTACTGGCCCGATTTCAAAAATTCTTTCACTATTAGAATGCTACATTATCCCTGAGTAACATAGGCTATATTATATTTTCAAAAAAATCAGGGATCCTTACTAAAACTCAAATAATGTAACCCAAGGTGGAAAAAGAAAACCTTACATCGCGTGCGCTGCGAAAACTATTGATGATAGAACAAAATAATGTACTACGATTGTGTAGAACACGTCATCATCTATAAAAAATGTCGCAACAGCATATGTCTAACTATTATAGTTATGTCACAATAAGTGTTCTTTTATTATAAAAATTTAATTGAAATGCCGCTGCTAGAAAAGGGTCTTTATTTGTACCTTGGTATTAATCCTTATCCAAATAAATCTTTTCATATTCAAGACTGGTTCAATACCTATACATTACTTCTTGAATTTTTCAAATCGGACATTCCATTCATAAGATTTAAAAAATATAAGGTCACGGGGCGCGTTCTCACCCAGCGCGGGCCCGGGCAAGGCGCGAGTTAGAAGTGACACGAACCCACCACGGTCTAAGTTTATCCTAAAACGTTGAAAAAATTTATGTCCACCCATGCGAAGCTGGGACAGGCCGCTAGTATAATATATTAATGAAGCTCCAGTAGGTACCTACTTAACCTACCTATGTGTCTCAATAAGTGTTTTTGTGGGTACCTACCTACCTTGCCTACCTACCCTTTATATTACTAGTAGGTTTTATTATAACAACCTGTCTTACTCTGTTACAGAAAGATGATGTTGATACTCGCTTAGAGTTCATGAGTGAATATTTACTCAAATCTCTTAAGCAGAAAATTGATAAATGGGCAAAGTTCATCACAGGAGATGAGCGGGTATGCTACCTTTATAGTCTCCTTTTTATAGTCAAAAAATGGTCTTTTCTACATCTAGTACCTACTAATAACATTTACTTTCTTTTAGCATGTACTTTACAGATTTTTTGACATGCCCAAATATGAAATATTGGTGTTTCGTATGAACACTGCTGGCCTGCTCACCTGTGCTACTGTCTTTCCGCCAATAAGCAGAGGCAAGATGGTGTACTTCCTCAGAAACCTAGATGATAAAATTACACCATCTAATTTCCGCAAGGTAAGATATGCAAGTACAGCGTTATATTATTTATCTGGAAGAGAATAGAGAAATCAAATTCTCAGTCTCTTTATCAGTACATATCAGTACCCACCCACATAACCCTTATTGTTAACCTCTTATTTCAAACATTTGGTGCCTTTTTTAAGATACTTGGTACCTAACAGCAGACAATAATGAATTAGACTTCCTAAACAATAGGAGGTTTTTGATTTTTCAGGCACTTACAATTGGTGAGATATCCGGTAATGTCTTAATGGACCTTAGTGTGATGGCAGATGAGGTCATAGGGCCTCTGCTTTGCAATCCTGAGAACCAAAGGGAATGGCCTAAGATTGTCGCCAGTGACATGAAAAGGCATGTCAATGAGCTACGAAATTTAATGCATCAGGTGAACATTGAACATATTACCTTCTTTTACAAAGTTCCATCTAATTACAAAGGTACAATAGTATGCTAAAATATTGGCTTACAGTTGAAAGGAGAAATGTCAAGTCAAGTAATGCTTCCGATGCCAGCCGGGGTAGAAAACATATACCAAGCAGAGTCCCGACTGAAAGAAAGGTACTTTATGCTTAAAAAACACAAAACCAGTTACTGCATAGTCCTAACCTTGCACTAGGTTTCCATGTGTTGTGAGTATCAGAAATTACTAGCATAGGTACTATGATATTCTGTTAATGTTTCCAGTGAAGGAGAAGATGTTGACTTATATCTGAAGACAAACATAGAAGGTGCTATTATCAAGTGGGCGCAGCAAGTGCATGATCTATTGAAAGAAGATTCGTATATTGGTATAGTAATAATACCTACTTAGTATAAAAGTAGTAAAATGCCTTAAAATTTATTCACGCATTTTTACCACCCTATCACCCACATAACGTATGTATGACCCACCAGTATAACAATGACGGTAGTTCAGTGGCGTAGCTATCGTTGGGCCAGGTGGTGCAGTGCACCACCAGCTCGGAGCTCAGGGGGCCTCTAATGTAAGCTTTGAAAAGAGAGGGTCATCCAGCTCCCGAAGCTAGAAAACCTTGAGCCTGCTCACAACTTTATTTTAAGATTTATTTTAATGGCCAATATAAGTTCAAGCTATGTGGAAAGAGGGGGTGAGGGCCCGATTCTTTCTCTATGCACTGGGGCCCTTGTCCACCTAGCTATGCCACTGGGTAGTTCATCAGTTACCTTATTGTTTTTATACTTTACAGCGTTTAAAAGGACAAAGTTTCCTCTTCCGAACTCCGACATAGATTTCTACGCACATCGTTTGCGGAATCTTGAGGGCATTTACTCTCAGCTACGAGACCCTAGGGTCAAGCGAATGGCTCACTATTTGGAGGACACGCGCAGTGTCTATTTGAGCTGCTTCAAATCTATGCTTACTAATGTCGTGGCTGGTAAGTCATACTTTACTGTAGCTAACTCAATCGATCTTTATCTAACAGAACGTAATTGTTACCTTTTGCATCATCATCATTATTAGCCTGAAGAAGTTCTCTACTGGTCTATAGGAATCGATTGCGATATAGCGTGTTTAATTGTATTAATAGCGTGTTGGTGCTGTCGCAATAAGATGGTTACACTTAGTTATTAAATATAATTATTACTACGGTAACCGCTTCCCATCAGGTGGGCCGTATGCTTGTTTGCTTACTTAGTAGTATAAAAAACAAAAAAAAAAACATATTTTTTTTCTACTGTTTACCGAATGTAAGTTCAAAAAAGAATTCCGATAGGTATTTGAAAATAGCCCTAATAATACTAATTTCAGCTGCAATAAAAGTTCACAAATTTAACTTCATTTTAGCAATCGTTGAGTGTCGAGACATCTACGTTTATCAGAAACCGTTGATGATTCACTTCGAAACGTTTGAGGGCACAGACTTTGCTGATGCAAAATTTCTTATCAGACCTATGTTTCACTGCATCGGCCTTCTGTGGGGCAACTCGAGATATTACTGTAACGTCGAGAAGTTGATACGTAAGTGTTTTAGTTTTATGATGGTGTTAAGTAGGTAGCTACTGAAATTAGTTTATTTTAATGATTAATTATTCTGCCTTGCATTCCAGCGCTTCTCCGAGAAGTGTGCAATCTAGTAATACAGCAGTGCACAAACTCGGCTGACCCGGCTTCCATTTTCCAAGGAGATCCTGATGAACAGTTGGTAAAAATCAGGAAAGCCATCAGCAACCTGAATCATTTTATGTAAGTTTTACCGTTACCTAATAGACAATAATAAATACCTACAATTTTTTTGTACTACTTGCTGATGGAACAAGAATATGGCCCACCGGATTTAAAAAAAGCCTCTTTCTCTTGTCGTGTCACTAGTTTCTTTCGAAACAGTGTGGTGAAAGAATTTTAAGTGCACCTCAAGAGGCTCCTTTCGAGCACTTGACACATGTTATAGAACTTTTTAGGTTCCACGACATGCCGGTTTCCTCACGATGTTTTCCTTCACCGTTTGTGAGTACTGGCATTGTGCACATAAATTTTTGAACAGAAAAACTCATTGGTGCACGATTGGTTTCGAACCCACGACCTTAGGATCGAAAGGCGGGGTCGCTACCACTAGACCACCAGTGCTCTCAGTACGCACTATAGGAACGTGCCTTACGATGCACTGCCTTGCGTCCATCAACATGAGGCATACATATGTCCAGCCTCATGCGCCTGTAATTTCACCGGCTACCACGCTCTTCGAATCGGAACACGGCAACGCTTCTTGGCGGCAGAAATAGTCATGGTCCCGGCTAGAATATTATGTTCCTTTTCCAGAGAGACCTACGAAATGAACCGCGATAAAGTTCATACATTCTTCCCCGCTGGCGTGTTGCCCGTGCGTTGGTCATTCGACTTCGATCGTGTGTTCATGCGCTTCAACATTTACATGAAGCGGTTGAAGATGATAGAAGAAATACTAGAAGCAACTGTGGAAATACTTAAGCTGGAAAAAGTAGAGTTTTGCGGACTGAGGGGAAAGATTCTGAGCACCGAATGTATGAAGGTATAATATTTTTTTTATCGATACCCGTAGTAGCAGACTCAGGTTGACTTCATCCACGATCTGGTAATTCTCACCTACTATGATTATATCGTCTAACCAGACCCACCTGAGCACACTACCACTGAAATATCACGTTATAAGAGCTAATTTCACCATGCTCTGTTAGATTAACAAAGGATTAAAGGGCCGTTAAATATGTCAAAATGTACGCGTTTGACATATAAGGTTAGATTTAACGGCCGGTTAATCCTTGATTAGTAACTAAGAGCATGGTGAAATCCGCTCTAAAGCAAATCAGCTAAGCTAAAAAAGCTGCTTCGAGCCTCATTCCTTCAACCGGCTTCAATTTCAAAAATAGCTATCTCTAAAAGTGTTTATTATTTCTAGGTGCTTGAGGAATACACTGTTATTTACCAAAACTTGGGTAACATCACATACGACCCCGCTGACCCTGAAGATAACTCATTCCTCCCAGACCATGCGAAGCACATGGGCGTGTTGGAAGACGTAGATAGGAGACTGGCATCTCTATTCTCGCAGGGACTCGACGAGTGTCATAACTTAGAGCATTTCTTCAAGGTATTCTTTATATTGTCATCGTTGATAAAATTTCATTGGTATATATCTCTAATAATTAATATCGGCTAACGCCTAGTGGATAAACGTAGGCCGATTGTATGAATTGGAATTTATCAGATGTTCGTTTTTACGTACTATGTACTGTTTTAAACTGTATTATTTTTAAGAGGTTATCCATTTCCGGGTAAAGGTTTTAGGGTGTCCTTACATTTTAATATATTATGAAAGATGGTGTGGATCTATTCGATTGTAGTAGTAGATAGTATACACATTTTTTCTGTTCCCACTTTGTGTTTTATAAAGTAGGTATGTTTGGTTTCCAGTTCTTTCAAATCCTCGGTGACCTTTTCCATCGCCCCATCATTAAGGACGAGCTGAAGCCCAAACTGACTCGTCTGCTTGACCTCATGCACAGCAACTTGGATGCCGTCAAGGAGATCTTTGATGAAGAGATGGCTGTGAGTCATTTTCATTCATTCATTCATTGTTTGGATAAATTACTCTATAGCGTTTTTTGCTAGATTTGTTTATTGACCAGCTTGTGTATTGAAGCTCTTAAAACTTTTTTGTTTGTTTTACCGTCATACTTCTCTTCGCCATTTTTGAGTAAGTAAGAGAACTTTGTGTATTTTTTGTATGTTTTTTTATAGCCTAGTATATGTTATGTTTTTTTATAACATCGTACTGTTTTTTTCCGAAATATAATAAAATGACTTTGCAGAAGCTAACGAAAGGGCCAGAACGACCCATGGTGGACCCTTACCTTCCTCCAGTGGGTGGTATGCTCTGGTGGATCTATAAACTAAGGAGACGAATTCAAGCGCCTATGGAAGACTTTATCATGTTTGAAGACCCGTAAGTATACAGTAATAACAAAGTTATTTATTGAATTTAAAAATACAGTTGAAAATTTCTTTAGATCTGTAAAACCGAGACTAAACAAGTGATTGACACATGATTTATGAGCGAACCGTGAGCTACCGAGTTACGAATAAACAGACCTACCTAGATATCAACGGTATTTATTAAGCAAGACTATATCTATGAACCTACTATTAAATTGAAAACCTCGGCCAGTCTCCATGTTGTCATACCCTATGAAGGGTCCATGTGATACTTACTAACACCCAACAACTGTATGTACCTAAACTAAACCATGTGTAAGGAATAAATATATTGAGTATTGAATCGTTGAAGTGGTTTATCTGTAGCTCATTAAAACTCTACGTTTGCAGTGTTATAGAAACAGAATACGCATTGTACATGAAGCAAAAACACAACGAAATGTTGGGCTACTTGAATGTATTAGAAGATAAGCAGTTCAAGCAATGGTGCGCCACTGTTCCGCCCACCTGCAAGGTGCATCTGGCAAAGAATCTTATCTTCAGAGACCCACCGTTTGTCAGGAATAACTTTAGCCCTGAGGTACGTTTTTGTAGTATCACCTACCTTCCGTTTTTTACTTGGGGATACTTCGGATGGTTATTAGTGATTTACATAAATTTAGCTATATTTTGGTAGGTACCAAAGATTGTAATTGATCGAGTGAGCGAAGCGAACGAAGATCTTAGTTTCAACTTGGGCGATTTGGCATTTTATGTATGTATATATGTATGTATGTATGTATGTATGTATGTATGTATGTTTGTCTGGCGATAACTTCTGGCGTTCCTTTGCTTTTTCTTATTTTTTTTTCTTGAAATAAATTAAGGAGGTACTCAGTTCTCTACATACTCTAAAAATATAACAATATAATAGCCATACGGCTAATAGGTAATTTAACACTGTCCTAGTTTTTTAAAGTATGCTACATCTAAGAATGTGTCCACTAACACTTTTCTTACTGTCTCTATTTAAGGCGAAGACACTTTGTTCTTGTGTTCTTGATTAGAGTTTTTCACCTTCACTACATGAATTACAACTTTACACTACACTAGTTCAAAAGGTTTAGTTCTTTTAAGTCTTCTCACTATGTCCGTGTTGTCGAGGAGCTGGATGGCCTGGACGTTCACATGATTAAAAGTAATTTAAATTGACACTCTTTCAACCATTCCTTTCAACAAAGTTCTAAAGGTTTTTAAAACCTTTTCGGCAAACGAATGCTACATTATGTTTTACATCGAAACGATTATTGACCTTATTGACTTATTTAATGAACTGGGCAAATAAAATATTTGTTTGTTCCAGCTTGTTATGTTGCTGCGTGAAATACGCTACATGAAATATTTAGATAAGCAGGGAATTCCACCCGATGGACTGGAACTTTACGCACGGAATGAAAAATTACAGGTACCTATGTAGTCCGTTGCAAATTTACGTGCGCATTGTCAGTGAAGGAAAACATCGCGAAGAAACTAGTTAGTATTCTATCAGCGGCGATGGGCTTGCAACCTGCCACGTATGGAATACCAACTACTGCAAAATGTGGGTATGTGCCAAATGTAATGTTTGGACGTACCTCTGACTAACCTTTAGAGACCCTTAAAAAACTGGAGATTGTACTAAGAGATCTGAGTCGATATCTACGGTTCCTGGGGATCAAAGTCGTGAAGCTGTTTCAGTTTCAATGTAGTCCGTTCTCTTCTATACATTGTATCAACTAACGTTGATTGATCAATATTATCAAACATTGTCTACAAATGGGTGTGCTAGATGTTTAAGCCTTGTTGCAAGTAGATTAGTACGATTTAGTACGTGGCTGAAACGTATGCTCTTATTTCAATGCGTAAGTAAGCAGATAATTTGAAATGGATCATAGATTTGTCCTTTTTCCATTTGTCCAGTTTTCAAGGGATCTCGAGCACAATTTTCACAATTGCAGCTTGGATCTCAAATATTTTTTACGATCTGGAGTCCATATTCCAGGGTCTAACCAAAATAATTAAAAAATTTGATAAATAAATAGGATCTAGGATACTTTTGGGGATAATCGTGTTGTAAACTTGTAATCTTGGGAACCTATTCGCTACAGTTTTTTTATACCTTTTTATTCTCAGTACGATATGAATCGCTTAAACCGAGCGATCTCATGGTACAACGCAATCCGCGAAGGCAGCCACGAAACAGAGGTAGCTCTTATCGAGAAGGAGATATCGGCTATCGACCAGCTTTTGGGCCGCGGTGTCGAAGAGCTCACGTGGAATGATGACTGTAAGTTTCAATGTGTCCTAGCGGATAGCGTAGAAGTGGCTTCAAAATTATAATAAAATAATGTTTTTTCACATAAAATAATTGGAAATTTAAACTAAGGTACTTGGTTTTTTTAATTGTATTACGTCTTAAGTCTTAAGGTTTTCAGATCATAAGTAATTGATAAAAACGCTTAATTAATTATTAAATCGTATATCTGTTGCTAATAATTTATTACAAACGTAATTGACAGTCACAGAATGGATGGCGGAGGTATACGCAGCTATAAACACGCTGCAAGAGCGAGTACTCACAGCTCAGAACAACGTAAAACGAGGGTTGGCCAACATCGGCCTTTGGGGAGACAAACCTTTGCACAACCGGAAGGACAACCCGGACAAGTTGGAACTGTTGGCGGTTATCGAACGGAATTCAAGGTTCTGTAGAAGGTACCTAATTGTATATTTATTTAGTAGCTCGTTAGGCTGCGGCTGGGTTGTTCAACAGAATATATTAATTATGAGTTCGTGACATGAGACCGCTAGCTAGCTACATAAAAGGCATAGTGACTGCAATAGTAATCAAATAAAAGTAAGGACGTGCTTCTGACTATAATGGTCCTAAAACAGGCTGTAACAAGAACAAGAGAAGTCGTTAAATACAAAACTAGTTATATTTAGGACCGCCATAACTACTCCAACAGGTTCGACCACTTAAGAATCCTCAATTAATTCCAAATGTAATATAATAACATTACATTTATTTATTTCCTGAATTTCATAAGAGTTTCTGTGGGCCGATCCCGGCGGCACTGCAATGCCGGGCCGACCCGTGACGGGAGTGGAGCGAGCTCCTAACATCCCGTCGCTTGACAAAAATCAGTTTAATATACTGGTCCCTCAGTGAGGGAACTTTCAGATATTAAGCTGAAAAGAACAGATACTACACTTTGATCTTAGCCAAAAGGCCGAGAAGCGATACTGGTTATGGAAGAATGGAGTGAGGTGATTCGGAGCCGTGCGTTTTCGTCAGCGCGATTCAGCCGACGGACAAATTTAGCAGCGCCCTCTAGTTGTAAAGTCAGTATTAGCCTAAAGTGGTCGTACGTAACTTACCTTACAATTTTACAGTGGACGTGCTGCGTTACGTACAATATTAAACTGCGTACTTTCAAAAGAGTATTTATTTATTTATTTATTTATTAGGATAATTATAAGAGTACTTAATCGTATTGTTCTTATTTTCACAATTAACTACTACTACTATGTACCTGCACGAATGTACAGCACATTCCATTACAGAATGTTCAGCAGTACAGCATATTGCTACTATTATTGTTGCAGGCGCACCAAGATTCTTGAGAGCCACTCCGAATTCATCGATATTTTACGAGAGAATTACAGGCTATTCTTCAATATTCAGGAAGAGGCTGAGGTAAATAGATTTTCATTTCAATTTCTTTTCTATGCTATAAGAAATATTTAATCAAAAACCCTCACTACACGTATCTTATTGATCTCTTTTGGGAGACCAAGCTATGGTTAGGGATCCTGTTAAAATGTTATTTGCTCTGGATTCAATATTTTTTATACAGTTTCATACTTAACCCCTTGTTATACAATATACTTTTGTTTTATAGTCTGACGACGAAGAAGAGGATTTGGAAGATGTGGACGAAGCAACATTAGACGACGACGAAAAAGCGGCTCGCGCGGCCAAACTTCAGCAAATTCTGGAACGAAGAGAGGAGCGGAGAGTGATTCGGGAAGAGAGGGATAAGGAGAAGATTGAGGCTGCTCAGATCAAATTCGAGAGGAGAGAAGCAAGACGTTTGAAGAGAGAAGCCAAGATAGCTGAGAAGGAGGAACGCCAGACTAGGAGAGATGCTGGTATTTTGTGCAATTTATTTGCTCTATTTAAGGACTCTCATTATTGCAGTTTTTAAATTTATATCCTCAACTTTGTAAATTATTGTCTTTTAAATGTATTTTATGAACTCCAAAAGACACTTCTGGGTATGTAGATTGCCCAAAGATCCAATAAACACAGTTTTTGTTTAATTGTAATTAATTTTTACTATGTAATTGTTTAATTGTAATAGGTGAAGAAGTAGATTCGCCAGCAGAAGAGGAAGAAGTAATAGAGGATCCTGACGAGTTGGCGGACATAGAGGCCGAGCGCATTGAGATGGAAGAGGAAGCGTTCAGGGCAGTGCGGTGGCCCGCCTACGTTGTATACGTGGATTCACTCGTAAGAGCCCTTTTGAACCTTATACTTATAACATAGATCACACTGTTTTTTTTACTCTGACATTACTATTTACCTACACAACGTTTTTTATACCACTTGATAAGAAGCTACCATCGTCCATTTGAAATTTAAACATTTATATGATTTTACCCTTGGAGCCCTTAAAATAAACGCAAAATAACGCATATAATAAATACCGAACTATAGGTAATATTCTGATCCAAGTTATATACAAGTCGATACAGTATTTGGGTCGTTTTAATAATACGGGTCTGGAATAATATTATTTTTGTAAATAGGTGTCACGTCAAGTAATGAAAGCAGTACAATCAAGCTTGAACCTATTCGAGAATCAGACTAACTTGGAGAAAGGCCCGCGAGTAGCTTTCATGGAAATCATTGCAGAGTTGCGAGATCCAGGTAAAGTTCTCTATTTTTTTGATCTAGCTCTTATTTCAATAAGTCAAGGTTGTATTTTGTGTGTTAATATTGAATTTATTTTAGATATATTTTTCTCACCGTCTCTGGATATGGACGACGATGGAGGGCTGTACGACACTCTTCGTGAGATGATGAAAGACATGTTCCTTCAAGCGACGCTTTTCCCAAGGATCGATCCGGTCAATGTCCCCATCGCGTCCTATGAAGGTAATCTACTACGCGGTGCTTCAACACTATGTTTTAGTACCTTTAATATTCTCTGACAATGTACAAGCACCTGTACTTACCTAACTTTTTTTTTGGCTACATTTCGTTACTACTTTACGTATACGTGTACTTTTGAGTTTTGGTATGTTACGTGAGCACAAAATGATTTAGCAGAAAGCGTTACTATCATGAAACCTCTTGAAGAACTCTATAGTGAAGGTGACTGTGCCTTCTCGCACTGTACTTATACCCTATTACATTTTAACGTGACCACATTTTCCACAGATGACTTGGAAAGAGAAGACGCAATGATAGATTTATACAATGAGATATTGAAGAGGGTTGAGAACAGCATAAATGACGTAGTCCAATATGCCTCGGTAAGGTTTTATACACTCTTATCGATCTCTACGTAATAGAGAATTAAAAAACCTAAAATTTTTGTAGGACGACAATAATTCCATGATTTGATTTCAGAAATACGAGAAATACACGCCTCTATGGATGGAGGACAGACAGGAAGCTCTAGCCGCTTTCCTGAAATACGGGCGAGTGATATCCCCTGAAGAGTTCGACAAGTACAGATATGAAAACGGTACCGACCCACCAGAAATCAAGCCGAAGCTAGAGCAGTATCAGAATGAGGTATGATTAAACCAAGTATATAACTGGGCCCTAAGTGTAATCAAGAATACACAGTGTTATTCAAATCAAGAAAACACAGTGAAATACTTGATGGAAATGAAATTACTTACAAGTCTTAGTAAACATAGATATTTAATGGGGGTAGTTGGGCATTTTCAAACCGCTTCCATAAAGCACGAAGTTAAACGTTCATTTATTGATAACAGATTACACTTCAAATACAGTCGCTTCCGACTTTCGCAATCACATTTCCGAATTTTTACAATAATCTATACAAGATGCAGGCAAGTCTTTCGTCGCTTCTAGCATATTAACAGTAACTGGTTTCATAACGGCATCTTGCACTATTCACTCATTAGGCTTGTTCGTGGAGGTTCATATAAATTATTTTGCAGGTGGATAAATATAACTTAATGTACGATGAAGTGGCAGCTTTGCCTAGCGACTATTTATGCAACGGTTGGCTGAAGCTCGACCTAAAAAGACTCAACCAAGCCATTATGAATATAATCTGCAAGTGGAGTAACCTGTACAAACAGAACTTGAAGGATCACGTGCAGATGAGGTAATGCTTATCACATGAACTCCTTAAACTATGCCACAATAATACAATACAATACAAATTCATTTATTTACCAAATAATCTTACCTAAGCGTTTATACATCGGTTAACATTGGTCCCCGCACTAGGACAAGCCTGTATCGCGGGAGGCCGAATACAATTCAATTTATATTGTATTTGAGTTTGTATTAACCAGACCCTTTTTGGTTCCGCTGTCTGACTTGGCAGCATTATAGTTTTGCTATATCTATTGACTGATTGTTTGTCAGTATTGTATTTTCCCTACATTATAATTGCACAATAATTTGCTGTGTATACTACTAATCTTAAAGATACGAAGGTTTGTTTATATGATTGGGTTTTCTACTGAATTACTAGTGGTTCGCCGCGAACTGAGTCCTCGTGATCTCCGCTCCAGTTACATTGATACCTACCGAATACAATATTTGGCCCCTAATTACATGTGGTAACCAAGTTTCAGCTAAAATGTGACACATTTGAGGCAAACATGTGACACATGAGTCAATGCATGAGTCACACACGAGTCACATATCCATAATGTACAAGTGACTAACGTACAAAAAATCATATTCTTTTTCAGTCTTGACGATCTCGAGAAGTTCATAGCATACGCCACAAAGGAGCTGACGGTGGAACTAACCGAGGAAGACTACGAAGGGTTACTCCAAGTAATGCGAGTGCTGAACGAGGTTCGCGCGAAACAAGACGCCGGTACAGATCAGATGTTCGAACCGCTACGGGATATTATTGACGTGCTGAAGGAATACGGCGTGGATTTCCCTGAGGAGACTTATGAACAGGTGTGTATGGAATTGACAAATGGTATTTGGTTTTGGCTAGACGGAATGTCAACAGATGGACCAAGGCAGTCACAGCACAGAGTGGTGGCCAAGGGATCGATGCCGACTCCAAGGCATACCCCCCAGCCCGGTGGTCCGACGATGGCAGCTGGACGGCAATGCATGCAACAAGCTCAAGACAGAGGAACTTGGCGTCATAGAGTGGAGGCCTATACCCAGGTGGTCGAGGCTGTTTAGATAGATAGATAAATGCGTTGAAGAACATAAAATATTATAATAAATTATTGATATTATTTTAAATCTTTTTTTTTTACAACTTATAGGTTAAACGTTTGACCGCAATCTCACCTGATGTTAAGTGAAGATGTGGTCGACGAAGTGGCACGTTTACCTAGAAAATACCTATTCACTCTTCTCTTGTAAGCATCCAAATTATAGGCATTCGGAAAAACGGACGCCGGTAAGGAATTCCATTCTTTGGCCGTACGCATGATAAATGAATAATTAAATTATGAATAAATTGTGCCTTTTTTTGGAATAGCTGCCTTTAAACGATCATCAATATTCTGTCCATACTATGGTAAGTTGATAGCATGGTAAACCACAAAACTTATTCAGTCATCACTTTTCACATAAAATAACTTGATGTTTTAAAGAAAGTTTACGTGAAAGTATAAAAAGGGAGAAAGTATAAATTTACCGAGAATTTAATATATCTCAATGTAATGAACCGAGCAAGATTGAATAAGACTATCTCCTTGATACGAGTACGTTTTCTTTAGATTCAAGTTAGCACCAATAGGAACGGCATGCCGGAAAATAATGTATTTTTCTGAATTCGATTGTTTTCCGATTGAACTATAACTTTTCCTAAGGAACCAACACTGTAAGCGAAAAAAAATCAGCTGTTTCATACATTTTAGCCAGGTATTGAACTTTTGCATGAAACACCTGTTTTTTTTCGCTGTGTTGGCTCTTTAGAAAAAGTTATTCATATTGATGGGTACTTTAGCCCCCAGAAGTTTTAAGTACAAGTATTGGAACATCTTGTATATACAACCTGATAGTTTAACAAGGTATGAAATGTTCTATCCCATCTCAGCTGGACATGTTACCAGAGAAGTGGAGGAACCTGGTGAAGCTAGCCACGGTGATGAAGAACAACGTCGCGCCTCTACAAGCCGCCCAAGCCGCGCTCATCGCCAAGCGAGTGGCGCTTATCAACCTGCGTCTCACGATGTACCGCGAACAGTTCAAACTTAAAGATGTAAGAATCTATAGTTTTTTTTTATTCTGTCGTGACTTTCTGTGTGACATTTCAGATTTTTATAGATCGAAATTTAAGCAAACTGCTTCTTTGTCAATTTCACATTTTAGGCATACTGCTTCATCGGCATCTTTCGTTTAAGACTGTACCTTCTAAATATCAACGGATTGGTAATGTTTCACATCAGACTAGATAATACTCGAGTAGGGTACCTACTAGGTATTATGACTTCAAAGAGAGAATATCTACAATGCCTAGGGATGAGCTTATTTTTATAACTTGGTATTGGACTTTTTATTTTCAGATGTTCTTAGTATCCTGCAAAGAACCCTACAGACAAATTGATAAAGTCCATTTAGAGCTCATGGGTTTTGAAGAGATTGTTGACAATTTGAAGAAGTCGTGCAGTTTGTTCGACATACAACCGCCTGATGAGAAGAATCTAAAACAGTGCCGCCGTGAACTGAAGCTTATCAAGGTGGGTTCATAATGTGTCGCACCAGTAGTAGAGCTCTTGGTGAAGGGCTCGTCTGGGGAAGTACTACCACCACGCCTTTTTCTGCCGCCAAGCAGCGTTGCTGTGTTTCGGTTTGAATAGTGTGGTTGCCGGTGTAATTACAGACACATCTATCTGTGTGCCTCAAGTTGATGGACGCGGGGCAGTGCATCGTAGGGAATGTTCCTATCGTGCGTGACTTGCGAGGCAATGCTTTGTTATAGGTGATGGTTACCACTTAACATCGGGTAGAACATCTGCTTGTTCCATCATCTTGTTGAAAAAAAAAACAACAATAATGCTAACTTGTAAATAATCTACTAGCTTGCATTAGAGTAGGTAATTAGGTCACGGATATATTTTATTGTTTTAGCAACTCTGGGATTACTACTTCCTAGTGATGGGTACCATTGAGTCCTGGAAAAAATCGCCCTGGAAGAAAATCGATGCTGACGGCATGGATCAAGAGTGCAAGCGGTTCACAAAGGATCTCCGACAGTTGGATAAGGATATGAGAGTATGGTAAGTCATGCAACGCTTATTAGAATTCAAACTCAATTGCTCGTCAATACGATTCAGAATGGACGTCGCCATAATGTTTTCAGGGAGCCATACTTGGCTATCGAAGGGACTATAAAGAACTTGATGACTTCACTTCGAGCTGTGACTGACTTGCAGAATCCGGCAATCAAGGACAGGCACTGGATTGAGTTGATGATGGCTACTAAGGTAAAATGGAATGACAAGACAAGGTATGTTTTCTGTATATTGTGAGCAATGTTACATAGATGTTTATTCGAATCAGTAAGCCTATTATAATTATTTTGTAAGAGTACTAGAGCTCTTTGTGAAGGGCTCGACCGGGGAAGTACTACCACCACGTCTTTTTCTGCCGCCAAGCAGCGTTGCTGTGTTTCGGTTTGAAGAGTTTGGTTGCCGGTGTAATTACAGGCACATGAGGCTTAACATCTGTATGCCTCAAGTTGATGGACGCAGAGCAGTGCATCGTAGGGCACGTTCCTATCGTGCGTGACTTACGAGGTAATGCTTTGTTATAGGTGATGGTTACCACT
This sequence comes from Chloroclysta siterata, assembly GCA_932294275.1. NCBI lineage: Eukaryota > Metazoa > Arthropoda > Insecta > Lepidoptera > Geometridae > Chloroclysta > Chloroclysta siterata. The sequence goes on from OW028590.1 coordinate 8,088,593, forward strand.
TAACATCAGGTGGGCCATCTGCTTGTTCCATCAACTAGTTTAATAAAAAAAAAATACAACCGTGAGTGTGAAATTATCAAGTTCATTCCACATTTTTTATTAACATCTTTATTATTTCATTTCGTAGAAATCACTTCACACCCATATATCATCCATTGAATCGAAACGTTACCGAACATCGCCGATAAAAACAAAAGCAAGTCGAGCTTCCTTAGAGGAAATATTAGAAGACTTCAGATCACTAGAAAACTTAGCTATAAATTTAGAACTGCCTTGCTCATCGGATGCGACCAATCAGAGTGCAGAGTATAAAGATTACCTTCAGATCCAAGACTACAGAAGACCAAAGTTCCAAGAGTGCAACAGTGGAAGCAAGTTCAGAAAGCTAAATAGATCGTACTCTATGAATGAGATGAAACGGAACGGCTTGGAGCTACAACCGATGAAGAGAATGACGCAGCAGAAGTTCTCCGGTCATGCTTTGTTGTTGTCCGAGTTCATACATTAGAATATAAGCTACAGTGTAAATAATTGTAAATAGTCCTTGTTCATTATAATTACAATAAGGTTAGTACCGCACCAACACTATTTCCATTGGCTTCATACATTTCTGTTTTGTCTTTTTTGGCTTTATCTCCAGAGATCGAAGTTGTATCAGTACAGGAACTGTATCAGTTTTGTCTTTACACAGGTCAAGTTCAATATCAATGACGATACAACGCTAGCTGATCTATTGGCGCTGAATCTCCACAAGTATGAAGAGGAAGTCAAAACGATCGTAGATAAATCTGTCAAAGAAGCCGCTATGGAGAAGACACTGAAGTAATCTTATTATCCTACTTCAAACCTTATCGTAGGGCTTATACATATAAAGCTGGTTTTTAAATGCACGTTCTGTTTAGGGAGTTGGAGGCTACATGGGCTATTATGGAGTTCGACTACAGTCCACATGATAGGACTGGCATCAAACTGCCGAAAGCTAGCGAGGAGCTGGTTGAAACTTTGGAAGACAACCAGGTATAGTTACTAACACTTATTTGTATTTCTACCGAATTATCAATATTAGGGTCGCCTTCTATTTGTATTTTTTTTTATAGGATTATTAAAACAGATATTTTTTATTTATATATTCAGCGATGCCGCGTTTTTTTAGCCTTGACTACTCACAAATAAATTATTTTTTATTTCAGAATCAAGTTCAAAACATGATATCATCTAAGTTCATTGGTTTCTACGAGACGGAAGTCACAGCTTGGCAGAAGAAACTCGGCACAGCAGACGCGGTTATTGCGATCTGGTTCGAAGTGCAGCGTAAATGGCAATACTTGGAGAGCATTTTCGTGGGCTCTGACGATATCAGGGCCCAGTTGCCCGAAGATTCAAAGAGATTTGATCATATTGATAAGACTTTCAAGGTGAGATTAGGTGGAGTTTCTTCGGCTATGGTTGTATTGATTTTCTTGTTCATGAATATCTGACTTAAAACTTAATTTCTTCCAGGAATTACTTCGAGACGTTGCAGCCACGCCTAACGTGGTAGCATCTACAAACAAGCCTGGGCTTTTGGATAAACTGGAAGAGCTGATGAGGTCTCTCAATCTCTGCGAGAAGGCGCTCAACGATTACCTGGAGACGAAACGACTCGCTTACCCTCGGTTCTACTTCGTGTCTTCGGCTGATTTGCTGGGTAAGTTTTCAAACCATAGCTATAGTCTTCTAGTCTTGTATACTGGCTGTGCGTATCCAGTTATTGATAAGCCTAAAGAAGACATTGATCCCTTAAAAGCTTTGCGTATTCAGTGCTGCTTAGGAAATAATGTAGACACAAAGCCACGAAAAATGATATAGAGGATATAGAGGCGTGGGTCGTCCTGCAATGAGATGTGTAGACGACATTGTGAAAATCGCGGGTCGGAAATGGGTTAGACTGGCACAGGATCGTGGTAGATGGCATAAACTAAGGCCTATACCCAGCAGTGGGTGTTATCGGGCTCTGGATGATGATGATGAAAAACGGGGAGTGTGTAGACTGAAGCGTATCCGTGTGTACCTACGGGGTTCATGGGTTTCAATAAGACTTGTTTGTACATCAGATATCCTGTCAAATGGCAACAATCCACCTGCCGTCGGACGCCATCTGACGAAGCTTTACGACAATCTTGCCAAGCTTGTTTTTCCGAAGTCCGGCAGTAAGCATGCCTTCGAGATGATATCCAAGGAGAACGAGGAACACGTGCCATTCAAAGCTCCGTGCTGTGATTGTTCTGGAAAGGTACTTACCCTTTATGTGATACTGGATTGATTTCATATAAATTGTAGGTCACTTTAACTGTGGACTAAAATACGTTTCTGTATTTTTTTATAAATAGTTGTACACCTTCCGTATACAATCTATCACATAAGCAAAAAAAAAAATGCTTTGAGATAATGCTTAAAGAATAGAGAAAGTGGTTCACTTTCCCTCTGAAATCTTTTCTGTAACGTTTTATAGGCTTTACAGTCAGCTTCACAATGTTTAGAGTTGATTTCACCGTGCTCTGTTAGTTACTAATAATACTAATCCTTTGTTAATCTAACAGAGCGTGGTGAAATCAGCTCTTAACCTTATACATATACTGGCTTCTGTAGGCCATAGAAAAAAAATATCCTAAATAAAAAATAAAAATAACAGGTGGAACTGTGGCTAAACCGTGTCACAGACTGCATGCGTTATACACTGCGCGACATATTCGAGCACAGCGTGAAATCTTACGAAGACAAGTCACGTGACGAATGGGTGTTCGATTGGCCTGCGCAGCCCGCACTCGTCGGCACTCAGATTTGGTGGACCTCTGAGACGAACCAGGCTTTTGAGAAGCTGGAGGAAGGTGAGTCTTGACTTACCTTTGTATAAGCTCCCTATGTCACAACGCTGATATACAAGAGGTTCGCGAGACGAGAAAGAAAGAGAGGATTAGAGGCGCAAGTTAAATTTGGAGGAGCGAGACAAATACCGTTTGTATTGCTTATTCCCATTTCGGTAAATTTAAATGGACCTATTTGCAAACATATTTGTAATTTTCCATTATGGATACAGGAACAGATTATTTGTGACCTTATAGACTACTTTTATCTAGAAAGAAAGTAGCCGAGGTATCTAGATTCTAGATGCATGTTTAAGTGTAGGTGGTAGCTAGAGTACAACATTTATGCGATTTTATTTACTAGGTTATGAGAACGCTCTGAAAGACTACCAAAAGAAACAAATCGCTCAGCTAAACGCTCTAATCATTCTACTACTGGGTGACCTGACTGTCGGCGACCGACAGAAGATTATGACCATCTGTACCATCGATGTGCATTCGAGAGACGTGGTCGCCAAGCTGATCGTGGCTAAGGTGGAGACCTCCAATGCTTTCCAGTGGCAGAGTCAGTTGAGGTAATATTGGTTCGACAACGTGACAAATCAATCTGCACATATTTGTTGCCTATCTAGCTGAGTGGTAGTGGTAATAAGATGGCTTCAAAACAAACAACAAACATTTTTTTTTTATCACGTTTTATAGATAATGTATATTCCACAGATATATGTATATTCTTTTGAAATTACGTTCGGTAAACCTACAAAACACTTTGCTAATTTTTATCCTATAATGGTAAACATTCGACGCCTGTGAGCTGTGACTTCGATCACGTTTTATTTTCTCAGCAAATGTATTTGAATCTCCTAAGAGATGAATGCAATGTTTTGTTTAGTAGTGATCTGACGAAATGTTTACGGTGTACCTTTTATTTTCGTTTACCATTTGATGTTCGGCAGAGTCTAGTTTTCCTAATATATTATCTTTTCAGGCATCGCTGGGATATGACGTTAAACAACTGTTATGCCAATATCTGTGATGCTCAGTTCCTGTACGATTATGAGTATTTGGGCAACACGCCGCGTCTTGTCATCACACCACTCACTGATCGCTGCTACATCACACTCACGCAGGTTTACAGATCTTTATTTATTTATTTCTTTATTTATAAACTAGTGGCTTCCCGCGGCTTCGCACGCGTTGAAGTGGTGAGCCGTGAATGAGCCACAAACATCCAAACATCGTAATTTCGCATTTATTTGTATATTATTAAGAGATTATATAAGAGATACCAATAGGCGTACATTACCTATATTAGGTAGGTAGGTATACCTAGGTACTGAGTTCAGCACAAACATGACAAATACAACAAAGACAACCTTACACGGAAAATATGTACTTATTTGTTCTTAGTTTCTACCCCAAAAACAAACGAAACGAAACAGCTTCACGACTTTGATCCCCAGGCACGGTAGATACCCTCAGATCTCTTCGTACTAACTCAAGATTCCTGTTTTTAGAATGTCCCTTACAAACATTGACGCCTCGTTGTATCGTTTTTAAAACTAAAAATACCTTTCCTAATTTTTTGCCTTGGAGTAGTTGTACTTGAAGTAGATGTATCTACTTCAAGTTTCAAGTTTGTAGATTAAAGGAATACAATTTTTCATGCCAATGTTTTCAACCCTTTTTACACCCTTAGGGGTTGAATTTCCAAAAATCACTTCTTAGTACACCTCTACGCTATAAGACCTATGTACTCTTCAAATGTCAAGTCTCTAGGACCAGCGGTCAAAAAACTCCCATACAAACTTTTACATCCCTTTGCACACTTATTAAGGGTAGTTTTAAAAAACTAAAAACGCCTTTCCTATTTTTTTGTCTTGAAATATATGTACTCCAAGTTTCAAGTTTGTAGGTTCAAGGAATACTATTTTTCATACATACGTTTTCATCCCTTTTTACACCCTTAGGGGTTGAATTTCCGAAAATCCCTTCTTAGTACACCTCTACGCCCTAAGACCTATGTACTCTTCAAATTTCAAGTCTCTAGGACCAGCGGTCAAAAAACTCCCATACAAATTTTACATCCCTTTGCACACTTATTAAGGGTAGTTTAAAAAAAATAAAAATGCCTTTCCTATTTTTTTGCCTTGAAGTATATGTACTCCAAGTTTCAAGTTTGTAGGTTCAAGGAATACTATTTTTCGTACATACGTTTTCATCCCTATTTACACCCTTAGGGGTTTAATTTCCAAAAATCTCTTCTTAGTACACCTCTACGCTATAAGTCCTATGTACTCTTCAAATTTGAAGTCTCTAGGACCAGCGGTCAAAAAACTCCCATACAAACTTTTACATCCCTTTGCACACTTATTAAGGGTAGTTTTAAAAAACTAAAAATGGGTTTCCTATTTTTTTGCCTTGAAGTATATGTACTCCAAGTTTCAAGTTTGTAGGTTCAAGGAATACTATTTTTCATACAAACGTTTTCATCCCTTTTTACACCCTTAGGGGTTGAATTTCCAAAAATCCCTTCTTAGTACACCTCTACACCATAAGACCTATGTACTCCTCAAATTTCAAGTCTCTAGGACCAGCGGTTTAGGCTGTGCGTTGTCTATATGTCAGTCAGTCAGTCAGTCAGTCAGTCAGTCAGTCAGGACTTTGATTCTTATAGTATTAGAGATAGGAACGCCAACAGTGATATATGTATGGTTACATTATTAAACACATTATGGGGCTGACAACTATCAAACAACTTCTCGCTCGCACGTTTCGATATGTTGAAAGATATAAAATCACTAAATCAAAATTTCATTTTGATCGATACATGTTTTCCTACTCAAAAGTTACCTTTACTAGTTTTCGTACATAAGCAAACTTTTAAGTAGGAAAACTTGTATTGATCAAAATGAAATTTTTACTAAACTGTGTGCAATGTGATTTCACACAAAATGGTTGATTGCGATTTTTCGAAAATGCGTTTAGTGATTTTATATCTTTCAACATGTCGAAACGTGCGAGCGAGAGTCACATTAGCTCATGTCTTCGCCTTATGTTGTTTTCTTAGATGGATACTTACGCCAATAATAGGCGGGTACAATATTTTCATTTCATAATATTAGATCTTGGTGTATTAGGTTGACGTGTATCAAAGTCCCTGTTGGGCATGTTAGACACAATGAGAGGCTTCTGAGATTTAAAGATGGCATAAACCCATCGAATCCACCAAAAATTTGAAAGAAACAATTTGGAAGACACTAAATGTGAAAAAAAAAACATCTGCGGTCCCCAATTCGCCTGCCAAGTGTGGTGACTGACGAACCCCCTAATGATTATTCTATCCCCGTATCTATGAGGGAGGCCTTATTCCAGCAGTCAATCTGAAATCATGATGATAAATGAAAAAATCGTAGGCCTACTTGACTTGCACAACCGATCTCCGACATTTTCGAGTATCAGTCAGATCTTGCGTATTTGCACGGTAGACCATGTCTGGGGCATGGTTACAGCCTTGAGTCTTAACATTCAAGATTATTTGTTTCGTCTTCTATAGAGTCTCCATTTAGTGATGGGCGGAGCTCCGGCCGGACCCGCCGGTACCGGAAAGACGGAAACCACAAAAGACTTGGGACGAGCTCTTGGCATCATGGTCTATGTGTTCAACTGCTCTGAGCAGATGGACTACAAGTCCTGCGGCAATATTTACAAAGGTATCGTGAATGGGTATAACACTTGTTTACTTCTTGGGTGCATCCAGTAACACCCTTAATGACTTATTATTACATTTTCTGTAATATGAGTGCTGTTTATCTGCTGGGTTGGTACATTTGGTATTAATCTCATGTTGTTTTATAAATTTTGACATAGTTAAACTCATTTTAAGGGATAATGTTCAGAAACTTTGAAATGTGAGTGATTAAAGCTGAGTATTTATTATTTAAGTCAGTTAGCATGTCAGTTTGGGAGAGTAGAAAACTGCTAAATAAACAGAATTTCTAGATTGAACATAAGAATTGGGATGTCCCAAGCCAACCAGCAATATCGTATACGTTCGCTCTCGATTCTAAAAATTATGTAGAATAGCTTTAGAGGGATTATTTCATAAAAAATAATGCTTCTTGTTCGCGTATTCGTCTTTTTTTCCTATTTTTACCTATTTTTCACGAACAGTTGGAATACGCAAATACACGAGTAAATAAAAACGCGTTTAGGGTGTCGATGTCCATTTCTTAGGAATAAAGTATTTTTCCAACAGGTTTGGCTCAAACTGGCGCGTGGGGTTGCTTCGACGAGTTCAACCGGATCTCCGTGGAAGTGCTCTCCGTAGTGTCCGTCCAAGTGAAGAGTGTACTCGACGCTATCAAAGCCAAGAAGAAAAAGTTCGACTTCATGGGAGAGTTCATCACCATCATATCCACAGTCGGAATGTTCATTACGATGAACCCTGGCTATGCGGGAAGGACTGAGCTGCCTGAGAATTTGAAGGCTTTGTTTAGGTAATTGCTATTATAATATCGACCTATTTAAGAACTTTGTTTCGGAATAATATTGGATACCTAATTTACACAGGTTTGCACCAATCGATTTTTCCCTTCAATGTATGTGCGCAATGCCAGTGTTCTCAAACGGTAAAGGAAAACCTAGTGAGGAAACTACATTTAAGAAGATAGAAAATGTATTTCACGTGTGGAATTTAAATAACTGCAAATTAAGAGTAGTAGAGCTCTTTGTGAAGGACTCATCCGAGGAATTACTACCACCTTTCTGTCGCCAAGCAGCGTTGCTGTGTTTCGGTTTGAAGGGTGTGGTTGCTGGTGTAATTACAGGCACAAGAGGTTTAACATCTGTGTGCCTCAAGTTGATGGACGCAAGGCAGTACATCGTAGGGCACTGGGCAAAGGTTTGTTATAGGTGATGCCACTTAACATCAGGTAGGTCATCTGCTTGTTACATCAGCTAATTGAATAAAAAAAAAATTATGTTCCTAATGTAATATTTACACGTACCTCTGACAAGCCCCCATAGAAATTCTCACAAGAATTTTGAATTGGTACTTGGACCGAGAGATCTGAGAGGATATCTGTCATGCCTCGGGATCAAAGTGGTGAAGCAGTTTTTTATATTTAAATGTTTATTTCAGACCATGTGCCATGGTAGTCCCAGACTTCGAGCTGATTTGCGAGATAATGTTGGTAGCGGAAGGGTTCCAAGAGGCGCGTCTGTTAGCTCGTAAATTCATCACGCTGTACATGCTGTGTCGCGAGCTGTTGTCCAAGCAAGATCACTACGACTGGGGGCTCAGAGCTATCAAGTCTGTGCTGGTAGTAGCTGGCTCTTTGAAGGTAACATTCATATTCTATTGGTATTTAAGGCGTCGCGTCGTTTTCTTGTCGGTCCTAATAGATCGACTAATGCCTAACAAAATATTTGCTTTGAGTCTTGATTCATTTAGAACAGGGGTTCCCAAACTTATTTTGTCTACTGCCAACTTTGAGAATAAATTATTTTTTAGCGCCTCCATTTTATCACCTACTTAAAAACCACTATAACTTCCAATTAAATTAATTATTGTGAGCTATATTAGCGGAGATTAAACATTCATTCTAAACGAGTTTTTTATTATAACCCGTAAGAGTCAACTTGAGACCTGAGCGCAATAGGTAGTACACAACGGCGCTCAGGTCTCAAGTTAATTTTTTTCTGGGTCTCTTGCCGCCCCCCTATAGGCCTGCAGCGCCCACAAGGGGTCGTTATCGCCCACTTTGGGAAAGACTGATTTAGAAGATTTCTTCTGCAATACCAGCCTCTCATAGTTTAAAGTAATAGCTATAGCTACTAAACTAATGCACACTAGAAGAATATAGGAACCGGGCTCGAGAATCGTATTTCCCAAAACACTAAACTGAAACGAGACTTAAGTGATCGATTTTTGTTGCATTTTCATTAAAATCTAGTCTAGGACCAATAAAGTTATTTTGAGACGTTTCGGCTCGTAAACATTAGTCTTTGTGTTTGAAATCTGTACCCCAAGTATGAGTTGTATTTACCATATTTGGTTTCTCGTTTTTCGATCTTGTGCAAGTATGATGAAAATTTGTAGTAGAACATAAAGTTCCGTATCGGTATCCCTATCGCATCTTCATACAAAACCCGCAATGAACACGGAACAAAAACGAAAAACCATATGGTAAACACAACTCATACTTGGGGTAATGAAGCACAGTTTTCACTCCGGTTTTTATTAATCGTGGTTTTTGTTGGTGAAGTGTGTTCTTAGTAAATGTGTAGGTACCTACTTACCTAGATTATTATGTTAAATGTATTGACGTATAGAGCATGTGGTTAACATAGATTTTATTGTTATGGGCAGGCTAGCATGAGGGACGTAAGTGGTATTTATCGTAGATGCATTGTATTTATAAACGCTTTTGCTTCTTATCAATGCAATTTGAAACAAAAGAATATGTACATAATGCAGTTATTTGATCCACCATAAAAGTGGTGGTATCCAATCTTATACCGCAAAATAACACAAAATACACCCAATCACTCATGGAAGCTACAATTCGACAAAAATCTGCGTGCCATAACTATCTCCTAAGCATTTATTTCACACCTGTCATAGAGCACTTTATTCACTTGAAGTATTAAAAAACACAACTAGCTAAACATTTTTAAATAGCAGCGAAGCGATTGTCTAAGCTAAACATTTGAAAATTCCAGCGAAGCGATCGTCTAAGACCAGAAGACCAAGTGTTAATGAGAGCGTTGCGAGATTTCAACATTCCCAAGATCGTGACAGATGACACGCCCGTGTTCATGGGTCTCATCGGAGACCTGTTCCCGGCGCTCGATGTCCCGAGGAAACGAGATTTTGACTTTGAAAAGAATCTCGTTGATGCAGCGCTTTCGTTGAAGCTACAACCTGAGCCAGGATTTATTTTAAAGGTGAGCTGATTAGTGATCGGTTACGGTTACGCAAATATTGTGAAAAAAATATTATATTTGTTCCAAACTTTTTAGACTATTAATTGTGAAAAAACTGTGCGTAGCTGAACAATATGCATAGTACATACTCACACATACTTAGGATCAACGGGCTTAGATACACTTTAATTATATTAGGTAGTGTATTAACACAATCTCTTTCTGTCGTGTCACTAGTTTCTTTCGAAACAGTGTGGTGAAAGGATTTTAAGTGCGCTTCAAGTGGCTATTTTCGAGCACTTGACACATGGTATAGAACTTTTTAGGTTCCACGACATGCCGGTTTCTTCACGATGTTTTCCTTCTCCGTTTGAGAGTACTGGCATTGTGCACATAAATTTTTGAACAGAAAAACTCATTGGTGCACCGACCGGTTTTGAACCCACGACCTTAGGATTAGGATCGGAAGGCGGGGCCGCTACCACTAGACCACAATGTATTCTGACAATACACAATGAAATTTCCCAAACTATTATGTTATCGTATTTTAGATGGTCCAACTAGTCGAGCTCTTCGCGGTGCGACATTCAGTATTCATCATTGGCTTCGCCGGCACTGGCAAGTCCATGGTGTGGCAATGCCTCAACAGAACCTACGCAATGCTCAAGCTGAAGCCATTCTACAACGATCTGGACCCTAAAGCGGTCACAAATGACGAGTTGTTCGGAATTATCAATCCAGCGACGCGAGAGTGGAAGGATGGCTTGTTTTCCACGATCATGAGAGATATGGCCAACATGCCGGGAGATGGACCGAAGTGGATCGTACTGGACGGAGATATTGATCCTATGTGGATTGAAAGCTTGAATACTTTGATGGATGATAATAAGGTTTGTGTTGTATTTATATTTTTTTGGACATGGACATAATTATGCAGGATAAAAATATTAATTCTAGAAAATTATCAAAGACAATCCACTGTGCTAATAAAATAAAGCCTCGGTAGCGCTGGTTTTCTGGGGCATTTGACGGAAGAAGACGCACCTCATTAAATAACATCCATTGAGGACGTCAAAATATTGAATCCATAGTGTTATCAGTATCTCGAGACGGATAGCAACGTCTGTTGTTGAAACATAACATCTCTGTTATAGGTGTTGACGTTAGCCAGTAATGAAAGAATCGCTCTAACCAAACCCATGAGACTGCTATTTGAGATCTCTAACTTGCGAACGGCCACGCCAGCCACTGTGTCACGAGCCGGCATTCTGTACATCAATCCTCAAGATTTGGGATGGAATCCGTGAGTAGCACTCATTTCTTTTTCTCTTCTGTCTGTTTTTCCTTCTCTCTTCACCTTTTGACTTTCTATGACAAGCTTTAAACTGCAGTTCGTAACTAACGGACCAAGATGCCATTGATCCCACGAGGTCCCATTGATATCCCTCGCTCAACAGAGAGTAAAGTAGGAATGTATTACAGGTTCGTCGCATCATGGATAGAAACGACTCGTGACGACGAATCAGAAAAGGCGATGCTTACAGTAATGTTTGATAAGTACATTCCCTCGCTGCTAGAATCTTGTAGGAAATACAAGAGAATTACGCCACTGACAGAGTTGCAGCAAATACAACTCACTTGTTATCTGCTCGAGTGTTTCTTGAATAAAACACTGCTACCAAGTGACTGTCCTAAGGAATGGTTAGTAAGACTTAGCATCGGTCGAGAGATGCAAACCTTTCGATACGAAAGTGCACTGTGTGCACACTCATAAGGTCCTTTCTTACACAGACCTACTTCTGAAAACATGATATACCTAATGGCAATTCTTCTAGCAATAGTCAGTCAGCGAAAAACGTTGATCAGGTTCTTGTCTGCATTGATGATCTCGCAGTGGGTCTTCAACTAGCTGGAAACCTTGCGAAAATCTAAACAAATCAATCTTTCAGGTACGAAACATACTTCGTATTCGCCATCGTATGGGGCTTTGGGTCAGGTCTTTTCCAAGATCAGCTGGTAGATTGGCGGAATGAATTCAGCAAGTGGTTCGCCAATGAGTTCAAACAGATAAAGTTCCCGTCCACTGGAAACGTGTTCAGTTTCTTTATCGACGCAGAGACTAAGAAAATGTTACCCTGGTCTGAGAAAGTTGAAAGCTTTGAGTTGGACCCCGATTTACCTTTACAGGTGAGTTTGAACATAATTTACTTTGATAACTTTTGAGTTCATCCTAGAAGTTGCTAATCTCTAATCTCTAATACTATAAGAATCAAAGTCCTAACTGACTGACTGACATATAGACAATGCACAACCTAAACCGCTGGTCCTAGAGACTTGAAATTTGAGGAGTACATAGGTCTTATGGCGTAGAGGTGTACTAAGAAGGGATTTTTGGAAATTCAACCCCTAACAGTGTAAAAAGGGTTGAAAAAGTTTGTATGAAAAATAGTAGTATTCCTTGAACCTACAAACTTGAAACTTGGAGTACATGTACTCTAAGGCTAAAAAATAGGAAAGGCATTATTAGTTTTTTAAAACTACCCTTAATAATTGTGCAAAGGGATGTGAAAATTTGTGTGGTGGCTAAATCACGGCACACCACTTAAACGAGTGCGAAGCCGCGAGAAGCTGCTGGTAATGTATATAAATTAAAATATTTTTCAGTCATGTCTAGTGTCAACATCAGAAACTACTCGCATTAGATTTTTCATGGATTTACTAATTGCAAAACAAAAGCCAGTGATGTTGGTTGGAAGCGCCGGCAGTGGCAAGACTGTTAGTGTGGCCGCTAAACTAAATTCGCTACCTGACTCGTATGCGATCACCAACGTGCCATTCAACTTTTATACTACTTCTGGTGAGATTTATTACTATTTTTCGTTTCGTCTTTGTTGCTTAAGCTTCGAGACAGATTATGCAAGTCCAAAGCGATTATAATATTGTTGAATCAGAATGACGCTCTGTCAGGGTAGGATTACCTCTGCGGATGTGCTTGGTCCATTGTAATAATTAAATGAATAATAGGTGGGTATGGGTATATCTTTTGGTTTTTTCGATAAGGTGTGCCGGCAAGCATTCTCTTTACATGAATGTACCTAGCCCATTATGTGGATAATCGATGTTTTAAACCACAACCACACCCACCTACCATCTTATTATTTTATTGTAACCTGGATTCACAAACAATAAATGATATAAGATTTAAAAAATTGTAGTTTTATGAATAGTCATAGTAAAATTGTTATTGGTCTTATTAATGAAGGGCCATTTAAATTAGTGGATAATTTTTATGATTGTTCATGATTTTATTATTGGTCATTTTTCCAGTTGGATTTAAATCGTACATAGTCATAGTTTATTCCATAGCTTCTTAGTTTATTTCTGTTTTTAATCTACTATTGCTTTTAGTCTCTTACCAACAAAGTTATTGTAACTAATCAAATGGTTTTACCATCCAGAAATGATGCAAAAAGTACTCGAGAAGCCTCTAGAAAAGAAATCGGGCCGCAACTTTGGCCCACCTGGTAGCAAGTTCATGATATACTTCGTCGACGATCTCAACATGCCTGAGGTGGACACCTATGGCACTGTACAACCCCACACGCTGATCCGACAGTTCATGGATTATAAACATTGGTAAGGGGAACACTATGGAACAATGAAATGGTTTTAAATTATTCGCGCTTGGTAAGGGGCGTGGTTATTGGTTTAACTGGTTCAGAACTAGATGTCGCGACTAAAAAGTGCCGAATGCTGGATCGCGCTGACGAAAACGCGCGGCTCCGAATGACATCCCATCGATGAATTGTAGAAATCATACTTACCTGGCACAGGGGACACCGTGATCACAAAGGCGGTTCCCCCAGAGCGAGGCCTATTCATTGCACTGCGAATTGGGTTGACCTCTGCGATTATCCCTAATGTGGATAACTCGGGTGCGTTATTTTTGGTAGTGGGGACTGCGTTCGCGCCGTCCCCCTCTCATCTTAACTATTAATTATTAACTTTTAACTAAATTCACGACGTTCTGAATTTAAAGCGATTATTGGGTTGTAATTAAAAAGATCTAGTTGGCTTTGACTTGAAATAAATAATCAGTGTGCTACGTAACAAATTAAAGCCAAATATTGATTGAACCGGTTATTTTGATGAATGTGTCGTGTGTCCTCTAAAATTGAAAATTTTCTTTAGAATTAATTTCATTACTTACCTAATTATTTTTTTCATAATTATGATTATAGGTAATATTAGACATAGATATGTAGTGGAATCATTATGCCACTTCATACATAAATATGTCTTGGCACTGCATACATAATAAATATGTCTGATCTGACATCTGAATAAAAAATATATATATTTTTTAATTTTTAATTGACGTGCCGAATTAAGTGCCTATTTTATTTCTGACCTGATATGACGCCAGGTGGTAATTTGTCCTAAAACATATTTATGGCTTAACAACAAACATAACGGGTTAAGGGAGCATCCATTAATTACGTTAGGTGATTTTGTGATTTTTCGACCCCCCCTCTCCTTTTGGTGTGATGTCGTGAGATTTTGCTCGACCCCCTCCCCCAACCCTAATCTCATGTGAGATATTAAAAATGAGTATTTTTCATGTTTATAAATTATGTGTCCTTGGATTGAAATTGCATGGGATTAATTAAAAAAAGCTGCTTAATTAATTTTGTTAAAAAAAACAGCTGTTTCATACATTTTAGCCAGGTAGGTATTGAACTTTTGTATGAAACAGCTGTTTTTTTTTCGCGTTTACCGTGTTCGTTCCTTAGAAAAAGTTATTCATATTGATGGGTACTTTAGCCCCCTGAAGATTTTAACCCCATTATTGGAACACCTTGTATATTTTATAGTGTCTGGAATCAAATACAAATTGTAAATTTTGGTTCTAATCTAAGTAAGCTATTGTGTTTTATAAATAGTACGAACGAGGTTAAAAGATTTTGGAGTCAAGGCCACATGACGTTACTTGGTAAACGTCACCATGGTGTCATGAGTCTTAACTGACAGAACTAGAGGGCGCTAGTAAAATGTGTTCATTTCTGAATCGCGCTGACGAAAACACACAGCTAGGAATGACATTGTTTGTTATTTTTGATATCGGCAAGACCTTACTTCATAGGATCATTTCTATAGTAAGCTCTTCCTCGCTCGTCCACAAAACGAGAGACCCGCTCAAACCACGATGATGAGACGTGGCGCGGCACCCTGAGCGTGAGAATGGCGGAGGCAGTTTGTCTTCAGCCGTCGATGATCGTTCGCTCCCCTTTCACAGGGGGAGAGTGGGGTGTTGTCGCTGTCTGAGTGGTTTTTTTAATATTTAAATAACTAAAGTTAGATAATTTGAACGTCTTATAATATGATAAAAGATTTGCCAAAAAAATTGAATCTCTACTGGGACTCTGTCGCGGAGCGGAATGCCAACTTCATCCAAATTTAACATTATAATTAGCGATGTTACGATCTCGAAATTTTTCAAACCAACTCAAACCGGTCTGAAAAATAAGCAAACCGACTTGTAAATCGAACCGCAAAAATATATGTAAACCGGTTTGAAACCGGGTTACAAACCGAAATGACAAAGTCAATACGACGAACCAATTTGTATTGCTCATGCTAGAATTTTATGTTATGGAAACCGAAATGAATGAGTTAAATTTATGTAATTTCAGTAATTTGTATTCATAATCCGGTATGAATACAAATTTAACTCATTCGTAGAACCCAAGAACAAATTGAATCGACTTTGTCAAGTCAATCTCATTTTCATATTTCGGTTCGGTCCGACCCGAAGTACCGACTCGCGGTTCCGCGCCGCACCGTGCGTGAGTTGAAGAGGGACAGCGATCAACAAACCGCTCGCTTATTCAACCCGTCCAGATCGGTTTGGCATAGGTTCAACCCGACTTGAACGGTTTGAAGCTCAACCCGGGTTGAACCGGGTTGGTAACCCGAGTCGTTACATCGCTAATTATAATAAAAAAACCTCCTGCCAATAAATAGTATCTGTCATCTTATCTTGATTTTGATTGTCATAAAAGTAAATCAATAATAATCAAGTCAATATGTTTGGACAAAATACTAAATATTGACCTTTTTGTCATAATTAATGACAATTTGTATAGGTACCTAAAAGGTGTTAAAAACCGAGTTATTTATTTATTAAAATGACTATTTTATAAAAACTATTTCTTCTATTGAACCAATATAAATAAAACTAGCATAACTTTTGCATACGGAATCGTATCGAAGAAAAGGCACGTTAATCTTGCTCAACGGGTTGGTCGTTGTTTTGATGATCGGACGTTATTCTGCTGTCTTGATTGGCTTTTTTGGCCTTCTAGGCCTAGCATTGTCTTACCACATCTTTTCAGGTACGACAGGCAGAAATTATCTCTGAAGGATATATCGAACTGCATGTTTGTAGCGTGCATGAATCCGACGGCTGGCTCGTTCACTATCGACCCGCGACTGCAAAGGCACTTCTGCACCTTCGCCGTCAGGTAAGTAATTCGTTTCAAGCCATTTAACTAATATTGTTTTATTATAGTTCAATGAAAAATTTGCGTCGATCGTTAAATAAAATCTGTATTGATACAATTTGTTCGTTTAGTTAGTATATAGAACGCCTGTTCGAAAAAAGTAAGCAACAATCATAGGTAGGTACGCGACACAAGAAACTAGAATTCAAAGGCGTTTAATTCAGCAGGCCTGCCATCCTAATTTCTTTAGTCGAGATTTCTCTTTCAGATAAACTTTTGTATATCCTGGAAAAAGATGTGACATCCATTATTTTGAAAAAAAACATTTAACCCAAAATAAAACCATTCCTTATATATTTCAGTTTCCCAGCTCTAGATGCATGTATCCAGATCTACAAGCAAATTCTCTCCCAACACTTGAACAACCCATTGAATAAGTTCGGTTTGTTAGTACAACGCTACGCGGAACCGCTAGTGAATGCTGCCTTGGCATTGCATAATAAACTGTCCACATCCTTCTTGCCGACGGCTATCAAGTTCCACTATGTGTTTAACTTGCGAGACTTGTCGAACATCTTCCAAGTAAGTGGGCTAAATAGGAATAACGTCTTCTTAACTGAACTATGAGGAGTTCAAAGTCCGGACAGTAAGCTAGGATATGTAAACGCGTCTTGTTAAAAGTTTTGCATGAAACTCTTTAACACGATCCTTAATGTAGGTCAGCCCCTGAACTAAATTGATAATCATAATCTACATAATACCTAGTAATTAATAAAAACTTCTTTCATTCGTCACATTCATTCGTTATTGTTTAGGCCCAAAGAAGTCAATTTTAATTTTAATTGTATTCCCACAGGGCATATTATTCACAACTGGCGATGCAATCAAACTTCAATCTGAGCTGATAAGGCTGTGGATGCACGAAGCGACGCGCGTGTATTCCGATAAAATGGTCGATTCTGCCGACAACGAGGCCTTCCAGAAACTCATTATGGAAGTCATCAAGAAAAATTGTGAGGTGGGTCTTACATACACGATATTATCCACCTTTGGTTTTATAACTTCTTTAGCTGATCATTGGTGCCTTACTCTTCTGGTCCATATTTGTAAGCTATGTCTGGGGCTGGAATCAAAATTATAAATATGCTCTTATGAGCCTATTATGTGATGTTTACCGTACACATAAAACTTGGCAGATGCCACATTATCTCAATCTGTTATCAATCAGGATTACGACGAAAGCGTGGTATTCGAGAAACCTCTCATCTACTGCCACTTCGCGGAAGGTATCGGTGATCCGAAGTACTTCCCGATCCGAGATTGGCCTCAGATCAAGAAGCTTCTGGACGAGTCGCTCTCGGGATACAACGATCTCGTCGCCACTATGAACCTGGTACTTTTCGACGATGCTATGTATCATATTTGCAGGTGAGCATATTACAATATTCATAATCTTTGCGACATTAGACTGAGTCACATATTGTGACGTAAAATAAAAATCCTATGACATATGTTATCCCACTTCCATATTTTGTAATATGAGCTGTTGAGACAATTTAAAAATAAGCTCGGGAAATGGGGCTTGTTGCGTTGGTGATAGAAATAAACGAACAGATCTTGGGTGATTAAAGTTTTCCAAAACGCTTTCTTTACATAAAGATGGTAAAAATGTGTATTTGGTCGAAGATATTTGGATCAACATTTT
This sequence comes from Chloroclysta siterata, assembly GCA_932294275.1. Lineage (NCBI taxonomy): Eukaryota > Metazoa > Arthropoda > Insecta > Lepidoptera > Geometridae > Chloroclysta > Chloroclysta siterata. The sequence goes on from OW028590.1 coordinate 8,106,574, forward strand.
AAAATGATGAAATCCAGCAATGATTAAAAGGCAATACTTACCACTAATCATTTGCTCAGTTATTAAGACGAATTATTTTCCAGAATAAACCGCATCTTAGAAGCGCCCAGAGGCAACGCGCTTCTTGTCGGAGTAGGCGGCTCCGGCAAACAGTCTCTATCAAGGCTCAGCGCTTTCATATCGTCGCTTGAAGTGTTCCAGATACAACTTAGGAAGGGATACAGCATCAACGACCTGAAAGTCGATCTTGGTGAGTAGGAAGGGGTCCAATCACGATGAAACTGAGCTTAAAATTATATAAATTTTTTTCGGACACGTCATAAAAAGGTTGAAATAAGTGAGCCATAATTCAGTGTCTGTCCCAGTTAAGGGGGCATCCATTAATTACAAGACGTGATTTTGGCGATTTTTTGACCCCCTCCCCACCCCCAATCTCACGTGAGATTTTTCAAAATGAGTATATTTAAAGTTATTAAATAAACGTGTGCTTAATTGCATTAATTAATAAAAATCTAATTTGCTTAGTTATTTTTTTTAAGAATAATATTTTAGATGTTTCATGAAAAAATTTACACAGTTTTCTCACAATATTACACTGTTACTCGCGGAAAAATAAATAACGTGATATTTACCGAGACCCCCCCTTTCCCTCACGTGAGATCGGGTGAGGTTCTGCTCGACCCCCTCCCCCCACAAAACGCCTCACGTAATTAATATACGCCCCCTAACTAGCGTTGTATCCCACGCAGATGGCACAAAAATAACCGAGATGTATAACAGGCGTTTCTCGTATTACTAGCCTTATCGAGCCTCTTTCTCTAATTACTAGCCTAGCCTCTTCTCTCCCACTCGATTATGCGTCTAAAGGGGGTTATTATTTCATTCAGCTACTTCCGTCCGATAATTTATCATAACAGTACAATTAAAAAGTAAACTGAAACGGTGTAGTTTTCATAAATACTTTCGCTCTTCGCCTTGAAGACTTAATCAAAATTGTCTTACAATTACAATTCTTAAAAGTATATAATGTACAATTTATTTCCAGCTCTCCTCTACATAAAAGCAGGACTCAAGAACATTGGCAATGTGTTTTTGATGACGGACGCTCAGGTGGCGGACGAGCGTTTCCTTGTGCTGATCAACGACCTGCTGGCCTCCGGGGAAATCCCTGAGCTGCTGGCCGATGATGAGATTGAAAACATCATCAACGGCGTGCGGGGGGAGGTGAGTTTAACTTTAAGTTTGAGAAGTAACAAACAAAAAAATTAAAATAGGCTGAACTGCTAATTAAATAGTCTCACAACTGGAATTCCCAGACACGGTAGACATCTCTAGACCTCTCCCTCCTCTCAGACCTAGAAAAATGTATACAAGTGGTAGTCAGAGTACAGTACCGTTTTAACTTGGCAAACCTGAAGTTAGCCGTTTAGCTATACAAGGTGTTCCATAAGTTGTGTATATAAACTTCAGAGGGCTAAAGTACCCATCAATATGAACAACTTTTTCTAAGGAACCAACACTGTGATCGCGAAAAAAAAAACAGCTGTTTCATACAAAAGTTCAATACCTACCAGGCTAAAATGTATGAAACAGCTGTTTTTTTTTCGCGTTCACAGTGTTGGTTCCTTAGAAAAAGTTGTTCATATTGATGGGTACTTTAGCCCCCTGAAGTTTATATACGCAACTTATGGAACACCTTGTATATTGCCATTAATAATTTTGACATTTTCGGCTCTGCCCAACCAACTTAGCTGACTTCGCGTCTTCTTAAACTCTTCACAATCATGTATGAAACGGAAGAATACTTATAATGTTCTAAAGATGTACCTACCTACTTTTCTCCTTTTAGACAAAAGCTTCCGGTGTACCTGATACTCGTGAAAATTGCTGGAGATTCTTCATCAACCGTGTGCGATCAATGCTGAAGGTAAGTCCTGTTAATGGAAATACGAGTAGCTGTCTCGAATAGATTTTAAACATGACATGAGATATCGCTCGAATAGGTGTATGTTCCCACACTTTATGTTAGCTTAATGTAGGTTTTTAGGTATGTATTGAACTCGACTATCATTACTTTAACGTAGGACGACATCCCCATTGGAATGACAACATTGTGGAAGTCGTGGGAAGAAGGTTGATGACAAAAACTCAAATGCCATAGGGCATTTGAGTTCAGATTCATTAAATGGTGATAAAAACTATAGCTATAATTTTTGTAAAAACAAAGACTGGGTGTATGTGAATTTCTGTTACTTTGGCAGAATAGTACTAGATATTTGTCTGGTACAATTTACTGTTTGCAGGTGGTGTTATGCTTTTCTCCCGTGGGTGCAACTCTACGCGTGCGAGCGCGTAAATTCCCCTCCCTAGTGAACTGCACGGCTATCAACTGGTTCCACGAATGGCCGCGCGAGGCGCTGCGGTCTGTATCCAAGCGATTCATTTCTGAAGTGGAATCTCTGCCGGTAATGGTTTTTCTGTAAAAAGTTCTTATTGCTTATAATAGTACCATGTCTTTAATGTCGCTATAGCCTTTTTAGTGTCCACGAACTTTTAGGCTATTTTTCTTGAATATGTTTAATTATATATTATTATTAATTAATTATATTTAGTGGAAATCCGTGGTCTCTGCCTACCCCTACGGGAAACAGGCAGGATTTTATGTATGTATGTATGTTTAATCAGAGGATTGTCTTATTTTGCACAACAGTTATCTATCACTCCCATGTCTGGCAGCTTATCGCGGGACTTGTCCCAAAAATATCAGTGAAATCCCCTTACATTCCAGGCTGATCTTGTAGAACCAGTCTCCAACTTCATGTCTCACGTCCACCAAAGCGTGAATCAGATGTCCGCCATATACTTCCAAAACGAAAAGCGTTATAACTACACCACGCCCAAGACTTTCCTCGAACAGATCGCTCTGTACAGCAAACTGCTCAACGATAAGACCAAGAACTTGAAGATGATGATATTGAGGCTCGAGAATGGCTTGGAGAAGCTAGCTTCATGTGCTGGTGATGTCGCTGTTTTGAAGGTAACATATTTTTTACCTTATTGGCTCCCGCCTTGCCTCGATATTCTCACTGCTTAAAGATGCAGGACCGTAGTCAGCAAAATATTCCTCCAACGGATTCTGTCCTCCACGGCACGGATGAATGGCATCCGTGAGTGATGTAACACATCAATTTCTGTCTTTTTTGATTTGGAAAAACTAGAGCAAGCAATAAAAACAAGAACAAGAGACAAATTCAGAAAAAAAAATCGATCTGCAACTTTTCCGAATAATTTTAAAATTATCTCATAGCGAATACCCCATCGATGTGGATTGAAGTTAAATGACCTCTGCTGCGCATTTACCGACTGAGACATGTGTGGGTTCGATTCTCGATGTGAGACATATTAGCATGATCAGCAAATATTTTTTCTGGTTCTCGGATCTAACAGTTTTTTTTTACTAAATCACAGTTTATTTTAAACTGGATTTCAGGTGACTCTAGCTGAGCAAGAAATTATATTGAAAGAGAAAAATAAAAATGCAGAAGCTCTTATCGATGTAGTCGGTGCTGAGAGTGAAAAGGTGTCCAAAGAAAAGGCATTCGGTTAGTACCTAGTATCACTAATAATCGTCAATTTAGAAGATTTTTTAATATGTAAATATGAATGTATTTGGTTAAAATATGAGTTGAGTGACGTACGAGGCAATGGTTTGTTGTAGGTGGTGGTTACCACTTAACATCAGGTGGGCCATCTGCTTGTTCCATCAGCTGGTAGTATAAAAAAAAAAGTTGCCTTTAAGTAGTTTCAGAAAGATGAAAGTCGTGAAGCTGTTTCTGTTATTTCATATGATTTATGACTCGCAGCTGCTGAGGAGGAGAAGAAAGTGAAGGTTATTGAAGAAGACGTCACGATAAAGGCTAAGATTTGCGCCGACGATCTCGCCAAAGCCGAGCCAGCCCTGATGGCCGCACAAGAGGCTTTGAACACTCTCAATAAGAACAACTTGACTGAGCTGAAGTCTTTCGGCTCCCCGCCCGATGCCGTCGTCAATGTTACGGCAGCTGTGCTAGTGCTGTTTGCTAAGAAGGGCAAGATACCCAAGGATAGGTCTTGGAAGGCTTGCAAAGTGCGTATATCTTTATCTCTTTACATTTATATTTAAGGGTGGGTAAGTACTTCTGAAAATGTAGTCTACCAAAAACGATATAGGTACGATAGATGAAAATGAAATGTTCATATGACAGTGTGACAAAATGGCTGATATTTACTGGATTCCTGGCAATGCTATTTATTTATTTATTTATTTATTTATTTATTAACTTTAATTAACACGGTACATAACCAATTACATTAATTAAACAGATAAGAATACATTATAAAACATATTAAATTAAATTAAATATTATTTAAAGTAAAAAAGTCAAAAAAAAAGTAAAAGTAGTAGTAAAAGTTATTAAATTCATTCAATCACAGTTTACAATTATCAATAAATGTCACAATTACAATTAAGAAAGACGCTCACAGAAACATAAACACACAGTCAAAACCTTGGACCAGCTGTCAGCGAACAGGTCAAAGTCAGGGTTATTGTCGAGGAGAGCGTTGAGTGCAGTGAGAGCGCGCGGGATGGGAGAGCCGGCTCGAGCCACCGTGCGGCACGCCGGCACTGCAAACAACTTGTGCTTCCGACCCCGGCAGTAATTGTTAGGAATGTAGAGTCGACACAGCACACCGCCCAGATCTATGAGTATACAGGGTTACAGGAAAAGTCGTGCTAGATCCGTTAAGGGCGTGGAGTACCCATCATTCCTGACATATTTCACTATGAAACACCCTACCCTAAACTAAACCCTTTTCGAGATATTCGACTTTTAATTTTTTTATTGAAAATTGCCGATTTTTAGGCAATTAAATTTATTTTTGGTTGTTTTGTGTATCTTATTATTATTATTATTGCATTTTTACATGTGTAATTAGATGCTTTAGGACGTCAATCATTAAAATAGTGCATAAGTTAATTGAATAGACCGTAGTAGACAAGTGAAAGTTAAGAAATAAAAAAAAAATTAGAAAGTTTATTTTTCTCTAAGGGATATCTAAAAAAAATATTATGGCAATTCTTCGGCAGATGTTTTTAAAAATATCTACGTTTCATCAGCTATCTAACGAGGTATAACAATCTAGGGTTTGTATTACATTTCGTGGAAAAAAAGTAGTTGGGACGCTCCAGGTAGCAGTTCTAACGGTCCCGCGCCTATTGTCCTTCAAGTTCAGACACACCGTGAGAGCGAGACAAGTGACGATTTATGTAGGTATGAATGAAAGAAAAAATGTGTAGAGACCGGTTAGGGCTGGGAATACAACAGGGGGTATTGTTTTGGTTGTCAGTCTGCTTTTGTGCTTCGTACATAGTAGATGTGATATCGTTTTGCTCTTTTTCTCGACTTGGCTGTGATTCTGGACTATTTCTTCTGATTTGTGACTACTATACTTGTTAACCGGACTCTGATTTGTACCTGTGATACGGAAGTGTTGAAGATGACGTCCTACACACCTGAGGAATATGCTGATATGCTTATTTGTTACGGATACTGCGATTGTGTATCTGCGCAAGCTCGCAACGAATACGTAACTCGCTACCCCGGTCGTCGAGTGCCGGATGTGGCCGTTTTTGACAGAGTTTATCGAAGACTTCGAGAATCTGGCTCTGTTTTGAGACGTAATACAGACATGGGTAGACCACGAATTGACGACGAAGAACAGGACAATGAGATAGTGCAACGCTTTCGAGCGGATCCGACTACTTCCACTAATATTGTTGCCCGTGATCTGGGACTTTCGCAATGGAGAGTGTGGTTTACAGTGCATACTGCTGGCCTATACCCATACCATTACACGCCGGTACACGTTATTGAAGAAGGAGACCCCGCGAGAAGATTGGACTTTTGCAGATTTATGCTAAATGCTGACGTAGAAGACCCAGATTTTCTAAGAAATATCTTGTGGACGGATGAGTCCAAATTTGATAAAGATGGCATAACTAACTATCACAACGCCCATTACTGGGCCCCAAAAGCACTAAGGAATCCCAATAAGAAAAGAGTGAAGGGGTCCCAACGAAGATTCAGCGTGAATGTGTGGATGGGCATTATCTCCAATCATTTGATTGGACCTTACTTTCTACCGGATAATTTAAATGGGGAAAGCTACGAAAATTTCCTGAGAGCAGACTTGAGTGATTTGCTGGATGATCTGCCACTCAACCTGATCAGGGACATGTGGTTCCAACACGATGGCTGCCCTGCCCATTTCAGGAGAAGTGTCAGAGACTGGCTGGACACAAATTATCCAAACAAATGGATAGGACGAGGTGGGCCGTTGCCATGGCCAGCAAGAAGTCCGGACCTAACCCCCATGGATTTTCATGTGTGGGGGTGCATGAAAAGTCTTGTGTACAGCGAGCCGAATCCAGTTTCGTCTGTGGAAGACCTAAGAGAAAGGATTGTGGATGCAGCAAATAAAATGAGGACCACGTTGACCACTGGAGTAGTGAAGACTGGTCTCCGTAGAAGGATGCGACAATGTATCAGAAATAGAGGCGGCCATGTTGAACATGAACTGTAGAATAAGAAAAAGTTGTGTGAAAACCTTTAATAAATGACATTTCATGCTTACCTATTGTTTTACTTTTACTTTTTAGGGCTAAGTATAAATTTTCTTCTCCACTGTCGCCTATAAAACTAATTTTTTTTCAATGCAATTGAATAAAACCCTAGATTATTATACCTCGTTAGATAGCTGATGAAACGTAGATATTTTTAAAAACATCTGCCGAAGAATTGCCATAATATTTTTTTTAGATATCCCTTAGAGAAAAATAAACTTTCTAATTTTTTTTTTATTTCTTAACTTTCACTTGTCTACTACGGTCTATTCAATTAACTTATGCACTATTTTAATGATTGACGTCCTAAAGCATCTAATTACACATGTAAAAATGCAATAATAATAATAATAAGATACACAAAACAACCAAAAATAAATTTAATTGCCTAAAAATCGGCAATTTTCAATAAAAAAATTAAAAGTCGAATATCTCGAAAAGGGTTTAGTTTAGGGTAGGGTGTTTCATAGTGAAATATGTCAGGAATGATGGGTACTCCACGCCCTTAACGGATCTAGCACGACTTTTCCTGTAACCCTGTATAGCTATGAGTTACCAACGGATTTATGCTGACATATTTTAATCGATTGAGTAACATTACATGTGTCAAGTGCTCAAAAGGAGCCTCTTGAGGCGCACTTAAAATCCTTTCACCACACTATTTCGAAAGAAACTAGTGACACGAACACGACAAAAGAGAGACATAATGTCTTGGGCCAGTTCAATCCGGGAGTATTCTAATTTTAGAATTCTCTTTGTCGTGGGTATATATTATATATGTATTTATTTATTATATTTACATGTATAGGCGGAGATTCAAGTTCACTGAATAATTTATTTATGCTTTCAGTTGATGATGGCGAAAGTCGACCAGTTCCTGAATGATCTAATTTACTACGACAAAGAAAATATTCATCCTGATGTCATCAAGGTAACTTACCCATGTCACTATCAAATTTACTGCATTCTGGATCCAGAATTGGATTCAACTTTTACATATTTAAAAAATTAATCCAAGCCACAGTCTATTAATTTATTCATAGAAGCAAAAGATAATCGGTTTTTGTCTCCCAGGATAGCCATTTTCAAGGCTCCGGGAAAATGTAGCATAATATAGATTATCCAGGTCACGAACTTGTATATCCGTTCCACGTATCATCCAAATTCAGCCACATATTTATACTGGCGGCCCCAACAGACGTTGTCCTGCATGATATTTCAAACGACTGCAGCACCCCATCATAAAAAGGCTAAAAAGAGAAAATTGACCAAAAATAAAAAATAAATGTTAGGGGTGGACAACCTTTATCACTTAGGGGTATGAAAAATATAGATAGTAGCCGATTCTCAGACCTACTGAATATGCATATACATATATAAGAGAATTTTATATATAAGAGATATTTCGTTTTGGCGTAGCTATATCTAACAGGCTAGTTGTTTTTCAGGCTGTACTACCTTACACCAAAAACCCGGAGTTTACTATGGAGTTTATAATGGCGAAGTCAGCGGCCGCCGCGGGCCTTTGCTCGTGGTGCGTCAACATAGTGAAGTTCTACGACGTGTACGTAGTGGTCGAGCCGAAGCGGCGCGCGCTCAACGCGGCCAATGCGGAGCTGCAAGCTGCGCGGGACAAGCTGGACTTCCTGACTAGTCAGATCAAGGTATGGAAATAAATACATCGATCTATCAAGGACAGCCTTTACAGCTCAGTTGGTAGTAGCTATGTACAAATGTTCGTAGAGAACAAACATTTGTGTGATGAACATAGATGTTTGTTCTCCGTCTGGGTGTTATTATTAATTATAAGTATGTATTTACAAAAAAAAAGTATGTTATGCATTATATCAGCAATCTGGTTCCCATATTACAAGCTTTGGCTTAGTTTGGGGCTAGATAGAGAACTCTTTTTAGGGTTAAGCTCGCCTTTGTACATGTTTTATATTTCAGTTCTCTAAATGTTATTACTGTGTACAATAAAGAATAAAGAATAAAGATAGTGTTGTGTGGAAAGTCCACCAATATTTATTTATTTATCCAGGTAAACTATCTTTTCTACTTTTCTGATCAGATTAGATTAGAAAATGATTTCTTGCATAAAATATGTACCAAATAATTTATTCGAGAAGATTCAAAGCATTTTTTCCAGTTAACCTTAGTGTAATGTGGAGGGGGTGGTAGTGCTATATGAGTCAAGAAGAATCTGCTTCACTAGGCATTACTGCAGAGTCGTACGTAAAACGGGTAGTTTATTACTTGGGTTTTTTTTTATTTGTTTATGAGTGTGTTATGCCACTCGTATATACACTACATGAAACCCAGTTTCTGACGTCAAAAAGTGAATTTTAAATTTGTCAACGTGAAAAAGATAATCCAGTTGATGAAGCTGACTGTACCTTATTTGTTAATTGAATCATGCTATACTGAATTTAAGAGTATTTTAGACTATTGAGGTTCTGCGTATGCACAGAAAGATATTTTTTTCTAGGAATTGGAAGAAAAACTGGGAGTGCTGATGAAAGCTTTCCAAGAAGCCGTGAACGAGAAGATGAAGTGCCAGGCAGAGGCTGACGCTACCAACGCCACTATCGACCTGGCTAATAGATTAGTGAATGGACTGGCCTCTGAGAAAATCAGGTATCAAATACGTTTATAAAGATCCAGCTGCCGAAAACTACACGCTGAAAAGAGCTTTTCATTTAGACAGCCTTCACAGCTCAGTTGGTAGTAGCTCTGCCTTCTGTGCCGTAGGCCGTGGGTTCGATTCCCACCGAGAACAAACATTTGTGTGATGAACATAGATGTTTGTTCTCTGTCTGGGTGTTCTATAATATTCTAAGTATGTATTTACAAAAAAAAGTATATATATAAAAGTGTATTATATCAGCTATCTGGTTCCCATATTACAAGCTTTGGCTTAGTTTGGGGCTGGATAGTGCTGTGTGGAAGGTCCACCAATATCCACCAATATTCACATATACATAGACAATCATTTATTTACCACAAGAACACACAACATATACAATCAGGCTTAAAATACATATAATACAGATGTAGATAAGACAAGAAAACAAAGATTAAAAAAACAACTAAAACTGGTTTTGCAAATAATAATAATAATCAATTTAAATATCCTATAAAATAAAACCTAGAAGATGAGATTTATGAAGAGTCAATGCGGTGAAATAATGAGGTTGCCTTGCAAATTTTAAGGTGGTTCATAAAAACACGATATTGATGTTGTCACCGTTTGAGACCATAGGCATTGCGCTCTTTTTTTTTATAGAAGTTCTATAGGTGGACGCCGGATTCGAATCCACGACCTTAGAGCCGGAAGGTGGGATCGCACTCTATACCAGCCTTCCGGTCTTAACGCCCCCTTGTGGGCGCTAGAGACCTACAGAGGCACAGTAAAGGCCCAGAGTAAAATCGGACTTGACTAAGTCGGGCTGAGATTATTATGATGTTTTCAGAGTAGCAAAGCTTTTTGTGAAGGGCTCGTCCGGGGAAGTACTACCACCACGCCTTTTTCTGCCGCCAAGCAGCGTTGCTGTGTTTCTGTTTGAAGAGTGAGGTTGCCGGTGTAATAACAGGCACATATGAGGCTTAACATCTGTATGCCTCAAGTTGATGGACGCAGCCGCAGGTCAGAGCATCGTAGGGCACGTTCCTATCGTGCGTGACTTACGAGGCAATGCTTTGTTATAGGTGATGGTTACCACTTAAAATCAGGTGAGCCATCTACTTGTTCCACCATCTAGTTTCATAAAAAAAAAATGGGTTATAGATGGTCGGCTACTGTGGTGAACCTCAAAGAGTCCGGCATTATGCTGCCCGGAGACGTGCTACTAGTGACTGCGTTTATATCGTACGTGGGGTGCTTCACGCGCCGCTACAGACAACAGCTGATGGACGACGACTGGGTGCCCACTCTTGGGAAAACTAACGTAAGATATTTTGTCTTGTGAGCTTTTGATATTGCTGTCCATTTTAATGTTTACTAGCTGCTTCGCTGGCGACTAAGTGCTGCCAGTCTTCATTTTCTTGCCATAATACCACTTCATAAGGGGTCGGCACCAGGTTCTTTGTCTCTACTCTCCTCTATCAGCCGCCATCAGTAATCACTCATTACTTACTCATGTAATCCCATGTTTAGAACGGGACATAGTAAGTAGTAGGACATAATTATAAGTGGTCATTTTAATTTGTGGCCTTATACCGCCGAAACGCATAAAAACAACCCTTCAATCTTTTCTGGCCTGCCTCTACTCTTATATCTTTCCACATTATTTTATGTATTATCTACACTAATTGATCGAGTGAGCGAAGCGAACGAAGATCTTAGTTTCAACTTGGGCGATTTGGCATTTTATGTATGTATGTATGTATGTATGTATGTATGTATGTATGTATGTATGTAAGAGCAGGGGTAGTGATACCAATTAAAACACGTCGTCATCGTATTTCATATTTCTATAATAATCCAAAACTATGACTCACCAACATCAATCGTCAAACAATCTGCACAACTAAATTATGAATACTAAAACTTCCCAACAATAATTATAAAATGACTTTAATTGAATTTAAACAAAGACTCGACGTAATCTAATCACAAATAATTGAATCTATCAGAAACTCGACTCAAAATAACAACCCTTCTGATTAACCAAAATAACTCTAAATTAATTTACAATAAATCATAGAAAGACAATTATCGAATTTATACAACAACAAGGTCCGCCTAGTAGTTCGCCTCGGCACTGCGCTCAGTCCGAGCGCAGGCCAGCGAATGAAGTCCGCTGTGCGCGTCATTGGCTGTTTATAAAGGTGGCGCGCTAGGTGGCGCGCCCCACCGGCCGCCATGAGTCACAGTACAGGTGGTGTGTTGTTTTGCTCGTTGACTGGTGACGCAACTTGTTTACGACGCTGCTGCATTGTGGCGTGTTGCTTACGCGTTGACCGGTGACGCAACTTCTTTACGACGCTCGCGCCGATACGGCCATACTGACGTAGGCGCGTCCCTGCGCCTCATCCTCGTTTGACCTATGGAGAACAAAAGCATCATTAACACATCCAACCTCATAGCCTCAGCGCTAATTTTGGTAAAGCCTCGAGAGCCTCAGCGCTCATTTTAGATTCTCATTATTTTTCACATAAATTTCTCACTTTCATCAGCACGTAACAACAACAACACTAACACTAGAAAATGATTCTCTTCTTTTTTATAAGCTCGTTATTAAACACTTTCAAAGTAGTGACACTACATAAAATACTGATAACACTATAATTCACGTCACAATATGATCTCATTTTCATATTGAAAACTTTCACACAAGTGACAACTGTAAACACTACACTTGTAATATTAATGACACAATTGGATCTCATTTTTATAAAGAAAACTTTGACACATGTGACAACTCTAAACACTATAACACGTAATACTCACGTCACTATTAGATCTCACCAAACACTTTTCCAGTCACGATAATATCGGCTTTCGTCTTCCTGCTCTCACCCTACGCTGAGGGTGTCTGCGGGATCGGCACAGCATTAGTCATCACCGGGTTTTCTTCCACTCTGTTCGATCATTCGTCTTTTTGATGCTCACTTCGTTCTTACTCATGTCGTCTCATCTTTCATACAGCCTATTGATCATTTCTTTTCTTTGCCTCTTTTAGAAGTTACCTACTATTAAATATCTTCTACAATTAAATCACATCGCCGATACGGCCACGTAATTTTTAGAAACTCATAACATAATATAATAAAGCAATACTCACTTGCTCACCTCGGTGCCCAATCGTAGTTGTTCTCGTACAATACTTGCTCACCTCGGTGCAAAGTCGTAGTGGTTCTAGCTTTTAAAAAATACACCCATAAAATACTCGGAAGAAGAGAAAAAAAAATACCGTTCATTAATACGTCTTTGTGTAGTCCAATCGTAGTTGTTCTCGTACAACACTTACTCAGTTCGGTGCCAAGTCCACTGTGACTTCTAGTCTATAAAAATACACACAAAATATTAAAAGGGAAAAATAGAAAAATACTGTCCATAATACATCTTTGCGTTGTCTGAAAACTATGGCAATTAAAGCCAATCCTCGTGACCAAATCTCTCGCGTTGTCTCAAAAACTAGACCAATTTGAGCTAGTCCCCGCGACAAAATCTGTCCAAATCTAAAAGTAAGAAGGTAGATTATTAATTAGCATGATGTCATCTTCGATGAATTATCGCGTCGCGCATTGAGACTTACTCGTTCAAGATTATTCTGTATCATCATCGTAAACATATATCATCGTGTTGGCAAACAAAATCTATCTATTTAACCCGTTGGCACCCACTGCTGGGTATAGGTCTCCCCTCTATTACGCCACTCTTTTCGGAAAACAAAATAATAAACATTAAATCTTCTCCAAGAATATAAAGAAAAACAAGTTTCTTGATATAAGAAGATAACTGCGAAACACATTGAATTCTCTACAGTTAATTCAACATCGAAGCGGCAGTATCTCGCACTCGCAGCACACATCTACTTGCAGAACGTATTAATATAACAAAAGAAATGATGTCAATTAAAAAAAACATAAACATCTTCCCATAAACGTCGACGTTGAGGTTCCTCACTGCTGAGGGTCGTCAATAGGTTATACAATTTAATTACACGAATCATTCTAAAATCAACCGATCGCTCCATTGCATTAAGTCTTCGCGGCCAACTGCTTCCTTCCACTTTGACAGCGAACATAACCTTTTACCTATAAACAATTAATAAAACACTCTGTAACGTATAAACAACATCCACTCGTACTCGATTCAAATGAATACATCCTATTTAGATCACCTATTCGTAAAACATCAAAATGAAATTCACAGCTTGGTCTCGAATGTAACTGAAATAAAAGTCCAGGAAAATAATCAAATTGAAGCCCGATAGAAATACATTTCTAAAGAAATATGGGCATCTTGTTAAGCCACCAAAAATGCGCCAGTACATCCACATTGCTGCTTTTCAGCTACACTCTAGATGTAATCTTCCTGTCCACTCATCCATCCAACCAGCTGCGCGGGGGGAGGTCTCTGGATATTCTCGATCGTCAATTAATTCAGGCGTGACTTTGCGGAATTCCATTGTTAAATATAAATCGACTGAAACAAATATGTAGCACTTATCCGCTAATCGAATCTGTTTAAGCTTAACCCAATGTAGACTCGTGTGTGTGCAACCCTACACAGCACCTGCAAACCCTGAAAGTGTAATATGGTGTATTGGACACAACAAAAACCACAAAATAAAACTTAATGTCCTCGATCGCTCATTGCGCCGCATGGCAGAGCGTTCACGATAAAAAAATTGACCCCAAGCCAATACTTAATATTATGATGTATTTCACTGGTTCACTCTAAATGATATAGAGTCATTCGATAACAAGCTCGACAACTGGATGTTTTTTTTTTTTTCTTGATCGTATGAACTTTTCAGTGTTGCTTATAATTTCGCCAATGTCACGTTTATGTTAGACCTTAGCACTGAAACGCAAAATCCGTACTTGAACAAATCAACCAAAAATGATGACAATTATAGATACACCAGCAACAGCTACTCGTCTATAAATAAACAAAAAGGATTTGATTTCGAATTATCCCATCTATTTCCAAACTTCTGGCAATGTTTATAAAAAAAACTAAATAATATATAGCAACAATGACTGCAACTTCCATCGAACTCGTACGCTAGGCAACCCTTCAACTACTATCGGCCCGTGCCGAATGCTCCGCTAGCTGTAAATCAAAATAAAATTGAAAAAATAAATGGATTGCACTACACGCATTTAAACGCCACGCTAGAACAATGGCCTTAGTCACCCGGAGCTTCCCACCGCGAGCTACTTCTTTGAATACATTTGCTGAGTGGTTAAAAACTAGATAAATACAGAAACAATTTAACTACATCCTGATCAACAATGGCTGGATGATATTATCATTATTATTATAACATTGCTTTATGTGGACTGCGGCTCCGATCGTCTTCAGCGAATAGCATGGTTTAGTCTCAGAGCGCACAATAAAGGCTCGCAATAATTTGTGAATGACTAGTCAATGGTAAAATGTGATAGTAAAATACATAAATAAAAAATTGACTTACTAATCCACCAGTCCAGTAAAATTGTATCAGGTACCTTCCACAGTATCTGCATTAAAACTCTGCACTTGTAAAAAGTAAATTATTCACAAAATCAACCTTTAATCAGATATCGACATTTGCTTCGCATCTATAAAGCAACTGCAAGAAGAGCTACCTTGCTGTGCACTGAAATTAAGATAAATAAACACACTGGCTACTATCACTCCTCAATCCTGCAGCGGTTATTAACACCAACCAGTAAGTCGCCTCAACTAGCGCTGAGAAGAAAGTATGAACAAGTGAAACTGCAAAACTAGTTATTTTCAATAATACCTTCAACTTCTACATTGTAAAACGTAAACACAATAATAACCTGTAGGTATCTGCTAGTTTATAAATTTAATATATCCTTTTATCAACACAACGGGACCACTTGGGATAAATAATCAGTAGGCATCCGTTACTATCAATAATTGAAATAAATTATCACACCAACATAATTTGACTCCATATTTCACAATGTCACTACCACAAAGTAAAAATTTCTGAAACAAAGTAATTTATCGCAACAAAGTAATTAACTCCAGGATCACAGGACCATAGAAACCGCTGTGAGCAACCTTTACATTAAAAGGTAATGCAGCAACACATTTGACAAAGACGCACTTAAACAAATCGTCTGTACTGCAATCAGGAACACTCTCTGTCTCTCAAACTGATAAGAAAGTCAAACTACTCTTGGGTAGTAGTTAACAAGCTGAAACAAACAGACTACATGAATTTATCTTCTTAGTCTCAAGGACTCCGCCACAAAATATTCTGCGATATGATCTAAAACGATAGCAAAATCCACAAAAATACAAAAAAAAAATACCCTCGGCCAGACTGACCACTACTATCGCAGAACGGCCGTCTAAGAAAAGTACCTACAATTAGGGATGGTCGTAGGCAACGCAGGCGAATCTCACTTCCGATGTAAGAGCAGGGGTAGTGATACCAATTAAAACACGTCGTCATCGTATTTCATATTTCTATAATAATCCAAAACTATGACTCACCAACATCAATCGTCAAACAATCTGCACAACTAAATTATGAATACTAAAACTTCCCAACAATAATTATAAAATGACTTTAATTGAATTTAAACAAAGACTCGACGTAATCTAATCACAAATAATTGAATCTATCAGAAACTCGACTCAAAATAACAACCCTTCTGATTAACCAAAATAACTCTAAATTAATTTACAATAAATCATAGAAAGACAATTATCGAATTTATACAACAACAAGGTCCGCCTAGTAGTTCGCCTCGGCACTGCGCTCAGTCCGAGCGCAGGCCAGCGAATGAAGTCCGCTGTGCGCGTCATTGGCTGTTTATAAAGGTGGCGCGCTAGGTGGCGCGCCCCACCGGCCGCCATGAGTCACAGTACAGGTGGTGTGTTGTTTTGCTCGTTGACTGGTGACGCAACTTGTTTACGACGCTGCTGCATTGTGGCGTGTTGCTTACGCGTTGACCGGTGACGCAACTTCTTTACGACGCTCGCGCCGATATGTATGTATGTTTGTCTGGCGATAACTTTAGAACCGTTGATCCGATCTGCATGAAATTTGATATGTCGATAGCTTGTACTTGAGAAATTTACTGGTAAGTATATGAGTAAAATCGAATGAAGGGTTTTTGAAATATGGGGTTTTTTAAGAGGGCAAAATTTAAAAAAGTTACATAAAAAAATCAAGTTACATGTCATATGAAAGGGCTTTGCTTGGACATTCCAAAACTATTTTTACTTTTTTTTTGGGACGCTCGGTTTTCGGGATAAAATTTAAAAAGTTAAATTAAGATAACCAGCGATCCAAGAGCTCCCATCTCTAAGAGTTTCGTTGACATCAAGGTTTTTCTACTGGTCGGCCAGTTCCTTTGATTTTTCTTATTTTTTTTTCTTGAAATAAATTAAGGAGGTACTCAGTTCTCATAAAATGGTGACGACGACCAGGTCTGATGATGGAGCCAAGGTCTGTTCAACGGAACTCTTCAATAAATAGGCCAATAGAGTTGAAACTTGGTAACCATACCAAGTTAGTAGGCGGTAGTCAGAAAAAAGGCCAAAGATAATGTTTGGACTTGCCTCTGACTACTACCGACTCAAAGTTTGGATGCGTTCATCGGGTCGCATCACGAGATCTCAGTTCGGGGCGAACTACTAGTATTATAAAGAGGAAAGATTTGTATTTTTGTATGTAACGAATAGGCTCAAAAAGTAATGGTCCAATTTCAAAAATTCTTTCACCATTAGAATGCTATATTATCCCTGAGTAACATAGGCTATATTTATTACTAGTAAAAATAGGGATCCCTTCAAACTTTAACAATGTAACCCAAGGTGTAAAAATAGGTCGCTGCGGAAACTATTGACGATAGAACACAAAAATGTTCTACAATATAAAAGAACACATCAATATCTACCAAAAACTCAGTGATACCATATGGCTAACTATCGTAGTTATGTTACTATAACTTTTTTTTACATTTTAAAAGTTGATAGAAATGTCGACCAAAGTCATACCATGTTATCCATACCTTTATATTATTTTATTTTATATAAATCATTTCGTATTCAAGACGGTTTCAATACCTATAGATTACTTTAAGAATTTTTCAAATCGCACTTTCCATTCAAAAGATATTACGAATTAAAAACTATAGTTCGCATTTATAATATCGGGGCCACGGGGCGCGTTCTCACTCAGCGCAGCGGGCATTCAGCGGGGTGTCTGCATTTTCTAACTACTTTTGCTTGATTGCTTATTATTATACTATTGGTCTTGTGATTTCAGCCGAAAATCGATACAACGGAAGGTCTGAACCCGCTATCGATGCTGACGGATGACGCTCAGGTGGCCTGCTGGAACAACGAGGGTCTGCCCACAGATACCATGAGCACTGAGAACGCAACTATCCTCACCAACTCTGCGAGGTGGCCGCTTATGATCGACCCACAACTGTGAGTTTACACAGTTATGTTGAATTCCTGTATAATTTTATTCCTAGATTGTTTTTTGTTAAGAATACCCCGCTTATTGAATAATGTTCGTGATCTGATGTACTCTTTGTCAAATTCTTCGTGAAAACTATTCGTAAAAATGTTCCTTAACGGTACAGACACTGGTAACCAATAGGACCCGTTCTTAGTTGCAACAGTTTTATTTCTAATTCCACAGGCAAGGGATAAAATGGATAAAGTCGCGATACGGCGACGCTCTAGTGACCATTCGTCTAACCCAGCGGAACTACCTCGATAGAATCGAGCGCGCTGTCAGTAACGGAAACGTGGTCCTCATGGAGAATATAGGTGAAAACGTGGATGCTGTGTTGGAGCCTCTGCTTGGACGCGTGCTTATTCGCAAGGGAAAGGTTCTGAAGGTAAGTCTCATTATAACTGGTAGTAGTACAGCCACATATAAAGTAGGCAATAAAGCTTTGGTAGTAGAGCTTGTGAAAGAGTTCGCCTGGGAATGTTCCTATTTTTGCCGCTAAGCAGTGATGGTTTCAGTAGCTTTCAAAATCCTGGAGGTATCATTTGGGCTGGCCTCTCTTTTCTATTGGGCAGTTTGGGCAATTGCACAGGGCCCCAAGATGATAGGTGGCCATGGAGGCTCCCCGTAATTTAAATCCTGGATCTGCCATTATCGCAAAGTGCCCAAGGCTTCCAATAGGTAAAAGATGGCCCTTTGGGTGTTGAATAGCTGAATTTCTTTCATGCAGACATCAAAACCCCTGGTCCATCCTAAGCATCCTAATCCAATGGATTTGCAGATATCACTTACTATCAGCCATTTTGAGTATTCGGTATATTTTTACGAAAACAATGATGAACGCTAACATGAGTATATCCTTGAAGGGCTCGTCCGGGGAAGTACTACCATCACGCCTGTTTCTGCCGCCAAGCAGCGTTGCTGTGTTTCTGTTTGGAAGAGTGTGGTTGCCGGTGTAATTACAGGCACATGAGGCTTAACATCTGTATGCCTCAAGTTGATGGACGAAGGGCAGTGCATCGTAGGGCACGTTCCTATTGTGCGTGACTTACGAGGCAATGCTTTGTTTATGGTTACCACTTAACGTCAGATGGGCCATCTGCTTGTTCCATCAGCTAGTTGTATAAAAAAAAAAGAAACTAACTCTAGAATCAATTCGAGTGGCTCCAATTTTGACTTGCAAGATTTGAGAAGGAAATAACAATGTGGTACCGACTTTCTGCATAGAATTATGTTTTCAGATCGGCGACAGAGAAATAGACTACCATCCTAACTTCAGGCTCGTGATTCAAACAAAGTTGGCCAATCCTCACTACCAGCCTGAGATGCAAGCGCAGTGCACACTCATCAACTTCACTGTCACCAAGGATGGGTCAGTTTAAATGGTCCTATGCCTGTCTCTAATAAATAGTTGAGACAATTAGATATTGCAAGTAAAATAAATAAATATTGGTGGCCTTTCCACACAGCACTATCTAGCCCCAAACGAAGCCAAAGCTTGTAAGGCAGAGCTACTACCAACTGAGCTGTGAAGGCTGTAAAAAAGATCAAGCGGTGATTGATCTTCCACACAATTCTGATGTAGAGCATTTGCCTGATTTGCATCAAAACAAGTTTTTTTCAAATTATTTAATGAAAACTAGTAAAACAAGTTTTTTGTTATACAAGGTGTAAAAATACCACTCCTGAAAACTACAGGGGGCTAATAAAGTACCCATCAATATGAATAACTTTTTCTAAGGAACCAACACTGTGAACACAAAAAAAACAGCTGTTTTATGCAAAAGTTCAATACCTACCTGGCTAAAATGTATGAAACAGCCTGTTGGTTCCTTAGAAAAAGTTATTCATATTGATGGGTACTTTAGCCCCCTGAAGTTTTCGGGAGTGGTATTTTAACACCCTGTATAGAAATTTAAGTACTAACGTCCTAGTTTTATTTTACTTTTAATAGCTTCTTAACGATTTCTATAAGTTAGGGGCATACCCCATTCATCATTTAGCGCATGCCCCATTTTACAGTAGGTAACTAGGTACCTATTAGTATCTCTATCTCTAATACTATAAGACTCAAAGTCCTGACTGACTGACTGACTGACTGACTGACTGACTGACATATAGACAACGCACAGCCTAAACCGCTGGTCCTAGAGACTTGAAATTTGAGGAGTACATAGGTCTTATGGCGTAGAGGTGCACTAAGAAGGGATTTTTGGAAATTCAACCCCTAAGGGTGTAAAAAGGGTTGAAAACGTTTGTATGAAAAATAGTATTCCTTGAACCTACAAACTTGAAACTTGGAGTACATATAGTTCAAGGCAAAAAAAAAGGAAAGGCATTTTTAGTTTTTTAAAACTACCCTTAATAAGGGTGCAAAGGGATGTAAAAGTTTGTATGAGAGTTTTTTGACCGCTGGTCCTAGAGACTTGAAATTTGAGGAGTACATAGGTCTTATGGCGTAGAGGTGCACTAAGAAGGGATTTTTGGAAATTCAACCCCTAAGGGTGTAAAAAGGGTTGAAAACGTTTGTATGAAAAATAGTATTCCTTGAACCTACAAACTTGAAACTTGGAGTACATATAGTTCAAGGCAAAAAAAAAGGAAAGGCATTTTTAGTTTTTTAAAACTACCCTTAATAAGGGTGCAAAGGGATGTAAAAGTTTGTATGGGAGTTTTTTGACCGCTGGTCCTAGAGACTTGAAATTTGAGGAGTACATAGGTCTTATGGCGTAGAGGTGCACTAAGAAGGGATTTTTGGAAATTCAACCCCTAAGGGTGTAAAAAGGGTTGAAAACGTTTGTATGAAAAATAGTATTCCTTGAACCTACAAACTTGAAACTTGGAGTACATATACTTCAAGGCAAAAAAAAGGAAAGGCATTTTTAGTTTTTTTAAAACTACCCTTAATAAGGGTGCAAAGGGATGTAAAAGTTTGTATGGGAGTTTTTTGACCGCTGGTCCTAGAGACTTGAAATTTGAGGAGTACATAGGTAGTATGGCGTAGAGGTGTACTAAGAAAGGATTTTTGGAAATTCAACCCCTAAGAGTGTAAAAAGGGTTGAAAATGTTTGTATGAAAAATACAATTCCTTGAACCTACAAACTTGAAACTTGGAGTTCATATACTTTAAGGCAAAAAAAAAGGAAAGGCATTTTTAGTTTTTTAAAACTACCCTTAATAAGGGTGCAAAGGGATGTAAAAGTTTGTATGGGAGTTTTTTGACCACTGGACTTAGAGACTTGAAATTTGAAGAGTATATAGGTCTTATGGCGTAGAGGTGTACTAAGAAGGGATTTTTGGAAATTCAACCACTAAGGGTGTAAAAAGGGATGAAAACGTTGGTATGAAAAATTGTATTCCTTGAACCTACAAACTTGAAACTTGGAGTACATATACTTCAAGGCAAAAAAATAGGAAACACATTTTTAGTTTTTTAAAACTACCCTTAATAAGTGTGCAAAGGGATGTAAAAGTTTGAATGGGAGTGTTTTGACCGCTGGTCCTAGAGAGACTTGAAATTTGAAGAGTACATAGGTCTTATGGCGTAGAGGTGTACTAAGAAGGGATTTTTGGAAATTCAACCCCTAAGGGTGTAAAAAGGGTTGAAAACGTTGGTATGAAAAATTTTATTCCTTGAATCTACAAACTTGAAACTTGATGTAGATTTACTTCAAGGCTAAAAAAATAGGAATAACATTTTTGGTTTTTTAAAACTACCCTTAATAAGTATGCAAAGGGATGTCGAAGTTTGTATGGGAGATTTTTAACGCGTGGTGCGATTGACTTAAAACTTGAGGTAAATATACTAAGAAATAAATAATTAAGAATAACACTTTGAAGTTTTGATAATTACCCCCGCAAAGGGTGCAAATGACTGTAAAAGTTAGTATGGGAGATTTTTAACGCATAGTGCGATTGATTTCAAACTTGAGGTAAATATACTCCACAATAAATAGATTAAAATCACGTTTTCACTATTTTAAAACTACCCCTGCAAAGGGTGCAAAAGACTGCCAAAGTCCCAAGGTTTGTATGGGAGATTTTTAACGCGTAGTGTAATTAACTTCAAACTAAAAGAAAATGTGTTCTGTGGATAAATAACAAAAAAACAGTTTGATTTTCGAAAACAACCCCTGAAACGTTACCCTCCTTCGTTGCGCTCGAGTAAAAAGGATACAACGAAGCGTCAATGTTATATTCTGTGTTATATATAGGATATTCTAAAAACGGAAATCTTGAGTTGGTACGAAGAGATATGAGGGTATCTACCGTGATTGGGGATCAAAGTCGTGAAGCTGTTTCGTTTCGTTTGTTTTTGAGGTAGAAACTAGGAACAAATAAGTACATATTTTCCGTGTAAGGTTGTCTTTGTTGTATTTGTCATGTTTGTGCCAAACTCAGTCAGTACCTATACCTACCTACCTAATATAGGTAATGTACGCCTATAGGTATCCCATATACCTACGTAGGTATTTAAAATCTTACCCTAATAATATACAAATCAATGCGAAAGTTACGATGTTTTGATGTTTGTGGCTCAATCACGGTTCACCACTTCAACGCGTGCGAAGCCGCGGGAAGCCACTAGTCTTCTCTAATACTATAAGAATCAAAGTCCTGACTGACTGACATATAGACAACGCACAGCCCAAAC
The DNA here is from genome assembly GCA_932294275.1 of Chloroclysta siterata. Lineage (NCBI taxonomy): Eukaryota > Metazoa > Arthropoda > Insecta > Lepidoptera > Geometridae > Chloroclysta > Chloroclysta siterata. The sequence goes on from OW028590.1 coordinate 8,129,060, forward strand.
CACTGGTCCTAGAAACTTGAAATTTGAGGAGTACGTAGGTCTTATGGCGTAGAGGTGTACTAAGAAGGGATTTTTGGAAATTCAACCCCTAAGGGTGTAAAAAGGGATGAAAACGATTGTATGAAAAATTGTATTCCTTGAACCTACAAACTTGAAACTTGGAGTAGATATACTTCCAAGCAAAAAAATAGGAAAGGCATTTTTAGTTTTTCAAAACTACCCTTAATAAGTGTGCAAAGGGTTAAAAAGTTTGTATGGGAGATTTTTGACCGCTGGTCCTATAGACTTGAAATTTAAAGAGTACATAGGTCTTATGGCGTAGAGGTTTACTAAGAAGGGATTTTCGGAAATTGAACCCCTAAGGGTGTAAAAAGGGTTGAAAACGTTGGTATGAAAAATTGTATTCCTTGAACCTACAAACTTGAAACTTGAAGTAGATGTACTCCAAAGCTAAAAAATAGGAAAAACATTTTTAGTTTTTTAAAACTACCCTTAATAAAAGTGCAAAGGGTTGTCAAAGTTTGCATGGGAGTTTTTTAACGCGTGGTGCGATTGACTTAAAACTTGAAGTAAATATACTAAAAAATCATTAATTAAAAATGACGCTTTCAACTTTTGATAATTACCCCTGCAAAGGGTGCAAATGACTGTAAAAGTTAGTATGGGAGATTTTTAGTATAGTCCGATAGATTTCAAACTTGAAGTAAATATACACCACAATAAATTATTTAAAATCACGTTTTCAATATTTTAAAACTACCCCTGCAAAGTAAAACTACCTCCTGAACAAATAAGTACATATTTTCCGTGTAAGGTTGTCTTTGTTTTATTTGGCAAGTTTTTGAGTCTGAGTACCTATACCTACCTACCTAATATAGGTAATGGCCGTTTATAGGTATTTCTTATACCTACGTAGGTATTTAAAATCCTACCCTAATAATATACAAATCAATGTGAAAGTTACGATGTTTGGATGTTTGTGGCTCAATCACGGCACCACTTCAACGCGTGCGAAGCCGCGGGAAGCCACAAGTAATACATATACATATTTTATGCATGAAAGACATCCTTTAAATGTAAGCCAGGGTAACAATCCGTTGATCTTTTAATTTAAGTGGTATAGTATAAGGGAATTATTTTTAAAGCGGGATCATTAATTCGTAAAAAAAGGATACAATTAATAGCTGTACGATTTGCAGTTGTCATGAATAAATCCACTTTAATTTAAATTAATCAATGAAGTTTGTAAATTACCTAAATCCTCTTTAGTGTGTTATGATACTGAAAAATGTGGGTAAATGGACGTACCTTCGAGACATCTTCACATACTCACATGCTCACATCCTCACATGCTCACATGCTCACATGCTCACATGCTCACATGCTCACATGCTCACATGCTCACATGCTCACATGCTCACATGCTCACATGCTCACATGCTCACATGCTCACATGCTCACATGCTCACATGCTCACATCCTCACATGCTCACATGCTCACACGCTCACACGCTCACATGCTCACATGCTCACATGCTCACATGCTCAGATGCTCACATGATCAAATGCTCACATCCTCACATGCTCACATGCTCACATGCTCACATGCTCACATGCTCATTGCTCACATGCTCACATGCTCACATCCTCACATGCTCACATGCTTACATGCTCACATGCTCACATGCTGACATGCTCACATGCTCACACGCTCACATGCTCACATGCTCACATGCTCACATGCTCACATACTCACATGCTCACATGCTCACATCCTCACATGCTCACATGCTCACATGCTCACATCCTCACATGCCCACATGCTCACATGCTCACATGCTTACATGCTCACATGCTCACATGCTCACATACTCACATGCTCACATCCTCACATCCACATCCTTGAAGAACCTTAAGTTTACTAGCAGTGGACTTCTTTGGGCTCTCTCTCTTGTCGTGTCACTAGCTTCTTTCGAAACAGTGTAGTGAAAGGATTTTAAGTGCGCCTCAAGAGGCTCCTTTCGAGCACTTGACACGTGCTGATGGTGATATATAAAAGAAAGTCACACTATTTATAACTGAAGAACGGCTGAACCAATTTGGCTGAAAATTGGTGGGAAGGTAGCTTAGAACCAGGAGACGGGCATAGGGTAATTTTTATCCCGACTTTTTTGTTTTTTTGCTTTTTTTGTATATTTTATACAAACAATCGAAGAGGCAGGAACTTCAAGTTGTCAGTTAGTACCTGTTTCTTCTGACAAAATTACGTGGCTCAAGATTGTTCCATGGGGAAGAAAATACAATTTATTTATTATAGATGTTGCCAATCATATCTATTTGTAAGTATTCTATAGTAAACGTGCGCGAGCGAAGCCGCAGGTAAGAGCTAGTATTCAATAAGTGACAAGTAGACATCCCATCACTCTGTAAAGTTTCATATAAAATAATCTATTTCAGTCTAGAAGAACAGTTACTCGGCGAAGTTGTAAAAGCCGAAAGACCCGATTTGGAAAGCCTGCGTGCCGGCCTAACTAAACAGCAGAACGACTTCAAAATCACACTGAAAACTCTAGAAGACGATCTGCTGAAGCGGCTGTCTTCCGCCGGCCCTGATATCTTGAGCGACTCCGCTCTCGTGATAAACTTGGAGACCACTAAGAAAACTGCGGCCGATATTGAAGTGAAAGTCGAGGAGGGTAAAATCACGTCGGTCAAGATTGATGAGGCGAGAGAAAGATACAGGTATTTCAATTTTTGATAAATCGCTTGCAATGGTCTTAATCATGATAGCTCAATTGTTATTATGATAATTGTTATATAGTGTTTGACATTCCGACAGGTAGATTGTTAAACATATTTTATGTGATAGTTGGAGGATAGGTGCAAGTACCTATCTACCGTGAATTCAAGTTCTAGTTGAACTTACAAAAATAGCCCTTGCATGCTAGCAGATGGACTGTACCATCTGACTGCCAAATACTTAAATTCATCTAGATTTACTAATAAAGTTATTAAACTGGATTTTGCAAAGAAATTAGAATTCTGATTCGCAGATAGCTTAGTTAGATAAAAAAAATTGTAATATGAAATGTTTGATCAAAAATTTGCTGGCTTATGAACTTCACAAGAAATGTTCATCTACTTTTGTGCCTGACCGTACCAACTTGTATAAAAATGAGTTTCCTTTAAAAAAGGTTATACGCGCTTCTAATACAAATTCAGTTTATTAAAAACAGTATAACATTAAGGAACATGTCTAATGGTTTATACCTACTATTAAAGCTACTAAATATTAAAATCAAATGACCTACTTTAATATTAAAATTAAGTTACTTATATATCGAGATCAAATAACCTACTTTTTTTTCTCAGACGAGCGGCCGCTCGCGCTTCTCTTCTCTACTTCATCCTCAATGACATCTACAAGATCAACCCTATGTACCAGTTCTCTCTGAAGGCGTACAGCGTCGTCTTCAAGGACGCCCTCGCGCGCGCCGACCCCGCGGACGATTTAGAGGGGCGCGTGCGCAACCTGCTCGATAACATCACCTTCTCCGTCTTCGTGTATACGAGCAGGGGGCTCTTTGAGCGGGACAAGCTAGTGTTCTTATTCCTTATTACTTTGCAGGTCAGTTTTAGTATGGATATAGTCGCGTTAACCTCTCGCTGCAAACTCGGTCAGTGCTCGACCTGTTTATAGTCGCGTTAAACTCCCGCTGCAATAAATCATCTTCACAAACTTGGTCATAAATCATCTTAACACACGCTTAAAAAAAAGGATCGTCCGTTCTCCTAAGTGCGAGAGAGAGAGAGCAATATTGCTGTCTCGTTCCGATAACTTATGACCGAGCCTGCAGCGAGAGTTTAACGCGACTATACCTTTTTGCATTACTTGCCGGTGGAACAAAAAGATGGGTCACTCAAGTGGTAACCATCACCTATAAAGTATTGCCTGGTCGGGGGCTCTTTGAGTGGAACAAGCTGGTGCTCTTGTTCCTTATTACTTTGCAGGTCAGTTTTAGGTATAGCTAGCATTTTATAATACTTGCTGATAGAACTAGGAAAAAAAACATGATATAATGATTTATTCAATGGCGAAAGGTCTTTACATCAATCATGCCTCTTGGAGAGTTCATAGGGAGCTTTTATAGGTTTAAGTGATCTGTCATACACATTACCTAGGCATTTTGGTAAGAGGACTTGCCCTTCCTATTCAATTATTCCAGGTGTTACAATCAGAAGGCAAAGTGGACCCACGTGAGTTAGACTTCCTTTTGAAGTTCGCCGTAGCGCCCGAGGTCTCGCCTTACAGCTGGCTGTCAAATGTCTCGTGGGGAGGTATCGTTGCGCTCTCCAAAATGGACGCTTTCGAAAACCTCGACAAGGATATTGAAGGAGCCACTAAAAGGTAGTACTAATTGTCATTTTAACTTTAAAACAATAGACTTGTTAATATATGATAAGTAATTCGTTTTATTTTGTACTTATGTACCTACTGAAGTGTACATAGGCCTCCCCCACGATTTCAAAGAATACCTCTTGAACTTTTTTATACTACTTGTTGATGGAATATGCAGATGGCCCACCTGATTTGAAGTGGTAACCATCTTCTATAACGAAACATTGTCTCGCAAATCACGCATGATATGAACGTGTCCCACGAGGCACTTCCCTGCGTCCATCAGCCTAAGGCATATGTGTTAAGACTGAGGTTTAATTTCAGTTTGTAATATCACCAGCGACTACAACCTTCCAACCAAAACACAGCCACGTTGCTTGTCGCCAGAAACAGGCATGGTGTGTAAACTTGAAATAAATATAATTTAAAATGTCTATCGATGTCCACTAGATGGCAAAAGTACACGGACGGCGAAGCACCAGAGAGAGACAAACTTCCCGGCGAATGGAAAAATAAGACTTCACTGCAGCGTTTGTGCATAATGCGTGCGCTCAGGGCTGACCGCATGTCTTATGCTTCTGGGTACGTACTGGCGTCATTATCATGTATTTTTTGATGAGAAAATCTATTATTGAAAAATTACCTTTGCCTATAAAGATAGCATAACCCATACCCTTGAAATCGGAACACAGCAATGCGAGCATGGCTGCTTCGTGATGGAAATTTCATGAATTTTCTTAATTATTTTATTGTCAAAATCAAAACGGACTTTATTCAGTTCAATCACTTTTAAACGACCTATAAAGTAACGGCTTGGCTCCTAGCGTTTTTGTACAGTGAAGGTACAGGATCTGTGATTGGCCGACTCTATAAGAAAAATCATAAAATTCTCATTCACCGGAATCATGATAAGAGTTAAAATCGTTTTCTTTTATAGTCTCACCCACGTGGCAGGTGTGTTACCTACAGTTTTCACCTTTGCGGAGAGTCCCAACCAATATGGTTGGGACTTGATGGTTGGAGATTTTACTATTTACCAGCCAACAAGGTCCGAAACCGAAACCACATTGAAGAATAAGTGTGCTTCAATTTGGTCACTGATTTAAAAGCAGGGCAACTAAAAATGAACCTATTACCTACACACTGAATAAGAACACTAGATTGAATTTAGTTGGAATTACTGTATTACGCAATAACCATTTTACACACTTACAAAACAATACTTTTCATAGTGCGTTTTGTGAGGAAAACCTCGGTACAAAGTACGTTGAAGCCCGAACTCCGCCCCTTGAGAAATCCTTTCAGGAGAGTAACTCTACCACGGCGATGTTCTTTATTCTATCAGCGGGTGTGGACCCGCTCAAGGTATATTTGAATATCTGATAAACCCAATGTATGATTGAACGTCGTGTTAGTTAACAGAAAGTATTCAAATTGTACACTCTATAATTATGGGTGAAAAGTAGTCGACATTCTTGATAACTTTGACGACGTTTTCAATCAATTAGCCTATGCACTTTCAGAGTCATACATAGGCAATAACAAGAGATATTGTAGTGTAACTTTAATAGATTAGGTATGATTCATTATTTTATGCAAGAAGGAATGTAAATTAATTTCATTCCAGTAATTAGATATGCTAGAATATTAATAGTTGAGCGTAACAATACACTTTGTCATATAAATAATTACTTATTATATTAAATTTTCCCAGGTTTCTGTATTTATTATCCTGTTTACTCGAATTATAAACAGCGAATATTTCATAATCGAATATTTTAATCTGCTTACCAGTCATGTAAATAATAACATTGCTCATAGTCCAAATATGACCGACCTTTTTTAAGTACCTACCTGTACCTTTGTACATTTACCTATACACATCATTAGTACTTACCTATGTATTCCATAATCATGTATAGTTTTGATGTATACATACTGCGTAAGGTACCTACTGTAGGTAAGATACAGGTCAAATTAAGATGATCATCAATATTTCAGGATTTGGAAAAGCTTGGTCGCAAGTTAGGTTTCTCGACGGACAAGAAGAACTTCCACATAGTGTCTCTAGGTCAGGGGCAGGAGGTCGTCGCCGAGGAGGCCATGGGAGTGGCCTCTGTGAACGGACACTGGGTCATCTTGCAGAACATTCACTTGGTGGCCAAATGGCTCGCCACTTTGGAGAAGAAAATGGAGGAGACTTTTGATAACCCCATGCCAGACTACAGGTAAAAACATTCAGGTGTATCTAAAGCATGTAGATAAAGAAAAAGTTCCAGGCAATCATACTTTCTTATTTTTATTGATATGCCAACATTAGAAGTGTTTTAAGTCAAAATCCAAATCAAAACGGTCTTTATTCAGTACAATCACAAGGATCTTTTGAAACGTCTTATATACAGGTGAATCTATCGCCAGTTCCTCGCGACCCAGTCTCTCTCTCTTGTCACTAGTTTCTTTCGAAACCGTGTGGTGAAAGAATTTTAAGTGCGCCTCAAGAGGCTCCTTTCGAGCACTTGACACATGTTATAGAACTTTTTAGGTTCCATGACATGCCAGTTTCCTCACGATGTTTTGCTTCACCGTTTGAGAGTACTGGCATTGTGCACATACATTTTTGAACAGAAAAACTCATTGGTGCACGACCGGTTTCGAACCCACGACCTTAGGATAGGAAGGCGGGGACGCTACCACTAGACCACCAGTGCTCTCAGCGTTTTTAGTATGACGTGACATATACCTCTACAAACTGTAACATCATTGGCTATTTTATTGCTTTTGGCAGGTTATATCTAAGCGCAGAACCGGCCGGAGATCCAGCGTATCACATTATTCCGCAAGGCATTCTCGAGTCTGCTATCAAGATCACAAACGAGCCGCCCATTGGAATGTGGGCCAACTTGCACAAGGTAATGTAATAAGGCATAAGGCCCTCCTTAGGCACTCATCGGGTTAAATAAAAGACATTTGGGATATCATAAAAATGTTTGTGATAAATAAGTGCATTTAACAAACTTTCTCATCATTTTTAATTTTTGTCAGCATGCACTGTACGCTTCTTACAAAATTATCCTATTTCAGTCATTGGACAACTTCAGTCAAGAAACATTGGAAATGTGCAGTAAGGAAGCCGAGTTCAAATCTGTTCTATTCGCACTCTGCTATTTCCATGCTGTGGTGGCTGAAAGACGCAAATTTGGTCCACAAGGTTGGAACAGGTGAGTGAAACGGAGCTAAAACCCACCTCGCTATGGACTATTTTTAAAAAAGGAAACGAATCCAAAATGGCGTCTCTAAACATTACCTCTCATTCGCACATTATTATTAACAATAGTGAAAGAGCGTAATACGATGTTTCTAGCAAAAATTTCTTGAATCGTATTATGATTTTATCATTATCATAATCGATACGATATGTATCAGAAAAAAAAAGGTCTATTCAGTACAACCACAAGGATCACTTTGAAACGTCTTATATACTAGGTGAATCTATCGCCAGTTCCTCGCGACCAAAGCCTAGAAGAACGGGCAACAAACATACGGCTTGGTTCCTACCGTTTTTTTGTATGATCCGTTTTACAATTTTATTATGCTACTTAATTGTTTAGTGTTTGTAATGAGTTGGAGCAGAACGTCTAACTATGCGAATCGTCTAACTAGCTATGCGTCTCATAAGCAAGATGTCCAATGAGTCAATGGCTAGCTTGCAACAAGGTCATTGAGCAAATTTTCTACTCTTATGGTTGTAGTACTCAATTATCTAGAGAAGCAGGCTATCTGATGAGATGTCTACCGCCCCTTACTCTAAATATTTTTATTTTCTTTTCAGAGTTTACCCATTCAATTTCGGAGATCTGACCATCTGTGTGTATGTGCTCTACAACTACTTAGAGGCCAACCCTCGGGTGCCATGGGAGGATCTGAGGTACCTTTTCGGAGAGATTATGTATGGAGGACACATCACTGACGATTGGGATAGGAGGCTGTGCAGGACTTTCTTACTGGAGTATATGCAACCTGAGCTTGTAAGTACTCCATATCCATTTGAAGTCCTAGCAGAATAAATACCAAGTAGAACCAACCAAAGATCGATCCATGATAGATCCCGGATTTTTATATTTGCTACGATCGATCTTTTGCTTCATTCGATTCACCTAGGGCATGTGTTAGCTTTATAACATTTTAAAGTCATCATTGTCATCATCATTTTAGCCGGCCTTCACAGCTCAGTTGGTATTAACTCTGCCTTCTGCGCCGTAGGCCGTGGGTTCGATCCCCACCGAGAACAAACATTTGTGTGATGAACATTGATGTGTGTTCTCTGTCTAGGTGTTATATAATTGATCGAGTGAGCGAAGCGAACGAAGATCTTAGTTTCAACTTGGGCGATTTGGCATTTTATGTATGTATGTATGTATGTATGTATGTATGTATGTATGTATGTTTGTCTGGCGATAACTTTAGAACCGATGATCCGATCTCCGTGAAATTTGATATGTCGATAGCTTGTACTTGAGAAATTTACTGGTAAGTATATGAGTAAAATCGGATGAAGGGTTTTTGAGATATGGGGTTTTTTAAGAGGGCAAAAATAAAAAAAGTTACATAAAAAAATCAAGTTACATGTCATATGAAAGGGCTTTGTTTGGACATTCCAAAACAATTTTTACTTTTTTTTTGGGACGCTCGGTTTTCGAGATAAAATTTAAAAAGTGAAATTAAGATAACCAGCGATCCAAGAGCTCCCATCTCTAAGAGTTTCGTTGAAATCAAGGTTTTTCTACTGGTCGTCCAGTTCCTTTGATTTTTCTTATTTTTTTTTCTTGAAATAATTTAAGGAGGTACTCAGTTCTCATAAAATGGTGACGACGACCAGGTCTGATGATGGAGCCAAGGTCTGTTCAACGGAACTCTTCAATAAATAGGTCAATAGAGTTGAAACTTGGTAACCATACCAAGTTAGTAGGCGGTAGTCAGAAAAAAGTCCAAAGATAATGTTTGGACTTGCCTCTGACTACTACCGACTCACAGTTTTGATGCGTTCGTCGGGTCGCATCACGAGATCTCAGTTCGGGGCGAACTACTAGTATTATAAGTATGTATTTACAAAAAACTTTTTATGTATGATATCAGCTATCTTGTTCCCATATTACAAGCTTTGGCTTAGTTTGGGGCTAGATAGTGCTGTGTGGAAAGTCCACCAATATTTATTTATTTATTGTGATTCAACTAAATATATACCGTCTTATTATAAAAATATCAGTTAAACTAGGTTTAAACCTGGTACCAACTAGTCTTGGTTTAACCCGGTGTCAAAGTTGGTTCCTGGTCTAAACTCGTTCGTATTACTCCGCCTTATTATAAAACGTGACCTAAAGATAAATCAAAGATGTTACTATACTTAGACCATGACTTAGACAAACGTTATTATAAAACGTAGTTTATCTCATAAACCATTGTTTGCCTATGGTCTAAAGATAAACTCGATAGACCCCTAGTTTAAATATGGTTTAACTGGTAAAACTCGTTACTTTGATTTTCGTTTTTTACTATGTTGTGTGTGATCAATGTTATAATATAACAATTTATGTGAGTCCTGGTAACTAATAAAAGTAGGTGATTGTTTTAATTGTTGTATGAGGAAAGTATGAAATCTGCCTTTTTTTACTTTAACTACTGTTTTCTCCTGTTTTTTTATTGGTGACTGATGTTTCATGTCACTGACCGCCACCACTCTGACGCGCTTTATTAGACGGCGTGATCGAATAAATCCATTCGACCTATGTGATGAAGATTTTCGATATAAATATCGTTTTACAAAACGTTTTGGCGACAAAATTGTAAAGCTAGTGCGTAACGATTTGCCCCACGATCCTCGAGGATGCCCCTTTAGCCCTGAAATGCAGGTGGTTTGCGCGTTACGCAACTGGGGTCGTCATGAAGTAAGTTAACTTTTTAATAGTTTTTTGGCAGTTCTTCTGGTAGGTACCTACGTTTCAAGAATACGTACCTACCTACGTAAAAACAATCACAAACTAATTTCGGGGAATTGGGTTCCTTTATAGAATTGCCATACTTACCTTACTACCTATTAAATCTTTTGACATTGACTTTTGATATGAAAAGCCAAAATATGAATTAAGCTAAATGCAAAATTTTCATGCAAAAGAGTCAAGAAATATGCTAAATTTAGCACTAAAAATGCTAAAACAGCAACACTGCGCTCTACTCCGTTAAACGCATCCGTACCCCAAGTATGAGTTCTGCTTACCATATATATTTCGTTTTTCGTTTTTGTTCCGTGTTCATTGCGGGTTTTGTAAAGTTCCATATCGGTATCCCTATCGCGTCTTCATACAAAACCCGCAATGAACACGGAACATGCGGGTTTTGTAAAGTTCCATATCGGTATCCCTGTCGCGTCTTCATACAAAACCCGCAATGAACACGGAACAAAAACGAATCGTTTTTGCTCCGTGCTCATTGCGGGTTTTGTAAAGTTCCGTGTCGGTGTCCCTATCGCGTCTTCATACAAAACCCGCAATGAGCACGGAACAAAACCGAAAAACGAAATATGGTAAACCAAAGTCGTACTTGGGGTAGGTATATAAAAAAAAATCGTGTGAAATATAAATTCTAAACTAAATTAAAAAAAACTAAATAAATATTTTAAGAACAAATTGATTAATCTTGTACTTAATTAAAAAAAATCTTCAAAAGACATCATCTGTAAAGAAAATATCAACACCTCATAGACGGAATGTTGCATCGGGATTGTGCTTGAATGACTGAGAAAAAAATACAACGAAAACGTGGTAACAACTAGTCTTGGTATCAAAGTTAATTCATAGTCTAAACTTGTTCGTATTACAAAACACAGTTTAATCAAGGATTACATAAAACCAGAGTTAGTCCATAGTTTAACTAATATCCACAGATATTATGCAGGCTATAGTCATATAATCATACTACCTCGTCTTTCGTTGTATTTTTCCCTCAGTCATTCTACCACCAACAGAGTTGTTTGTTGATATTTTCTGTATTTTGATGTTTTAGATACATTTTTATAAATAAAATATTATTCAATTTGTTGGTATAATAACGTTTTTTTATATCAAGCAAGCACCATTTAGTTTAGAACTTTTTACACACAACCTACAATATTACTATCTGACTGATGCGTGTAACGGAGAAGTGTTGAGCTCGCTCCATTTTATTATTATTGATACGATCTCTACTTAAAAAAAAGCACGCAAGATCTAACTGCAAAAATAAACAAAAGGAAAAAAAAACAAAACGTAAGACTAGGTGGTATGGTCTTAGAACTATAGCCTGCTCCGAAGAAAATAAAAAAAAACCATTTTAATAATATTGAAAGAAAAAGGAACAAAATTCTCCACCGAGCATTACCGAGAGATAAAAGAAATATGATATAAATACTTACTAAATTTATCATTGATGGGACAGAAATACGGATCCAAAATCCTGAGAAACCTGTAGCCCAGCAAGCATCATGGAGCAGTTACAAGCATACCTAACAATACATTGAAGATGCTAGTTGGAGACACACTTGGAGGTCTACTCTACTATCATATTGCTTCCCTGCGTATGCTGGTTCAAGTCAATTAGCGACAGACAAATGTAGAAAGAAGTGACTTATTCAAATTGTGTGAGCCCGGAGACAGTATCATAACAGTCGGAGGTTACAATATTCAAGATCTGTTTATTGGAAAAGATATTACTACATTTTTAGAAGGAAAGGCTCTATACCGGATTTGAAGTGATAAAAACTTGTTAGAGAAGAATTACATCACTATTCTGTACCCCTCGCATCAAAAAACTATTTTGTGTGTCTAATGTGCTGCAATTTTAGGTTCAATAAATGAAACTATTTAAATACATTAATTTGGTTTTATTACAGAATAATAATCCTTGTATAGGTAAGTATTTAAAAATTGCTGGTTTAATTATTCTACATATAAAAGGATATTTTAAAATTTCTTTGGGAATACTGTTGGCTAATGCCTGCTTGATGACTTCCAGATAAGGCATATTGCTGCCCGAGGTGCTAGAAAATCCTATTGCTAAATTTTGCACATAGACTTTATAATTGTCTTCTTTGACTGGGTTATAGGTATATTACTTTCATAGACTTAGACCGCTTGCTATGTAGCACATGTGATGATTCAATCAGGGAGTCATTCCTTTAGGCAGTACTGAAACCTGAAATAATGATTAACAACTTAAAACAGCCCTGTAATTCTAATTAGTGGTGAGGGAAAGAGATCTGCACGGACATCCTGCAATGGGGTGTATTGTGCATTGCTCAATACATGCTCACAGCTCAGTTGGTAAAGTTCTGCCTTCTATGCTGGAGGGTGTGGGTTCAATCTCCACCAAGAAGAAATATTTGTTCTCTGTCTGGGTAGGTATTATAAAATATTATGAGTAGGTAGTTATTTACAAAAAAAATATCCAAAGATTATATCAGCTATCTGGTTCCCATAGTACAAGCTCTGCTTAGTTTGGGGCTAGATAGTGTTGTATGGAATGTCCACAATATTTATTAGTTTATGATATTCTATTATTATACGATTTCCTCGCAGCATTTAAGCAGATATTATCTTTTAGCTTTCTGCAAACTTTTGAATGCGATGTTTTGAAAACGCCGACAGATTAGTGCTTGCATTTCGTCCCTAAAGCTATCTAAGGCAGGAAATTCCGGAATCTGATCGTCCAACTCGTCTTCTACTCCATTAGGATTGTTCCTGTCGTACGAATTCAGCCTACAATAACAAAAAACAGTTGGAATAATTGTGATGAAACTTAGCCTCTGATTATTGATAGATGTCTAGATATTTACCTTTTCTATGAGAGCGCCTTTTTTACCAGTGGTACATGCTTTTCTTTTCCGTAGCTCATCCTTTATTTGAAGTGCACTCCACTTCGAATACATTTTAGAGATCTTTAAACCTACAATTAGGTTTTTGATTTGACAAAAACGTAAGTAAACAAATCATATCAGCTGTGCTGTGGCGGCCATTTTACCAGATAAACCATTGTTAAACCAAGGATCTATCAGGTTTATTTATACTAGATAAACTACGTTTTATAATAACGTTTGGTCTAAGTCACGGTCTAACTATAGTAACATCTTCGATTTATCTTTAAACCACGTTTTATAATAAGGCGGTTAACGTTTGACTTTGACATAACCTTTCACCATAAAAAAACATGGAAAACAAAATATAGGTGTATAAACATACAAGATATACATATATACTGTACGGTGATTTCTTGTTTAGGTGGACGGAGAATGTGTGCTCGCACAAGGGTTTATCTCACCTCCGAATTCAGACTACGTCGGCTACCATTCGTACATTGACGACTGCTTGCCCGACGAAACGCCGTATTTATACGGACTGCATCCCAACGCAGAGATTGGCTACTTGACCACCGTGTCAGAGAGACTGTTCAAGGTTTGTTAACACTGCATCATATAGGTGCAGTCAGCGATAAAAGTAGATTGGCAATTTTAATTTATGCACGTTTTAATTTTTTTTATTTAGCACTGTATTGCACAAAATTTAAAAACTTACCGCCGGTTTCTGAAAGCCCGATCAAAGTTAATCGCATGTCAAGTCACTTGCTATCTCTATCTAATTCGATGTAATAGCTGAAATGGCGAGTGACTTAACATCCGATTACTTTTGATCGGGCTTTCAGAAACCGGCGCGGCGGTTAGTGTGCAAAAGGTGGGCTTAATTCTATGAGCATTTTCTACCTGCCAATCTTAAAGGTAGATGATGTTGTTGGCGTTCTATTATAAAAGTAAACAATTACCTACTCTCTCTTGTCGTTTCACTAGTTTCTTTCGAAACAGTGTGGTGAAAGGATTTTAAGTGCACTTTAAGAGGCTCCTTTCGAGCACTTGACACATGTTATAGAACTTTTTAGTTCCACGACATGCCGGTTTCCTCACGATGTTTTCCTTCACCGTTTGAGAGTACTGGCATTGTGCACATAAATTTTTGAACAGAAAAACTCATTGGTCCAGGACCTGTTTCGAACCCACGACCTAGGATCGGAAGGCGGGGCCGCTACTACTAGACCACCAGTGCTCTCTCCTACTTATTCCTACCTAATAATTCTTTGGATTTAGCATAGATATTTGGTTCGATAAAGTTAAAATGATTATGTCTCGAGGCGGATCTTTAAAAAAACTTTGAGCAAAAGTTGGTTTTTGTACGGAAAGTAATATCGGGTTATTACTAGAGCACTGGTGGTCTAGTGGTAGCGGCCCCGCCTTCCGATCCTAAGGTCGTGGGTTCGAAACCGGTCGAAAAGAGCCTCTTGAGGCGCACTTAAAATCCTTTCACCACACTGTTTCGAAAGATACTAGTGACACGACAAGAGAATACCTACTCAGGTTTTTTTTAATCATACTTTCCCCCCAAATCGAATTATGTACTACTAATAATATTATTTTTATTTGTTTTTATAGTGTTTACCTACACTTAAGGAAAATCACAAAGATTTAAAATGAAGCACGGTGACATCTCTCGTCGATTCAACTGAATGCAACTTCGGTTATCGAGCAGGACTCTTGATAGTTATATGTCAGACCTGTAGATGGAACCACGGTCGCATAAGCACCGTAGTAGCATGTCCCTGAGTTATTCGTCGAGTGCTATTAGAATCCGATGGCGCAGTTGGTTAGCGCGGCCCCGTATCAAGGGGAAGGTCGTGGGTTCAAATCCCACTCGGGTAATAACTTTTGGGACTATATTAAATCTTTGTAATAATATTATGTTGGTTTACTTCCTACCATAAATTCTAATGAATGTTTGTAATTTCAGGTGGTGTTCGAAATGCAACCGCGAGATACAGGGGCACAAGCTGGAGGCGGCGCCACCAAGGAAGAAACGGTATGTTTTAAATGAAACTGGTTCGGAAACCATTTGCTACACGTTATTTTATGATGTGTATAAGAACACCTAGAAGATCACACTGTTCAGACATCTAGAACGCTGACAGCTCCTCCTATACTGTTCTGTTATGACAACTGGGAGGTTTTCAAGTTAAACTAACAAAGTGAATAACAAAACTGTTATGAAGTTGTTAAAGTGATTCTTTTAATTTTAATGAATAAAGACAATTTTTAGGGTTCCGTACCCAAAGGTTAAAACGGGACCCTATTACTAAGACTCCGCTGTCCGTCCGTCACCAGGCTGTATCTCATGAACCGTGATAGTTAGACAGTTGAAAATTTCACAAATAATGTATTTTCGTTGCCGCTATAACAATAAATACTGAAAAACAGAATAAAATAAATATTTAAGAGGGCTCCCATACCACAAACGTGTTTTTTTATAATGATTAGTGTATTTTTTTTATGATGATTAGATAATGGTACGAGAGTCCGGCTCGCACTTGGCCGGAAAAATTTCGCCTCATTAACACAATAATTTTATTCCAAATTATCAAAAATGCAAAACAAAAGTAGTGAAATTACTTATGTATGTTCAATTATACCTACGGGCTTAAATAGTTTCTCAATAAGAATGTTTAAATAATATAATAGAAATGCATTTCATCGATCTCATACTGTTCTGCCAAAAGTTATCTCATATTATCTCTGCTAATCTGGACTAAACTGCTGCGAACAAAAATGCCAAATGCCAAAATGCGCAGACAAATGTCGGTCTACTAGGTTTAAAGAATGTCATGATTTACCAACAGGTGCGATACCTATTAGACGACATCCTGGACCGAGTGCCGGAGCCTTTCAACCTGCAAGAGCTGATGGGGAAGGTAGAAGAGCTGACTCCGTTCATCATCGTCGCGTTCCAAGAAGCCGAGCGCATGAACAAACTCATGGGAGAGATCAGGCGGTCTTTGAAAGAGACTGAGTTGGGTCTGAAGGTAATGGTCTTCCTAGCTGCCGCCTGTGGATTCGCTTGTGCTTTTGTAATGATTGCTTACATTTATATCTAAAGAGTTTTCCCTTCATGTTTTCTATTTGCTTTTCGTTTAAACCAGCTACAGTCCGCGGCTTTGCTAGCACGTTGACGATAATAGAGGGGTTAGCTTAGAGGGAAAATGCTATAAATATATACACAGATATACACACATTTCACACAACGCAGATAGCGTTGTGTCTGAGTATATTTATGTAAAAAAGATCCTGTTTTTACGGAATAAAACGCAGCTTATAGGGCATGATGGACATCTAACATCTAAAATAAAAAACATAGATAGCTACACGATTTTGATACCAAGGCACGGTAGGCATCCCCATTCCAACATCTAAACTTTCCTATTTATAATGTTAGTCGGAATTACTATGGTGCTACAGCGCGGCATCGGTGCCGGTGTAGGTAGAATAATATCGTCTCCATATATTTACAATACAATACAATATCATTTTTATATTTATGCACACATAAATACAGTTTATAAAAAAATACAAGAAAATACATTAAAACTCATTTATTTATTCATATATATTTCAGGGTATTATTAGTATTTCAGGTATATTATTTATTTATATATATTTCAGGGTGAACTGACAATCAGTAGTGACATGGAGAAGCTCATGGAATCTCTATTCATGGACAAAGTGCCGGATTCCTGGTCCAAGCTTGCCTACCCCAGCTTGCTCGGAATGGCGGCTTGGTTCTCTGACCTCTGCCTCAGGTTGACAGAGCTTGAGAACTGGACTGGAGACTTCAATGTAAGTAATGTTCAATGTAATTATGCAATGTATTCCTACTAATCGAGAACCTTAGTGACTGACAAATCTAAACTATACTTTAAACCACTACTGTAATAAAACATATAAGTTACATTGTATCCAATAAAAAAATAAAAAAAATATACTTAGTAAAAAATTTCTAAAAATGTTTCTACATGTTTTTTTTAATAAACGAAGTTAGCCTAGCTAACAACTCACTAATTTTTAAATTTTCAAAACACATTTTAAAATCTATGAGCTAGCGACGTACATAATTTTTGGGCCGCCATTTTGATTTCAATGCAGTGGTGACCGTTAGTGGCTTTTCCCTAATTGAGAAATTTTGTAAATGCCACTAAAGGTCAGCTCTTCAATAGACATCCTCTTCGATTTTGAGGTAAGTAGGTACTAATAATAGGTGATTCTTGGAAATATTTAAGTCTAAAAATAGTATTGAGCTTTGTATGTTTATAACGTTTTTTATTTCAGCTGCCCCCCGCTGTGTGGCTGGCCGGTTTCTTCAACCCGCAGTCGTTTTTGACAGCGATCATGCAGCAGACTGCGCGCAAGAACGAGTGGCCGTTGGACAAGATGTGCCTCAACTGTGACGTCACCAAGAAGAGCAGGCAGGATTTCAAGTAAGTCTGCTGCTACACCACACTTAGATTTCAGATAGTGCAACGCGGCGATAAGCTGTCTGGCTCTGCGTCTTCTCGCGGCTATGATTCACTGGTCTCTCTCTCTTGTCGTGTCACTTGTTTCCAGTTTCGAAACAGTGTGGTGAAAGGATTTTAAGTGCACCTCAAGAGGCTCCTTTCGAGCACTTGCCACATGTTACAGAACTTTTTAGGTTCTACGACATGCCGGTTTCCTCACGAATTTTTCCTTCACCGTTTGAGAGTACTGGCATTGTGCACATACATTTTTGAACAGAAAAACTCATTGGTGCGCACGACTGGTTTCGAACCCACGACCTTAGGATCGGAAGGCGGGGCCGCTACCACTAGACCACCAGTGCTCTTAGTGCTTTGATCAGAGAGCTGGTTGAAACTAGAGAGCCATGTGCTGTGATATCAAAATAATGTTTCCCTTCATGGTTGATATCCCACACTATCGCACACAGCGCTTTGCTTCCAATTTCCTAGTGCGAACTGCCAAGGAGTGGAACTCTTTACCGTTGTGGATTATAGCTAAGCGTGCTCCATCTTAGATAGACGCATCTTCGCTTTCCATCAGGTGAGATGGCAGTCAACGTCTGTTCTATCAACAAAAAAAAAAAAAAAGTTGTTATAGTTTGTATAGGTACGGAACTATTTGCTCGTGATGTGCCATAACAACAACTATACTTATAGTCTTTGGTATCTAATGATTCCAAGCAACAAGTAAATCACGTGGCGATAGCGCAGTTAATAATATGATAATGATAATCATAGGTATTTATAAGCATGTGTATTCTGGATCCTCTGTTTCTTATGATCTTTACCTATGTAGGTATCTTTTTAGACTTTTTATACATACTAATACATAGTTGTATCATTTTACTCTATAGGTTTATATTCTGTGGTTGTATTAGGTATCGTGCAATACGTGTTATTAATGCTTGGAAATTCCAGCAATTAACAAAAGATATGTCTAGATTGTTTACATGTTTACCCCAAGCTCGCTGCGTTGTATCTTATGACCACGAAATATATTCCCCTTTATTTTTTACTTTTGTGCCTATAACTATAAACAATATGGCTTGAATAATTATATCTTGCTGAGCTGTTTACCAAGTGCGTGTGTGTGTTCCTTCCCGCTTACCCCCAGTAAGTCTTCCCTACTTCCCGCTTAAAAAAGCGGGAAGTCGGTGGATGGAGTGGGCTCAGAATCGTTCTTCCTGGAAATGTCTAGGGGAGGCCTATATCCAGAAGTGGACTTCCTCAGGATGATGATGCTGCTGATAACTTACAAAAGCTTGTGTTAGATCGTGTGGTCTTTATAAGCTCGATTAAGAACACCTTTTTTGCCGAGTCGGAATCTGCAACCAATAGGCAGTCACAATGACGATGCGATAGGTTAACTTGTTGCCCATTTTCTGGTCTTTCTTTAGATGTATCATTACATCCTCTTAGGAAACTCAAGATCCTTGCTATGGTGGTAGTTAGACGAACTCTCTTGCTAATACTAATTTGAAGTGTAAACAAGAGTACATATATTTTAACTTTAAACTTTTTTGTTATTCTCTTGGTCTTTCCATATTTAAGTCTTACTTACGCCTCACCTACTAATATTTGTTCTGTGGCCTCGCAAAGTTTTAATGGCATGTGGTGCCATTGAGGAGATTATTATTTTGTAACCTTGTCCTTTGACTTTGAAATAGTTAAGGTACAGAAGAAAGTTTTCCTACCAATAATCTTGATTAAGCACGAAAACTAGTTCAATTATTTTTTAAGTAGAATAACTTTTTTATCGAACTATGTTTATCGTTTGGATCGAAACGATATTTCTGCTTAACCTTCGCAATATTATTCTCCTAAACTACATTCAATAATTGTATATCTTCATAAATATTGAAATGTGAGCGTGAAAGAAAGTAGAAAACAGCCACTGAGTGGATAGGCACCTACCTGCCTAAAAAAAGTAACTAAACGAAAATGGTCGAAGTTGTTTAACTCTTAAGGCGAAGTCAACTGCTAAGTTTGCTTTACTAGTTTTCATACTTAAGCAAACTTTTAGGAAAACGAGTAGGTAAACTTGTATTGATCAAAATGAATGTTTTACTAAACAGTGTCCAACTTGGTTGATTGCGATTTTTCAAAAATGAGTTTAGTGATTTTATTTCTTTCAACATGTCTAAACGTCAGAGCGAGAGGTACATTAGGTAGATAGATAACTCTTTATTGTTACTATACAGAAACATAGTATAGGGTTAAAGCATACATTAAGGTAAAACAATGGGCGACCTTATCGCTGAGAGCGATCTCTTCCAGGCAACCTTGGAAGGATAAAAACTAATCAGAATTGACAAATACATCAGTACCCCAAGTATGAGTTGTGTTTACCATATTTGGTTTTTCGTTTTTCGTTCTTGTTCCGTGTTCATTGCGGGTTTTGTATGAAGACGCGATAGAGATACCGATACGGAACTTTATGTTGCAAGTATGATGAAAATTAGTAGTAAATATGGTAAACACAACTCATACTTGGGGTACAGCTCTTGTCATTAATCGCCATAACTAGGATCACTCAAATGTTGCACACGATTACAGTGCGCCGCCCCGCGAAGGCGCCAACATCCACGGCTTGTACATGGAAGGCGCGCGCTGGGACACCGCGAGTGGCGGCATCGTCGAGTCTCGCATGATGGAGCTCTTCCCTATGATGCCGGTCATCTTCATCAAGGCAGTGACGCAGGACAAACAGGACACACGCAACGTCTACGAATGTCCGGTCTATAAGATTCGGTAAGCACTGAAAACGCGCAGCTCAGAAGCTTTGCCTTGAGTATAGTAGTCGCACAGAAACAGAGCCTCTGAGACTTTGATTCCTAGCACAGGTAGATATCCGCTCAGATAGTTTCGATTCCCGCTCAGGACAAACATTTGTGATATAGATATTTGCTTGAGATATGTGTCTGAGTGTTATAATATAATGTATGCCATTACTATTAATGTTTTAACAAGAAAAAGCTTATAGTTAGTATAGTATTCTATCAGGTATCCCATCTATGCTTTTTGGAAGGATTCAACTCTGGTGTATTTTCCTAACTAACCCATAGAACTACGTTGTGCTCAGTCACCAGCTAGTATTAGCTGAGAACTTCCTTGCTTCATCTGTCGGTCCAGTAAAAACTTATGAATTTTTACTACAGCTATGGCTAGCGAGTGTAGTCTAGGAAAACTCATGGTCGACCCACTGATTCAGGTAGTCGTTAA
The DNA here is from genome assembly GCA_932294275.1 of Chloroclysta siterata. Taxonomy (NCBI): domain Eukaryota; kingdom Metazoa; phylum Arthropoda; class Insecta; order Lepidoptera; family Geometridae; genus Chloroclysta; species Chloroclysta siterata. Next base: position 8,150,112 of record OW028590.1, read on the forward strand.
GCTTGACCGCTTTAGACGGTTGTAAAATCTAGTCTCTAGAGTTGGCAACTAGCTTATATAACTAAGTTTAACTTACAGTCCCTTTTGGTGCCGGTTATTTACAGTTTTTAATATTTCCAGCATGCGCGGTCCTACATTCGTTTGGACGTTCAATTTGAAGACGAAGGATAAACCTACCCGCTGGACACTTGCTGGCGTAGCACTTTTGCTAGGTGTTTGAGGTGTTCGTGCTTTTCTAGTATGTATTGCTTTATTTACCTAGTACCTGAATATTTGTTATTTGATTTATTTTTTAGGTTAATAAACTTAGTATTTTACGTACGCTATTTCATTTCATAGAATAATTTGGTCAGTTTGACTTGATAGTAGGGTAGATAACAAATGAAACACTTAACATGCGTTTTAATTAGATTCATATATTTCTTTCTACACTTTTGAGTAATTTGACTACCTAGTGACCTATTTAGTGCAGAAAAAACGGCTGGATTAGCTTCATATCTCTGTGCATAAATTTCGTAACACTTGGGAAGACCACTCAACAACGCAATGCAATACTTTCCAGTCATTTCTTTACTCACTTACCTAGAGTTAGGTTTATACTTTTAGGTACATTTACAAAAATATCCTTTTCATAATCTCAAACTGGACGGCTTCAAACAGTCTACTAAGTAATATCATTAATTTAATAAAGAACTACCTATGTATTTTGCTTCTGACAGGGACTATACATGAAACTTATAAACTAGCCACTTTTAGTTTTCAAAGTTGTATTGGTTGAGGTATTATCGTTGTCAGAAGTCGGCTCAGAGCCTTTCACAGTAAAGGTGACGTAGTATCTCTTGTTTTTATCCAATTTCTCTGCTGGTAACGCTATTAGTTGCTTTTCTGTACCATGAGAGACTTCCAGTGTCACGTGGGCTTTTCCGGAGCTTGAAGGTGGTTTTGAGTTTATCTTTGGTAGGAATCCCTTCGACTTGGCGCTGGGCCCTGCTGTAGCAGGTTTGGGCATCGTATGGTGATCCCATTTGAAAGGTACTGAAATAAAGACACTTTAAAATATTTACCGAAACTATCGAACCGAAGAAATCGATTTTAAGCTACTTACTATAAGCAGCACAAGGAACCCCAGTATACGCATGAATGGCATGAAAACATCTATGGGTTTTGCTGGTGCATAGACAAGGGTTGTCAGGAATGGCGCTCATTTTGTAAAGCTCGCTCTCTCCGTAATCGAAATCAATGGGTCTTTCTGGCAGGTTATCCAAATGCCTCTTGCCGCTTTTCTGCAACTTTCTCAAGCTGCCGTAAAGAAACTTCTCAAAACTGCTAAAGGAAAAATCTGTGTTGTTGTAAGGACCCAAACCAACATTGGACAAACTGGACTTGTTGTATTCGTCTATAGCGCGTTTCACAAGAACCGCTTCGTTGGCTTTGCTTGTTCGAATCTGCAGCCGTTTTAATTCCCAAAGGTGTTGAAATATCTTCCTCTCACAATAGTATCTGAAACAATAATTTTAGTTGACGCGCCCAATCATTTTATAATAGCCAAATTCTAAAGTGGAATGAAATACCACTGACCTTCTCATATTGGTCTGAATGCGTTGTGTTACTGACTTCATATCTACAGCATACTTATCGCCCGGTTTCCGCACTGGAATTCTGCTGTCAGATTTTCCTGAGTATCTCCCGCTCACGTTTCTCTGCTGATAGTAAGCAGAAAGTCGTGGGCTGGTTATATGCCGTTGCAGTGCTCGAGGACTAGGCTCAAATCCAGAATCCATCAAACCACTGGATTCGTATCCCCTTTCCGAGTTTTCACTTTTTGACCTAATTGTTGTTCGACTTTTCGTCCTGCCCTTTTTTCTAAAACGTTTTCTTCGGCCGTTGACTTCAGTGTGGCTGTATATTTCATTATCACTAACGCTGGGAACTCGACCGTAAATACTACCATCTCTTCCCAGCTTGCTTCCTACAGACATTTCTTTGTCATCTTCCAAGGAACCGTCCTCGAGTTTGCTGGTCTTTTTCAATATTCCTGTAGTTGTTTCGCCACTTACTATATCAGATAGCACTTTGTAACTCTCTGTTTCATAGATACTACTTTTACGACTGCTGCCTTGGCTTTCTCTAGTAGATGTCTTTCGAGTCCGCTTTGGCGTATGTGATAAATCAACATCAAATTCTCCACTGGCATTTTCCATTATAACTTGCTGCACTGCTCGATCCTCGGATGAACCAATATCACCAATGGCTGGTGAAACTTCTTTTTCTATGCTTTGAGTATTATCTGTGCTACTACCAGTAGTAGATGCTGCATATTCCTTTCTCTTATCTTCTGAGCTATGATGGCTTTCACTACTGTCTTTCACCAAATTCACTCCTGTTTGCACCTCTGATTCAGATCCTCCTTCGCCGTGCGTTACTTTTTCTCCCATCAGATGATCTGACATCTTATCCGAATCTTTGCTCTCAAATACTTCGTCTTTTGCAGCGAAAGATACTATCGGAGAAGTTACCTTTTCTTGTGATTCAGATTTTTCTAAGCTGGTTACATCCAAGCTTGTTTTGTTTTCACCAGACACATGACTCAGTGCTTCATCCGGGCCTGACAGAACTTGAAACGACCTTTTTCTTGCCAACTCCATTGTAGGGCTAGGAGATTTTGACATATTTTCAGGTGACTTTGATGGAGATGGGCTCAGCTCAGTACCCTTACTAGATTCGGGTGGTTCTTTCATTTCATCTGGTTTTTCTGTGCTGACTGGTTTTGATGATAGTTCTCCTTCTCCCTCGTCCTGTATTTGTGCCTTACTGTTATTTACATTGAAACTGTCATTTTCATTACTATCTGCTTTAGTTGTACCAGATATACCGGCAGTTACACGACTTGGTAGGACATTTTCAAGAACAATTTCTTTCGTCTCAGATTTTACTTCTAAATCTTCAGCAGTTGCTTGTGCAATTGATTTTTCGGAATCTGATTTAGTAACATCGCTTTCTTTTTGAGTAACTGACATGTTTGCTGCTTCAATTGAAACATTATTAGAAGAGTCAAGAGTAACAGTTAACTCTGAATTACCTTGCTGACTAGACTGACGCTCCATGTGAATCTGAGCTTCCGTTACGACCATATTTGTTTTAACAGATAGTGTATCCGTTTCAGTTTCACTGTGAGCTTTACTTTTTTCTGTTTGATTATCTTCAGTATCGTCTATTTGTAAATTAGGAACTTGAGCTTGATCAGCATTTGCCGATAAACTCACTCGTCTTTCAATGCTTTCTGAGAAATCAGGACGATCAACATTTTTGTATTTTACAATATTGACACTTTGTTTTTCATCGTCGTTTTCTATGTGGATGGAAGTTTTTTTTCCTTTACGCTTAGTACTTCGCCGCTCAGTTGATTCTGAACTGCTACTCTCAGTCATGGAACTGTTTTTTCGTTTGCTACGTTTGCGATGTCTCTTACTCTTCTTTTTTTCAGAGTAACTATCCGATTCTGAAGAACTTTCGGAGTCAGATCGGTAACGCCGTCTTCTATGTTTTGAGTTAGCTTTATGTCGCTTTGAAGGTTCACTTTTGGATCTGTTTTTCTTTGAACTTCGATATTTCTTTTCGTGTAAACTATCATTACCATGAGCATCGATTTCACTATCATAACCGTCACTAAAACTCTTTTGTGCCTGAACAACATTTTTTCTTCTCTCACGATGTCTATCAGAGTACTTTTCTGATTTTCGCCTAGTGGCCTTTCTAGAATCAGAGGAAGATTCGTTAGTGGACTCGCTATCCTTTTTTAAACGTCTCCTTTCGCGTACTGGGCTAGAAATTTCTACTACCTCTCGTTTTTCTATTCTTATTTTGTCATGTACATCGATTTTTGTACTTGTAATTTTACGGGATGGAAGTGATGTTATAGGTGCGCCATCGATAACAATCTGTGTATTTGAAAGCTTCGAAGCGGGTAGTCCTCCGTGCATTTGTATGTACTTTGCTGTTGATCTATGGCCTCGAGTAGTTGCACAATCTAGTGGTGTTAATGGCTCATTCTTCGAAGACCTTGCTATAGGATTAACTTCTGCGCCGCGGTCTAGTAACAAACGACAAAGGTCTGCATTGTCCGTAGCTGCTGCAATATGTAATGGCGTCCGACCTTCGTGATTGGTAGCGTTTACTTGTGAAGGTCTTCCATCTAACAACCATTTTACCAGTTCTCTTCTTCCTGACGCTACTGCTTCGTTTAAAGGAAGGTCACCTTTAGAGTTTCTAAGCCAAAGGTTTGCTCCTCTTGCCCCTGAAAAAAAACATTGATCACTATCTTTGTCTGTCCATTATTACAAACCCTTTGAACAAATACCTACCAAGTATCCGAACTGTTTCTATTTGTCCCTTAGCGGCTGCTGTGTGCGCTGGACTACGTCCTCTTCTATCTTGGCGATGTGAATCAGCTCCGTGGTCTAACAATGTCGCGGTTGCATCAGCGTGGCCTAACGCGGCTGCATAGTGCAAAGGAGTGCAGCCGTGGGTGTCTGCCACGTCCACTTTAGCTCCACATAAACCGACTAAGGTCTCTAAGGCTTCCGTGTGGCCCCGAGCTGCAGCGCAATGTAAAGCAGTGAGGCCATCCCTGTAAATAGTTTTGTACTCGCATTTAGTGTGATGTTTCTAGCCTTGAGCTAAATCTTCAAACTTGAGGTACGTACCTGTCGTCATCATCAACTTTTGCTCCTGCCTGGTGTAGCGCAAGGACAGCAGCAGCGGACCCGGCTGAAGCTGCCCAAAGTAACGGTGTTCGGCCGTCGGCGTCTCTCACGTCCACACTCGCACCCCCTTCTCTAACCAGCGCGCGTAGAACTTCCAATGCTGCTCCTCGACTCTTCGAATTTAATGTAAATCGCAAAATTTAAAGTTAAACACAAACAAGCCGTGAAACTGTTATTCAATGCAGTTCTCTTGTTAGCACGCTAACCCTGCCGGGTCAGTCGTGCAGCTATTTGAAATTAACTGAAAAAAGTAGCAAATAATGGGTTCTCTTTTTAATCTTAACCTCGGTTTAACCGGGTTACAAATTTGTTACGTTCTCATTAATGTTTAAGCTAGACTAAGCTTTAAGAGTGTTACCTGGTGGTCGGTAGCAGCAGGCGCTCCGCACATTTGAGCAGCATAGTGCAGAGGGTAACCACCATGCTGATCCGGTGTAGCGGCATCGGCTCCAGACGCGAGCACCGCTCGTAGAGACCCGACTTCGCCACACACTACGAATATAAAATAAAAAATGTTTGCTTGCTCCTCAACGTCGCATCGTCAGGGCTTGCACCTGCGCTATGAGGATAACAGAAATATTGGAATTTGAATAGGATTGATCTACCAATAGTACCATAGTATCTACATTTATCTTTAAATATCAATTTGAGTGTCAGCCAACGCGCTTGACCTGCTTAAATCATTAACTTGTCAATCTGATATGACCTTTCATTTAGCCTGTAAAGTCCTAGACACATGGAGTTCGGTTCAAGGGCGCGACCTTGCCTGCCGCTCAATACCGCTGGACGGCCGGACGGCATACCGGACACCCCCTAAACCCCCTAAATTTCGAGGTACATTTGTACATTTATAAATTCTCCGTAACCACAACAGAATTCTTGATGACTTGTATTGCGGTGTTATTAGTTTACCGCATTTCTTGTTGTTTAAGCCTAATAGGAGCGCGGTAAGAAAATAACGTATTAATTTATTTTTGAAAGCCGACTATTATTAGGAATAATACGTCTCGACTTTCCTGTTAAATGTTAAATTCTAAGCAGTATAAATTCCAATCGAAACGTGTAAGATGTTATCTACAGTCACTTTTTGGTTTCTTGCTTGTGTGTGTGCCACTAGAATTCCTACTTCAAAAAACCAAAAGCATTAGGTAGGTTTTAATAACGAACCTCTACCAAACCGAGCTCCTACGGAAAGGTATTAAATTTAAATTATGGTGAAAATTCGTCCGTCCGGAAGAAGGTCAAGGTTTAGGGGCTAGGATATTAGATCACAAAACAACGGAAGTTTGAACGGATGCAGAAATGACCTCGACTGCTGGCGCTATAAAATGTCGCTTAACTTCGCGATTACGCAACATCAAACATACGATATACACTCTGTGTTTGTTAAAAAATGCACTGTGGATACTATACCGTGACTTATCTGCCGATGTGGTAAGGAAGGACACCCTAGAATTTTGAATGTTTTCCCATTTAGACCAAATATTTTTCGTTATGTGTAATTAAAATTTTGTTCAATTTCTTTGCTATTTGTTCAGTTCAGCGACACGAGATTTAAATATATAGACTATCAGACTTTCTCATTTATAAGTTAGGTAGAACCAGTGTGGTTATACGATATCTTCACATAGTTTGACACGAAGCAGTGAGGGCATCAACTAATTGGTAGCGTGAGCGCTCGCAGTCAACCGCAGCCGATACGAGCGATAACCGCGAAGGCAGCGCCGCGCAGTGACACCCCTTGAATAACTCACTCACTATCTACTAGCTAGACAATAGACAAACAAGCTTGCGGTCTCGTGGTTAATGAATCTGCCAGGTATACTTTGAAAACAACTGCTCTACTTTTTACTGCGTTAAAAATACTTTCAGGTCACAAGGGGTGTTCAGTGGCTTTACCATGAGTTTTCTCAAGCTGCACTCGATATTGACTTAAGTAAAAACGTATGGAAACTTGACAAAACAATTCAAGTTTCCTACTTCTTTTCACTACAGTTGCTAGCGAGTATTATTTGAAAAATCTCATGGTAGAGCAGCTACAGTACCTATTAAGAAGCTCTCACATACTCTCATCTTTTTTGCCCCACCCATTTAGGCACCTATGGCAGATTGATTTTCCTATATTTCCTCATAACTCATCGTTATCTTTTTACTGCTAATGAGTTAAGTAGTTTCTTGCTTATTTTACCTTTTACATAAAATTTTAATGTAAGCAAATGAGTGTATTCCTAGCAAGCACTAATGGTTACAAAATTGCATGCTCTAAATCTAGGCACAACAGCACAACAAATTGCTTCAAGGCTTGTTACCTATACGTTAAGCATTCTTTGTAATAATTATCATAAACTATTACTACTTTCAAGTATAACTTCGAAAGCTTCGAAAACGAATATTTTGAGAGCTATATGACTCAACACCTTGGAAGTTTCCCCTGGAAGTTTGATGTTATTAAAAACCAGATATGACGTCAAACCACTCGTTCTTCCAAGACTTTTAAATAGCTTTGGGGTTTGAGGAAAAATGCTTTACAAAAACACATCTGGTAAATAAGACTTCGGTTTATAGGAATCCGAAGTCTGGCACAGAACCTTAGTTTCGACCTGTTTGTCCGTCTCTTTTTATCTGACTTCGAGAACCTTGCATGCGTGGTCCATACATTGTTTTCTTTCAATAGACATGTTTCGTTAGTGCTTAGGTTAGGTGGCGTCACCTTCACCACTTGTGCCGCTGACAGGTGCTGTGACCACTGAGTCCATTTCAGTATGTGTAACACAGTCCCTGGTTAGACTAGACAGTTCTTGTTTAGAGACCCGGAAGACTGTTATATACTCTGACAAGATAGGGATAGGGATGGGCCTGCTACTTAGCGATCAACTAGGTCAGGTAGTAACAAACAACTGCCTCCCAGATGCTCCCATTAGCTATTTCATAAACAGCATCAATAGTGACAGTTGCCTTGACAAAAACACCACTTTGATCGTGCAATTAGGTGAGAGCACTGGAATCAAGCACTCAGAATTAATTCAGCTGGTGGAAGCTTTGTTAGAAAAGTTAGAATTAGGACTAGGAAAACTAATTTTATGTGCGTTCCCCTATTCTAACTCACTGAGTGTACTAGAAAATAAGAATGTTTTTAAACTAAATTTAATATTATATAATTTGACATGTCGTCATAGTGACGTTTTGTATTTCGACACTAAAATTTTATTAGTAATTTTATATTGACTAGAGGTACTATGTCCTTATGTAAACATAGTAAAATAACTATTGCTAAATTGTTAGCATTTAATATTTTTGATCCTGTTATAAGTACTATAACACAGTCCGTAGACGAGCCCGTAGTTAGTAGCAGTACTAATGAGGGCTTACAAGCAGTAGGGCCTATTGCCCAACATTTAAACTAGTTTCTTCGACAATGGAAAAGCCTGGCACTTTACATGTTGTACACCAAAATATGCAAGGCCTTCCCAGCAAAGTATTAGAGTTAGAATTATTTTTGAATTGTTTCAATATAGATATCATGTGTATTACAGAACACTGGATATTAGAACTAGAGTTGCTCCCTTTTTATAATAAATACAGCGTATTGAGCTCTTTTAGACGCAAGAACGCTATACATGGCGGTTCTTTAATTATTGTAATTAATAACTTGAAATGCAGGGAACGTAAAGACATTGCAAATCTCAGTATTGAGAGGACTATTGAGCTGTCATGTGTGGAGCTGGAGCGGCACATCGTTGTGAGTGTATACCGTCCCCCAGACGCGGACTTCGCGTTGTATGAATCCACTATGGAAGAGGTTTTGCTTAAGACCTTCGATAGTAAAAAAACTTTAATAGTCTGCGGTGATTTTAATATAGATATTCCGGTTCATCCACTATCTGAGAGATTTTTAAATTTGTTTAAATGTTTTGATCTACACTGCTTGTTTAAAGACCCAACAAGAGTGACGCTAACAACAGCCACCTGTCTAGACAACATCTTTTGCAGTCATGATCCAATTTGTAAGTCTGTAGTTAAGCATTTTAGTTCCGATCATTACGGTCATAGCGCTAGGTTTGCTAATAAAATATCAGTAGACGAGGTCTTCACCTATCGGCCTATCACAGATAGCCGTACTAAAAAGTTTCAGAACAATGTTGAACTGAGAGTGTCCCTTTTACCATACTTGACTGACCCAAATGATCTTTTTATAAAATTGTCAAATTTAATAAATGAAGAACATAATGATACTTTTAAACTTAAAACATGTAAAACTAGTGTAAGTGTCAAGTTCGCTGACTGGGCAACTCCAGGTATTTACAAAAGTAGGAATAAATTATATGACCTATACGCTGCTAGGGAGTCAATGCTGAATGACCCAACGTTTATTTTACACACAAAAAACTACTCAAAAATTTTCAAAAAAGTATGTCACGCGGCAAAATCATTGCATATAAGAAATAAAATTGAAAAATCGACAAATAAAATTAAAGCAACTTGGAAGGTAGTCAATAACGAAACAGGCAAATCGAAGCTCGGTAATAAACAGATAAATTTAAAAGTAAACAATAATGTTTTTACAAAAAATAATGAAGTCGCCAACGCGTTTGATAGTTTTTTCTCCAGTATACCTAAAGTTGTGACTTCATCCTTAAATTCCTCAGCTGCTGAAGCGACAACACTATTAGAGTCTAGCGTTCAAAAATGTAATAATATCTTCAGTTTTAAATTTATTAATGCTGATAATGTTGTCAAAACATTTAAATCCTTAAATATTAAAAATACTGAAGATCTATGGGGAATGTCTACAAAAGTATTAGGCGCTATTATAACTGATATTGCACCATGTCTAGCATACATTTTTAATAGATGTGTTGATGAGGGCGTTTTCCCTGATTTAATGAAACACAGTAAACTCATTCCCCTGTACAAGTCTGGAAATAAACAAGATCCTGCCAACTACAGGCCTATTTCGGTACTACCTACGTTAAGTAAAATTTTTGAAAAAGTTGTTCTTAATCAGTTAATATCACATTTTAACGTCAACGGCATACTTCATGGTCATCAATTTGGATTTACTAAAGGTCGATCAACGACTGATGCCGGCTCGACGCTCCTGAAGCACATATATGATGCTTGGGAACACTCACAAGATGCGATCGGGGTATTCTGCGATCTGTCCAAAGCTTTTGACTGTGTAAGTCATGCCACTTTATTATCTAAACTTAAACACTACGGCATCCTAAACCGGGCTATTGATCTTATACAGTCTTACTTAACCAATAGAATCCAAAAAGTTGATGTTGGCGGTGAGAGGTCTTCTGGATCGGTCATTGATATAGGGGTGCCTCAGGGTTCGATATTGGGTCCTTTCTTATTTCTAGTTTCCGTAAATGACCTTCCACCTTTTGTAAAAGATTTATGTGAAATAGTTCTATTTGCTGACGATACCTCTTTAATTTTTAAAGTCGACAGATGGAAGACTAACTTCGATGACGTTAATGCATCTCTGTCGCAAGTACTTAACTGGTTTACTGTTAATAATCTTTTGCTCAATGCTGGGAAAACGAAATGCATTAAATTTACTTTGCCAAATGTGGTTCAACGACCAACCAATATTGAATTAAATGGTGAATCACTTACCCTTGTCAATTCTACTATTTTTTTAGGACTTAATATTGATGCAAAATTGCAGTGGGGTCCACACATCAAATCACTTGCTGGTAGACTGAGTTCGGCTGCATACGCAGTTCGCACAATAAGATGGCTTACAGATGAAGCTACAGTTAGACTAGTATATTTTAGCTACTTCCATAGTGTAATGTCTTATGGTATTTTGCTCTGGGGGAAAGCTGCTGATATACAAAGTATATTTGTACTTCAAAAACGGGCGATACGTGCCATTTATAAAATGAAACCACGTGACTCATTAAGGGAGCGATTTAAAGAAATTAATATTCTCACAGTCATTTCACAGTATATTTATGAAAATCTATTATACACTCATAAACACATAGATAGCTTTAAGAAAAAGAGTGATGCACATAACGTTAACACTAGAAATAAAAACAAATTATGTATACCTAAATTTCGACTTCAAAAGGTAAATGGCTCGTTTATGGGGAACGGTATTCGCTTCTATAATAAACTTCCAGAAAGTGCCACTGGGCTTCCTATTAGAAAATTTAAAGTGTACATTAAGAATAATCGAATAAGGAAAGCTTATTATACTTTAGATAGCTATATTGTTGATAAAAATGCGTGGCCCGATGTCCCGGTCGCTCTGCCCATCGGCAGCTAACATGTCTGCAATGTCTGTACTGTACCTACTATTGTGTGTTTTTTTTTATTTTTCTCTGATTTAATAGATTGTATTTATGCATTAGGTATTATTAGTTTGAGGCGTAGCGTGTGCTGTCTTATAAATTTGATTATGTTTACCTTTTTCTGTATGCCTACGCCTCACTAAACTTCAATAATATATTATATTATTACATTGTAAAAGGATCATACAAAAGAACGGTAGGAACCAAGCCGTAAGTTTGTTGCCTGTTCTTCTAGGCTTTGGTCGCGTGGAACTGGCACCTAGAGTCACCTAGCTTTAAGACGTTTCAAAGTGATCCTTGTGATTTTATTGAATAAATACATTTTGACTTTGACTTTAGTATTCTAACAACTTACCAGTAGCCCAGTGCACCACAGTGTGGTGTTCATCATCCCTCGCATTTACATCCGCACCAGCCGCTAGTAGGGTCTGCACCAATGGCACGTTCCCGTGGACCACAGCCAGGTGCAGCGGTGTCAGTCCATCAGCGTCCCTAGCGTCGGCCAACGCTGGGGCAGCCATCAGCACTCGGTCAGCGCAGTTGGCCCGAGCAGCCTGACTCGACCCGGCACCACTTGACGCACAGTAGTGAAGAGCACAGCGGAGACCTCTGTCTCTGACTCGAATTGAAGAGGGCTGAAATGGACCATTCCATTTTAAGCCAAAATAATGCAGAGAATATCGTAGTTTCTCTGTGCGATTTGTCTTGACGAGGTCATTTAGTTAGAATGCGTGCCTACTACACCGTAGGATAGTACGTGGTACATTGTACCTAATGGACGAGGGCTTAATAGTTTACTTTGTTGAACAATGTCCTGTGTATTCAATGGGGTATATTTTCGTGTAAAACGAGTTCAAATATGAAAATCAATTTGAACAAAACAAATAATCATTATAAATATTGATCCGAATGACAGCTAACATTATATGAGTATGATGAGTAAGTTAGTATGTAGGTATACAAGGTGTTTAAATACTTGTGTTTAAAAACTTCAAACTTTAAAAACAACCCTGTACTGTAAGTGCCCATCAATATGAATAACTTTTTCTAAGGAACCAACACTGTAAACGCGAAAAAAAAACAGCTGTACCCCAAGTATGAGATTTGCTTACGATATTTCGTTTTTCGTTTTACGTTTTTGTTCCGTGTTCATTGCGAGTTTTGTATGAAGACGCGATAGAGATACCGATACGGAACCCGCAATGAACACGGAACAAAAACGAATCGTTTTTGCTCCGTGCTCATTGCGGGTTTTGTAAAGTTCCGTATCGGTATCAATATCGCGTCTTCATACAAAACTCGCAATGAACACGGAACAAAAACGGAAAACGAAAAACGAAATATCGTAAGCAAATTTCATACTTGGGGTACTGTTTCATACATTTTAGCCCCCTGAAGTTTTTAAACACAAGTATTGGAACACCTTGTATAATGTTGGTGATATGTTGAGAAAGTTCCTTCAGGCCTAGGAGCCGCTCGGAAATCACCCTTGTCAATTCTTTAACGAGTCAAACAGGTTGATGCAGTAAACACGATACGTGCTACGAGAACCGACACGGACGGTGAATAGCCACCTTCGTTACGTTAGATCTACCTACACGTGTGGTAATGCTCCCCTATTGTGCGCCAGTCGAATCACCTATTGATTGACTTTCACCCCTTGCCACCCGCGAGCTTGCTGCATTTCCTCAAAGACAAGCATAACATTCGAAATTTTGAATCTAATTGAATGTTCAGTATAATTTATGTAATGAAAATGATGAATATGTCAGAATGTAGAGCACATCTTGAACATTCTGTAATTTTATGGTTTATGGGTATAGTATTTAAAACTACAGTTAGTTTTAGTAAAGTATGGTAATAATTGCTCAATAAAGCGAGCTAATTATTGCGATAACGTTTACGGAAGCCTTTACGAGTGCAGTTTGCCCGTTGCCGGCGGCGAACGTTGTTTACAAGGCAGTGATGCCTCCAGCCATCGACAGGTACCTAGGTAACATCGCGTGTTACCGCCAGACCATTCAAACTCGGCTTTTCTTATTTTCATAATGGCTCACCTTGGTGGGAAGACCTCCATCGCATCGTCCGCTATTATGCTGTATAACTAAATTGACTTATGTTCGGGCTGTTCAATGAACGTGCATCCCTAGATATGAGATATGATAGTGGCATAGTAATAGTTTTGGAGTGATATCTACTGAAGGATGATGAAGGACTCACATCCTTATTGAGAATTTCAACGACGCCCTTGTAGTCGGCCTGTTGGCAGGCGTACATGAGCGGCGTGCAGCCCTGGGGCAGCGGAGCGCTCACATCACCCTTCTTTGAGCCTTCCACCTTTTCGCGCTTGATCTTAGACTTCTTGTCGAGGAGGTCGCCTTTGTGCCGATTCTTCGGCTTCTTCAGGATGCTCGGGATGGGCTCCCCTTTGCCGCTGTTGGCGCGCTTGTCCATAACAGAGAGTGTTTAGGATCGAGTGGCATGTGTTGGCGCGGAGTCGCGAAGGGCGGGCGAGCGCGGAGGGCGCGAGCCTCCGACTGGCCGCAAGCCGCGCTGCCCGATGCCCGAGGCCCGATGCCCGCTCGGACAGGGCTGGTACTGGGCGGGCGGCGCGGCACGCAATGCCCGCCCAACACCTAATCTATTAACTCGAGCAAAGCAGGTCATCGTCGCACACCTCAAAAGAAGCCGAGGAATTGAAATATGCCTACCTACATTTTTAGGGTGCTATTGACACGTTGACATAGTTTTGGAATGTGGAATTAATTCAGCTGGTCTTACTACTTGTGCTTACTGCTGGTACTTTCATTTATATACTTACGTTCATTAGAACAAATATTTTAGAAAAACTTATTAGTATCCAATAAGTGGCTTTTCGTAACACCCAAACGTCTTCTTAATAGGTGCAAGTATTATTTGACCTTCTTTGCTATATGGAATCCTGTAATTTCAGTAACCTTGAACTTTGAATACCTAACTGCCCATTAGGCATCGCAAAATATGTTGGGGATAGGAATGTACAATCTTAATAATGATGTACCTATTTATTGCTTTGTTAATGACTAAACTGGACCATGGATTTTAATTATTACCTACATAGGGATAAGGTGTTATTTGACTGCAGTAAAACGTACCAGGATCAGTAATTCCTGCACCACCATTATTTTTTGATCCACAGCAGTTTGTGCCTATTATAATTCGCGTTTTATAATTTTAAGTATATTAATCATCTTTGCCTTTCTTTCAGTTTGAGGAATTGATGGTAACTTTCCTAATAAAAATACTCTTATCCCACTATACATTTGGTGTATTACTTTTCTATAATATTAAAACATGCACCCTTTTCAATGTTGTAGAGTCGACCCTCAAAGTAATAAATTGAGCAACATTTCTGTTATACTTAATAATACTACACGCTTACGTACATAACGTTACCTAAGTTTGTAGGGGAGAGAAGTGACGCGTGACGTCATTCAGGCACGCCACCCACCAGCCACCACTGATTATAATCATCTATAACTCAGCTAGGCAGGTAATCAGGGCGCAAATCATCTGAAGCGATTGCTACTTTGATAGAGACCCAAAGTTAAAATTTTGTATTTTAAATAAAAGCACTATATTCATTACTAGCGGCCTGTCCCAGCTTTGCATGGGTGGTCATAAATTTTTTGAACATTTTAGGATAAACTTAGAGCGTGGGTTCGAGCCTCGCGTCTACTTATTTCATACATTTGCACGCGCTTCTCCTTGAGTGAATGAAATCGCACCCCGAGCGTGACCCGTGGACCCGTTAACATTTTTAATTTCGTCATATCTTTTGAATGGAATGTCCGATTTGAAAAATTTAAAAAGCAATCTATAGGTATTGAAACCGTCTTAATTATGAAATGATTTATTTGGATAAGGATTAATACCAAGGTACAAATAAAGACCCTTTTCTGGCGGCGGCATTTCAATTATTTTTTTATAATAAAAGAACACTTATTGTGACATAACTATAATAGTTAGACATATGCTGTCGCGACATTTTTTGTAGATGATGACGTGTTCTACAAAATCGTAGTACATTATTTTGTTCTATCATCAATAGTTTTCGCAGCGCACGCGATGTAAGGTTTTTGTATTCCACCTTGGGTTACATTATTGAAGTTTTAGTAAGGATCCCTGATTTTTTTGAAAATATAATATAGCCTATGTTACTCAGGGATAATGTAGCATTCTAATGGTGAAAGAATTTTTGAAATCGGACCAGTAGTTTTTGAGCCTATTCGTTACATACAAAAATACAAACATACAAAAATACAAAAATACAAAGGTTTCCTCTTTATAATATTAGTGTAGATTTAGTAGTTAGGTAGGTACTTACCTATATATTTTATTTGTTCCTACTAAGTCCTAGAAGTTAGTAGAATATAGTGGGTAGGGGGAGCAGTAATGGGGTCCATCCAGCACCAATCGCTATTGCTAATTATTTGGTTTAGTTATTTAATTTCAGTTTTAAATTTACTGTTAGTAAACTCATATACTTTCATTTGATTGCCCTTAGAACTGCTGTAATAAATGGAAGAAGCAACTGTTTCCTGAAAAATAGTTTCTTAACTAGTTCGGGAGCCTACGGATTCAAAACGACATTATTTTATGTCAACTATAGTACTATGTAGTTTCATCAAAACGTGAGCAAAAATGCACCTTATCAAGGAGATGCATAATACCTAACACTAGTAGTCTATAACTAGTAGTATGTACTATTTACGAGTATATCTGAAAACTTTAAAGAGAAAAGTTGTCTGGTGCATAGAGTGTGTTGTGTAATGTATATAATATTTCCTGACAGAAACGCATCATTGCGTGACTAGAGGCAGTGATCCACGGTTCTTGACTTCTAAACCCCTACATATAAACGACACTTTAAATTTGGATTCGTTCGTGACATAAACCTATTCTTCATTGAACGAAACAACACATAAGATAAGAGAACAATTTGAGAGTAGATTTGTCCATCATGTCACAAATGTTTGTTCTCGGTGGCGATCGAACCCATGGCCTGCACAGCACTGATGGTGGAGCCACCAATCAACTGAGCTATAAAGGCTGTCCAAATCCAGGAAAATTGTTTTGTAGG
Source organism: Chloroclysta siterata (assembly GCA_932294275.1). NCBI lineage: Eukaryota > Metazoa > Arthropoda > Insecta > Lepidoptera > Geometridae > Chloroclysta > Chloroclysta siterata. The sequence goes on from OW028590.1 coordinate 8,166,305, forward strand.
ATTACTTACACATGGGATATCGTTAGGTATTTTTAAGAACTTATAAACTAACTAGCGGCCTGTCCCAGCTTCGCATGGGTGGACATGAATTCTTTCAACGTTTTAGGATAAACTTAGACCGTGGTCGGTTCGAGTCATTTGCACGCCCTTCTACCTCGCGCCTTCCCCGGGCACGCGCTGAGTGAGAACGCGCCCCGTGAGCCGCGCGTCGATTATATTTTTAAAATCTTTTGAATGGAATGTCCGATTTGAAAAATTCAAGGCATTTCAATTAAATTTTTATAATAAAAGAACACTTATTGTGACATAACTTTATTAGTAAGACTTATGCTGTCGCGACATTTTTTGCAGATAATGACGTGTTCTGCAAAGTCGTAGTACATTATTTTGTTCTATCACCAATAGTTTTCGCAGCGCACGCGATGTAAGGTTTTCTTTTTCCACCTTGGGTTACATGATTGGAGTTTTAGTAAGGATGTTACTCAGGGATAATGTAGCATTCTAATGGTGAAAGAATTTTTGAAATCAGACCAGTATTTTTTGAGTCTATTCTTTACATACAAAACAACAAAAATACAAATCTTTCCTCTTTATAATATTAGTGTAGATTAAATAAGTACCTACAAAAACAGGAAAAACCGCAGACGCTAAAGATAAAACCGCAAACGTTAATAATCATCAAAATATTATAGGTAAGGTATCATAAACATCTATATTCTATCATAGGTATACATTGTGAGGAAACCGGCATGTCGTAGAACCTAAAAAGTTCTATAACATGTGTCAAGTGCTCGAAAGGAGCCTCTTGAGGCGCACTTAAAATCCTTTCACCACACTGTTTCGAAAGAAACTGACACGACAAGAGAGATATCTATCATTATATCAATAACATGTATACATATAAGTAATCTTTGTCCTGAGGCGCAGCCTAAACCACTGCTCGTAGAAACTGGAAAGTTTCAGGTATATCCGTCTTGGTGCCTAGCAGCCTTAGGATGTATAATTTGCAAAATTGAACACCTGAAGGCGTACACTGAAATCGCGCGAGAATCTATTTAGGTAATGTATTTACCAACTACAATATAAAACATAAAGTCTCTCAGAACTTTTATTTATTCTGCGCCCTTGCAGGTCGATTAGAGCTGACCCGCAACATCTTTATTTTTGCTGTTGTGTTTATGCTTCCATAAACGCGGAGCCTATTGTTACCTCACGCAAGCACTGCGTGGCCTACTTCAAAAGTAAACTCTCGTGCTTTTCCATAGTTTCCCTCAGATCTGAAGAGTGACCCACTGCCCTCGATGTGAAGTTAAATGTCTAGCAAATGTTTAAGTCCATTTATACATAAAGATTCTTAACGAGTAAGTACTTAGCTAGAAGTTAATAAAAATACTGTTTCCTATAAAGCCCGACCCAGTTATGTGGTTGCACTTGCAAAAAAACTGTATATTATTTTCTGCACTATCGATCGTATAAAACGAACTGAGCGACAGAGTTATAAAAGAGATTTATAGGGTTCCAAATCCAATATAAGAAAAACCACGATTAAACTTCCCACTTTATCAATCGACAGATTTTCTGTCACGTGAGAAAATTCTTAAGAAAACTCTTTTTTTTTTATGTCCGTTTCTCTGACCGTCCATATTATACCCAACTTTATTGCATTTATGAGTTCTTCAAAAAAGAGATAAATAATTACCTACCTAATACCTACAAAATATAGTGCCACCACCACCACGACAATCTCTGATTGTTAGAGTATTCAGTAGGTATATATTCAATAGGTATTTGTATGGTGAATAGTATTCACCATAATAAATTATATAATAATAATATATTTTTAAATTTTTTTAACATTTAAATATAGCTCTCAGTACTCAGGGATAATGTAGAATTCAGATGGTGAAAGAAATTTTGAAATCGGACTATGTTGTTTTCAGTTATCCGACCTTTCCTCTTTATAATAATAGTGTATCATAAATCTAGTAGAGAAACTCTTAAATCTAGTAGGTACTATATCTCTCAAGGTACATAGGTACATACAATATCGAAATATACTAAACCTTAATGCTGTTTTGCAGGCTAATAGGGTACATAATTGATCGAGTGAGCGAAGCGAACGAAGATCTTAGTTTCAACTTGGGCGATTTGGCATTTTATGTATGTATGTATGTATGTATGTTTGTCTGGCGATAACTTTAGAACCGTTGATCTGATCTGCATGAAATTTGATATGTCGATAGCTTGTACTTGAGAAATTTACTGGTAAGTATATGAGTAAAATCGGATGAAGGGTTTTTGAGATATGGGGGTTTTTAAGAGGGCAAAAATAAAAAAAGTTACATAAAAAAATCAAGTTACATGTCATATGAAAGGGCTTTGTTTGGACATTCCAAAACAATTTTTACTTTTTTTTTGGCACGCTCGGTTTTCGAGATAAAATTTAATAAGTTAAATTAAGATAACCAGCGATCCAAGAGCTCCCATCTATAAGAGTTTCGTTGATATCAAGGTTTTTCTACTGGTCGTCCAGTTCCTTTGATTTTTCTTATTTTTTTTTCTTGAAATAAATTAAGGAGGTACTCAGTTCTCATAAAATGGTGACGACGACCAGGTCTGATGATGGAGCCAAGGTCTGTTCAACGGAACTCTTCAATAAATAGGCCAATAGAGTTGAAACTTGGTAACCATACCAAGTTAGTAGGCGGTAGTCAGAAAAAAGTCCAAAGATAATGTTTGGACTTGCCTCTGACTACTACCGACTCAAAGTTTTGATGCGTTCGTCGGGTCGTATCACGAGATCTCAGTTCGGGGCGAACTACTAGTTATTAGGTAGGTAAGGGCGTAATTTTTTTTTTCTTCAGCGTGTCTTGGTCATCTCAAATGATTTTGTTTATTTTTTCAAGTATAAGTAATGGGATTGGGAGTATTCGTTGCTATTATACGTATAAAAACTGTGTCTGGAAAAAGATTAATCATAATCAAGGTAAAGGAAAATAAAGTGCAATATTATGTAGGGCACGAGTCGACCTGGTTTTATCCTCACGATATTTGCTTTATGTGCTTACCTAGAGCATACCCTTGTGCGCATTGCATAATTATGCATGCTGTCAACGTTTGACGCGATGGCAGCCCCGCGGGTAGTTGAAAACCAAGTGAACTAGGCACACTTCAAGAGCCCGTAACAATAACTCTATCAGAAGATATTATAATCTCTCAATAGAAGAAAATACCTTGTGCGGTGCATTAGGGCCATATGTAATACTAGTGGCTTCCCGCGGCTTCGCACGCGTTGAAGTGGTGAACCGTGATTGAACCACAAACATCCAAACATCGTAACTTTCGCATTGATTTGTATATTATTAGGGTAGGATTTTAAATACCTACGTAGGTATAAGGGATACCAATAGGCGTACATTACCTATATTAGGTAGGTAGGTATAGGTACTGAGTTTAGCACAAACATGACAAATACAACAAAGACAACCTTACACGGAAAATATGTACTTATTTGTTCCTAGTTTCTACCCCAAAAGCAAACGAAACGAAACAGCTTCACGACATTGATCCACAGGCACGGTAGATAGGTACCCTCAGATCTCTTCGTACTAACTCAAGATTCCCGTTTTTAGAACATTGACGCCTCGTTGTAGGTATTCTTTTTACTCGAGCGCAACGAAGGAGGGTAACGTCTTTATGTTATTTATCCACAGAACACATTTTCTTTTAGTTTGAAGTTAATTACACAGTTACAGTTAAAAATCTCCCATACAAACCTTGAAACTTTGCAGGGGTAGTTTTAAAATATTGAAAACTTGATTTTAAATTATTTATTGTGGAGTATACAAGGTGTTCCATAAGTTGTGTATATAAACTTCAGGGGGCTAAAGTACCCATCAATATGAACAACTTTTTCTAAGGAACCAACACTGTGAACGCGAAAAAAAAAACAGCTGTTTCATACAAAAGTTCAATACCTACCAGGCTAGAGTGTATGAAAAAGCTGTTTTTTTTTTCGCGTTCACAGTGTTGGTTCCTTAGAAAAAGTTGTTCATATTGATGGGTACTTTAGCCCCCTGAAGTTTATATACACAACTTATGGAACACCTTGTATTTACTTCAAGTTTGAAATCAATCGCACTATGCGTTAAAAAACTCCCATACAAACTTTGACATCCCTTTGCACGCTTATTATGGGTAGTTTTAAAAAATTAAAAAAGCCTTTCCAATTTTTTTGCCTAAAAGTTCATATACTCCAAGTTTCAAGTTTGTAGGTTCAAGGTATACTATTTTTCATGCAAACGTTTCCAACCCTTTTACACCCCTTGGGTTTGAATTTCCAAAACCCCCTTCTTAGTACACCTCTACGTCATAAGACCTATGTACTCTTCAAATTTCAAGTCTCTAGGACCATCGGTCAAAAAACTCCCATACAAACTTTTACATCCCTTTGCACACTTATTAAGGGTAGTTTAAAAAAACTAATGACGCCTTTCCTATTTTTTTGCTTTGAAGTATATGTACTCCAAGTTTCAAGTTTGTATGTTCAAGGAATACAATTTTTCATACAAACGCTTTCATCCTTTTTTACACCCTTAGGGGTTGAATTTCCAAAAACCCTTTCTTAGTACACCTCTACGTCATAAGACCTATGTACTCTTCAAATTTCAAGTCTCTAGGACCATCGGTCAAAAAACTCCCTTACAAACTTTTACATCCCTTTGCACATTTATTAAGGGTAGTTTTACAAAACTAAAAATGCCTTTCCTATTTTTTTGCTTTGAAGTATATGTACTCCAAGTTTCAAGTTTGTAGGTTCAAGGAATACAATTTTTCATACAAACGCTTTCATCCCTTTTTACACCCTTAGGGGTTGAATTTTCAAAAACCCCTTCTTAGTACAACTCTACGTCATAAGACCTATGTACTCTTCAAATTTCAAGTCTCTAGGACCATCGGTCAAAAAACTCCCTTACAAACTTTTACATCCCTTTGCACATTTATTTAGGGTAGTTTTACAAAACTAAAAATGCCTTTCCTATTTTTTTGCTTTGAGGTATATGTTCTCTAAGTTTCAAGTTTGTTGGTTCAAGGAATACTATTTTTCATACAAACGCTTTCATCCCTTTTTACACCCTTAGGGGTTGAATTTTCAAAAACCCCTTCTTAGTACAACTCTACGTCATAAGACCTATGTACTCTTCAAATTTCAAGTCTCTAGGACCATCGGTCAAAAAACTCCCTTACAAACTTTTACATCCCTTTGCACATTTATTAAGGGTAGTTTTACAAAACTAAAAATGCCTTTCCTATTTTTTTGCTTTGAGGTATATGTTCTCTAAGTTTCAAGTTTGTTGGTTCAAGGAATACTATTTTTCATACAAACGTTTTCATCCCTTTTTACACCCTTAGGGGTTGAATTTCCAAAAATCCCTTCTTAGTGCACCTCTACGCCATAAGAGCTATGTACTCCTCAAATTTCAAGTCTCTAGGACCAGCGGTTTAGGCTGTGCGTTGTCTATATGTCAGTCAGTCAGTCAGTCAGTCAGTCAGGACTTTGAGTCTTATAGTATTAGAGAAGAGATTTAAAAGCGAGACTCATGCAAGGAACACTTTTCGAACCTAAAAATTCTAACCGTAGCCTCATTAAATATCAGAGATGTCGCTGTTTTTATTAAAACTTATCTAAACTAAAAGACTAAACTAAAAGAAGCAGGATCTGGAGATTCCAAACCACACACACCTACCATCTTATTATTTTATTGTAACCTGGATTCACAAACAATAAGTGATTTATGATTGTACTGCATTAATACCAAGTGAGAAATATTTTTACTCTTTCAAGATTGAAATATTGTAACGAAAGCGCTGCGTGAATGCTCTTGTACCTATTGCATAAGTAGCCAGGTATTATTGTATGACTGTTAGTCGTAAAGATAGTCAGAGCCCTTTGGAAATTTAATCTCTGACGCAGCTTTAGTCTCTTACGAATTTACCGACTTACTCTAGAACTCTACCAAAAAAGCCTGTCTACAAAAAGGGGTTCAGGCATTAAATTTGTTAGAGCTGAAACAGCATTAGTTAATACAGGATCCAAAAAAAACTGTACCTACCATAAATATCATGTTCTATCTAAAGTGAATCCAGATATACGCAAGTGTCGAAGAGGGTTACAAGAAAAGAAGGCATCCATTGCGCAACTGTATTTCAGCATTCATTTTCCATAGACTAATAAAGTTATCTTCCATAGTGCTCTTAGAACGCTTATAATTTAGATGAACAGGAAAATAGGATATTGTTTACTAGACCTAGAATCGTTCGAAGGTCACCCGAGCTGGGTCAGAGCTGAAAGCATCCATGTACCTATAGGCTTGGTCTTATGAAGCGGGTGGTCAAGTTGTCCGAAGTAGGTCAGCGATCAATTCTGATAAGAGAAAGCGTACCGATCGCGATTATATGGAAATTAAACGATAATTCGCTACTACCCTTCGTGTAGTAAACATTTACAAGTTTTACAACCCTTATTATAGTCAGCTTGTGCACCATTAAAGTGTTTTATAAAGAGAACATTTTTAGATGAGAGTAACAACCAAAGCTGTCATTCAGAATCTTAATTTTAAAATAAAAGTTTCATAGGTGTGTAAATTCTAAAAACTAGTAAAAAAAAGTTTTAAGTAGGTATTTTAATATTTATCGCTCAGTGTTTGTGTTCATAGTGATCATCAAACTTACCTCATAAGAACTTTTGTTCCATTTTCTTGAAACCATGCACAATTAGCACTTGGTAATTTAACTTCGCACAATTGTTTCAAAGTTTTCCACTGCGCTGTCAATCAACCTTAACCTTCTGCAGGCGCTAGATGACTAAAACTACTCCACCTGAAGAGAGCTTTTGTTATTTTGAACAGTAGATTCGTGATTTTCTTTATAAAATCGACAACCGCTAGAAACGCGTGGACAACCACATCGCTGTCCATTGTGGTAATTGGTAAATAAACGATCCTGACAGGGCGTAATGTGGCGTATGGTTCGAGTTGTCATGACTACCCTGGCGACGCCGACGGAGCGTTGCCATAGCTGGCGGCATGCTTCGCCGTGCCACACTGTGCTAGGTTATCCTATGAACATGTTTTAGAGGGTGTGGATTAATTTACGAAATAGGTGTCGATTTGTTTCTAACTTGTTCCATTTATTCTCTGTCAGTTTTCAAGGCTCGCCGTTTTCCATTCAATAACATTTAACAAAAGGTGTCGCTTAAAAAAATGACTCTAAAAAACCTAAGCTTCAATAGTTTTATTAAGAAGTAACACATTTTCCCAGAACACTTCGCTTGCAGCCAGGGGGACACACATCAGGCATTGCTCTCCTGGGCTCGCTGATGGTGGGCTCAAATATCCTTACACAACTAACGACTAAGGTTGTTGCGTTCACGCCCAGTAATGCTGCGGTCGGGTATATAAAGTTGCAAGGGCCGACTGTACCCAACTGTTCACATTTTCCGTTCCACATCACAAAGCCGTCGGTAACGCAAGGATTTTTCTCGCAGATGGGGATGTCGGATTTTTGCTTCAGTTTGAGGTACTCGCCGTTTGCACAGGGGCCTCTTTGGAAAGCAGGCCAGCACGCTTCTGAGGTTGGATGGTATATGTAGGCTGAAAATATAATCTCATATTATTTTATTATTGGTCATAATCGAATCCTAATAGTAATTAGTGAATAAATAACGGATTTAAAGCGAGGGTAATGGATGAATCACGAGCAAGTGAAGGGTTCTAACGACTGAATCACGACCGTAATAAAATCTTTATTTAAAAAATAAAAAACTTGACTACCCAAACTAAAAGGATGGACACAAGATTATGTTTTAAATTTCTTCTTGATAGTGAACTCCAGTTGTTCAGTCTTGACGAATTATACAATTTAATAATCACATGCAGTCGGAGGCATGTATGTCCTAGCAGTATAATGACTGCCCAAACTAACCTAACTGGACCTTTTAGTTTGGTTTAGATTAGATTTTTTAGATTTTCTGTCGAGGCCTATAAGTGTAGGATTTAAGATGAGTGTTTTCGCAAGCGTTCTAATTTATCTATAGATTGCTGGTCATGTAGGTGGTTAAATGTAGTAAAAGGAGCGAATAACTAGGTAAACCGGCAAGCAACTTACTTAACTCCTAAGGTTCGCATAAGTCAAATAACAAAACTCGTAATATTTTCAAAACGGCTTCATCGATTTAGATGCGGTTTTTTAAATCGATTTGTATGACTTTAGAGTAAGTTTTATGATATATTTTAGAAGCACTCACACCACATGGCCACATGGCCTAGGTCGCTAAAGTGACTTAACGAATTTTGCGTTATGGTTTACAGTCTTTGAGAATTTAACATAAATGAAAAACAAATACATTATTTGAAATCACTCTATTACTCTATTGATTATGATACCCATATTGCTATGATTGTGTACAGTCTTTTTTTACATGTGTGAGAATATTGTATCCTAGGACACTTGGTCCAGTTTTGACAAATCTTTTGATACCTCAATCATCAAAATCCTCCAAGCCAATTTGGGTGCTACGTGGTAATTAAGAAAATATCGAAGGATAGATACATAGATACACGCCAAACACATAACCCGGTTGCCTTCGGCACTCGGGTAAAAAGTGATTCATGATGATTGAGTCAAGTGTAAGAATCCTGAGCGTCGCGATATAAATCCGTTTTAATCAAGAGTTGCACACTATAACTTTATAGGTACCATACCATGACTACGAGAAAAAGAAAGATTTAAGCGAAAATAGACATCTAATGAAGAAAAAAGGAAAGTAAAACTAATTAAAATAGAACATACAAAAAAGTTTTTATTCTAATGTCGACCAATCAAATCTCGAGGAGTTATTTGCACAAGGAATTAGTATCAAATCTTTTTTGCGCAAAGTGGTTATATAGCATTGAGATGGAGGACGAGACGAATGCGTTGGTGTGTTCTAAATTCAAACACCAAAACAGTGAGTAAAAGAGTTTTTTATTCACTGTTTTCAGTGAATAATAAATAAGCTTTTAAGAATGAAAGAAAGAATGGTATAAAATAAATTTAGGGGATTGGTAGTTGGAAACAATAGACAAACGATTCATTGATAGTTGTTGGAAGCATGGCAGAACAATAATTTAAGGTACTTTTTGCGCTAGTGACATTGCTGGGGGCTGATTCTACTAATAAACTAGACTAGAGAAATTTATATTAGTAGGGCTTTTTGATAAGACTTTATCCGGGCAAGTACCTTACCTATTTTACCTTGCCAAGCAGTCATGCTCGCATTGCTGTTTTCATATTTTTCAGTTGGCTCACTTTTGAGCCTATTCAATGTATGACACCATTATATGTAAATAATATGTTATATAGGTTGGTAGAATTAGGGTTAGTTAGAGATTAAGGTTTTATAATATGAGATCTCAGACAAAATAAAAAAGTAAAGACGGAACTCTGTGAACAGCAAAGTGAGGCCGTTCAAACTACGCCTTGACGTGTACATACACAATTACACACACACCCGTACAACGTAACTACGCCTTACCTTGTCAGTCTAGCTATCGCGGCTCGTGGGGAGCAACGTTTTGAGAAATTATAAATTTACCAGTAAAAATGCCGAATTGTGTTGTGAAAGGGTGTAAGAATCAATCTTCAAAATATAAAAAAGCGGGATGGAATCAAATTTCACACGTAAGTAATTTGGAAACCAATAATTTTCAATAAATCAAAATAAAAGTTTGAGGTTATTGCTTGGAACACAAGTGTTGCCAGTATGAAGTGTTTTTGTTTACCCTATTATTTGGTAAAAATGTTATACGCAACGTAACGTTACTCGTTTCTTAAGATGGTTATCAGTATATTTTAAGCCCGTCGAGTGCTTAGAGTACACACGGGTGTTCGCTAAGTTCGTGGGCCCCACGTGTCCGGCGAACACACGGATGTACACAAGATTTCGAGAACATTGGTTGCTCACTTCTACGAGGTCAAATTACCTTAACGCCCACTGGCTGCACTCATTGTGAAGCTAGGTTCGATACAGAACGAAAAACAGCCAATACCGAGACCGGAAATTCATACTCACCGAACGAAATTGTCAAACATCGCGTTGATGGCTGTACCCCAAGTATGAGTTTTGCTTACCATATTTGGTTTTTCGTTTTGCGTTTTTGTTCCGTGTTCATTGCGGGTTTTGTATGAAGACGCGATAGGGATACCAATATGGAACTTAACAAAACCCGCAATATACACGGAACAAAAACGTAAAACGAAAAACCAAATATGGTTAGCAAAACTCATACTTGGGGTACTGGACTGTCGGTCATCTTGACCCACGGCGCAACGCGATATCTTCCCCGTTTGTGAACTGATTTTTACGATTATTATTTCTTAAAATATGTTACATATCCGTAATATTGTGAAAACCGTTAGATTATAATCTGTCTCGCGAGATTGTAATCTGTCAAAAAATTGTAAACTCGTATATTTCGTATGTCCGTTAGGTGAGGCAAACACAACCTAACCGATCGATAAACAGTTATGTTGTGTTAGATTATATCATGATAGACGTTTTATTTAGTAATGTTATTTTTGTAATTTTGGGGTAATTTGAATTGTCATGGCAACACCGGCCTCCGCACACATGTTTAGAAAACTGGCCTCACTTTTCTGTTCGTAGAGCTCCGTCTTTACTTTTTTATTTTGTCTGAGTATGAGATGTATTTTTTTGATGTTTTATTATAGGGCAGTGTGGTCGCTCAGAGGCAAAGCCCTTTAAAAAAATTAAAAACAAATGTGTGATGACTGCCATGAGACTTTGTGCACAGAGTATACCTAATGCCGCATAGGTCAAGTCATGGAGGAAAGAGTCAAGTCCTCTCTGGATGTGCAATCTGAGGTAGCGCAATAGTTATAGACATAGTACTTGAGGTCTTAGCACAAAGTGTATGCATTTGGAATGAAAGTGAATTATGTGATATACTGATTTGACCGAAAATGTTTCGAATGTTTTGAAGAAAACCGCAACCATTTTCTTAAAAAAAATGACGGCCGGCTTGACTTATAGTATTTAATACAATTCACTTGACACTAGCAAGATTGTCTCGGCCATATACGGAGAAAATAAAATATTATAGAATATAATATAGTATGTGATAAAACTATTAAAACGATAACTTTATTTTATTCGACCAGCGACAAAGCCCTTAAAATATTTAATTAATATAAATTATTTAACTTTATTTTACGTTTTTATGCAGACCCTACATTCGACTTACCTGGTCTGCAATCGCATATCCAATCGTCTTTTTGATCACCAGGGTAGTATAGTTCGTTAGGAGAGCACATGGATGGTATGAACACTGGCACTCGATTCTGGAAAAATAAGGAAAACATTTTACTAAACAAAATAATTATTAAAATCAAAATAGAGAACCTTTACCAAGAACCCACTAAGTTTAGTTTTTTTTAAATACAACTAGCTGATAGAACAAGCATATTGCTCACCTGATGTTAAGTGGTAACCATCACCTATAACAAAGCATTGCCTCGTTAGTCACGCACGATAAGAACGTGCCCTACGATGCACTGCCCTGCGTCCATCAACTTGAGGCATACGGATGTTAGGCCTCATGTGCCTGTAATTCACCGGTAACCACACTCTTCGAACCGAAACACAGCAACGCCGCTTAGTACTTTCCCATGCGAGCCCTTCACAAAGAGCTCTACTAAGTACTCTACACGGTGGTTCAAGGAAAACATCGTGAGGAAACCGGCATGTCGTAGAACGTAAATAGTTCTATAACATGTGTCAAGTGCACGAAAGAAGCTTCTTGAGGCCCACTTAAAATCCTTTCACCACACTGTTTCGAAAGAAACTAGTGACACGACAAGAGGAGAGAGACTACGGCCTCTTACGTCAACTCTAAGTACTCTTACGGCCGGTTTCTTAAAGCTCGATCACACGTAATCAGATGTCAAATCACTTGCTATTTCAGCTTTTACATCAAATTTAACAGAGATAGCAAGTGACTTGACATCTGTTTAGATTTGATCGAGCATTAGTATTTATATACCTTCCTTTATTCATTCCCTTTATTGTTAACCAGGGCAATTTTATCACGAAGTAGGTACAAAACTTTTAAGATAATAAAAAAAACAATGCTTATCGGTAACAAGTTAACAACAGCCCTTATATAATCAAATCGAAAGCTGTAATTTAGATGTTCCTTAACTTCCTTTTATATTTTATAGCACAACCACCAAAATAATTACTAAATTCCACCCGTGAAACGGGGTGAAATGGAAAAAAGTGCATTAATGAGTTGTTACAATTTGTTAGGAACTTTTAACACGTAGATTTGCTTGAAATTTGCTTAGGTACATTTCGTATTTTAAATTAATGTATTAATACAATCCTCGCACCCACCATAACGTATATGTTGTACCAAGCCTTTAGTTCGTTGCCTGTTTTTCTAGGTTTGGTTGCGTAAGTGATCGTTGAGATTCTACTTATTAAAATACTTTTGACTTCGACTTTGGTCGATCCTGCCCGGCCATAAAAGTAAGTTTGTTGATGACAAACTCTAGTGACGGTGCTCATGAGCTACCCAAGCCATGGCTTACGAACTGCTATATGAACCAGCCACGAACCATGAACCAGAACGTACCCTCCGGACGGAACACGGAAGCGCTCAGAACACAGAGTAGGTACACCAGCGCATGCCAAAACAAACTTACTTCGAACATGGTAAATAAGAACAAAAACTCACATCTTTATTTTTTAGATCCGGATTTTCCTCCGATTCGGGGAAACCGATTGCATCTTTTTTGTTATTATTTTGTGTCGACACATACATTAGCAAACTCACAAACACAATACTTTTCAACAGGAACATTTTTGCTTGATAAATTATATGATGGTCGGACGCCTAGTCGTCAACAACTTTGACTAGAAACACAAGTAAACGAACCGAAGAAGACCGACACGCGGTCACTTATAATAAAGGCAGAGCCACTAGTGTTCGAGATGAGCTGTGTACCTACTAATTACACAGCCGTCGTCATCGTCATCGCGTTGGTAGGTACAATCAAAACAAGTTTCGATAAGAACAAGAGGTCAATGTTGCATACTTTAGGTATTTTTTATACTTATGTACTACCTTAGTAAGCACGCATTCCAAAGTAAAGGCGCCTCAGCGCTAAATAAACATACCCGGCTGACCCAGCGTAGGAAGTTTGCCGTAAAAAAATTCTTAGTTCAATTTTTTTTAGTTTCTATTTACCTATGCTCTGCTCCAGGTTTGAGGTTCTCTAAAGCCTAGACTAGGAGGGAGTAGAGAACGTCTGGACGGCGACCACAGAATAGAGTACCAAGTGGACCCTTAGGTGTTGCCTAGGTGTGTGTTCGAGTTAATATGTTGCTGATAGTACCAAGTAGGTACTGTCAGCAACAGAAGTGGAAAACATTCTGGATAGTGGTAGGCAAATAGGTGCATAATTATAAATAAATAAATATTGGTGGACTATCCACACAGCACTATCTAGCCCCAAACTAAGCCAAAGCTTGTAATATGGGAACCATATAGCTGATATAATACATATATACTTTTTTTTTTGTAAATACATACTTATTATAACACCCAGACAGAGAACAAACATCTATGTTCATCACACAAATGTTTGTTCTCGGTGGGGATCGAATCCACGGCCTACGGCGCAGAAGGCAGAGTAAGTATTAGGTAAGGTAAGTACGTAGTATGTGCTCATATTTTTTTTAAATAATTGAATTAAGGATTTTTTAACAAAATGTTGCAGACAAACTTATAAGATAAACAAGGATAATTACCTAAACACAACTCCAATTGAAAACTCCAAAAATTTAATTATAACTTACACTCATTTATACATATAAGATCGAACGAGTTAAAATATTTATATCTAACTTATGATAAAATAAATAAGGGTAGATAGGTGAGCATGTGCAGTTTGTGCAGGGCTCCTGTGTAGCATAGACTAGGTACCTACTAGGATGCTGGCACGTTATTGTTCCTCTTCACTCTTCCAAGTTTCTAGTCGTAAACGTCTAGCGACATCTATTGAGTCGTTTTAGAAAACAATTTTTGTTGCCTTAAAGTCTCCCACCAGATGGAGGTAGTAGATCACATTAATCGAACGCAAGAAAGGAAACTTTAGTTTACGCGATCTATGAAACCTTGGAGGATATATCAAAAGGAGGGAGCTTGGGAGGGAGTCTTATGAAATCATAAACCAAAATGCTCTGTCTATTGAGATATTTCGTCTGTCATAATTATATTCAACTGAACACAGACCCGACCCCGGGTCCATATTTAAATGAAACAGCTCCTTTTACTGTTGTCAAACGAAAGCAAACTTTGAAAAAAAAACATTCAAGAGACGAGGTAGAATGGTCTTATTACAGTAGCCTACTCAAAGACGGGCCAACAAAAAAATATAACTGTTGTTTACGTCAACTACTGTGCTGAGCAAAGTAAAATGTCAAAATGGGAGTGAAAACTTGAGAAAACAATGTGAAATTACTTAGATTTTCATGAGGGAAATCTAAAGTGTCTGCGCTATGACCTAATAAAATCGATTGCGAAATGTTTACTAAAAAATCCCATCAGGATGTCAAGAAATCTTCGGTTAAAATACAGGACTCTAAGAAGGACTCTTCAACCCGACTAAAACATCTAAAAATTGTTCTAGGTAAGAAATACTTTTTGTTTACATGAAAATAGTAAGAAAACATCCTCATAGTTCCGAAAGAACCTAGCTTTAACCGTTTTGATGCGATTCCATAGTACATTCCGTACATGCTAATTAGATGAGAATAACTGTACTTGATGTACTCTTCTTCACACACATTGCGACTGTTTACTGTGTGAAAGCATATAATAACAGTATACCATCTTATAAATTACTTTATCTCGCCTTTCTTAGCTAAGATTCATAAAATCGCAAAAATACCCCACCGTTTTATGTTTTGCTTAGACATCATTCGTGCATTTTTCGAAGACGCGTGAGTCATTGAATTTTGTTTCTTATTACAATAACTATTAAGCTCTCTGGATGTGTTTTCGTAAAATGCATGAATGAACAATATCTATGTGGTAACCCAACATTTTATTTTATATTCCCTGGTGGTTAATGCCCACTGATTATTATCTCTGTTAAATGTATAACATTACACACACTAAAATTTATAACATTTTCCAGAACATTTTGAGCCTGATGAAGCCAAAACCTACTTCGAGTCCAACTTTAGCCATGTTTACTTCATTCTCTATGACAATTTTATCCAAGCTGAGAATAACCTACGACAACGAGGTAAGTTTAAATTTTATCTATAATCTTAATACCTAACTTACATAAAAATAGAATTAGAAGTTTTATAGTAAATTATTGTATAGCTGATTAACATAACCCTTTCAAATAATTTGTATAAATAGTAATAGAACATAGAATTTATCATTATTTTTCTCTTTTTGCGGTGTAGAACTTCCGTTTCATCTCGGTGAGTTTTGGGTATTGAGATATCACCTAGAATGCACTGATTTCTTTAAACCACTGTTTAACCAACAATGGTGATTGTTAAGTGTTTGTGTAGCTTAAAAGCTTTTTTGCTCACAATATAACATTCATTAATTTCACACACAGCAACATTTATGATCATTATTCGAGTAGCATGGTTGCTTGAAACTATGACTGAAACTAACTGAAAAAAACGGATAACTTGAAACATCTGTTTAGTTCATATATTAATGCTTTTTACACTCACTATGTTTCAACATTGGTTCATGTCATGACTCATCTTCAATTTATAGACTCATTTTATAGATAAAAATGTGTTTGACTATCTTATTCAGTCAATAAAGAAAATTAAATAGGCTCATGTAATCCCCAGGCATGGTAGACACTGGTAATGTCTCTGCTTATCTCCTAAGTAAAATGGTATGGATTTATTAACCTTTAGTTTTTATAACTATGCATTCAGATGTGCCTGTGTAAACAAATAAAAAAAACTATATTTATAACTTCAAGCATACTCAAACGAAAGCTGTATGAAAATGTCATAAATGTGGATTTAAATCATTCACTTGACACTGGTAAGATTATCCAACATGATCTCGCATTATGACTCATAAAACTGAAAAAATAAGAAGAGAGAGATTGCTAGTGGAGCCCTCAGCTAGCAATATAAATAAGCTCATAAATATTCATGAAAGTACTAAAGGTCATTTCAAATAGTGTATTTCATATGGATAATAATAATTGGTTTTCATAGTTTTACTTGGAATCATCACAATGAATTGACATGATAATGAATTTAACTTCCTGTTAATAAGAATATGTAATACGTTTATGTGTATTAATTAAAGATTATAGTTATTTTAGTAGTTATGCAGATTTAAAATATATTTATTTGACATTCAATGCAAGATTATTTTGTTTATGCCTATTATTTTTAATTATCCTGTTCTGACTCTCTACTGGGTAGAACTATAAATTTAAAATAATTAAATTACTTGTATGTAATCTGTAATTGTGTAGTTTATCACTGTGTAGGTATATTTTGTTATTCCCCTTACCATCATTTATCAAAGAGCAACAAACTTAATTAATATCATTTTATTCCTGGGGCACTTTATAAACACCATCAAAATGGGTATTTATAAATTAATATTGGCTTAAGAGGTTTTGTCAAGAAGGGCAAAGGTACAACTAATCTCCATTATCATTAATTGAGTATGAATTCATTTAATAGATATCTAATGACCCATTGAACTCATTTCAGTATTGAAACTAACCCAAAACTTAGCCGATCACTATAGAGTTTAATAAATTTTGTTGTCTTTCTAGTACACAAAGCCGGCAAAGAAGAATTAGAAGGGGCTTTGTCCCTTCTCGAGAAAGTGTTATGTTTGCTGCCGGAGTTGATTGGCAAAAGATGGCAGTTACACTCTATGACGCGGATTTTTTCCAAACTCCTCCATAGCAGTAATTCACACAAACTAAGAGCAGAAGCTATCAGGTAATTACCCAGAAGAGAACAATAGTTATAGGTGTTCATATTAACCAAAGAATTTAAAGTCATGTAACATTCTGCACAGTCTCCATTTAAATGGTCAGCTATTGGCATTTACGCCTAAGTGCTTACACACTTTGAATGGCACTTTAAGTCAGTCCTGGCTACAGCAGTCCTTAAATCTTTAAAGCCATGACACACACCTAAGGTGGCGCATAAATATATCCTGGCTCATGTCGGTTTGGGTCTAGATAGCGCGTGATAGCGCTGTGTGTAAAATGTCCACAATGTGTTTGAAGAAACATGAAATAAATAAAATAATGATCTTTATTTCTTAGGTACTTCTTACAATGGTATCAAGCACTCGGCGACAACGCTCCGATGGAGGTGCATTTTCTTTTTGCCACTCTCGTGCCGGGAATGCCCGACCCAAGCGCTACTCTGAAAGGATCACCACTCAATCCCAAATCGATCGACGTAACCGCCGCATCGCACGAGTCTGGCGAATTCAGTATGGAAGATATAATGCAACACCCAAACTTTACCGCAACCACGGAAAATCCAAACGCGAGGAAGATTATAGTAGAACAAACGCCAGCTGGAATCATTGGCAAGCTAGCCAACGTCTCAGCTTCCATATTCCATGACACAAATGCTTTGAACCCGGTCCAAAGTATCGATATACAG
Organism: Chloroclysta siterata; assembly: GCA_932294275.1. Classification (NCBI taxonomy): domain Eukaryota; kingdom Metazoa; phylum Arthropoda; class Insecta; order Lepidoptera; family Geometridae; genus Chloroclysta; species Chloroclysta siterata. The sequence continues at coordinate 8,184,066 of OW028590.1, forward strand.
CCGCTGTTGCCGCCCAGCGCTAATGAGAAGCCTGTTGAGAACGAAACTAAGTATTTCTTCGAGATACTTCTAGACGGAATGGCGTCGTCCGTTACTAAAATACAGTGGCGGGATAGATCCCACGCTAAAGCTATGAGATGCTTTGCGTTTCTATTGGAGAAGTTCAGAATTTATTACTTGCCAGTAATATGCCCACAGTTCAATGTTAAAAACTCGCTGTATAAACCTAACCTTGGTAAGTAAATTCAATTGTACTGAACCTCAGATAAGGTTCACGGTAGATGTCTGGTGCCTGAAATAGTTTAATGACGCTTTAAAAAAAACACATGCCATGTAGAGTTTGGAATTATTTAAAAATGTGCGCTTTGTTCTACATTCATCTACAGTTAAGTTTAGTACAGCATAACAGAAAAGTGTTGAGGGACTCCTTTTTCTGATGGTGAGGTCCGGTGGTGATGGATTTTTCTATTTAAAATGTTAAATACATTGCTAGTAATCTCATACCATGTGTACTTTCCAGAACTGCCAGTTCAACACAATATACTAGAAGACGACTACGTAATATGTAGAGTGACTCTCATAAAATGGGTGGCTAGTTATGCGCACTTTATGAAGAAAACGGGCAGCGACGGCGGTCCATCGTCTATGACCAGCACGGGCTCTCACATTCCGCACTCCAACACGCCAACGCCGGCGACTTCACTGCATCACGAGGAAGAGACCTCGTTCACTGTTGGACACCCCTCGGACTCCAGTCGGGCGTCTTCGCATGATTCCGCGTCCAACACGCCGCATCCTAGCTTGGAATCTGGTGAGAATAGTTAAATAAAATGTTTATTTGCGAGAAATACGGTTAGAAGTTAGTTCTAAGTAGGTAAGTAGTATCACATATTTCACCAAATCATTGGCATGCAAATTTTTACTTTGGTACAATTAAATAATATTATCATTAAATTAAATTAGGTACATTATAATAAAGAAGTCCATAATAAATTTTCAATGAATCAATAAAATTAGTAAGTCAGTGTACAAGTTCAATTATTCAAAAAATCATTAACATTATAAAAACTTCTATAAGACATGAGTTTTCTTAGTTATAGCTATGAATACTCCTCTATAGCGACTTTATTGTGTCCAAGGCACTACTGGCATGGGGCGGCAGCTTACTTGTTCGTTCAGATCCACTCAGTTATAAGCAATCTAAGATCAATAGCTATTATTGTTAATGAGCACTGGTGGTGTAATGGAAGCGGCCCCGCCTTCCGATTCTTAGGTCGTGGGTTCAAAACCAAGCGTGCACCAATTAGTTTTTCTGTTCAAAAATTTATGTGCACTGTGCCAGTACCTACTCTCAAACGGTCGGCATGTTATAGAACCTATAAAGTTCTAAAACATGTGTCAAGTGGTCGGTCTTTGAGGCCCACTTAAAATCCTTTCACCACACTGTTTCGAAAGAACTAGTGATACGACAAGAAGAAAATTGTTAATTAGTGATTTATATTTTTTTATAGAAGCAGGATTGCAAATGTTCATAGAAACTTCTATAACCATTCAATTCTTAACCGTTGTTTCATCATCACCCTCAAGGAGACCAAAGCTGGCCATAAGCCTCTCCCATAGAATTTCCTGGATGTATGTAACCCACATTGTATCCTGCAATCGTAAAATACGTACCTTTACCTAATAAGGTACAGCAACCATCCAGAGGCATACTAATTTTCCTATACTATTATGTAAAATTATGTCATTCTAATAGAACAATTTTAGTTTTATTTTATTTTTATGTATGTGAGAGGCATATGTTCAACCGTAAGATTCTTCAGGCTGATGATAGTGATACAGTTCCAAGGCAAGGGGTTTATATGGTTCTGATTATTCCAGGTGTAGTTATGTTCGAAGGGCTGAGCTCCGAGCAAGTTGTCCGCGACGTGCTATGTTGTTCGTCCCGGGAGCACGTGGACTTCACGATAGAAGTGTTGCGTCAGGCGTTTCTACTGCCCTTCTCTCACGCGGCGGCGGGCAGACGTGTCATCGCGCTTTACAAGGATTGGATACAGATGAACGTAAGTTATTGATTGAGTCACCAAAATAATAGGTCTTAGAGTATGAATGTTTGGAAGTTGTATGGAAAGAGCTCAGCGATTGGCTTTTGCAAAGCCAAAAAAGGGAGCATGTTTCATTCAACAACATTTTGAAAAATAGGTGTAAGTTCAGTTTTAAGTTTTTTCATGTTATATCCGAATTAGTACAATGGGCGGTCTTATCGCTAAACAGCGATCTTTATAAGACAACCGTTGGATTGTTGGATTTTGAGTGAAATTTTGATGTGTGCATACTAACATAATTAAAAACGACTATAAAAAGTACTTTCATTATTCATAGATATATGTATACATACTATTACTGTCCTAGTTTGTTTTATATCTACAAGTCGTTGGCCTAATTATAAGAATGCATAACTCCAAAAAATTTGTAATTTTTGTTTTAATTCCATCTATCGGTTAATTTTATAACGAATCTGATGATATACTTCGTATTTTTTTATATGAATCTACACTCATTTAAACTCTTTTTAAAGTAACAGAGACTATAAAAATCTCTCAATATAAAAATAAAAAGTGGTTTTTTGTTGCTCCTGTAAAATTATCTCATTAGGACTTACGAATTTTGATAATTATTTCGACAAAGTGGGATTTAACATGATCAATAGTATAATTGATATGATCAGGTAGCAGAAGTGCCTCCGTTCCTGGTGGAGAACACTTACGAGCAGCAGCTGGCGGCGGGCGGGGGCGAGCCGGCGCCGCCGCCGCGACGACTCAGGAACGACTCCTACCTCGGCGCGCTCAGTCGGGACAACGTTATGGTGCGCGCTGGCATGCAGGTATATTAATCATTTTCGTTTTTTTTTTTTTTATAATGAATAAACCGTCCTTTGACTACAATCTCACCCTGATGGTAAGCGACTATGTAGTCGACGTTGGAGTAGAACGGTCTAGAAGACACCTATTCACTCTTGCCTTGATTAAAATTGTAGTGGTCAGGGCACAGACGAAGGTAATGAGTTCCACAGCAGTTCGCATAATGTAGCTAGAGGCAAAACGCTTAGTGCGAATAGGTGGTATGCTAACCAGATATGGATGATACCCGGCCGTGCGTATCATATCCGAGATCCGCCTAGCTGTAAGCAGGTTTTTGAAGGATTTTGGTGGCGATTTTAAATGTACTGTTTGTTATGTATGTAATGTTCAGTTAAGTACAACACCATCTATATTGAATTTTTTTTGTGAATTTGGCAGCCGCAACTTTAAAGGATTTTTTATTAACTTTAATGTCAAAATCCTTGTAATTCAATTGAATAAATATTTCACTTTTAAACGTCTGAAAGCTGGGTGAATCTAGGTGCCAGTTCCACCCGACTAAGCAAAAGAACAGGCAAACACACAGATCTTAAAACTCATATAAATTTTCAGAATGTACTGCAAATATTCATGACGCAAGCGTCGACGGTGTTCCTCGCTTCGCCGTCGCCGGTGGCGCCGCCTGGTGCGCTCAGCCAACAACAGCTGTTAGAGGAACAGACCGACACTTGCAAACGAGTGCTTAATATATACAGATATATGGTTATGCATGTAGCTATGGACGCCAACTCTTGGTATGTTAATTTCTCATTTAAAACGGGATATTTACCATCATTTGTGAGTTTGAAAAGTTTTAGAAGTTTTATCTTGGTATGTTGTTTCCTTCTGTTCGGGTACCTTTGACAGCCTTCATAGCTTAGTTGGTAGCTCTGCCTACTGCGCTTTAGGCCGTGGGTTCGATCCCCACTGAGAACAAACATTTGTGAGATGAACATGAATGCTTGTTCTCTGTATTGGTGCTTTAATATAATATAAGAATGTATTTACAAATAAAAAGATAATCATCATCTATCTGGTTCCCATATAGGCTAGATAATGCTTTGTGGAAAAGCCACAAAGACATATTTTTTTACACCTATGTTTCTTCAATCAGGTCAAGTTATTATTTGATATTCTTTTTTACTTTGTGCAGGGAACAACTGTTGTTAGTGTTACTTCAAATCACGTCACTGGTACTGACTAAAGTACCTCCAAAACGGAAACAGGACACATTAGGTAAGTGTGAGTAACACTCGAAGAATAGTTCAATATTTCAGTTAAATAAGTTATCTACCAAAGACTTAAAAGATATGTGGATAAAACAGACGAATCAGTCAATAATGGAGCTATTCTCTAAAAATGAGATGATTTTACTTGCTTATCAAAGTATTTTGCAGACCATTCTTATTTAAAATCACTTGTATTTTCAGGTGGATTTTTAGCGCCAGCGCTATTCCAAACATTGATAGTGACGTGGATCAAAGCAAATCTGAATGTAGCTGTAAAACCAGAATTGTGGCAAAGCTTTATGGAACTACTCACCAGGCTCACTCATTGGGAAGACCTTATTAAAGAATGGGCGGTAAGAGTTATTGTCTGTTTTTTTATCAGCCTTCACAGCTCAGTTGGTAGTAGCTCTGCCTTCTAAGCCGTAGACCGTGGGTTCGATCCCCATCGAGAACAAACATTTGTGTGATGAACATAGATGTTTGTTCTCTGTCTGGGTGTTATATAATATTATAAGTATGTATTTACAAAAAATAAAGTATATATGTATTATATTAGCTATCTTGTTCCCATATTACAAGCTTTGGCTTAGTTTGGGGCTAGATAGTGCTGTGTGGAAAGTCCACCAATATTTATTTGTTTATAATGGACTAGTATCACATTTGTATCTAAAGTCGACCAAAGTATTTACATCACCATCCATATTTAAGGCCACCTATATTATAAACTGTTGATCATGATAATTTAAATATTATACATAAGTGGTTCTTAACATATACATCGATATCCCTTCGAGTTATTTTTATATCGTTAAAGTCTGCAGGGCTAACATAAAACATTCGGAAACGTTCCCGATCGTTAACTTCAGAAAGTGTCTCTCTTGCTCGTTTTGTTTTCTTAAAAACAAATAATAAATTTCTACAAAAAAACTGCACTGAAAAATAAAACAGCGTAATAAAAGAGGAATCATCGAAATAGGTTGGCATGATATTGTGTTATTCGTCCATTAGTCACGCACATACTTAATGCAAATTTAAGACGTTTTCTCATGGATGCCATTGTCAGAACTGGACCAAATTGAAATGGGACCACGGGACACGGGAAGCACCAGCTTTCAAATAAAAAAAGAATCATCCAAATCGGTTCACCTCGTAAGTTCTGAGGTATCAAACATAAAAAAAATACTGAGAACCTCCTCCTTTTTTTTGAAGTCAGTTAATAAGACAAAAACGAACGTTTCCGAATGTTTGAAAATAGACCTGCCGAAGCGATATATACCTAGAGATACCGTAATACATATAATACGCCGCCCCGGCTTCGCACGGTTATTGTGGGTTATCCCTAAGAGATTATGCTTGTATTATGCATATATACCTTCCTCTTGAATCACTCATTGTATAAAAAAAAACCGCATCAAAATCCGTTGCGTAGTTTTAAAGATTTAAGCATACATAGGGATATAGGGACAGAGAAAGCGACTTTGTTATCTCTAATACTATAAGAATCAAAGTCCTGACTGACTGACTGACTGACTGACTGACATATAGACAACGCACAGCCTAAACCGCTGGTCCTAGAGACTTGAAATTTGAGGAGTACATAGGTCTTATGGCGTAGAGGTGCACTAAGAAGGGATTTTTGGAAATTCAACCCTTAAGGGTGTAAAAAGGGATGAAAACGTTTGTATGAAAAATTGTATTCCTTGAACCTACAAACTTGAAACTTGGCGTACATATACTTCAAGACAAAAAAATAGGAAATACATTTTTAGTTTTTTAAAACTACCCTTAATAAGTGTGCTAAGGGATGTAAAAGTATGTATGGGAGTTTTTTGACCGCTGGTCCTAGAGACTTGAAATTTGAAGAGTACATAGGTCTTATGGCGTAGAGGTGTACTAAGAAGGGATTTTTGGAAATTCAACCCCTAAGGGTGTAAAAAGGGATGAAAACGTTTGTATGAAAAATTGTATTCCTTGAACCTACAAACTTGAAACTTGGAGTACATATACTTCAAGACAAAAACATAGGAAATACTTTTTTAGTTTTTTAAAACTACCCTTAATAAGTGTGCTAAGGGATGTAAAAGTATGTATAGGAGTTTTTTGACCGCTGGTCCTAGAGACTTAAAACTTGAAAAGTACATAGGTCTTATGGCGTAGAGGTGTACTAAGAAGGGATTTTTGGAAATTCAACCCTTAAGGGTATAAAAAGGAATGAAAACGTTTGTATGAAAAAAAGTATTCCTTGAACCCACAAACTTGAAACTTGGAGTACATGTACTGCAATGCAAAAAAAAGGAAAGGCATTTTTAGTTTTTTAGAACTACCCTTAATAAGTGTGCAAAGGGATGTAAAAGTTTGTATGGGAGTTTTTTGACCGCTGGGTCTAGAGACTTGAAATTTGAAGAGTACATAGGTCTTATGGCGTAGAGGTGTACTAAGAAGAGGTTTTTGGAAATTCAACCCCTAAGGGTGTAAAAGGGTTGAAAACGTTTGCATGAAAAATAGTATTCCTTGAACCTACAAACTTGAAACTTGAAGAAGATGTACTCCAAGGCTAAAAAACAGGAAAGGCATTTTTAGTTTTTTAAAACTACCCTTAATAAGTGTGCAAAGGGATGTCAAAGTTTGTATGGGAGTTTTTTAACGCATGGTGCTATTGATTTCAAACATGAAGTAAATAATTATACTCCACAATAAAAATTTAAAATCACGTTTTCAATATTTAAAAACCACCCCTGCAAAGGGTGCAAAAGACTGACAAAGTTTCAAGGTTTGTATGGGAGATTTTTAAAGCGTAGTGTAATTAACTTCAAACTAAAAGAAAATGTGTTCTGTGGATAAATAACAAAAAGACAGTTCGATTTTCGAAAACAACCCCTAAAACGTTACCCTCCTTCGTTGCGCTCAAGTAAAAAGGATACAACAAGGCGTCAATGTTTGTAAGGGACATTCTAAAACGGAAATCTTGAGTTGGTACGAATAGATCTGAGGGTATCTACCGTGCCTGGGGATCAAAGTCGTGAAGCTGTTTCGTTTCGTTTGTTTTTGGGGTAGAAACTAGGAACAAATAAGTACATATTTTCCGTGTAAGGTTGTCTTTGTTGTATTTGTCATGTTTGTGCTAAACTCAGTACCTATGCCTACCTACCTACCTAATATAGATAATGTACGCCGTAGGTATCCTACCCTAATAATATACAAATCAATGCGAAAGTTACGATATTTGGATGTTTGTGGCTCAATTACGGCTCACCTCTTCAACGCGTGCGAAGCCGCGGGAAGCCACTAGTATACTATGTAGTGATAGTGAAGTTACCTTACTCTTGTTGTTCACCAGAAAACAATGGAGACGTTAACTCGCGTGCTAGCGCGGCACGTGTACTCGCTAGACCTGTCAGAGACGGCGGCGGGGGCGGCGGGATGCGAGCGGGGGCGGAGCGGCCGGCGAGTGACCGCGGCCCCCGCGCCGCTTCCCCGCCCCGCGCCGCTGCACGCCTCCGTACCCGCCGTCTGCGCAGCCGATGGGAGAACTCCAGGTAAGAGACTCGCAGACCTTAACATAACATGACACATTTTTTTTGTATACTTCTTCCTTGTAGCCTTCACAGCTCAGTTGGTAGTAGCGCCGTAGGCCGTGGGTTCGATCCCCACCGAGAACAAATATTTGTGTGATGAACAAAGATGTTTGTTCTCTGTCTGGGTGTTATTATAATTGATCGAGTGAGCGAAGCGAACGAAGATCTTAGTTTCAACTTGGGCGATTTGGCATTTTATGTATGTATGTTATGTATGTTTGTCTGGCGATAATTTTAGAACCGTTGATCCGATCGGCATGAAATTTAATATGTCGATAGCTTGTACTTGAGAAATTTACTGGTAAGTATATGAGTAAAATCGGATGAAGGGTTTTTGAGATATGGGGTTTTTTAAGAGGGCAAAAATAAAAAAAGTTACATAAAAAAATCAAGTTACATGTCATATGAAAGGGCTTTGTTTGGACATTCCAAAACAATTTATACATTTTTTTTGGGACGCTCGGTTTTCGAGATAAAACTTAAAAAGTTAAATTAAGATAACCAGCGATCCAAGAGCTCCCATCTCTAAGAGTTTCGTTGACATCAAGGTTTTTCTACTAGTCGGCCAGTTCCTTTGATTTTTCTTATTTTTTTTTCTTGAAATAAATTAAGAAGGTACTCAGTTCTCATAAAATGGTGACGACGACCAGGTCTGATTATGGAGCCAAGGTCTGTTCAAGGGAACTCTTCAATAAATATGCCAATAGAGTTGAAACTTGGTAACCATACCAAGTTAGTAGGCGGTAGACAGAAAAAAGTCCAAAGATAATGTTTGGACTTGCCTCTGACTACCACCTACTCAAAGTTTTGATGCGTTCGTCGGGTCGCATCACGAGATCTCAGTTCGGGGCGAACTACTAGTATTATAATAAGTATGTATTTCCAAAAAAAGTATATATGTATTATACTCGTATCAGCTATCTGGTTCCCATATTACAAGCTTTGGCTTAGTTTGGGGCTAGATAGTGTTGTGTGAAAAAGTCCACAAATATTTATTTATTTATCTATTTGTATATTTTGCGGATGATGGCTGCCCTTGCCCTTTTTCCCCGCCCCGCGCCCCTACACACCTACGTACTAGCCAATGAAAGGACTTCGGGTAAGGGCCTCAGCCTCGCGGAACTTACCATAACACAACACACATTTTTGGTATACTTCTTCCATGTGTACAAAACATTTTCTATTGCTTCTTACTTTCAAGAGAGGAGTGCTAAAATTACATACTCAATGATTGATTCGTTTTGTTTAAAACCTTTTTTTTTTTTTCTAGGGAAATCTCCAAAGTCAAGTAGCGAATCACATCCGCGCAAGGAGCAAGGCACGCGTCGACAGTTGACGCGGTGTCGGAGCGACCCGCATATAACCAAACACATGCAACCACATAAACTAGACGGTAAGTTGGATGTACAGCTATCAACATACAACTCGTAACTCTCCATCCAAAGGTTGTCTGGAAGAGATCGCTTTCAGCGATATATATGTTATGTAGATAGTTGTTTTATTTGGTGTGCAATAAAGATTTTTAATTCACTCATTCATTCGTAATAAGGCTTCTCGAATAGCGACCACAAACCTGAAAACGAAGTGTACATGACACCCCTGGGAATTCATGTGAGAGGCCTATGTCCAGCTGTAGGCTTATTCAGGCTGATGATGATGATAAAATCATCATGTATCCATGTGGGATGCAAGTTTGTTAGGCTATCGGTAAACTTAGGCGTTATTTGTTCCGTTTCTAGGCCGTGTGTAGGTTAGGCCGTGGGTTCCATCCCCGCCGAGAACAAATATTTGTGTGATGAACATAGATATTTAATTATTATATCAGCTATCTGATATAATACTTAAATACTAAATCTAATTAAATCTTTGTGATTTCCTTAAGTGTAGGTAAACACTAAAAACTAATAAAAATCAGCTATCTGGTTCCCATATTACAAGTTTGATTAGTTTGGGACTAGATAGTGCTGTGTGGAAAGTCCACCAATATTTTTATTAATCAAGCTCAATCGTGTCTTAGTTAGGCGTTCAATAAAATTTACGCGAGGGCCTCTAGCTTATAATCTGTACAGCCTAATTAGTATCCAATGTATTCACTAACATATCATATGTTTTGTTAACAGAAGAAACCAAAGAACAGATCAGTATGAAGAACCGGAGATGGTATTCACTGGACTCATTGCGAACTTCCTCAAATCACGATGAAAGGGATTCCGCTAGCGGTACGTAAACTTTATTTAGTATTTATTAAGAGCACTGGTGGTCTAGTGGTAGCGGCCCCGCCTTCCAATCCTATGGTCGTGGGTTGGAAACCGGTCGTGCACCAATGAGTTTTTCTGTTCAAAAATGTATGTGCACAATGCCAGTACTCTCAAACGGTGAAGGAAAACATCGAGAGGAAACTGGCATATCGTGGAACCTAAAAAAATCTATAACATGTGTCAAGTGCTCGAAAGGAGCCTCTTGATGCGCACTTAAAATCCTTTCACCACACTGTTTCGTGACAACTAGTGACACGTCAAGTGAGTGAGTATTTAATAGAAGTTGTTTAACGTTTGTCAGCCTCTGCAAAGTAAGCTGCGTGACAAATGCATCCCTTCAAAATATATTAAGTATGAAATAAGATGATGTTTATGTACAGGATCCCGGTCGCCCTCTCCCGCGCCATCTAGCGGCGTCGAAAGCAGTTCCATCAAAGACTCGCCGCTGCAAATAGATCTGGCGTCGGACGGCGGCAACGTAGGTGAGTGGCTATACAGTAAGTTTCAACTCATTTCATTCATTTATTGCTTTTTTGAGTTAAAAAACCTGTTGTGCCGACCCCACATAAAGTGGGATAAGGGCAGGAAGATGATGATTGCTTTGTTGAGTTAGCAAGTTGAAATGGCAATGGGCAGGCCATATAGAACCGGCAAGCGCCGGGGAATAATTCTGTTAAAGACGCGTAGGATGAAATGATGATAAGAGAAAAGATTCCTTGATGGATTCTTACAGCATTATAAAGAAGAAGTACTTACAAATAGGGTGCAAATTTAAAAATATAAAAAACAAGGTGCCGATATGCGAAAATATTTTAAAAATCATTATTAATTTCTGTTGCTCCGATTCTTTTAGTCCATTACAATAAATAATCCTTAAATGAAATCCGCATTTGTTTTATCGAAATAGCTCATTTGTATTCAGAACACTCGTTTGTCAAAAAGAACTAATAGTTCCTAAGACAGTGTCTTAAGAAACTGTTTCAGTTTCAGTTTCCTAAGACAGTGTATCTTCTATCATTCCGGATTTCCCCATACTGTCCCAGTAAAAAATACGCACTGTATTTAAGTAGGATAGAATAAAATGTTCATGTTTATTTATGTTATTAAGGGCCGGTTTCACCATGCTCTGTTAGATTAACAAAGGATTAAAGGGCCGTTAAATATGTCAAAATGTACGCGTTTGACAGCTAAGGTTAGGTTTAACGGTCTTTTAATCCTTGATTAGTAACTAACAGAGCATGGTGAAACCGGCCCTAAATCATGTAAATGTTTATTGTTTCGTTGGTCACACTTGTGCTAACTAGCTGTGGCTAACTTTTAAACACTAATTGCAAGAAATGTGTATTAATGGAAGCCCTGAATAAATAAGAAGAAAGAAAGATAAATAAAAGAAAAAACCTCTATAGTAAATGTAACATTTATTGTGAAAATGCATTATAAATAAATAAGGCACGGCCGAACCCGGTGTAGCGTGAATCCATCTGAAAGGTCCTTTCTCAGAATGGACAGAGAGCGAAGAGGAGGGTTGGCGGGGCGGGGGCGGGGCAGGCATCGGCGTGGTAATGGGCGGGCGGGCCCGTGGCTGGCTGCCCGACGTAGCCGCCGCACTCTGGCGACGGATGCTGGCAGCACTGGGCGACCCCAACCTACTGCGCGATCCACACGCGCACGCGCATCTCTACAACTACCTCATACATCTTAACTCTACGCTGCTCAAGGTAAGCACGCTTAACGGCGACTGGCAGGGCGGTTTTAGAACGTTCGGAAACGATTCCGATCAGCATGGCTATTTTAGAAAATTCAGAAACGTTACCGATCGGAGTTTTTTTTTTTACAACTAGCTGATGGAACACCTTAGTACCTTACCATTCCTTAGTACAAGTAGGTACTGTCAGCAACACCTAAGGGTCCACTACTCTATTCTGACGTCCAGTCCAGACGTTCTTTACTCCCTCCTAGTCTAGGCTTTAGAGAGCCTCAAACCTTTTTTTTTTTTTATACCATTAGTTAATGGAACAAGCAGATGGCCCACCTGATGTTAAGTGGTAACCATCACCTAAAACATCTAAAACAAAGCATTGCCTCGTAAGTCACGCACGATAGGAACGTGCCCTACGATGCACTGCTCTGCGTCCATCAACTTGAGGCATACAGATGTTAAGCCTCATGTGCCTGTAATTACACCGGCAACCACCACTCTTCAAACCGATACACAGCAACGCTGCTTGGCGGCAGAAAAAGGCGTGGTGGTAGTTCCTGCCAATCTCCCGGACGCTGCAACTAATATGCGCATCATTTCATTTCATCTGATAACCGTCAAACAACTTCTCCTTCGCACGTTTCAACACTGAAAAATCATGACCAAGTTTCCGAGAATAACATTACAAAATGCCAGCAAACTTATAATTTTGATACAAGCAAGTTTTACTTGAATACAAAAGAATTAATTGAGTACAAAACCTAGTAAACATTATTTTTAAGGATGTCTGCGAGCATGATTTTTGAGGGTTGTTTGCATCTTAACTTTACGACGCATATGCGTCGACCTTAAGATTTCTTAAGGACCTATCTAGTGCGGCCTGTACCCAGCAACCTTTACCAGCGGGTCTGCCAAGAGTTTACCCAGACTACACAGTGCACACGCTAGCTACTGTAGTAAAAACACTTAAGAAATAATATCAAAAAAATTACAAATGATGAGTTTTCATTACGTATTTTGTACTAGCGAGTATAGTCTGGGAAAACTCACCGATCGTCTTTCCGTCTACTAGAGGGTCTGTACTGTATGCTGCGCTCTTAAATAGAAAAATACTACTGTGTGCAAAAAACAGGCGGCCTTATTGATTGATTTGGCTTATAAAAGTTCACATAAAAGAAATACGTTTTAAGTAAACGATACACGTAACATCCAGCCCCAGTAGAAGCTTGGTAAAAGTCATGTATGTAAGAATGGAGTGTCAAATGTGTACGCAGATTAAACACTCCATCCAGTCCTCCTACATATTCTACACCTGTTTCCAAGTTCAGAAAGGACGGCTAGATTTGAAAATTATTTTCGTTTTAAATGTTCGATTCAAATGTACTTACCACATGATCTGTACCCCAAGTATGAGTTGTGTTTACCATATTTGGTTTTTCGTTTTGGTTCCGTGTTCATTGCGGGTTTTGTATAAAGACGCGATAGAGATAGCGAAACGGAATTTTATGTTCTACTACTAATTTTCATCATACTTGCAACATAAAGTTCCGTATCGGTATCTCTATCGCTTCTTCATACAAAATCCGCAATGAACACGGAACAAGAACGAAAAACCAAATATGGTAAACACAACTCATACTTGGGGTACTGGTTCTTCTTTATTCCCTTAGCCTCGCATATTTTTTTATAGAGTTATTTATGTCAATATCAATAAATCTACACTAATATTATAAAGAGGAAAGATTTGTACTTTTGTTGTTTTGTTGTTTTGTATGTAACGAATAGGCTCAAAAACTACTGGTCCGATTTCAAAAATTCTTTCACCATTAGAATGCTACATTATCCCTGAGTAACATAGGCTATATAATATTTTCAAAAAAGTTAAGGATCCTTACTAAAACTCCAATAATGTAACCCAAGGTGGAAAAAATAATCCTTACATCGCGTGCGCTGCGAAAACTATTGATGATAGAACAAAATAATGTATTAAGACTTTGCAGAACACATCAATATCTACAAAAAATGTCGCGACAGCATATGTCTAACTATTATAGTTATGTCACAATAAGTGTTCTTTTATTATAAAAAATTAATTAAAATGCCGCCGCTAGAAGAGGGTCTTTATTTGTGCTTTGGTATTAATCCTTATCCAAATAAATTCAAGACGGTTTCAATACCTATAGATTACTTCTTAAATTTTTCAAATCGGACATTCCATTCAAAAGATATGACGAAAATAAAAATGTTGACGGGTCCACGGGTCACGCTCGGGGTGCGATTTCACTCACTCAGGGAGAATGGAGTGCAAATGTATGAAATAAGTAGACGCGAGGCTCGAACCCACGGTCTAAGTTTATCCTAAAATGTTCAAAAAATTTTTGACCACCCATGCGAAGCTGGGACAGGCCGCTAGTTAAGTTATATTTTGAGACAATCCACGTTCTATGTGCTTACCTTGTGTAATCGATAAAACGGTGTCGCCAAAATGTTAATCACAACCAATTACAAAACCTTTCATAATCGAACAGTAATTTCGAAACGCTCATCCATTCAATAGAACTCAAGTTCATTTACCCACCTACGACAGAGTCAATATTTACTTGGAATCGCACGAATTTAGTGTGTTCAAATTGAACCGGTACCTTAAATAAACACTTACGCAACAATATCATGTTGTATTGTATGGCTCACGGGCCATCTGTAAATGTTTATCACAAATATTCAATACCTACTTATCATTCGATATCATTGTATTTGACAGATGGCCGATTTGAAAAAAGAATAGAATTTATCTCATCGAGTAATTTGTTTTTGTTTTGCAAGGGACTTTTCTATTGACAATTGAACTGTGATCTGCGAGTGCGGCGGACCTATGAATGGTTTTGTTGAAATTGTGCGCGCTGTTTTCCAACTCGAAAGTATTTAAAGAATGTCAGTGCGAAAGAGGGGCAGGAAAAAGGAGGTTTCTGCGGCGACGCCAAAAGAAAGAGGTGTTTGTTTATATTTTTTTACTAATACTTTGTGCTCATGCGGGTAGTTTCGAAATAATGTGACGGATAATTTTATGAGGCAGATCTTGTGAAGTAGTTTGTAAAATCGTGCGTTAGTAAAAGTGAAATTTACATGGATTTTGAAGTATTCAAACGTTTCAGTGACGATACACAAAGATTGTTGCAAGATGACGAAGATAACGATATTGAGGCAAGGTTTCAGTTTAAGTTAGTTGCGAAAAATCGTTCTTGCAAAATAAAATAAGCAATACGCTCGTGAAATACCTACTTTGCTTATTATGACACTGTACGATGTAGCAAAAAGTTTACAAAGATCGTCATCGAAGTGCAAAAAAAATGTAGTGTTGTCGAGTTTTTATGTTATGGTGTTTTTTGCAGATAAGTGCTAACCAAACTCTAAATGGGAACACGGAAATCCATGTGCCCTTTAACCTGGTCGCAGGATGGTGTCTCGAAGCCGAAGCGTTGCCGCCCTCTCACAGGTTTGATCATTAATTTATTATTTACTATGCTAGTTTCCACCCGTGAACCTGCTCCCGTTTTACGAGTACCTCCTACCCAGATAAAAAGTTGTCTATACTAATATTCCAGGTCACGGACTCTGTATATTGCAATTTTACCCAAATCCTTTCAGCCGTTACGGAAATGAGTAGGAACAAACATTCCACTTATACATTTTCGTATTTATAATAATTATGCCTGATTTCACCATCTGTTAGATTAACAAAGGATTAAAGGGCGGTTAAATATGTCAAAATGTACGCGTTTGACATCTAAGATTAGATTTAACGGCCTGTTAATCCTTGATTAGCAACTAACAGAGTATGGTGAAATCAGCTCTTAGTCTGATTGGCTTCATAAAATTTCAAGTTATACTAATAAATAGGTTTCTTATAGGAACTTCTAAATAAATAATATAACTTGACAAGCTTTAACGGTACCATGTTTTCTGGGTAAATACAATTGAATCGTTCAATTTTTGTCCGACTCTTGTCTAACCATACTTTTTATTATTAGACTATACTAGCAGCCGCCCGCGCCTTTGCTCTCGCGTTTGTAGTGATTGCTAACATGAATATTTAAGTCAATCTTTTATTAGGTTTGTTAATGTTTTTAAGAACGGGATAAATTCTCTGTAATTTTTTGGTATTAAAAGTATTATGCTAATGCTAAGTTCCTAGCTAATTTTGTTCTAAGTTTCATCCCGATCGATTCAGTTCATTTCACCAATTTATTATTTTTATTATTAGTAGACATTCCAAACAGCACTATCTAGCCCCAAACTCGGCCAAAGCTGTATAGGAACTAGACAGCTGATATGATACTAATGAATATTTTTTTTTTATAAATACATAATATACTATACATACAGAGAACACACATCTGTGTTCATCACACATAAAAATATGTGCACTGTGCCTACTCTCAAAATGTGAAGGAAAGCATCGTGAGGAAACCGGCATGTTGAGAATCTGTAAAGTTCTAAAACATGTGTCAAGTGCTCGAAAGGAGCCTCTTCGAGGCGCACTCACAATCCATTCAGAAGGCAGAGCTACTACCAACTGAGCTATTAGGGCTGTCAATGGCATAGACAGAGGTAACGAACCTTTTTGAATGAACGTACAATTTTGTCAAATAATTCCAACCATTAATATAATAATATTAATAATTATTATAATAATTTCAACAAAAAATTCTAACCAGTGTCTCACGGGCCGCAGCGGCCCGGAGGGCTTGTTATCAAACTTGTCTAGTAGCCTAGTCTCTGACCGGATTGGGCTGGCGAACGAAGTAGCTGATATTTTACTAAAAATGCAAACCGTTTGATCCGTGGCGTGCCTAAAATATTGTCTCTCGTGCCATCAATGGCACGCATGTCATTGGTTCGCCATCTCTGGGATAGGATAATACTAGTAGGATTAATAGTATGTAATGTGTTGATCAGGGCCGGCAAACTCCTCGCACTGCGCTTGCTGTGCGAGTCCACTCAGGCGCAGGGTCCCGGCGCGCCGACCTCTTGCAACAACCGCCTGCATCTAGCGCATCTGCATCTCTACCAGCGGGCTTTACATCACGGTAACTTATTGTTATTACTTTAGGCAACAAAGTTAATTAAAAACATAGGGACCATATCATAACTATCAATTACTGGGAATGCGGCGCAGACAATGCTTGATAATTAAAATAGAAAAATATTCATATATGATTTTAGTTTTTGAGGTATTTATGATATGAGCCTATATTTAAATTTTAACTACTTTGTACTAAACGTTATTTTATTTATTATTAGTAGTACAAAGTAGTTAATACTTTTTTTATACCATTTTCTGATGGAACAAGCAGATGGCCCACCTGATGTTAAGTGGTAACCATCACCTATAACAAAGCATTGCCTCGTAAGTCACGCACGATAAGAACGTGCCCTACGATGCACTGCCCTGCGTCCATCAGCTAGAGGCATACAGATGTTAACCCTCATGTGCCTGTAATTACACCGGCAACCACACTCTTCAAACCGAAACACAGCAACGCTGCTTGGCGGCAGAAAAAGGCGTGGTGGTAGTACTTCCCCGTTATTTTTTGTGGTGTACAATAAATAGTTTTCTATCTATCTATTTATGAATATATCACTACTTATACAACGTATAACTCCTTTGTTCACAGGACTGACGGGCGAGGACCGTTCAGTAGTAGACGTGTTGGTAGAGTACGCTGCGCCGAGGTATCTCTCTCTCGCTCTTGATGGCTACTCTCTTCTCCTGCTGGACTTCGTTCACGCCTCCACTGTGGTGCTCAACTCCTCAGATATGGGGACTTCGGTAGGTATTTGTCATACAATATAAAAACCGGCGAGTTAATTGTACTAGTGTGAAACTAGCTATATGTATAAAACTTGTAACATAATACCCCTATAACCCCGGAAGCAGGGTATTCTACAGGGGGTTCACCTATAGTTTGACGACTTTTGAAATTTCGTAGTTTTCATAGTTAGTTACGAAAACTTCATTCAGTGATTTTATATCTTCAAGAATGTTGAAATGTGCGAACTAGAAGTGGTTTGACAGTAGTCTTAATTTAATTTAAAAAATATCTTCTTGTCGTGTCACTAGTTCTTTCGAACAGTGTGGTGAAAGGATTTCAAGTGCGCCTCAAAGTGGCTAAAATTAAATGTATATTCGTCGTTGTTTTGTTGCAGTGTCCACGCACAGCTGCCGTTACGTTCCTCGGCTCGCTGTTGTCACTTCCCGATGGTCTGATGAACGCGCCCATGCTGCAACCTTATCCCCATCAGTATAACACTGTCTCCTGTCCAGATCTCAAGGTAAATCTTACTTTTTTTTACTTTATATATTTTTTGTACATAATTACTTTGTGAGATATTCTTAACTGTATTCACAGATTTAGGAAAAAAATACAGTCAGCAAAAAACCTCTAAAATACAAAAAAAAATATATAAGTTCATGAAACTTTTCCCATAAATTTTTAATGATTTGAAATTATATCTATAAAACCTGCCCTTGCTGTCCCGTCTCAAAAATCCACCCTCTATACATAGTGTAACGTTGTCCTTTCGTTCTGGAGAAGGGCGTGTCCACTGCTACTCATTTTAAACTTTTTCAGCTGTCAACGTTTCCATCGTTTTCTGTAAGGTCCATGTTTCGTGTTCAATTTTTTTTTTTTTGTTTTTGTTTAAAATCTTTACACCCCATTTCAAGGCCTACTTCATTATGATTCTACTAGCCGGCAAACATGGATGCGGCCCACCAACACTCTGTGTTCCGTAGTAGATATTCTGCCTGCAATCAGAAGCTTAAGAGGCAGACTATCCTCCTTCTTTCTTTTTAGTTTTCACCAACAAAGTACAACCTAAGTTGAATGGTTTGTGTTCCAAATAAATGTATTTGATTTTTATATTAGGAGCACGTGCTGAACATCGTGGTGCGCGTGTGCCGGCGCGAGGGCGGTGGCGCGGCTCGCTGCGCGGGCGCATGCGCGTTAGTAGCACACGTGTGCGATCTACTCGCGTCTAGGACGCACTGCGAGCGGCTGCCGTCATACGTCACTTGCCTGCTGCAGATGCTGATGGTAACTATATGCAACCTTATGCTGACCGCATACAGTGCACAATTGACTACGTCAATTGCCTTGCCTGCCATCCTTCTTGATAATCCTGTATACAGGGCTGTCCAAACTCATATGTTGACAGCCTTCACAGCTCAGTTGGCAGTAGCTCTGCCTTCTGCGCCCTAGGCCATGGGTTCCATCCTCATACAGAATGAAACATTTGTGTGATGAATTGTGTGGTGTTTGTTCTCTGTCTGGGTGTTATTAAGAGAAAAGAAATTAATGAAAACATAATAGAACATGTATGAAAATATCCGCCGTATTTATTTTTCCATTTAGTTTAAATGGCCCGTCAGTTTATGTCGTAGTTTTTTTTGGCCCGTAAACATTTGCTAAAATTACACCTTTTACTGTATGCTGGCCATGGAAAAGACTTATGGTGAATTCAAAGTGCGTTCATTTTGAAGTAATATGCTTGAAAGGTTTATGTTCGATCCTAAACGCGTTAGACAAATTCATGACCTTATACAAAAAAAAAGAGAAAGGTTACAGTTCGTTTCTAAAAGTGAAAGTTTTACTAGGAAATAGCCACCGCACTCGATGACCTACTGCGTATTCTAATTAATTGTTTATCTATTTTTCCTTATCTCTACATTATTTCAACTTATTCAACATTTGTTCAAATTTAATTTTCAGATGAAAAATAAGACTATTGCAAAAGTGGTGAGCGATGGAATATTGGTGTTGGCTGACTACACTGATCGGATTGTCGAACTCTACCCGGGCTTAGCGGGTAAGAGATTTATTGTTTACTAGCTGGTGCCCGCGACTGCGCAGGATTAGTATTTCGAGTAGCTTATATTCATAGCGTGGCGTAGTACATATGTGTAACTCTAGCGGTTTTGGCAGAGCCCTCCAGATTATAGTTAAAATTTTGATTAGTTTAGTTCGCAAAGATTAGTTAAAGATTTAGTTTAGCACTTTTAGCAGTATGTATGCAGGCTAGGGAAGAAAAAACAACAAACAGCTTGTTCCATCAGAAAGTTGTATAAAAGAAAAAAGAAAAAAAAAAACCATTGGTGTAATGGCAATAGTTGGCATTATTTTAGACACTGGTTATCTTTTGACATATTTTTTTAAGTAAAGCCGTAAATGTCCAAAAACGATAATTTTTTTTGTTCCCAGGTAAAATAATAAAGTGGATATGCGCTTGCTTAGCTCAGATATCACCAAGCAGCTCTCGCGACTCGGTCAAACCGTTAGCGGGATCTTTGCTGCTTTGTCTCGCCGAGTTTGCGGTCCGCTGCGGCCCTACTTATTTGTTACAAGAGAAAGATGGCGACCAGACTCTACTACTTATGATATTCAAGGTAAGATTTGTACTTATTTTATTGTATCGTTATTTACATGCTTACCCTTCCTCAAAGAATCTTGAGTAGTTCCTTGGTACTAAAAGGTATGAGGTAAAACATGCCTGGAAATCGAAATCCTAAATCCGTTTCTGTTTTTTTAAATCACATATAACTTTGAGACGACTCATAATACCCTGGTACTAGACATGTACCTTAATGTGTTAAAAACTAGATTATGAAATATATAAATTAAAATCTTCAGAATAAAAGTTCGCTAGGTAAGATTAATACGATTTATTATAACATTAATATTTATAAAATTAAAAAAAGTTTATTTAAACCATTATACAATGTACAGTGTAGTAAAACCTACACGATTTTCTCAAAAAGCATAAATTATGTCTACGACGTATCCGCATTACGGATTATCGTCGTTTCCCATTCACTAGTTTAACACACCCACCAAGCTAAGAATTTGCTGTTCAAGTCAATTAGTACCCAAATACAAAGAACTAAGTTTACATTTGAGTGGAATTGTCAGGTTGAGTACCACATCTAGATATCAAATCAAAGTGTGAAAGTGGAGCGAGTGAATCGTTATAAATCGAGGCATAAAAAGTTCTATAACATGTGTCAAGTGCTCGAAAGAAGTTGAGGCGCACTTAAAATCTTTTCATCACACTGTTTCGAAAGATACTAGTGACACGACAAGAGAGACAGCATTGCGGTGGAAAGGCAGCCCTTACCCGCATGATTTCACTAGCTTATAAACATGGATGTGTTGAATCGTTTTAATTTGCTAGTGCTATTACTGTGGGCCAGAGATGTGCTCTTGAGGCTGGAAGCCGTGTTCGTTCGCGGTGTAGGTAACGGTGTAAATGACGCCGTCGGGAGCGGTGTATTTGTACTGGCCTTGCACTTCGATGGCTTGGTGGTCCTCGCTGACCTGCTTGAGGGTTCCGGACTCCTGGCGGGATGTGCCGTCGCTGGTCTCGAAGCTAATACAGAGGGTTTTGTTAGTAACTTTTGGAAATAGACATTAATAAAGATCTTTAGGGATGTCTTCTCTAGTGATTCTATTACATTTTTACTACTTTTGGAATGAAAATATTGGACTTCAGTCAAACAAATTGTCTAAAATAGCTGTAAAAAGGTTCTCGATTTCACTGGACCACATCATACTAAATCATGGGAATGACTCCGAATTAATTTGATGTTTTTTTTTTGGCATGTTTTAGGCAGAATCTGTAGGTACTTTCCAACTTATCGAATCGACACCAACGAAAAATGAAAGTTGCTAAATAATTGGCAATTTATAAGGCAGTGCCATTTGCAGCAGTTGCTAATAATGCTAAGGAAAAATCGATATATATTGCTAAGCATTTTAGTTGGTAAAGAATGCTAACGGTAAATGCATGGTGCTAAGTATTTTATGCGTGAGGAACTATAATTAGAGAGAAATATGGAGTATCTCGATCAGATAGCAGACGTTCTAGAGAAGGGCCAGGTCAAGAGTACCCTAAACCGACGAGAATGTATGAAGAATGTTATGAGAGTGAATGAAGCGAAAGAGGTATGTAAGGACCGTAGCAAGTGGAAATCCGTGGTCTCTGCCTAACCCTATGGGAAACAGGCGTGATTTTTTGTATGTATGTATGTATTTTATGAATATAATATTGAAGGCAGTGTAAAGTATACTCACGCAAAGTTGTATCCGTTCGGATTGACGTCAGAATCGTGCTTCAGGATGTAGGTTGGCTGCTCCGGCTGGTGTTGCGGGGCCGCTAGAGCCACGGCGAACACGGCGAGGGAAACCAACATCTGCAATCACACACTAATTACAACCTTATCTTGTAACTGATAGGGATACTTTTTCAATGCCTCAAAACAAGTTGGAACGTAATAAATTGAATTATAATTTTTGATAACACACAAATTCCAACCTACAAGGGAAACTAACGTCTGCAATCACACACAAATTACAACCTTCTCTTGAATCTAATAGGGGTATTTTTTCTATACTTCAAATCAAGAGAGCACCGGTGGTCTAGTGGGAGTGACCCCGCCTTCCGATCGTAAGGTCGTAGTTTCGAATCCGGTCGTGCGCTAATGGATTTTTCCTATCAATTTTTTTTATGAAATAAATATTTATTGAAAAAAAAAAATGAGGCGCCAGTAAGCTTCACTATTGACCGCGGCATAAGGAACATTATAACTTACGATTTTATGCATTTTGAAAGTGCGTGGGATGTGTGCAGGTAACTACTAGGCTGGAATCAGCTGTTGACTGTACATCTTTCGGCTACCATCGGCCGTTTTAAACCAAACAACTAATTGATGACAACACTATATTTTACATGCGCGTAATATAGTGCTAAATGAAGAGAGGCGGGTGTCCCACTAAAATGAGATTTGGTGCTATGTTGTTACGTAAATTTCTATTTGTTTTATTGCAAATTCAAGACTTGTTAGCGGGTTGACCTCTATGTATTGTCTTGTGGTATTGAAAAGTTTTTACAATCATGCATTTGGGTCATAAATAAATTACTTTATATAAATAATAATAGAACGCTTTACTTTCATATTGCTTAAATTTTAACAAATAGTTAGGTACCTAGACTACAAATTTTATATTACATATTCTTTTTGTAATTCCCATATCCAATGAAATATTTTGATATACTATGTTATTGGTAATAATATGAAGTCCATTTCTGTTTGAATAACTGCTAAGTTTAACTAAAGAAAACTTGTGAAACGTGACTTTTCTATATTCCATTCATGATCTTATTCTTTAACTCCTTAAGAATCGGATACACTAAGAAATTTGTATGCCTCAAGTTGATGGACGCAGGGCAGTGCATCGCAGGGCACGGTCCTTTTGTTAGGTAGACTGGTTAGGTGATGGTTACCACTTGACATCAGGTGGAAGGTGGTCCTTCTACTTGTTCCATCATCACGTAGTATAAAAAAACTAAATTCCACCGTGAAATTCCACAGTGTAAAAGGATCCTACATTGACTGATATGTTTTCAGGTGTTATACACTGTGATGAAAGGAACAAATGGATCTGATATCGAAGGCTTGGTACTCCCCGTGGACGAAGACTTTGACCCCAACATTCAGCTGGACAATCTGGGGCCCAAGACCTCCTCAGCGTCGACTATCGACGTGAAGCTATGGGCTCAAACGGTAATTACGTCACTATTTAAGGGTTTTCATAATAGTTGCGTTGACTAGTTCATTCATTTACATACAAAGGTAATTTTAATATTCATGATAAAAAAATGAAAATTCTTAATGTTTTAGGATGACCTCTCGTCTCATGTTTATTGAGCTCGTACAGATGAATAGTACCTATAAAATAGAACTATTTAACACGCAGAAATATCGGTACAGAAGTTATGAAGTCAAAAATACAAAATGAACCTTTATACCTACTTACCTCGGGGTACTGAATCCCTCGAAAACAAGAAAAGACCCCTCGCTAAGAAAGAAGAGAATCCAATAAGGTCCCTCGCTAGTATTCTGTTATACTTTACCTTTGATCAAGGATCAATATTGAAACCTTATCAATAAAACGTTAACAGATGTCTTGAGACAAAAAAATATAACATATTTTCCCTGTCTTCACAGATATGCACACAGCTTGTGTTATTCCTCGGACACTGGCCTCTTTGGAGCGGTTGTCAGCTGTCGTCGAGCGTGTGTGAACAACACGACAGTCCTTCGCTAGGGCAGGAGCTAGGTAGAGTTTATTATTTTCTTATATCTAAATATAATAGGTTGATTTTATTGTGACGGGATTCCTAGTAAGGAATTTTGATAAATTCTCGGGCCTGATTCTGAACTAAAACAGATCAGAATTGGGCCCGAGACTCCTTAGAGAACCTTTCGCTATTCCTCATGTTTGGCCATGCACACACATAAAAAAAAATATTGTATAGTTTGTAGTGTGTAAGTAATTTAATTCTTTTTTCCGTGCCCATCAACTTTGAAATGCCATCTCTGTTTTCGCCGACATCGACAAAGCATGTCGTGTCACATACCTGTTATTAAATTGTTATTAGAAACGTTCTTTAATACATATTTACGCAAATAAATTATCTTTTCACGCCTTTTTCTGCCGCCAAGCAGCGTTGCTGTGTTTCGGTTTGAAGAGTGTGGTTGCCGGTATAATTACAGGCACATGAGGCTTAACATCTGTATGCCTCAAGTTGATGGACGCTGGGCAGTGCATTGTAGGGCACGTTCCTATTGTGCGTGACTTACGAGGCAATGCTTTGTTATAGGTGATGGTTACCACTTAACTTCAGGTGAGCCATCTGCTTGTTTCATCAGCTAGTAGTATAAAAAAATCTTTATCTTATCTCTATGTTATCTCAGGGCCGGCAGTGCTGACCGCGCCTAACATACAGCTGATGCGGTTCAGTGACGCCACGCTCGCGTCGCTTGTCGAACTACCCGCGTTAGATATGCCGCCTGCGGCTGGGGGAACTACGCCTGGTAAGAAACATGATATTATCCATTTTATTTGACTTTAATTTATATTAGTTTTATAGTGTTTACCTACACTTAAGGAAATCACAAGGATTTTAATATAATCCCACTCGGATAATAAATAACTTTTGGGACTATATTAAAATCTTTATTTGACTTCTCAGAGATTCAAAAGGATATTGAGTACCTTGAATTTTGGGGCTGTTTACTAGGCTTAGGTAAAAAAACTATGCTTAGGGATTGAAAACTTTTGTATGCCACTTGTTAGGGGGATCATGCCTGGTGCTTATCGATGTGGACTAGTCGTTCCTTTTTTCTTTTTAGTTAGATTTCGCTGTAAAAAATGCATCTAGTTTTCTCAGTAAATCTTTCTCTGCGAATATTTCGCTAACTTTGTATTAAATGTAGTAGAGAGTAATATAAAACCTGGAATAACATTAAAGGCTATTTTTTATTCGGATAAAACCTCCCGCATGGAAACGCGGCGGATGGCGGAAACTGGCAACAATTTAAAGTGATCCTTGTGATCGAACTGAATAAAGATCATTTTGATTTG
The DNA here is from genome assembly GCA_932294275.1 of Chloroclysta siterata. Taxonomy (NCBI): domain Eukaryota; kingdom Metazoa; phylum Arthropoda; class Insecta; order Lepidoptera; family Geometridae; genus Chloroclysta; species Chloroclysta siterata. The sequence continues at coordinate 8,209,211 of OW028590.1, forward strand.
ACTCTTCATCATAAAAATATCTAAATTGTTTTGAATAAAACAGGTCTAGCGACATCAGATCGACAGGTGCGTGTGCTGCTGAGAGATATAGCGGGCAAGGCGTGCTGGGACGCGTCTGCGTTGTACTATGACCCTTCAGTCGCGGCAGAAGAACCGCCCAATCCTCTGCCTTTGCCAGACAGGTATAGATACCTATTCTTATCGTCACTAGATTTTCTATATACATACTTATATCATTATCACATGGGTGTGGTCAAAGTAATAAAATACTGGTTTTCACTGTATTACTTTATTTTTGCTGGGAAGGCGAGACACTTTGATTTCTAAGGGGGTCAGAGGTATGTCCAAATATTATGCTGAGAACTGTAGCGAATCCATACTAAACTCTGCAATACATAAATTCCATATTCACAAAATTTTAAAATAACTTACTTTAGGAAATACCTCAAACAAATAATTGAATAGAATAGGATAGAAAATATTCATTTTACGACAGAAAATAAAATGATAAAAAATTACGTTATATTATAAATATACGTGTAACATAATACCCCTATAACCCCGGAAGCAAGGTATTCTACAGGTCAGGCTAACAACTATTGATATAAGACTTTGAAATTTCGAAGTTTTTCATTCATAAAGTGCGTCTTAAACTTTCCGCCAAAATGAAACTAACACAACATGACGCAGCCCTATTTACAGCTGTTTTTTGACCTTTAATTGTGAACTGTAAATAAAGAACTGCCACCAATTAGTAAACGCAAATAGCGTATGTACCAAGGTCACGTACACTTTATCAGGGTTGTTGCAAATTTCTGAGACAATATTAATTTAACTTTAGTATGGGAATTTCGAAAACGGAGGTATTCAAACTTTGCACACGTCAAAGTATTCCAGTGCTTGGTCTGTTCACTTAGTCTTTGGTCTTATAGGGGTATTATGTTACACGTTTTATAAAAAATATTAATTAAAATGGTGGTATTTCTAGCACGGAGTGTCCCCGAGACAGCACACTGATGTCGCTACCGCCGCCACTGCCGCCCGATCTACTACCCGACTATAATAACTCACCGCCCGATAAACATCAACTGGACCATGTAAGTATTGTTTATAAGTAAAAAATCATTTTTTTAGAACTCTTAAACGATGAAATAAACAAATTTTTTGATTGATCATAAAATTGAAATACTTACACCAGTTACAAGTAGTTATGGGACTCAAAAGACGATTGACTGAAATTTAGATAAAAGAAAATTACAACGTTTGCTTAATGATCTTAATTTTTTGTGTGTCTAGAGAAAAAGCGATTTAATTTGATGGTTACCAAAGATATATCAAATATTTTAATGCCCTCGAGCACCTTGATAAAATAAGCACTGTGTTATGGCTCTATTTTTGTCAAAAAAGCTTATTTGGTTTATAAATTCAAAAGGATTTAGAGAATATGCGCGCGGGCCGGCATTGCAGTCCCGTGTCTCCTCAGACGGCCACGATACCCCTTCACAACACCACGTGGTTGATTTTGAAAGATATAAAACCACCTTTTTATAACTATCAAAATATTGAAGTGTGCGAGCAAGTAGTACATTAGTTTTTAGTTATGGATTTATAATTATCTATATATTTAAAAGAAATTCGTGTTAGTTACACCATTTATAACTCAAGAACGGCTGAACCGATTTGGCTGAAAATTGGTGGGGAGGTAGCTTAAAACCAGGAGACGGACATAGGATACTTTTAATCGCGACTTTTTTTGTATATTTTATACAAACAATCGAAGAGTCATGAACTTCAAGTTGTCAGTTAGTACCTGTTTCTTCTGACAAAATGATGTTATTGTTATTGTACATTTTTTTTATTAAAGATGTTCCCAATCATATTACTAAACCATTCTTTTATTTGTAAGTATTCTAAAGTAAACGTGCGCGAGCGAAGCCGCGGGTAAGAGCTAGTCTGAAATAAAATCTTTTATTTTTTATTAATAATTTTATGTTAGGTTCTTGCATACATCGGGCACACATCGCCCGAGGTGGTATGCGGGCGTCGGTTGGACGAGGCGGGCCCATCGCCGCTTCCTGCCGGCGCCGAGGACGAGTTGGTGGCCGCCCTGGTAGCGCATCGGAACAGCGAACGGCACTACTTGACGCAGAGAGACAGGTGAGATATACCTATCACATCATGAACAAAAACCTCAATTTTATGATACTTATTTCGAATGATTCACGATGTTTGAGAACTGCCATTGCGCACATAATTTTTTTTATTTTGTTTTTTTTTTAAACCAGTTAGTATTCTAACAGCAACGATGGGCTTGCAACTTTCGTATATTCTGCCTTCCTATTCAACATTTTGGGCTGAGCTAAAACCACATTGACTCAACACAAACTCAAGCATCATGTCGCCACAATCGAACAGCAACGCGGCAGATTTCTGCCGCCAAGCAGCTTTGCTTGTGTTTCGGTCCACCATTCCTGGATTTATTAGAAATACCTCTATCTAATAGTAACAGCTAGTAGGTTAAAATGGTACAAGCTGATGGCTTACCTGATGCCTTCAATGCCTGATGGGTTCAATGGTCATGGATGAGTGTTTGCACTGGACTTATTACCTTGTATTTTGTTTTATAATAAGCTCATTTGGTCCCGGACCACAGACCCATGTATCTTTGTCTGTAATTGATACATTGTAATTAATTGATTTGTGTTTTGTCTATAAAAAAAAATCTTTTGATCGTCGGTGTTTTTGTGTAGTTACGAGGACGAAGAGCCCGTGGCGTGGTGCGGCGAAGAAAGCACAAGCGAGTTCGCGCAATGCCGACAGCTGGCGGCGCAGCTCGGCGTGCTGGCACCGGCGCGTCGCCAGCACGCGCACCTGCTGCGCCGCAGCGAGCGACTGCTGCGCGAGCTGAGGAACCTGGACGCGCACAGGTAACGTTTCTTAAGGACGGCTCCGCTGCATCTGAGCTCCCTACGCCATACTCCCTTGTATGAGTGAGGGGTGGTAAAATAATATCTGAATCACTATCTACACTAATATTATAAAGAGGAAAGATTTGTATTTTTGTATGTAACGAATAGGCTCAAAAACTACTGGTCCGATTTCAAAAATTCTTTCACCATTAGAATGCTACATTATCCCTGAGTAACATAGGCTATATTATGTTTTCAAAAAAATCAGGGATCCTTACTAAAACTCCAATAATGTAACCCAAGGTGGAAAACAAAAACCTTACATCGCGTGCGCTGCGAAAACTATTGATGATAGAATAAAATAATGTACTACGATTTTGTAGAACACATCATCATCTACAAAAAATGTCGCGACAGCATATGTCTAACTATTATAGTTGTGTCACAATAAGTGTTCTAATATTATAAAAAAATAATTGAAATGCCGCCGCTAGAAAAGGGTCTTTATTTGTACCTTGGTATTAATCCTTATCCAAATAAATCTTTTCATAATTAAGACTGTAGATTACTATATTACTTATAGATTACTTCTTAAATTTTTCAAATCGGACATTCCATTCAAAAGATATGGCGAAATTAAAAATGTTAACGGGTCCACGGGTCACGCACGGGGTGCGATTTCACTCACTCTGGCGTGCAAATGTATGAAATAAGTAGACGCGAGACCCACGGACTAAGTTTATCCTAAAATGTTCAAAAAAATTATGACCACCCATGCGAAGCAAGGACAGGCCGCTAGTATTTAATAATTTACATGTTACACACCGATCCTACATGGTAATTTATATACATCCAATTTGTATGTAATTTTATGACTAGAATAAAAATATATTTACTATTATCAATGAGAGGGGCGAGACACCTTGCGACGCGACATCAAAACCTACGCGTCAGCCCGATTCCGGTGGCTAACCTAGCCGCCACAACTTCTTCATGTCGTGTCACTAGTTATTTATTTAATTAATTTAACAAAAAAGGGTTCATACAATGTTAATATAAAGAACGCCATTCTTTCGAATCAGCGTGAACTGTAGCCGAATGGGTCTGGGTTTTGTTTTTTGTTTTCTGTATCGGATAGGCCGATATCGATAGGCTAGATTTGTATGGATACTCTTTAAGCGCCTCTATCGGCCGTGCAGAGAACTCTCGTGGCCCTATACAAAACCCTGCCTCGCAATACAGAAAACCAAATATCAAAAACAAAAAAAAATGTGTTCTGGGAAACTTCATCAGGATGTCTGGTCGCCCATCCCTCAATGTTTAAAACCGAAAATCTTCGACCATTGGTCCACATATAATAACCAGGGGTCGAAATAGGTAGAGTTTTTAAGTACCAAATGACGTTAACTTACCCACGCAAACATAACATGGATATGCCGTTTAAACCCGGAATCGGGGATTAATAAAAATTGTTTTCTAAAACTTATGGGTCTTTTTTATATACAACTAGCTGATGGAACAAGCAGATGACCCACCTGATGTTAAGACTGATGTTTTCGTCTCGGGGGATTAAAAAAGGTATATCAATATTTAGATTTCGTAATAGCGTATTTGACGTCATTTGGTACTTAAAAACTCTACCTATTCCTACCCCTAGTTAACCTATGCTACCGAAACGTGGACACGCTAACTGAAAGTCACTCTGCGAACTATGAAGAGAGTTTAGCTCGGAGTTTCTTTATAGAATAAAATGCGAAAAGTTATGCGACAGATAACCAAAGCAGTCAACATACCTCAAAACATTATATTATACCTTTTGTTACAGATGTCGTGAAACACATAAAATAGCGGTGATATACGTGGGCAAGGGACAGGAAGTTCGAAATGAGATCCTTTCGAATCGCTGCGGCAGTCCGGCTTATGAAGCTTTTCTCGCTGCATTGGCTTGGGAGGTAAGAATTATACAATGCGTCTGGTTACCGGTGTCGGAGGCTTTAGGGGTGTGAAATACGGTAAATTTTATCGACAAATCACTATCCCTATTTTTTTTTTCTCTCTTCATGATAAAATGGCAGCCATTTTGTCTCCATTTTATCATGAAGCACGGGTGCTTGTACTGATTAAGCTATAGCTACCCATGTAGGGGTCCTAGGAAGACGACAGAGGACTCATTTGATCTCATGACTCATGTGCTTACGTAATACTTGAATGGTTCCACTCCATCTATTTTGATATACTGTCGACTACGGCGTTCACAATATATAATAAAATAATATTATTTATCCGTGAAAACCTCGTGAAAATTGGCTCTCTAGTTTCTATATAATGTATGTTATTTAAGTTATAATAAGCTGTTGGTTTTCCAATCATCATCATCATTTCACCCTGGTATCACCCACTGCTGGGTAAAGGCCTCCCTCATGTTTTGCCAGCCTCCTCTGTCCTGTGCGTCTCTGGTCCAGGTGTTTCCCGCGACCTTTACGATGTCGTCGACCCATTGCGTTTTCCAATAAATAAATAAATATACAACATATATTTTTTATTATGCAGGTGGAGTTGCGTTTTCCAATAAATAAATAAATATAAAACATAATATATTTGTATTATGCAGGTGGAGTTGGAGAGTCACGTGGGCTTCATAGGCGGTCTCCGCGGCGGCGGCGGCGGCGGCGTGAGCGCGCCATACATCGCCACGCTGACGCTCGAAGCGCTCTTCCACGTCGCCACCAGGATGCCGGCCGACACGCCAGACGCTATACTCAATAAGGTAAAGGATACCGTATTTAGTTATATTATATTGAATTTTGAAGGATTTAATTAGGGGAAGACCTCGGCGAACGTATCTGGATCAGATAACGGACATTTTAGAGAAAGGCCAGGATAAGAGTACCCTTAACCGACGAGCATGTATGAAGAATGTTATGAGAGTGAATGAAGCGAAAGAGGTATGTCAGGATCGTAGTAAGTGGAAATCCGTGGTCTCTGCCTACCCCTATGGGAAAGAGGCGTGATTTTATGTATGTATATTATTATTTTTTTCACATCACATATATTAATTTTGAACACAGGATTACAGAAAACTTTGACAGCAGCTGTAAAAAGTAAAAAACCGGCCAAGTGCGAGTCGGACTCGCGCACGAAGGGTTCCGTACCATCTTAATATATATAAATTATGCGTCACGTTGTTTTTCCTAAACTACTAACCGATTTCAATAAAATTTGCGCACCGTGTGCAGTTTGACCTAACTTAAAAGATAGGATAGCCTTCATCTCAATTTATAGCCGCAATATTATTTTATTGCAAATTTGACACCGCCCAACAAAGTGGGCACGGGTCAGCTAGTTATTTATAAAAACGTCAAAAAAAAACACGTTTGTTGTATGGGAGCCCCCTTAAATATTTATTTTATTCTGTTTTTTTAGTATTTTTTGTTATAGTGGCATCAGAAGAAATACATCATCTGTAAAAATTTCAACTATGTAACTATCACGGTTCATGAGATACAGCACTAGCGTATCGTAAGTAAGGGCCTAAAAAAAGTGAAAACTGAAACAGCTTCAGGACTTAGGCACGGTATATATCCCTCATATCTCTTAGTACCAAGTACTAACTTTATATTCTTTAAGGATGTCTTAAGGGTCGTCCAAATATCACATTTGGCACATACCCACCTTTTGCAGAACATTTTGAAAGCACATCTGTTAGAATACTAATTGTTTCCTCACGATGTTTTCCTTCACCGATCACATAAATTTTCTCGAAAACAAAAATCTATTGGTGCACAATAGGATTCTAATCGCGATCAGAAGGCGGGGTCACTCTCACTACACCAAATATTTATTATTTATTTATTTATTAAAACTTTCACACAAAATAATGTAGTGCTAGGAGGACTTAATGCTAATAGCATTGTCTACCAGTCATCCTGGGCGTGCAAAAAGATGGTGAGGAAGGTGTGGCGTGAAAACTGTTTTATTTTAGGTAGGTAATATTTTAAAACTATAAGTTTGTTGAGGAGATGTTCTCGTACCAGTCTCTTGAAAGAGTCTCTGGAGTCAGACTGCTTAATAGATAGTGGCAGTTCATTCCAGAGCTTAACCGCCACAACTGAGAATGAGTTTGAAATAAATGAGGTGTGGTGAAGCGGAGTAAACAGGTAAAGATTGTTGGCAGACCTAAGCTGTCTGTCATGAGCATCGGTCAGAAACTGAAAACGGTTTTTTAGATAACCAGGAGTGTGCGGATCTTTTAAAACGGAGAAGAGCAGACACATTATTCTAAGATTTCTACGCTCACGAATGGGTAGCCATTTCAGTTAAATATTAAAAATGTAAGCAATGAATCTTCAACATTTTTTAATGTATATTAAGTTGGTGTTCAATAAATAAATATTATTTTTAGACTCGACACCTGGGCAACGACGAAGTGCACGTGGTATGGAGCGAGCACTGGCGACCGTACAAGCGCGACACTCTGCCCACGCAGTTCTGCGACGTGCTCATAGTACTGTATCCGCTGCCCGGGGGACTGCTGCGGTGTACCGTCTCCAGGAAACCTGACGTGAGTCCTTAGACCGAGGAGCTTGTGATAACTTGGGATGTGGAGTTTTAAAATATGAAGTTTCTGTACACTCTTTACACAAATAATCATTGACCTAAATTAATGATCAAAAAACAGCTGTAAATAGGGCTGCGTCATGTTGTGTTAGTTTCATTTTGGAGGAAAGTTTAAGAGGCATTTAATGAATGAAATTTCGAAATTCGAAATTTTAAGTCTTATAACAAAAGTTGTTCGTCATGACCTGTAGAATACCCTGCTTCCGGGGTTATAGGGGTATTATATTATGTTACATGTTTCATAGTGCCAAAGAAATTATATAATGGCTCTAGTAGTGTTATGAGCTTACGAGTTCAATACTACTATTTTGAGTACCTGCTAAAAGTTTATGCTCAAAATACGCCACATGTTTAAAGTACAAAAAAAAATCAGGGTCATATTTTTAAGAGTAGTAGAGCTCTTTGTGAAGGGCTCGTCCGGGGAAGTACTACCACCACGCCTTTTTCTGCCGCCAAGCAGCAACGCTGTGTTTCGGTTTGAAGAGTGTGGTTGCCGGTGTAATTACAGGCACATGAGGCTTAACATCTGTATGCCTCAAGCTGATGGACGCAGGGCAGTGCATCGTAGGGCACGTTCTTATCGTGCGTGACTTACGAGACTATGCTTTGTTAAGTCAAAGTCAAGTCAAAATGTATTTATTCAATAAAATCACAAGGATCACTTTGAAACGTCTTAAAGCTAGGTGACTCTAGGTGCCAGTTCCACGCGACCAAAGCCTAGAAGAACAGGCAACAAACTTATAGGTGATGTGTTATAGGTGATGGTTACCACTTAACATCAGGTGGGCCATCTGCTTGTTCCATCAACTGGTTGTATAAAAAAAAAGCATTTTTAATCTGCGTCAGGTGTGCGTGTTCGGTCCGATATGGGAGGAGAGCATAATCCGCGCTCGCGTGGCGGGCGCGCTGGTGCGCGGCGCGGCCTTCAGCGGCGGGCGCAGCGTGCGCGCCACCATGCCGCTGTACCAGCACGCGTACAGCGAGCGCGCGCGCGCGCTGGCCGCGCTGGTACAGCACCACACGCTGCCGACCTCCTTCGAGCGCTTCGTGGAGCGCGTGCGCGACCCGCAGCCGAGGACCTGCGCCGCGCACCAGACAGGTAACTACATACCAGGGATGTTGCGAATATTCGCATCCGCATCCGCAATAATCAATGCCAATGTTCATACGGATGCGAATGTAATACAAGTTGCGACAAGAAAGAAAATATCGAATAGATAGATATTTTGATACAGTGACCATTGTGTGTAAATAATTGTTTATTGGTAAATCTTTATATTAGTCTTAACATCCGCGGATGTGAGCATTCAAAAATCCGCATCCGCATTCACATCTGCGGATGTGAAAAAAATCGGCATCCGCAAAATCCCTACTACATACTGTCATGTATCTAAACGTTCAGCGAGCACCCACTGCTGGGTATAGGCCTCCTGTCTAATATAATTTCTTGTCCGAAGCTCAGAGCGCCAAACCATAGTATAGAACGTAGATCGTAGATATACTATAAATTATGTAACCTTTTTCTGAACAATAAGCGATAATAATAATAATAGTTTTGTCGGCAGAAGAAAATATGACACGTAACTATTATCCGTTATAAAAAAAAAAAAAAAAAAAAAATGAACTATAAAACGTGAAGTTACCTGTTTTAATGCGCGGCAGTCAATTTACGACCTTATGCAGTGACATTAAATATAATAATTAGCCTAGTTCCTCTATCTTGCTTGTCGCATCCATTGCTGTCCAGCTGCCGCCACGTGCCGTCGGACCACCGGGCTAGCTAGGCTAACTATCATCAGCTCGATGGAAGTCGTCAAAGATTATTTGTCATTTCAGATCAAGGCACAGGCCGGTTGGCTGCCGCTCTGCTCGACCACACGTGGACCGGCACCACCGAGTCTCACAGCGTATCGCCGCGCCCGTCCAAACGCCTCGGTCCGTTCAAACGGCCACTCACCTCTCAAGGGCCGCCTGCCCCTCACACGGCGCCCGTCACTTCCTCGACACTATCGATCCAACCTGCCCCCCCGCTACGGAAGAACCGGTGAACATAAAAACGTAACAATAAAAGTACTTATGCCTTATTTCATCCAAGAACACCTAACTGGCCTTTTATCTCATGAGATGGAGTCGGTGGTCTCTTGACTTTAAAGTGAAACAGAGGTTATTTTCTAAAATTCGGCCTCGCCCGGGAAAGACTGAAAAGACTTACCTCGAGTAGTTTTAATTATTGGAGTATGATATTTTTCTTTCCGTCAGTCTTTTTCAGTCTGGTTCGGACCTTAATATTATTTAAGTAAGATGTTGTAATACGTGCTAAGGATGTAGATAAAATCAAACACCATTAACGTATTAATAGATTTTCGTTCTGAAATGAAGAACCCTCATAAATGGATATCATTTGGCAAAATATATGCAATGCTTGGGCAAGTTTCATGAAAATACTGGATCTGGAATGGACATTATTGTTTTAATTTATTAATATTGTGTAATAAAATTAACGAATCATAAGTAAAATACGAACGAATCGTAGCGTAGTTGCTTTATGTAATGTAACAATAATTTATTCCCAAGTTTTATCTGCATTAATTTTATATGAGCAAATAATATGTGGGTAGTGTGTAGAGCAACCTTAGATCAGTAAATTGTACACTCATGATAAAGGAGAGCACTGGTGGGTTAACGAAACAAGGTAACCCAGCTTTCTGAGGGGGTTAGATCTTATCCTCGACAAAAATCTTAATATCATTCACTCACATCTGATTTCCTACTTTGCTACTTAATTCGTCCATTATGAGATTATAACATTATGGACTCAATTATTTGATGTACTTAATATTATGTAAGCTTTCTAACTTATTATGTATTCTTACATTTTATGCAAAGTTGGTAAATTTTTCTGTTTTTATTGAGAATTCCAGCTTTGCATTAGGTTTTGTACATAAGTAAACTAGATTATAAAGCTTTAACTGTTGTAGGTTTGTTATACAATTTATTTATTTTCGTCTATTGATTAAGTATTTTTATTTGATTCTGTTGTTTCAAAATCTTGTGATGCTTGTGAGTAACGTATGGTAAGTATGTGATGTTTAACTTAAAAAAAACTTATCTATTTGTATGCTTCAATATCAAACATAAGTAGGTACACATCTTGTGGCATTTTCAGTATTTATATAGTGTATAACGATATTTGTTTTTTATGTACCTATATATAGATATTATATACATTCCATTGTTTATGCATTCATTACCTCTAAATTGCGCTTTATAAAAGTAGGTACCTGTTTTTTTATTATGAAATTTAACATATTTAACATGCATTTAAGGTTTATGTACCTATTGTACAATAAATGCATTCCAGTAGAATTTTCCCGGAATCTGTATTGTTTTTCAGTATCTCCTAGTTTATTAGTAATTCAAAATATTATGTTTTCAGTTATATTTGCCTTTTTCCACTAACTGTTATCAGTATTTCATAGATGTTAAGACTGACACACTAAATATGTATTGTAAGCACTATTCATTAGTATTAAAATTTCGTTCATATTTAATTAAACTATGTGGTGGGACTATTTATAATTTATTGTCCTTAATGTATTTAAATTGATTGAAAAGCGATAGAAGTAAAATGTAATAAGGCTTTGAAAGTTGTCACATAATATAAAATTCTAACAAATAATCTGGTTAATTCACAGACAATGTAACCAATTTTATATATTTAACACATGGACAGTTTTGCACACAAATGGGTGCCAAAGAAATTATATTATGGGTCTAGTAGTGCTATGAGCTTAAGAGTTCAATACATCTATTTTGAGTACCTACTAAAAGTTTGTGTGCAAAACAGCCACATGTTAAAACCACTAAAAAAATAAATAAAGTTTTGTTAAACTTTCTTCAGTTGTTTATTTATAGAGCTTAACCATATTTGAACATAATTTTCTTAGTATAGAAGCAAATATTTTATAAATGGCTAGTTCTTAGGTAGCTTATACATTCCTCCTTGCAAGATGAGCTGATGAGTTCTGACTTTGGTGTCTAAGAACTGCCTAAGTTCCTGAAGGCTGCATTCAGTACCTGGAGCTTGTGATGCAAACATCTTTAACATCTGGTGAATACGGTCCAGGGGCAAAGAGTCCAGATTTGTCAACATTCCAACTATGTAAGACCAGAATACCTGCAGCTCACCCTCTCTCTGATCATGAGCAGAAGCCATAGCACTCTCAGTCTCATCATCCTCACAGATCATATCCTGCACCTGGTTTGAGGCACCAGAACCCTTATTAGGATCAGAACCATCAACTAAAACAAAGTTATCAGGGCTCTTCTCAGATATCAGCCCCATTGACTGCCAGTAAGTAATTTTTCTTCTCAAAACTGTCACGGGTACTTTCATAACTTGATGAAGTTCGTCTATTGACCACTCTGGCTTATTTTGAAAATGCATTATCAAAGTAGCATTGAATGGTGAAACAGTCAAGTCTAGTTTCTTCTCTCCAATTTCTATTTCAATATTAACATTACCAAGATGTGGCTTCCAGCTCAGCGTTCTATTCCCTTTTAAGGCTTCAAATGATTTTGTATAGGCTTCTAGATGTTGCTTTATTTCTTCTGGAAGTTCTAAACTTTCATCCTTGAATGGTGGCCAAAATTGAGCTGAAAGTATCATAGCACTTGATGTGAACTTTTTATTTAGTTCCTCAATACTCTTCTCTTGCTGTATAAGTGAATTTATTCTTTTTGAATCTGAAATATCCTTCAGCATTACTTCACAGAAGTGAAGTTGTGATTCGCCAAACCTTAGCTTGAGGAGTTCCAAGTATCTTATTTCCCTCTCTGTGTTTATGGCACTTTGAGCCAACAATCTATCTGCTAATAGTGTTCTGTATTCATTTACAAACAGTTCTTTACTTCCATAAACATTGACAAGCATGGATATGATATCATTTGCTTTTCTGTCACTAGAGTTTACTTTAGGATCTGCATCGACAGGATCAGGAACCCACTCATCCCACTTCTCATCTAAATCCTCATCACCTTCAGGCTCTGCTGCAAACTTGGCCAGTTCCTCAGCCAACTCACAACCTGCACCTTCCTCAGTGAGACTACTGACCACACTCCTTACTGTGTCTTCTCTGTTTCTCAAGTAGTTTTTCACTGGCTTTGTGACAGTCTCTAGTATTACTCCTGAAGGATCAATGTATCGTAAAGCTTTGATAGTTGAAATATAGGCAGTCAGTATATCAGGGGTGTTCACACCTGGATGTAGTAATCTTGTTTCCAAGGCACTTTGCAGTTTTTTACATAAAGTTGGTCGTAGGTCAGTCATTTGTAAACCAATTCTGATGTCTTCAACTGCAGGTAAAGAATCAGGATATTCAATAATGATGTTGAATAGTTGATCTATTCTCAACATTGTGTAACTGTGATGCATAAAGTAACTCAATTTTTGTCTGAATTTTGCAATAGCATTTTGAATGTATGTGTCATCTGCCGGAGGTTTGGAGGAGCCTGCACAGTATATCCTAGTTAGCCATGACACAACTGTAGTTTCAAGCCAGTCATCCAAAAACCCCATATGAGAAACATCAAATGAGCCAGAACATAGTTTTTGCATATGAGATTCTATTCTCACCTGACTGAAGCTTGTGAGTACTTGGCCTGCAAGTCTTTCCAATAACTGCAATTCCATTAGTTTTCTGTTAGTGTCATGGAAAATTTTGACAATGTATGCACAATTGCATTCAGAAAAATCATTTGAACATCCTGAGCACATAACATCTTCTCCCATGTCTGGATTTTCATACTCATTATCAAAAACATTGAATGACACCTTGTAAAAATGGTTTATTATTACATGAAAATCCAAAGGTAATTGGGAGAGCAGAGTGGCTCTCACAAGCTGCTTGAAACCTAAAGTAACATCTTTTTCTCCATAAATAGGGTGGTTGTCATTACAAGTATTATTTAAAATTGTAAGTCGTCGAAGCATAGCAGCAAAATTAGATACTGATTCATAGAGATCGTTTACAGCAGATTTGAAAAGTTGAAATCCCTTTATTTCTTCTTCCACTTTGGTAAATTTCGACCAAAACAAGGGTGCCACATGTTGACGTATATATTTCTCGATGTAAATAAGCACAAGATCTCGTATTTTAACTTGGATTCCTAAGCCGGAGATAATTTCATGAATCTCTTCATATTCAGCAGCTGTGCAATCGGTAAATAATGAATCATTGAGAATGGGAAAAGCATAGTTTATCTTGTTCCAGTAAACCTTCAGATCCTCTTGGTTGTACGACATACTTTTGTCTTTTATTCGTTTTTATTTTAATATTAAATCAAATCATTTTTGTTTATGAATATTACTTCTTTTGAGATCTTCTTTTTTTATTCTGTTTGTTATGACAGATAGCCAGTGCTGCCAGCCCGTGAATGCAAGAAAGAGCAAAAATTATAATTCTTATTATTAAAATAATATTATAGAACGTTCGTAGATGTTATTATATTTAATACAAGGTAGGTAAGTATTAAGCAATTCAAAATAAATTATAACAAGGTATTTACAAACAATAAAAAAAATCACATGACACATCACTTCAAAGGTAACTATTTACTGCGAACGAGATGAATCGATACTACCGAGAACTCATATGGTATCGATACCTATCGTTCGATACTACTACTAGTAGTACATACCATCAACAATCGATACTGAGTACTGGTATCGAAAGAAAACAATGGTATCGTTGTCACTCCCGCCTGGGCCGGTCGATTGACTCGATTGACCAATACCGGCGCTGAAGGTGCACGGGGACGTATGACTCGGGTGCGGGGAGTATCATGGTTGGTTCATTTTCAATTTAGTTGTCATCAACTTGCTGGGGCCTTATGCTGACTTCGAGCGAGATTATCTCACGATGGAGATGACGTCATATCTCGTTCAATAACTCGTTGACCTTGCGTCTCGCATGAACTTTGTATGAGAAAATTGGGGAGTTAGATAGTGAGAATGGGGATAAATAGTTATCGAACGAGATATGACGTCATCTCTAACGTGAGATAATCTCTGTCGAAGTGAGCATAAGGCCCCTGTTCTTAGGTGGAGCTACTCATAAATAATTATTTGGTTAAATTTAATAATTTGTGCCATTAAGCATTGATTAATAAACTACTTTTTTAATTTTATACTCTGCATATCTGGCATTATTATGAATTAATAATGTTTTTAAAAAATTATGAGTACTCACAAGTATCGATACTTTAATATAGTATCGAATATGGTATCGATACTACTTTCGAGTACTAGTATCGAAGAAAGAGTGGTATTTATTCATCCCTACTGCAAACACCTTATTAGTATTCTATCTTCTTAAATTAAATTATATGTAAATACAAAAAACTTTCAGCAACCGTTTATAGAATTTTTATTTCGTTTGTTGTCTTTATATTGTGGAATGCCTGTCTGTCACATTGGAAATGGCCAATGATGGCCGATCCATAAAAAAAGTCGCCAACGTGATAGAAAGGCCGCGAGAATCAGATCCCCAGGAGTCGCAACTAGCAACATTGCTCAGTGCCATGCATGACTTAACATTGACATGCATGATCGAAGTCACAATTGACAGTTGCTAGTGCTGTGTGAACAGTTTTTTTATCAATTATTTACCCTCTGAAATTCTGAGTGCCACTTTTAGAAATAGCCTAAAGTTATCCTCTCAGCTAGATAATTGGGTTGGCTAGAGATATCCGGTACCTGATTTTTGACCACCACGCCTTTTTCTGCAGCTAAGCAGCGTTGCTGTGTTTCGGTTTGAAGAGTGTGGTTGCCGGTGTAATTACAGGCACATGAGGCTTAACATGCTGTATGCCTCATGTTGATGGATGGATGGCAGGGCAGTGCATCGTAAGGCACGTTCCTATCGTGCGTGACAATGCTTTGTAACAGGTGATGGTTACCACTTAACATCAGGTGGGACACCTGCTTGTTTCATCAACTATTTGCATAAAAAATAAAAACCCACAGCCGTACCAAGCTGGGGAGTGAGTTGTATTTTTTTCTTGGAAGTAACATATAACTCAGAACAGTACTCCATATTATTGTTATATTATTGTTGTTCGCCAAATCAACACCAACTCACAGACCCACAGTCCTCAATGCTCACCGACTCCGCATTGCCCGATGATGCCATGTGTTATTGTAAGTCAAATAAATAACTAGCAGTGTCATAATAAAAATTATCAAGGATCCTTACATACAAATATTTATTATTAATAATTAGTTTAGTGAATAGGTTCTGGTTGCTGCGTTATGAGCAATCCAAATCTTTTCTTGATTGTTATTCTTTGTCTTGAGTATTTATCTTCAGGAGAGAAGCGAGCTGAAAAATACATGAAAATAAATATTTCAAAAACTGAATGAAAAAATTGCTCTGCAATTTTGTTACAGACAAATCTAATGAAATGAAATTAAAAATATTTTACAGCAGTAAAACATATATAATCTACAGGTTATCTAGTTCAGGGTAAGTTGAGCTGGTTTAGGCACCTACCTCGTCTACCTACTAAAAAACGCAAAATACTCTATTATTTATACTCTGGACTTCACACTAGGCCAAGTTTTATGCATGAAGACCATATCATCTATTGAACTAAAGTAATATCATCTTGGTGGACAGATTAAACAAAGAATATTTAAGGAATGTATTTACACCTCAAAAGGTAAAAAAAGAAAAGTGAAGATGTGTTTATGTAAGCAGTATGAGTATGTAATATTTTCTGAATAAAATAAAATATTATGCCATACCTGGGTGAGCTGAAAGTGTAGGCTTTCCAGTTGGATCAATGGTCTGTAATAAAGAAAATAGGCATTAAAATGTAATTATTTATACATGTGTTTGGTTGGAGGTTATACATAATAGTAATCATTAACACAACTTACAGCCAGGGTGTATTGCCTATCGCCATTTTCATTCAAGAAGTATCTAAGATACATATTGATTGTTTTGTTTTGGGCAGTATGATTATTTTCAAGTTATTTGGTTTCTTTCTTCACGCAATACAATAACTAATCATTAAAATATTCAACAGTAGTAGCCGTGGGTAGAAGGAGTCGGACGTACGCGTTTGGAGCGGCTCATACCGTAGTAAGCGCGTCAGTACCGGCTCAATTTCTTTAGGGGCGGCTCAACAGCTCTCATGCCAGCCTAATATAAGTTTTATTCCTAGAAAGGTAGGGTCTATATTAGAAAAAAGATATCCGGCTCAAAATTTTTGCTAAATGAATTTGAATTGTTTCGTCTAGATAATAAGATCTAATTTTTAATGCTGCATTTTTGGAGCCGCTCATCTGTGGGGCGGTTCTCAGGTCTACCCATAAAATGTGATATACAACTCAAACGGTTCAAAGATTGGTTTTATGATAAACAGAACCCTGAACCGTTTGAGTAGAATATTTATTTTGATTCATTGGGAGGTTTACTACGTACTCGAACCGTTGAATCGTTTGAAGTAATATCTGCGCGGGTAAGTGAGTGGAGTTAGGATGAATTGAAGGATTATGGTTCTTTTTAGAAAAGCATGTTTTTAAATGGTATGGGTTACGAATTTGAATTATTAACTTGAGTTGTTTTAGCAACAGCCCGTGGATGCCCTCGCGTTTTAGCATACATATTTAAGGATATTTTGCGTTCTAGGCTCGTCATAATTTGCATAAATATTTTCCGTTTTATCGTTTAATCAAGTAAGGTTCATTTTGAATAGTAGAACTATGAACGACGGAATGAAAAAAAAATTAAAGTAAAATTTAATTTTTTTTCATTCCGTCGTTCATTGTTAGCAATATTTATTAGTTATTGCTAACATACAAATTCTCGGATTTTTTCCTGTTTATTTTCCGCTAGACTCGTTTATTTTTCTACAAAATTATTTTTATCGTAGTATTTTTTAGTTTTGGCGTCTAGTCCTTTTGCCAAGTCTTATCGGTGCTTGCTTGAAGTCTTTGAAGGTACCATGAAAATAAATTGGTCTATAAATTCTGAGCCATTTGAACCGCGGTTCGGCTCCGGCTCGAGACTGTAAATGAGCTGATGCGCTGCAGATCATGTTTTTTGAGTGAGTTACCCATGGCTAAACAGTAGGGATGTTAAAAAATAATCGATTTTTATTTAAATCGATTATTTTTTTCCTATAATCGATTTTTTGCATCGATTTTTATAGTTATATTAATCGATTTTTATTAAATCGATTATATAAATTACGTGTTATGGTTTTTAATGTTATTTGGTTTCATAATTCCTTACCTTGAAATTTTAAAGGAACATTGCCTTTGATTGTTAGTTTTGATTTGGTTATTTTTTTATTCATACATATAATTTTATTTTATTTTTAATCTGATAAATTGTTAATATATGAATCTCTTAGGTTTATTATTGGAACATGAAAAGCATGTACTTTTAAATAATACAAAAAAATCTATTTTTTCGCAGAAATTGATTATTTATTATTAAAATAGATTTTTGACAAATCGATTAATCTTGATTAAAGAAAAATCTATTTTCATTTTATCGATTCTTTTCCATTAATCTCACATCCCTATTCAACAGTTTCAATACAACAACAGCTCAAATTCAATCAATCAAACGGGTGCCAATAATGTACAACCATGGATTGTACAGCCTTGGAAAACACAGCCCGGAATTGATGTACAATTTGGTCGCGAATTCCATGGCTGTGTCCAAGGGTGTACATTCCAAGCCGTACAAATTCAGCACACCTTTGGAAAACACAACCCGATAAAACGCAGCCAAAATTTTGTTTCCAAAACTTAGGCTTTGTTTACACTCGTCAATTACTTACTCACTCACTTGTTGATCCGATTCGGATTGGTTAGGTTATGTTAAAACATATAAATTACGCACGAGGCGAGCGAGCAAAGCGAGCGTGCCGCGGTAGCGGCCGCCGAAGTGCCATAATTTTATTTTTTTCTTACACTAATCTCTGAATAATTCTCTTATTTTATTTCTGTGCTACTTGCCTAATTGAGAATGGGATAGTACAATACTTACAGTGTAGTGCATCTAAACAGAGCATAGGCTTTCGACCAATCAGAGCAATGGTCACAAAATCCATGTTCGTTTAATCCTGGCTGTACAATCCCGACTGTGCTGGGAAAGCACAGCCTGGAAAACACGGCCCAGATTTCATGTACATTTTGTACATTAATTCCTGGCTGCGTTTTCCTGGCCGTGCTTTCCTGGTTGTACATTCTCGGGCTGTGTAATATTTGGTTGTACATTAACCGGACCCCCTGGAAAACACGGCCCGGATTTCAGTACATTTTGGTCATGAATTCCTGGCCGTGTCATAATAGAAACTGGAATACACGGCCCGGATTTCATGTACATTTTGTACATGAATATCTGGCTGCGTTTTCCGGCTCGTACTTTCCTGGTTGTACATTCTCGGGCTTTGTAATACTTGGTCGTAGCGATGTAACGATCTCGAAATTTTTCAAACCGACTCAAACCGGTCTGAAAGATAAGCAAACCGACTTGTAAATCGAACCGCAAAAATCTATGTAAACCGGTTTGAAACAGGGTTACAAACCGAAGTGACAAAGTCAATACGATGCGACGAACCAATTTGTATTGCTCATGCTAGAATTTTATGTTATGGAAACCGAAACGAATGAGTTAAATTTGTATTCATAATCCGGTATGAATACAAATTTAACTCATTCGTAGAATCCAAGAACAAATTGAATCGACTATATCAAGTCAATCTCATTTTCATATTTCGGTTCGGTCCGACCCGAAGTACCGACTCGCGGTTCCGCGCCGCACCGTGCGTGAGTTGAAGAGGGACAGCGATCAACAAACCGCTCGCTTACTCAACTCGTCCAGATCGGTTTGGCATAGGTTCAACCCGACTTGCACGGTTTGAAGCTCAACCCGGTTTGAACCGGGTTGGTAACCCGAGTCGTAACATCGCTACTTGGTCGTGAATTAACCGGACCCCCGACTACTCGACTCGAGATCTTTTGTTGATTGTTGTTTTTAAGCGACGATGAGCCAATTTTAAAATTTATGCGGCGAATTCTCAATAGTTTAGTGTATCCTATTTTCCCTTACCGTACTATGGCTAATTTACCACCTCGGAAAATATCTGCTTCTAGCAAAACCAAACAAGATGCTACACCACTTCAAATCCTTTTGCAAATGGGATTTCCTAGACACAGAGCGTAAGTTCTGTTTGTTAATTTAATTTTCAATGATCCTGCTCAATTATTTCTAGACTACTATTTGATTTCAGGTTGAAGGCTCTTGCTGCAACTGGTAACCGCAGCGTCCAGCTTGCCTCGGACTGGTTGCTAACTCACGTAAATGATACCTTTATCGACTCAGATGAACCGCGGGAGTACATTTTCTATGCCAACCCCACTGGACCTCTTTTGGCACAACTTTTGGAATTCTGGGAGAAGTCTAGAACCACTGCCGGATGGAATGGGGCTCATAATTTTCCACCACATATCACTTTGGTGTCATTCTTCAAGGTAAATACAATACACTGTTTGAAAATACCTAGCAATGTAGGAATCTCTTCAGATCTCTTGGTTACTGTTACTTATTATTCAATGTAATGAATTTTTATAAAATACCCACATGAATATTGTAACTTATCTTATTCACTTGATTGCCTATCTTTTTTTTTCAGGCACAAGATGATACATCATTACAGCTAGCTAAGGCAGTAAAGCATGTGGTAGAAAATGTGGGTGAACCTCCTTTGGGCCCTCTGAAGCTAGAACCTTATATCTCACACAATTTCATGGGTTTATTTGTGTCTGAGCAGCATGCTGAATATCTGAAAAAGATTGCAATTCAGTATGTGAAGCAGGTGTCATCTGCATGTAAGTATCCTCATTGTTAATGATTCCTAAATCTATATATTTATAAACCACAAGATTAGTAAGGTGCTCCGGGGTAAGACCGGACGGTTTTTTAGCAAACCATTCGTATGTTGCAAAATATTTTTTTTCTCGACTATGAAAATGTTGGCGAGCCTAAAATTTAGTTTGAGCTTTGTATAAAAGACAGGTTTATAAATCGGTATATCCGATAACCCTCTAAACACAACGGTGGCCGAGTTATAGGGGATTAAAGTGATAGTAATTTTTATAAAACCACGGGAAAGATCGGACCTTGACGGGGTAACATCGGACTACATTCTAAAATCGACTCTGTAGCTCCAAACATAAGCTACCTATAATGAAAATATCCGGTTTTATCCAATAATAAAGCATCAATATCGATTTTCGAGATACTGTTTCAACGACAAAGGTGAGAGGCAAAATATTGTTTTTTTCATTCTTATAATCCGATGTTACCCCGGTTCAGAAAAAATGAAGTTTCTATGTTTCTCAAACTTTGACACCTCCACTTTAACTATGGTGCGTAGGTAGGAATACGGATATACAAAGGTTTAGCAAGCACCTCATAGTTGGTTTTAATAACTAACCAACCTGATCAGTGAAGCAAATTAGATCTAGTTAATAAATTATTAACCATAAATTACTTATTTCTATTAAAAGTTTGAGAAACTGTTTATATTTTACAGTTGGGAAAGATCGGACAGAACTCATCCGAACTTTACCCATTTAAATTTTGATGGGGAAAGACCGGATCTCAGGTTACATTCAGTTCTAGCGTGTCTAGACCACTTTAATCAGCAAACAAGTTGCCGCATTAATATGATAAGCCACAAAACTCGTAAAAAACACAGCCGTTATACCAGAATTTACGATTAAAGTTGCCGGGGGTAAGTCCGGATCCTTAAAAAAACACATTTTACGTACCTTTTCATATCCGAGTGAATGAAATGCGCGCTGATGGTCCGATCGACTGGCGGCGACTAGTGGGATGGGCCCAACAAAATGGCGTTGCTGGTAATGTTGCCAAGAATCAAAAAATACCCTACGTTATGGAGATATTCGATTTATTCGATCTTACCCCAGATCCGATCTTACCCCGGAGCACCTTATTTAGAAATTTGTGAACAAGGATTTATTCTCACAGTGGGGGTTACGGTGGATACATATGAGCATTTGGACGCATTGGGAGCATGCTTTCCTTGGTGCACCATGCAGCAAGAGAAACCTATTAAATGTAAGGGTATACCTGTTGTTTGTGTCTGTGTATTTCTTTGGATTTATTTAACAATCACTCTTATATTCTCTCTGTCATTTGTTTTTTACATTCTTGACTTCACTGCAAGTTTGGTTATAGCTTATATCTCATAAAACAGATATACATACCATTGCTAAGACTGAATTATAAATGTATTTTCTATAGTAACTCCTATTGCAGGGGTGGCAAACCTTTTTCAATAAAAGTGCCATTTTTTCCAATAAAATATTATTTTGTTGTTGACATGCTCTCAAATAATTTCGATCAGAATATAATTATTTTAATGATTATAAAATAATTTCAACATACATTCCAACAGTGCCCCACTATTAAGCCAAGTAGTCACTGACCGGATCCGGAGGGCGGAAGTAGTGGATGGTTTGAACTAAAAATGCAAACTGTTTTGATCCGTGGCATGCCCAAAATATTGTGTCACGTGCATCAATGGCATGCATGCCACTGGTTCGCCATCCCTGTCCTATTGTATTGAATGATACAATGTTTTGCCTCTAATTAGTACTTAGTAAGTATGTAGTCTATTTATTTTATTTACATTGCAATATGTATTAAAAGATTAAATTTTAATTTGCTTGTAGGCTAGCTAGAGGGATGCTAGTAGAAGTTGACAATTGAGCATGCACAGCAAGCTTTTTGAGGTAATTTTTATTAATATTATTTTGTAAATACAGTATTGTACAGTCAGCATTAGTAGTAAATTTGAAGAAATTTGACATTAAACATCATGATTTAGAAATCTCTGAAACATTTTTTTTCTACTGCAAGTTAAACATTATTATGAACTATTGGTGGTGACTGTACCACTACATTATTTGATAAAATGAAATACCAGGTGAGTAAAATGTTTGTTTATTAAAGAGTGACTCATGGTTACTAAGCAGATCTGTATCGGATTTTTAAAT
Source organism: Chloroclysta siterata (assembly GCA_932294275.1). Taxonomy (NCBI): domain Eukaryota; kingdom Metazoa; phylum Arthropoda; class Insecta; order Lepidoptera; family Geometridae; genus Chloroclysta; species Chloroclysta siterata. The sequence continues at coordinate 8,231,843 of OW028590.1, forward strand.
AATACCTAAGAATAATACCTAAGAACTACAACAATACACCAAAAACTCTTCATTTAGTTTATACTTTATTTTGATGTAGGTACATTCTGTAGTTTTTTTATCAGAACACTTAGAAATATAGGGGAAAGGTCTATTGAATGGTATACTTAGGTTTGTAAATTATAGATTTACCGCCGCCGGCCTTAGGCGCAGGGCCGGATTTGGGGGAGGGCAACCGGGGCTAAAGCCCCGGGGCCTCCACGACAGAGGGTCCCCCACAATGGAGACTAGGTACAATAAAAGAAGGTAAACTCTAGGTAGGTACTTGGTTGCACAATAATTATTGATTGAAAAACTCGGCTGAACAAACGTGTTCATTTTATTTGGAATATAATTTGGGGCCAGGGGGCCTCTAGTCCTTTGTTGCCCCGAGGCCTCTAGACCTCTAAATCCGGCCCTGCTTAGGCGTGTTTAAACGTGCGGGTAATCGCTTCTTACCGCTTATCACTGAGTCTTATCCTTTATTACATGATGTAAGGTGAGATAGCTAGCATTTTAATCTCTAGTCATGAACGAGTTCGCCCTTACCTTAAGAGCCTGATTTATTCTATATTGCACACATACAATTATTGACACAAATCTTACATAGCAGTCATTTACGAAGGTGAGCTTAACCCTAAGTAGAACCTTAGAGGATAAAGAGAGCTGATAGTGGTGGGCCTATTTACAGATGTATCCTTACGAACTATTCACGTTCTGTACTGAGTTTTGTTTTCTGTATCGTCAGGTCGTTTCTGTATGGAGACTCGCGAGTTCTCAGCACGCCTGAGGCGCTTATGCCTGACGATACAGAAAACTAAAAACAAAACTCTGACCTATTGGTACCTTTAAAAATAAACTTAAATGAAAACCAGCCATTAGCCTGGAGCCGCACGTGAAATCCCTGCACATCACGCTGGCGTACCACTTCGAGGAGTCAGCGTACGACGCGCTGAAGCGGCTGGTAGACGAGCTGCAATGCGCGGAGCCGGCCAGCTGGCAGCTCAGACTCTACTCCAGAGACCCGAGGTTCGCTAAGCATCAGGTAAGGCATTGAACACAACATTCAAACCAACCAAAATAGCCAAACACAAGTAGAATCATACGCGACTTTATTCGCGTGAAGCTATTTGCGTACACTTAGACATCCCTTCAAAAATTGTTTATTATAGTGAGCGCCTACCTAGACCTGATTTCACACTGAGGTCTTGTCGTTTCTGAGATGTGATAATAAATAAACAAAGTCTACGCGGAGTCCAAGGGAGCTACAGACGGAATCTATTTCATTGTTCACCGTGCCTAAATATTCCACATTTTCCACACTGCACTATTCTCGGGGAGCTCGAACTATTCTCGGGGTTTACGGTCAACATGTCCCCACAGAAAGAATAAAGAAGGCTTTTTTATTTCAAAGCATTATGTTTATTGTTTAAATAACAAAATCCTAAAATAATCAATAACATTTATTTAATTATCTAAGGAATAAAATACTTAAAACTGTGTCGGGAATCCTCGCCATAATAGAAATTGCCGTCGAGTTATACAAGGTGTTCCAATACTTGTACTTAAAACTTCAGGGGGCTAAAACACCCATAAATATGAATAACTTTTTCTAAGGAACCAAAGCTGTGAACGCGAAAAAAAACAGCTGTTTCATATATTTTAGGTATTAAACTTTTGTATGAAACAGCTGTTTTTTTTTTCGCGTTTTACTGTGTTGGTTCCTTAGTAAAAGTTATTCATATTGATGGGTACTTTAGCCCCCTGAAGTTTTAAGTACAAGTATTGGAACACCTTGTATCAAGTCTCCTTTCAAGATTGCCTTTGTGTCATTAAATTTCAAAATAATTATCAGGTGCACAAAGTGACGCAGAGCTACGCGCCGAGAGCGAACGACGAGCTGGAATTGGTTCTCGGAGACTATATCTACATCGAGGAGAAGGAGCTGGAGGATTCGCCTGACGGGTGGGTGCCCGGCACTTCTTGGCTGACTGGTAAGACTGAGTCTGCCAGAATATATTTTCAACCGACTTCAAAAAAAGGAGGAGGTTATCAATTCGACTGTATTTTTTTATTTTTGTAACCTCTTAACTTCGTCATTAAAAAACCCTTATTTGAGTGAATGTGCTTTCAGATTGGTCCCATACAAATTTCATCAAAATCGTTTCGTAGTTTGGCTTTTATACCAAAATAACAGCAAAAAGTTATGTCAAAATTAAATTGCGTATTTTGCTGTTATATGTTTCCACTTTCCAATGTATTTGAAGTCGGTTTTTTTGCAGAAAGGTTTTAAAAGGGGAGTTTCAAAACGGGAGTTTTTAAATGAGAGATCTGGGGGGGTATTTTGATTTTTTCGGTATCGGATTCGTTACGGAAAGTCATTTTTTGAATTTGGAATACAATGGTTCCTGAAAAGCCTTGTCGGAACGCGATTTTGACATTTCAGACAAAGCTTTGACAGTAGGAATCGAAAAGATAACGAGTGACTTTCCGACAGCTATTAGGTGGCGGAAACCTTTCCGTAAAAGGGTTTGGGTACGAAAAGAAACATCTTAGTATAAAAAAATGTGAATGTATGTAGGTAACTACTATTTACTAAGTATTGAATCGAGAGGATTCATCACCAAAAATAAATACTTATTGCCTATATTTCTTTTCGGGTTTTTTTTCTACAACTAGCTGATGGAACAAGCAGATGGCCCACCTGATGTTAAGTGGTAACCATCACCTATAACAAAGTATTGCCTCGTAAGTCACCTACCTGTCGTCAATAGACTATTAAAAACTCTGTTTTTATTAATTTGCTTGTAACTCTGAAAATTAATAATTACAAGACATTCATTTAGTTACTAACCCCATATCGTTTTAGTTCATTTCTACCAAAAAAATATTGTTGGCGTGATAAAAGAAATTCCCGCCAAAAATTGTGCGTAAGTCGAATTATAAAACAAATCAAAATTAAATAAAAGACAGAAACATCGCGTTTTCGGGAGCCATTGAATTCGAAATTCAAAAATTATTTCCTTAACGAATCCGATATCGAATGAATCAAAATACCCCCCCTGGAATCAGAAACTTCATTTATTTTATACTGCCTGTTTATTATTTTCCAAGACAGACAAATAGACAACACCTAATTTATAAGTAATTTCAAAGTAATTCCTGTAATTCTATATTTTTATTTTCGTATTCGAAATATCCACTTTTTGTCGGTAACTATTTTAAGGCACTTCGATACATGAAATAAATCATAGAACGCAATCTAATCGTATGATCAATATTATGATAATAAACTCGCAAACTATTGTTATCAGAAAAAACCTACAGAGCGCGACTTTAACGCCACTATATCTGTGGACTTCGCACTGCTTAACATTATCCTCGCCCACCAAAATAACTATTTTGCCAGTCGACTATTTTCGCTTCAGCAGCTTCAGTACCATGGATTACTGTTTGGGTATTTTAACTAAGCTCTCAATGAGTTTCATTCGTAAAGTGAACGCGTAGTATAGGTTGATACTGCTTTATCAATTGTTTGTAGATGTACCTTACCTTATCGCAGTTGTGAGTTTTGAGTGGATTGGAAATGTATCCAATTATGTGTCCGTAGGTAGTAAAATCAAGTATTATCGGTACTCAGTTACTTCAGTGGCAAAAATAAAAGATAACTGAAGATCAGTGCGCCTTGTCCATGTGATTTGTTAGACGGCTTCCGCTGAATCGTTTTTCCGTGCAGTAACTTTCGGCATTCGCGTTTTTCCGCGATCTTCTTTTTTCAACTAGCACAATTTCTTGGTTCGGCTTTTATGTAATAGTGAAAATGTATATTCGCTTTTGCCATCGATCGCATTTTTCGGCGATCTCTTTGTTTCAACTAGTATAATTTCTTAGTCCGGCTATTATGTAATAGCAAAAATGTTTAATCGCTTTAGTCATCGATCGGAGGTTTTCACAATCGTGTTATTTTGAATTATTAAATTACACACAAGAAGATTTATAATTCACAGTGTTTTTTACAAATTAATAAGTGTGCAAAGGGATGTCAAAGTTTGTATGGGAGTTTGTTTGTAGGTATCTCTTATACCTACGTAGGTATTTAAAATCCTACCCTAATAATATACAAATCAATGCGAAAGTTACGATGTTTGGATGTTTGTGGCTCAATCACGGCTCACTTCTTTAACGCGTGCGAAGCCGCGAGAAGCTGCTAGTAGGTAATATGTCTCAGTGCCAGAGAAGAGAACTTCTTAAAAGTTGAGGGAGATTTAAGGACAAAGATTTGTTTAGGAAGTCTAGAATATTGTTTTTTTTTGTCATTATGTTTTATTAAGCTAATTAAACCATAAAATATCTTATTCATTTAAAAATAGGTCGGTCAAAGTGAGTAAGAATATGTCTATTTCTGTGTGGTTTCTTATATCTTATATTAAGGACTTATATTCCCGTACATTTAGTATTACGGAATTATGCTATTAAAAATAAATAAGTCAGAAAAAATATGCGAATTCGAATACGACCAACTATAAAAACATGATGTTGAGAAAATTTGCTATTCAAAAAGTTGCGATTGATGGCAAAAGCGAATATACATTTTCACTATTACATAAAAGCCGGACCAAGAAATTGTGCTAGTTGAAAAAAGAAGATCGCGGAAAAATGCGAATGCCGAAAGTTACTGCACGGAAAACCGATTCAGCGGAAGCCGTCTAACAAATCGTCCATGTGTTCTTTAATATCTAATCGGCGGTGTCAAGTTGTTACTCTGACGTCACGATGACCGTGATGTTTTTTTTACGTAGGATTTTGAACTTGAAATTGGGAGGTTAGTTTACTTTTGGATCCGTTATTGTCAGGTAGTCTTTTTTTGTGTCCTATATTTAAACATTTACTCTAATTATTATTTTTTATATTTATGGGCCCCAAAAGCTCCAAGGTCTGGCAAAAAATAAACAGTGCTGATACTATTGCCATCTATTACCAATTGGTAATGGCAAATAGAGACAGGGCTAGCTTTATGTAATGTTTTTGAAAGTTGTTAATAAGTTGATAAGTTTATCTTATTTCCCTATCTAGTTTACAATGTAATTTGACGAACATTGGATTTAATACTTTTACTTACCTATAAACTTTTATATTCTTTACAGTTACATAAAACCATGCACTGTTTATATAATTTAAAAACGTTTAAAGTTTAGTCATTTTATATTTATCCAAATGTTGAAATGTGAGATACATTCGCAGTTGTCATCGCCTTCACTAGAACACGACACCCGCACGAGTGAAAACAAAAGAAATGCTATTTGTAGGATTATATATAAGTAATATGTAATAGCTAAACGTAGTGTTTACTTGTTAATTGATCGAGTGAGCGAAGCGAACGAAGATCTTAGTTTCAACTTGGGCGATTTGGCATTTTATGTATGTATGTATGTATGTATGTATGTATGTATGTATGTTTGTCTGGCGATAACTTTAGAACCGTTGATCCGATCTGCATGAAATTTGATATGTCGATAGCTTGTTCTTGAGAAATTTACTGGTAAGTATATGAGTAAAATCGGATGAAGGGGTTTTGAGATATGGGGTTTTTTAAGGGGACAAAAATAAAAAAAGTTACATAAAAAAATCAAGTTACATGTCATATGAAAGGGCTTTGTTTGGACATCCCAAAACAATTTTTACTTTTTATTTGTGACGCTCGGTTATTGAGATATAAAATAAAAGCTAAATTAAGATAACCAGCGATCCAAGAGCTCCCATCTCTAAGAGTTTCGTTGACGTCAAGGTTTTTCTACTGGTCGGCCATTTCCTTTGCTTTTTCTTTAATTTTTTTCTTGAAATAAATTAAGGAGGTACTCAGTTCTCATAAAATGGTGACGACGACCAGGTCTGATGATGGAGCCAAGGGCTGTTCAACGGAACTCTTCAATAAATAGGCCAATAGAGTTGAAACTTGGTAACCATACCAAGTTAGTAAGCGGTAGTCAGAAAAAAGTCCAAAGATAATGTTTGGACTTGCCTCTGACTACTACGTACTCAAAGTTTTGGTGCGTTCGTCGGGTCGCATCACGAGATCTCAGTTCGGGGCGAACTACTAGTTATGCTCGTATGTATAGCTCAATGTCACTGGCCCGTGTGACGTCATTCGTCTATGAACGCCGAGCTCTGTGTCACACTTATAACGTAAACAAAGGAAAAGTTCGCTCTTCGTCTTCTTTGTTTACTTATCTTTGAGCGATAGCTCAATCAAAGTTAGATGCTTAGATTAAAATCACTTGTGCCGTGAATACGTCGTGATATCGGATTGAGTTTTATGGGTAATACATTTCAAAAACCTATAGATCTGTTTATAAATAATAGGTACCTATTTAAAGTTTTAAAGGACTAGTTTTGTAATCTGAGGTTATTTATGCAAATTTCTTTTTTGATTTTCAGTGTAAATTTCAGTGGAAGTTATGTCAAATGTAACTTATTGTTTGAATTGTTAATAAAAAAGATACACACGTTACAAATTTCATGAATACTAAAACATAATAAAAAAATAAATCCACACAATGTAGGTATGTACTTTAGCAGCCGTGTTAAGTCGAGCCTGTGTTACGGACTCCTAAGATTCCTCCTTAGCTAATTCAGTGTAACCTAAAATAACCTGAAATAGGTACTGATCTTTTGATGTTATTAGGTGTGAGTGGTTTCCTGCCGGCAATTTGTACCCAACGCACGGCAGAGTCCGACGCCTGGACGCTACACCGTGCCATCACGCTCGGGAATAATAACAGTTAGTACATTATTTACTAGCTTTCGTATGCAGTTCACGGAAATATTGAACTTGCTGGCTTTGACGGCCTCAGCTCAGTTGGTAGTAGCTTTGCCTTCTGCGCTATAGGCCGTGGGTTCAGTCCCCACCGAGTTCAAATATTTGTTTGAAGAACATAGATGGTTGTTATCTGTCTGGGTATTATTATTTATTATAAGTATGAATTTACAAAAACATTGTATATAAGTATTATATCAGATACCTATCAGGCCTAGACAGTGCTGTGTTTTTTGGCTATATTTATAATGGCTGCAGTTTTTGTCAAGTATTGTGGACAGTGCAGTAGATGAGGCCTCAAATATAGATCAATATTTATTGTAGTTTTTATTTCCACACCACATTCATCCATACATTTGCATTCATAATATTTTTATTTATGATAGCAGATAGGTTTTTTATTTACTTGCAGGGAATAGTAGCACTATTTGGTTAGATTTTGGTGGTATTATCTACTTTGTACAATTTGCTAAAAAAAAAAAACAAAGGACTCTGTCGAAGCATATACATAGTCAAAATGTTTTTTATTAAAAAAAAAACACAATAGGTCCGTTAGGCCGAAACACGTCTGGTTATCACCGATCTCCCGTCGCATAATTATAATAAGTACCTATACGGTTAAATCTATGCAGCGATGTTTTAAGGGTTCCGTACCCAAGGGGTAAAACGGGACCCTATTACTAAGACCCTATTACGCTGTCCGTCCGTCTGTCTGTCTGTCCGTCCGTCTGCCACCAAGCTGTATCTCATTCATGAACCGTGATAGTTGGACAGTTGAAATATTCACAGATGATGTATTTCTGTTGCCGCTATAACAACAAATACTAAAAAACAGAATAAATTAAATATTTAAGGGGCGTAAAAAGCGCGATTTTTTGCCGTTTTTATGGATAATGGTACTTGGTCGGTTTTTTTTTTTAATTATGTTTGCCGGCTCGGGCGTTGCGCAGTTGAAGATCGGTGACGTATATTCCGTCACAGTTGTTTCGGCCCTCGGGCGTCAGGTGCGTTAGCCATTTTTTTTTTTAATCAGAACCCTTTCATTCACGCATAACTACTGGAACGAGCTACAATCATAGAATAAATAATAGGACTCAACTACCGAGAGTTCAGTACACTGAGTCACTGACCCTACATAGCCGCGCGGCTCATAATAATATTATGTGATAAATCAGGTGTGATAATATTATATTAGGATTTATCACAGAACCATTCACATGTATCACATAACATACTCGCGTGAAGTTCAGTGAGCGTGACGATGATTTTATTCCTGGTTTTTTTACTAACGGTAGGTGGTGACTGTAAGTCCGAGTCGGGTTCTAACACGGACGTGGAGATGGCGACCTACCCTCATGATGATGCAGAGGATCTCGGACGGGAGAAGTCTGAGGAGACGTGGAATGAATGGCATAAGTACTGGACAGCTGTGGCCACCGACAAGACTGATGGCATCCTGAGTGTCACTCAAGGTTAGTAAGGTACCTACTGATCGGTACTCTCTTGGTACTATCTTGTCTTTTGTTGAGCTATTGTTGATATAAAGATTTAACTTATTTGTTAGTCAGTTATGTCTGTAAGTTGGCGGTTTATTTATATAATAATAATAATAATAATTTATTCAAAAATAGGACATACATTACATTTAATTACAGGACAACATTAGGTTAAACACCTGAGTTAGAGTTGAGATATTTAACTAGCTGGTGCCCGCCACTTCATCTGCGCAGGATTAGTATTTCGAGTAGCTTAAATTAGCGTGGCGTAGTAGGTACATATGTGTTATTCTGATGTATAAAGCTATATAATTGTAAAGTTTCATTAAAATCCATTCAGTAGTTTTTACGTGAAAGAGTAACAAACATCCATCCATCCATCCATCCAGCCATACTTACAAACATTCGCGTTTATAATATTAGTAGGATAGTAAGATTTTATGAGAGATTATGGTATTATTTAGGTTATCTATACTTTAATCAACGTTAAATTTGTTTGTCTTGCTCTAAAAAATCTAGAACATTTTTTAGAGCAAGATTTCCTATTAAAATTTTACAAAAAAATTGTTTAAATATTTTTTTATATATTTTTTAAAAATATTTTTTTTTAGGTTGTAAATACTTTTATTTCCACTCACTTATTTTGTTATTTTTTTAGGACAAAAAATTAATTGGGATTCACACCCGGAAAATGGCACGGCTGTTGTAAATGATAACAAAGTAAGTACCCAATAATCACAGCGTAATTTAAAGCATCGCCACATAAGTCTGAACTCTCGACGACCTAATCTCGGAATTAAAAAATAACTTAATGTACTGCATATTATGGCGTCTTACGCCTTTTTACCCAATAGACCGACGAATTTGTGAAGATAATGGGAAGTCGGTGGATGGAGGGGGCTCAAAATCGTTCTCCCTCGAAATGCATAGGAGAGGCCTATGCCCGGTAGTAGAGGTAGACTTCTTCAGGCCGATGATGATATTTTTTTTTAATTGTGTCTAACAATTTTTTCAGGAAAAATCGCTTCCTAAGAAAGCAGACCGCAGATGGATATTTGCCATGCGGCACGGCGAGCGAGTGGACCTCACATTCGGACACTGGATCAACCACTGTTTCGACGACAACGGGAAATACACCAGAAAGGACCTTAACTTACCTCTGACGTTGGGAGAAAGGTAAGGAACACTTATACAGTGTTTTTTTTTATTGAGACAGTATGGGACAATCCGAAACCATAGACGATACAGTGAAAATGTCTTGCCATTAGGTATTGGATAAACATAATCGTATTCTACCTACTCTGCTTAGATCTAAGTACCTATTACCATAAATAAATAAAACAAATTTAATCCAATTTATCCAAAGATTTTCTGGAAGAGAAAGCTGACAGCGATAAGATCGCCCATTGTACATCGCTGTAGCTATAGTTATGTTGTTTTATGCATTGTTCTTTTCTTGTGGAGTACAATGTGCGGGGCGCAGGTGGTTAGCGCAGGTGGTATCAAGGGTAAGATCGTGGTTTAAAATCCCACTCGGGTAATAACTTTTAGGACAATATAAAAATCTTTGTGATATCCTTAAGTGTACTATACAATATAAACCAAAAAAAAAAGAGCTCATAACTTTAAGAAGAAAAATATATGAACCTACTAATCTAACCCATTTATTTAGTTAAATAATACGAATCACTACATAGTATAAAACAAAGTCGTTTTCTCTGTCCCTATATCCCTATGTATGCTTAAATCTTTAAAACTACGCAACGGATTTTGATGCGGTTTTTTTTTATGGAAAGAGTGATTCAAGAGGAAGTTTTATTTGCATAATACAAGCATAATCTCTTAGGGATAGATAGATAGGAACCCACAATAACCGTGCGAAGCCGGGGCGGGTCGCTAGTTTAATAATAATATGATGTATGAATTATGAGTTAGGTATGTATGATTGAATGAGTGATGAATAAATGATTAATATGAAATAAATAAGATATAATAACAATGAAAAGGAACAGAATTTAGAATAAGTTAAAATGTCAAAATCATAGCAACAGGTTAATTATAAATTAGTGGCATTTCGAGTTCCCAAAAAAAACCTCATTTATAGGGAAGGCGGCGCAGATTCGTACCTCAAAGACACGCCCCTGACGCGAGTAGGCCGGTTCCAAGCCCAGTTGGTCGGCGAAGGGCTGCGCCTCGCGGGCATCACTGTCAAGCACGTATACGCTTCGGCAGCGCTGCGATGCGTCGAGACTGCTAACTTTTTCCTCGAAGGTAAAAATATTTATACCTTGCTGATAGAACATATGGCCCACGTTGTTAAGTGGTAACCATTATACAACTAGCTAAGTCACGCTCGATAGCAACGTGCCCTACGATGCACTGCCCTGCATCCATCAACTTGAGGTATACAGATGTTAAGCCTAATGTGTTTGTTATTTCACCGGCAACCACACTCTTCATACCGAAACACAGCAACGCTTCTTGGCGGCCATAATCTATATTTATAAACGCTACATGACCTACATGACAAGCTACATGACCTGGAGACCTGAAATTTGCCTCCTTGAGGGGATGTAAGCAGACACCAAGAAACATTTTTTTTTAATTCCGAATCCACATTTTTTACTATAGGTGTCTCAGTTTGTATGGAAATTTTAATACAATATGGTAGATAAACAAGATTACGGCCCGCCTGATGGCAAGCGGATGGTAACCGTAACCTGTGGACAACTGCAATACCAGAAGAATAAAAACCCTTTAAAATTGAAAAAAGCTTCACGAACCAAGTCACGTATGATGACACTAGTACTTACATAAAGTTACAGCATTTGCTAGGTTTCGCTTGTAACATAACAGTGCGCGTAAACTAGCTCATATACTAACCTGTAATTTCGAGAACGTCTGTATCATCCGATATGGTCTAGTGGCTAGGATACCTGGCTCTCACCCAGGAGGCTCGGGTTCGATTCCCGGTATCGGAATAACTTTTTGTAATACAATTATTTTTTAGGTCTCCAGACAGACCCTTCCGTGAAAATCAAGGTGGAACCAGGTCTCTTCGAGTACAAGGGATGGCACATGGCAAAAGGCATGGCGCCTTTCATGACGCCTCAGGAGCTACACAAAGCAGGATACAATGTTGATCTCAAGTAAGATACCATTATCAAACTCTAATGCTTCTAGTGCTGAAAATTATGCTTCTTCGTATTTTAATATAAATGCGAAAGTTGGATGTTAGGATTTTTGCCTCAATCACACCATAAGCATTGGACTGATTTGGACGAAATTTGGAACAAAAATTGTTTTTATGCTGAAAAATTACAACAATATACCCCGTTATAAAATAAAAACCAACCCAAATAAAATCGGCCAAGTGCGAGTCCGACTAGCTCACGAAGGGTTCCGTACCATTATCTATAAAAACGGCATAAAAATCACATTTCTTGTGTGGGAGCCCCCTTAAATATTTATTTTATTCCGTTTTCTTTAGTATGTGTTGTTATAGCGGCAACAGAAATACATCATCTGTGAAATTTCAACGGTCTAACTATCACGGTTCATGAGATACAGCCTGGTGACAGACGGACGGACAGTGGAGTCTTAGTAATAGGGTCCCGTTTTACCCTTTGGGTACGGAACCTTAAAAAGGAAACCGCTTTTAATATTACAATACAATACAATACAAATGTTTTTATTGTTCCAAAAGATACATAAAATATTCCAACAATGAAATCTCCTTTTAAGTAAAAAATACTTGTCATAGGAGATCTCGCTCTTGCTTAGGTCTACAATAGATTATTTAAAAGGCGTTAATCCGAAACATTTGAATAAAGTTAATAATTTAGGTTTAAATTGGTAAAAGTTAAAGGTTAAAGTTAAAGTTAAAGTGAATTGTGTGAGTAGGTAAAATAAATTATGTTTATGTGTTAAGTGTGCGAGTAGTGAGTAGGTATGTTTACGGAGGTCCACTGAGAACACCAGTCTCTTAAGAGCCTGGGCAACAGATGGAACCCCATTGGTGTAGTATGTGTATAAACGCGCACGCGCATTAGGGTGAGTGTGTGTGTGTGTGTGAGGGTGTGTTTGTGAGTGCGTGTGAGGGTGAGAGGGTGTGTGTGTGTGTGTGTGTTGTGCGTGTGTGTGGGTGTATGTGTTGTGTTTGTGTGTGTATGTGACGAGGAGGAGGATTGTACGTGTATGTGTGGGTGTATTGTTTAAGTGGTGTTTAGATTTGCGTAAATAATTGTTGTTATGTATATATTTTATGTAATAGTTATCAAAAGTGCTTCGAGGTCATCGTAACTTAAAGGCAGTAACCATTTAGTTAGGTTGATTTTGCAGTAGTGGTTATTCATGGGGTAGATGTTTAAAAGTTTATTTGTTTTATTGTAAAGCTTAGCAGATTGATTAAAATATTGACGTGTGGCATAGGTTGAATTTACTTGAGTTACATTAATTACGTTATTTTTCCTTCTTTTATTTAGTTTTGTGGGGTCGTATTCTAGTGTTTTATGTAGTTTGAGGATAGCGTGAAGAATGTACAGTTTCCGGACAGACAGTATTTTCGAGTCCGAATACAACATTTCAGTAGGGTACCTATATGGTTTAGAGTACATTACTTTAAGAAGCGACCTTTGCGCTCTTTCGAGCCCTAAAAAGTGCGTTTTAGTAACTCCTCCCCAGATAGGTATACAATAGATTAATGTAGATTGGACTAGCGCAACATATATTTGTTTTAGAAGAGTGTGAGATGCAACGTGTCTTAGATTCTTAAAAATCCATATTAATTTTCTTATTCTGCTCATGAGTTGTTCTAGGTGTGCGTGCCAGGATAAGCGTTGGTCTATGATGACCCCAAGATATTTAATATTATCTGCTTTGGTGCTCACGGAGCAGTCGCAGGTTTGACCAATTTGGTCACAACTATGTATTTTAATATTAAACATCGGATCAGGCTGTGTTCGATTGTACATCGTGAAACAAATATAGTTAGTTTTGGCAATATTAAGTGAAAGCAAGTTCTGTTTTAGCCAGATGTCAACCTTAGCAAGACCCTTCTCTGTGGATTTTTTGACTTCATTCCAGGAGTTGCCTGAGAATACGATGGCAGTATCGTCTGCATAGGAAAATATATGTCCATCCTCTAGAGACATATTACACAGGTCGTTAATATAAAGTAAAAACAGAGTAGGACCGAGTACGCTCCCTTGTGGGACACCATATGTAACAGAGACGTCTTCACTGATGACTTCTCCAATCTTTACTCTTTGCTTACGGTCATGGAGGTAGTCTGCTAGTAGAGCCAGTGGAGAGCCCCTCACACCATGCAATTCGAGCTTTTGCATAAGAATGGGGATATTAGTGTTAGCAATAACGGCAGCCAGTCTTTTATATAAAATTATAGATTAATTCTAGATTTATCTGTTATTTAGAGCATTACTTATTTGTATTTTACCTTTTTCAGTTACAAGCCGTATTGTGATGTGGACACTAATTCTTCGGAAACCGTCGAAGAATTCTACCACAGAAACGAGCTAGTCATGCAGAGTGCTGTCAACGAAACAGAAGCTGAAGGTAAACTCAAATTTTTTTTATACAACTATTTTTTTTTTATATACAACTAGCTGATGGAAATAGCAGATTGGATCCGCCAGCATTAGACGTTGAAGCAAGGAATATTTAACCTATAATGAATGTACTACTAATATTTTAAATGCAAAATAAAAACGGTCTTTATTCAGTGCAATCAAACAAGGAGGCGTAGACGTTTTTACTTCAAACGTCTACAGCAAACTTTCAAAGCGATCCTCTCAGGACGTCTGGACCAATTTGGATCAAACTTGTATTTGCAAAATAGGTTAATTTCATCTGGCTAGGTACCACGCATACGAAGCGAACCTAGCTAGTCAAAAATAAACTATACATTACAAAATCTTTTATATGTCTGTTTTAAAAACTTGATAATTATTGGTAAATACTTTTCAGGTGGAAATATAATCTTTGTCGGACACGCCGCCTCTTTAGAGGTGATGACGATCGCTCTTCAGAGGATGGAAGATAAAGAAGAGGGGCCATATGCTTACAAAACAAGCAATAAACTCCTGAAAGTTCCATACTGCGCTTTCGGAGCGATGAAAGATAAGCCTTTCGAGGTGATGTCCCCCCCTTGCCCGCCTTCTATTAATTCCAGCTCGGGCAGATTTGATTGGCGAATTCTACAAGATCTCTAAAGTAATAGGTACATATTTTTAAAAGTGGCGGTAGTTGTAAACTAGCAAACAAATTCGTACTTAGCATTTATCTCTCTTATTGTTATTGCACGCAGATTTGTGCTAGCAATGTTATTGGTATATTGATAAATAGAGCAACAGCTAGAACCTCAGTAATTTAACTTATTATCGTTTTATATACTATCTTCTCTCAATCAAAGGGGGTTTTAATAGACCACTCCCGAAACCAGAAGACATACTGCAGGTGCAAAAGTAAATTAAGTCGAAAATACTGACTTGGGACCATTCAAGTATTACGTAAGCACCTAAGGGGCCGGGGGGTCTATGCTTTGCTTACTTTTGCTGACAAGGGGGGGGAGGTAAATATTTTAATAAATCTGTTTACGTAATACTTGAACGGCCCCCTTCCCTGAAAAATACTAGTTACTTCAGTTTGGTCCAGTATTGTGCTTTTGTCATAAACATGACTAATCATTATCATCGAAATATCATATTAGATCAATGACTTTATTATTAAGCACACTAAAAAGAAAGGATCCCGAGGATTATTTAGTACAGAAGATTAATCGTTTTGTAAAGTTCGGGCGGCGGAACTAGGTAAACGTGAAGTAAGCGGCAGACAATTTACGACCATAAGCAGAGACACAAAACTATATTTGCGACCCCACGGCTAGCTTCACAATTTGCTTAAATCCACCGACCATACTGGTATTTAGTCATATACTGCCTTATATTTGTTTTAAAGAAAGTATTTTATATTTTTTTCATAAAATTAAGAATTTGTATTCCTAATACTTTCAATGCTTTGAGTTGAGCAAGTAAATAAACGTGTCTGTGATTTTATTAGATGTCAGATAGGTAGTTTTCGATGCTGAACCACCTAGCTCAGTCAAAGTAATAATAATTATTTGTCTATATAATTTGTCTAAATGTAAGAATAAAGATCGATATAAAATCAACATTTTGTTTTATTTTTCTGCAAATCACAAGTTATTATGTTAGAAGAGAAGTTAACAAATAATATTATGATATGTTGACTAGGTAATTAGATCAGAAGAGGAAATACACAATATAATTTGAAAAATGCATAGTTAATACATAGTAGTGTCGATTCTGCTGTTGCGTTATCCTAAGCTGGTTTTAACATCTCCGAGTAACGTTATCCTTCAGATAAAAATATTGTCGTTTTTACTTTTGATTTGACAAAGACAAGGACGGATATATTTTAATCCGACACCCTGAGTTGAACCCGCTCTAAATTTTAAAGCGCTAAAATTATAGCGGTGTTGATACAATTTAATAAAAAAGAACGGAAACTTTTTTTAGTAGATTAGGAAAATTAAACAACAGAATAGACACAAACTTTTCCAAGTATTCTAAAACAACAAGCTACTTGCAAGCCGCTTCGGCAAGTCTGTAGGAAATTCTTAAAAAACAAAGGGGTCAATCCATGTACATCGAGATCAAAATAATTACAACAAACATCTTAGCAACAATAACAAAATTGGTTGACTCTTCACTACATAGTATAAAACAAAGTCGCTTTCTGTCCCTATATCCCTATGTATGCTTAAATCTTTAAAACTACGCAACGGATTTTGATGCGGTTTTTTTTTATAGAAAGAGTGATTCAAGAAGAAGGTTTATATGCATAATACAAGCATAATCTCTTAGGGATAACACGCAATAACCGTGCGAAGCCGGGGCGGGTCGCTAGTAAGGCATAAACGAGCGAATTATTGCGGAAACCCGCTCTTTCGCGGCTCAACTATTCAAGCAAACTGTCAAAAAATAGCTTGTTTTTAAACGCTGTTATACGTATATAAAGTATCGCCGCGAACGGAGCGACAAATCTACCGTTTATATTCGTATTGTACACCATCGATATGTTATCTTAAAACAAATTAACCTCTAATATCATTTAAGTTCTGAATTAGTAAAGTTCATTCTTTCGGATAGCACCTCTTCTACAATTTTTTGAATCATTTGTCTATCTTCTGCTCTTATATCTTCTGGTTTAGTCTTGTCATCATAAATTTTTCTATCTATTAGTCTGACAATAACCTCTTCTACTATCGAATCTATATTTTCGTTGGTACGGCTTGTTGATTCCTTTACTTGGATTAGATCTTCTAAAGCATCTGTTTCGTTTGTTTCTGTCTTTACTTCTTCTACATTGTCTATTTGAGCTATACTTTCAGGGATGTCTCCTCTTCCATCTACTTCTTTTTCTTCTTGTGATATGATATTAACTGCTAGTTCCTTAGCGATATGTTTATGTCGTTTCATAATGTCTCTCAATTTCTCTTTGGCTGATGCAATAACTTCTTTGCGAGTCTCTGTTTTTATTTTTTCTATGGCTTTCTTTTTTCTTTCTTTTCTCAAAGATTTCAATTCATCTAAAGCTTTTTTTGCTTTGATTTTTGGTGAAATATCAATCTTCTCCTCTTCTATTACTTTGACTTCTTCAATGTTTTCTTCGATATTGGGCTCTTCTGTCATCACAATGGCTTCGACCAGAACAGCTTCATTTTCAATATTTTCCTCAATAACTTGTGTAGTTTCGTCTGCTTTCTCTTCACTTTCAGCAGCTGTTTCATCGTCCGACTTTACATCTTCCTCATAGTTAACTACATTTACTACAGTTTCTTCAACTGGATCAATGTTTACTTCATCTGATTCTTCTTCGTCGTCCATTAAAGTATCAGTGTCTATTTCATCGCGTACTTCTTCGATCACAGGAGAATTTTTACCATAAGGATACTCGCGGAAGTCTTTCCTTTGTAGTATGAAAATGGCTGGTCTAGTTTTTATTTTTATAGGTGGGATCATTTTGTATGTCAGGGTGATGTGAGAAAATGATTCGATGCTATCTAAAATGTCATGCGTATTGACGAACGTTTTCACACTTAGTGAATATTTGCTCTTAGCTTCTATCAGAAGGTGCGTGTATTCTTCTAACTGTTCTTGAGACAGCGATTCGTTCTTGCTGTACTTCCAGTGACTATTTATTTGCGCGAATCTTGTTACCCCCGTTTGAGCTGCTAGATTACTGACGTGAACATGGACGTATGGTTCATTTTTCAAGAGCTTATGGAATCTGTAAAATACAATTTTAAGATATTACTTCTGGCATAGTAAGATTCAAAGTCTACAATGCAAAAAATATCGAATTAGGTTTGATAATTTAGTCACACAGGCACTTTCATTCATGATGAAAAAAAACTTTTAACGAGAAACAATTATTGTAGTTCACGCAAACATTGCCAGACAGATATTCTTAGAAAATGGGCTGGACTATGAATATAGACTATCGTTTGTATATAGGACCAATGTTGGCGATGGAGAAGTGGACTGTATAATAGGTGGGTGTAGATGGTGAGAATAAAACGCCAGGTTACAAAGTAAGACAGGATCGGCAGCGAGCAGACTCGGGGCAGAATGACGACTAGTAAGAAACATACGTCCGCACTCACGGAGGGATTTTTGGAACTGAACTTTTTTAACAATTTGCGTAATATTTATAGGAAAATCGGCACCCGCCCGACAGTGCACATGCTACTAAGCGCTACTTTTATTCAAACTAATCAATAAAATTTACATTGCTCAAGCTTGTCCGTTGGTCAGTAATTATAGTGTAGGCATTCTTTCTTACCTTGACATCGCCAGTCCTCCTGGATAGTTCGTCATGGCTACGGACACGAAAGCCAGCGTCATTATTATATTACCAATAACTATAAAGATTTGGCCCCAGAAGAGGAGTTCGTAAATTGGTGCTTTCGTTCGTCTTATATATCTGAAGAAAAAAAAACATGCTATTATTAGAAACATTATGTGCCAGCCCCTACCTAAAATAAAATGGCATTTAATAGAAAAAGATGAGTAGGTATGCGAAGGAATTTCAAACAAGAGTGGTTGATGAGATGATTGAAATGAAAGGTATGGTAGATAAATCAGTGAATGAATGTTGGAATGAAATGGCGAACTGTATAAGAAGTGTAGCGGAGGATATTTTTGGGGAAACGAAAGGATAAGGAAAAATTGATAAGGAAACTTGAAGTAAGCGTCATAATATATCATTTTTACAAGGTTTTATTTAAATTGCAATGTATGTATATAAATATGTTTGTTCGGGTAGAATTTTGCAACTCAATATAAAACTAAAACGTTTAGTTTTATATTGAGCGGTCAAAAAACCCCCATACAAACTTTTACATCCCTTTGCACACTTATTAAAAGTAGTTTTAAAAAACTAAAAATGCCTTTTAGTTTTTTACGTTACGTTTTCATCCCTTTTTACACCCTTAGGGGTTGAATTTACAAAAATCCCTTCTTAGTACTTAGTACCATAAGACCTTCGTGCTCCTCAAATTTCAAGCCTCTAGGACCAGCGGTTTAGCTGTGCGTTGTCTATATGTCAGTCAGTCAGTCAGGACTTTGATTCTTATAGTTTTAGAGATGACAATGCATGGTTAGCTGTGTCTAATACATTTAAGTAAAAGCTTGTTTTTAATAAATGTTTTAAACTTTTAATTTTAAAACAACTTACATATACGAGCAGCATGCAGCAGACGCCATATTCAGCAACGGAAACACGTAAATGATAAACCTCAGCTCCTTATGCGGCAGTATAGAATACAGGAGAATGAAGACGAAGGCTGGTGCTGCCACTTGGACCATGCGCCGGTCCAAGTAGAGCCCTACTGGGATCAGCAACAGGCTCGGACCGAGGCCCCGCGGTAACGCAGAGTAGAAGTACCACAGGAATGGCGATGTCTGTTTGAGGAGTTAAGGATTTATCTGCAACACTATGATTATTTTCTGTTGAGAGCAGTAGAGTGTTTTTTTATACAACCAGCTGATGGAACAAGCAGATGCCCTGCGTCCATCAACTTGAGGTATACAGATGTTAAGCCTCATGTGCCTGTAATTACACCGACAACTGCACTATTCAAACCGAAACACAGCAACGCTGCTTGGCGGCAGAAAAGGCGTGGTGGTAGTACTTCCCCGGACGAGCCTTTCACAAAGAGCTCTACTACCCTTCTTCTTCTGTCTTTGTGAAGGGCTTGTCCAGGGAAGTACTACAGCTATGCCTATTTCTGCCGTCAAAAGCTTCCATTTGAAGAGTGTGGGTGCTGGTTAGATTACAGGCAAATATGCCTCAACTTTATGGATGCAGGCAGCGCGTCTTAGAGCACGTTCCTATCGTGCGAGACTTGCGAAGCAGTGATGGTTACCACTTAACATCAGGAGGGCCATCTGCTTGTTCCATCAGCCAGTAGTAAAAACATACACATTATTATTTAATTAACATTTTAGCAAAAGGATACACCCCAATCAGAACTTTTGTTCAAAATAGTGTTGTACCACAACACTTCTGCTTCAGGCCACAACAGCCTCCCCCAGAATATGGAGTCCACTGTTACAGTGAGGCCAATCAGTCCTATACCAGCTGGGATCACTATTTTAAGTAATCTGTAAAAAAGTCACAATTTATTTGAGTGGTCTAAACAAGATTCACTTTCTGTTAGTGTTCACCCCTGTGGAAAAATAAAATTACATAAAAATATTCCACACAGCTCTATTTGGCACCAACCTAAGCAATTGCTTGTAATATGGGAACCAGATAGCTGATAATGTAATATGTGTATAATGTAATAACCAGGGGTCGGAATAGGTAGAGTTGACCAAATGACGTATACTTACCTACGCAATCTTAACATGATATGCCTTTTAAACCCGGAATTGGGGATTAATAAAAAATGTTTTCAAAACATAAGGGATTTTTTATATAGCTGATGGAACAAGCAGATGGCCCACCTGATGTTCAGATTGATATTATTGTCTTCTAAAACTCTTTTTTCCTATGTTAAACACAAAGTCAGTTTTTATCACATTTGATTTCGAACCCGAATCGTTTCCGTCACGGGGATTTAAAAAGGCATATCTATATTTAGATTTCGTAGTAGCGTATTTTTATTTGGTACTTAAAAACTCTACCTATTCCGACCCCTGTTAATAACATCAGATTGGTGTAAGCATCTGTCAAGGTGTTATTTGTAATTATGACATAGAACTGGCACGGATATTCACCTAGCTTTAAGAAGTTTCAAAGTGATTCTTGTGATACAATTGAACCTTTTGACTTATCCTAAATATTGGTAGATATCAGTACCTACTAAAGCATTGTTTTATGTGCATCCAGCACATAAAACAAAATGTATTAGAAGCTGTTTTCAAAATTATCTCATTCGGATATCTTACTCATGAAAATTGCATAGAAAAATAAATAAAATTCAAAGGGCATTCAAATAAATTACAAGGATCCACACACATCTTTCTATGCAACCAAACCTATAAGCACAGGTGAAAAACATATGGCTTGGTTCTTGTAATTACCTGGTAACTTCAATTTTCCTGAAATACAGGTCTATGATCAGAAATAAACCAAACAGCATTGCAAGTTCTGATCTGAATATAATAATTGCGGCACCCGCTGATATCAGGAACTGTTTGTGCTTGCCAGCCAGCCATCCATCATATGCAATGAGAACTGAAATTAAAATTGCTCATTTTGAAGTCAAATTATACCTAAAGTGTTGCTATTTCTTTTTTTTCTATTTAAATTAATTTTTGTGATGGGATTTAGATTACAAATCCTCTAGAACTGTGTTCCAAATGTCTTCTGTATGAATAACCTAGTGCCATATTATTCAAATGATTTGCATAACTGGATAGAGAGTTTGATGTAATGATTAATTATTCCTATTTTAAAAACATGAAACAATTTATAAATGATTATGATTATCATTGTATCACAAAAAATTCAATAAGAATTTTAAGTAATTTTTATCATCAGACAGTTTTTCCATAGTGTTAATTATTAACACTTACCTAAAGGCATTGCCATCATATTGGGCAGTGGACGACTCATATAAAACATGAAGTGGTATTGGGTCACTGTAATCAATGTGAACCACCAAGTAAAGGAATTTCCATATAGGTGCTGAAGTGTGTTCTTCAAACGGCTCCATGCTGCTATTACTGATAATGCTAGGGCCAAGCGAACTGAAACATAATGAAATAACCAAATGAAGACTATGCTGTAATAAAAAATATCGGGACCCTACTACCTACCAAAATAAAGCATTCTAATTAGATCTGCAGGAATGTACCAGAAAATCTATAAAAGTTGGTGGAAAGCATTTCACCAGTTTATGTTTTATAACGATGTGGGTTAAGTAACTGTTTTTTTACTACCGATTAAAGCCCTTTCCAACTATTTATATACTCACCTACGTATTGCATCCAAAACTTGTGGAGGCCGCCGACATTGAAAAACAACGCTGTAGGTGCCGACAGCAAGGAAATAACTAAAGGTCCGATAAAAGTACGTGGCACAACTCCCGGGAACTCATTATGATCATACTGGAATAGAAACAGTTATTATTATGCGTTCATACATACAACAGAATCCAAAATTAGAATCTTGTAGGCACCTGAGATAGGTTATGTCTATGATACAATATATCGTGAGTGGCTTGAATATTGAAGCTTTCTTCGACTTTAGTAAATGGGCATAGTAATGTATGTATGCTAGCTATAACGTAAAGTAGCTGAACCATTTTAATTTCTAATAAAATAACCAATTTCACAAAATCAACCCATCGCACAAAAAGTTTTAAAAACAGCTGTGAGTGAGCTGGCTGAGGCTGAGTAAAATAAATAACACATACAAATGGGAACCAGATGTCACGTCAGTCTGACTTTGATTGATAATAATTTCATAAAAGTATAGCATACTGTGGTAAGGTTGTTTGTTACAGGGCCTAGGGGTGCTGTGTGTGTGTGGTTGGGGTTGTCTGTGCCTCGTATTTTTGTTTACTGAAAAATCAGGGACTTGGATTGGATAATGAAGTAGGCAGGTGATGGAACAAGCAGACGGACGGCCCAATATTCAAAACACAGAATTGTATTCTCTGTTCCGTGAATCAAGACATTTTATTTCTGAACGATACGCAATCAATAGTATTTTCGAACGAAAACTTGCGTTTTGTTGTAATTTTTAAACTAAATCAAGAGAACCACAAAATGTATTGCAAAATTTTTTTATGAATGATCGATTTATTTTCAACAAAAGACATTTTTGTCATATTGCATAAATGTTTTTGGAATAGAGAAATACGTCTGTAGGCTAGGCTATGTAAGAATAAATTTAATAACGAAACGCTTTTTGACAACATCGTCAACAATGGTGGAACTGAACGAACGGATTCAATGACAGACAGACACTAGTTAGATGCAGTGTTCGTTTTGTGATACGAGAAATTATCAATAATGATCATTATTTCTCATAAACTAATAGTGGCGATAATATTACAATAATATTTCGCTTTGTGTTGACCATAAACCATAAGAATGTGTGATGTTTGTTCAGAGTTTTCACAGCTTTTACTGAATTGTAAGTTCATTGTTTCAAAATTTCCGAGTCCCACTTACTTGTATTTGAGCTTTTCCACAATAAACGCAGTAAATACACTTCCCAGTGTAGTTTTGGTAGTTATTATGAACTCCGTATTTAATTTAATTCTCTTTTTGGTTAATTTTAGGTGAAACAAGAGCAACTGAAGATGTTTCCCAATATACAGCACTAAATCAGTCTGATCTAGATTCGATCCTGAACTTTATTCTTCAATGGCCACAAAGGTAAGATCCATTGTTTCTTTGATGGTTTACTTTTAACTTTATAGTAATCCCTCTTATTGTGTAGAAATTAAAAAATGTATACTATCTTCCCATAGGCAGTGCATGTGTTGCTATCGAGATGTGAAGAACTTTGAAAGATTTTACCTGGTAGTGCAGAGCATACTGTACCTATCAGTAGGCCAACTCAAGCAGCTAAAAGAAGAACTTATTGAGGCAGCTAACCGGCCAGCTACTCCCAATGATACTTCACAAGAAAAACCATTACAAGAGATTGTTTCTGATGAATGTAGCCCACCGAAAAGTGACGAGAAAGATGACAGTTCTGAAGAGAACTGTATGTCAGAAGCTACTGAAGACCTAGCCTTAGAAACTACCTGTGCAGTATTAGTACAGAAAGATGAAATGCCAACAGAATCTGACAAATGTAAAGAACTTGAAGATGATGAAGAAGAACCAGAGTATACCCTTTGGTCTATAACACAACGAGAAAAACTCATGCACATCTTATCTAAAGTATTTCTACTTAACTTCCCCCTCTATCTGGCTTGCAAACACTCTGCCTTGAGTCGATTAGATGACCTTTCAGCGCAGGAAATCACAAACTTGAACTCATTCTGTGATCTACATGATACTGAAATACCTGCCTACCTGCTACGGAATGTCAGTTTCTTTTGCAAGTTGGGAGGGGTGGGTGCAATGATAAATGTGTTTGAGAATGCTTCACCAGCCATTCTACCTCTCTCAATGGCTCATGCTATAGTGGCTGCTGTTGGCAATCTCAAGTTGTGGCTAAACTTCAGAGCGGTGGCACAACTCTTCATGCCTCTAAGAACCAGAATCTTGAAGTACATGTGTTTGTTAGAGGATAAAGATCTGAGGATGCCAGCTGTTAAATCTATGGCAGGTAAGAATTAAAAGTAAAAGTAATTGGTTCCAATTACTTATTTCATGATACTTGAGATTTAATTGAGATATGCAAAATAAATACCTATCTAACTATGAAAATACTGCATACTAGCTTTGCCCTCAACTTGCTTGTGTAGCTTTGAGATAAAAAGTAGGATTTCGTTTTCGGTATCAACTGTTTTTCCTTCCTATCTATAGTTTGATCAATATTGGTATGGTCACCTCATGACTGCAATGATTATTTATGAACATTGAATTTTTCTTTTGAATAATATTAGTAGAATTTTTGAATTTTTGTGATATAAAAATTATTGTATCTGTCTAGATTTCATGTGGGGTGCAGCAAAGGAGCCTCTTGATGCACCCTTAGCATTTGATGCAGAAGGCCTAGGACTGGCCTTTAAATACTTCAACAGCAGTACCCTCACCATGCGACTGGCTGGAGTGGCTCAGATCAACTCGCACATCGCTGCACACAATGAGCTCTGTGCAGGTGAACCGGCTGCAGATGCTGAGGTGGCTGGCCAGCAACTGGCATCATGGCTGATGGAAAACAGTATTATTGAACACCTATTTGGTCCTAATCTGCATGTTGAGGTAAGTTATATTTAAAATATTGTAAAAGTTATGAACCAAGTAGGATATGAACTCACAACCCTCCCTTTGATATGGAGAAGTTCTAACCATCTGCACCATTGGCTTCTAATCACACCCGCCTCTTCTAATTGGAAATTCTGACGCCCAACCATACCTTTTTTTTATTTTTGACGCTGGGAAAAATGCGTTACGCATTCCCCCCCATTGGAGGATGAGGGGGATATGTGGGACTCTCCGGTTTTCCGATCCCGGTATACCCACTAAACAACCCAGCGGCAATCCCGCGTCGCCTATATGGAGTGGAACTAGGAAACTGGCAGAGCCTTTTCATCCAGTCCCCCGCCGGCGACTGGCCCGCCATGACAGTGGGGCCCCTCCAGGTCTTCGCCCGCTATTCACCACCATGAGGGGCGCGAGAAGTTCCGCGTCTCTCGCGCGCGCTCTACCGCCTGGGTAGACCCATAGGTCTACCCTGCCCCCTCTGCTAGTCAGAGGGTCACGCGGAGAGGCCCACCGTGTCGGGTTATTAGCCACCATGAAACATGACGGCAGTACTCTGCAAGCGTGTTTCATGGTATCATGGAGGTTATCCGACCTAGCACCCCACGCCCAACCTTACCTTAACCTAAGCTGCCGCTCGCGTATTAGTAGTTTAATTACAACTACTAATACGCGACAATAAAATATCAGGTGTTTTCCTTTTATTGAATTCCTTCAAGTTTCTAGTATTTCTTACCCGTTTATGGTATTTTTCGCGACAAAAAGAACCTATTCGCTAAACCACATTACGAACTATTTGTGTTCTAAGTTTCCTCTCGATAGGTTCAGTGGTTAGGGCGTGATTGAGCCACAAACATCCAAACATCGTAACTCGCATTTTAATGTAAGCAGGAAGTAAGATAGGATTAAATTAAGAGTAGTAGAGCTCTTTGTGAAGGGCTCGTCTGGGGAAGTACCACGCCTTTTTTTGCCGCCAAGCAGCGTTGCTGTTTCGGTTCTAAGAGTGTGGATGCCGGTGTAATTACAGGCACATGAGGCTTAACAACTGTATGCCTCAAGTTGATGGACGCAGGGCAGTGCATCGTAGGGCACGTTCCTATCGTGTGTGACTTACGAGGCAATGCTTTGTTACAGGTGATGATTACCACTTAACATCGGGTGGGCCATATGGTTGTTCCAAAAGCTAGTGGTATTAAAAAAACCAAGTCACAACTGATAATTTAATTCTGAGCTCGTTTCACGAGACACGCTTTAAGACTAGAAGCAATCTAAAGCCACCATAACTATCAAGTTATTTATTTGCTTCACAGGTGATCAAGCAGTCCCACCTGATATTGAAGTTCCTTGCGGTCGAAGGGCGCGTTACTAACGAGCATGTGGATCTGGTTTGGGCGGCGGCGCAGCTGAAGCATTGCGGCCGACAAGTGCATGACTTACTGCCCGGCTTCATCAGAGCGCTGTCGCCAAAGCCATGCGCTCATCTCTACAGCTTGCTCTGCTCTCTACAGCCTAAGGATCATACCGAACAAGTGAGTAATATGAAGAAATGTGGTGTCCTGTGGTTGTGTGACTCCACACATATGGTCAATGAGGGCTCCATCAGCTGAAATGGCCGGTAAAACGTCTCTTTTCATTAACATAAAGAGGACAGTGACAAGTATCATGTATACTAAACAAATTTAAATCTAAATCAAAACGGTCTTTATTCAGTACAATCACAAAGATCACTATGAAACATCATATATACTAGGTGAATCTACCGCCAGTTCCTCGCGACCAAAGCCTAGAAGAACAGGCAAGAAACTTGGCTTGATTCCTAGCGTTTCTCTTGGATGATCCTTCTTACAATTGTTATGGTACTTATTTTGTTAGTTTTTTTAATGAGTTTGAGCTAATTCAATCCCAAACTCAGTTGGTAGTAGTCTTCTGTGCTGTAGGCCGTGGGTTCGATCCCCACCGAGAACAAACATTTTGTGTGATGAACATAGATGTTTTTTCTCTGTCTAGTTATTATTATGTATTAAAAGTATGGTTTACAAAAAAAAACGTATATAGGTAAGTATGCTATCAGCTATCTGGTTCTCATATTACAAGCTTTGCTTATTCTGGGGCTAGATAGTCATGTGTGGAAAGTCCACCAATATTGATTATTATTAATTTTAGCTGTGATTGTATTTCCAGACTCTATACCTAGCTTCAGCGTTGATGCGCGCGATGTGGTCTCGCGGCACTGGGCTCACCGGCGTGGGGACCCCGCCCCCGCTGGCGGACGACCCCTCGCTCCGGCCCGCGCAGCCGGCCTGCAAGCCGCATCACAACTCCTCGTCGGAAGCCAGTGTCAGCATGGACCAGACTAACTCTGATGACGATCCTGTAAGTTTTACAAGGACTTGGATAATAATTTATTTAAAAAGTGATACGGGGCCCCGTATCAAGGCGAAGGTCGTGGGTTCAAATCCCACTCGGATAATAACTTTTGGGACTATATTAAAAAAAAATCTTTGTGATTTCCTTAAGTGTGTAGGTAAACACTATAAAACTAATAAAAATTTAATAATTTATTTGCACACAAAATACAAAACATGATAATGAAATAGGATAATACATTATTTTACAATAGAAAGAGAGAAGAAGTAATAATTTTATTACAGAACAATGTTAAAAACCTACATGACCCAAGAAGCTGGGGTTGCACAATACAGAAACAGCTTCACGACTTTGATCGTTCTTCTTGTGATTCCGATCTTGTGAGATTTGAGGGCATATTATCTACTGTGCCTTGGATAAATATGTCCTCAAATCTCACAGTCTTGTTGTCGTGTCACCAGTTTCTTCGAAACAGTGTGGTGAAAGAATTTTTCAGTGCACCCTAAGAGGTTCCTTTCTTGACACTTGAGACATGTTTTTAGAACTTTATAGGCACTGTGCACATCAGTGCACATACATTTTTGAACAGAAAAACTCGTTAGTACACTACCGGTTAGTAGTACCGTACCACTACCACTAGACCGAATCTCACAATACCAAGTACTAACTTAAATCAAATCAAAATGTTTGGAAATCCATTAGTGCATCGTGCTCGATGTTCAATCCACGACCTTACGATCAGAAGGCGGGGTCACTGCCTCTAGACCTCCAGTGCTCTAATACATACAAAGTGCACAATACAATAAAATATATTACTACAAATATTGCTAATGTTATGTATTTTTTCCACAGTGCGAAGAGCTAAGCACATCGGGCGAAGAAGCGGGGCCGACGCCCCGGAAACAAAGTAAACATCAGCGTGAACTCACTGGTAATCTAAATTCGATATAGTATTGAGTGTTTCTCCATAATAGCACATCCTACTTCGTGATTGAGTTCAAATTTGAGTGAGTAAACTTGGTTACACAGATTTTAGTTTGTATCGGTTTGTAAAATCTCTTTCTTATTTTCAGCGGAGCAGGAATGGCTGCGCGAAGGTGCAGAGCTGACCAAGAAGGAGTGTCCTCCTTTGAAAGCATGTCAAAAGTAAGTTTAGCCTTTCTTCTTCTTGCCGTGTCACTAGTTTCGAAACAGTGTGGTGAAAGGATTTTAATCGAACTTTAAGTGAAGTAAAAAAAGTTTAAAGAGACTCCTTTGGAGCACTTGCAAATTGTACAAAAAATATCTACTATTTTTGAGTTTCTAAGAATGACTTAAATTATGTATAGGTATGTCTGAACGCCAAACTTCAGTACATTTATTGCCTTCGAACTCAGAGACGACCTTGTAAAATAGAGAATGTAGTAAAAAAAAATATTATATTTCATTCGCAGACGTAACAAACGCGCTGGTAGCAGCGGCAGCGCCAGTAGCGGCGCCGAAGAGCTATTGAGGCCGCGCAAGAAGAAACTCTACAAGAAACGTCACAAGCCTGGCAAAGCGCGCCATTTCCGTGAGTGCATGGTCCATTGCAGCTGTTACCGTTTTACGGTTTGCTTAGGCCTAAATTATTAACCTTATGTTATTTTGGGCCTAATGATTTTCTATAAGCTATTTTGCCTGAATGGTTAATGAAAATGGCAAATGACATAGTCTAAGAGCTGATTTCACCATACTCTGTTAGTAATCAAGGATTAAAAGGCCGTTAAATCTAACCTTAGATGTCAAACGCGTACATTTTGATATATTTAACGGCCCTTTAATCCTCTGTTAATCTAACAGAGCATGGTGAAATCAGCTCTAAAAGGAATAGCCTTCGTTTTCTTCTTCAACCCACATCCACCCAATGTCAATTATAGGTCTCTTCAAATGCACGCCATTCGCTTCGGACTTGCGCCTTACGCATCTAGCTCCTTCCAGCAACTTTAACCAGGTCATTGGTCCATCAAATATGTGGTCTGCCTACGTTCCTGTGGCCAGTTCTTGGTCTACACTCCAGGATCTTTCTACCCCATCATTCGTCTGAACTACGACATCTGTATATCACCAGCCCATTTCCATTTATTCTTCTCTACCACAAGGGCTATGTCAGTTAACCGAAATAATAGTCTAAACTTTACTATTTTCGTTATACAGCAGCAGCTCAGCTCAAGACAGCAGATCTTGCAGAGTCCGTATCAGAAGTGGAAGAAGAATCTTCTGGCAGCGATCCCGGACATTGTCAGCTGCTTTGTGACAATGTTGATGCGAGGTAAGTTGATGAATATTACTAATATCGTATTCAGCTCTGCCGTTTGTGCTGTAGATGGTAGGTAACATCTGGATGTTAGTTCCTTATCTCGATATTATCATGAAAATAGATAAGTATGAGTAGTAGAGCTCTTTGTGAAGGGCTCGTCCGGGGAAGTACTACCACAACGCTTTTTTCTGCCGCCGAGCAGCATTGCTGTGTTTCGGTTTAAAGAGTGTGGTTGCCGGTGTAATTACAGGCACATGAGGCTTAACATCTGTATGCCTCAAGTTGATGGACGCAGGGCAGTGCATCGTAGAGCACGTTCCTATCGTACGTGACTTACGAGGCAATGCTTTGTTATAGGTGATGGTTACCTCTTAACATAAGGTGGGCCATCTGCTTGTTCCATCAGCAAGTTGAATAAAAAAAGTATGCTTTCAGTTTTCGGTTCCCATAGTAGTTTAGTTTCTGTCTTGGTTTGTGATAAAACGACGCGGTGTGGAATGTCCACCCTTTTAAACGGTTTTAATTATTTACCAGAAGAATGATGGAGCTGCGTCTAATGGAGACGTACAAACGTCGTGGGGAAGAGGAAGATGGCAGTGCTTCTTCCGCCCTCTCCCCGCATTCTCACCCGCACCTCGCCGACCTGGACGAAGACGACTCGGCTTGCGAAGAGGAACTGGCAAGATTGGCTGCGCAGGTCAGTTATTATGGCTCGATTCGTGTCACTCTTTTTTGTCACCTGCTCACCTTGCCCTAACAGCTGCACTGCACCTTTATATAATGTATCTATATATGCCAGTACTCTCAAACGGTGAAGGAAAAAGTTCTATAACACGTGTCATGTGCTTGAAAAGAGCCTCTTGAGGCGCACTTAAAATCCTTTCACCACACTGTTTCGAAAGAAACTAGTGACACGACAAGAGAAGAGAGATAATGTATATGCAGTAATCATCATCTTCCAACTTTTATCCCGCTTCATGTGGGGTCGACATGACAGGTTTTTTCTCTCAACATTCCTTCGTCAATCATCCGTCATCTCAATAGACCTATCGAAATCTTTTGGACTTGGCTACGCTGTTCAATTATCTAATGAAAGCGAAATAAGTTTTGTCTTGGTTTTTTTTATTGACCACATGATATACCACACCCATAAATGCGTCAATCCCGTATATTTTTAGATTTATCGACTAAAGTCATTGCTTATATTATGTCAACTATGCAATAGGCGCAAACACAACAGATTTCCAATTTGTTTTTTTTTTGTTGATATGATAATTGTAGACATCAAAACCGTTTTTGGGAGATCATTTTTACACATTGTTTTTTAAGTTGATACATTTCTTGACACGGATCATCAGTGTGTTTTAAATGTATATCGTAAATGTTGGAGTGTAAACGATAATGACACTTCATGATCTATGATCGTTGGTTGGCGTCGCCGTTGTCTATTCAATTATTATTTATAATACAAGTATGTATGAAACAGCTGTTTTTTTTTCGCGTTTACAGTGTTGGTTCCTTAGAAAAAGTTATTCATATTGATGAGTACTTTAGCCCCCTGATGTTTTTAAACACAAGTATTGGAACACCTTGTATGTATCACATCGTTGAGATCATATATATATCTATTCCATACTCATTCTACTTTGTGTATTATTTGAAACGCGACGACATTTATGGCTGCTTTTTCTTTTCGGTTATCTTTTGTTTTCGATAGAGCGATAACGTGTGAACCATTACGCGACAAAACGTGCAACCGTCGAGCACGTTATCGTTCTATCTCACTCCCACAGAACACTTTCTCTATCTCGCTTTATGTAGGCGCGTATATTTCAGGCGCAGTTGACGGAATATCAGGCGAATGCTCTCGTAGCGTTGGAGAAGCGAGGTCGGCCGCCATCGCCGGCCGCGGTTTCAGTGGGGGCGCCACCAGTCTGCAATGTTGATGACGTATGCAGACCTGGCAACACGCTGCTATGGGATCTGTTGCAGGACGGCGCTATTGTGAGTTGTATGGATAACACCGTGCTAAAGACCTATCTGTTCTATGAATGAAAATAATGATAATGATTTCACTACACATTCACTTTGAATACATTTTAGAATAGCATTTAGCATTCATAATGCTTGCCGGTTGATTACGTATGTGTGACGTAAGTGGTAACACCACAGATATCATTAATATAAGATGAATGAGTGATAAATAAATAAATATTGGTGGACTTTCCACACAGCACTATATAGCCCCAAACTAAGCCAAAGCTTGTAATATGGGAACCAGATAGCTGATATAATACAATATATATATATTTTTGGTAATAAATACTTATAATATATAATAACACCCAGACAGGGAACAAACATCTATGTTCATCACACAAATATTTGTTCTCGGTGGGGATCGAACCCACGGCCTACGGCGCAGAAGGCAGAGCTACTACCAACTGAGCTGTGAAGGCTGTCATGTTAAGATCTTTTTCCGATTGACCAATTTGTGTGCTATCTCACTTAAATATTTGTTGTTCGTTCGTTAGTGCTGCATCAATTGACATTTATTATAACAACGGGCACACAGAATATATAAGATGAACCATATATTATTATGATAATGATGACCAATAATATGGTACTTTAATCTTGTGATAGTTGATAACTGTCACTTGAACTTGACAGGAGCAACTCGGCGAAGGGCTGGGAATGGAGGCGGAAAAGGCTCTCTGCGCTCTTCTCTGCTTCAGTACGGACAAGTTTATACGCATCAAGTTCATTGAAGGATGTCTCGACAATCTTGCCAATCACAGGTAAGCATTAAAAATTATCTGTGTTAATGCATCTGTCATCATCATCAACAGTATGACTGTACCCTCTGCATTGGTTTTCATAGTCGCCTATTCAGTTCATCTGTCTATAAATTCGACAATATTTTTTTTAGAAGGAAAATATTTTATTTCTGTAGCCAATCTCAGTGTAAATTTACAGTTCAACACTGTACATTTATAAGTATAAGCGGCCCTCTTATAAGTATGAAATACTTGTGTTAGAGAACCTCGCTCTTCCATATCCATAATTATAGTTATAAAAAATAAAGAGTTAACATAAATTAGCGTTCTAGGCTATTTCTAATATTAAATTATTATTAAGGAACAAAAAAATCTTAAGTACTACTAATATTTTTCTATAGATATGCTTAGATTATGATATGGTTTTCTTTGCAGATCTGTACCGGTATCGATTCGCCTACTACCAAAGTTATTCTCGTCGTTTCAACAGTTACGAGGCATGGATATGCACCAGGTAAAATGAAACAGTCACAACTTTCCCTTTTAAATAGCCATGTGCATTTGTGCAAAATTCTGCTTTATTTCTCTGTGTATTAAGCTCTTTTTTCGCATATCAGGTGGTGTTGTGGGCGGAACGGGAGAGAGGCATGATGCGTCTGCTTCTAGAAGACTTGCGTCATTACATGCAAACGCCCCGCACTATGACAACCGACGCGGCGCAGTACATGCATATATCAGAGGTCACTGTGCGGCTGCATTTTCTCACTGCGATATTCTCGCCAGTTGGATCTCCGTTAAATTTTAGGTGAGACCTTGATATTCATTAGACAATAAAAAAAAATGGCGGCACTAATCTATAACTCTCCCGAGCTGCCATTTTTATTTGCTTCTCGCATGGGTTTTGTTTCAAGTTGAGAATTCGACATTTTTTTTGCTTTGTTTATTTGTCGAGATCGTCCACTCTTGTGTATTTTAATTTTCTTACAGGTAATTTATTTACATAGAAAATTACAATCAATATAAACAAGAACATATTTACAAAACGTACGAAATACCCATGCAACAGTTGAGCTATCGCCTAGACTAGAGATAGCTCAACTGATCCAAATCAGTGCCAATCGAAAGTGTCTCCAAGACTATTTTTTTTTTTAATAATGTGTTTACATAAATAAAATAACACCCATCAGCAACAGATGGCAAAAGATAGGCTATTGTAGAGCTCTTTGTGTGTCGCTCGTCCGGGGAAGTACTACCACCACGCCTTTTTCTGCCGCCAAGCAGCAACGCTGTGTTTCGGTTTGAAGAGTGTGGTTGCCGGTGTAATTACATGAGGCTTAACATCTGTATGCCTCAAGTTGATGGACGCAGGGCAGTGCATCGTAGGGCACGTTCTTATCGTGCGTGACTTACGAGGCAATGCTTTGTTATAGGTGATGGTTACCACTTAACATCAGGTGGGCTATCTGCTTGTTCCATAAGCTGGTTGTATAAAAAAAAATTGTTTGTCTGTTGACAGATTTTCATAAGGGTATTATTTTCAGATTAACAGTGGAACAAGTGGAAGAATTATGGCAGTGTCTGGTGGTGAAAGGCGACTGTGCTGTGGCAGACTGCTTGTACTCGTGGCTTCTATCGCACACCAAATCCCCTGAGCAGCATGCTTTAGGCTTGGATGCGCTGCGATTCTTGTATATCGAGAAGATGCCTACTTTAGATCCTGAGGTAAATGTATAAATGAGAAAGTTTGGTTTGGAAAGAAAAAAAAAAAAAAAGAACTTAGAAAATATATTAGGTACAAACTAGCTTTTACAGTTCCCGTATTTGTAACTAAAGGCGACGATTACCTATAAATGAATTATGAATTAAGACTACCGCTAATGTTCTTCTCGCTCACACTTCAACATTTTGAAAGATATAAAGATATAAAATAAATATTGGTGGACTTTCCACACAGCACAATCTAGCCCCAAACGAAGCCAAAGCTTGTAATATGAGAACTAGATCTGGAGTTAGTACTTGGTACTAAGAGATCTGAGGGGATAATTATCTACCGTGCTTGGGGATTAAAGTCGTGAAGCTGTTGTTGTTGTTGTCATATTATATAACACCCAGACAGGGAACAAACATCTACTTTCATCACACAAATGTTTGTTCTCGGTGGGAATCGAACCCACGGCCTACAGAACAGAAGTCAGAGCTACTACCAACTAGCTGTGACGGCTGTAGAACTTATTTATGAAAAATCGCAAATAAGTTCAGTGATTTTATATCTTTCAAAATATTGAAATGTACGAGCGAGCGAGTAGTATTTTGCGGGGTGTCAGCCACTTAATAACAACGTAACGGCATGACACGAAAACAAACTATTAAAACGTGACGTTACTCTTTAATTTTATTAAATGGTCAAGACAAATTATACTATTTTGTGTGTTTCGATTGAATTACATCGAATCACAAGGCTCACTTTGAAACGAATGAATCTAGGTGCCAGTTCCACGCGACGAACCTTAGAAGAACAGGCAGCAAATTTACGGCTTGGATTGAATTTTCTATCATAAGCCATTTAAGTGATTCATTACTGGATAGGTTCTAAAAATAAATCTTTATTTCAGACGATCAGCATAATGGGTCTCAGTCTATACCAGCAGCTATGCAACTTGGCCCGAATGGCGCTCGGTGACTCGAGAGATTACCACCATCCACATTTACGGGCTATGGACCACTTGTGGAAGATTGCTCTGCGCGCAAACAGCACTGGTATATTTTTTTTTATCACATCAATTCGCAAATAGATAGTTTGCTCTTCGAAAACAGGTAGCAAAATAGCACTTTGATCCCAAGGGCGGTAAAGTGATTTGAATTTGGAATGTGCTTATTGAGTAAAAGTTCCAATCACCAAAGAGATCACGAACACTGTATGAACAAGCAGGCTTTATGATTAAAAAAAAAGCGCCTGAACTAAATAAAAATAAACAAAAACACGTGAAACGCGCATTCCACCTTTGTTCATAAT
This sequence comes from Chloroclysta siterata, assembly GCA_932294275.1. Lineage (NCBI taxonomy): Eukaryota > Metazoa > Arthropoda > Insecta > Lepidoptera > Geometridae > Chloroclysta > Chloroclysta siterata. The sequence continues at coordinate 8,267,051 of OW028590.1, forward strand.
TGTTTACTCGAATTCAGATTTTACTTAGTTTTATGAAAATAAATAAAATTACAATAAATACATGATTATGACTATGAGACTATGTGACAATGTGACTATGTGACTATGTGACTATGTGACTATGCGACTATATGACTATGTGACTATATGACTATGTGACTAAGTGACTATGTGACTTTGTGACTTTGTGACTTTGTGACTTTGTGACTTGTGACTTGTGACTTTGTGGCTTTGTGGCTTTGTGGCTTTGTGACTTTGTGACTTTGTGACTTTGTGACTTTGTGACTTCGTGACTTTGTGACTTTGTGACTTTGTGACTTTGTGACTATGTGACTTTGTGACTTCGTGACTTCGTGACTTCGTGAATTTGTGACTATGATTATGATTATTCATAAGTTGCACTAAGTTATTTTCTCATAGAGGGTGATAAAAAGTAGAGTGTCCACCTCGGGAGCAACACTATTTTAAGCTCGAGTGAAGTACTTTGAATCCCTCGCTACGCTTAGGATTCTACTTTAGAATCCCTCGCTACGCTCGGGATTCTACTCTACAAAAAACACTCTCGCCATAAAAATAGTTGTTTGCTCCCTTGGTAAACAATCTACTATTCTTGTTAAGCAAACTTTACTCCATTAACGGCCGGTTTCTGAAAGCCCGATCAAAACTAATCGCATGTCAAGTCACTTGCTATTTTGATCGAGCAAAACATCAATTTTCATCACACAAGTTCTCGGTGGGGATCGAACCCACGGCCTACGGCGCAGAAGCACTATCTATTAATACTAGTACTAGTTTGCAAGGTTCTTAAAGCGGTAACACGATGCGTTTCTTAGCAGCAATGCAAATAGCTCCTATTTGTTAAAAAAAATCACGTGATCCCAGTTTTCGGACCAGTGGGTTTTAACCACATTGCAGTGTCGAATGAAGGAAATCTATGCATCAACACTCATTTGAACTGGACCGTAATAATTAAGTAAATAAAAAGTATGTCACATTATGGAATACCAACTTTTGCAAAATATGGTCATGTGCCCAATGTAATTAGAAATAACTGTCATCTTAAGAACAATCTTGATACTGAGAGATCTGAGGTGACTACCGTGCCTCGGAATCGAAGTCGCGTGGCTGTTCTGTTTATAAAAAGATAGGTCCACCGTATGTTTGTTGTTTCAGACGTGTCAATGGGGGCAATTCAGTACCTAAACAACTACTACATGGGCCAGCAGTTGCAACAAGAGGACGATTTCGTATCTAAATGCATGTTCCATCTATCTTCGGCTGCTGAACGGCTTATATCCAAGAACCAAGACGAAAGTTTACCGAGCACGTCGGAAGAGAAAGAGAAAACAGCTGATAAGTTTACATTCTACGAACATATGACGGAAGAGGCGGCGCTTCAGTGTATACAGAGGGCGCTGTTGTTGCTCAAAACTCATTTGGATACCTTCAAAAGGCGGTAAGATTTGTTCATGAGGTTTTTGGAACGTGTTTGTATTGGTATTTTTTTTATATTTATACGTAACTAGCTGGTGCCCGCGACTTCGTCTGCGCAGATGGTAGATTTTTTCCTACTTACTTGACACTTATCGTCATATTTTGGACAATTCACACAATATCTTCATAAATTGTAGTCTATGTGTTATTCTGATGTATAAGCTATATTATTGTAAAGTTTCATTAAAATGCATTCAGTAGTTTTTACGTGAAAGAGTAATAATATGACGATAAGTGTCAAGTAAGTAGGAAAAAATCGACCAACAGCGAGCTATTCTGGCGTGCGCTGCCAAAACCGCTAGAGTTACACATATGTACTACGCCACGCTAATATAAGCTACCCGAAATACTAATCCTGCGCAGACGAAGTCGCGGGCACCAGCTAGTATACTATAATCTATTCAATTCCAGATACGCGTACCACATCCGGCGCTGGGCGCTAGCAGAGACGGGCTCGTGGGAGGTAACCACCGGACCGCCGAACGCTGGTTCCGTGCGTCTGACGCTGCAACCGGCGGGCGCGGGGCCACGAGCCTCCATCATCATGTACCAGACGGATCTAGTGGCGCATCTGAGGGCGCATGTGCATGTGTGGTGGGAGAAACAGGTAATTTTCTCGAGAGAGAGAGTTGGGTAAAGATTTGTTAAATAACTTGGATGAAATTATACATTATGAAATTATAAATGTATTCATTCTTCTTGCTGAAAAAAAAAGTATACAAGGTGTTCCAATAATTGTGTATATAAACTTCAGGGGGCTAAAGTACCCATCAATATGAATAACTTTTTCTAAGGAACCAACACTGTGAACGCGCAAAAAAAACAGCTGTTTCATACTTTGTACTTTTGTAATATATTATAATTGTTTGGTGTTTGAAATAAATAAATAATCGTTGTATGTTTGTGCCAAAATGGCACAATCCAATGAGCAGTAATTTTTTTCAACATCCTCATATAATAAACTTCATGATTACTTTTTACACAGATACAAGGAGAAGAAGGTGTGACGTCACTAGCGACGGACGGCCCGCTGCGTATGATAACGCAAGGCCAGGAACTTACCATCGACTACGATGAGCGGACGCTCTACGATATGGGGTTTAAAGATAATCAGGTACGGGAACTGAATGCAATGGTCGGAGATATTTCCTGATAAGTTTTCAGTAAATATTGGGTTAGTTACACACCACTATTTTGTAACCACAAAAAAAAGAACAGTTGCAGTAGAGTCTACTAATAATAATAGCACAGTCAGATTTTTTATTTATTTACCAACCACAAAGTTATGAAGGTTTTTTAACCAAATACGGGTGCAATTTTATGGACATATTACACAAGTCAATCTCGTACGCACTCCATTCAAACAATGCTCGAGTCAGCGGCGCGTTTGGTGACGAACTGTACGGATAAAATTAGTAACTAAATACTATCTAATTATTATTTGTTTTTATAGTGTTTACCTACACTTAAGGAAAATCACTTTTGGGACTATATTAAATCTTTGTAAATACTATCTTCTTTTGGGAGGTTTTTTTAAATTAATTGTCTTAAATTATAGCTACCTACGTGATCAGTAACTGACACTGAGAATTTTTTTTACAAATTAGTGGTATATTGTTATAACTGTTGTTTATAATACCATTTCTCTCTCTCTTGTCGTGTCACTAGTTTGAAATGCGCCTCAAGAGGCTCCTTTCATGCACTTGACACATGTTATAGAACTTATTAAATTCTACGACATGCCAGTTTCCTCACGATGTTTTCCTTCACTGTTTGAGAGTACTAGCATTGTGCATATACATTTTTTGAACAGAAAAACTCATTGATGCACGACCGGTTTCGAACACACGACCTTAGGATCGGAAGGCTGCTACCACAGACCACCAGGGTCTCAGTGTAATACAATGTAACTGTTATTTCGCAGCTGGTATTTGTGTCAGTGGGCGTGGGCGGGCGCGGCGCGTGGGCCGAGTGGCCGTCCGCGCAGCCGGCGCCGGCGCGTGCGCGTCTACCGACCATGTTACTGCTAGACCCCACCTACTTCCACCATCTCTTCACGCTGATGCAGGCGCTGGGGCAGATGAGGGAGCCTGGAGCTAATGGGGTAATCTACTACTGGGGTAATAGATGGGCTATCCTACTACTACCAGACTCTTTATGAGACTCGTAGATGGAAGATAGATAGAAAATACTTTATTGCACACAACTTTTAAGAGTAGTAGAGCTCTTTGTGAAGGGTTCGTCTGGGGAAGTACTACCACCACTGTTGCTGTTTCGGTTTGAAGAGTGTGGTTGCCGGTGTAATTACAGGCACTGTACTTAACATCTGTATGCCTCAAGTTGATGGACGCAGGGCAGTGCATCGTAGGGCACGTTCCTATCGTGCGTGACTTACGAGGTAAAGCTTTGTTATAGGTGATGGTTACCAGTTATCATCAGGCGGTCCATCTTTTTGTTCCATCAGCTAGTTGTATAAAAAAAATGTACTAACAAAAAGATGGGCTATCCTGCTACTACCAGACTACTGGATAGCCCACCTTCGTACACACTCTCAAACACTCCCTTTTTCACTACACTGACATCACCAAACATCCTAAACTAACCCAGTTTTCCAACCCTATTCGGATATCGGCAGTATGCGAGGCGATACAAAATCTTAAATTAGTTAAGTTTTATTTAGTATTTTCTTTAGAGCATTCATTATTTCATTTACGTCTCTTTTTTCCTAGTATAAATTAACTACTATACAAGATGTTCCAATAATTGGGTTTAAAACTTCAGGGGGCTAAAGTACCCATCAATATGAATAACTTTTTCTGAGGAACCAACACTGTGAACGCGAAAAAGTTATTCATACTTATGGGTACTTTAGCCCCCTGAAGTTTTAAACCCAATTATTGGAACACCTTGTATTGTATACGTTAGATTTATTTTTGTATAAATAAGTTCTTTTTTTTATCTTAAAAAAAAATACACTATCACTTACTTGTAAATAATTGTTTAAACAATTGTTGGAACAAGCATATGGCCCACCTGATGTTAAGTGGTAACCATGCGCTATGCATTGCCTCGTAAGTCACGGTGAGTCAGCCTACGATGCACGTTTTCATAAATCTCCAGGGTGTCTAGACGTGATCCACTCTCGCAAAATCAAAACAATGTTTTACAACACCCTTTCCAAAAATTCTTAGAATTTGTAAGTTTTCTAGAAGGTTCTATCGTTTTAGCAAATGACAAACAATTACTACCGAGGTTTAAAAATAAAGCAGTTATTTAAAAAAAAACTACTCTTAGATGTTGACTCCATGTTATGTATAAAATGATTTTCAGGAACCAGTAGCGCACACAAAAGCGCAACTCCTCTCTCGTCGAGTGTGGGACATCCTCCAGGCTGTACCACTCAACCCAACGCTACTTGAAGCCTTCCAAAACCCGATTGAAAGCAAGCTACCAGAACTACTAGACCCCACTAGCCCTCAGAAACTCATGTACTCCCTCCACATTATCGACAAACTCAGCTCAAGTAACGGTGGCCTCCTGCCTCCAGTTCCGCCATTAGTCCCAATAGGAAAGGACGGGCCAGCCATAATCGACAAAAGCGAAGATGAGAAAGTTTGTGTTGATAATTGGGCGGATTTATTTGTGAAGAAAGGCGGATTGAGGATACTTTATGATATCATGATGTCTGGTAAGTTATCTTACAAAATTCAAACATATTTTATTAGCAATAGTAGTTTTATTACATCAAAAAATCTAAATTATTCGATAGGTAAGGGATAGAAGGGATGGTCGACGACCAACCAGCGCGAGACGTGGGATGCTAGGCTACGACAAATTTTCAAGCCTCAGCCACATCCAAATAATGTAACATCGTTTTCCAACCAATCCAAGAGCCACGTACTGATGTCATTGCAGAAGCGGTGTACCTCAAAAGACCTTGCAGACTTAATCCTCCGATATTCTTCGTGAAGTCTGTAGCATTGAGAACATGCGTCTTGTAAAAATTCACTCGATTTTGTAGATCCTGCAGCACTAATTTCGCTGACTTCACTTCTAGCAGCATTACGTTCATGTCTAGTTGTCTTTCTTCAGTATTTAATCCAGTAGCATTATCCAAAGGCGTCGATTCATCATTGATGATCAACGGGCCAATTGTCTTCTCTAGTTCCTCACTAGATTCAGCGAGCCGGTTCAACGCAACCTGAATCACGGTTAAGACAACCATTCTTCTCGTGTTGGGCATCTTGAGGACATTTTCCTCGGGTATGTTTTTCCAAAACTTGTTCATTTCGTCAGATTCATCGTAGCCAGAGGTCCGTTCAAAGGTAATGCTTGTCCGCGAGAGTACCTTTATGTACTTGTCCTTTGGGCTAATCAAATAATTATAGAGCTTGTAAACCAAGTTCTCGTAACTGGCCGGCAGACTTCCCATATCATCTCGTGGTCCCAAGTATTTATATAGAGGCTCATTGTCCTTGTGATGCATCTGCACTACCCATGCTTGACCCCCTACAAAAGAAAGAAACACTTTTAGGAAGACAAGCTCTGAAGGTTATAGCATTAATTATCAATAGGTAGGTTGGTACTTATGTGGTTCCACTTATTTCAATTGTTTATTTCGATAGCACAGAGTTTTTAGAGAAAGCACACAGCAAATAGTTCACAGGATGAAGATTAAAAATTAAATATGTGAAGAAATCACAGGCATAGTGTAAGCGTGACAAAGCGATGTGCATCTAGCTTGAGCGTTAGAGCGACTGTCTGTACTTCGGAAGGTGGCAGTGTTGCCAATGCTTAATTTCACTTTACCCTATGCTTGGTCAAATTAACCCTAAATTTGGTGTGATTATGGAAAAAATACCCTAAAGTTTATCTTTACTGCAAATCGACAAAGACATACGTATTGTATTTATATTTTACTATAAAAGTGTAGGGGAAATTACAGATGATGAATTACATAAACTGAAAATGATCTTTCTACAGCGGCTTTAGATATTGGTCCTGATAAAAGAGGCAACGGAACTGCATCGGGTTACCCCAAAAAATACCCTAACTAAATTCATACCCTAAAATTACCTTGATATTTCAATTTTACTCTAAATCTAGAGCAAAATACCCTAAGTTGGCACCACTGGAAGGTGGGTGCAATCGCGATGCTAGAACGGCTAGCCTCCGCGCATGCAGCGACCAACTCGAGAATTGAGTTGGTAGCTGCATTCACAACGGACACCGAATACTTTACGCGGCCATACGCCGGCTATACACTTACATGAAATACTGAGGACAGCCACGAACAAGACGGTAACAGTTCTCATCAACATTATGATAACACTTTCTGGACACTTTTGTCTTTCGTTGGTTCAGTATCAGCATATATACAATTTACTTATCACATGAGTAACGCCGAAACTTATAATCAGAAATAGAAAAAGTTCAAGTGTCATGTAACTTCTAGCTCAGCTCAGCTAGGTCAGATCCAGAGCAACCTGTTATCATCAAGATGCCACAGGTTAATACAACAAAATAACCACGCGATAAAGAGTTTATTATTTCCTTCCATACATCACAGCGTTAGATAATGAACCGTGTCATCGATGAGTAGTACAAAACATGACCATTTTTTAATCAGAGCGGGTTTTCCCTCCGGAATTAGGTATGTTTGTAAAAAACTGTTTGGTGTTTTACAAGTTTTCATTAAAGAAAGATATAAGATAATTATATTTAACCTTATGAGGTAAGGAATAATAATGTTAATAAAAAATCTTCAAATCGCTAATAATAATTAGGTTTTATGAATTACTAAGAAGAGCACCGATGGTCTAGTGGGAGTGACCCCGCCTTCCGATCGTAAGGTCGCAGGTTCGAATCCGGTCGTGCACCAATGGATTTTTCCTATCGAAAAATTTATGTGCGCAAAGCCAGTGCTCTTAAACGGTGAAGGAAAACATCGTGAAGAAACCAGTTAGTATTCTAACAGCGGCGATGGGCTTCCTACCTGTCTCGTATGGAATAACAACTACTGTAAAATGTGGGTATGTGGCAAATGTAATGTTTGGACGTACCTCTGACTACCCCCCTTAGACATCCTCAAAGAATCTGGAGTTAATACTTGGTACTAAGATATCTGAGGGGATATCTACCGTGCCTGGGGATTAAAGTCGTTAGTTAGCGTGGTATGGGCATGTTATGCGAAGGGAAGAATGTCATGTAACGAGAAGAATGCTAGGGATGAATGTGGATGGATATAGGAGTAGAGGTAGGCCAAAGAAAAGATAGATGGACTGTGTGAAAGGTGACATGAGTAAGAAAGGAGTGACTGCTGAGATGACGGCTGATAGAGGAGAGTGGGGGGAAAAAACCTGTTGTGCCGACCCCACATGAAGTGGGATAAAGGCAGGAAAATGATGAATTACTACGTGACTTTTTTGTTATTTTATTTCCAAACGAATTACTTTCAAAATTAGTTCTAGTGTTCAAGTACGACAGGGGCTCATTACATGATTTCTTTCTTGGCTTGTCCCTTGTCACTTGCATAGCCGAAGTTTCAGCTTAAATACTGAAGTACCTTATAAAAACGTGCACAAACCTTGAATAGAATATGGAGCTAATAAGATCTCTCTTTAGGTGTACTACAAAGAAGTGATGATAACGAATGGCGGCAAGATTGCCTCGCGTTGCTACTACAACTGCTGTGTCGGCTTGGGACACTGCCGTCAACGGATCCCACTCAGACGCCGAAGCTGCATCCGGTATGACAATATTCTTTTACATTGACGTATTTTATTTGATTTTAACCGTGATGCTAAAGTGATAAATACCCAAGCTTCGTCTGAAAACCAGCGCCGCACCGTACCTATACCTATAGGTACTGTGCAACATAAAGCTGAGACGATGACCTTTTTGACCCCGATGCATGGGTATCATAGGTACCTTATCTATTTACCTACATGTTATTTTTAATTATTTTATTTTTTTCACCTATTACTGTTAATGTTACTGTCTTTTTTCTACCTACTGTTTATTGTTTTTAATTTTGACTTGGGTCAAATGAAAAAGTTTTCTTTCTTTCTTTTTTCTATAAATAATATATTTGTACACCAAAATATATTTTGCGATACCAAAAAGGGTTAGAAGTGTTTGAAAAAAGAAGGGTTAGAAAAAAGTTTAAAGTGCAATAACTTCAATTTTTCTTATTTGACTTATAAAGATCTTGCATACACGATACAAACTACACAAAAAATTTAAAAGAAAAATTACGTGTAGTCAGCTACAAAAAAATTAAAGCGAGCAGTGTACAGCCTGATGCGTATCCATTTACATTTTTAGGGTTCCGTACCCAAAGGGTAAAACGGGACCCTGGTACTAAGACTCAGCTGTCTGTCCGCCTGTATTTCATGAACCGTGATAGTTAGACAGTTGAAATTTTCACACAGATAATTTATTTCTGTTGCCGCTACAACAACAAATACAAAAAAAAACAGAATAAAATAAATATTTAAGGGACAACAAACGTGATTTTGATTCCCTTTTTTATAGATAATGGTACGGAACCCTTTGTGCGCGAGTCCGACTCGCACTTGGCCGGTTTTATTATTGTTGATGTTTCTGTTTCATATTTCAGTCTTTACTTTCTCTAATGAACGTGGAAGACACGACTGAACGAATGATCTCTATACTATGCGAGGCTGCCTCTGTCAAGGAGCCTACCACTTATAAGACTGGATTCTGGGGACGAGCGCAGGTAATGTAGAATTCTTCTTTATTTTATGGGTATTGAACAATTTTATGTACCGAGATGATGAATGATAGAGGAGAGTGCAAGAAGAAAACCTTTTGTGCCGACCACACTTAGGGTGGGATAAGGGCAAGAAGATGATTATGATGACGATAGGAAATCGAAAAACAACTCAGTACAGAAAGCAGAGCTACTGTGTCTGTCACAGACCCACCAGTGATGGTCTCATCGCATTTTGCTCATTATGCTTGATATACATAAAATCATGCCTATTTCCTATAGGGGTAGGCAGAGACCACGGATTTCCATTTGCTACGGTCCTTGCATACCTCTTTCGCTTCATTCACTCTCATAACATTCTTCATACATTCTCGTTGGTTTAGGGTACTCTTGACCTGGCCCTTCTCTAGAACGCCTGATGTCTGATCGAGATACGTTCTAGGTCTTCACCTCCCAACAGCTTGATGTATGAAGTGTATAATCGTTTGCAGGTGGTTCAGCACGCGTTTCGTATGTGCGTTTGGTGGGCACGTGGTGGTGGTGACGCGGTCGCGTTGGCTTGGTCTCTGCGCAGAGCCGCGCCGCGGTTACTGCTGGACGATGCTGATCCAGCTGTGAGTATACTAACCACAGATTTTTATTGACATCTCGAAATGTCACTAACTATAATCCTGTTGCTCTAATTTGGTAACAATATTTTAACTAATTCCTTACGTTTCAAATCAAAGTTAAAAGGTATTTATTCAATAAAATCACAAGGATCTCTTTGAAACGTCTTAAAGCTAGGTGACTCTAGGTGCCAGTTCCACGCGATCAAAGCCAACAACAGGCAACAAAATTATCATGTCATTCCTTAAAATGTATTTTGGTTTGAAGAGTGTGCAGGTGTATGTGTTGCAGGTGTAATTAAAGGCACATGAGGATTAACATCTGTATGCCTCAAGTTGACGAACGCAGAGCCGTGCATCGTAGGGCACGTTCCTATCGTGCGTGACATACGAGGCAATGCTGTGTTATAGGTGATGGTTACCACTTAGCGTCAGGTGAACCATCTGCTTGTCCCATCAGCTAGTTATATAAAAAAAACATAAATAATTAAAGTGATAGAAAAACTGAAACTGAAACAGCGTCGCGACTTTCATCGCCAGGCACGGTAGATATCCCCGCAGATAAGAACACTTTGATATCTTAGTACCAAGTACTAACTACAGATTCTTTGATGTCGTATAAGGGGGTAGTCAAAGATACATTCGAACGTTAAATTTGGCACATAAATAAATAAATATTGGTGGACTTTCCACACAGCACTATCTAGCCCCAAACTAAGCCAAAGCTTGTAATATAGGAACCAGATAGCTAATATAATACATATATACTTTTTTTTTGTAAATACATACTTATAATATTATATAATCCAGCCAGAGAACAAACATGAATGTTGATCACACAAATGTTTGTTCTCGGTGGGGATCGAAGCCACGGCCTACGGCGCAGAAGGCAGAGCTACTACCAACTGAGCTATAAAAGCTGTCAAAACATATAAAAAAAAAGAAGGTGATTTGACTTCAGGTGAGACGCGAAGCTGGTGGCGCCCTCTACCGTCTGTGTTCAGGCGGCGAGGTGGCCGTACTAGCGCCGCTGCTACAGCTACTTCTCGAGCACTTACCGCGCGCGGCCGATATGAGACCGCATCCGCCTACACATCCGCACCATCATCACCATGAAGTAAGTATTACTATGTTACATTTTACTTATTTATACAAGGTGTTCCAATACTTGGGTTTAAAACTTCAGGGGGCTAAAGTACCCATCAATATGAATAACTTTTTCTAAGGAACCAACACTGTAAACGCGAAAAAAAAAACAGCTGTTTCATACATTGTAGCCATGTATGTATTGAACTTTTGTATGAAACAGCTGTTTTTTTTTCGAGTTTACAGTGTTGGTTCCTTAGAAAAAGTTATTCATATCGATGGGTACTTTAGCCCCCTGAAGTTTTAAATCCAAGTATTGGAACACCTTGTATGACAAAATGAACCAAGTAGTATACAATAATGTAACATATCTTTTGGTAGGTTATCAAAATCTTTGTGAGGCCTGTTTCATATTCCCTACCATTTATAGCGGCTCAAAACATACTTGTCACTGTCACCTTCACGGCAACGAAAAGAGATGGCAACAATTTTATCGGCCACATAAGCCACTATAATGAAACTTTACCTATGGTTTAACATTGTTTCAAAAACAAAATAATATGCTGGCAAGACTAAACTATCTGATTTGGTATCCGACAGGATAACGCATAGTAAAAAATATGCCAGATACGCCGGATACCGTATATAAAAAAAAATATCTAAAGTATAGATAGATACCGTATATAAAAAAAAGGATGGTACCATTTAGGTACGGCACCTAAAACGTCTGTTACGGAGCAGAGGTTTTATAAGAAACAGTACGCATTCTTCCAGATAGTGCATCACCATTCGGAGGAAGCGAAGGAGCCGTACGGACCGGCCTGTCGCGACTACTTCTGGCTCGTTTGCCGGCTCATAGACGGACTGCCTGAAGACTTCTTCAAAGGTAATAAACACTTCATTACAAAATACTGTCTGAAGACTTTTACCAGGCACTGTGTTCTCTACTTCTCAGATAACTTGGCACCAATAAAATACCTAAAGATGTTCAAACTGTCTAATAGGGTAGTCAGAGCCACGACTAAACACATATAATAGTGCTTAAAGTATGAAATTGCCGTTAACTTCATGCCAAAAACGAAAACTTCATACTTTAGACTTAATATTAACCCAATGTATTTTCTGTGATTGGTATTTATTCCACGCCTGTTTTTTTATTCTACTTGAAATGTAATAAATGAAACCCGTTTATTTAACACACACATCAGAAGGAACACAGACGGGAGAACATAACTTATTGTTGAACCAAACAGATAGCTCACTTATAACCAAGCACTGCCTCACAAGTCATGCTTGATTTGAACGTTTCCACGTTCATGATGTAATACGTCATGTTCCTGTTATTTCATCGGCACCCGCACCCTTCAAATCGAAACACAGCAACTCAGCTAGAATGCAGAAATAGGCATTGGGGTAGTACTTCCCCTGACGAGCCCTCTATCGTACTACTCTCTCTTCGTGATAGCTTGCAAGCTCATCGCCGGTACTATCCTTATTATTGATCTAATCCGCTAATACCTTGCAGAGGGTGCAACATCTGAAGACAGTGGAGCGCCTGATCTCAACGAGCTTTGCGAGCAGATTCGGGCATCGCTCGACAAGCGTGAGATTATTGAGAAGCGTAGCGAGCCGTGTCCGCCGGACGACGGCCTGTACGGACAACTCAGCTTGTTACAGCATCTGATGAAACATCCGCTGAGGTTCAAGACGTCCGAGCAAGGGACTATGACTTTAGAAATGGTAAGTCTTTATTTTACTTGTAATCTCTTTGTCAAAAATCTTAAAGCAAGACGAGCCGGGAGCGCCCTTAGCACTTGATATGAGACACCCGATACTTCTGTGTCCCAGAATTTATTTTTAGATATTACTTACTTACTTACTTGTAGATTCACAGTTTTTCTTATTGTCTATTTTAATCTATTAGATGTACACTGTGCACTAACCAAATAGAATCTACATTTTATAAGCAAAGTAAGTAGATAGGCAGACAACCAAAATAATAAGGTGAAAGTTAACAAATAAAACAAAAAAAGCTGAAGTTATTGTTATTGCAAAAATAAAACTTGTGTTAGTGTGTAAAACGTGATAGCTAATGTGTAGTGTAGTGTGTCATTGTGTTGGTAGGTAGTTAATTAGATAGGTTGTTATATTATAGATCGGGTGTGTGAATGTGATAGTCAAAACGCCTAATAAAACTCGGCAACAGCTAGCGTAAACAAAAAACTGGTTTCTGCATAGTTATAGGGATGGCCGGGATTAGCCGTATGGTTGAATTATCGTTTATTGCAAATTTGAGGTTATCAAGAAGAGAAGACAAGCTGAGCATCATACTTCCTACTAATATACAGTTACTGCTGCATTGTATTACATTGATATCAATAAAATTTGTATTCCTCAGGTATTCGGATTTCTCTTTGACGTTCCAACACCGGACCAACGCAACCTACCAAAGTGCAAATCTCAAAAGTCCCGCTCGGCTGCCTACGACTTACTAGTAGAGCTCGTGAAGGGAGCCCCTGATAACTACATGGTCTTGCATCATAAGCTTATGGAGCATCATAAGCCTGGTAAGTGTTTACCATTATAAATAGTGGTTTGACCAAGATAAAAATAGTGGTCCGCAACTTAGAAAGAAATACGTCGCACAAACATACCTGGAATCAACATAAATATTATGAAGAAAGCTTATAAGTACCTTCTAATAGATTAAATTAGGACAGAAGAGATAAATGTATAAAAAAGACTAGGTGCAGTGAAGTCTATACGCTTACTTCGATGATACCTTTGCTTTTAAAAACGAATAAACAATTGTTCACTTAGGTCCGTTGAACCGCGCGCTGCCACAGTCAACCTACCCATGGGACTACTGGCCGGCGGAGGAATCGAGATCCGAATGCGGATACGTGGGTCTGACGAACCTCGGCGCAACATGCTACATGGCGTCATGTATGCAGCACCTGTATATGATGCCGCAAGCTCGCGCTGCAGTGCTTAGCGCGGATCCGGCGCGGTCGCGGCACGCGCCTACTCTCTCCGAGATGCAGCGAATGTTCGCCTATCTTATGGTGAGTACAACAGTCCACAGTCAGTTGGTGACTATCAGAATTTCTACCAATTGCGTATCATATGTTCTATCTTATGGTGAGTAACAGTGCACAGTCAGAAGTTGACGACTACAATGATCTACAAATTGTGGATCATTGTATTCCACATTTGAAAATATGTAATTTTAGTATAAGACGTCATAGTTTTAGATGCCACTTTTGTAATTTTGTTGGCTCTACCATTTATTTCTTAGTTTTTTAACACTGTTCGTAGTGTACGTACATGTGTTACGGATCAATGTACGCACATGTGGTACAGAGCACTGTACGTACATGTGGTACAGATCACTGTACGTACATATGGTACAGACTACTGTACGGACATGTCTGAAAGACAGCGTGTACTCGCTTGTTTTTCACTGTTAGTAAGCGGCCGCGCATCGCTTCGCTTCCCTTGTTGGATTGTTTTCATGTATTTGTGTGTTATTGAATTCTCAAATAAAGGTATGATTGCATTATTATGATAGAACATAGAAACCTCATGTTCACTGAACTCAAATCTTCAACAAAACTTATAACAATAAACTTAAAACTACTAAGTACAGTGGGCGGTCTTATGGCTAAACAGCGATCTCTACCAGATAACCTTTGGATGAAGTGGACTCATGGTATTTAGAAGGGGTGCTTGTTGAGTTTAGTATGAGAATTCCCTTAATGATCATATTTTCATCAGGAAAGTGAACGCAAAGCGTACAACCCTCGCAGTTTCTGCAAGGTCTACCAGATGGACCACCAGCCGCTGAACACTGGCGAGCAGAAGGACATGGCGGAGTTCTTCATAGACCTCGTCTCCAAGCTCGAGGAAATGACGCCCGAGCTGAAGAAGCTAGTCAAGAAGCTGTTCTGTGGGGTGCTTAGCAATAACGTCGTTTCATTGGTGAGTTATAGAGTTCGGACAAATGTGAAACCTGGATATAGGAGATATTTTGCAAAATTGCATACAAATAACATCATAACAAATAAAAATATGAATGAATGAATTAAAACTATTTTGTTGCACCTAAAATTCACTTTCGCTTTTAGCGATAAGACCGCCCATTGTCCTATTTTATTTTTAATTTTTAGTGTACTTTTGTTCAGTTTGGTGTACAATAAAGTATTATTAATACATCTATTCATTCAGTTATAACCAGGGGTCGGAAAAGGTAGAGTTTTTAAGTACCAAATGACGTCAATACGCTACTACGAATTCGGGTTCGAAATCAAATGTGATAAAAACTGACGTTTCTGATTGGAAACCTTTCCGAATGTTTTAAAATAGCTTTGCTGTAAGTGTAACGTGTAACTTAGTTTGGGTTTAACATAGGATAAAAGAGTTTTAGAAGACAATAATATCAATCTTAACATCAGGTGGGCCATCTGCTTGTTCCATCAGCTAGTTGTATATAAAAAAAACCCATAAGTTTTCGAAAACAATTTTTATTAATCCCCAATTCCGGGTTTAAAAGACATATCCAGGTTAAGATTGCGTAGGTAATTTTACGTCATTTGGTACTTAAAAACTCTACCTATTCCGACCCCTGGTTATAACATAAAAATTTAATTAGACTGCCTTATCCTGATTTGCGGTATCATCCAGACAACCTTTTGTTTT
The DNA here is from genome assembly GCA_932294275.1 of Chloroclysta siterata. NCBI lineage: Eukaryota > Metazoa > Arthropoda > Insecta > Lepidoptera > Geometridae > Chloroclysta > Chloroclysta siterata. The sequence goes on from OW028590.1 coordinate 8,282,672, forward strand.
ATATAATTTATTTCAAATACTTTTCAACAACTGTGGTATCTGTGGTGAAAGTTAAATTAAGTATCTGAGGTAATCAAATTAAGTAATGAACCACCTACAGGATTGCTCACACGTGTCACGAACTCTCGAAGAGTTCTACACGGTCCGTTGCCAAGTGGCGGACATGAGAAATTTGCATCAGAGCCTCGACGAGGTCACCGTCAAGGACACGTTAGAGGGAGACAACTGCTATACTTGCTCACAATGCTCGGCCAAAGTTCGAGCTGAGAAGCGGTATGTATCACCTGCTACTATAGAAATAAATAATAGAAATAGCTTCACAAGTCTGATCCCCAGGCACGGTAGATATCCCCTCAAATCTCTTAGTATCTAGAACGAACTAAATCCTTTCACCACACTGTTTCCAAAGAAACTAGTGTCACGACAAGCCTCAAGAGGCTCGTTTCGAGCACTTGACACATGTTATAGAACTTTTTAGGTTCTACAACATGCCGATTTCCTCACGATGTTTTCCTTCACCGTTTGAGAGTACTGGCATTGTGCAGATAAATTTTTGAACAGAAAAACTCATTGGTGCACGACCGGTTTCGAACCCCACGACCTTAGGATCGGAAGGCGGGGCCACTACCACTAGACTCCTGCCATAGATCTCCGGCCAAATTCAAGACGTCAAATATATCCAAAACCTTTTTTCTTTTCAGGGCGTGTTTCAAGAAGCTCCCACGAATCCTCTGCTTCAACACGATGCGGTATACATTTAACATGCTCACTATGCTCAAAGAGAAAGTGAACACACACTTTTCCTTCCCCATGAGGCTGGATATGTCCGGTTATGTTGAGAAGCATCTGATGCCAGCTCAATATCAAGGTACGAGCTATTACTATAACTCTAAACCAGAGGTTCCCAAACTTTTTTTTCTCATAGACCACTTTCAAAATTTTGCTGCTTCCGATGGACCCCCTCCTGCATTTCTACCATATTCCCAGTCGACAAAAAATGTGAAGATTGGATCTAACTATGAAAATTTGCGTTGCGGCTGAGTTCCAACCACAAATTAACAGTTTTCGAAAAAAAAGTGAGAATTGATTGGTTATTTAATTAATTAATTGTGCTGTGAGTGGATGTAAAAGTATATAGCCAATCAAAAAAGACATTCCATCCAACTTGACTTTTTTTCACTACTCACAGCACAAGAAACCAATCTCACTGTTTTCTAAACAAAATTCTCACTGATTTTATTTAGAAAACTCCCTATTCATGATGGACGTTAGTGGACATTTCAGTTTTTCAATATCGAAACCAGATAAATTTTCGTTGACCCCCGCTTATGAATTGTGCACCCCCATTTTTTTGTCACGCCAACGTAGACCCCCTTCGAGTCTCCCGTGGACCCCTGGGGGTCCACCTGGACCACTTTGGGAACCTCTGCTCTAAAAGTATGAGGCTAAAGTAGATAGTTAAGAAATATATTGATGTCGGCTTAATATAAAAGTGCGAGCTGTTTTAAACTTTAAACGTCTAATGGTAGAGTTGATATTTTATTGTGGCGTAATGTTTTTTTTGCAGAGGAAAAAAGAAAATCTGCGGAAAAGAAAGACGATGATAGCAGTCCAACTGCGGAGGAAGAAGACGTGTCGGAGTTTGAAGAGCACTATGAGTAAGAATACGAAACATAATAAAAAGATTTAATATAGTCCCAAAAGCTATTACCCGAGTGGGATTTGAACCTACGACCTTCCCCTTGATACGCGCTAACCAACTGCGCCGTCGGATTCTAATCGCACTCGACGAATAACTCAGGGACATGCTACTACGGTACTTATGCGGCCGTGGTTCCATCTACAGATCTGACATATAACTATCAAGAGTCCTGCTCGATAACCGAAGTTGCATTCAGTTGAATCGACGAGAGATGTCACCGTGCTTAATTTTTAATAATTATTAGTTTTTATAGTGTTTACCTACACTTAAGGAAAATCACAAAGATTTTATATTGTCCCTAAAGTTATTACCTATACATTAAATTGTCGCGTCAAATTCTTGTAATGGTCATATCCACTAGCTGACCTCAGTTGCTTAGTTTGGCCGTAAAAGTAGCTATGTGATATATCCACATGGAACAAGCAGATGGCTCACCATCTGCTTGTTCCATGTTCCATCTGATGGCGTCCATCAACTTGAGGCATAAGTACAGATGTTAAGCCTCATGTGCCTGTAATTACACCGGCAACCAAACTCTTCAAACCGAAACACAGCAACGCTGCTTGGCGTCAGAAAAAGGCGTGGGGGTAGTACTTCCCCGGACGAGCCCTTCACAAAGAGCTCTACTAATCTTTGTAGTATAACAAAATTGACACTGACAGCCTTCACAGCTCAGTTGGTAGTAGCTCTGCCTTCTGCGCAATAGGCCGTGGGTTCGATCCCCACCAAAAACAAACATATGTGTGATGAACATAGATGTTTGTTAACTGTCTGAGTGTTATTATATTTTATAAATAAATATGTATTTACAAAAAAACAACGTTAATATCGTCTACAGCTATCTTGTTCCCATATTACAAGCTTTGGCTTAGTTTGGGGCTAGATAGTGCTGTGTGGAAAGTCGACTAATATTTATTTTATTTATCAATATTTATTAATTACCTTGCTTCCAGATATGAGCTAATAGGTGTGACGGTCCACACGGGCACAGCGGACGGCGGGCACTATTACTCGTTCATCCGGGACCGCGAGCACGACCACCACGACCGCTGGCTGTTCTTCAACGACGCCGAGGTCAAGCAGTTCGACCCGGTGCATCTCGCAGCCGAGTGCTTTGGGGGAGAGATGACGGTTAGTAATATGTGCCTTATCTCTGCGGGGTATGGTGGCATTTTGAATGATGGGAATGTACAAGCGAACGGAGTCCTGTTTGACTCGTTCATCCACGAGCACCACGACCGCTGGCTGTTCTTCAACGACGCCGAGGTCAAGCAGTTCGACCCGGTGCATCTCGCCGCCGAGTGCTTCGGGGGAGAGATGACGGTTAGTGATATGTGCCTTATCTCTGAGGGGTATGGTGGCATTTTGAATGATGGGAATGTACAAGCGAATAGAAATAGTAGATTGTTTACCAAGGGAGCAAACAACTATTTTTATGGCGTGAGTGTTTTTTGAATCCAGAGCGGAGCGAAGGATTCTAGACTCCTAGAATAGAATCCTAAGCGTAGCGAGGGATTCAAAGTACTTCACTCGAGCTTAAAATAGTGTTGCTCCCGAGGTGGACACTCTACTTTTTATCACCCTCTATGAGAAAATAACTTAGTGCAACTTATGAATAATCATAATCATAGTCACAAATTCACGAAGTCACAAAGTCACAAAGTCACAAAGTCACAAAGTCACAAAGTCACAAAGTCACAAAGTCACAAAGTCACAAAGTCACAAAGTCACAAAGTCACAAAGTCACAAAGTCACAAAGTCACAAAGTCACAAAGTCACAAAGTCACAAAGTCACAAAGTCACAAAGTCACAAATTCACAAAGTCACAAAGTCACAAAGTCACAAAGTCACAAAGTCACAAAGTCACAAAGTCACATAGTCACATAGTCACATAGTCACATTGTCACATTGTCACATTGTCACAATGTCACATAATCTCATAGTCATAATCATGTATTTATTGTAATTTTATTTATTTTCATAAAACTAAGTAAAATCTGAATTTGAGTAAACAATTATGAACAAAGGTGGAATGCGCGTTTCACGTGTTTTTGTTTATTTTTATTTAGTTCAGGCGCTTTTTTTTTAATCATAAAGCCTGCTTGTTCATACAGTGTTCGTGATCTCTTTGGTGATTGGAACTTTTACTCAATAAGCACGTTCCAAATTCAAATCACATTACCGCCCTTGGGCGGTAAAGTACTTTACCGCCCTTGGGATCAAAGTGCTATTTTGCTACCTGTTTTCGAAGAGCAAACTATCTATTTTCGAATTGATGTGATAAAAAGATTATTTACATCTCTCATGTTCGGTAAGTAGGTTCTTATTACCTCCAAATGGGGCTTGTAGGTGATTAATTAGCGCTCTAGGGTGATAATGTAGCTAGAAAAGCCCTAGGGCGGTAAGTAAATGTTCGCGTACCTACAATTAACCATCATACTGGCAATAGACATCATGCATTCAGCCCAATGACCAAAGAGCTCGCTTTGCTATTCAGCCTTGTCTTTGTGTGAGTATAATAGTCATCAATTTTAAATATCGAACGGCAAAGCTCAATTTAGATCTTGAAAAAAAAAATTAAAAAGTTCTTTACTTGATTCTTTTTAATGAAAAAAGGCGGGAATAGAAAACTTTTACTTTAAATATTGTTTATTCTTGTAATGCCGGTTTTTTTTCTACTTACCTCACAATCGAGATGTAAAGCAGAATAGTTAGCTCGGGTGTAAGCACCAATTGCACCCTCGAACTATAGGCGCCCTCGCTGCGCTCGTACGCCTAAATATCTCGGGCTGCAATTGATGCCTTACAGCCCTTGGCTACTAATCTACTATTGTTCGCCTATGCGTTCGCTTGGTATGTAGTGTCGGTATCATTATTTGAACTATTATGGTTACCTTTTTCTGTTATGCCTACGCCTCACTAAATTCGATTGACACCACACTGGAGCTTCAATATTGTATTATAATACACTAGCGGCCTGTCCCAGCTTCGCATGGGTGGTCATAAATTTTTTGAACATTTTAGGATAAACTTAGACCGTGGGTTCGAGCCTCGCGTCTACTTATTTCATACATTTGCACGCGCTTCTCCTTGAGTGAGTGAAATCGCAACCCGCGCGTGACCCGTGGACCCGTAAACATTTTTAATTTCGTCATATCTTTTGAATGGAATGTCCGATTTGAAAAATTTCAGAAGTAATCTATAGGTATTGAAACCGTCTTAATTATGAAATGATTTATTTGGATAAGGATTAATACCAAGGTACAAATAAAGACCCTTTTCTAGCGGAGGCATTTCAATTAATTTTTTATAATAAAAGAACACTTATTGTGACATAACTATAATAGTTAGACATTTATGCTGTCGCGACATTTTTTGTAGATGATGACGTGTACTACAAAATCGTAGTACATTATTTTGTTCTATCTTCAATAGTTTTCGCAGCGCACGCGATGTAAGGTTTTTGTTTTCCACCTTGGGTTACATTATTGAAGTTTTAGTAAGGATCCCTGATTTTTTTGAAAATATAATATAGCCTATGTTACTCAGGGATAATGTAGCATTCTAATGGTGAAAGAATTTTTGAAATCGGACCAGTAGTTTTTGAGCCTATTCGTTACATACAAAAATACAAAAATACAAATGTTACCTCTTTATAATATTAGTGTAGATTGTGACAAGGATCATACAAAAAAACGGTAGGGCCAAAGCCGTAAGTTTGTTGCCTGTTCTTCTAGGCTTTGGTCGCGTGGAACTGGCACCTAGAGTCACCTAGCTTTAGTACGTTTCAAAGTGATCCTTGTGATTTTATTGAATAAATACCTTTTGACTTTGACTTTGAACAATTTTGCAATAGCAAACGTCGAAGAATAATTAAACATAGGATAAAAATCTCATTCTTGCCATATTTAAAATTACAATATGGCAGTATGTGAACATTTTGATAATAATAAACGAATATTAATTATCATAATTTAATTTATATTTCAGAGTAAAACATACGATTCGGTGACAGACAAGTTCATGGACTTTTCGTTTGAGAAGACGAATAGCGCTTACATGCTGTTCTACGAACTGAGTGCACCGCGGCCACAGCGAGGCTCTGACAGCGGACAACAGGAAGAACCACAGGTACTGTTTTATTTCTTCTTCTTGTCGTGCCACTCGTTTCTTTCGAAACAGTTTTAAGAGAAGTAGAGCCCTTTGTTAAGGGCTCGTCAAGGGAAGTACTACCACGACGCCTTTTTCGGCCGCCATGCAGCGTTGCTGAGTTTTGGTTTGATGAGTGTGGTTGCCGGTCTAATTACAGGCACATGAGGCTTGTATCTGTATGCCTCAAGTTGATGGACGCAGGGCAGTGCCTTTCGTGCATGAGACACATGTTCATGGCGATTTCCTCACGATGTTTTCCTTCACCGTTTGAGAGTAATGGCACTGTACACATTATTTTTATAAATATAATTTGTAATCTTGATATTCGCTTATTTTTATCCCGAAAACACTGGGAGCTGGTAGAACTAGGGTAATATTAACGAATATACCTAAGATAAAATACCTTATATATTCTTAATTCTCGTGTATTAGCAGCTAGTATTTTAATATGTAAACAGCGTCTCAGTACTAACACCACTTTGAATAGCTTAGTATATACTGTCTAGACTGTGTTATAAAACAAGTATCAGAAAATATTAGTAGAGATTTCACCTAGCACTACTATCTAACCCAAAGCAACGCTTGTACATTTCCTTTCAGTCGTCAACAGCAGCGGAAGAGACCAGCCAGCCCGCGTCAGAGGCAGTAGTAGTAAGACGAACGGACACAACCACTATCCCCACCATCGAACTGCCGGAGGAACTCCTCAAGTGGATATGGGACGACAATATGCAGTTCTTGCACGATAAAAATATATTCCAGCATGCTTATTTCACGTAAGAATGTTTTCATTGTCTTGGTTCTCTTTTATTTTATTCAACTTGCTGATGGAACAAGCAGATGGTCCACACGAAGCATTACTTCTTAAGTCACGCACGATAGGGACGTGCCCTACGATGCACTGCCCTGCGTCCATCAACTAGAGGCATACAGATGTTAAACCTCATGTGCCTGTAATTTCTAATTTAAAGTTTGTACATACAGTGTTTATACCACTTGCTAACAGAGCATGCTTAAGGCCTACCCGGTGTTGAGTGGTAACCATCACCTACTTGGTGAGCGGACTGGTTTCGGAAAATGTCAAAATTGCGCTCGACGCTGTTACAAAATTATCTTAATTCTTTATTGTAGACAGAGAAATGTAATATTTGAAAAAAAAAAAAAATGTAAACTTTGAACTAAAAATCTGTTCTAAGGCGAGCTTAACCCTTAAGCTTAAAGGCCGGTTTCCACCGCGAGCGGAGCGGACCCATTAACGACTCCCTTTAACTCGCAAACTGCATATTGCTCGATTATTTTATGGTGGAAATACAAGTGTGAATCCGCTCCGCTCGCGGAGGAAACCGGCCTTAAGTCTCGTAGAGCTTTTTGTTGATGTTTGTTTTAAATGTAATGTAAATTTTCTTAAAACCGTTTACAGCCTTACAACAAAGTAGCTAAAGCTTACTTTCCCTTGCAGGTTCATGGGCCAAATGTGCAGTTCGGTACCTCAGTCGCTGATGACTCTAAAACCAGAAGTTACGGAAATTGCCGCCCGACTCTCTACGTCATTCTTTATTGAGACGTTTATACACGCTAAAGAGAAGGTAATTACTGGCCAAGTAAAACTGACGTTGGTTATGAGTAGCATAACTATTCAGCCTTCACAGCTCAGTGGTAGTAGCTCTGCCTGCTGCGCCGTAGGCCGTGGGTTCGATTCCCACCGAGAACAAACATTTGTGTGATGAAAATAGATGTTTGTTTTCTGTCTGGGTGTTATATAATATTATAAGTACGTATTTACAAAAAAAAAGTGAAAGTAGTATATCAGCTATCTGGTTCGCATATCACAAGCTTTGGCTTAGTTTGGGGCGAGATAGTGCTGTGTGGAAAGTCCACTAATATTTATTTATTTATATTCGATAGTAATTGATTGATTCTTTGTTTGTGGTAGCCAACAATGGTGTCATGGGTGGAGTTAGTGACGAAGCAGTTCAGTTCGTCGCCGCCGGCTTCTGTGTGGTTTTTGTGCCACACGGCGGATGATACGTGGTGGCCCATGCAAGTAAGTTTCAACCACTACTTTTCCAAACAAAACACTACATAAAGTCAATGCATACTTGCTTTTTACATTTTAATGCTAGTTTCTTTTTAACTTTTAAAAAGTTTAAAAAATATTACAAATTTTTAATGCTGTTAATGCTCGGACACTACAACTTCTCGTAAATGGGGGCTGGCTTACTTATACAGTTTCAATGTTATCATTGAAACTGTATAAGTAATCTTCATTGATGAATCTCAATTGACAGCCTTCACAGCTCAGTTGCTAGTAGCTCTGCCTTTTGCGCCGTAGGCCGTGGGTTCGATCCCCACCCAGAATAAACATTTGTGTGATGAACATAGATGTTTGTGCTCTGTCTAGGTGTTATATAATATTATAAGAGTATATTTACAAAAAAAAAGCCTATACGTTTTATATCAGTTATCTGGTTCCCATAGTACAAGCTTTGGCTTAGTTTGGGGCTAGTGTGCTGTGTGGAATGTCCACCTATATTTATTTATTTATACTTGCTTTTTACACCTTAAATCTGTCACTCTCAAGCACTACAACGTCGTAAATGGGACTGGGTATAACGCTATCTTTGAAACTGTATAAGTAATCTGGAACGGCCTGCCTACATGTTGGTCTCATCAGATTATTTGTGACTATAAAAATGACTTTATTTTTCAGGTATTAATAAAATGTCCGAATCAAATGGTCCGGCAGATGTTTCAAAGGCTTTGTATGCACATTATGCAGAAGCTTAGGTAATTTATTTCTACCAAACTGTATTTTATCGATATTCGTTTTTAAGAGCTTAGTGATAAGGTGTATTTTATTGTTGCAGATCTAATCAATATGCTTTATACCTGCAGGGTATGGAAGAAAGCGAGGATAATAGCAAGTTGGGCGAAAATGGTTTTGTTACTAGGTTTATAAGAATGTTATTATCATTAGTAAGTACCATTCTTTTTCTCACAGTTTTTGTTATCAAGAGTAAGGTTTCCCATATTGGGTATGAGTTTCACAAAATCTCTCATCTCATTGGCTAATGTTTAATTTCACTGTTAAATTAACCAATGAGATAAGGGAATGTCCCATCAACAACGATCCGTATTAACGCATACGTACGAACGCTCGTTGAATATAGAACATGTGTATAAATCCACTGACTGATCTGGGTGTAGGCAAGAACCACTTTCTTACATAAGCTTATCGCTCACCAAGCCAATATAATTTTCATAAAAATATTGTGTCCCCTGGCGTTAAAAATAAAACAGAATATGGATCGTGTCTAAGCCCTTGGGTTATTTTATTTTAAATGAGCTGAATTTGAGCCATTTTTTAATCGGTTGCCGTTTACAGATGGAAAACGGGGCCAGGTCCCACTTAAGGCATTTAACGGAATACTTTAGTCTACTCTACGAGTTCAGTAAGATGGGAGAGGAGGAAGGGAAGTTCATGCTTCGCATCAACGCAATCAGCAGCATGGTTAACTTTTATCTTGGACAAAACAACACTGTGGTATGTAATTCATTCGTAGAAAATATAAATATAAAACAGCCTCGAAATCAAATAAAAACTCATTAGGTACCTAACTATTGTGTAAAATCGAAAATCTAATATTTGTTAAGAGTGACTTTTTTAACAACTTCAAGTTAATAGTCAGATAAAAGGTCTGAAACGGACACTAGCAGAGTTATGACTTTTTTACTAAAATTGAAAAATGTATTTCCGAGTGAAAAATTCTATAATAAAAAATAAAAAGAAGAGCGTTATTCTCATTCATCGAAATCACAGGTGAAATTACAGGCACATGAGGCTTAACATCTGTATGCCTCAAGTTGATGTACGCAGGGCAGTGCATCGTAGGGCACGTTCATATCGCGCGTGACTTGTTATGTAAGGTTACCCTTTAACATCAAGTGCCATCTGTTTGTTCCATCAACAAGTAGTATAAAAAAACACTCACTTTTACATATCACTATTCTGCATTATTTGGGACTACAAGTTATCATAATTTGTAGCCGGAATCACCGACGGAAGAAGCTGGCGGCAGTGGAAGTGGCAGCGGTAGCGGCAACGCAGAGTCCGCCGGCGACAAGTTACGACCCGGAGCGTTAGACAAGATGGTGGCGCTCGTGGCCGGCCTCGTTGAAAGGTCACGTGACCCAGCCGGCATGCTCGCGTTAGACGAGCCTGATGCGAAGGCGTTACTACATACTAAGGTAACTTACTAGTACCAACACAATGTGGGTTCAACTATATGTAATCCGGAGCGTTAGACAAGATAGTGGTGCTCGTGGCCGACCTCGTTGAAAGGTCACGTAATACCACATTACGCCTACACTTGCCAACGAGCATAATACCGGCTCGCTTCTCTCGCCACAGCACATGCATACGTATAGTAACCTGAATTCAACTTCAACTATATGTAAACCGGAGCGTTACACAAGATGGTGGCGCTCGTAGCCGGCGTCGTTGAAAGGTCATGTGACCCAGCCGGCATGCTCGCGTTAGACGAGCCTGATGCGAAGGCGTTAATAATACCGGCTCGCTTCTCTCGCCACAGCACGGTCATACGAATAGTAACCTGAATCATCTGAAGTCCGTTTGTTTTTCTATTCTGTATTTTTTGCTACAGAATAAGTATATTGCGGATTCAGGTTACTATATGTATTCCAATTTTCATCCAAATTGGTTGGTGTCTAGGGCATGACCTACCAAACATCCGATCATCAAAACATGCGCATTTTAAAATGAGTAGGATTTTAGCAGATTTCTCCCATCGACTATTTTCTCCCCGTCCAGGGCTTCCCATTCATCTACCAGCAAACGCGGGACAGTCTCAACCTGCAACAGACGCGGTCGCTGATATTCGCGTTATGTCGGTGGAACGAGCCTCTCGCTGAGAAGATTGTCACCATGATCTTCCAAGGCATCGCCAAACATACGGAGGTGAGTTTTAAATATTGTTTTTACTCGCTCTTATCCTGAGCTATATTTTGTATAACAGAAAATGGTCAAGCTAGTCTCTGAATTAATCTCTCGAGTTCCATTCGTAATGTAATAATAGTCAGAATAGTAATTTATACATAATATACATTATACGTCAACATGGGTAGGTACATCATATTTTTAGTACACAAAAAATATATATAATAAAATATAATAAATATAAAATATAAATATAATAATAAAATCAATTTTAATTTTATTCAGATAACTGTTTTCGATACAACAATCAAGATTGAAAATATTATCAACCCAGGTACTAAATCACCAGCCTTAGTAAAAGCTGCCCTTTTTTCTTCATAGCCTTTTGATGTCATTATTTGCACTGACATTATGCTCGAGATAGATTTAGAACTTTGTTACGCCTTCGTCACACCATAATGCCCTATAAGACTCTTTGTGAAGAGCTCGTCCGGGGAAGTACTACCACCACGCCTTTTTCTGCCGCCAAGCAGCGTTGCTGTGTTTCGGTTTGAAGAGTGTGGTTACTGGTGAAATTACAGGCACTCGAGGCTTAACATCTGTATACCTCAGGTTGATGGACGCAGGGCAGTGCATAGTAGGGCACGTTCCAATCGTGCGTGACTTATAATTTCGCATATTAAAGTTCTAAATCTGTCTTCATATTGCACATATCGCGAGTTACGTCATAAGTCTCCCATAGAATTTGTTATTTCAAAGGTTTGTTTTGTCGACAGAGTTGCGGATCATTTTTCAAGCTTCTGACGTTGTTAGTGGACGGCAGCGGCGCAGGCGCAGGCGCGTCTGGCGGGCTCCCGTGCTTCACGCAGCTAGTGATCGCGCGTCTGTGGGACGTGGCCGACGTGTGTCCACACGCGGCGCTCGAGTGGCTCGCCTTGCAGGTAATCATTATCTTCCTACTATGAGACAGTAAGCGACATTGTAAAGAAGGTGGATTAGGATGGCTCAGAATCGTTCTTTCTGGAAATGTATAAGCGAGGCCTATGTCCAGCTGTGGACTCCTTCAGGCATAAGATGATAATTTAAGTAGGCGATGCATCCAAATACACAGTTTGGACTAAGAACTATTACAAGTTGAACCCTGCGAATCGTGCTAGAGTGCGATATGTTGCTGTTTTTTCTAACACTGATGTTTAGTCGACTGTACTCAGAGATCTGAGTAAATACTGACTGTGATTAATGTCGTAAGCCATGTCCTGCATGCTATTATCTTTTCGATTTTTCCTTTTTCTATTGTAGAAATTGTTGCTTAGAATTGAATACCACTCCTACTAGTTTTTTTTTATTATACAATTTGCTGATCGAACAAGCAGATGGCCCTGATGTTAAGTGGTAACCATCACCTCTAACGCATTGCCTCTTAAGTCATGCACGATAGCAACGTGCCCTACGATGCACTGCTATGCTTCCACCTACTTGAGGCAATCTTATTTAGATTTAGATTTATTTATTGCCAACATGTACATACAGTTACATAGCTTAGGTCTAAGGTAGCTATTAAGCGAGTACACATACCCTGTAGGGCGCTGCAAATTAGTTACAATCATACTAATAAGGGTACAATAATAGTTATGCTCATTGATACAACAGCTTAGTTATGAGAATACAATAAGCAAGTCACTTGAATAGCAAAAATTTAATGACAGTAATCATTGTAATTGATAGTCTGAATGTCTCGATATAATAATAATATTAGTAACTAAGTCAAATGAGGTAAGTATATAATACAGAAATCTTAAATAATAATCATCGTTTGGTCTCAGGTGCCACGAAACAAAGCGGCGCACGCATGGGCTCTGCGAACAGCGGAGCTATGGGTTGAAATCCAACTGCTGGCCGCGAACGCAGCGCGAGTGCGAGCCGCGGCCGCGTTGCTGCTGGTCGCGTTGGTCCCCTCGCAGCACTTCCGAGCCGGCTACTCGCGCTCGCGGCCTCACCATCCCGCCAAGCTGCCTGACACGGCACACCACACCTTGCACCAAGTAAGTTTTTTACTACCTGAGATAATAAGATTTAAATTTATTTTTGGGTAAGTTCGAAACTAACTTTAAGCTTGATGGCGAACTTTTCACACGTCAGGACTCTCTCTCTCCCTCTATCCCTCCTTCCTCTCTATCTCTCTATCCCTACCTCCTCTCTCCCTCTCTCTCTCTCTTTATCCCTCCCTCTATCCCTACCTCCTCTCTCCCTCTCTCTCTCTTTATCCCTCCCTCTATCCCTCCCTCCTCTCTCTCTCTCTATCCCTCCTCTCGTTCTCTATCCCTCCCTCCTCTCTCTCTCCATCCCTCCCTCCTCCCTCTCTCTCTTCTCTCTCTTTCTCTCCTCTTTCTCTCCTCTCTCTCCCCTCTCTCTCTCTCCTCTCTCTCCCCTCTCTCTCTCTCCTCTCTCTCTCTTCTCCCTCTCTCTCCCCTCTCGGTCCAAGACGTCAGAGATCAAATTATTTACAAGACAGGTGGAGTAGGTCGACAACCGAATCATGGACAAGAAACCCAGCAGCAGGTGAAGTTGGTTGTGGATGACTACGAAAATTATTTACTACTTATATAAAATTATTTTACCAATAAATGCTTATGCCGAAAGACAAGAAGTGCCTACTTATATTCAACGGTGAGTGAAGCGATACGCATTTAACTGTACCATCTTTCCGCAGGTGTACACAATGCTACTAGGAAAGCTAAAAGCAGCGCGCAAATACACGGACATTGTGGTCCACGGAACTATGAAATTGACCGCTTATTTTGGCGTCATGACGTATTGTGTCGTCAGCAGGGTCGAGAAACTGATGGTGAGTTTATGATTTTAAAACATTGTATGAGTATCACCCATGACATGTACTTTTACATACACTTTTTTGGCATCTCGAAATGCCACTAACTAAAAATTTACCTGTTGCTATTATATGGAAGGTTAAATAAATTAAATAGAACACAAAACTGTTTTTATTCTAATGTCAACCAATCAAATCTCGAGGAGTTATTTGCCCAAGGAGTTTGTATGTCGAGTATTCTTTGCACAAGGAATTTGTATCGAGTCTTTTTTGCGCAAAGAGAGCATTGCAATGAGATGGAGGACGAATGTGTTGGTGTGTTCTAAATTCAAACACCAAAACAGTGAGTAAAAGAGTTTTTTATTCACTGTTTTCAGTGAATAAAATAAACTTTTAAGAGGGGGAATGGTATAAACAATATTTTTGTTTCAGTTCGGTCAATACTTCAACGATCTCTGGGAACTGTACCACCCCGCTCTCTCCGAGCCGTCGGTGGCGGTACATCCGAACAAACAAGCGCTCCTGACCTTTTGGCACGCGGTCACAGCCGACTGCCCTGAGAACGTGCAACTTGCGGTCTCGCACTCGAGACTTACCAAACACATCGCTTACAACTACATACTGTGAGTCGAAGTTAAATGCAACGAATAGTCATTTCATTCGTGCGTTTCTTTAGTTTCCTCTTACAACATCCACGGAAGGGATGAGATGAGGGTTCTTCTTGTCAGGGGCCTTATGCTCACTTCGACAGAGATTATCTCACGTTAGAGATGACGTCATATCTCGTTCGATAACTATTTATCCCCATTCTCACTATCTAACTCCCCAATTTTCTCATACAAAGTTCATGCGAGACGCAAGGTCAACGAGTTATTGAACGAGATATGACGTCATCTCTAACGTGAGATAATCTCTGTCGAAGTGAGCATAAGGCCCCTGGTCACTAGTTTCTTTCGAATCAGTGTGGTGAAAGGATTTTAAGTGCTATGGAGGGGCGTATGTTTCCGTACAGTCTTTATACATTTATGTTTATACATCCTCTGAAAAGTGGACTGTCTGTATCGCTCATTGTGAACGGATGCTTGTTTAGTGATTCCCGCCTTCCTATCCTAAGAGAGACCTCTGGTGGTCTTGTGGTAGCGGCCTCTCCTTCCGATCAGAAGGTATAATACCGGCCATGCACCAATGAGTTTTTTGTTCAAAAATGTATAAGCACAAAGCCAGTACTCTCAAACGGTGGTGGAAAATCAGGAAACCGGCATGTCGTAGAAACGAAATAGTTCTATAACATGTGTAAAGTGCTCGAAATTAGCCTTTTTGAGGCGCCTTTAAAAATCCACCACACTGTTTCGAAAGAAACTGGTGACACGACAAGAAGAAGGAGTGCTTGTGATGATAATGATGAGTGGCCGTTTTCTTCCAGCGCGGACCACGAGGACGGCGAAGTGGTAGCATACAACCGCGCCATGCTGCCTCCGTACTACGCTATCCTGCGACTCTGCTGCCGCCGCTCCGGCGCCTTCGCCAAGACCCTCGCGCAGCATCAGAACATTCACTGGGCGTTCAGGAACATCGCGCCGCATGCGCACTTGTATCCGGCCGCCGCTGACGAGCTGCTTAGGTAAGTTACATTTCACAGATCTACCAACGTCTTTTTTATAGTGTTATCTGTTGTGGGTGCAGGTGCTAATGGCGTACCAGGAGTATGCCATTAGCACCTGCACCCACAACTTCCACCAAACCTCGTCAAGTTTGCGGAAAGTCTACCTCACTGCTTAGAAGAGATCACTCATATCGCCTTTTCATGTGGTATACAATACCCCATGAAAAGGGCGTCCTTCGCCAGCTCTCAGTCGTGCTCGCTCCTGTTTTGGATTTTTGGCTAACGCTCACTCGATATAAACAGCGAGCGTGCTAGCTGCAGATCGCCGGGCAAAATACACGACAAGGCTCATAAATAATAAGCACCTAGTACGTCTTAAAACACGTTTATTCCATCTAGTCCTACTAGTAGTTCGATAATACAACTGTTTGGACAGATATATTCCGAATTGTTAGTGGATACGCAGATTTTATTCCAAACAGAACTACTATGAATATTACGGTACACTCAAGGAATTTTGTTTACTAAAAAGTAACTAATCGTCATTTACTAAACACAGGCTGTGTTTAGTAAATGTTAAACTAAACGCACACTCGTCATCGCTGACGTTGCACTTATATTATTATGTATGTTAGTCTATAAGGTATTTATTTAATATGGACCATAAATGTATTTTTGTAAGTGTCTGAAATAAAATTTTATTATTATTATTATTATTAAACACAATGTCCAGGTTGGCCCGAATCCTCGCCGCTCGCGGTGCAAGCCACAACAACACAAACAACAGTCCAGCAACTATCACCACCGCCACAGCGACGGTCAGCTTTTGTAACATCAACAGCAATAGCACTGAAACAACGGAGACGCGCGAGGCGGCGGCTTTCAGACGGAGTACGCTCTCCGCCTACTTACAAGGTAAGACCAGTTTGTATGTAGTTTTCAAGCCGTCTGAGTCTCTTTGATATGAGAATGCCTCAAAACCAACCGTTGCGTAAGTTTTGAGGGTGTAATATGGTGTCAAACATTGACACCATAATTACACCCTCTTTATGTTTAGAATTTCCTTCACTCTTGATAAATATTTTTTTCATTTCGATTTGAAAACTCCTAAAACATGTTTATTAATGCATTGTATTTAATATACATATATAGCTTTGTTTTTACCTGTCTTCCAAAATCAGAAGAGAGTCTATATAAAATCGGCGCAATTTTGATGTTTTTTTTTCATCCGTAAATTTTAGCTGGTTGAAATTGTTGCTTTGGTAAATGCTCTTTTTTATATACAAAGAAGCATATTCGGATACCAATGTATATTTTTTTAACTGAGCGTTTTAACTGACACCGAATTTATTTTTTATTAGGTAGATTATTTATTTAATTCAGAATTTAAAGGACTTGGAGAATTAGGTAGATAATAAGTTTCTTTGTACCACACGCGACCCTCCAGGGAGCGACCTAAACATACCCACACGGACAACAAGTATGGAGATGACTGAGGGAAGAGAAGCAGCCATGTTTAGAAGGAGCATGTTATCGGCTTATCTACAGGGTATGTGGTGTCTAGACATCCCAGCGTACATACTTGAAGCATTCTTTCAACATAGCCATGCCTTATTACCAGGGGTCGGAATAGGTAGAGAAAAGTACCAAATGACGTAAAATTACCTACGCAAAATGGATAATTAACATGGATATGCCTTTTAAACCCGGAATTGGGATTAATATTTTTTTTTTCTAAAACTTATGGGTTTTTTTATATACAACTAGCTGATGGAATAAGCAGATGTTGAGATTGATATTATTGTCTTCTAAAACTCTTTTTCCTTTGTTAAACACAAACTAAGTAACGTTACACGTACAGCAGGGCTATTTTAAAACATTCGGAAAGGTTTCCAATCGGAAACGTCAGTGTTTATCACATTTGATTTCGAACCCGAATCGTTTCCGATACGGGGATTAAAAAAGGCATATCCATATTTAGATTTCGTAGTAGCGTATTTGACGTCATTTGGTACTTAAAAACTCTACCTATTCCGACCCCTGCTTATTACATAGCCTACCCGTGGGAACCTCTAATTGGCCCTCTAAATCTAAATAAGTGTTTAATTATAAAGCTGTTGGTTCTCCAATAAATAAAAAAACTTCGGACAAGACTTTTCAAAGGACTCACCGCTTCTAAGTGATTATTTTTCACAGTAGAAAGAGAAAGTTTCGACAATCCAATATTATGATAAATAAAAGCCCTAGTCAAAGCGACATTTGATTTGACCGCTGTTGGTTTATTTTTTTAAGACATCAAAATACGCATTATGTAGATTTTATTGACAGACCACGTGACGCTTCCAGCTTCCTATTCCAGAGTTTATTAAATTTCAACTTTATCTTGAAAATTTATTTTTTAAAAGCTTTAGCTCTTATGAACGTAACTCAAGTTGAAACACTGCTCAAAGTTAGCACTGTCACTGTTTGTCATTGCCCATTGGTAAGAGATGGAAATACTTTTAACACTGATTATATTTTGACATGTGTCAACATGAAGAACATGAAGTACGGCCGTTTGACTTAAAATTAAATATTAAAAAAAATAAAAAATAAAAGTTAATAAAATTAATAAATTAATATTTATTGATATGATATGAGTAATTATTTTAGTTTTTTTTTGTTTGCATTTTCTTTTGTTATAATTATGCATGTATTGTAAATATGTTGCAGGACTAAACGGCAGGACTTGTTGGACGACGCTAATATCTGCATTTTGCACGCTCGTCGAGAACGAAGATGACAGACTGTTTGTTGTGTACAACGGTGGACTTCAAATGACGTTTGAGGTCAGTAACCTGGCTGTAGCTTTGTTACTTTTCAGAATTTAATCCTTTGTATGTAGTGAACCCTCTTTCCTCTTGTTTCATAGACATAGACAGTTATTTAATGGCCATAAGAACACACTACATATAATTAAGGTAATTTAGGTAGGTACAAAAATGTACAAAACAGTGACAACATGATGAAACAATAGACATAGACATAGGTAGGTATAAAACACAAAACAATTAAAACTAACGACTCTTTTACAATTAATTCAATAACAAACAAATTTTAGCGTAACTTTAATTTGACTATATAGGTACCTACCAATGGAACATATCTTTTCTTCATTTTTTACATCATTTTCTTGTTGGAACACTGCTGTTTTAATTTCATAAATTTGTAAATGTAATATTGCAAAATATGTTATATCACACTAGGTAGGTGGGGGTCTCACAAATGTGACCAGCTGTGACAAGGACGGGGGAGGGGTCAGAAATCATGAATTTCGTGTGACGTAATTTATGTGACGTGATCCAGGCGCTGCACAGCCTGCACGCCGTGTACGTGGAAGGCGGCGGCGGTGGTGGGGGCGGCGGAGGCGGAAGCGCAGCGGCGGCGGTCCGGTCGGAGCTGCGCGCGGCGCTGCGCTGGGCGCGCGCGCTGTGCCGCACGCTGCGCACGCGCCGCGACAGCAAGGAGGCGCGCGCGCTGCTGCTCGCCTGCAAGGACTGGCCGGAGTGCGCACGCCGGCTGCTCACCATGCTGCATCTGGCTCATCATCATCACAGGCTCGACACGCTCAGGAATAAGGCGCTAGGTATTTTACTTATGTATTTTTATTTAATTAGAACGGTATATGTATTATAATTACATTACGATTGCACTAATTAGATCTAATGAAAACTAATTAAATTACATTATAATAAAATTCTGTAATTCATTATTGGGTACAAATATTGAAATAATATAAGGGCAACAAAATACTACTGTGTCAAGAAAGTACCGGGAAACGATCAATAATAAAAGGTTATTTCGAATTGACTAAAGTAGAATTCCTTCTATTCTATCGAATATTATATCTTTTGACTTAATTAAATTACCAATTTTAACATAAAAATAGTCTACTTTGTAAGTGTGTACGACTTAAAATGGACTTGTTCATTATTTTTTTAAATTGGTCACCTTTATATTGTACCTGCGACTTGTCCCGACTTTTATATTCCCGTTTTTTATACATTTTGGGATAAACGATTAATGACGTTGTGTTTTACAGGTGTGCTCCAAGAGCTAGTAATGATAGGCGGCGCCGCAGCCCTCGGCGCGCTGGTCCCGCTGGCGGCGGGCGCGGCGGGGGGCGCGGGCGCAGGGGCGGGGGGCGCTGGAGCGGGGGGCGCGGCGGGCCGGGGCGGGGCTTCCGGCGCCGGGCGCAGTCGCTCCCGCTCGCTGCACGGAATGTGCGCGCCGAGGCACTCGCACCAGCCTCTAGCGCAGATATACAGGCCGTATCACAAGTTTATAGGTAACTCTTTCATACTAAATGTGGATATGGGACAAAATGTTATATTTGGACGTGGACGTACCTCTGTCTATCCGCGACTTGCAAATTATTGCCGTTTTTATAGATAATGGTACGGAACCCTTCGTGCGCGAGTCCGACTCGCATTTGGCCGGTTTTATTTATAGACAATGGTTATCAGGTTATAAAAATAAAAAACCCTTAAAGATCCTCACACAATCTTTGATCCAAAGAGTCCAAACATTACATATGGCACATACCCACATTTTGCAGGAGTTGGAATTCCATACGTGACAGGTTGCAAGCCCATCGCCGCTGTTAATACTAACTGGTTTCATCACGATGTTTTCCTTCACCGTTTAAGAGGAAATAGGAAAAATCCATTGTTGCACGACCGGGTTCGAACCTACGCCCTTAAGGCGGGGTCACTCCCGCTAGAGCGCCGATGCTCTGAAGTTACCCTATAATAGGGCCTATATTGTATTCGTTTGCAGAGCTACCGGTTGAGCGCCTTCCGCGCTCGCCATTGTTCGGTAGCGCTGTAAGAATCGTCAGACGATCACCAGCATTTAATAAAATAAAATAAAATGAGCCTTTATTGCTATTACTAAATTTACACGCTTATTCAATACAGTCTATTCTTAAAACTAAATATTCTTATATCTAAAAATTCTAAAAAAATCTTATTTCTAACTGTTCTCTGTAGTAGTAGTTGCCTCCTTGGCGTAGGCCTCCCCCATTTCCTTCCACAGTGCTCTGTTCCTAGCCTTTGACATCCAGTTTGTCCCCGCTTACTCAATGAATATGTCTTCCCATCTTTTCTCTGGTCGACCTCTACCTCTTTTTTCGTTTCTTGGTATCCACTCTGTTACTCTTTACGTCCATCTACTGTCAACCATCCTACATACATGTCCTGCCCATTTACATTTAAGGGATCGTATCATTTTTACTGCGTCTGTTAATTTCGTTTTTTTTCTTAGATATGTTTTTGTTTTTTTTATTTAGTTATGTTCTTTATTTTGTCTCTTTGTCATATTTTGTCTCTAGCATGCTTCGTTCCATTTTTCTTTGACAAATCGCCAAGCATTTAGTGCATTAGAAATAAAAAGAAAAAATCGTTTGCAGAGACGTGTTGCCGCGTGGCGCGCCAGCAGCGCTGCATGTCGGAGCCGCTGGTAGGCGTGTCCGCGCTGTGCGCTCTCGACGCCGTGCCGCTGCGGTTCAACTACTTCGCGGCCTTCTGGCGGGACGTCGCCAATACTCCGGTAACTAACATCTTATATCACACACGCGCATACAAACACCAGTCGTTCGGTTCAAGGTGTTTTTTTTTCGACGACACGAATGGGGTCATCCATAAATTACGTCACACGTTAAGGGGGAGGGAGGGGGTCGACGACGTGTGACAAGGGGTGGGGAGGGATCCCAAATTTTTAGTCTGGTATGGGGTTAGGGGCCATCCATAAATTACGTCACACGTTAAGGGGGAGGGAGTGGGTCGACGACGTGTGACAAGGGGTGGGGAGGGATCCCAAATTTTTAATCTGGTATTGGGGTAGGGGCCATCCATAAATTACGTCACACGTTAAGGGGGATGGAGGGGGTCTTTTATTTGTATCCAAAATATGTTTATACATTTTCTTACGAAATACGGTTAACGGTTTAAGGTGTTAGTAAGTATCACATGGACCCTGCATAGGGCATGGCAACATGGAGGCAGGCAGAGGCTTTGACAGATCGTATGTATTTAATCTTTGACAAGAGATTTTTTATAGTCTGGTATTGCGTTTGTAGAAATGTGAAAGTTGCCATCAATCATCATCTCAATCACACCCTAAACCAATGAACCGATTTTAGTAAAATTTGGAATAAATATATTTACTAACGCATGTTAGTAAATATATTTATTTTACTAAAATATATATGCATATATAGGCTACTTTTTACGCCGAAAAATAATCAGAATCGAACGAACTAACGGGCCCCGGAGGAAAGGGCATTAAATATTTACAAACTAATTATAGCCATAATCGACATACCATAGACATACACACCATTTCATAATCATTGTTGCTCTCAGGCGGACGCGAAGTTAGAAGAGATGCTTCTAGAATGCAACGTGCTATCTGAATACATCGACGCCATACTTCTCGACGAGCGGGAATCGTTAGAAGACAAAGCCATCTACGAGTTCATGCAGCATTATTATCCAAAGGTTTGCAGATATATTTTAACGACAAGCGATGCAAGTGCGATGCCTATTCAACTATACATTTATCTCAATATATAAAATATTGACTGTGTTTGGGTATGAAATGAACCAAACAGTAAAGCTGGGGCGAACTGCTAAGGGATGCTATAGTCGCGTTAAACACTCGCTGCAAACTCTGTCATAAATCACCTTAGCACTAGTGTTGAAATAAATCATCGTAGTCGGCGCGGGCGCATGCACGTTATCGATAAAAAGAATGACTCAGCGAGAGCGCCCGGTGGTTGCGCGGTCGGAGAGGTCATTATCGGTAGTCGGTATACATGTATCGATAGTTCTTAACGACTCCAATAATGCACATCTCTGCGCATAAACAAAAGGATTGTGTCGTTCTCCTAAGTGCGAGAGAGAGAGAGCAATATTGCTGTCTCGTTCCGATAATTTATGACCGTGTTAGCAGCTAGTGTTTAATGCGACTATAGCTCAGGGTTGTCGAAGTTTAAAGTTATTCATTCAATTGAATCACAAGAAACACTTTTTGCAGTAGTTGATATTCCATACGTGATAGGTTGCAAGCCCATCGCCGCTGCTAGGATACTAACTGGTTTCCTAACGATGTTTTTCTTCACCTTGCATAGCGCACATACATTTTTCTAAGAGAAAAATACATTGAAGCACTACCATACGATCAGAGAGAATGAATATTTCTTTTTTTACAATGTTATGTAAAATATTTACTTTCTTAAGTGCAATGTATAACGTGCCTGTGAGAAATAAATGTTCTGTACCCCAAGTATGAGTTGTGTTAACATATTTGGTTATTCGTTCTTGTTCCGTGTTCATTGCGGGTTTTGTATGAAGACGCGATAGAGATACCGATACGGAACTTTATGTTGCAAGTATGATGAAAATTATTAGGAGAACATAAAGTTCCGTATCGGTATCTCAATCGCGTCTTCATACAAAACCCGCAATGAACACTGAACAAAAACGAAAAACCAAATATGGTAAACACAACTCATACTTGGGGTACTGAACTAAAAAAGCGGGGTCACTCCTACAAGACCACCGTCGTACCATTCATTTGTGTGTTCCAATAACTCCTTTATTCCAGATCGGAAGTTCAAGCACAAGCACAGTTGTAGAAGCTCTCACGGAGGAGCTATCCGATTCAAGTTCCCTCCGTCGTATATCGACTCTCCTCGGCCCGCTGCGTGCGTTGACGCTGACATCGCGACGGGCGCGCTTGGATTCGAATGCGGCTCGAGATCTGTTGCGTATCGCGCACGCTATCCAACAACGGCTGTTGCAAGCCACAGGTATGACCATAACATATGTATGCTTCGAGTTGAAGCACTATAAATATTTGTGTAAAAAAAGTAAAACCACGCGAAAGTATCGCATGGTTCCGGGGAAATTTGGCGATAACAATATGAAAGAACCCACGTGTAAAACAGAATACTGATTGAACACCACTGCCAATGTTTGTTATTAGTTTCTGTTGAAACAATAGCTTTGATTGCCAGTGTAGGCTACCTACTTACGTATCTATCAACGCCTACCTATTTCTATTTAATTATTATTTACATAGCTTCCTTATATATTAATCTATATCATTATTCACACATACGTATTTATTTACAACAGATATACACACCATAAAATATATATTACATACATACATACATACTAGATATTTACATTTCACATAAACATAAATAAACTACTTTACCTAATTCATTAAACATTAAACTCTAAATCTGTATCTAACTACCTAAGTACTTGCGCGTACGATATAATTGTCGTGTTTCTAAAAATCTCCCGAACTTGCTGTGCAATGGAAATACTCGTTCCGCCGCGCACCATTGTTCGGAGCACGCAAGTACATCGGCCGGCGGCATGCGCTCGCGTCGTGTCCGTCGTGTCAGTCGAGTCAGTCAGTTGCGAGCCTCAGACGAGATACCCGTATCGCGCGCTCTCAGCTTTTACAGCTATTTCATACGCTTGCTTGTTATACGAACTTTCTGCTTTCCACTCATTCTTACTCATTACTATTGTACTCCTTCTAAAACTTTCGGTGTGTTCTGCCTACTGTAATCTGTGTGCCTGTGAACTTTCCTACTACGCAATATAAACATTGGAATGTGATTTATACCAGCTGTTGTTTCTCTTGGACCCACTACAACATTCTACGTAGGAACATAACCCGCTTACAAGGTACCTATAACCACACGCCCATACCAGTAACCCAATCATTAGAAATATAGCTCAGTACCCCAAGTATGAGTTGTGTTTACCATATTTGGTTTTTCGTTCTTGTTCCGTGTTCATTGCGGGTTTTGGATGAAGACGCGATAGAGATACCGATACGGAACTTTATATTCTACTACTAATTTTTATCATACTTGCAACATAAAGTTCCGTATCGGTATCTCTATCGCGTCTTCATCCAAAACCCGCAATGAACACGGAACAAGAACGAAAAACGATAAACCAAATATGGTAAACACAACTCATACTTGGGGTACAGATATGAACCCAGATACGTTATTTTATTTATATCAATAGCATCTGTTCTGTAGTAAAATGACTGACATCTAAATGGTTGCACCTTCGCAGACGAGGACTCATCTGAACCGGAAACTCCGAAAGAGCCCCTCCCCGAGACGTCCCGCTGCGACTCGCCCGAAGGCAGCTCGGGCGACGAACCCAGCGATGACGTCATCGATGACGACGACTCTTCGGACGAGGCGAGCACGCCGCTGCGGGGCTCCGCCTACCGCGCGCAAGTCCTCTTCGCGGTCAATGACCTCGCGGAGATAGCGCAACAGGCGCTCGTCGATGTATAAGCAACACTGTCCCTCTTGACTGCGCTCTGTCGACACCTGTCCAACGTAACGCTTATGTAGGCCTCGTCTGTCGAACCATTCATTCGGTATCACGTCACGTGACTGCCGATTCTAATGGATTTTATCGATGGTTTTCTTCAGCGACGGTCGTCATTTTGATTACTCTGATGGGTGTATTTGACGGTCGTAGTACATAGGTCCCGTGGTTTGGCCGGCCTGTGGCCCACAGTAAGTCTAGCGTGGGTGTTGTCGTCAAATGACGACGGTCGCTTCTTAAAGAACCAGAGGATAAGCGTCTGAAGGAAAACTGGACCCCTTAGTAACAGCCACCGCATATAAACAAACGTGGATGTGTCATGCAGTGTAATTAAAGACCTATCAAACTGTCGGTCCCGACCGGATTGGTTATAGCATTGGTTCTATCTAGTCAGTTTGGTTTTACCGCTCTAATTTACGGTACCGAAAAAATATAGGTTCGAGCCGGCCACGGGAGACGCACGTTTTGGCATAAATGCGGCCTTTGAAAACTTACATAATTGGTTAGCTCGTATGAACTTACTTAGAGGCCCAAGACGTTTCGTATTCATAAGTCAGTAGTTACAGTCATGCTCGAGAATGAGAACGAATTTTCCCAGTGATTACTATAGTCGCGTTAGACACTCGCTGCAAACACGGTCATAAATTATCGAAACGAGACAGCAATATTGCTCTCTCTCTCGCACTTAGGAGAACGACACAATCCTTTTGTTTATGCGCAGAGATGTGCATTATTGGAGTCGTTAAGAACTATCGATACATTCATACCGACTACCGATAATGACCTCTCCGACCGCGCAACCACCGGCGCTCTCGCTAAGTCATTCTTTTTATCGATAATGTACATGCGCCCGCGCCGAGTACTCTCAACACTAGTGTTATGTTTTATGACCGAGTTTGCAGCGAGTGTTTAACGCGACTATAGTTAACTTCATACACATCCACATTTGAATGTTTATCGTACTACTTTTCTACCGCAATCTCGTTTGTAAGATTATTAGGGTATGCGTGTCTCAGGCTGGTGAATAAAATAATAAATTTTATTTATTCCCAATAAACTATTTTTAACAATAAAACTTTAGAATGACACATTATATGACAGTGTACTTTTATTACTAGTTCTGAGTCATCCTAAATAAATTTAGTACGCAGGACAACGAAATGTGTTTAGAACTATATGTATGTGGTTGCTGTGCTGGGTATTAATTCCCAAAAAGCTGTTTGGACGTAGAAGTTGTGCAACTGATGGGTCCAGCTTTTCTTTATCTAAACTGTACTCGGCAATTTATATCACAAAAATAACATTACTCTGTCAGTGATCTGATTTAGCGCTTAGTGACCAAAAAATTATCAACTTTCTATTCACAACTTTTGGAGTACAGAATATTAACTTCTCTGAAACGTGGGCATGTCAAGTGTAAACTTTGGACGTGCATCTGACTACCATCTTGAGCCCCTGAAGATCGGTATCTGGGAATTATAGCCTATTTCTCTTATCACGACGAATTCATGTAATTTTGAGTAATGAAAAGTCGAGTAATAGGGGTATATAGATAAGATCCACCTTCTGCTTGCAAAGCACGCCTTTGGAAGGTATTGTATGAAAATGACCTAAGCTTGACCGATACTCAAGCAAAACTAAAGGCATTCCCATGCTGACGTATTCCGCAAACAGCAAGTAGATCTTGTCTAGACCCCCTGTAGTATTCACGTGGACACGTGTTGATTGATGGCAGTTAAGAGCGGATAGAGACTATGTGTTAGAATTAAGAAGTGTGGATGTTAAAGTGAGTGACATCAATGAAATGCTCAAGGACCTGTGCGCAGGCAATCTACGGTCTCAGTGTTTATTATTCATTGTAGATTGATTTGTCGTGTTTACTCGTATTGTATAAACTTTTTACTATACTTGTCAGCACGTATAGACTTCCCGCCAGTACTTGGCTTGATATAAATGTTTTTTTTAAATATACCTACCGTCGCAAGGTGCTGGTGTTACGAAGCTTGCAAGCTGACAAGTGGTGTTAAACTTATTGTGTGTCGATTTATTGTGTACAATGATTCTCAGTGCGCGCATTGAAGACTTGTTGACAGTGTAGCTGCATCCAACTTATAGTAAAAGAAAGGACGAGCTATCAATCTGGTGATATTAAAATCTGCAATGCGCGTATTGACATAAGTTCTATGGACTCTGTATTTGCTGTTGTAATAGCAAATTAATGTAAATTTTATTTATTCAAAGCGTTTAATGTAATATTTTAATCAACTTAAAAACTATCAACACTTGCACTGAGTGAGAGAACATAATGTACAAACAAGGTAATTTAGATCTTTGTAGAAACATTCCAGACTCAACACGGTCTACAAATGCCTGTGTGTATTCTAGATGGTTCTATACTATGTAATCATACCTAGAGAGGGGAATGAAAATACTAACTTGACCAATCCATATTGAAATGAAAAACAATTGACTGTATTAGAAGACAAATCCAGTATAAGGCAACTACATAAATTGTTCTGCTAAAACTGCCCAATGCGGCGACAAGACTTCTCGTCTCAGTATTACGAAGCTCAGGCCTATTTCAGAACGACCACAGATTCAAATGTATGCGGATAGTTGTTATGTTCGGCAGTCTGCGCTCGTTATTTACGTACAAAATTTCGTGCGTGAACGAGTGCTAATATACGCATGTACTTAATGCGTTTCTGGATCATGCTAATCTTTGTTCAACGCCGTTCCAAGATGTTAAGAAGCTCTGTCTGAAATAGGCCTCATTTTAATCAAATCGGCACTGGCTTTGTTATGCTCGCGCATTTCAAAGGACTGCCGATTATGCATTACGTTCTATTTGGTGGCTAATTATTTATAAGAAGACTGTAGATTTTAAATGACTGATAGGATTACACGTGCAGACCAATCAAGTATCCCTTTTACTTAAAATTCGTAGAAGATTTGTGAGACAAAAGACGACATTAGATTGATGTGTGCGTGTATGGACTGAGTGAAAATGATTCGTAAGTGTATTTTTGTGTGTATGTTATAGCCGGTGTCCTGTGCTTTTTTATCAACATCTCATTTTGACGGCGCCAGGCCTTGTAACGTGCTTGTTACCATCTATAACATATTACATTGGTAAATTTTTGCACAAAGGCACATAGCATGTAATCTACTCTTAGGTGTATTGATTTCCCAGTTTCTGTAGTTTTTAAATACATATATTGTAATGTAATGTAGTGGCAACTGTTTTAGATTCTTATTCTAGCCTCTAAGGCTTCGCTCTGCGTTCGGTTTCATATCGTATTACAAAATCTTTCGTAATAATAAATTGTAATTATCGTGTGTTTTAGAGTAGTTCCGTGTGTCACGTGTATCATTTTTGCCGATCGAAGTATCAAAATTATTATTTAATTTTAGGCTGTGAGAGTTTGTTATTTTTTTATAATATAATTTGTAGTACGTTGGGTGTGAAATTCGCTTTCGTGTCGCCTGAGATGTTCTACAGTTTTGATATTTAAACTCGTC
This sequence comes from Chloroclysta siterata, assembly GCA_932294275.1. Classification (NCBI taxonomy): domain Eukaryota; kingdom Metazoa; phylum Arthropoda; class Insecta; order Lepidoptera; family Geometridae; genus Chloroclysta; species Chloroclysta siterata. Next base: position 8,310,854 of record OW028590.1, read on the forward strand.
CGGTAAAAATCTCTTTATTTACAAAATTTTGTGTAAACAGTACAGTAAAAGTAAAGTTAAAATTATTCTATCAGTTTTCTGGTACGTGTAGAAACTTTAAAACTTTGCTTTGCTTGGGGCAAGATGACGCTGTGTAAAATGTCCACCAATATTTATTTTATTAATATATTTTGTCGAAATTAAACTATTTTTACCTTATGAATTTTTGTGAAGGTAATCGAAATTGTTAAGTGTTTAAGCACTTCGTTTTAGGCTGTAGCAGCTGTAGTACTGAATGTTAAAAGTAGTAATAAAATATTTCTTAAAAATATTCTTCATTTGCTGTAAGTAATTTTTTAAAGGAGCGACCACATAATTACTATAAACTTAATTGTCGTCGCATGATTTAGCGTTGGTTGTTTCAGATGTTTTTATTTGGTCTTGAATCGTGGTCGCGGTCAAAATAAATTCACTGCCCAAATCAACGTAACTTAAATTTATAAACATAAAAATATTAATCTCATACTAATTTAGGTGGTTGTTAGGGCTATGTTTAGAATACTTGTCTCTATTTACGTACATTGTTTTAAACCTGTCCATTTTATAACTATACCTAGATTAATAAACTAGTAACGCCGATACACGTTTTGCTATAATTTATATAATCCATCACAATTATTATAATAAGGACTTATCTGGATGTTGTGCGTTTTTTTGAGATTAACTGATAGATTAGTGAATTGTAATTTTTCTCGAATATTTGTCAATAAACATTTTGATACACGCTTTCCAATTTCGCATCCATAGTTGCAAGTGAGACTTTAAAACAAATATAATGATAATAGTAATTAACTAAATTCAGAATTAATTTATACATATAATATATACCTATCTCAATATTTGAATGTTCTCAAAATTTTGAAGCAGATATGATTTCCTTATTATTGTATTATAGTTTGATAAATTGAAATTGTCGTACGAGTAGGCAGTCACTGGAAAGTTTTGCGGAGGGAAATGAAGGTTTGTGGTGCTATCATGCTGATGGAAGTGACTGGAAAGTTTAAGACAAAATGCATATTTAATTTTGTCCTGGTTTTAGAGCTTATTAATATATACATCTTAATATAAATATGCTGTAATTATCTTTTTTTAATAATTTTAAGATTATATTTTATGTTTCACTGAAGTGTGGTGTGAGCTGACTTCAAGCTTGACATGTCTCAGTCACATTGTCTCCTTCAGCTTGTAATTAAACGTTTTTGGACTTGTGTATTTATACATTTATGTTACTGGAACTAGAGTTTCAGTTCAATGTAACTGTTTTATTGAATAATAATTTGTGAAAATTTAAAAAGAAAATACTGTAAATCGGACTGGAAAGCCAAAGTAAACAGTATTTTATACCACAGTCTTTTATTTACTTATTTTGATGATGGAAACCCTTATTAGGTTAAAGATTATGGTCTACTAGGACAAGGTGGTCTAGTGGGCGGACTGGGAGCCTTCTGATCGCTAGGTCGTGTGGGTTTGAGTACAATGGTGCACCAATAGATGTCTCTTAGAAAAAAATATGTGCATAGTGCCAATGCTATCAATAAGTCAAGAAAAACATCAGGAGAAAACTAGTTAGTCTTATAGCAGCGATAATGGGCTTGCAACCTGTAACATATATGTAGAATACCATACCAACTATTGCAAAATGTGAGTATGTGCTACATAAATGTAATATTTGGAAAAATACCTCTGACTAACCCCCTTAAGCGTTCTCAAAGTTGTTACTTGGTACTAAGAGTTCAGAGGGAATATCTAACCATCCCTGGAAATCAAAGCCATGAGGCTTTAGATTGTTTTTCACAAGGAAATATTAAAATAAAAATAAAATAACTGAAAAAATAATTATATCTTTTTTATTTGAGTAAGTTTACTTTTAATTTCTGTAGGAAATGTTTCAATAGCTTTGTATGCACAGTCTAAACAATATATTTTAATGTAAAACAAGCTGCATTCTTTACTGATACAAACAGTTTTATCACAAATGGTACAGTCTGAGCCAAGCATCAGTATTTCTCCTTTTCCTGGTGGGCTGAAGGGGTCTTTCATCACATAGCTTGGGTGCCTGAGCACTATGTTACGAGAGAATGGTGGCTTGGTGCCCTTATAGTGCGCTTTCTCACTCAAATCACAATTTGAACATTTAAAATCATATACAATTTGGACTGGTTCTTCCTTTGTCTTTGTATCTCTCGAATCCGCCATATTTCACTGAAACAATAAAAACATTTTGTGTTGGTACACAAAATGTAAAACAACATATAAATTTCACATATACCTTATGTGAAATTTATATGTTCAAGGCTAAGTTTGGTTTCAAAATATGACCTATGCAAATAAATGGTAATATCAAAATATACATACACCAATTTAAGAGCAATGATGTATTTCCCATTTGATAAAAATATACATATTAGAATATTATTCTAGTTTGTTCATTGTTGCTTTCTCCTTAGGGGATTCAACTGGCCACCATGCTGGCTTATCAATACCAACTGTATATTTTCCAACATTCAATCCTTTAGCCTCCATTGCTTCTTTAATTCTAACTAAACCTAAACCAAAGTTTCCTTCAAATCCTTTCAGTATGCCTAATTTCGACTTCGGGTTATCACTAGCAGAGATGACTGAATCCATTTCCAAATCGATAACATCTTGACTAAACTTTAGGGGCATTATTCTCTTCCGTACAACACCTGTGTGGTGAACCCTAGCTGTGACCTCTTGACCGATGTAACAGCCTTTGTGGAAACTCACTCCATGTAGGTAATCACAGTTTGCTTCTAAGGGAAAACTAGACCCAGGTGGTAAATCACAGGCTCCTTCACTGACTCCAAGTGTATACCTCAATTGTTTGTATCCCTTTTCATTTTTTTCAATAGTAACACCTTTCCCAACAACATTTGATATAGTATCCTCTTTGACTGATGCATGGGATAAAATTCTAAAACCAAGGTCTTCAAGACGAGGGTCTTTGTAAATATTGATATTATAACCCACATCTACTAGTCGAGGGTCTTTGTAAATATGTATATTACTTTTAGGATCATTTGTATCAGCAAGTGTTTCTGGGGGTGCAACAAATGCCCATATCTTGAAGTTATTGCTGATATCTCCAATTTCAACTTTCCTTTTTAGTTTGTACAGCTTGAGGTGTCTGTGTAGCAAACTCAAAACATTTTTGTCGCACTCTATCATGAATGTATCGTCGAATTTGTGAATCAAAGTATCATAGAGCACCCTACCCTTGTTGTTGAGAAACATTGCGTACATGGATTTGGCACCCTCTTCAAAGTGTCTCATATCATTTGTGATGAGTCCCTGCAGAAACACTGCTGCGTCAGAGCCAGCTACATTCAGTAATTTTCTACTTTCTAGTGGATACACTATCTTCGGCAGTGGCTCACGATGTATTTGTCGAAAGAATTGACGGAGCAAATTATGCTTGAGTAAAACTCTGTTTACCTGATTTATCATTGCAGCCGTTTTTATCATAGTAATTTCGTTTATGAATGCACTGAACTGAAGAATGAAATGAAACCTTTATTTTTCAAAATTTTGCTACCATTTGTCTTCTACACACTTTTCGATATTAGCTCCAATTAGCTGGCTTGGCTGGGCTGACACTAGCTGACACCTGACACGACACTGACAGAGTGGACATATGGTTTTGACATTTACTGTTTGTTTACTCAGCTGTCTACATTCTTCAGTTACAAAATTCCTTGGAGGAAATATCATTCGTCCAAGCAAAATTCAGTTACAAATTACAAAATTCATTCGTGATTAGGCCCCAGTGCTCTATCACGGTAGCACGCCATCTTGCCACTTCAGTCACAGCAATAGGTACATGATAGGTACCTTTCTCCTAGTGTCTAGTTTCTCCTGTGCCAGGCTGTGCCTATACGTTCAGAGGATTTTTCTTTGACTTTAGAGTTTATTTTTTAAATTTGTTTAAGGGCTTCGTCGCTTAGAGACTGCACTGCCCTTTAATAAAACATCATAAAAATACATCTCATACAAACTTGTTCTCTAACTAACCCTAACTCTGCCAACCTACCTATTTAACATATTTACATTTATAATAATGGTGTTATCCATTAGTAATGAATAGGCTCGAAACTCGAAAGTAAGCCAACTGAAAAATAGCTGGCTACTTTTGAGCCTACCCATTCAGTACCTATGGACATGGACACAACCTAACCGAATTTTTTCCTCAAAAGTCTCGCTATTAATATGATATCCTATAAACGCATCAGTAAACGTAAAAATCCAAAGTCATGAGAAAATTCTGGAGTGTCACTGTTATTTTCCTCAGAATAGTGGTACAGAGTGGTACAGTCGGCAGAAAAAGTAAAATGACGATTCAACTAGGTATTCAAAGTAGATACCTACCAAATCAATAAAATCACAAGGATCACTTTGAAACGTCTTAGCTAGGTGACTCTAGGTCACAGAACATTATTACTCAAGACGCTCTAGGTGCTATGTGATTTGATTCTACCACTGTACTGTTGTACCTACTAAAGGAAATATTTTTAACTCTCATCTTCTGATGATGTACCAACAGAAAACATGTTCCTAGTGCTAATGCTAATGCTTAGAAAAAAATAAACTACATATCGTTATGCATAATTTATTGAAAAGGGCTAAAGTATACAATAATGCGTGGGTTAAGTTGTCAAAATACAGCTAACAAAATATTCATTAGGTACAATTAGTTTGGCGATAATAGAACGAAGTCAACATATTATGTAACCTAAATAAAATGCATTTACAATTACATTACAACAATAAATTTCAAAAATGTAGACTCCTAAACGCCGCATAACTGGAGCATCTTTTGAGCGTACTACCTTCACAGGTAGGAGATCTGTAAACGTCTCTCTCTCTCTCTTTTTAAAAGTTAGACGGCTCAGGCAGTCTTTCTTGTTCGGAGTAAGCCATCTCAATGATATCAGGATTCCGCTTTACAGGCGTGGCCATGAGCGAAGAGGGCGCAGAGTCATGTCCCGGTTCAACGGAGGCGGAAACGAGCTCTGTGGTCACCGTGGGCTCGGACCTCACCGAGACCGTGTCTCGTTTAGTTGGCGAGCTATTTGATGAACGGGATTGCTTGGACCGAGACTTTTTGAGGTGTGGCAGGATTTTCTAAAAAGAAAAAATGTCTTTAGAAACACACAGATAATCATCACACAGAAGAACAGCTCTCTGAGCGAAATCAGAGTTGATAGAAAAACAACGCACCATAGTTAGCCACTAGATCCTACAAAGTTATACCTACCTAACTAGATAATTCGTTATTTTTTTGTACAAATGCTTATAACTGCGTTCCTATAAAGTAATTAGGTACGACAGTATATAAACCCTTCAGAACTAAGTACAAAATATTTTACTTGTTGAGGGTCCTTTGTTAGATACACCCCAGTGCGTTTAACGATGAAGTCTGGCGCGGCGAGACACCGAGCGAGCAGCACGGCGGCTGCGACAGCCTATGCCGCCAGCACGCCAGCGCTGGCCGCCCGCGTGCTGGCCGCACGCTGCCCAAAGCCCCACGACGAGTTCCAGCCACGCTCCAGAAATGGGTTTACAGATGAGCAACTGGAGAAATCAATAAGTAATGATGAAGTGTAGTAGGCAAGGAACGGACCCGTCCGACTCATAAAAAAAGGACGGGCTTATGAATCGAAATCACACACAGTTATAGTTGCCTAATGTGGGTCTCTAAGCCTGTCGCGTACAAGATAAGCTCTGGGCCAAATTTAATACAGGGTGGACCCGGAATCGACGAAAATTATAGTACCTAATAAGTTACCTAATCTTAGATATAAATGCGGGAAAACTGAGAAGTTCTAAGTATTTATGGTTTGGAAATTTAAACTTACGTGCTAGAGTTGGTAACTTCATTGAACTCCGCACAGAAGGCGTGCAACCCTTTGTTGGTGATGGTAAAGCTGTGTCCAGTAAGACCGACCATGACGATCGCAAACACCAATGCTGGCGTCAGGATCCTCCAGGGTTGCTGCAGACTGGAAGCCAAAAATGTTCAAGAAACTCAATATTAATTATTGTTTTTAAGTGCATAGTACTACGATATAAAAGTTCTATGAGATCCACATACCAATAAGAATTGTTTAAAGGCTTTCTTCTAATCAGAAGATCCTGTGTCCTAGCTAGGTCTAGAGTACGCTAAGCCAGTGTTAGCTAATAATAACTTAACTTACCCTGTTCTAGAATGACCACCGCCAGGACACATGGTGAAGAACGTGATCCACACACAAGCGAAGATGGTCGACAAGATCGGCATGAACTCTGCAAACTGACAGTCGCTGTCGTTCTCGAATAGCGTCCTCGACGTGTCCAGCATCAGGCGATGGGTGCTGTTTCCTAAAAAGTTATGGATTACTCAAACACACTTCAGCTTTATATTTATCGTCCGGTACATCAGACATATACAAAAGCACTAAACAAGTCCTCACAAATCCATTTCAGCTGATCCTATCAATGTTGTAAAGGATTCACACTTCTTAGGTATCTCAAAATGTCGTTAGTAAAAAAGTTGTTGGTACTACGAATGAACGAATTGCTTTTGAAGTCCGAAGTTCGACTGAGCCTCGGAACCGTTTAACGCAATAGGCAGTAAGAAAGGTAGGCATACTTTCAAGTGGGATCTCACTCACTTAAATCACACACCAAACAAAAAAGGAAGGTACGTAGTGGTCTAGTGGTATTAGTAGAAAATATTGCCCACAGTCAAACCAAACGGCAAGCTTAGAATTAGTAAAGTCAATGAAGAAACGCCAGACCCAACTTTTTGAAGTTCTGTTTTTCGGAGTGACAACAATAAATGTAGGTGATAGAAGGGTTGTCTGGAAATCGGTACACGCTCACTAAAAAAGGAAAACAAGAAAATATGATAAGATTAAAGATAGAAAAAGATGGGTATCTAAGCTATCACTTGGGACAGTGAGAGAGAATATTAATGACCACTTTCAAGCGCTGTACCTACCTGGAAAGTTTGTCAATTTATATTTTTTTTGTTAGCTTCAGTTCGAAATCTTAAATAAGATGTTCTTTATATACTGGAACACCCTGTAATTAAGATAGGACGGCTCTAGTAGTTAAGTGGGTCGTAATTAATAAATTAGTGTAAGAAAACTCACCTGTTATAGCGGTTCCATTTTCATCATGTTGAATTTTAGGTACATTTTCATCGTCATCAATGACCTCTCTTTTTACTTTCTTGGCAGTTTCATTTTCTTTTGTGGCATCAGTTTCATTTGTAGCATTCGTTTCAGTTGTATCTGAGACTTTGTCTTGAGCAGGATCGGAAGTTTCAGTCGAATTCTTAACTCTATCATGAGCATTGTCAATCTGATTGATTTCTGGAGGGATGGGAAGGTCTACCCAGTGGAACTCCAGTTGACGCGGGAACAGTAAGCAGTTGTCGTTCACTAACTGCATCGTGTTTTGGAGGAACACGAAGTTCACGATTCCGAATATTGCAGCAGTGGCGAACAAAATCAGATGCCATACTGTAATATACCAAAGTCCTTATTAGGTATCTTTAGTAGCATAGCCAATAACTACTTTGTTATAACATAATAACATTATGTTATGTTAATTATGTTTGATTGTAAAAATAGGACGAACGCCATCCCTGCATTCCAACTATAAATGTTTGATGACGTTATCATCAAAATGACTTAATCGTCCATGTGCTACTTTGGTGTAGTGAGGTAGGTAGGTATATTAGTTTTAGCAACGTTTATTTAGAGTTATATTGTAGGTTACCCATTTGACAAGTAGGTACATACATATGTGAGTCATTGTATGATCGTTATCTTTAAGCGTACTGTACTGTAGGTATGAGTCCTACTCAGTATTGAAGCAGGTGACTTTGGTAAGTTCTTATGACAAACTTGATACTTGTGTTTAAAATTTAAACATTCAAGCAACAAAAGTGGCCTTCGAAAGGCGTGAACTGTGACATCATGTCACACATATGGTTGAGTTGAGACATGTCACGATTATGTGCTAGATGGTTATGTAATAGGTACACTAGGTACACGGGTGGTTTTGGTAACACAAATATATATTTAGTTATTTTACATACAAATTGATGTTTAACTTTAGCTAAGCGCTGCCAGTGCTCAACTGACCGGTATGAGGTCATTGACCGCACTCTTCACGCCTTGTCTCATCTTATAAGGCAGTTGCTTCAGGCCTCTAGAACACTGTTCTATTCATATTGAGCATTATGTCTAGTTGGTACCTACTCGTTTTGTTCATAGAAAAATTATATTGTACCTATTCAAAAACTATGCTAAAATAGAGAAGCTCTTGAGTAAGTTGTTGTCTTACCTTTCCATACTCTGAGGTGTTTGGCCGCCCTGTCCTCCAGCTCAATATGGTCGTAGAGGAGGATCGTCATGTTCCTTCGTTAGTGTATTTCCATTTTCAACCTGTAATCAACAAATAACCTCAGATATGATTCTTGGCGACCACGAACCGCAAGACGAAGAATAGGACGCCGCTCACCCGATGGACATTGACATAGACATAGACATTGTAAAGATTGTAGGAAGTCGGTGGAGGCTCAGAATCGTTCTTCCTGGAAATATATAGGGGAGGCCTGTGTCCAGCAGTGGACTTCTTCAGGCTGATGATGATGATATAAAAGAGTGACTGCCGAATCTTGGATACCTAGGTATTTGGGTACGGTAGGATAGGAACCAAGCCGTAAGTTGCCTGTTCTTCTAGGCTTGGTCGCATGGAAATGGAAACGACATTCACCTTGCTTTAAAACGTTTAAAAGTGATCTTTGTGATCCAAGTGATGTTGATTTAATGAATTTCTTTGACTTACGGAATTCGCTTATGGTATTCATTTTTCATTTTAATGTTATTTGGGTGTGTAAGTAATGTAGGTATATTGCTACTTCTCCATTATTATCTTTGTCCTGACGCATGAGCGTTTAATTAATCATCAAAATTTGATGAATTTTCCTGATAAAGTATCTATTACGTTTCAGTGTTATCCTCAATTGTATCCAGATTGCCATCAAGCTATTTTTTAATATTTATTTTAGGGTATGCAAGTACCTACCAAACGGGACCCTATATGTAAACGTCCAAGCCCGATTTCTGTTTCTGAGGCTGTGCTTTGGTGGTGGGTACTATAGTGGTGGAAAAAATATTACAGCTCTTTTCCAGAAGCATAGAAGCGCGAGCACCGTGATGGCGTCATGGTGCGCCAGACCCACTCGTCCTTGGCCGGTTTTACTAAAAGTAAAATATATTTACCCTAATTCTATGGCTTTAATTAGCCCAAAACGTTCGATCGTCCATTAGTCCGGTCGGTATATCGGCTTTATGCGTCGCCGATCCCTGGAGACGATAATTTACGAGCTAAATTTATGTTCTGCGTGTATTTGTGCGAACGTTTCTCATAAATAACGAAACTGGAACAGTGTGGTTGTGAATTGGGGCCTTGTTCTGGCTCATAAAAATGAGAGGTAGTTAATATTAGCTATCAAACGCGTACGTTCGTACGTACGTACTGGTGGTTAGTACGTAAATATTTTTGTGATTTTGGTAAAATCCTAAACCGTTTAAACCTGCAGGGCTATTTTAAGACATTCTGTCAGAATGTATCTCTCTTGTTTGCTTAGAAATAAAAAGACTGAAACTGACGTTGAAACCATACCAAACGGAATCGTTAGAATTTGTCTCTCTTGCTCTTGTCTATATTACTTAGAAACAAAAAAGACAGAAATGGATGTTTCCGATCGGAAACTTTTCCGAATGTTTATAGTACCTAGTACTTAGTACCTACTGCTGCACTACCCTTTGTTCGGATTAAATATGTTATTAGTAGAGATCGGATATTCGGATGCATGGACCTAAAGTTGAAATGTTGGCTATTATGGAAAGCACTTTTTATCGAAAAATTCCAGGGTCTGGGGAAATTAAAATTTTGGTTTTGTCTAAAAATCCCGGGAACCCGGGAAATTCAAATTTAATTGACACAAATGACAATAATTGTCATTCGTGTAATTGTAATTCAGGGCAATTGTTGCCCTGTTACAACGTAATATGCCCCTCGGGGCCCAGAATCACCCCCTTTCGGCTTACACATGTAACGTGGCAACCTGTATACATCCGATTAATTATGCAATCCCGGGATTTTATTTTTAATAAAAGTATCCTAAGAAGCCGCTTCCATAATTTGTTAGCCAAAAATTTACTTTAGGTAAATATGCATCCGATTAACCGATCTCTAGTTATTAGCTATAATATCTTTTTTGTACTACAGTTATACCCACAATAAATAATTTCTGATTTCCTATTTATTTTTTAGATTTTGTGTCCTATAAAGACTGTACAAACACTATCACCTTGATTCCAATTTCGGTTTGCGTTAAGATGGCTGGTGATGTGACTCAGTATGCGGGTCGGCCTAAAATAACTTGCAAACAATACCTAGACCTACATCGTTGACTAGGTGCCTAGGTGCAATGCGGGTGGTGTGAATGGAAGTACCTTGAACTCCATAGTTTTAACCAAAGCTCATTTGACTGGATATTTTTATATTCCGTTTCATTCCCTTTGACATCCGGTCACTCGTGGTTGATTTAATAAGTATATTTGTACCAAAATCAATTGTTTCAATGGATTTATCTCCATCTATTGGAACAATTGATTTTGGTACAAATATTTATAGAAATATAAGACAGTCCGCATCATAAATCTATGAATTTTTCGGAACTACGAAATTGTTTATCACCGGCTCTTCTCTATCTTCTTGATCTAGTAAAAAGTTTATTAACTACATGTAAAAAAAAACATTCTTATAACATCTTTTACGATCATCATTTACTTTATGCTGGCTGTACCTAGCCTTGACAGCCTTCAGTTGGTAGTATCTCTTCCTTCTGCGCCGTAGGCCGTGGGTTCGATCCCCACCGAAAACAAACATTTGTGTGATGAACATAGATGTTTGTTCTTTATATTATAAGTATGTATTTACAAAAAAAAAAGTATATATGTATTATATCAGCTATCTAGTTCCCATATTACAAGCTTAGGCTTAGTTTGGGGCTAGATAGTGCTGTGTGTAAAGTCCACCAATATTTATTATTATTTATTATTACTAGTACCTACTACCTACTTACTCCTACTACCTACTGAGTATATAAACATCAAGATTCGCTTTCGATTCGAATCCCTTATTATACCTAACAATCAAGAACTGGTTAAATGCCTACCATTGCCTAGAAACCCAGTTAGTATTCCAACAACGGCGATGGGCTTGCAACCTGTCACGTATACTTACTAACTACTGCAAAATGTGGGTATGTGCCTAATGTGATGCTTGGACATAGCTCTGACTACCCCCTTTAGACGTCCTCAAAGAATCTGAAAGTCTTACTTAGTACCAAGAGATTTGAGGGAATATCTAGCGTGGCTGGGGATCAAAGTCGTGAAGCTGTTTCAGTTTTTTTTTCATTGCCTATAAACTAAATTCTAAGTAGGATATGTAGGTACCTATAGGCAATGAAGATATATTGCGTACAACAATTTGTGGACACAATGACGAGACATCTCGTTTCGCTTCAATAGCTAGTGAATAATAAGATACATGCGTCGCGTCAGTGCCTCCGAGGATAACGGGTTTGGACATTGGAGACTAGGGTCTCTTTTGTATGCATGCTGTCAAATGTTTGCATCACTTATAGCAACTTTCCTTGGAATGTATTTTAAATAACATGTACCTATCTATCTATAGATAAATACTACTTACCTAGTACCTACTTCGTTTTATGTCAGTAGGTATACCTAGATATAAAATGTGTCGTACCTATTGTAAATACTGAGGGACTTTCAATATATTGGTCCGATGTAACGATACGTTATTTTAATTAAAACTTAATTCAATTATAAACAGACAAACCGTCGCAATCTTTTATATATACGTAGTTAGGGCCGAGGCAATGCGCTCGCGCCTAACGGGACCGGTTTCTCAAATGTACTTGCGGCGGAGCCCACTTGCGCTGCGACCGACTGCCAGTCCACAACACACTGCGAAGGCCATTGCACGTCCGTTTGTGCTGCGCTCGCTCTCTATAACTACTCAAATATAACGGTCATCCAAAGTATCTACTGGATTTTTCCGTAGCCCACTACTTGATATATTCATTTAAACTCTGTGTTCCCACCTCTGGGTAAGCTGTGCATTATTACTTAATAGATTATAGCTGTGCTTTAACTTAACCGTAATTTGTAATTGTAACGACGACGCGTCCTTTTGTTTTCAAATACCTAACGGCTGCCTATGACCAGTCCAAATAGATGTTTGCTAGAATAAGTATAACTTAGGCTTATGTTAGCTGCTGCTACTATAAATGCTTGGCCGTCTCGATATTCCTTTCCCTTGTTTTCTATTAGCACGTAAATTCATTTTCTTATTACTTACTTAGCTTCCCTTTATTAATAAAATCATGTAACTGTTTCTTTATATTTTAAACTTAGCTTCATCTTTTAAATTGTAAATGCCACCTTGATTTCTTTTCCCCTTGGGGTAGCTAAACTGTTTTCGGGGTACTGTATGATCCCTAAGCTTTCTTCAGAAACCCCTTCACTGAGTGATGCTAATGCCTGAGTGTTTGCGTTTCCAGGAACACCCTCCGGGTTCACTGAACAGCCCGTACCATTATTGTTTCGCTGGACGCGGACAATAGAAGCCGAATCCTGAACTACTTACCCTGGCTACGCTACCTACTTCTGGACGCAGCACAACGCCGGCAATCCCTGCGGAGACGTGTGGACGAAGAAGCCAAAGGAGAGTGCGGTATTTCCGAAGCGTAACGGTGTGAAATTTGACCTAGGCGTACCTACCTGACCTGCGACCCTCTTAACTCTTTTAATTTTTAATATACGTGTAAAATTACCACTTCCTATTTTATTTCTCACCTAGTCTTGTCCCTAACGTGACAAGTAGCGCCCATATACGCGGTCAAAGGGTCAATTTTCACACTGTTAGGTTACATTTTAGTTTTATTTCCTTGGTGTTGGATTTCTTGTGTGTGTATATAGGCTGAATCATAATTACTTTAACTGTTGTGCTCATTTAAAATTTATTTTGATATTGTACTCGTAACGGTTTTTTAAAAGAGCTTGTCTACCCAAATTTTTTTTTGTTCCTTTGTGTCTTTTGTAAATTTTTATAATTAACTAGGTTTGACGCAACAGTTAACAGTACTAGTTATTTTACCTGATTTTGCTTGTAGTTTTAGATTGTTATTTAAACTTGTAATTTTTTTGTAGTACTGCACATCTTACTTAGTGTCCGTTGGATTTTAAGTAACTTTTACCCACATTTTTTTTTGAGCGGTTATTTTTTTTAAATTGTTTAGTTTTATAATATGGCTTATCAAATAAAATTTTTACTTTTGCAAAAGTCTGAATTGCTTTATGAGGTTGCAATTCGGGGTGAGATACCGTCCGATAATGTTGAAGGATTGCGTCGGCAAGTCACTAAGTTGACACAGCTTTATCCGTCTGAGGATATCTGTGAGTCTGTGTTCGAATTTTCTGAGGATCTGACGGGTTCTAATGACACCTTGGATAAAATTCGACAAAACTTAGAGTCACTGCAATCATCTGCTAGTTCTGATTCACTTATTAATAGGACTAGGACACTGTTACATCACTTATACTACAGGCTGTTAAGAATCACTAAACCAGCTAGGTCTGACGATGCGGCTTTGCTTGAAAAAGTTCAGGATAGTTTTCAGAGAAATTTTAGTAGATTTAAGGCGTATGTTTCCGTTTCAAATTCAACTATACCTGCTGCCACTACTTCTGTTTCTGCTGATTTAGAATCGGAGTGCCCTGCTGGAATGAAAGTTAGTGTGAGTTGCGACCGAGGTATAACTGCTGAACTATCTAAACTAAAATACGATGGGAAATCTTGTGTTCGCGCCTTTATACAAAGGCTGGATGAGTTTCGTACCGCTAGGGGTGTGAGTGAACAAAAGATGCTTCTCTCAGCCATCGATCTGTTTACTGGGGACGCACTCCATTGGTATCGCGCAACAAGAAATCGACTGACAGACTGGAAGAGTCTACTTAGTAACCTAAAAGAGGATTTTGACGTGGCAGATTTTGACTACAGGATGTCTGCGGAAATCCGGAGTCGAACGCAAGGGGATAGTGAGAGCGTGACGATTTATTTCGCTATCATGGAAGGGATGTTCACTCGACTAAATCAGCCTTTGGGTGAAGCAGACAAGCTCGAGATATTACTGCATAACATCAGACCATGTTACTCCATGATGATAGCTGCTAGCAGTATAGCTTCTGTGAACGATCTGAAGGCAGTATGTAAGAGCTATGAGCGAATCAAGGTCCGCTCGGATAATTTTAAAGAGCCGCCTTCTGTTAGTTCTGCCACTTTAGCTCCCGAGTTCTGTTTTAATAGGCGTCCTAGAAACTTAGGCTCGAATAATTTTAATAATAACTTTGATAGGTCTAGATACAATAATAATAATAATAATTCGGATAGATTTAGGTATAATAATAGTTTTGATAGATCTAAGGCTCAAGGCTCTCAGGCTCAGTCTGCTACAACTCATAGCGCGAGTCATAGAACAGCTCCAATTTCACAGGTTTATTGCTACCGCTGTAAGTTAAGTACTCACACTATGAGGGATTGTCCCGCTGAGCGGAAAATATTTTGTTTCCGATGTGGTAAAAAGGATGTGAGAAGGCCTGATTGTCCCAACTGCTCTACACCGGCTTCAAAAAACTAGTTGTTGAAGATTGTGGAAAAACGAAAGCACAATATTTTGATGATTCGGGGTGGAATACTTGGTTATCGTTTCTCAAAAAGTTTTTTTCGTATTACTCGGTTTCTGCAATCTTCAATACTAAGCCGAGTGGTGATCCTCGACCTTATGTTAAAGTCAGTGTTGGTGACTTAGCACTATACGGGTTACTTGATTCTGGTTCAGCGGTTACCATATTGGGTAATAATTCGCATAGTCGGTTAATACACTATAATTTAAAAATATCTACTGACGAGTTGATTACAGTCACTGCCGCAGGTGGGCAGAAGATTAGTTCTCAGGGATATATTCTGCTACCGGTTGTGTTTGAGGAGAAATTTTCTATTATAAAAGCACATGTCATTCCTGAAATAGAAACGACTCTGATCTTGGGAATTGATTTTTGGTGTAATTTTGACTTATGTCCTAAATATCTTACGAATACTGAGAATTTGTTTGTTACTGACCCTGGCTTATCTGAAGTAACAAATTTAACTGAAGTCCAATTAAATTCCTTTGATAATTTGCTAGATTCTCAAAAACTAATTGCTAATAGTATTACTGAGCAGTACAAAGATATTTCTTTTGCAGAAAAAGGTTTAGGTCGCACACACCTCATTAAGCATCACATAAACACTGGGGATTCGGAGCCGATAAGACAACGTTACTATCGCATGTCGCCTGTTAAACAGCAAATCATTTCAGAACAAGTGGATGAGATGCTTAATTTGGATGTTATAGAGCCTTGTGAAAGTCCTTGGTCTTCTCCAGTATTGGTTGTAGGAAAAAAGGATGGGAATCCTCGATTTTGTTTGGACAGCCGTAAATTGAATTCGGTCACTAAAAAGGATGCTTATAGCTTGCCGTATATATCTGAGATCCTGGATAACTTGAAGGATGCTAAGTTCCTTTCTAGTGTCGATCTGTCTAAAGCCTTTTGGCAGACGTTGATAGAGGAGTCTGATCGTGAAAAGACTGCATTTTATGTTCCCGGACGTGGTACGTTTATGTTCAAAGTAACCGCGTTTGGCCTAACTAATGCTCCAGCTACTCAGCAAAGACTAGTAGATCTTTTGTTTGGGCCTGAATTTGAGCTGAAGGTTTTTGCTTACTTAGACGACATTATTATCGTTAGCAACACATTTGAGGAGCATGTGGCTTTGCTCTTACGTGTCCTCGAAAAGCTACGTTCAGCTAACCTCACTATCAATCTCGATAAGTGCCAGTTTTTTAGGAGTCAACTTCGTTACTTGGGTTATATTGTGGATGCTAAAGGTTTGCGCACGGATCCTGAGAAGGTGGAGGCTATATTGAACTATCCTACACCTACTAACAGTAAGGAGGTAAAACGTTTTCTTGGTACTGCTTCTTGGTATAGGCGTTTTATCCCTCAGTTTAGTACGGTCGCCGGCCCACTCAACAAGCTAACGAGCTCAAAGAAGAATGCTCCAGCATTTGTTTGGTCTTCTGAAGCAGACAAAGCTTTCTTAGAACTTAAGTCACGGTTAGTCCAGGCACCTGTTCTGGCTTGCCCTAATTTCGCACATCCCTTTGAGGTTCACACTGATGCCAGTAACTTTGGTATCGGTGCTATGCTGGTTCAAACTATTGATGGTGTCGAGCATCCTGTGGCGTTTATGAGTAGGTCTTTGGGTAAGTCCGAAAGAAATTACAGTACGACAGAGCGGGAAGCACTTGCTGTACTGGTTGCTCTCGAACATTGGCGTTGTTACTTGGAAAACGACAAGATGTTTACGGTGTACACTGATCATTCGGCACTTAAATGGTTTATCTCTCTTTCAAACCCTACAGGACGTCTAGCTCGCTGGGGTGTTCGCCTTTCCTCATTTAACTTTGAGATAAAACATCGTCGTGGTAAGGATAACGTTGTCCCTGACGCTCTTTCTAGAATTGTACCAGTCGATACTATAGTCGACTTAAATGTAGCTTCTGTTCCCGTTCCAGATACAAAAGACGATTGGTACCTTAATATTTTTAACGGCTGTCAGGAATCTTCGATCAGTTTTCCTAACTACAGGGTTGAAGGAAACGTGTTGTTTAGGTACATGCGGAATAAAAATGTTCTTACTTCAGAGTTTGACTGGAAGCAGGTGATTCCTAGGGAACAGCGAGACATAACCTTAGCTCAGTGTCACTCGGAGCCTACTGCTGGACATTTTGGCGTGTTCAAGACTTATAAGCGCTTGGCACTTCGATTCTATTGGCCCGGCATGCACTCTGATGTTGTGAATTTCATATCTAGCTGTGATACTTGCCTTGCTTATAAACTACCTACTCATGGTACGCTCGGAAAA
Source organism: Chloroclysta siterata (assembly GCA_932294275.1). Classification (NCBI taxonomy): domain Eukaryota; kingdom Metazoa; phylum Arthropoda; class Insecta; order Lepidoptera; family Geometridae; genus Chloroclysta; species Chloroclysta siterata. The sequence continues at coordinate 8,328,029 of OW028590.1, forward strand.
ATGGGTAGACCAAAGGACGTCTCTCGTCCTTTTCAGGTGCTTTCGATTGATTTGGTTGGTCCTCTTCCAAATACAAGAAAGCAAAACAAGTACATTTTTGTGATCACATGCTGTTTTGCGAAGTACTGTCTTTTGTTTCCTCTTCGCAGAGCTACGGCAGATCTTGTTAGTAAGCATCTGGAGAATGACGTTTTTCTTGTGCATGGCATTCCTCAGACCGTTATCTTAGATAATGGCTGTCAGTTCATAAGTCATGAATTGGACAGGGTTTTCAAGAAATACAAAGTGCCTAACATTAACTTTACTCCAAAATATACGCCTCAGATAAATACCGTAGAGAGGTATAACAAGACCATAGTTACGGCAGTGTCTACTTTTGTAAATGAAGATCATAGGACCTGGGATCTTAATCTTCCTCAAATTCAATTCGCAATGAATAATTCAATCAATGAAACCACTGGTTATACCCCAGCATTTTTGGTTCATGGCAGGGAATTGGTCACTTGCGGGTCACATTATCTAGACAATGATGACCCAAATGAATTAGTTTATTTACCTCGCGATAGCTATGCAGAAAATCTTGGTCACCTAAGTGGTATTTTTAACAAAGTCCAAATAGCGTTGTGGCATGCTCATGTTAAAAATACTCAGCGTTATAACCTACGTCGAAAAGATGCTGAATTTGATGTGGGAGATGTGGTTTGGAAACGTTGTTACTTTCAATCGGATAAAGATGCCTATTTTAGCAAAAAGCTTGCACCTAAGTTCATGAAGTGTCGGGTTAAAGCTAAGCGTTCACCTCTGGTATATGTGCTAGAAGACATGAATGGTCGTGATTTAGGTGTTTGGCATATCAAGGACCTGAAGATTGTGAGGAGCACTTGATATTTTTTTTACTTATTTTTTTTTGTTAACCCTGTGTAGGGACGGGGTAGAATACTTTTCTCTACTGCCGCCGGAAAGCATGACGTAAGAGCCGTCTAACCGAGCAGTTGATTCTACTAATTCTGAAAAACCTAATGCCATGTTACTGATCTCATTATGATGCCAGAAGTCAACTGTAGTATTTAGTATCTTAGCTAAATTTTTATTATTTTCTTTTCTCATTCTTATTTATTTTGTTTTTTTTTTATTTAATATCTGGCTGTTTTTTTGGGTGGTCACTGGTTAGCCTGTTCTTTTATCCTATATTTATTTAGGTAGTCGTTGAGTAGTAATTATTTTGTTTCAAGAACCTTAATATTTTTTTCCTTTGCTAATTTGTTGTACTTGAGCGTGTGTTACCTGTTCTCTTAATTATTATATTGTTCCTAGTATAAAAAAAAACTAAAGCCTTCACCAGAGAGAATCTGTCCCTTGAAGGATTCTCTCACTCTGAAGCGGGTGGTGACTTCCTACTTATCAAAGCTGTTAATCTTAAGCCTTCACCAGAGAGAATCTGTCCCTTGAAGGATTCTCTCACTTAGAAGCGGGTGGTGACTTCCTACTTATCAAAGCTGTTAATCTTAAGCCCTCACCAGAGAGAATCTGTCCCTTGAAGGATTCTCTCACTCTGAAGCGGGTGGTGACTTCCTACTTAACAAAGCTTTTAATCTTAAGCCTTCACCAGAGAGAATCTGTCCCTTGAAGGATTCTCTCACTTTGAAGCGGGTGGTGACTTCGTTAAAATTAAAAAATTAAACCTTGCGACGAATAATTATTTCGTCAGTAAGATCTATTAGACCACAACCTCACGCTCACTTCACGCATATATTTTTTTCTCTTTGTTTACTAAACTATCATTGTAATTCTGTGATAAACTGTACTTAATTATTTAAACATCTAGAAAGGTTACACTTGAGTGTCTTGATTAGTAGCTATCAACATTCTATCGTGTTAGTATGCGAATAATTTTGAAAATAAATTGTTTGCTAGTATGTAAGGCTGGTATAAAAGGTGTGTGTATGATTATGAATGTGGATGTATGATTTGGTAGGTGTAACTGGCGGAGTTGTTTTATGTGAGTTTGAGTTTTGTCGGATTTCACAATAGGTAAAATCCTTTTTTCTAAAGGAGGGGATAATGTAACGATACGTTATTTTAATTAAAACTTAATTCAATTATAAACAGACAAACCGTCGCAATCTTTTATATATACGTAGTTAGGGCCGAGGCAATGCGCTCGCGCCTAACGGGACCGGTTTCTCAAATGTACTTGCGGCGGAGCCCACTTGCGCTGCGACCGACTGCCAGTCCACAACACACTGCGAAGGCCATTGCACGTCCGTTTGTGCTGCGCTCGCTCTCTATAACTACTCAAATATAACGGTCATCCAAAGTATCTACTGGATTTTTCCGTAGCCCACTACTTGATATATTCATTTAAACTCTGTGTTCCCACCTCTGGGTAAGCTGTGCATTATTACTTAATAGATTATAGCTGTGCTTTAACTTAACCGTAATTTGTAATTGTAACGACGACGCGTCCTTTTGTTTTCAAATACCTAACGGCTGCCTATGACCAGTCCAAATAGATGTTTGCTAGAATAAGTATAACTTAGGCTTATGTTAGCTGCTGCTACTATAAATGCTTGGCCGTCTCGATATTCCTTTCCCTTGTTTTCTATTAGCACGTAAATTCATTTTCTTATTACTTACTTAGCTTCCCTTTATTAATAAAATCATGTAACTGTTTCTTTATATTTTAAACTTAGCTTCATCTTTTAAATTGTAAATGCCACCTTGATTTCTTTTCCCCTTGGGGTAGCTAAACTGTTTTCGGGGTACTGTATGATCCCTAAGCTTTCTTCAGAAACCCCTTCACTGAGTGATGCTAATGCCTGAGTGTTTGCGTTTCCAGGAACACCCTCCGGGTTCACTGAACAGCCCGTACCATTATTGTTTCGCTGGACGCGGACAATAGAAGCCGAATCCTGAACTACTTACCCTGGCTACGCTACCTACTTCTGGACGCAGCACAACGCCGGCAATCCCTGCGGAGACGTGTGGACGAAGAAGCCAAAGGAGAGTGCGGTATTTCCGAAGCGTAACGGTGTGAAATTTGACCTAGGCGTACCTACCTGACCTGCGACCCTCTTAACTCTTTTAATTTTTAATATACGTGTAAAATTACCACTTCCTATTTTATTTCTCACCTAGTCTTGTCCCTAACGTGACACCGACTTGGTCATAATAATTTTAATAATGATGTCATTTCTTTTATATTCACTCAGGTTGATTTATATTATAACATATGATCCAAACTTACAATAAATCTTTCAAGAGTCAATAAAAAAATACTTTGCCAATTAGAACCAACTTGTGCAGGCGATTGTACCTGGCAAGAATGAGGAGATTATTAATTGCGATGATGCATTGATCTCCATTAAACCTAGGTATACCCAGGTACCTACCACTCTGGTAGTAAATAAGATTATTGCGATGATGTCATAATGAGAATCTGCTACACTGACGCTTGGGAGCTGAATGTTTTTTTATGAAATTTTTGAATAGATTCTTGTCCGCGATGGGAATTTTTCCGATACAAGTAGGGTTGCCACCTTTTTTTCTTGCAGTTAAAGTACATTGGTTAATATAGGTAAGAAAAAAAAAGTACGTAGTATCAAAATAAAGTACTTTTTTTATTAATAAGTTTAAATACATTTTTTTTCTTGCTTTTTGCAGTTTGTATCATATTAGATCTACTAAACAATTGCACAGCATCTTTACAGTCTATATTTAAATTAAAGTAAATAAGTATTTTTTTAATGAAATTTAGAGACGCTTTGTTTATTTCGTCTTACCATTTGCTATTCATCACAGAAAAAAACTCTTTCTGTGAATGCTGACGTGTCGGGAATAGACAATACAAATAAAATTACTTTATACAAGTTTAAAAAATTATCATCATTCATTTATTAGATTCTTGCTGCCATTTTTGTGCAGTTAATAGTTCTACAAAACCTTTAGAAGTATAATATATGATTATAAAGTGACAATGACACTGACATTGCTGACATTTGACTTGATGTTAGTCTGTGTTCAGAAATTATTAAAAACGACTGCACCAATCGTTAAAGTCGTTTAACGAAAAAATACTTACGACTAAACTTTAAAAAATCCCAAAGAAATGAAATCATGCGAATTAAAGTATTTTCGCGTACTTTATTGTTCTCATAAAGTATAGAGTACAATTACCTAAAATAAAGTACAATACTTTATTATAAAGTACGGGTGGCAACCCTAGATACAAGTAGGTACCCATCATCTTTTCTTCTCCTATAATATCTATATATATCTATATAATATTTTATGTAGTTTTGACTAACGTCCGGTCTTGATCAAACAACTATTATTGCTTTATACCTACAGGGTTGAATACATATAATGTAGGTAGTTGATATTAGTTAGGTATTTTATTTTCGTAATTACGGTTTAGTATACTGCTGATTCGAAACTATACCTATACATTATAACTAATGTAAACCTAAACTTACATTCCGCAAATAAATGTTTCTGATTTTTAGTATTATTTATTATATGGCCGTGTACCTATTGACACGCGCTTGGCCAATTTGTATCACAGCTAGCCGCAGTTCTAAACTTCTAGGTAGGTAAGTACCTACCTAGGAGTTGTTAGCGGGGCGACGACGACGCCGCGACGTAAGGTAGTTTAAAAGCATGAATCTTAATTTTGATTCACGAAATGCCGAATTGGTGTAGCTGATGGATTTATAAAATGAATTAAGTAGGAATTTAGCTCAGTAAGTAGGGTCATTGTGCTAGATAGCGGCCTCTTAGTGCTCCCGTCGACTTTAGGGCTTCAGAAAAAAATAATACAATCCTAATTTACCTGTTCTAATGATGCAGTATGATAGCCTATATAATGAAGTTTACTTTTAATGTACTGTTTAGTGCTAGAAGCTTATAGTTATTTTTATTTTTAATTAAATCCGGAAAAATGCCAAAAATTCAGTTTTCGGCCACAAATTTCAGTTTTCGGCCATGGAGTCTTCTGTTTTCGGCCACCTTATAAAGACGGATTTTAAATGAATTTTTAAATCTAAAGTAACATAAAATGAAAGTTTTTTTGTGGGTTTAACAGTATTTTTATTATGTACCTATATACAAAATTACAATCAACATAATACCGGATTTTGAAACATTTTGTCACACACTAGATAAATATTTTCGAAACAATATCAACTAAGTTTAGCTTTATTATTTCTTAGGTAACAGTTTAGCGTACCGACTTATCAAAAGAATCATCATCAAAGAATCATTAACTCAGGCGCTAAAACAAAAGACATTCGTGACAAAAAAATGTCGTTATAAGAATTTTGTCGCCACTATGGAATTCTAATGTGTACCATACAAGACAGAATTGCCGGAAAAACGACGGATAATATTAAAAATCTAGGACCCGATCCAGTACTAACCCATAGAGGTGAAAAAGAAATGGTGGAATGGCTTATCAACCTGGCAAAGTGTGGTTTTCCTTTGAAAAAGCAGAACTTTTCGACACAGTTCAGAAAGTTATTGAAGATACAGACAGGTATAGGTCTTTCAAACACTCATTAAAAAACTTCCTGTTGAGCTCTCAAAAAAATTCACAGGTAGTCGTTCTGGTCCCCGGTTAGTTTAGTATATTTTATAAGTAAGTTGAATTAGTGAATATATTTATTGTGCTTATTATTGTTATTATATTTTATTTTCAAGTCTTAATGTTTTAGTTTTTTTTATATTATGTTTTACTATAACTATAGTCTTTAATTAGGATAATATTATTATTGAATGTACCTACTGTAACGATGACATGGGTGTCGCAGTTGCTGCGTTGTCGCATACTGGTGTCACGGAAGACCAGCGTTATAGTAGCGTATGCTGCTATAGCATTTATGCTGAGTGACGGCCAATTTGTGTCACTTTCTTACTTTTAATGTCTATTCTTGTATTTTTTATAAACTGTGTATGTGTGGCATGAATAAATTATTTTGTATTGTATTGTATTGTATTGTATACCTAATAACTTGAGATTGAAGATAATTACCTAGGGAAAACTTGGTTTAAAAAAATTATGAATAGAAACCCAGAAATTTCCCAAATAACAAGGAATAAACAAGGCGAGAGCACGGGTAACAGAAGAATCAATTTGACTATGGTCTCGTAAACTTCTCGTGTCAGAACAGAGTCAAATAACCAAGATATACAGGAATCTCCAGAACGCATATTTAATGGCGATGAAAGTGGGTTTGCCTTTTGTCCAAGAACTGGAAAAGTTCTTGGGCCAAGAGGGTACCGGAACCTTATGAAATAAAAACTGGCAAACCATGAAGAATAATGCCCATTTGCACGCACAAAGCAGCTACTGGCGGCGGGCATAACTGTGCGTTTGCATTGAAAGTCACCAGAACAGTTACATTATCCTTACTGCCAGATTTTATTGTATAAAGGTTCCGGCACCCTCTTGGCTCAAGAACTTCGCCAGTGTTTGGACATAAGGCAAACCCACTTTCATCGCCATTAAATATGCGTCCGGAGATTCCAGTACGTCTAAGTTATTTGACTCTGTAAGAAACACGATAACTTCACGGAACCAAATTCTGATTAATTCTTCTGTTACCCGTGCTCTCGCCTTGTTATTTCTTGTTTCTTTCAAGTTATTAGGTATACCTGTATCTTTAATAACTTGCTGAACCGTGTCGAGAAGTTCGGCTTATTTCAAAGCAAACCCAAACTTTGCAAGGTTGATAAGCCATTCCACTATTTCTTTTTCACCTCCGTGGGTTAGTACTGGATCAGGTCCTGGATTTTTTATACTATCAGTCGTTCTTCCGGCAAATCTGTCTTGTACGGTACACCTAGGAATTCCATAGTGGCGACAAACTTCTCTTATCGACATCTTTTGCCTGAGTTAATGATTCTTTCGAATATTGAGTTCGTACATTTCTTTTTTTCTTTATCTTCTCCACAGCCGTCGGAGGAGAATCCACCTGAAGAAAATAATGTTTTTTGAAAGAACATAAATAAATATCATTTTAGGGAATGTAATCAAGAGGAAATAAGATTTGTGTAGCAGGTGGTCGAAAACGTACAATAAGTTTTAAGCCGAAAAGCCAGACAGACATACTACCAAGTAGGTTAATAAAAGCTTGTAAAATACGTAACTATCATTAGATTTATTTTTAAAATAAAATTATTACTTATCTCAAAAAGATACTAACAGCGACATTCAGTTAGTGGCCACATGATTTCAATACAATTGTCGGTCATGCCGAAAACTGAGGTGCCATTTTATCTATGGTTGGGTTTTCGGCCACCCCCAAAGTAGTCATTACTATTACGCCTTTTTCATTATGAAGGCCACATAATTTAACGGCCGAAAACTAACGGCTAGGGTCTTCACATATGTTACTATCGTAAAACAAAGAGTTGTGAGCTAAACCCTTGAACCAATTGAGTAAAAGAGACAAAAGTGTAGACGACTCGATGTACTACATACCGGCCCTTAGGCCGAAAACTAAACTTTTGAAAAAATTTATATGTTGGATCGCGGCCCCCATATTAATTGTTATTTTATACAATATTTTGCAAAAATAATGTTAGTAGTATGTTGGCAATTATGTTTTGAAGTGACTTAAATGCCTATCAACAATGTTTGCTTAGAAAAACAACACATAACTTACCTCAGAGTGAAAGGCGCGTCACTATTTTTTTCCTAATTTCCGCACGCTGCGATACCCGCGATGACCGCCGCCGATCTGAATAATTCGCTAGAAATCACTCGTAGCTTGTTTCCGACCAAAAATGTTGTCAAAAACAAAGCAACTAATTTCAGATGTCTTGATAAAAAAATCTTTCAGATATTGCATTTCAAAACGATAATATCTTAATTTTACTGCATCAAGTACGCGTAAAGGCCGAAAACTGAAGGCGGCCGGCAAACCGGCTCACATACCCTACCTACAAGTTGGTTTTCTGCTGAGATGCCTTCCCGTCTATTATTTAAGACCTTCGTGGCCGATACGCGCTTGACCATTTCTTTATAGTTTTGAGAAAACTGCCTGTAAACCTGTGCATTAGGAATCTGAAACCTTACATTTTATTTTTACCTTACCCCATACAACATTTCTACAAACCAACCTATCCCAAGACTAGCGAGACTAACTATTTCTGAGGATAAAGGCCAAGGATTTCCTAGTCTGGGTCAGACCTTGACTACAGAATAAATAATATTTTATTCTATAGTCATCGTACCTACTTATCTTACAAGGACAAACTCGAAAGCTTGTTTTTTACCATAAAGACGTACCTACGTAGAACTAAACTTTGAAATTAATCTTGTACTAGGTAGGTAGGTACCTAGACCTTCGTGACATCAGACAAAACTTATTTGCTTGGTTATGTCCGAAATGTATGAATGGAATACTACGTATAGGCACATACCTACATAGGTACAGGGTGTTTTTCAAAATATAATAAAAAGTCGTCTAGCGGTATTATCTGTAGGTACCTACGATAACAACATTCTGGATATTAACTAAAAGTATGAACAACATAAAAAAACGATGGGTAGTTGGTATCAATATTGCGAGAATGCTTACCACTCGTACCTTATCAATACATCCGAGTGTTGTAACAATAAAACACCGTTATCAAAGCGAATATCACCAGTTCACATTTTCAATGCCTTTTCATTGATAAACCACGGTTTTAAAACCATTCGGTCATTTAATAAACAAAAGTATCGAGTAAATGAGCTCGTGTATAGGTGCTAGAACGCGCATGCCACCACATGCCACCGCGTTGACTGACTCGCACGACCGCCGAACTCGAAATCTATTATTCTTCGCGATAAGCCACTTTGGTACTGCAGCGTGCGAGGAAAATACACAACGGGAAAGAGAGCGAGAATAAGCTTCGCGTGAGAAAGAGTAAGTCAACAGCTATTTGAAAAGCTACTTCATGAAAAGCAGAGCTTTGGGACGGGAAGTTGTCTACAGAATACCTACCTACTATTAGAACTATGTCGCAGTTTTATTTTGTGATGTAACCTCATGATATCATGGTAAACCGGCATTGTTATTTGAAAACAGTTTTAGCGGGCCTTTTGTTTTCGAAAAGCCGATAAGTTTATCTTGAGATCGATCGAATACGAAGACAATTTCGTCTTTCACATTACCTACCTGCTAGGTAGGTACTTATAATGCAGTGGTTACGAATATAATTGATTAGGTAATACAGGATACAGACACCTTGTGCACCCAAACCATAGATTAGATAGGTAGTGAACTTTGGTAGGTATGTATTTCCATATAATCCATATCTATACCATACCATCTAAAATAGCAAGTGTCTGTCTGTCTGTTACGCTTTCAAGACTAAATCGCCGAACCGATCTCAATAAAAGGTAATAAATAGGTACCTTTTACCCCGAGGTCGGACATGGCATGCTTTATTTTTTTATAAAAGTCGTTTTTTTTTAATTTGTCAGCGTTCAGCGGCTTCGAATCAGCCAAAGTTATGGTATAAGAAATCCTTTGATTTCATTTTCAGTTTTTACTGTGAAGCTAATAGGGAGTACCTAGTAAAGTTAATTGTAACAGTGAAATTTGAAAGTTGTGAAAATAAGTATAATAATATATATAATCTTAGTGCAGCTAACTTAACTATAAGGTTTTTAAAAACTAATAAGGGTAACACAAGGGACTTCAAATAAATAAAATACATCATCATAAAATTTATCGATTTATTGTGCTAAATCACCAAACCTTTACCGTGAATAATAATAAAAAATATAGGCTACCTTCCTACTGACTACTCTTTAGTTTGTAATAAAAAATAATTTAGTCAAAAGTAGGTTCCTACATTATTTTTTGAAATTTATCTATTAGGGTTTGGCACTTTCTCGAATACAAAATATAAATTAGCGTTTTAAAAATAGATAGGCGGTACAGTCAGCAACGGAAATTGATTAAAAGTTGAGTTTTATTATTATCTAAATGGTTTTGTTGGCATTTAGTAGATAAATCGTAAACTGTCTTTAAGAATTATTTTAGCCATTATGCGAATCTTATGAAAAATATTATGAGGCTACGGGATTCGTAGTTATTCAAAACATAAAATAAACGTCAGTTGCTTACTGTACAATTGATATCATAATTATATTAATTCTTATGGACAATTCAAATACTGGATACACCATTTTTTTATAGTATAAGTATTTTATAAAATTTCGAGTTATTACATTCATATAATTTTATTACAAATCAAAAAAATGTAATACTGACATTGCCATGACGTTGGCAGATAATGTTATGATTACTCCATTACTAGCTACGAATAAAATATATTATTTATTCGGCGATTGCTAGATATACATTATAACCTTTATAAATCCTTCGTAGAAAAAATATGTAAATAAATAGTAGGTACACTCAGCGACAAAAGATAATTAATAATTACAATTATTCGATGCCTTTGTTCGCTGAATGGAAAATATGGTTTCAGACAGTCATGCATGACTCAAGGCGGATAAATAAAGTCAAAACATTTACCAAAAGTACGTTGGTTGAAAAATATATGTAACGATCAAATCAGAAAAGTTTAATTAACTGTGTAACATTCAAATATAATTATATAAACACAGTTTAAAATAAGTGAATGTGTCGTATCTCAGCTTTGTCACCTAAACAATTCATAAACTTAATTACAATAAATTCTAAAACCATTTCACTCCTCGCGAATTGAAATAGCAAAGCAAGCAGTCTTATCCAAGTGTGTTACCGCCTTTGATCAGTAGAAAACATACGGCCTTACACAGATTGGACATCTATCCGTGGTCGCGAGGCATTTCCTTAAACAATCAGCGTGGAAGAAATGCGCGCACGGTGTGACTCGGGCCGACTTCATAGTGCCCAAGCAAACTGCACAAACATCCTCCAACGTGGCTAGTTCCTCTGCCGTCGCACGCCTGAACCTAGCGACGGAGCCTCGCGCCTCTTTCAGCTTCACCAGCGCTTCGCCCAGCCGATGCCTGCCATGTACGACCACGCATACGTACATGACCAACACAGCTAGCCTCCAGCGTTCGCACCAAGCCAGCGCTGGAACTAAAGGCACAGCCAGCAACGTGGTGACGCCTCTCGCCCACGCGTTGCTATACAAAACCTCCATACCTTCCAATCTCTCCAGCTTCAGAGCCGTTAATACCATCGGCCAAATTTCGAGGAACGTTCTCTCTGATAGGAGGTAGTAAGTCCCTGTCACGGTGATGTACATCGCTGTGGGTCTGAAGTGCTCCAAGCCTTGTTCGAGGCCCAGTGTGAGGAGAACGAAGGTGATGGTGACAATGAATGTGACGGCTTTCGTCCATTCGAGGACTATTTTTGTTGCCGACATAGCGAGGTGCTTGACGCGAGAGTTGCGAGTGAGGTTCACGTACGGAGACCAGTCCTCCTTGGTGCAAAGGTCCCGCACGTAGCTCACAGAATAAGTGACCACGTTGTAGAACATGAGGGAGTATAGACTGGTAAGTTTGCCTTGCGCTACGAGCAGTCGGTCGCACGCAGTGAAAACCAGCAACTGAAATTAAAAGGATAATGTCAAGGTAAAGGTTTTACTAGAAGAGCTTTCTACAGTTGCCTGAGACTTTTTATGAACTAGCTTGCCGACTTTGCATGTACTGAGTGATTGCATGCGTGTTTTGCTAACATTAATGTTTAAGGAACTTTCCGTGCAGGGCCCGATTGTTTTTCAATTCTGTAGTCTGTTTTTTTTGGGATAAAAAGTAGCCTAAGCTAGTAGGTTGCGAACTATATTCTACGCTTCATTCTAATCGGTCCAGTCGTGGCGACGAACATTTAAACTAGAATTTTATGGGCTGACAACTGTCAAAGAACTCTCGCTAACCCATTTCATCATTTTTGAATAAATAAAATAACTGACTGTAGTTATGAAAATCGCAAGCGAGCAAATTGCGGCGAATAACATAAAAAAGGTTCAGAAAACTCTCTACTGGTTATCAGCCGCTTTACGATTTCTATCCAAATCAGAAAAAGAGCCAGGGCTTCAAACGGCCTTACGGAGGACGACCTAATAATAACCGAGCCTCAGTCCAAACTAAGAAAGGTTCTCATTCAGGGTACGCATACGCAAACACAAAGCCTAAGTACGAGGGTAAACCGATATTTTAAAGGAAATAAGAAGGAAGACTCACTTGACACAGCATGGTAGAGAGATTGTTCATTTGGAGAAAGAGCCGTTCAGCCCGATCGAGCGGTGCGTAGGCCGTTTTGACAACTCCCATCACGCAGTTGAAAGGCACTTGGAGCTTTCTTGCTGTATCTGTAACAAAAAAAGAGTTTTTTTAGAACAAGCTGATAGTCCATTCGCGGTTATCCTACAGTTGCATTAGTACTTCATCGTCAAAAGAAATGTTGAAAGAAATTTGAATCACAAGGATCACTTTGAAACGTCTGTGCCAGTTCCACGCGACCAAGCCTAGAATAACAGACATCCAAGTTAAGCAGGCAAGTACATAGAGGACCTGCATGTGGCATTGCACTGCGTCCATCACTCAACGTGACGATAATTCTGTTTTTTTTAACTGAGACTAGAATCTCAGATAGTATCTCACCCAGGTAGTCGTTCTGGACATTTGGTTTAATGTATGTTATAATATATTGTTGTTTATCTTATAAAATAAGAAGGAATGTATGTATATTGCCCTATTTTATAATTTAATGATAATGATCTCTTGTTTTTAGCCAAATTGAATTAGTATGATCTCTTGTTATTGTATCGATTTAGTCGATAAAATGATGGTGCTGTGCACCGCAGTTGCTGCCCTTGTGCTACGGCGTCGCGGAAGACCAGCGTTGTAGACGACCAGCATTTCGCCTATGTTTTTGTGACACAAAATAAACGTCTATTGGTTCGATTTGATTTGAAAAATTACATGCATAACTCTTGGAAAAATCACGCTAAAGTTTGTTAATGGTGTCGATTCTGTTGTTGCATTATTCTAAACTAACCTAATCTGACAGCTCTAAAATTAAAGCCATCCTTGTTGTTTCGGTCTTTTGGAAAGAGACGGCAGTATTTTTAGTGCTGTCAAATTAGGTAAAATTAGGAAAATTAATCAACAGAATTGACACCAATAATGTAGGTATTTGTGTTTATTCCTACTGATGTCTGTAACGGCTCAACTGATTGGGATTAAGCTTGTAATATAGTCTGTGACCTGGAATAACAAATAAGCTACTTTTAAAGCAAAGCCGTTGGTTGATGCTACTTTGATATATTTGTCCCAGTAGCAACAAGGTTAAACCATTGAGCTGTGAAGGTGGTCATCTGTCACAGCCGATTGCCCAGTATCCACTAGAGAATACCTCATTTGCATAGTTCTACAAAGAATAAACACATTTTAAGACCACTTGTCTTATTACATCTAATCATTAGGAAAACGAGGATGAATGATCTAGGAGGTAACCAAGAGATTTTTTCAGTGTAACTTATACTGAAGATTTTACATTAGAATTTAGATAACACCAGCATACAGGCGATAAAATTACTTTTCTCTCCAGTTTTCTCTAAAATCCGTCAATTCAGTAGTCACTCCATTCTTACCCATGTCATCTTCCACACAATCCATCCATCTTTTCTTTGGCCTACCTCTACTCTTTAATCCATACACACTCATACCTGACACTCAAAAGGTTTTAAATTATTATGTTTTCATTAGAGCACTGGTGGTCTAGTGGTAGCATCCCCGCCTTCCGATCTTAAGGCGAAGACAAAAGCTAATGTGACTCTCGCTCGCACGTTTCGACATGTTGAAAGATATAAAATCACTAAACTCATTTTCGAAAAATCGCAATCAACCATTTTGTGTGCAATCACAATGCACACAGTTTAGTAAAAATTTCATTTTTATCGGTACATATTTTCCTACTCAAAAGTTTGCTTTACTAGTTTTCATACATAAGCAAACTTTTAAGTAGGAAAACTTGTATCGATCATAATGAATTTTTTACTAAACTATGTGCAATCACATTGCACACAAAATGGTTGATTACGATTTTTCGAAAATGAGTTTAGTGATTTTATATCTTTCGACATGTCGAAACGTGCGAGCGAGAAGTTGTTTGATAGTTGTCAGCCCCTTAAGATCGTGGGTTCGAAACCGGTCGTGCACCAATGAGTTTTTCTGTTCAAAAATTTATGTGCACAATGCCAGTACTCTCAAACGGTGAGGAAACCGGCATGTCGTAGAACCTAAAAAAGTTCTATAACATGTGTCAAGTTCTCGAAAGGAGCCTCTTGAGGCGCACTTAAAATCCTTTCACCACACTGTTTCGAAAGAAACTGTGACACGACAAGAGAGAAGAGATAAGGCGAAAGGAGCCTCTCAGATACGCACTTAAAATCCTTTCACCACACTGTTTTGAAAGATCTAGTGACACGATAAGAATAATTGTTTCATCTTGCATTGCAGGAAATCTCTTGGTATCCTTTAGGACAATGTTTGGTATAAAAGAGCCACCCTGGGCCAAAGAATGTCAGTTCAGAGCAGCCTTTCCCCGAAGACCAAAAAGATAGCAGCAGCAAAGCTCTGGTAAGAATCTAATATAGTTTTAATATTACCTTTCTAATATGGTGTTCTAGAATAATGTTAAATGTCAAAAGGGGGTTTTTGTATAAGGTGCTCCGGGGTAAGACCGGACGGTTTTTTAGCAAACCATTCGTATGTTGCAAAATATTTTTTTTCTCGACTATGAAAATGTTGGCGAACTTAAAATTTAGTTCGAGTTTTGTATAAAAGACAGGTTTATAAATCGGTATATCCGATAACCCTCTAAACACAACGGTGGCCGAGTTATAGGGGATTAAAGTGATAGTAATTTTTATAAAACCACGGGAAAGATCGGACCTTGACGGGGTAACATCGGACTACATTCTAAAATCGCCTCTGTAGCTCCAAACATAAGCTACCCATAATGAAAATATCCGGTTTTATCCAATAATAAAGCATCAATATCGATTTTCGAGATACTGTTACAATGACAAAAGTAAGAGGCAAAATATTGTTTTTTTCATTCCTATAATCCGATGTTACCCCGGTTCAGAAAAAATGAAGTTTCTATGTTTCTCAAACTTTGACACCTCCACTCTAACTATGGTGCGTAGGTAGGAATACGGAGATACAAAGGTTTAGCAAGCACCTCATAGTTGGTTTTAATAACAAACCAGCCTGATCAATGAAGCAAATTAGATCTAGTTAATAAATTATTAACCATAAATTACTTATTTCTATTAAAAGTCATTTCTTCAAATCTTTTTTGAGTAGGAAGTCGCCCGCAGAGATTATTTTTTGTAGTTTCTAGGCATAATAATAAATATAAAATAATAAAATAAACTGAAGCAAACACACCATAGCTAAAAGTGTGCGCAAGCTAAGCGTGCATAGGATTACGTACCGTACATACAAAATTACAGCTTTTAGCTTTTGTTAACAGGCAAATTAATTCACAAAATAAAAAAAAATTGAGCGACGTAGGTAGGTAAAAGTTTGAGAAACTGTTTATATTTTACAGTTAGGAAAGATCGGACAGAATTCATCCGAACTTTACCCATTCAAATTTTGATGGGGAAAGATCGGATCTCAGGCTACATACAGTTCTAGCGTGTCTAGACCACTTTAATCAGCAAACAAGTTGCCGCATTAATATGATAAGCCACAAAACTCGTAAAAAACACAGCCGTTATACCAGAATTTACGATTAAAGTTGCCGGGGGTAAGTCCGGATCCTTAAAAAATCACATTTTACGTACCTTTTCATATCCGAGTGAATGAAATGCGCGCTGATGGTCCGATCGACTGGCGGCGACTAGTGGGATGGGCCCAACAAAATGGCGTTGCTGGCAATGTTGCCAAGAATCAAAAAATACCCTACGTTATGGAGATATTAGATTTATTCGATCTTACCCCAGATCCGATCTTACCCCGGAGCACCTTACATAGTTCATAGTCATACTATTTTTTTTATTGTAATTGTAATTAGAGGCTTTTATCCACAATGGCATTCCCATTTTCCTAACTATCAGACAAAACTAAATTTGAAAAAAAAACTACTTACCTACTTTGAAATGTACTACTAACCCAATAGATGTAGAGGGTTATTGATGCTGAAATAGATCGAATAAAATAAAAATATAAACATTGATAAAAAATCAATAATCTTAATCAATAATTCATTATTTCATGTTGTATAGTAGATCTTAGGGGGTAACAAAACGTCCGGACCTAAGCCCCTTTGGGGTCACGCTTGCGAGATTAGGATTTGCTTTCTTTTAGGCTCATAGGGCATTTTATTTACTGTCTCAAATGATCAATTATATTATCCATCAAGTGTTATTTGATATTCAGGACTATTTTAAAACATTCAGAACCATTTCCGATCGGAAACATGAATTGGTCTCAAACGTCATCTCAATATCTCGAGGGCCTAATCGCCCATATACTGTTTTGTTTGCGTATAAACAAAAGACGGACGTTTCCGATCGGCGAATGTTTTAAAATAGCCATGCTGTTGTATGGGTCAGAACTTCGATAGATAAAGTGGTATCATATCATTACGTAGATAAACACACCATCAACTATTTTCAGAGATAATAATACCGCGCGCAATCATCATCGGTATTCGGATAGCTCGCATTGCTTTGTTTAAAAACACGAGTCGGTGTATTCCGGTGGAGTACCTAAGCCATGCTTTCTGACGCAAGTTCGCTGGCCAGCCGCCAACTTCCGACCGTCCATTCAGCTCTGTCTCGACAATGACCTGACTTTCCAACATAAATATGTTTGTTCTCAAGTGCGGCTTTTGAGTATCTCAAAATATTATTGGTTTTGTTGTTTTGCAACGGAAACTATAATTTACTACTAAGAACTCACTTCCCTTGCGTATTTATTGCAGGATGAGGCTGTATATTGTTGGTAATAATATATTTTTATTACCCACACTTGCGTTGAGCTATATAATATCAGCTAAGGTTGTAGGTATATTAGGCTATATCAGATGAGCCCGTTGATCACGAATACATTTTGACATTTGCGGCGTTAACGTATCCTAGCAATATTCGACCTTTAGAGCTGATTTCACCATGCTCTGTTAGTTACTAATCAAGGATTAACAGGCCGTTAAATCTAACCTTAGATGTCAAACGCGTACATTTTGACATGTTTAACGGCCCTTTAATCCTTTGTTAATCTAACAGAGCATGGTGAAATCGGCTCTTAGTTATTTATAAAATACGTTTACGCGACTAACGTCAAATTCGTACGGTTGCTCTTTTAATGGTGTAAAGAAAGTGTAAAGAAATATCAAATGATGATAAAAAAACACCATATTATTTGGGCTTATTTGTAACTGGAACTTCTGTTTCAGTAACGACCACCATATTTTTTTTTTACGGTATCTAGTGTTTAGCAGTTAAACATAGACTTAGAAAAATTTGTTACAATTATACAGCAGACCGCTTGGAAAAACACACCTCTTTTTACAAAGCGGACCACAAAAAATAATTACCCCAGAGAGATCAAACAGCTCATATATGAAAAGAGAAGACAAAGAAACCAATGGCACCAATCAAGATCTCCACAGGATAAAACAAAGCTAAACAATCTTACAAAACAACTCAAAAGAAAGATCCAAAACCACAATGATGCTCTAACCAACACATTACTACAAAAGTTAACCAACGATCGCAGTACAGATTATTCCCTCTGGAAAGCAACCAAGAACATGAAACGGCCTAGTGCCCAAGTTCCTCCAATAAAGGATGGAAATGGGAAATGGGCCGTGAGTAACGAACAAAAGGCCAAACTGTTTGCTGAACATTTAGAAAACATATTTAAACCGAACGACGGTCCAATTAATTTCGAATCTAGTATCACACATGAAATACTTGATGAACAACTTTATATCCAACTCGTTACACCTAGAGAGGTACAACGTGAAATTAAGCATAACATAAATCCTAAAAAATCTCCTGGATTCGACCTCATCTCTGGAGAAATACTTCATAATTTTCCAAAAAAGGCCTTAGTCAAGCTAAAAAACCTCATCAACGCCGCACTGAGACTGAAATTTGTACCAGACCTGTGGAAAGTTGCCGAAGTTATCATGATAACAAAACCAGGAAAACCGCCCCATGACACTTCTTCGTATAGGCCGATTTCCTTGTTGCCCATAATGTCGAAATTATTTGAAAAGCTACTACTAAAGCGGCTTAAACCAATATTAGAAACCAAAGATCTTATCCCAGAGCATCAGTTTGGTTTTAGAGAAAAGCACTCGACCATAGACCAAGTACACCGAATAACGAATGTTATAGAAAAAACCCTTGAGGGAAAAAAAGTCTGTTCCACCATATTCCTAGATGTAGCACAGGCTTTTGATAAAGTGTGGCATGAAGGACTTATGGCCAAGCTAAGAAAAATGCTACCCAAAGAATACGCAGACATTTTAAAATCATATATAACGGATCGGTTCTTTAGAATAAGACAAGACGACGCCTACTCAGACCTAAAAGAAATTAAAGCTGGTGTACCACAGGGTAGCGTATTGGGTCCGGTCCTGTACTTGCTATATACCTGTGATATACTTAAACTAGAAAATAGCACAATTGCAACCTTCGCTGATGACACTGCTATAATGGCTATAGGAAGCACTCACGCAGAAGCAGCAGAAAAGGTTCAATTGGCTGTTAACAAAGTCCACGACTGGACAGAAAAATGGCGAATTAGATTAAATGAAACTAAATCAGTCCATATAAATTTTACAAATCAGAAGGAACATTATTGTCCAGTATATATCAATAATAAGATCATACCCTACGAAAACACAGCCAAGTATTTAGGCATGACACTTGACGCAAAACTTCGCTGGAAAGCTCATGTGAAAAAGAAAAGAGATGAACTGGATATTCGCTTCAGAAAAATGAACTGGCTGATTGGAAGGCATTCCACTTTGTCAGTTCAAAATAAAATCTTATTGTACAAACAGGTCCTAATGCCAGTATGGACATATGGTATACAGCTGTGGGGCTGTACCAAAAAGACTAACATCCTAATTATACAAGGGTTCCAGAATAAGGTGCTAAGAGAAATCGTAAATGCGCCCTGGTACGTCAGAAATGATGATCTTCACCGGGACCTGAATATTGAGTTCGTTGACAAAGTTATAAAAAAATATGCAGAAGCTCACGAACATAGACTTCATCATCATGTGAACGTCGAGGCCATCCAGCTCCTCGACAACACGGACATAGTGAGAAGACTTAAAAGAACTAAACCTTTTGAACTAGTGTAGTGTAAAGTTATAATTCATGTAGTGAAAGTGAAAAACTTTAATCAAGAACACAAGAACAAAGTGTCTTCGCCTTAAATAGAGACAGTAAGAAAAGTGTTAGTGGACACATTCTTAGTTGTAGCTTACTTTAAAAAACTAGGTCAGTGTTAAATTACCTATTAGCCATAATTATGGCTAGATTGTAATATTATTAGAGTATGTTATAAAATAATAACGTACACTATGAAAAAAAAAAAAAAAAAATCTAGTGTTTTACCAAGTTTATCCATTTCGTCATATTAATCTATGTCCCGCTTATTTCAACCTGATTTAAAGAAATACCGGCCTAGAATCATCTCTTGAGTACTCGGTATAATGATGATGAACCAGAAACTGTTCGTTGCGCAGGAGATATTATGGTGCGTAAGCGCGCGCGCACACGCAAACGCACCCTCTCGTCCCTTCCCTCCTCTCCCCAAAAGATCTGAGGGGATAAAATGCCAAATCGCCCAAGTTGAAACTAAAGATCTTCGTTCGCTTCGCTCACTCGATCAAAAATATGAAGTCCATCCATAACACGCAATAGCAATTCATCTCGAACAAGGATCGTGAAGAAAAATATCGCATAAGCGTGGGCGAAACATAGGTCAAGAGATTGGCACACCCCAATGTTTCTGTCAACTATTTTGTGCAGTTATTGCTGTCCTCTTGCGAAAATGTTCGTCAATACACATTTCAGTCTAGGCGTAAGACGTAAACCATCTGACGAAAGTTTCTTACCCCGGTGTTTGTTTCTGTTTTATTACATTAGCTGGTCGTTACGAGTCGTACTTAACATATTTATAAAACGTTGAAAAGTTGCCTGTCTTCATTCAGTTCGTAGTTTTATTTCAGATATTTAAAAGGTACCCAAATAGATATCGTAGATTTTTGTTTTTATAAAATACTAGCGACCCGCCCCGGTTTCGCACGGTTAATGTGGGTTATCCCTAAGAGATTATGCTTGTATTATGCATATAAACCTTCCTCTTGAATCACTCTTTCTATAAAAAAAAACCGCATCAAAATCCGTTGCGTAGTTTTAAAGATTTAAGCATACATAGGGATATAGGGACAGAGAAAGCGACGTTGTTTTATACTATGTAAGTACATCTATTTAAGATAATGATAACATTGATTTATCCAAATCAGTTTTTTTTCATACCACAAGCTGTTGGAACCAGAAGATGGCCCGCCTGATGTTAAGTAGTAACCATCGCCTATAACAAAGCATTGCCTCGTAAGTCACGCACGATAGCAACGTGCCCTGCGTCCATCAACTTGAGGCATACAAATGTTAAGCCTCATGTGCCTGTAATTACACCGGCAACCGCAAACCGCACTCTTCAAACCGAAACACCAGCAACGCTGCGTGGCGGCAGAAAAAGTCGTGGTGGTAGTACTTTCCCGGATGAGCCCTTCACAGAGAGCTCTACAATTCTTAAAGGTAACCAAACTACTCAGTTAGCCAAAACCTAGGATAAGAGCGATTTTAAGTGCAAACGAACAGGACAAGAAAAAAGCAGTCACGCACTCTCCAAAAATAGCAGCAGAAACATACCTTGGGCTAATTTAGCCACTGATGAATACCACCGGGCAGGATATCTGTAGTTGGCTGATATTAGTACAGGAACCACGAGACAGGTGTATGCAGCCATCAACCAAGCGCCACCCAACGCGACGAGTAATCCTCTAGGTGCCCAGTATGGCAGCAGAAGCACCAATGAAAGTAGCCACACTGGAATAAAAAAAAAACGATAAGACTAAATGCAAACGAAGAGGTCATTTATATTGGTCGCTGAGCGCTCCTCAGACCGATAAGTCAGTTGCTGTCTCTTTTCGTTGGCATGGAAGTGAAAGTGACAAGTATACTCTATAGAGCCGCTATAAAACAGCAGAGAATTTTAGAGTCTCCCTTGGTATACTCAGATCTCCGCCTTTTTTTAAAGTCTATAACACTTGACATTGGCAAATTCGTGGCAAACCCTATCGGCCACTGAACAGCCACAAATAAAAGAAGAAGAAACAGCAAGGAATATAAATAAGGGCCTTAGTATCTATGTGAGGCACGATGTTTTATTTTTCCTATAGGTACAATGGTTTCACACTAGGTAGTGAGGCTTTATGTACAAGCCTAGGTTAGGTTGGTAGTCATCAAAGGTTTGGTTCGCCAAAAAGGTTTTGTTTTTCTACTACTTGCTGTTGGAAGAAGCAGATGGCCCACCTGGTGTTAAGTGGTAACCATCACCTATAACGAAGCATTGCCTCATAAGTCACGCGCTATAAGAACGTGAACGATGCACTGCCCTGCGTCCATCAACTAAGCTGGACTTAGAGCAATCAAAGCTGACAAATAAAAACTCTTTAATACGATTTGCAGAGGAAATAATCTCTCAACAGGCCAGATTTTTAATAAGATATTTCCGGAGAAAAGCATCGCGATGACGCAAGCGAGATTGGAGTGCATCGTCTCAAGGGTATTACCATCAATTAGGCTCAGTTCCAGCAGGTTGCCAGACTTTTATCATGAAACCTAATTAATAAGAATATTTTGAAATCTGATTAATAAGACAAAATAGGAGAATCTCGATGTCGACACTTTTTATTTACGAAAATTTTCAAATTTAATTTTAATTAGGTACATACATTTTCAAATTACTGAACGTCAATGCGCTGTAAAATGCTTTGCCTAAGAATCCCTGATGTCCTCAAATACGAGTATGAAGTCGTAAGACCAAGTTCGGAATGTTTCAAAGATTTTAAAATGTCCCAAAAGCTATTATCCGAGTGGGATTTGAACACACGACCTTCCCCCTGATGGGTTGCGATATCGGATTCCGAATATTTTCTGAAAGTTTATTTAGAACTAAAGTACAAGATAAAAATAAAACTAGTGTCACGATACTGACTGCAGAAGTATAAAACTGTGTCCCTATACACAAGGTGTTCCAATACTTGTGTTTAAAAACTTCAGGGGGCTGAAGGCATACAAAATTTCAATAACTACCTGGCTAAAATGTATGAAACGTTACGTCGAAATGTTTTTTTTCGCGTTCACAGTGTTGGTTCCTTAGACAAAGTTATTCATATTGATGCATGGGTACTTTAGCCCCCTGAAGTTTTTAAACACAAGTATTGGAACACCTTGTATAAACTTAGTTTTTTATAACCACATCAACTCTTCTTTATAATAGGCTCTAGTTTCCAACAGATGGCTTTAAAGTCACAAATCACAACAACAAGAACTTTCAAATTCATACATTCGATTTGTTGATTCGAGCTTGACGCATGTTTTAGTTACCTTGCTCCATTTAACACATTCACGATCCAAATGTTATTACGTTAAAAAGAAAATTCTTTCACTGCTTTTTGATCATAAAACCGAAATATCGCGTCATGGTTTTATTTTGGTACTAAAAATCTTTTTCAATCATGTAAAAGGTTTTAAGGCCTTTTGTTTTATATCTTAGCGTCTTAAATTGCAAAAAAAACAACAAAGTACCTAGTAGCCGGTATGTAGGTATATAGATTTAGGAATTCAATTCAATATCAATGCTATCCAAAATGTGTGTTTGAATTTACAGGCCAAATATAATACCGAAGATCAAAGTGCAAACGACATTTTAAGAATTATTCTAAAAACGTAGTTGAGCACAAGCTTTTCCTAATGACAAAGTCTATTTACTATTTTTTTATACTATATAATTTTTATAAAAGTTTACCGTTCTTCTTTATAGATGTTTGTTTATTTCTTATGCTAGATCTCGTGATTACAGGTTGCGATAAGGGAAAGGCAGGCCAGAATTCTCAATGTCATGATTCTGATAATAGATTTAAATGAACGCATTAATATTTACAAGCTTACTCTCTCCGTGCGATGTGAATGTACATAACACGTGTACCAACTACGTATTGTAAATAAATGAGTCACAGTTTTGAAGAAAAATAATCATGTTGAAATAATAAATCGGACTTTCAAATCGTGACAATAAACAAGAAGAAAATATTTTGCTACTGGTCTCGGCGTATTTATAAATCTTAGAAGAGTAGGTACAACGCCGCGTCTTGTCAGTTTTGTAAACAATAATAGCGCTACATTTTTAAAGTCATATATTAGATCTAAAACGCTAATCGGTTCATTCTCCGATAATGATTTTAATATTACCTAGATGCTACGGTCGTCCTAAGGACAGCTTTCAAGTGACTTTGAATGAAATTAGCACGTTCAAAATGAGAATAGATAAAAGTAGTGTTAAAGACCTAGGTCACTTACCAATGTTAGCTATTTTGTCCTCCGATTTCATCGTCTGAATCTTCGAGAAAGAATCACTACGTATGCGGCCGCGCACTCTTGAAATCATTCCCATCTTGAGATTTCCTCAAAAGATAAAACCAAACACAGATTATTCACTGATACAAGTAAGTATAATGAAACGAAAAGTTTGGAATAAACTGTTGCGATAAATTGTTTCAATGATCCGTTTTGCACGAAGTGTATCACATGAATGCGTATTTTGCGGCCAAATGCTTGGGCGGGCGGGCGGTGCGGCGCACGCGCCCCTCGTGTAGACATTTGCGTACTGAAATCAAAAGCTACGTATACATTACATTTTTGCAAGTCTCCTTTCCATTGCTGCTTTCGATCATAGGCTGATAAAAGACAAGCGACTAAACCAGCAATGGTTAGCAAATAAGAAGTAAATCCGTCGTCATTTGAATTCAATTCACATCGCAATCCAATGACGACTTGTTTTTAATATTAATTTCCAAGTCAGTGACTTTCAAACGGAAACATTTATATGTTCGTCTTTATATGGCAGTAATAACTTCTTGTCCAGAAATAAAAACGATTTAGATAGAAACATATGCTCATTTTTATTTCGGCCTTACTCGAGTTGTGCGCAAATAAGTGCCTAACTGCCACACTCAAAGACGTTAACGTATGTTATAGTATGGATTTCTCTACTCTTCCTAACTGCCACACTCAAAGACGTTAACGTATGTTATAGTATGGCTTTCTCTAGGTAGGTAGTATTGTTTTTAGTGAGGGTGTTGACTGGCATCGACCTTCGGTGCTCGTGTTGCGTAGGAAAGTCTATCTCGTGATACGACAAACCTATTTATGAAAATAGAATTGGTACCTACGTGCAAGGAGCCATGGTGGCTTTTAAAAATAATGGTACCAATGTAAGCTTTCATCTACGTCTGGGTGGTGATTTAGCTCTTTACATGTTTTTCTGAAGATATTCTATTTATTTGTTTTCATTTATTTTTATGAAATCCTACTAATATTATAAACGCGAAAGTTTGTAAGTATGGATGGATGGATGGATGTTTGTGACTCTTTCAAATTCTGAATGGATTTTAATAAAACTTTACAATAATATAGCTTACTAGCGACCCGCCCGGCTTATTGTGGGTTATCCCTAAGAGATTATGCTTGTATTATGCATATAAACCTTCCTCTTGAATCACTCTTTCTATAAAAAAAAACCGCATCAAATTCCGTTGCGTAGTTTTAAAGATTTAAGCATACATAGGGATATAGGGATAGAGAAAGCGACTTTGTTTTATACTATGTAGTGATACATCAGAATAACACATAGGCTACAATTTATAAAGATATTGTGTGACTAATCCTGCGCAGACGAAGTCGCGGGCACCAGCTTGTGATCTATATTTATTCGCCCGGTTGGTGAAACTGACATGGCTCGTTATTCTTCCATTCACGTTTTCGAAATACTTCAGACTGAAATGTGAGACTCCAATGTCCCAGCCCCAGTCTAATACTTACTTCTTTGGTGTTGGAGATAAAAAAAACATAACTTCCTGCACAAACATAGAAATCCCACGTCTCGCCTACTACCGATGCGATGACGATATCTTCTAATACTACGGCCATTCATTCACAACAACTCATCAAAAACAATAGTTAGAGAATTATATATAACTCGTGATTAACTGAAGGAAAATAACACTGATCAGTCCCGACGGTGACACATTCTTATTATTAAAATTCCTTGGAATATTTACTGATACACATCTAAATGAGTCCAAGAGCATTGGAGCAAAAATATCGATTATGAGGCCACGAAGAAAGTCTGAAAGTCGAGAGTGCAATAACTTGTTTAGCAGAACACAACTGAGAAAAAGGCTAGACTTGACACAAAAATACAATGTACAATGAACTACTAATGATAAAGGCATTCGCTTTCTTTTCTTCATTTGGTTTATGGCCTTTTTATATATGCATCAGCATTGCAATTAAAATGCTCAGTACATATTACTCAATTGAACAACTGCATTCGGTACTAGACAGCGCCCTTGGGCTATATATTCGTGCCAAAAACACCGGCAGGCACCATTTCATTGCCACTTTCTTTCAGAACTCTACATTATGCATTTCCTGGCGTTACTGTTGCTGTTCGCATGCGACGCGTCAATGGGCTACTATAACAGAGGATATGAATCTAGAAACCTTATCGAGCGAGAAGAACCTACACATGAAAACGAAGGGTAACAATGATAATCTTCAAACGACTAAGAGCTGATTTCACCATGCTCTGTTAGTTACTAATCAAGGAATAATAGGCCGTTAAATCTAACCTTAGATGTCAAACGCGTACATTTTGACATATTTAACAGCCCTTTAATCCATTGTTAATCTAACAGAGCATGGTTAAACCGGCCTTAAATATCTTACTAATAAATAAATGCGAGAGTTACGACGTTTAGATGTTTGAAGCTCAATCACGCATTAACCACTAAATTGATTGGGATGAAACTTAGAACAAATATAGTTCGTGACCTGAATCAGCATTTATATAAGCTAAGCTAGCTAAATATTAGATTTTCAGGGTTTCGTCCCCTGTTAAAAATAATCTTATACTTTAAATTATTTTACATCTCTCATGTTCGGTAAGTAGGTTCTTATTACCTCCAAATGAGGCTTGTAGGTGACTAATTAGCGCTCTAGGGTAAAAATGTAGCTAGAAAAGCCCTAGGGCGGTAAGTAATTCAAAAACACTTCTTTCTTTCAAAAAGTTCGCGTACATCTAACCATCGTACTGGTTTTATTTTGTCTGAGCGTACTGGCAATATACATCATGCATTCAGCCCAATGACCAAAGAGGTCGCTTTGCTATTCAGCTTTGTCTTCGTGTGAGTATAATAGTCATCAATTTTAAATATCGAACAGCGAAGCTCAATTTCGGGTCCGGTTAATTTACGACCAAGTATTACACAGTCCGAAAATGTACAACCCGGAAAGCACAGCCTGGAAAACACGGCCCGGATTCCATGTACAAAATGTACATGAAATCCGGGCCGTGTTTTCCAGGCTGTGCTTTCCCAGCACAGTCGGGATTGTACAGCCAGGATTGCACGACCATGGATTCTGTGACCATGCTCTGATTGGTCGAAAGCCTATGCTCTGTTTAGATGCACTACACAGTAAGTATAGGCAAGTAGCACAGATTAAAAATTATATAAAATAAGAGAATTATTCAGAGATTAATGTTCGAAAAAAATAAAATTCTGGCACTTCGGCGGCCGCTGCCGCGGCACGCTCGCTTTGCTCGCTCGCCTCGTGCGTAATTAATATGTTTTAACATAACCTAACCAATCCGAGTCGGATCAACAAGTGAGTGAGTAAGTAATTGACGAGTGTAAACAAAGCCTAAGTTTTGGCATCAAAATTTTGGCTGCGTTTTATCGGGTCGTGCTTTCCAAAGGTGTGCAAAATTTGTACGGCTTGGAATGTACACCCTTGGATTACACAGCCATGGATTTCGCGACCAAATTGTACATCAAATCCGGGCTGTGTTTTCCTCGGCTGTACAATCCATGGTTGTACATTATCGGCACCCTCAATTTCGATCTTGAAAAAAAATATTAAAAAGTTCTTTACTTGATTCTTTTTAATGAAAAAAAGGCGGGAATAGAAAACTTTTACTTTAAATATTGTTTATTCTTGTAATGCCGGTTTTTTTCTAATTACCTCACAATCAAGATGTAAAGAAGAATAGTTAGCTCGGGTGTAAGCACCAATTGCACCCTCGAACTATAGGCGCCCTCGCTGCGCTCGTGCCTAAATATCTCGGGCTGCAATTGACGCCTTACAGCCCTTGGCTACTATTCCTCGATAGCCCATCCGCAATACAGTTTTTACAAGTCAGATATTTTTTTACAGAGTTCTAGTGGAGTGTCCTGTGTGTGATGCCACTGATCATTGGCTGCCGAGCAACGAGGTTTGCCCGATCGTCAAAGGCAACAAGACTTATAAGAAGTGCGAACGGGGTACCTACACGAATACGGTCTGCGGCAACCGCCCCGATTGCTATAGGGTTCGTCCCCTCATC
The DNA here is from genome assembly GCA_932294275.1 of Chloroclysta siterata. Lineage (NCBI taxonomy): Eukaryota > Metazoa > Arthropoda > Insecta > Lepidoptera > Geometridae > Chloroclysta > Chloroclysta siterata. Next base: position 8,355,759 of record OW028590.1, read on the forward strand.
TGTGTAAAATCCTACTAATATTATGAACACGAATTTGTAGATGTTTGGATGTTTGTGGCCCATTTCGGCTCGGCTTGCCTTCTGGACAGATTTCTATAAAATTCTAAGGTTAACCTAGATATACACATAATTTACTATTGAACCAGAAAGTGTCTCGCAAGAAGAAAACATGAACTGTTCAAGAAATTTATGAACGAATGTTCATAAATTACTGCAGTATTTTGTAGTAGGTACTCACTATATTTTTCCCCAACTCTACCAAAACCAGAATGTAAAAAGTTAGTTATAACTTGTCATAGATAACAAAGTTTCACTCACCCAAATCCAGAGCTACTCTTCATTTTGTTCTGGTGGTCGAAGCAGCTTGAAGAAATGTACTTTCATAGAATTTACACTTATCGGTTCAACGTAGGTATCCCGAATTTCATTTCACTTTTTTCTTTCAGGGTCCCGGAGAACAATGCACAGAGAAACACGAATTCGACATATACGGCCAAAGATGCGGTTTAGGGTACTACTGCAATAAACACCTTGGTGTGTGCCAAGGACTGGACTATGTGATCGACAGTAAAATGCAATACATTTTGAACCCTATGCCGTACTCTTTCGGAGGAAGGCTCAAGTCAGGTTTCAGCGAAAATGATTTTATGCGGAGGAATTAAATAATACGACGCTCGAATTTTTGAATCTCGAACTTGAATAATTTTAGCTAGTCTAGTCTAACGACGTATAAAAATAAGTTCTAGTAATTTTATGAATGGTGTTTTTGAAACTAAATAATGGTTTTCTGTGTTATGGCTTGATCTCAATAATAATTATGCAATTAATGATCTCAAAAGTATTATAATTACATATTATTTATTTAATCTTAAACTTGAAGTTTTTTTTAACTAACCTATACTGTCCCACTGCTGGGCATAAGTCTACCCCGTGCATCTCGGTGCATTCTACCCACTCGCTGTTGAATAAGTCTAATTCGTTAATGTTAAAATATGATCATTGTTAGTAGCTTTTAGTCCATAATAAAACAGTTTTATTATTTCAATTGCGTTTCTTTTTCTTAGTACTCCTGTGAATGGAAGATATTTTTATACTTAAAAATTAGAATTAAATGGTAAAGTAGACACAATTTCTACTCAGATTCTTACTTGCTAGAAATGGTGCCCTGTATAGTTAATACAAACATAATGCCTTAATAAAAAATTGTGTGCATGCTTACCACAAACTTAGACAAATTAAAGCTTGGCTTTCATGTCTTCTTACATGTTTGAGACTAAACAACGATCCGACAATTTTTTTAATTTCTCGTTTTATATAACCTAAACTTACATTTCAAAATCTGCACTTACATGAATATAATTAATACGATTAAAACAATGATCGCTTTCTTTAAAACTATTCAGGCGATTTAAGACTTTTCTGTGAAACTATTCACAGAAAAAATAATATAAAAAATAACTTTTAAACCAAAATCCTTCATAAACTTTTCTTCATTTTGACACGAAAACAATTTAATTCTTTTTAAAACAGAAAAGGCTCCTTAAAGGCGTTACCATCCTGTTTCCCTAAGTACTTTTAAAGTTAGCTCATAACTATATTCATTTATAGCTTCGACTGTTAACTAAGGAGTAAATTTTAAATTTTGATGTTTTGTCAAAGTTTAAGTAATTATAATAACTCAGACATTTGAAAATTTTTACATTTGTGGACTAGACAAGATCCACTTTCTCTTTGCGTTCACGCCAGCGTAAATCTAAATTATCTACAGGTCCTGGAATGTTTTTTTCATTAAATAAATATGATGGAGTTATTTACTGAAACAACACCAGTGGACAGTAGGTAAATTATGGCACCACAACAATCTTAACATGAATGCAATCAACTGCATTTATGCAATTGAAAAAGACCCTTCAAAAGTTATTGATTGATCAAAAAGCTTTTTTTTTTCAAAAATGATTAATTTGAAAAAAATATCTTCAAGATTCTTGCCTAAAAGCAAAATTCGTAGTTTACGAATCACAGCTATCTTTTTCGGAACATGATTAATAAACTCTAGAAAACTTAAGGACTACACTAATCATAAAAAAACTCTTATAAAAAAATAAATGCTCACATTTAACGGCCGTTGAACGGCCTAGCTGATAAACAATTCTTTTTTTTTATTTTTTTATTGCGGGACTTCCCACTTTTTGTAAATACATACATATAATATATTAATAACACCCAGACAGAGAACAAACATCTATGTTCATCACACAAATATTTGTTCACGGTGGGGATCGAACCCACGGCCTACGGCGCAGAAGGAAGAGCTACGACCAACTGAGCTGTGAGGACTGTCAAGGAAACAACATTTGAGGAGCGCCGGAACAAAAACCGATAAATCCGTTTTCGATCAAACAACTTTTTTTTTCGTCTGTCATAGTACTCTTACATGACATACTTTAATTGGACGCGTCAAAACTTGTTAAAAACTTACTAAATGAGACTCCAAAGATGGGCAGCCAGAACAAAATCCGACAATTTTCGGTTTTGTTTTGTATTTTCCCAAAAATTACAAACAAAATCCGACAATTTTTGGTTTTGTTTTGTATTTTCCCCAAAAATTACGTCACTTTACGTAATCGTCTTTACGTCGATTTATCGGTTTTTGTTCCGATGCTCCTCATTTGTTATATTTTCCCTTTCTCTTCCTCTTCGAGTGCCTCAGTGAGGACGATTCTTGTGAAATCAATATGCTTGGTTATTTTTCACTTTCTCTTTTTTGGTCTTCTTTTCTTTCAGTGCCTCAGTGAGTCCGCACTTATCGAAGCGAGTTCTAGCTATCTCGGTGAGCAAGGCGGTGGAACGGTCCAGTTGCTGATTCTCGAGACCGTGGTAACAGTTGTACTCCATGCAGAGTTCCATGTACCGACGCCATTTTATGTCTCGCGTTAGGCAAGCTGGGTTGCCGATGATCACCACTTTGGCTTTCGCTCTTGTTATTGTTACGTTGAATCTCTGAAAAGTTAGTTTAGTTACAATGGGAATCTTATTACGTCGCATTAAGTCGATTCACAATCGTATCCTAAAAATATGTAAACTATAAAAAGGATCATACAAAAAACGCTAGGAACCAAGCCGTAAGTTTCTTGGCTATTCTTCTAGGCTTTGGTCGCGAGGAACTGGCGATAGATTCACCTAGTACCTATATATATAAGACGTTTCAAAGTGATCCTTGTGCGCTCACAAGGATCACTTTGATCTATTCATAATAAATAAAAAAGAAAACTTTTATCGATGTTCTCATTTGTTTTCTGAAAACTAACCAATTTGACAGTGCCACACAGAAATGAAATATTAAAAATAACCCTTATTTTATTAGTAGACAGGGACAATGCAAAATAAATAAATACTGATATGTTCGATCCAGTCTTCAAACAGATGTAGTTGTCACTGATTCTCTAATTGGGGTACAGGTAAGTTTTGTCACTCAGTGGATATAGAAGCCTAAATTCAACCGATCAGAGAAAACGGCCAACATGCCAATGCACGTTGCACAACAGCGACGCGGTTTTGTGACGTATGATCACGAGAAAGAAGTCAATTTGGAGCGATGGTGCAGTCGACGGTATAGCATGCTTACTTAAGGCGAAGACAAGAGCTAATGTGACTCTCGCTCGCACGTTTCGACATGTTGAAAGATATAAAATCACACAGATATATACAGGGTGTCCCAGAAATCAACGTCAAGCCGAAAACGGGCGATGGGCCAAGTCATAATAGTTATCAGAAAAATATAAAAAAAATATTTGTCATGTACTTTTTGAATTATGAGTATTACAAAAAATTACGGAAAAACTGACACCCTGTGATGATCTTTTAAGTCCTGTGACTACAATTATTAACTTTTCGTGAATTTTTTTTCTGTAATGTAACCATGGATAACCCTTCTGTAAAATACAAATTAAAATGAAATCATAACTGCCTCAGTTTAAAATAAAATGTTAGATGTTTGGCCAACATTTAATTTAAAATAATTACATCACCCAACTTTAACCGACTGTACCGTAAAAAAAATGTACTACACTATTTTGGCAAGTAACTTTAAAAGATGGCGCATTTAGTCAGGATTCCAAAATGGTATGATACTTGCTAGAGTACTCCTTAATTTTGGAAGAAAAATATTTTTTTTCAACTAAACCGGATTTCATGACAATTTTATTTGATTAGATAAAATGTTTGTAACCTTTAAATTGTGGACTTAAAAATGCCTATGCTGCGTTTTTAAGTCGCTCACAATTCACAGGTACAAGTACATACCATTTCGACAATGTAAGTGAAACAGATAGAGCCGCCATCTTGTCGAAAGAGTAATATGGGTTATCAAGTAATTTGTTAGTTTTAGGTACTAACCTACCTACTCAAAAGTTTGCTTTACTAGTTTTCGATTTTATATCTTTCAACATGTCGAAACGTGTGAGCTAGTCACATTAGCTCTTGATTTCGCCTTAAATGGTGGCACTTCACTTCGCTATTCGGTATTCCTGTTTTTATTTGTGTATTATTCTTGTTCGTGAAAAATAGGGTCACTATACATTGTAGTATTTTGTAACGTACAACGTTTCACGAATTTTCACGTACGACGAAAACGCTTTCACGAATTACTATGTGAAGTGCTGCCAAAAGATACCTAATTCTTACCTTGTCGTCAACCAAAAAGCCGAGTGAGTACTTAGCGTCGAACTCCAGCAGTCGGCAGTTTGCCCTCACAGTGGATACGAGGATCACGCGCTTCTCCTTGCCTTGGAATGCCTCTACGGTCCCCACTTCTATCTTATCGTATTTTTGGGATATCAGCCATGCTTTCATTTTGTATACCTGTGGAATAAGAAAGGTTACAAAAATAAGTTTTGGTCGACATTCCATAATCAATATCTAGCCCCAAAGTAAGCCAAGCTATGGCTTAGTTTAGTATAGCTATGGATTGCTGATATAATACGTTTTTATAACACATACTTATAATATAACACCTAGACAGAGAACAAAATTCTATGTCCACCATCATGTTTGTTTTCGGTGGAGATCGAACCCATGGCTTACAGCGCAGAAGACACCACTAAACTAAGGTACTAACAACTGAGCTAATAGTGCTGTCATCAGATATATAAAGCGTATTTTTTTGTAATTTAAGAAACCATCTGGTACTGGGTAAATATAAATTGGGGTGGTTTTCCTGAAAATATATGGACAACTCATATGAGTTACTCCCAAACACAATATAAAAATGGTAAATCGACAAGGAAAATGAGATTGGATTTAAGGATGCAATATAACAGTTAAGAATCACCTACTTGTCGTATGTAGGGTGCAATAATGCCGATATCGTCAGGCTGTACGTTGTGAGTTTCCGTCAAAGCTTTAATGTAGCGCTTCAGCATTTCCAGTTCCTTTTCGTTGAAGTAACTGAAAAATAAACATTACTCTATGACACTGTAATCTGTTTCTTTCTCATTTCTCATCCGAAAAGGGACAAACTGACACTCATTGTATGGTATGAACAAGTAAAGGCGGGAATACACATGACTGTAGCTGGCACATTTGCATAAAGGCTACTTGATCATGCCACCACTTTCATGTGTAAACGCTAACTGGCATGCATGTATCTGCCACGCAAGTAGTTAGCCCAACATTTGATTTACTGTCAGCTACTGGCATGCAACGTGAGGGACGGGACGCGGGGGGCTACGAAACTGGCATGTGTTAACGTCGCGACAGGTACCGGCATGCCAGTAGCTGTAGTGTAGCGCGTTTATTGTGTTTTGTATTGTATTCCGTATAGTTCACCATGTCACGATGGGGAAATGAAAAGACGATGCAGTTCATTCATTTGCATCAAGAATGCGAATGCCTTTGGAACACTAATAGATCTCTTTTTTTTTATCTTAATTTTTTCTCTCATTATTTTGGCCACGTATAGTACTGCTAATTACAATACGATGCTATTTAATTCACTTCGAATGTTTTCCAATGCAAAAGAGCGTGAGACTGACACATATATGCTGTCTCGTGAACTGGCTTCTGTATACGTGGTCTTGCAAATACAGGAATGCAAGGACGCAAAATGCATGCAAGTTTAACTTGCAAATCTATCCACATTGCGCCAGTTCCACATGCCGTTAGCAAGCATGCCCGCTACTGTTCCATTTTACAAGCCATGTGTATGCTTTAGTCTAAATAACAAGGCATTTATAAATCTAAGTACTAGTTCCACGCGACCAAGCCTAGAAGACCAAGCAATAGCAATGTAGTTTTGTTCCTTTAAATTTTTGTATGATCCATGATCCTTTTTTTTCATAATTATACGATACTCATATTTTTGAAGTTGGTTAAAAAGCTTACCTCGGCGCATTTCCCATTCTCTGTTCCCTGGAGTGCAAAGCGTGGAAGACAATGGCGCGGTCTCCGCCCGGCAAGCCCAGGATACTGGTCCTGCTGATCGGGTCAGGTGGAGCCAACGGCTACAAAAATGTTCCCAATACATTTTACTGCCTTGACATGGTAAACAGTTTACATACTTTATACATATTTTAAGAGTAGTAGAGCTCTTTGTGAAGGGCTCGTCCGGGGAAGTACTACCACGCTTTTTTCTGGCGCCAAGCAGCGTTGCTGTGTTTCGGTTTGAAGAGTGTGGTTGCCGGTGTTATTACAGGCACATGAGGCTTAACATCTATATGCCTCACGTTGATGGACGCAGGGCAGTGCATCGTAGGGACGTTCCTATCGTGCGTGACTAGGCAATGCTTTGTTATAGGTGATAGTTACCACTTCATCAGCTAGTTGTATAAAAAAAAAGTTATATATGCCCTATCATAGCTTAGTTTTTAGCTCTGCCTTCTGCGCTCTAAGCCGTGGGTCCGATCCCCACACAGAATAAACATTTGTGTGATGAACATAGATGTTTGTTCTCTGTCTGGGTGTTGTAAATCATTTTATGTATGTATTAACAAAAAAAGTATTTAAGTATTATATCAGCTATCTGGTTCCCATATTTAAGCATTGACACGATAAGAAGACGTACAGCTTTGCTTAGTTTGGGGCTAAATAGTTATGGGTGGAATGTCCATCAATATTTATTTACATTCATTACTTCCCCGGACCCTTCACAAAGAGCTCTACTACTCTTAAAAATATATGTTGTTAATAGTAGATTGTTTACCAAGGGAGCAAACAACTATTTTTATGGCGAGAGTGTTTTTTGAATCCAGAGCGGAGCGAAGGATTCTAGAGTAGAATCCCGAGCGTAGCGAGGGATTCTAAAGTAGAATCCTAAGCGTAGCGAGGGATTCAAAGTACTTCACTCGAGCTTAAAATAGTGTTGCTCCCGAGGTGGACACTCTACTTTTTATCACCCTCTATGAGAAAATAACTTAGTGCAACTTATGAATAATCATAATCATAGTCACAAATTCACGAAGTCACAAAGTCACAAAGTCACAAAGTCACAAAGTCACAAAGTCACAAAGTCACAAAGTCACAAAGTCACAAAGTCACAAAGTCACATAGTCACATAGTCACATAGTCACATTGTCACATTGTCACATAATCTCATAGTCATAATCATGTATTTATTGTAATTTTTTTATTTTCATAAAACTAAGTAAAATCTGAATTTGAGTAAACAATTATGAACAAAGGTGGAATGCGCGTTTCACGTGTTTTTGTTTATTTTTATTTAGTTCAGGCGCTTTTTTTTTTATCATAAAGCCTGCTTGTTCATACAGTGTTCGTGATCTCTTTGGTGATTGGAACTTTTACTCAATAAGCACATTCCAAATTCAAATCACATTACCGCCCTTGGGCGGTAAAGTACTTTACCGCCCTTGGGATCAAAGTGCTATTTTGCTACTTGTTTTCGAAGAGCAAACTATCTATTTTCGAATTGATGTGATAAAAAAGCTATTACTTACGATAAGCTCATTGTTATAAAACAGTTCGTTCGGCAGCTTCAGTATGTCGGGATCGGAGCGGAAGTTCTGGATGAGCATAGTGATGTAGTTCGGATCGTTGTTGTATAGATTGTCGTACGTCAAACGCAATCGCGCCAAGAGCGAGGTACCTGTGAAACCATGTGACATTTCAATCAAATTGTTTTTAAGTAGTTGTTACAGTTCTGGGTGTTAAAGTTCGTAAAATTAGAGGGTAGTTAGTCCAAACATTACATTTAATCCATTGTAAGGACACTAAAAAAACAGCTTCACGACTTTAATCCCCAGGCACGGAAGATATCCCCTCAGATCTCTTAGTACCAAGTACTAACTCCAAATTCTTTTGAGGATGTCTAAGGGGAGTAGTCAGAGGGGAGTCCAAACATTAAATTTGGCACATACCCACATTTTGCAGTAGTTGGTATTCCATACGTGACAGGTTGCAAGCCCATCGCCGCTGTTAGAGTACTAACTGGTTTCCTTACGATGTTTTCCTTCACCGTTTAAGAGCACTGGCATTGCGCACATAAATTTTTCGATAGGAAAAATCCATTGGTGCACGACCGGATTCGAACCTGCGACCTTACAATCGGAAGGCGGGGTCATTCCCACTAGACCACCGGCGCTCTTGCATTGTAAGGGGCCATCCATTAATTACGTCACACTTTAAGGAGGAAGGGGGTCGACGAAGTGTGACATTTTATGACAAGAGGTGGGGCCCCTCCCCACCCCTTGTCACACAATGTCACCATCCATAAATTACGTCACACGAATTTCATGATTTTTGACCCCTCCCCGTCCTTGTCACAGCTGGTCCCATTTGTGAGACCCCCCCCCCAGTAGTGTGATGTCGCATATTTTGCAATTTTACATTTAGAAATTTATGAAATTAAAACAGCAGTGTTCCGAAATTATTTTAATTAGCATTTAAATTCTATTTCAATAAAATTTTTGTGTTATAATACTTAGATATAAAATATTATATTTTGAAAAAAATTCTCCAAATTTGGGACCCTCCCCACCTCTTGTAACTCATGTCACACTTCGTCCACCCCCTCCCACCCCCTTAACGTGTTACGTAATTTATAGATGGCCCCTGTGTCAAGTGCTGGAAAGTTAGAGACGCACTTAAAATATTTTCGCGACACTGTTTCGAAAGAAACCAGTGACGCGTCAAAAAGAAGTTAATTTACCCAGTCCATTGGAACAGGCATTTCGTGAGATGCAGACGGGCCCCAACTGCTGCGGATCCCCGGCCAGCACCAGCTGTCCCGTGGGGGCCAGCAGGCCGGTGAGAGGCACCAGCGTGTGAGGCTCCGACGCCTGCGCCGCTTCGTCGATGAACAGGTGGCTCATTTTCAACTTGAACCTGGACTGGCTGCGGGCCCTGGGATTTAGAAAGAAAGCAATCGCTAACTTAACATAAAGTCTAAACTACCAGTGAAACATAGGCGCTGCAACTATAAAGACATAGACAGGCATTTATTTGTTAAAAAAACACACATACAAAACAATAAAGGAAGGAACTACTTAATTTAAAGATGTATGTGTTCTGTCGTCTATTGTTAGGGCTAGCGCATACATACAACTTTTAGTTGAACAACTGTTTTGTTGTGTATCATATGTTTAAAAGAATATATTAAAGCGCACATATTGTCAACTCGATAGTTGCTCTACAAAAAAGTCAAAAAGCTTTATCGATTTGCTTTTGATTTAAAAGTTGGACAACTATCGATCAAGCGCTCAATTTGTATTGCATTGTATTGATGTGCGCAGCCCATTGACTAAACAGTCGATCCGCGACTGACCGCGACTGCCAGTCTTGAGGCGGATTTAAAGCATTTCTATAATTGAGTACAGTACACAGTATCTTCTTTTTTTATCTCTCTTAAAATTTCTATAAAGCAAAGCACAAACTAAAACTTTCTTGTTAATTGACATTGTTTGTAAATACCTTGACTCGAGCGTTGCTGAATAGACTGGTCGATTCGAGGAGATAAAAAAATCGATTGTATGCGCACTCCCATCAACTAAACTGTTTAGTTGAGTAGAAATCACGAGAAGTACAAAACTCGACGAAACAGTTTAGTCGACGCAACAGTTGTATGTATGCGCTAGCCCTTACTGTTTTTATACCTACTTCTTTTTATTGGCTTTCTTTTTTTATTGCAATTGGCCATCAGTATATGTGTAGCAATTTTGTACGCTGCATGTATTTAATATATACCTAACGTATACCGACCTAGCTGTAAGTTTTCCTAGAATTGTTAAAATAAAAAATTAAATGAATAAACAGATAGGTAGTAGGACATCTACAACTATCGTCATTTTATACATGTAAGGCCATTAGGGCTTATATAATCCTATATCCTAGACAGCCTTCACAGCTCAGTTGGTCGTAGCTCTGCCTTCTGCGCTGTAGGCCGTGGGTTCGATGCCTACGTTTCCAAAATGAATATAAATAAATATTGATGGACATTACACCCATAACTATTTAGCCCCAAACTAAGCAAAGCTGTACTTCTTCTTATCGTGTCGATGCCATATGGGAACCAGATAGCTGATATAATACTTATATACTTTTTTGTTAATACATCCTTATAATGTTTTACAACACCCAGACAGAGAACATCTATGTTCAGCACACAAAAGTTTATTCTGTGTGGGGATCGAACCCAAAGCCTACAGCGCATAAAGCAGAGTTACTACCAAGTGAGCTATGAGGGCATATTTAACTTACGTAGCGTATTTGGCCGCGTGCAATAAGGTAGTGACCACAATCCTGTACGTTGAAACGGTATCGTTGTTCAGAGATGTAAAGTTCTCATAGCTTGTTCCGTTCGATACAGGTGTGAGAGACGATGGCATTACAGTCCTGGAATTAAGGTTTCATTTTGAATGATTGAACACACAAGACTCTATTCTCTTGTCGTGTCACTAGTTTCTTTCGAAACAGTGTGGTGAATGGATTTTAAGTGCGCGTCAAGAGGCTCCTTTCGAGCACTTGACACATGTTATAGAACTTTTTAGGTTCTACGTCATGCCGGTTTCCTCAAGATGTTTTCCTTCGCCGTTTGAGAGTACTGGCATTGTAACATTTGAACTGAAAAACTCATTGGTGCACGACCGGTTTCGAACCCACGACCTTAGGATCGCAAGGCGGGGCCGCTATCACTAGACCACCAGTGCTCTCGCACAAGACTAAATAATCAGTGACACTTGTCTTATTTATATTCTGTGTTCATCACCATTAGCCTGAAGAAGTTCGCTACTGGATAGGCTTTACCTACATTTTTAAGAAGAACAATAATTCTAAGACCTCTCTTTCTCCGACTACCCGCGATCTTTAACAATGGCGTTGGTCCATCTGTTAGTGAGGGCGTCTTATTTCGTCTTCCGGTTCGAGGTCGTCATTTGAAAACCTTAATTCAACGGTTTTTTTTAATAGTAGCTGATGGAACCAGCAGATGGCCCACCTGATGTTAAGTGGTAACCATCACCTAACAAAGCATTGTTGGTTCTATGCGCTATATGAACTGTCCATTGCCACTTCAATATTATTATAATGTGATATTGGTGCAAAAATTTGTTATGACCAAGAGTCGGAATAGGTAGTTTTTAAGTACCAAATGACGTAAAAATACCTACGCAATCTTAACATGGATATGCCTTTTAAACCCGGTATTGGGGATTAATTTTTTTTTCTAAAACTTATGGGTTTTTTATATACAACTAGCTGATGAAACAAGCAGATGGCCCACCTGATGTTAAGATTGGTATTATTGTCTTCTAAAACTCTTTTTTCCTATGTTAAATACAAACTGAGTAGCGTTAAACGTATAGCAGGGCTATTTTAAAACATTCGGCAAGGTTTCCAATCGGAAACGTCAGTTTTTATAACATTTGATTTTGAACCCGAATCGTTTCCAACACGGGGATTAAAAAGGGCATATCCATATTTAGATTTCGTAGTAGCGTATTTGACGTCATTTGGTACTTAAAAACTACCTATTTCGACCCCTGGTTATGACGCACGCAGATGTTGATGACGCACACCAAAGCTCAGACAGATTTTAATAAAACCTGGGAAATAAATTTAGTAAGCATTAAGATCGATTAATACGAAGCAAAAAGGTGTAAATAAAGTCTTACCACTCCCTCGAGCGAGAGTTAGCGCGCAAAATGAATTTGTTGATGTTCAACATTTGGTTGTACTTTAGAAGCATTACAGTGATGTGGTCGGCGGCCATGTTAGAGTCTGTGCAGACCAGCACGCGGTTTCTTGGGTTACGCACTACAAGCTGTGAATACAAAAAAACAATACTACTAAATAAATGTGAAAATTTAGTTAGTATTAATGAAAAACACTCTGTAGTACAAACACTAAAACTCAGATAAGGAAATACAGTTAAACATTCATGGTACAATGGACAGCGTGGGCTATTTTGTTGTTACGTTTGTTACATGTTCTGGGCTATTTTTTTTAATCATGACCTTATAAAAATATCGCAAAATACATAGTGCTTAAACTATTGCCATATCCTTAAACTAGTATTGACTAAAATGAATGGAATAATTTGAGTAACCGATAATAATTATATTGTATTGCAATAAGCGCCCTATATGTATGTATTAGGATAATTTTATATTAGTAATTATATTAAGTTCCTCAAGAATTTAATTATTTAAGTTTACCGCAAATCGTGCGCCGCCGTCCATTACCACTCTGATCAAATACTTTCCATCCTAAAGTTGCCTGGAAGAATTCGCTTTCAGAGATAAGTCCCCCAATTGTACTTTATTAATTTACCTAGATTTATGTGTTATCTATCTATCATAAATCAATGATATTGAATTGTAAATTGTTACCTGTATGATAGCTTCCACAATGGTCATGGTTTTGCCAGTACCGGGCGGTCCGAACACGATGTATGGCGCATTTCCCGAAGTTCCAGCCACAATGTGCTGCACAGCCGACTTTTGCTCTTGATTGTCCCTTATTAGATGGTTGAAGAATCTGCAAGATTTGAGATCGCGAAAAATTTTAATTTAAAATATTTATTTACTCACTTTTCACAAAAGGTTTCTCTTAGCTAAGTCTATGTTCTAAGTGCAAGCTAGATATAAACCTAAAGTCAGATATTCAGGTGCTTCACTGAAAACAGTGAATATAAAGCACTTTTAATCACTATTTTGGTGTTTGAATTTAGAACACACCAATACATTTGATCTCCATCTCAATGCTATACAACCTCCTTGCGCAAAAAATACTCTATACAAAGAATACTCCTTGTACAAATAACTCCTCGAGATTTGATTGGTCGACATTAGAATAAAAACGGGTATGTGTTCTATTTTAATTAATTTGAACTTCCTTTTTTCTTCATTTTATTGTTTTAATTTCTTTTTATTCATTTCGCTTCTTTTTCTCGTAGTCATGGTATAATGTATAGTATGATGCAACTCTTAAATAAAACGGATTTATATCGCTCTCGATATAAATCCGTTTTATTCAAGAGTTCGATAAAAAGTATACTATACTATACTAAGCATACTATACTTTATCATAAATCACTCGCTTCGCTCAGGATTCTAACACTTGAATCAATAATCAATCATCATGAATGGCCCTCGCTTTAAATCCGTCCTTTATGCACGAATTGCATAATAAACTATTCTTTACTTCTTTCTTGCACAAACCTGTTGATATTCGGCACTTGCACGGTGCCTCGCCTCGGCTCCGGGAACAGACGGCCTATCTGCTTGGATGTGAACACCCACGAAACCGCTTCGTGGCATCGCTCCATCGGCACACGGGACATTATGAATCGCACATCGAATAGCGCATCCGGACTGTAGTGGATGTTGAAACTGGAAGAATATTCAGTATATTTATTGCAATAATATCAGGGGTCGGAATAGGTTGAGTTTTTAAGTACTAAATGACGTAAACTTACCTACGCAGTCTTAACATGGATATGCCTTTTAAAGCCGGAATTGGGGATTAATAAAAAATGTTTTCTAATACTTATGGGTTTTTTTATATACAACTTGCTGATGGGACAAGCAGATAGCCCAACTGATGTTAAGATTGATATTATTGTCTTCTAAAACTCTTTTTTCCTATATTAAACACAAACTGCGTTAAACGTACAACAGGGCTATTTTAAAACATTCGGAAATGTTTTGAATCGGTAACGTCAGTTTTTATCACAATTGATTTCGAACCCGAATCGTTTCCGACACGGAATTAAAAAAGGCATATCCATATTTAGATTTTTTAGTAGCGTGTTTGACGTCATTTGGTACTGAAAAACTCTACCTATTCCGACCCCTGATTATTATGTATGTATTTAGAGTTTTCTATTCATTCATCATTTTCTAGGACTAAGAGCTGATTTCACCATGCTCTGTTAGTTACTAATCAAGGATTAACAGGCCGTTAAATCTAACATTAGATGTCAAATGCGTACATTTTGATATAATTAACGGCCCTTTAATCCTTTGTTAATCTAACAGAGCATGGTGAAATCAGCTCTCAGTATTTTGTTTTGTGATTAAATATACAAGGTGTTCCATAAGTTGTGTATATAAACTTCAGGGGGCTAAAGTATCCATCAATATGAACAACTTTTTCTAAGGAACCAACACTGTGAACTCGAAAAAAAAACAGCTGTTTCATACATTTTAGCCTGGTAGGTATTGAACTTTTGTATGAAACAGCTGTTTTTTTTTTCGCGTTCACAGTGTTGGTTCCTTAGAAAAAATTGTTCATATTGATGGGTACTTTAGCCCCCTGAAGTTTACATACACAACTTATGGAACACCTTGTATAATGTAGGTAGGTCTAGGTACCCAGTATTGCAATAGAGAGAAGCGGACAGATATTAATCATCATGCTAATTTTATAAAAGTTAAAGACATGCATCGTTAACGTAACGTAAGTAGATTTACACTTTATTGTTAACATAATGTTTTTTTTGAAATCAAAAATATTGATTTCGATACACTAATAATACAAAACTTTTGCTGAAGGAATTAAAAGTGATAAACCAAAACGCCATCTGTGTACATATTTTTTAAGTTTTATGAACCAATTAGGATAAAATTTTAAATGAGACCGCCCACACACTTAATAAACCAAAAAAAAATAGTCGAATTGAGAGCATCCTCTTTTTTCGATGTCAGTTAAAAAGAAAACATATACAGAAAATTAAAAGTAAGCAGAGTTACGGCCGGTTTCTGAAATTTCGATCAAAACTAATTGGATGTCAAGTCACTCGCCATTTCAGTTATTACTATAATTAGATAGAGTTAACAAGTCATCATCCGATTAGTCTTGATCAGGCTTTCAGAAACCGGCCGTTACTCTACTAAATCTGGTAGTGCTCGGAACTAGTAGAGTAGTATTCTAGTTCACTTGACCGTTCACTCTACCCGTGTAATTTTTGCTTACCTCTTATCTAGATCGGATAGATGAACGTAACTGTCATCTATGTTCTTCACCACACATTCAAAAACGTAATTTGGATTTCTTTGGGGCTGTAAGAACACTCGGTCACCTGAAATTCGCAAACGAGAAGTTTCATGGCTTTAACCAGTGAAAGTAAAAAAACATAGAAGCAGCAGAAAAATCTCTGTCTCAATTTTATGACGAATACGTATAAATGTTACTCAATTTGAAATATCGCCCAAAGTTAGCCCTGTCTCTGTTTATAATTAACCATTGGTAAGAGATGGCAACACTTTAAGCACTGACAACATTTTGAAAGATTCGTTTAAGTAAGGCAGAATAATATGATTTTTTGCTCATTTTCACAAGATGTTTACTTACCACGTAACAAAGAAGGACGCTTTTCAGCTAAGCCAGGTACTTCCAATACGAAAAGTTTATCCCTGTATTCCATTGTGACGCCAGTCATATTGTATTTCTGAAATAAATTCGTGATAAATATAGAGATCCTTTAAAGCTTAGAAAAAAAATAAAAAATTATATTAAATAAAAATTATTACATTAAAATTATATATATAATTTATAAGGTTTAGAAAAAATATTCATAAAAAATGTGAAAGTACCCGCAAATTGATTTTGGTTATAATCTCCTCCCACCAAAGCAAATGATGGAAGTATTGCATGTAGTTATCCTTGGTAATTCCCTCGTCGAAAATAACCCTGAAAACAAAAGAAAATGTACAAACGTCAAAAAGTTTAATCAATGATGAATATACTGAAAATCTTTGTCGAACTGTGCTAGCCTGTGTGAAACCTAACGAATGGAAAGAATATAGAAACTCAGCGGCGGATTTACATATTTGCCGCTAGTAGGCTATACATGCCTTCTTCTTCTTCTTGTCGTGTCACTAGTTTCTTTCGAAACGGTGTAGTGAAAGGATTTTAAGTGCGCCTCAAGAGGCTTCTTTCGAGCACTTGGCAGATGTTGTAGAACTTCTTAGGTTCTAGAGAAGAGGTGGTGAGCTGATAATCATTCAAGCATGATAATTTTTGGACAGAGTATTAGTAAGATATAAAATCTCACCTGACAGCAATCAAGACTTTTCTCAACTGAGCTATCACTTCCGGTGGTTTTTTGATGCCCTCCAGAGCTTTTTCGTCCAGACCTCGAGGAAGGAGAATTTTCAGCAGGTGCGGTACTCGGAATTTTTGTGGATAGCTGTTAACAATCCAGTAAATAATTATCACTGGCTCACACTTCTCACCTTACAAAGACTTGAAGATTGTTTAAGCTTACAACTAAGAGCCGCGTACATTTTGACATGTTTAACGGCCCTTTAATCCTTTGTTAATCTAACAGAGCATGGTGAAATCAGAGCTAAGTGTTTATTCTTCTATGGAACAAGTACTTCGTCAAATTAATGCTATGATTTAAGCTCCCAACATCAAACAGAATATATAAATCTGGGGGTCTAGACAAGATCCACATTCTTTATGCATTCACGCTAGTGGAAAGTAAAATTTGTATGAAAATTTCATTGGCTTGACAGATGCTAACGCTAAGATGACGTGTACTCAAACAGAAAGTGGCTAGGTTCAATTCCTGTTACTAGACCCCTGCGGATCTCCTGTGGGTTCGATTCCAGTAGCGGAAAAGAGGCCTTTATTTATCAGTAGACTTCTTCTTTATGATTAAAAAATCTCAAGATACATACGCGTCATTCGTAGAAGAAACCCGATGTTCGGCGTGAATCAGGTCTTCTTTAGTGTAAGGACTTTTAGGGAATATGTGTTTCCCTGGATTTTCTTCTATCATCACCACCTAAAAGCATAAATTTAAGAGTAGTAAAGCTCTTTGTGAAGGGCTCGTCCGGGGAAGTACTACCACCACGCCTTTTTCTGCCGCCAAGCAGCAAAGCTGTGTTTCGGTTTGAAGAGTGTGGTTGCCGGTGCAATTACAGGCACATGAGGCTTAACATCTGTATGCCTCAAGTTGATGGACGCAGGGCAGTGCATCGTAGGGCACGTTCCTATTGTGCGTGACTTAAGAGGCAATGCTTTGTTATAGGTGATGGTTACCACTTAACATCAGGTGGGCCATTTGCTTGTTCTATCAGCTAGTTATATAAAATACTAGTGGCTTCCCGCGGCTTCGCACGCGTTGAAGTGGTGCTGTGATTGAGCCTCGTACAAACATCGTAACTTTCGCATTGATTTGTATAATTAGGGTAGGATTTTAAATACCTACGTAGGTATAAGTACCTATGCCTACCTACTACTCAGTACCTTTACCTACCTACCTAATATAGGTAGTATATGTATATATGTATAAGTTTAGCACAAACATGCCAAATACAACAAAGACAACCTTATACGGAAAATATGTACTTATTTGTTCCTAGTTTCTAACCCCAAAAACAAACGAAACGAAACAGCTTCACGACTTTGATCCCCAGGCATGGTAGATATCCTCAGATCTCTTCGTACCAACTCAAGATTCCCGTGTTTAGAATGTCCCTTGCAAACATTGACGCCTTGTTGTATTCTTTTTACTCGAGCGCAACGAAGGAGGGTAACCTTTTAGGGGCTGTTTTCGAAAATAAAACTGTCTTTTTTTTTGTTGAAGTTAATTACACTACGCGTTAAAAATCACCCATACAAACCTTGAAACTTTGGCAGTCTTTTACACCCTTTGCAGGGGTAGTTTTAAAATATTGAAAACGTGATTTTAAATTATTTATTGAGGAGTACTATATTTACTCTAAGTTTGAAATCAATCGCACTATGCGTTAAAAATCTCCAATACTAACTTTTACAGTCATTTGCACCCTTTGCAGGGGTAGTTATCAAAAGTTAAAGGCATCATTCTTAATTATGTATTTCTTAGTATATTTACCTCAAGTTGTCAATCACACCACGCGTTAAAAAACTTCCATACAAACTTTGACATCCCTTTGCACACTTATTAAGGGTAGTTTTAAAAAACTAAAAATGCTTTTCCCATTTTTTAGCTTTGGAGTACATCTACTTTAAGTTTCAAGTTTGTAGGTTCAAGGAATACAATTTTTCATACCAACGTTTTCAACCCTTGGGGGTTGAATTTCCAAAAATCCCTTCTTAGTACACCTCTACGCCATAAGACCTATATAATATACTTTTCAAATTTCAAGTCTCTAGGGCCAGCGGTCAAAAAACTCCCATACAAACTTTTACATCCCTTTGCCCACTTATGAAGGGTAGTTTTAAAAAACTAATAATGCCTTTCCTATTTTTTAGCTTAGGAAAACATCTACTTTAAGTTTCAAGTTTGTAGGTTCAAGGAATACAATTTTTCATACCAACGTTTTCATCCCTTTTTACACCCTTAGTGGTTGAATTTCCAAAAATCCCTTCTTAGTACACCTCTACGCCATAAGACCTACTTATATACTCTTCAAATTTCAAGTCTCTAAGTCCAGCGGTCAAAAAACTCCCATACAAACTTTTACATCCCTTTGCACCCTTATTAAGGGTAGTTTTAAAAAACTAAAAATGCCTTTCCTTTTTTTTTGCCTTGAAGTATATGTACTCCAAGTTTCAAGTTTGTAGGTTCAAGGAATACTATTTTTCATACAAACGTTTTCAACCCTTTTTACACCCTTAGGGGTTGAATTTCCAAAAATCCCTTCTTAGTGCACCTCTACGCCATAAGACCTATGTACTCCTCAAATTTCAAGTCTCTAGGATCAGCGATTTAGGCTGTGCGTTGTCTATATGTCAGTCAGTCAGTCAGTCAGGACTTTGAGTCTTATAGTATTAGAGATATAATTTTGTATGTAGAATTCTAATGGCAGTATACAACGGTTGATGGCTGCTACAAGGAAACGAAAGACATTAATTCTCATAAAAACAATACATAGTTCACTTTTAATTAATAATAATAATAATAATAATAAATATCATTTATTTTCTCTCATAAAACAAGTCAAACCTAATAATAACAAACAATATACAGGTAGTAGGCAATACAATCAATTAGGTAGGTATAACGAAAAAGAAAAAAAAAATGCTTTATGATCGTTGGGTGCTCTTTTAACAATTGTAGGTATCTTAAGTTAACCTGTTAATTAATTATGTATTGATCGACTTACCATTTCTCTTATAAATATGAGATTTTTCTTAGTTGTTGTTTTATGAAATGTGAACATAATTGGCATCTCATACTGCCCTATGTCAGAGGGAGTGAATTTCACATATATTTCGTGAGGAATTGAAGTTTCTGAAAATAAATTTCTTTATTAGTGCAATTTAGCCTGTAGAGTACTTGATACAGAACTAGTAGGTATAGTTAGAAACTATTATAGAAACTAACATAGAATGTATACTCTTTACAACAGAGAACCCCTGTTCACTAAAACCAAAAGAGATTTTTTCTGAACTAGCAGGGGTTTTTTAAAACATTCGAAAGCCTTTCTAATCTATAACGACAGAATTTGTCTTTGTCTTGTTTGCTCAAGGTTTTCTAGCTTCGGGAGCTGGCTGACCCTCTCTTTTCTAAGCTTAGGTTAGAGGGCCCCCTGAGCTCCGGGCCCTGGTGCACTGCACCACCTGGCCCTATGATAGCTATGCCACTGTGCTTAACACTGTACATCTGTGAAGTTCATGGACAAAGGGCAGTGCTACGTAGGGCTCGTTCCTATCGTGCGTGGCTTACGAGGCAATGCTTTGTTATAGGTGATGGTCACCACTTAACATCAGGTGGGCCGTTAAATCCATCAGCAAGTAGTATAAAAAAGAAGTACGCGCGCGTACGAAATCATGGACATTCTATTATTAATACTGCATTATACATAACAGGTAAACTTCGCAACAAACCACTTTAAATAAGCCTAGATTGTGAAGAAAAAAAAACCATTTACTAGATGCATAGATAGATCTACTTACTCTTTTCCCAGACATGGGGCTGTTCTCCAAACACATAGGGATGTTCATTCATAACAAACTGAGGCTGCGGATGCGCCAATTGAATTCCCACAATCAGTAATTCATCTTTAGTTGACTCATTGCGTATGTCAAAAACAAACCTTACTTCCTGTTTTGGTTTTATCTAAAATAGTCACAATAGTCATGTCATTATTCACTTTTGAAACACAGGGGAACCAAAGCGGCTTTTGGCCTTTTGGAACACTGGATTTTTCATATACAAGTGTTTCGCCCTGAAGTGAATAATATCAGTGATATATATATTTTATTTAAATCTAATCTACATCTACACTAATATTATAAAGAGGAAACATTTGTATTTTTGTATCTAACGAATAGGCTCAAAAACTACTGGTCCGATTTCAAAAATTCTTTCACCATTAGAATGCTACATTATCCCTGAGTAACATATGCTATATTATATTTTCAAAAAAATCAGGGATCCTTACTAAAACTTCAATAATGTAACCCAAGGTGGAAAACAAAAACCTTACATCGCGTGCGCTGCGAAAACTATTGAAGATAGAACAAAATAATGTACTACGACTTTGTAGAACACGTCATCATCTACAAAAAATGTCGCGACAGCATATGTCTAACTATTATAGTTATGTCACAATAAGTGTTCTTTTATTATAAAAAATTAATTGAAATGCCTCCGCTAGAAAAGGGTCTTTATTTGAACCTTGGTATTAATCCGTATCCAAATAAATCATTTCATAATTAAGACGGTTTCAATACCTATAGATTACTTCTTAAATTTTTCAAATCGGCCATTCCATTCAAAAGATATGACGAAATTAAAAATGTTAACGGGTCCACGGGTCACGCGCGGGGTGCTATTTCACTCACTCAAGGAGAAGCGCGTGCAAATGTATGAAATAAGTAGACGCGAGGCTCGAACCCACGGTCTAAGTTTAACATAAAATGTTTAAAAAATTTATGACCACCCATGCGAAGCTGGGACAGACCGCTAGTATATCTAATATAATATGACACGTACTAAATATGTATCAACAAATGACAATACAAATACTTACCATCATATTGATTTTATAGTATAAGTAAAATCGGATATATCTTATCTTACTAGCAGCGTCTCGTTCCGGCATTTTTTTTTATATTTAAATATAGTGTATAGCCTATGTTACTCAGGGATAATAATATAATAGCATGCAAAATTATAGCATTCGAATGGTGAAAGAACATTTGAAATCAAACGAGTTTATTTGTTACAAACATATAAATCTTTCCTCTTTATAATATTAGTGTAGAAGTACAGATAATTATATAGTATAGATATAGATAAGTATGAAATCATAAAAAGTAGCGAACTATAAAATAGTTCCGACGTGGGAATTTCATTATACCCAACATAATAGGTATATTTTTTTTACCCTATCAGTCTTGCAAGATTGCGCTCATGCACCATAGTTTCTATTTCTAAATAGGAAGTGACTTACATAGATACGGATCTTATGCTGGTCTACCATTGGCGTGTCACCACGGCTGCAACCATTAACATCAAAAATTTCAACACCACCCATTATGGTGATACTTTCGCGATTTTTGCTGAAAGATCTCCTGAAACAAATAAGGAATATCTTTAGAAAAAAAAAACATAGACCCGGATGTAGTCTTCATAACATCCACATCCATATCTAGCATTCTACTCGTTTCGTGTCTTCCTTCCCTAAGACATGCTCATAAGTACCACGCTAATCTATTAGATAGGTACCTTTGAACATGTCCGTCACAGGCGCTACTTTCAAACTTCCTCAAATTGTTGATAAGTCTGCTGACTATTTTAAAATGACCTCACCCCTTCGCCTTTGTCGAAGCCAACTGAGTCCTTCAGCCAGGACATCCAATAGTTGAAGCATCTCAGACGGCCACTCTAGCGGCTACTTTCGTCACCCGATTTCAATCCCAATCTCGAGTTAGTTGAAAATCGATAGGATATCAGTCAAATGTTCAACCAAACTAATATTGGGAATGGAATCTTTTGTTGAAATGGAATTGGGATTAGCTTCTCTAGTCCCGAGTTCCTCAATAATAATTTAATTTTTATTTCTTAGGAAAACAAACAGTACTTATAGTCTAATTAACATATAGTTTAGTAGGTAATTAACATATAAAGCTATTGCCCATTAAACCGTTTTCACTTAATGGCCACTATGACACTGCATTCCCAAATAGTTGCCACTTAACTTGATATCTCACAGTTTGTGCATATGCTGAAAAGATTCACTTACTTTTCTTGTTTATATTCTGCCAGAATGCTATTACATATGTGCTTGGTTGTGCCCAAGTGGATAATATGCTCATTTTCATCATATTCCTCATCAACAATACCACACACTTGGCAAAACATGATGGCTGATACCTAAAACAATGTTAAGTTATTATGATCACAAACATTTCATGCATACCATTAACGAAAACATAGAGACACAGGTATGGTCAGCAAAAAAGTAGATGAACACAATTTTTTTTAATGATTTATTTTATACTAGTGGCTTCCCGCGGCTTCGCACGCGTTGAAGTGGTGAGCCGTAATTGAGCCACAAACATCCAAACATCGTAACTTTCGCATTGATTTGTATATTATTAGGGTAGGATTTTAAAAACTTTTCTACCACAAAAACAAACGAAACGAAACAGCTTCACGACTTTGATCCCCAGGCACGGTAGATACCCTAAGATCTCTTCATCGTACCAACTCAAGATTCCCGTTTTAGAATGTTCCTTACAAACATTGACGCCTTGTTGTATCCTTTTTACTTGAGCGCAACGAAGGAGGGTAACGTTTTAGGGTTTTCGAAAATCAAACTGTCTTTTTGTTATTTATCCACAGAACACATTTTCTTTAAGTTTAAGTTAATTACACTACGCTTTAAAAATCTCCCATACAAACCTTGAAACTTTGTCAGTCTTTTGCACCCTTTGCAGGGGTGGTTTTAAAATATTGAAAACGTGATTTTAAATTATTTTACTTCAAGTTTTAAATCAATCGCACCACGCGTTAAAAAACTCCCATACAAACATTGACATCCCTTTGCACACTTATTAAGGGTAGTTTTAAAAAACTAAAAATGCCTTTCCTGTTTTTTAGCCTTGGAGTACATGAACTCTAAGTTTCAAGTTTGTAGGTTCAAGGAATACTATTTTTCATGCAAACGTTTTCAACCCTTTTACACCCTTAGGGGTTGAATTTCCAAAAACCTCTTCTTAGTACACCTCTACGCCATAAGACCTATATACTCTTCAAATTTCAAGTCCCTAGGACCAGCGGTCAAAAACCTCCCATACAAACTTTTACATCCCTTTGCACACTTATTAAGGGTAGTTCTAAAAAACGAAAAATGCCTTTCGTATTTTTTGCCTTCGAGTACATGTACTCCAAGTTTCAAGTTTGTAGGTTCAAGGAATAAATTTTTTCATACAAACGTTTTCATCCCTTTTTACACCCTTAAGGGTTGAATTTCCAAAAATCCCTTCTTAGTACACCTCTACGCCATAAGACCTATGTACTCTTCAAATTTCAAGTCTCTAGGACCAGCGGTCAAAAAACTCCCATACATACTTTTACATCCCTTAGCACACTTATTAAGGGTAGTTTTAAAAAACTAAAAATGTATTTCCTACTTTTTTGTCTTGAAGTATATGTACTCCAAGTTTCAAGTTTGTAGGTTCAAGGAATACAATTTTTCATACAAACGTTTTCATCCCTTTTTACACCCTTAGGGGTTGAATTTCCAAAAATCCCTTCTTAGGACACCTCTACGCCATAAGACCTATGTACTTTTCAAATTTCAAGTCTCTAGGACCAGCGGTCAAAAAACTCCCATACATACTTTTACATCCCTTAGCACACTTATTAAGGGTAGTTTTAAAAAACTAAAAATGTATTTCCTATTTTTTTGTCTTGAAGTATATGTATTCCAAGTTTCAAGTTTGTAGGTTCAAGGAATAAAATTTTTCATACAAACGTTTTCATCCCTTTTTACACCCTTAGGGGTTGAATTTCCAAAAATCCCTTCTTAGTACACCTCTACGTCATAAGACCTATGTACTCTTCAAATTTCAAGTCTCTAGGACCAGCGGTCAAAAAACTCCCATACATACTTTTACATCCCTTAGCACACTTATGAAGGGTAGTTTTAAAAAACTAAAAATGTATTTCCTACTTTTTTGTCTTGAAGTATATGTACTCCAAGTTTCAAGTTTGTAGGTTCAAGGAATACAATTTTTCATACAAACGTTTTCATCCCTTTTTACACCCTTAGGGGTTGAATTTCCAAAAATCCCTTCTTAGGACACCTCTACGCCATAAGACCTATGTACTCTTCAAATTTCAAGTCTCTAGGACCAGCGGTCAAAAAACTCCCATACATACTTTTACATCCCTTAGCACACTTATTAAGGGTAGTTTTAAAAAACTAAAAATGTATTTCCTATTTTTTTGTCTTGAAGTATATGTATTCCAAGTTTCAAGTTTGTAGGTTCAAGGAATACAATTTTTCATACAAACGTTTTCATCCCTTTTTACACCCTTAGGGGTTGAATTTCCAAAAATCCATTCTTAGTACACCTCTACGCCATAAGACCTATGTACTCCTCAAATTTCAAGTCTCTAGGACCAGCGGTTTAGGCTGTGCGTTGTCGATATGTCAGTCAGTCAGTCAGTCAGTCAGTCAGTCAGTCAGTCAGGACTTTGATTCTTATAGTATTAGAGATTTATTTAAAATGATTTACTTTATAGCATAAGTTCAAGCAATGTGGAAAAAGGAGAAGGATCTACCTATGCGACTGTATCTATACCTATATTCAACTATATACCAGGCTACCGCCATATCTACACTTCTACATCTACACTAATATTATAAAGAGGAAACATTTGTATTTTTGTATTTTTGTATGTAATGAATAGGCTCAAAAACTACTGATCCGATTTCAAAAATTCTTTCACCATTAGAATGCTACATTATCCCTGAGTAACATAGGCTATATTATATTTTCAAAAAAATCAGGGATCCTTTCTAAAACTCCAATAATGTAACCCAAGGTGGAAAACAAAAACCTTACATCGCGTGCGCTGCGAAAACTATTGATGATAGAACAAAACAATGTATTACGATTTTTTAGAACACGTCATCATCTACAAAAAATGTCGCGACAGCATATGTCTAACTATTATAGTTATGTCACAATAAGTGTTCTTTTATTATAAAAAATTACTTGAAATGCCGCCGCTAGAAAAGGGTCTTTATTTGTACCTTGGTATTAATCCTTATCCAAATAAATCATTTCATAATTAAGACGGTTTCAATACCTATAGATTACTTCTTAAATTTTTCAAATCGGACATTCCATTCAAAAGATATGACGAAATTAAAAATGTTAACGGGTCCACGGGTCACGCTCGGGGTGCGATTTCACTCACTCAAGGAAAAGGACGTGCAAATGTATGAAATTAGTAGACGCGAGGTTTGAACCCACGGTCTAAGTTTATCCTAAAATGTTCATAAAATTTATGACCACCCATGCGAAGCTGGGACAGGCCGCTAGTGTTTTATAAAATGGACAATCATATAGTATCTATAAAGTAATACAACATTACCTTTCTGCTGACAACTTCAAGTATCCTATTACATCCTGTGTTGATGAGTCATAGTTAAGATATTTAAGAATGAAAATTTAAAAACCGGCCAAGTGCGAGTCGCATGTCGAATCTATAAAAACAGCAAAAAAACATATTTGTTGTATGGGAGCCCCCTTAAACATTTATTTTATTCTGTTTTTATAGTATTTGTTGTTATAGCGGCAATAGAAATACATCATCTGTGAAAGTTTCAACTGTCTAACTATCATGGTTCATGAGATACAGCCTGGTGATAGACGGACAGACAGATGGACGGACAGCGGAGTCTAAGTAACAGGGTCCCGTTTTACCCTTTGGGTACAGAACCCTAAAAAACTACTAGTAAGGGTAATAGAACTCTATATCAAGGAAGACAAGATCTAAAATACTGTATACCTTTATTATAAGTTATGGAAACACAAAAAAATAGGAACTTTGTTATAGGTAAATAATAAATGAAGTCTTTGTTTTGCACATTATTTATGTCGTTAATATTATGGATTCATAGTTCAGAATTTTTTATTGGCAGCATAGAAGATAACTGACAGAAAACAAAGACTTTCATTGAGAGATATAAAGCTATATTTCTGAATATAGCTTAGAATAAACTTAGCCGATTAATAAAATAAAACAATGTAATTTTACTAAATCACATCAAAAGCCATGAGTCTATTAAAATTCTGAGTCTCGCTCCAAAATTAGAAAAACTTACTCAATGAAACAGCTGTTCCAGCTCTGCACACTTCAATAGAGCAAATACATGTGAATACTGCGAAAAGAAACGGAAAACTAAATTATTTTGCAGAATAGCTTCGGTTTTTATAGGCATATCATCTATGCAATGACCACATGATAAAATAAAATTATTGATAAACAGGTACAGTACATACCTACCGTACGACGACGTTTGAAATGAAACAAACGTTTTCTTCGGTTTGTTATAGTTTGTTTGCTTGGATTCATTGACAAGCAAGGCAATGACAGAAGAGCGGAAATCCCCCGATTGTAGTTAAAACTATAGAATTTTGGTTGTCTATGGTTTTGTTTAAACGTAGTTTCAAGATAAGAAATAGTTTCAAACGACTCGATAGATAGCGCTGGAGGATCAATAATATTGGCATAGCGGTAACACTGCGCGGGTGTCACATCGCACGCACCGCAGCAGAGTGACCATTTGTGGCAGATTTCTGCCATTTTGGTAGAATTTGGCACCTGTTTAGCTGTGGCAAAGGTGTCAATTTAAAAAAGTGGCACATTTTGGCAGATTTTGGTAGAATTTTTAAATGTGTGGCAGAACTGTCACTTTTGAGAAGGTCACCCTGCAGCGCAGAGCAGGCAGAACGTGGTGCCAACTTAGGGTATTTTACCCTAGATTTAGAGTAAAATTGAGATAAATATCAGGGTAATTTTTAGGGTATGAATTTTTTTAAGGGTATTTTTTGGGGTAGCCCGATGCAGGGGCCTTATGCTCACTTCGAGCGAGATTATCTCACGGTAGAGATGACGTCATATCTCGTTCGATAACTATTTATCCCCATTCTCACCATATAACTCCCCAATTTTCTAATACAAAGTTCATGCGAGACGCAAGGTCAACGAATTATTGAACGAGATATGACGTCATCTCCACCATGAGATAATATCGCTCGAAGTGAGCATAAGGCCCCAGTTGCGTTGCCTCATAAATCAGCACCAATAATGCTAATGCCGCTATAGAAAGATCAATTTCGGTTTATGCTATTGTCAAGTCTTATCTTAGAAATACTAGATTGTCCCTCAACATGTTTCAAAATATTAATTCATCTGTAATTTCCCCTACACTTTTGTAGTAAAATATAAATGCAATAAGTATGTCTATGTTAATTTGCAGTAAAGATAAACTTTAGGGCCGGTATCACCAGGCTCTGTTAGATTAACAAAGGATTAAAGGGCCGTTAAATATGTCAAAATGTACGCGTTTGACAGCTAAGGTTAGATTTAACGGCCTGTTAATCCTTGATTAGTAACTAACAGAGCATGGTGAAACTGGGCCTTAGGGTATTTTTTCCATATTCAAACCAAATTTAGGGTAAATTTGACCAAGCATAGGGTAAAGTGAAATTAAGACCTGGCAGCACTGCATGCAGAAGAATAAAATAAATTTAAAAAATGGCGGTGTATTGTAGGGTTGATGGGTGACTTGAATAAATTGTGTTTTATTTGAAGTAGGTAACTATTTTACATTCAATTCAAGGAATCTACTCTACTAGTTTTAGTAACATTGCAAAATCTCTTATTTTCTTGGTAGATAACGAGCTTTCAGCAAAGTAGAGCCCTTAAACAAAACAGCTTTGTTCGCAGACAAATTGATCGTAGATGGTTGGTAAATAAATAAAAACGGCTTGTATGTATTATCGATCTTCATTTAAATGTTATTGAAGAAGTCCTTATAAAAATAAGTACCTACTTAATACTTAGGTCTCTCGTACAGATCTATGCAATCAATCTATCTGCAAGTATTCTGTGATAGATTATAGTGTTTGAAGTCCTTTGCAGATTAACAACTATCAAGATGTGGAAAACTAAAGATTTTTACTCGGTAAATTGTGGCCTGTGCTCCATGACGAAAGTTGGGCGTGACCATGAGACATCGGAAAGGCATATGAAAAATGTTGCTCTCTTTGAGTTTGCTGAGAATAGGTAAGATTTAGAGTTTTTTTTTTTTTTTCTTTTTATACCACCAACTGATGGAACAAACAGATGGCCCACCTGATGTTAAGTGGTAACCATCACCTATAACAAAGCATTGCCTCGTAAGACACGCACGATAGGAATGTGCCCTACGATGCACTGCCCTGCGTCCATCAGCTTGAGGCATACAGATGTTAAGCCTCATGTGCCTGTAATTACACCGGCAACCACACTCTTCGAACCGAAACACAGCGTTGCTGCTTGGCGGCAGAAAAAGGTAGTACTTCCCTGGACGAGCCCTTCACAAAGAGCTCTACTACTCTTAGAACTCTCTCTTACTCTTAGAGTTGAGTTGTTACAGCTTATTATACTTAATTCTCTGTTTGTTTGACATGCGTTTGTGTGTCATGAAACAAATCACACAACAAATTTTGTAGGTTTGCTACATTCACACTATAGAAACATTTAAATTCCTTTCCTAAATTCTTTTTAACGGCTCTTAAGATGCGTTGATGAATATGAAATGTCAAACATGTTTCTCAACAATTTCATTCATACAGACACGGTTCATTAAAATTGGATAAAAATCTGAGTTTTCAAGATGTTTTTGTGAATGTACTTAGACATATTTTTTGTGAATGTACTTAGTATTAAGGATCTTGCCTAGTGTAATACAAAGATGTGATTCTAGCCTAGGTATGTACACTCCGTAAATGCCAGGGTGTTTTTATATCACTTTATTGTTATAGGGCTCAACACAATGAGTCGTCAAAAGGCATCAGCATCTCTTGCAACATAGAATCTTCATTTGAACCTGTGTTCAAATCAATGGAAGTGAAACTTCAGATCTCGGTAGTGTGAAGTTATATACCTATTCATTAAACATCATTATTACCTCAATTATTATTATCTTTGAAGTATCATTTTGTTGTCCATCTCTCAAAACCTCTTTGGTCACTTGATTGAAACACATGCTGTAGTAAGCGTTATGTAGTAAGAGTATGTTCATTCTGGTAATTTAGATAAACTTTCAGAGCCGCCCTGGTGAAGAAATTATGTTTGACTTTATGATCTGCAATGACAAAGAAGTTGATGTGTACTTCTACTTTGCCCAGCTTGGCCACAAGAAGCATAACTTTGAGGTTTTGAATAATGGCCTGGGTATCGGAAGCACACCCCATCTCATCCGTCCAAGTAAGTAAAGGAGGGATTTTGATATATGAGTTAGTAGGTGGGAGTATGACAAGGCAGGTCAGGCAAGGAGTATCACAGTTATCCTGACCTAGTGGTCTGATCTGATCCTTGAATTCTATATTAAAATTCTTATTGGAATATAGGAATGAAAGTATAGAACTCTTATTGAAATATTAGAATGAAAATTCTAAGATTCTTTCTTTACATCTCGTTGAAATTTTGAGCTAAATATTGATTTATTGTTGATCAATAATAGAAGTACTTGAAGGACCTTGTGTAAGGAAGGTATACCTATCCCATGAGTATGTCTACCGTGCTTAGAAACCATAGTTCTGAGCCTATTTAATTTGCCTAAAAAAAACCGTTTGGAAAGCCATTACTCACCAAAAATGATTTCTTACTATAGGGTGAGTGTTTTCGATCGCCCTTTGAGGGCAAAAATTAAACGGCTACGCTGTAGTAGCGAACCCACTTACTGGCCAACGGACCAAAACAGGACTCCAGACCTAGTGGACTTCTTTGTAGCTAAGGGCATAGGCCATCTTTATTACAAAGCAGAGTCAAGCCTGGATGGCTCATCAGACCACTCACCGATCATACTTACTGTGAGTACAAGAGTAATCAATGTGAAAAAAGCGGAAAGCCTCCACAACAACAAAACGGACTGGGGCGGCTTTAGACAATTCCTCACCGACCATATCGAACTCAACATCCCCCTGAAAACTGAGGATGAAGTGGAAGATGCATGCAAATATATCACAAACCTCATTCAGACTGCAGTCTGGAAGAACACCCCTGAGGTCTCTCCACAATTCCCGTATAACCTGACAAACATCCCAGATGTAATACAGCAAAAGATTGCAGAAAAGCGAAGACTAAGAGGCAAATGGCACCACAGTCGGCTCGCAGCAGATAAGAAAGCATTCAACACAGCATGCAAAGAACTTAAGGAATACATAAAGGTCCACGAAAACACCACTTTTAACGATCGCATGAAGTCCCTCTCACCTCTTGCCAAAGACCATCACTCGCTATGGAAGACTACTAAGCAGTTTAGAAGACCTCAACAGTCCAATCCTACCATCAGAATGGAAAATAACAAATGGGCACGAACAGATGAACAAAAAGCAGAAACATTCGCTACCCACTTGTCACACATATTCCAACCCAACGAAGGCGACGTCATAGACGAAAGCGAAGTTGAAAACATTCTTGCTCAACCAGTCCAGCTAGACGCACCTCTAAGACCAATTAGCCCAAGAGAAGTGTGGTCGGAAATAAGAAGGCTGGACTCGAAAAAAGCTCCTGGTTTCGATCTTATTACTCCCAAAGTCTTGAAGGAAATGCCAAAAAAAGGAATTGTTTTCTTGACCTCCCTGTTCAACTCAACCTACAGACTCTCGTACTTCCCACTTCTCTGGAAGGTATCGCAAATCATTATGATACAGAAGCCAGGAAAACCAAACAAAGAAGTAACATCTTACAGGCCAATTAGTCTCCTACCGGTTCTATCAAAGTTGTGGGAAAAACTCTTTGTAAAACGGTTAAAGTACAGTCTCTCAACTATACCAGACCATCAGTTCGGATTTAGAGAAGGTCATTCCACCATTGAACAGGTTCACCGAGTGTACTCAGTGATAAGAGAATGCCTCGAAACAAAACAATATTGCTCTGCAGCATTCCTAGATATACAACAGGCTTTTGACAGGGTGTGGCACATAGGATTGCTGTGCAAAGTCAAGACGCAGCTGCCCCACACATTCTATCCGGTGATTAGATCATATCTATCTGACAGAATATTTCAGGTCAAGCATGGAGAATCGAAATCCACATTCCATGAAATCAAAGCTGGAGTACCGCAGGGTTCAGTGCTTGGCCCGGTACTCTACAACATCTACACGGCGGACCTACCACAATCTCCGGGCGTCGTAACTGCCACATTCGCAGATGACACGGCAATCCTATCCTGCGATAAGTCCCCTATCCAAGCATCAAATGCTCTGCAAACCCAACTAAACAACACAGAAAAGTGGCTACATAAATGGCGGATTCGCACTAGTGCCGCCAAATCCACACATGTCACCTTTGCACTCCGTAGAGGAAATTGCCCACCAGTCCAATTAAGTGGGAACGAACTTCCACACAAAGACTCTGTCAGATACCTCGGTTTTACTCTGGACAGACGCTTAACCTGGAAAGACCATGTTAAAGCCAAAAGAAAGGAACTCGATGCTCGATTTAAAAGTCTGTACTGGCTGCTTGGGCCACAATCCCGTCTGTCACTACATAACAAGCGGCTAGTGTACAACAGCATTCTAAAGCCTGTGTGGACATACGGGTTACAAATATGGAGCACCACAAGCAAGTCCAACCGTGCAGTCATCCAACGAGTCCAAAATAAAATCCTGCGCTCTCTGGTCAATGCTCCTTGGTTTGCGACTAACAAGGAAATCCATGACTACCTGGAAGCCCCCACAGTAGATGAGGAGATACAACTCAGGGGAAATGGATACTTGTACCGTCTCAAGAACCACACCAACCCATTAGCAAGAGCCCTAGTGGAAAGACCTAACAACACTAGGAGGTTGAAAAGAAGTCACATCCTGGACAACCTCAGCTAAAAAAGAAAAAGGGGGAAAAAGACTGCTGCGTCTGGACCCTAATCGCCATTCATCCATCCACTCATCCGCCTATAGTCCACCAACTGATTGCGGATTTAAAAAGAAAAAAAAAAAAAAAAAAAAAAAAAAAAAAAACGCTGTAGTTATGAGAACATATTGTCAAAAGGCTTGATTTCGATAAAATAAAAAAATCGGTTTCTATGTCGAGAAAATACGGTTTTTTTTAGCATTTTGCAGATCTCTACTTAATAATAAATAAATATTGTGAAATAACTATGGGTCTAAAGCTGTACACCTTTAAGTGCTCGAAAGTAGCCGCCTTGAGGCGCATTAAAAACCTTTCACCACACTGTTTCGAAAGAAATGGCATGACAAGAACAAGAAGAACACTGAAACTTGCGTCTTTCACAAGCTAGGTATAATAATGAAGTACCTAGCTGTAATGACGCAGTTGCATGCAAGGACGCACAAATTAATAATGAAGATTGAAGGGAGGTTTATCGATTTTACGGCACGTTTCTCTTTCATAAGGGTTAATGGAGCAACTTGAAACTAGTTCTTATTTTTGTTACAAAATTTTGTTGGATTCATAGGTCTTCGCTTTATGTTACCGACGGGTGATGTTACGAATACGAAGCCTTAAGACTTATTTCTTTTCAGTAGCTTTATGTGTGTTTTTCCTTAGCCTTGGTGGATTTTCTCGCTTTTTTTCGTGATTGCGTACCTATGTCAATAAAAGAAGCACATGTTTTGTAGAAATTCCTACCATTTACAAAAATCAGGTTGTGTTTTAACATTTTTGTAAAATTAATGTGTCTGTTCATCTCATTTCATTGTAGCGTTTATTTGTTTTTTTTTCCCTCCTTTCGTACCTAGGTACAGTTTTGCAATTTTTTTATACAAGTGTTTTTATAACTGGGGTAGGATGGGGAAATTCGAAACCATGGAAGATAGATACAGGAAAACTTTCTTAGAAACCATGAAGGTCGTTTTTTGTGAAAACAATTTTGATTTTCCTCAATAATTAGTCGGTATCGGAAGAAAAAAATTGGAGCATCAGAAGTTCGTTAAAAATCAATTGTTATACAAGGCCAGTACATACCTAGTACCTAGCAGCGTTGCCAGATTTTTTTTTGCCAAGTCGGGATTTATGAACTTTTTGAGTGAAAAAAGCGGGATTCTTTCGTCGAAAGCGGGACATAGTCAAAAAACGTAGGTACCTATATACCTACTTAATCAGAAGTTTTTAAATATTTATCTTTTTATTTGAGTTCAAATTACGTTTACGTGACAATAGATTTGAATAAAAATATGATATTTTAAATCAGATTTACCCTATCGTTAAATAGTTGTCAAGTCTTCGTCGAGCGAGTTATCCCCGAAAAGCGGGACATTTAATTTTGATAAAAAAATCGGGACGTCTGACAACGCTGGTACCTAGAGAGGTACCTACTAAATCATAGTCGATACTTACAAAAGGTGATCCATAATTAAAAACGTAGTATACTTGTTGTTACTAATGTTCTTCTCGCACCTAAATTTCAGAGCAAACTTACTATCGGCCGATATCTGTGAAGTTTTCATCTACTGAGATAGGACAGTACGAATGTCCGGTCATATTCTCTTTCAAGGTTTCTGATGAACATACAATCGTCATCAAAGATATGGTAAGTCGGCTTTTTTTTTTAGGTTCAATCCTACTTTTTTTTTTGCTTTAGTCATATTTGCTACCCACGCATAAACTCTAAATACCTACCTACCTTACTTTTCTACCGTCTCCAATTATATTGGAGGTCATTGACTAATACTTGGAAGTCCCTGAACATCAAAACATCACATAGCTGTATCAGTTTAGAGAGGTAAGATAACATTAATTTTTTTCAGGTGGTTTTTGTGGAAGAAGTTTTAGGGTGCCATGAGGTTAAGCCAAGCCCGTACGTTAAGGGGACACCTTGGGGAGACAAGTTATTCAAGGCTACTACCGTTGAGTAAGTTCATTTGCTTTATAAACCAGCCACAATAAATACATATTCCTTGGTTATTTGGTTAAACATACAGCTGATAAGGGGCCATCCATAAATTACGCCACACGTAAAGGGGGTGGGAGGGGGTCGACGAAGTGTGACGAGGTGGAGAGGGATCCCAAATTTTATGACATCAATTTTTTTCAAAATGTAATCTACACTTCTACACTAATATTATAAAGAGGAAAGATTTATATTTTTGTATGTAACGAATAGGCTCAAAAACTACTGGTCCGATTTCAAAAATTCTTTCACCATTAGAATGCTACATTATCCCTGGGTAACATAGGCTATATTATATTTTCAAAAAATCAGGGATCCTTACTAAAACTCCAATAATGTAACCCAAGGTGGAAAACAAAAACCTTACATCGCGTGCGCTGCGAAAAGTATTGATGCCGCCGCTAGAAAAGGGTCTTTATTTGTACCTTGATATTAATCCTTATCCAAATAAATCATTTCATAATTAAGACGGTTTCAATACCTATAGAGTACATTATTCATAAATTTTCATAAATTTTTAGAGTCATAAATTTTTCAAATCGGACATTCCATTCAAAAGATATGACGAAATTAAAAATGTTAACGGGTCCACGGGTCACGCGCGGTTTGCGATTTCACTCACTCAAGGAGAAAGACGTGCAAATGTATCAAATAAGTAGATGCGAGGCTCGAACCCACGGTCTAAGTTTATCATAAAATGTTCAAAAAATTTATGACCACCCATGCGAAGCTGGGACAGGCCGCTAGTATTTTATATCTAAGTACCTATTACAACACAAGAAATTGCAAAATATGTGACATCACACAAGGTAGGGGGGGGGGGTCTCACAAATGTGACCAACTGTGACAAGAACGGTGGAGGGGACATCTTAGGAAATTCGTGTGACGTAATTTATTACGTCACACGAAATGACGCTTGAACACGTGAAAGTGACGCTTGTACACGTGCAAATGTGTGTGTGTGCAGTGAGTGAGAAAGGCTGTTGTTGAGGACATTTCCAAGGGGAAGTTAGACAGAGATGTCCTGCCTGTACCTTCATAATATTCCCGCTCGCAGCACCACGAGTGCGAGTTCGATGTAAATATTGTAAACGATAGTGTGTGAATTAAGAGTTTGGCGGCGCCATTAGATTCGTTTCTTTAATAAATCGGGTTATCTAATTCCCCTTATTTTTGTATTAGTATTTTTTGTTAATCGTAATGCACTATGGTCCCTATTTCTAAGTAACTAATTTCTTATAATCAAATTGTATAAAATCGAAATTTATAAACTAGAAGTCCTCACGAAATCTCGCCCTATAGAGATACTTACTACAGTAATACGACAGACATTCTTTGATAGGTGTAAGGAACGGTTTTTGAAAATACGCACGGATTACACGTTTGTCAATTTTTGTAAGGAAATAGCTTCTCGCGAACGAAGCCCATTTGTAAACTTTTATTTATTTCAGCTACCTTCCGAGATACAACCACGAATTGGATGAGTATGCTGTGCCTAAAGACATGAAGAAGTTATTCGGTTCAAACCTTACGGCTCCAGTCGATGCACCCAATCGGGACAAAGCGATGGCTTCGAATATAAGGTATCTATAAATAACTCTGATTTATGTTCCGATATCTTGTTTAAATGTTTACTTGCGGGATCATTCAAAGACAATATTAATTTGTAAAAAAACATGATCTCTTACTACCAACCTACTAGCCAATAAAATAAGGTCCAGTATACCATGAGTTTTCCTCACTCGCTAGCAACTGTATCTGTATAAAGATGTATATTTATTAAATGGATTAGCCAAAACGAAAACAAATACAGTAGAATCTCACTAATCCGGCACCCTCCGTTCGCACCTCCCTCGAGCCTCTTCTAGGCCGAGCACCGCGCATTCGCTACGTGTCGCGTCGTCCGTCAAGCAGTCGTCTAAGTTAATTTTGAGATACCTATGTTACTGTTATTAAAACGTGTAGAACAGCAACCCAAATACATCGTATTTTCTTCTCCACAATCCAGTAATTCGAACATTCCAATAATCCGGCACCCTCTCGTTTTTAATAGTGCCGGATTAGTGAGATTCCTCTGTAACTGCATGATGACAATAATATTATAGTCTGCGAGTTAAACTGTTCTGACTTCGAGGATGTTATGAAAGACTGAGAATATGGCGAAACTATGGGTTCTTTGTTGATCTTCGGATCCCGCAAATTGATAGGGACGAAAGGAACCCAGGCGTTTGTTTTATCACTAGGAGGCCGTTCAAGTATTACGTAAGCAGATTTATAACAATTATTTACCCCCCCCCCCCCCCCTCCCCCTTGTCAGCAAAAGTAAGGAAAGCTCTCCCATGCTTACGTAAACTTTGGTATATGCATTTTTCTTTTTATATAATGTATTCTGTTTTTTTTATTGATTCATGAACAGCAGTGACGGAAGAAATGTAGACAAGTGAATAGCACGCGGTAATTCCCCTTCTCGGTTCTAAGCGAGTACCTAAACGTATTCATTATTTGTGGGAATCCTCGAATATGCGTTTCGTTTTCAAGCATAGACAATGTGTGGGTTGCCATATGTGTAAAAAGTAAATAATTACTACTTATCTAATCACCATCTAGACCCCCCCCATGTTTTTTTTTATTTTTATTTTTTTTATAATGAATAAACCGTCCTTTGACTACAATCTCACCTGATGGTAAGCGACGATGTAGTCGACGTTGGAGCAGAACGGTCTAGAAGACACCTATTCACTCTAGCCTTGTAGAGATTTAGATTGTAGTGGTCAGGAAAAACAGACGACGGTAATGAGTTCCACTCCTTAGCAGTTCGCATAATGTAGCTAGAAGCATAACGCTTAGTGTGTGTGTCATCAAAAATAAGCAAAGTATAGATCCCTCCGCCCCCCTATAGTGCTTACTAGGGCATGCAGTATCGATACCTTTCTCAGTACCGGTAATTTTCGGCCGATACTGGCTCAGAACCGGTAATTCCCGGTACTTTCGATACTTTCGATACTGAGCTAATTATCTTAAATTAACTAACTGTATAGCCGTTAAATGAAACAAAAACTGTATTACATAAAATAACTTAAGATTATTCGTTTTTTTATATGATTTAGAACAATAATATCACTTACACAACAATCAGAACAGGTGAGATCAAGCTAAATAGAATAATCATCAAATGAAAAAACAACTGGAATGAACAAACTATGTTGTCTAACTAAATTCATATGTAGGTATTTATTTAGAACAAAAGTACCTAAGTGTAGTTATTATATCTTTTTAAACTACCCCCATTTTATTTATATGTTTGTTGGTTATCACAATCCAAAATTTGGTTATTGTACTTTGGGTTTGGTTACTTTAAAAACCAGAAATACTTACGTATTTCTGGTTTTAAAGTAAACGTTCGATCATCAAATAATTGTTTGATGACATGAAAACAACATGAAAATAAATCCTTATCCTAAACCTACGACTGTAAAGAAGTGGGTCCCAGAATTCAAACCTGACTAGAGAGAGATGCCCTAGGTCTGGTCGGCCTCAGACGTCTACGACTAAGGAAAACAATGAAAAGGTGTGTAATCTCATTAGGGAAGACCGAAGACTGATCATCAAGAAGATTGCACACACTTCGACCATCTCCTATGAACATACAAAAAACATAATTGTTAATTAACTTGAATTTTCTAAGGTCTCAGCTAGGTTGGTCCCCATTTTTCCCTCAGATGAGCAAAAGCGCGTTGAGCTCACAAAATTTTGCGACTGTATTGTCACGTTTGAGGCTGAGCCTCAAGATTTTTATAGCAGATTAGATAACAGATGTAATCTGAGTTGACCACTGTGGAAAAGGGTGAGATGCTAAGGGTGTCATCATGGTGGACCACCTCGCTAAGGGCGAAACCATTAGCTTGGCATATTTCTTAACCCTTTTGCGTCGTTCGTTCGAAGAAATTAAAGAGAAATGCCCAAGATAATGAGATAGAAAATCTTGTTTAATCTGGATGGATTGAATCCATGCCTCAAATTCAAGATTGTGGTTTATAATCTTCTGATTTGGCCTTCCCGACTTTCAACTGTTCCCAAACCTCTAAAAACAAGTCGGCAGCCAAAAATTTTCATCGAATGAAGAGGTCGAAGAATGTGTAGGTACTTGGATATTTTATTTATTTATTTTCGGAAGACCGACACCTTATTAAAACTTAAATTATAAGTAATATAGGTTATCAGAGAAGCCAATTAGCGATCCTCACGTATGGTTACAGAGTAGATGAGAAAAAAAATTCGCAAACAAACATTTACGGCCTTACTTATAAATAGAAGGAGTACTTTTTTTAAATAAAAATAAAAATTGTTGGTATTGAACTTTGTTTTCTTGGTTAGGTCGCGAACTTTTCAATCCACCCACTTGCAAACAACAATCAGAACCAGCTAAGATCAATCGAATAATCATAAAAAAATCAACACAAACTACGTACCTAATCGTAATACTTAAAATTGTTTGGATTTAATTAGAACGTTGTTAAATCTAGGTTTATAATTCGTTAAATCATAGAAATCTAAATAGAAAAGTGAAACTGGACGCAGTGCTAGTGTTTATTTATGGAAATTGATGTATATTGTACTAGAAAACATCGATAGTTTATGAGTGATTTCGAGTATCGAAAGTATCGAAAGTACCGGTACTTGCTTTGTGGAGTACCGGTACTGATCAGTATCGAAATTACCGGGACTTTCGATACTGACCAGTACCGGGAGCATGCCCTAGTGCTTACGTAATACTTGAACGGTCCCTAGGACAAAATAAATTCTTATTATTTAGAAGATTCAAAGCAATCCTTGGACTTCATTGACCAAACACTTTGTCTTACAGGGAAACATTTGATTCTGGATGCTCGGATATAAACAACTATGCCAAATACTTTCACTATTTGCTGTGGTACGAAGAATCTATCCTGGCACTCAACATGCGGGTAAATTATTTGGAAATAACTATTCTTTATCTTCTAATAACTTTTTCCAGCACTCTTAGCTTGCTTGGTCGTACACCTAATTAACAGATAACCTAAATGTAACCAATGTCCCGCTCTTGTAATCTACGGGCATCCGTTAGTAGCACTATGAATCGTCGTTTGTTTAATAATCTCTCATCCCATTGGCTAATGTAATAGTGGCAGTTTGCAGTAGCCAATGTGCAACGCCGGCCCTAGCCGACCTTTAGCAGTGTCCGGAAATTAGTTATTTGCGAGTAATTCGCCCACCGCCCACATTGAGAATCAAAAAGTATCTATATTTTATACCATTCAATATCTAGCATTTAATATACAGCTAAATGGCATGCAAACCGAGCCGTAAATCCAAAAGCATCAGTAATTTTATACTGCAGCAAAAATTTGTGACCAAGTCGCTTAGTCCATCAACTGATGGCGGTGTATTTGACCAACAAGGAGCAACTGTCACACCCATTCTAATTTAAATCTTAAACGTATTTCACAATTATCGGGGTGAACTTTTCAAGTACGGCCGCAAAATCAGGCTCACGTGGCCAGTGATCCGATACAACGTGCGAGAACAACGTGTTCCGCAAACAAAGTGGATATTGTCTTGAACTTCTGCGCCGCTCTACGTCATAGTGCCAGCCTTGCCAACGAGATGACGATACGTAATGCTACCAAAACGGACACTCTTAAAATATTTGGACTGGACATTTAACGTTAACATTAGGATGTAATGGTGGCAATTTCTTCTTGAGCTCTATCTTGCTACGGTTGTCTTTATGGTGTTGGTCCTGGCATAAACAGTCATAAGTCACGACAGAAGCTGACGGCCGGGCTAGGAACTCTTTCACTAGTGCGGGCCACTAGCTTATATGATTTGATCTTTTCAGCGTATGATATAAAATATATGTTTTATAACGGCACAAATATTGAACATATTAAGAGGATACGCGCATTGAATTTTTAACTTTACCCCATATTTATAATGTGTACCTATGAAGACGATCAAAATATAGTACATACATGCAGTAGGTACCTACTATTTCACAATTATATATACAATTGTTCAAGATTCGTGTTGGAAATTCAACATGCATTAACAAACGCTCAGTGCTAATTTATAACTTTGATTTTGTGATTAAAAGCAAGCTTTAGACAAACATGACTAACATTCTTTTTAGCGCTATCCTAGTGTTAGTTGGTTATTCTAGATCTAGTGCTGGTGACCTTAGCCTGCAATCATTCACTCTTGTCTAGACTGTCGAAAATTAACGTAGATGCGCGTGATCCCGAAGGATATTCCACGTTCGTTCCGTATGCCTATTTTTTGTTCTAAATTCTTGTTTCATTTTTAACTGGGAAATTTATTTCAGCGATATAACATGTCAAACGTAGTTTTGATGCCGACGGCCAATAAAAAAATATTAATGCTTCTCGTACCAGGCCTCAGCGAAAATCGCCCCTCTGTCATGCTTGGTGAGCTTTGGTTAATAACATTACTCATTTATAATGCTTGCTTAATTCCATTCACATACCTTCTATGTACATATTTTTCCTAGCCGGACAAGTGTGCTGACCGTCTCATCTTCGTTCCATAATATCATTGCAAAGTCGTTTTTGCTTACATAGCGAGTGTGTGCATGATTATTTAGGAATTATGACCTGCGCCAATAGAGAAACGGATTCAAGATGGCGCCGCTAAGCATTGTCTCTCACTCGCTCCCTATTGTTTACAGTGAGAGGTCATGACTGCTATTTATTGATCGAGTAAGCGAAACGAACGAAGCTCTTACATACAACTTCGGCGAGTTGGTATTGTATGTTTGTCCAAGAATAACTTTCAAGATGAAAAATATATGTAATGTTTGCAATAAATACAAATTCTAACCGTTGATCCGATCTGCATGAAATTTGGTAGGCCGATAGGTTGTGAAATTTACTGGTTGGTTTTAAGTGTCTGAATTTAGTCGGACAAGGGATGATTAAGATACGGGATTCCATAAGAGCGCAAAACAAAATTATGTCCCTCTAATAAGCCAAGTGAGTTAAATAATTAATGTTTTTATTATTTATTGTTATTGAGATACAATTAAAGCAGTAAATTTAGATAAATATTGATTCGTGAACTCCCATCTCTAAGAGCTTCGTTGACTTCATAGTTCTGTTAGTGGTAGGGAAATGCCTTTACTTTTTTTGAAATAAATTAGTTATAAAATAGTGACAGCAAGCTGGATAGATGATGGAGCCAAGATCGGTTCAACGGAACTCTTCAACAAATATGCTAATTAAGCTGAAACTTTTTCTTACAAAGTCAGTAAGGTGTGGTCAGATGCAAGTCCAAACATTGTGTTTGTTTGTGTAAGACTGGAGCGGACATTACGAGATCTCTGTTCGGGGCGAAGCCCTATTTAGATTCGTTTCTTTACTGGCACGG
The DNA here is from genome assembly GCA_932294275.1 of Chloroclysta siterata. Lineage (NCBI taxonomy): Eukaryota > Metazoa > Arthropoda > Insecta > Lepidoptera > Geometridae > Chloroclysta > Chloroclysta siterata. Next base: position 8,397,719 of record OW028590.1, read on the forward strand.
GCAATATAAATATACTGAGTTACAAACCCATAACTATTTAGATGAGTGTTTTAAAATCTGTGTACAGCTATTAATGTATCAATGTGTTATGTCATTACAAAATTGTATGTCATGACCTAATGAACCCTGCCGTCATAACTTTCACAAGAATAAGGAGAAGAGCTCCCCAAGACTTACTCAAGGACTAAGAGACCATAGTTGGATGTATCACTGGACGCATACCACTCATGCCTGGCGTCGTGTAACCTCAAAACTCTCGCTCAATGCCCAATGGGCAGATCGCAAGATAAAAAGAAATAAAAAAAAAAAAAAATACAAAATTAAATAGTAATTGGATTGTAGCATGAAATGTTTCGATAAGAAGGAACAGAATCATATTTTTGGAAAAGTTATGTTCTGATGCTAACTGTACCGCTACACTACACAGTGAAGACCAGTTTTAAGATGTGAATTGTTTTTTAATAAGTTCATATTATTATTTAGAAATCAGAAATACACCTTAGCACAACAAACAAACTAATTATAATATTGCATGCTTGTTCACTCATTCTGCAAAGGCGAACAAATTAATGTGAACATTTTTAGTCTGCGACCACAGACGTTTAGTAGAAACCAAAGTGAATATATGGACTAAATTTTTTTGATTTTGATTTTGATTTAAATAATAAAAAAAAAACTGTTATGTAAAGTTTTTTTTTAATAAATATTCTACTATCCGTTGATGCATCCATTGATATTAGTTTTATCATTTTTAAGACATACTTTTATTATGTTAGCATTTGTGATTTTAATGTACGCCTTAAAATATTACAGGCGATGTGCTATGCGTAAAGCCGCTTTCGGTCAGAAGGCACGTGGGATTTGAAGCTATTGTGTGTCAAGTATTGGGAGATATGATTTATATCACCGGGTTCCATAATGAGTAAGTACCATCTTGACTATTTCATAGTATATTTACTAGTCAATTATGATAGTAGTAATTACTAGTAATTTATATGCACAGTTCCAGTACTCTTACTGTGAAGGAAAACATCGTGACGAAACTGTCATGTTGTAGAACCTAAAAGGTTATAAAACTGTCAACTTAAGAGCTGATTTCACCATGCTCTGTTAGTTATTAATCAAGGATTAACAGGCCGTTAAATCTAACCTTAGATGTCAAACGCGTACATTTTGACATATTTAACGGCCTTTTAAATCCTTTGTTAATCTAACAGAGCATGGTGAAACCGGCCCTTAATCCTTTGTTAATCTAACATAGCATGGTGAAATCAGAGCTTATAGTACGGGCGTTTAAAAGCTATGATCACACAATTGCCGCCTTTCCCAGAACTTTTTATTTAACTTGCGAGATACGAAATCAGTGGGCGAATTTTATTGTTGACATCATGCCACAATTCCCCATGACGAGTAAATCTTATAAAAAAATCTCAATATGAAGTCGGCTGCGGTTGATGATAACTATTATAATTATTTCAGGTTCTACAGATACTACTCGCCATACGCCGAATTCGACATACGTTTCACCATTTGCCGTCTTGCGTTGGAGCGCATGCATAGAATGTTGGAGGCCGCCAATGGCGGGGGAATTGAATCCAGGACTTTCCCTAAGCCCAACGTGAATATACCGAAGGTCTTGACTGTGAAGCAGTGAGTAAAGATCTTTACGTATACCTTGATCCCGCTCCGAACATCCAAATTTTAAAATGCTTTTGTAGAAAACCACTACGCCTTTTTCTGCCGCAACGCTGTGTTTCGGTAGGAAGAGTGTGGTTGCCGGTGTAATTACAGGCACATGAGGCTTAACATCTGTATGCCTCATGTTGATGGACGTAGGGCACGTTCCTATCGTGCGTGACTTACGAGGCAATGCTTTGTTAAAGGTGGTGGTTACCACTTAACATCAGGTGGGCCATCTGCTTGTTCCATCAGCTAGTTGTTGTAGTTGTATTAAAAATATAAAATAAATTGACTGATGGCGACGTTTTGGAGACACTTTGTATGTGACCAAAACTTGGTTCATCATATGCGTTGCATGTTGTCTGTCTTTGAAAGTTACATTCGTGCCCATTTCTAGGCATTTAATTAACCTTGAGATTTTTTTAGTTTCTTCAACACCCTCGTGGGGGAGAACCCTGAGCAAAGGGCGGCTGTCGAGCACATCGTGGCCGGTACTTCCGGCACTGCTCCGTATCTGATTCACGGACCGCCCGGTACGGGCAAGACTATGACCATTGTCGAAACGATTCTACAGGTAATTTGATCCTTATTCAATTATCAGATTGTCTTTAATTTCCCAGTAGACTTTGGGAAAATTGTTAAGATTTTAGTCACACTTCCATTGTAAGGTTTTCTTGCAATAATACTTATTATACATAATAAAACGTATCGCTCAGACTAAATTATCCAAAGTATAAGTTTGAAAGTTAGAATATTCCACTTGCAGAACACCCAAGATAGAGAAAACTCAGTGCACCTTCCTACCGTTCGTTCGTTTGGTCTTAAGCGTAATTTCGACCTTTTAATCTGAACTTTGATTAAAAAACCGGTTTTGACCTACTTTGTCTCCTATGAGATACTAAATAATGCTAGGCCAGGATATCATAAATTGTATAGGTATAGGTTGAGTTTTTCGATCGCTCTCTAAGGGTAGAATCCTAGTTATCGAAAAATTTTGTTAGGAGTCACGGGCTTCATTTGAATAAAAATAAGAACTGCATCAATGAAAAACAGAATCCTCATTCATTTTTCGAGAAAATTAGGGTTTTTTTGCCCGATCGAAAATACTCATGTATAAATCATAATAATAATTCTGCTTTAGCTGGTGAACACGGATAATCGCTCCCGTATAATGGTATGCACCGATTCGAACAAGGCGGCCGATCACGTGGCTTTGCAGCTCATTAAATACACCTATATGTTCACTCGAGCCAACTTCTTGCTGCGCGCCAACTCCAATCTCAGGAACTGGTAAGATTGTTATACTTTTAAATAAGTTCCGTATGAAAATATAAAACAAAATGGAAAACTAATAGTGTAGGTAGTGATGATCGTTTTCTAAGCTCTGGTAAAGACTTCATCAAATATTTACATATTTGTATAGATCATGGAGTATAGTCCCAACAGACCCACTATGATAAAAAATAGAATCAAGGGGAAGATCGTGGGATCAAATCCCAATCTGATAATAACTTTGAGACACTATAAAATATGATTTCCTCAAGTGTAGGCAAACACAATAAAACTATCATCATCATCATCCGCAGCCCGACTTAGCCCACTGCTGGGCATAGGTCTCTCCATGCTGTTTCCATTTCAAATAAAACTATACCTAATAATAACTAATAAGACTGATTTTGTTGTCTTAGCCAATATTGTTCTCTGTATTTCTCCTATGTTCTTGTGACACAAAATATTTTAGGGAAAAAATTTAAGGAAATTCGCAAAAAAGTTGGGAAAATCCACTAGTTAACTTCTAAATGTACGTTTTCAGGGACGGAATGCCAGACCAACTCGTGCCGTATTGCAACGGCACCTCCTTCGAGTCGTGGCACAATGTGACGATGGAGCGCTTCAAGGCTCATGCTATTGTCATCACCACCTTATCGCACTCCTCTAAATATGCTGCGTAAGTGCTAAATCAGCTTGAGCCATGGTCTATTAATATTTTTTTGTTTTGACGCGGCGATCTGCTTGCTTTCAACCTGTCACGTATGGAATACTAACTTCTGTAATAAGTGGGTAATATTGATTGCTAACATTAATGTTAAAGGTGTTTTGCCTTTACTGGGTTCGTTTATTGTTACTACTCCGTTCCCTAAACTTTTCGGGATAAAAAACCCATAGAGAACCGAACCTAAGACTTAAAAATTAATTCAGGTTATGTAACTGTACATGTATTTGTTCTCAGTTTCACCCCAAACGGTTCAGTAGTAAGGCCAAGCATCGTAACTTTCAAGCTATGTGAACTTGGCACCCGACTTTAAAAAAAATGATATTTTTTCGGTTTATTTGGTAGATTTAGGTTAGTAGTAGATAGTAGTGAAGTTATTTTCGTTTGTAGTAGAACCAAAAAAAATTTAAAAAATATTAAAAAAATCGCGTCCCCCGACTTTGCAAAAATCAACTTTTTCCGGCTGATTCCTATAGATAAACGTTAGTAGTGGATTGTAGTGCAAGAATTTTCGTTTGTAGTAGTATAGAAAACATAGAAAAAAATATTTTAGTTTTCGACTATTTATAAAAACGATATTTCCTACAAAAAATCGATTTGAAAGGCTAGATGATACTACAAACGCTGAAAACGACTGAAAGAGGTTCGTAGAAGTTTGTAGTGCAAGAATTTTCGTTTGTAGTAAGCCAGAATAAGCGAAAAATGAGTAAAACTTGTTTTTAAGCATTGAACCCAGGATTACTTAAAGTAGAAGGGTTATACGATTACTACAAACGCTTAAAATGATGAAGATAGGTTAGTAGAGGTTTGTAGTGAAAGAATTGTCATTTGTAGTAAGCTAGAAAAAGAGATACATGAGAAAAACTTGTTTTTTCCATGAACCCAGAATTACTTAAAGTAGAAGGGTTATACGGTTACTACAAACGCTTCAAACGATAAAGACAGGTTAGTAGAGGTGTTTAGTGAAAGAATTTTCGTTTGTAGTAAGCTAGAAAAAGAGAAAATTGAGAAAAACTTGTTTTTAGTAATGAACCCAGGATTACTGAAAGTAGAAGGGTGATACGGTTACTACAAACGCTTTAAACCATAAAGATAGGTTAGTAGAGGTTTGTAGTGAAAGAATTTTCGTTTGTAGTAAGCCAGAAAAAGAGAAAATTGAGAAAAACTTGTTTTATAACAATGAACCCATGATTACTTAAAGTAGAAGGGTTATACGGTTACTACAAACGCTTAAAACGATAAAGACAGGTTATTAGAGGTTTGTAGTGAAAGAATTTTCGTTTGTAGTAAGCCAGAAAAAGAGAAAATTGAGAAAAACTTGTTTTAAAACAATGAACCCATGATTACTTAAAGTAGAAGGGTTATACGATTACTACAAACGCTTAAAACGATTAAGATAGGTTAGTAGAGGTTTGTATTGAAAGAATTTTCGTTTGTAGTAAGCCAGAAAAAGAGAAAATTGAGAAAAACTTGTTTTTTAGCAATGAACCCATGATTACTTAAAGTAGAAGGGTTATACGGTTACTACAAACGCTCAAAACGATAAAGACAGGTTAGTAGAGGTTTGTAGTGAAAGAATTTTCGTTTGTAGTAAGCCAGAAAAAGAGAAAATTGAGAAAAACGTGTTTTTTAGCAATGAACCCAGGATTACTTAAAGTAGAAGGGTTATACGGTTACTACAAACGCGTAAAACAATAAAGATAGGTTAGCAGAGGTTTGTAATGAAAGAATTTTCGTTTGTAATAAGCCAGAAAAAGAGAAAATTGAGAAAAACTTGTTTTATAACAATGAACCCATGATTACTTAAAGTAGAAGGGTTATACGATTACTACAAACGCTTAAAACGATTAAGATAGGTTAGTAGAGGTTTGTAGTGAAAGAATTTTCGTTTGTAGTAAGCCAGAAAAAGAGAAAATTGAGAAAAACGAGTTTTTTAGCAATGAACCCAAGATTACTTAAAGTAGAAGGGTTATACGGTTACTACAAACGCTCAAAACGATAAAGACAGGTTAGTAGAGGTTTGTAGTGAAAGAATTTTCGTTTGTAGTAAGCCAGAAAAAGAGAAAATTGAGAAAAACGTGTTTTTTAGCAATGAACCCAGGATTACTCAAAGTAGAAGGGTTATACGGTTACTTCAAACGCGTAAAACAATAAAGATAGGTTAGCAGAGGTTTGTAGTGAAAGAATTTTCGTTTGTAATAAGCCAGAAAAAGAGAAAATTGAGAAAAACTTGTTTTATAACAATGAACCCATGATTACTTAAAGTAGAAGGGTTATACGATTACTACAAACGCTTAAAACGATTAAGATAGGTTAGTAGAGGTTTGTAGTGAAAGAATTTTCGTTTGTAGTAAGCCAGAAAAAGAGAAAATTGAGAAAAACGAGTTTTTTAGCAATGAACCCAAGATTACTTAAAGTAGAAGGGTTATACGGTTACTACAAACGCTTAAAACGATTAAGATAAGTTAGTAGAGGTTTGTAGTGAAAGAATTTTCGTTTGTAGTAAGCCAGAAACAGAGAAAATTGAGAAAAACGTGTTTTTTAGCAATGAACCCATGATTACTTAAAGTAGAAGGGTTATACGATTACTACAAACGCTTAAAACGATTAAGATAGGTTAGTAGAGGTTTGTAGTGAAATAATTTTCGTTTGTAGTAAGCCAGAAAAAGAGAAAATTAAGAAAAACTTGTTTTATAACAATGAACTCATGATTACTTAAAGTAGAAGGGTTATACGATTACTACAAACGCTTAAAACGATTAAGATAGGTTAGTAGAGGTTTGTAGTGAACGAATTTTCGTTTGTAGTAAGCCAGAAAAAGAGAAAATTGAGAAAAACTTGTTTTATAACAATGAACCCATGATTACTTAAAGTAGAAGGGTTATACGATTACTACAAACGATTAAAACGATTAAGATAAGTTAGTAGAGGTTTGTAGTGAAAGAATTTTCGTTTGTAGTAAGCCAGAAACAGAGAAAATTGAGAAAAACGTGTTTTTTAGCAATGAACCCATGATTACTTAAAGTAGGAAGGTTATACGGTTACTACAAACGCTTAAAACGATTAAGATAGGTTAGTAGAGGTTTGTAGTGAACGAATTTTCGTTTGTAGTAAGCCAGAAAAAGAGAAAATTGAGAAAAACTTGTTTTTTAGCAATGAACCCATGATTACTTAAAGTAGAAGGGTTATACGATTACGACAAACGCTTAAAACGACAAAGAAAGGTTAGCAGAGGTTTGTAGTGAAAGAATTTTCGTTTGTAGTAAGCCAAAAAATGAGAAAATTGAGAAAAACGTGTTTTTTAGCAATGAACCCAGGATTACTTAAAGAAGAAGGGTTATACGATTCCTACAAACGCTTAAACCGATAAAGATAGGTTAGCAGAGGTTTGTAGTGAAAGAATTTTCGTTTGTAGTAAGCCAGAAAAAGAGAAAATAAAGAAAAACTTGTTTTCTAACAATGAACCCATGATTACTTAAAGGAGAAGGGTTATACGATTACTACAAACGCTTAAAACGATAAAGATAGGTTGGTAGAGGTTTGTAGTGAAATAATTTTCGTTTGTAGTAAGCCAGAAACAGAGAAAATTGAGAAAAACGTGTTTTTCTCAATTTCCTCTGTTAACTAACAATAACCTCTACTAACTTATCTTAATCGTTTTAAGCGTTTGTAGTAACCGTATAACCCTTCTACTTTAAGTTATCCTGGGTTCATTGCTAAAAAACACGTTTTTCTCAATTTTCTCTTTTTCGGGCTTACTACAAACGAAAATTCTTTCACTACAAACCTCTGCTAACCTTTCTTTATCGTTTTTAGCGTTTGTTGTAACCGTATAACCCTTCTACTTTAAGTAATTCTGGGTTCATTGCTAAAAAGCAAGTTTTCTCAATTTTCTCTTTTTCTGGCTTACTACAAACGAAAATTCTTTCACTACAAACCTCTACTAACTTATCTTAATCGTTTTAAGCGTTTGTAGTAACCGTGTAACCCTTCTACTTTAAGTAATCCTGGGTTCATTGCTAAAAAACACGTTTTTCTCAATTTTCTCTTTTTCTGGCTTACTACAAACGAAAATTCTTTCACTACAAACCTCTACTAACCAATCTTAATCGTTTTAAGCGTTTGAAGTAATCGTATAACCCTTCTACTTTAAGTAATCATGGGTTCATTGTTATAAAACAAGTTTGTACGGGCCAACCCGCACATTCAGCATAAGCATTGTTTTACATTATACCTACTTTTCCTTATTATAATAAATCAGTTTCAAACACTCATCGGCATTGAGCGGTCGTTTCAATTATCCATCCGGTCCCATAGCATAGCAAATCATCATTATCATTATCTGTATAGGGAATAACACGTCCCATACATATTGGTCCTTCGAGCCTCGGAGCAGGATCATTTGCGCGAGTGTTTTTTTGACAAAGTGTTCGTGTGAGTGACCTTGTGCAAGAGAACTAACATATCAGTGTATCAGTTTATTGGCATCAGCCAACGTGGCATTTAGCATCGTGTGAGCAGAACATTCGTTGCAAAGCCCATCAGCAGCAACTCTTGGCAGACATCAGCCGCCAAGAGAAACACCAGCAAACCTGGTTATCAAGATATCAGGAATCATCACCACTTGGACAAGCAATCCTTTGGTGGCCTAGCAACAGCCCAGGGTCGACGCAGTCTACCGGGCTTATCATCAGCAGAGCAATCAAGTAAGATCTTTCTTTTTTACACGGAGGACGATCTTAATCAATTATCAAGATGTCTACCATTGACGATATTTTAAGCAATCAACAGCAAATAGCGGGGGGCATAAATTCGCTCCACGCCAACTTTAAAAAAGATGGACCGGATAGAAAAACAGCCGATTATGTCAAAAGACGTGTGGAAATGTTAGATAGTTATTGGCAGGAATATATGTCGAATCATGAGCGACTTATGCAATTTTCTGACAAGAGCAATGACTACTTCATTACCAATCATTATCAGCAAACAAAAGACTTTTACCTATCGGTAAGAGACAAGATTTTATCAACTCCAACTACATCAATCATACGACCAGCAACTCCTTTAGCAAGCAAATCAGCAACTGCAACATCAAGCAAACCAGCAGATACTCCTGAGATATTTACAAAATCACAGGGGAGCACCAGCAAATCAGATGATTTATATAAAAAACAGATGAGTAACTTCAAGGCATTCGCAAGAACGGTTGCCAATATCAATGTTGATATTATCACAGAAAAATGGGAATTCGAAGATATTATCAAAAATTTAGAGAACCGGTGGTCAATCATTGATAAGGTTCACTGGGAACTGGATTGCGAATCAGAAATCAGCAATGTAGCGTACGAGAGTGTTTTCTCGGAGCACGAGAAAACTTTTATCAGCATGAAGAAGACTCTCAATAGCAAACTGTGGTCTATGTCTCATAGAGAAAAAACAACACCAAAAATGGAAGTACCAAACTTTCATGGTAATTATCATCAATGGGTCTGCTTTAAAGATCTTTTCACCGAAGCGATTCATAGCAACAGCTTCTTATCAAACGCACAAAAAATGCAATTTTTGAAAGCTAAGGTGAAAGGTGAAGCAGAACGCCTCATTCAACATTTGAACATCAGTTCCGATAACTACAGCATTTGTTGGGACATCCTACAGCAAAGGTACAATAACAAAAAGATGATCTTTTCATCTCACATAAATATTCTGATGAACCTACCCGTGATGCATCAAGCTTCTGTAAATCACATCAAACGCATTCATGATACCACGCAGGAGACATTGAATGCTATCAAAAACCTTGGAGCTGACGTCACGACATGGGACCCAATAATCGTGCATATTCTGTGTCAAAAGTTGGACAGTGACACGCACAATGAGTACATGAAATCAGTTAAGCAGCCACGAGAACTACCTGTCCTATCAGAATTTCTTTCTTTTCTGGAAAGCCGATTCACAAGCATGGAATCCATCAAACAAAAGCAAGGAATAAGCAATCAAAAACCACAAGTACCAAAATCATCAAACAATATCAATTATCAAAAATCATTCGATTTCAAACAATCTTATCAAAGCAACAAAGACATTTCACAATCAACTTCGGGCATCAAATTCCCTTCAATCAGAATATGCCCAGTTTGCAAGAGTGAGCATGGAATATATTACTGTAAGAAGTTCTTAGAAATGTCGCCGACAATCAAAAAGCAATGTATTGATAAATATAATTTATGCCAAAACTGCCTTTATGATCATAAAGGAAATGAATGCTTCTCTACAAAGCGTTGCCGCGAGTGTGAAGGGTGTCATAATACGATACTTCATGACATGTTTAAACAAAAATTGAATCAACAAGAAAATAACTCCCTTTCAAATCAGCGTAATTCAAACACACACGTGGCGCAACAAGACGAAACACCTGAAGTTTTGTTATCAACAGCTATGATAAAAGTTCAGAGAGTTGATGGCACATATCAAATCATGAGGGCTCTGATCGATCAAGGATCACAGACTTCTTTGATCACGGAAAACGCCGCACAGCAATTAGCATTACCGCGCCAAAGATGTAAGGGCGTAATCAGCGGCATAGGAGCAAAAGATAGCACTTGTAAGGGAATCATTAACATTTTTTGTACACCCTTTACCGAGAACTATCATTTTAATACGGATGCTTATATCATGAAAAACCTTACAAAGCATCTACCAACTAGCACATTTTCTAAACCATCATGGGATTATTTAGAAAACATCCAGTTAGCAGATCCGGACTTCAATATCAGTCGTCCAATCGATATCTTGTTAGGAGCAGACATATACTCAAGTATCATTTTGGAAGGTATATGCCGATCAAAGCAGACATCATTAATTGCACAACAGACCCGCCTAGGCTGGATCTTGTGCGGGAGCACGAAAACTTTTCAATGTAATATTGTACAAATTGACATCAGCGAAATACAGAAGTTTTGGGAGTTAGAAGATATCAGCGAAGAAACATCGTATTCATCAGACGATTTGGAATGTATTCGTTTTTATCAAGAAACCACAAAACGTGAAAAAGATGGAAGGTATCAAGTCAGACTTCCGGTATCAAAAAATTTAGCGGCAGAATTGGGTCAATCAAAATCAAAGGCCATAGCACAATTCGTTCAGCTAGAGAAAAAACTATCAAAAAACATACATCTTTCAAACGAATATAAATCATTTATAAACGAGTACCAAACATTAGGTCACATGCAATTATCAGAATCGTCATTGAGTAAGCCGACACTTGAATGCTACCTACCGCATCACTGTGTGCTACGTGAGGATTCCACGACCACAGCGCTACGCGTAGTATTCAACGCTTCATCAAAAACATCGAGCGGGAAAAGCTTGAATGATCTTATGCAAAAAGGACCTAACTTACAGCAAGACCTTCAATCGCTTATACTTAAATGGAGGCAGTATAAGGTAGCCTATGCGTCTGACGTTGAAAAAATGTTTCGTCAGATATGGGTACATCCAGAAGATCGGAAGCTTCAAAAAATAATTTGGAGAGATGACCCTCATCAAGGTCTACAAGACTATGAGTGTAACACTGTCACATATGGAATGAAAGCAGCACCCTTTTTAAGTATGATGACACTGAAACAATTAGCAAAGGACGAACGTGAAAAATATCCAGAAGCAGCCAAGGTCATCGAGGATTCAATGTACATGGACGATATGATTCACGGAAGCCAGGATATTACGTCAGCAAAAAAGTTACAGCAAGATCTGGTCGCTTTAATGAAGCTGGGTGGCTTTAATTTGAGAAAATGGTCATCCAACGACACCAGATTGCTGCCAGAGCAAGAACATCAACAGCAAAACATTATCAATTTTAAGCAAGCAGAATCAACAAAAACCCTCGGTCTTCGATGGAATCCTATGAAAGATCAATTTTCATTTTCATCAAAGATTGACTTCTCCAACGACATGGTCACAAAACGATCAATACTCTCAGACATATCCAAAATTTTTGATCCCTTGGGATGGATAGCGCCGATTACAACGAGCCTCAAGATCCTGTTTCAAAATGTCTGGGCATCAAACATACAGTGGGACGACAAAGTACCCGAAACCATTTTTAATCAATGGATAAAAATCAAAGCCGAATTGAAATGCATCGATCAATTTGAAATACCAAGATGGTTAGGTATAACTTTATCAAGTAGCATCGAACTTCACGGCTTTTGTGACTCATCAATGAAAGCCTATGCAGCGGTTATCTACTGCAAAATACAAATCAAAGACCAAATAGAATCAAAGGTTACATTGGTCGCAGCAAAATCAAGACTGGTACCATCAACCAAAAACGTTTCACTGCCCCGCCTAGAATTATGCGGTGCGCTTTTATTATCAAAACTAATGACTAAGGTTAAGGAGTGTTTAGCAGGGCACGACATCAAAATCTACGGATGGTGTGATTCCACGGCAGTACTAGGCTGGCTTCAAGGCGATCCAGGCCGATGGAAAACGTTTGTATCAAACAGAACACGTCAAATAACCGAAAAAATACCGGCCAGTAGTTGGCGGTACGTTAAATCACAAGAAAACCCCGCGGACAGCGCGAGCAGAGGTTTATCAGTGACTCAGTTACGTGAGAATTCTTTGTGGTGGCAAGGACCTTCATGGTTACCTACCTACGACCATAAAAAAGAAAAAAATCAAGCAAAATACGTAACTGACGTAGAAATCAAAACTGAGAAGCAAGTTCATAATGTTATTAAGCAAGAAAAAAGCATTATTAGCAATTTATTAAGCAAGCACAGCTCTATATCAAAAATAGCGCGTATACTAGCATGGGTATACCGCTTTATATCAAGCAAGAAACAACGAGGTTTCCTAACACTAGAGGAAATAAAAACAGCAAAGCAAAAAATTATCAAGCATGAACAGCAAGAGCATTTTACTCAAGAGATAAGCAATTTAAAACAAACTAGCAAGGTACAAGCAAAAAGCAAAATCATAAACTTGAATCCGTTCTTAGATAGCAACGGCATTCTAAGAGTTGGAGGAAGGCTACAGCACGCAAATATAAGCGATGTCATGCAGCATCCCATCATTCTTCAACACAGTGGACGCCTCACAGAATTAATCATTGACAACGCACATAAAACTATGTTGCATGGAGGAGCTACACTGACGTTGAGCTTAATCAGACAAAGATATTGGATTTTGGGAGGTAACAGAGCAACAAAAGCACGCATACGGCGTTGTGTCACCTGCGCAAAGCAAAATCCAGAAATGAAAGCACAAATCATGGGAGATCTACCGGAGTCACGAAGTAACCCATCAAGGCCATTTACGCACACTGGGGTTGACTTCACCGGACATATCTTCGTAAAATCAAGCAAAGGGCGTGGAATCAGAAGCACAAAAGGATATGTGGCAGTCTTCGTATGCATGGCGTCGAAGGCGGTTCACCTGGAGTTAGTCTCGGATCTTAGTACATCCTCATTCATCGCCGCTTTACGCAGAATGGCGGCAAGGAAGGGTACTCCAAGCCATATCTACAGCGATAATGGTCGTAACTTTGTCGGAGCTAACAGAGTCCTACAGCATGAATATCAAGAAATACAGCAAGCATTACAGAGTAGTGAAGTACAAGCAGAATTGTTGAACATGGAGATCAAATGGCATTTTAATGCACCCCTCTGGCCAACAGGCGGAGGGCTGTGGGAGGCGGCTGTAAAAAGTTTCAAACATCATTTTAAAAGAATAATAGGCGAGCAAATTCTAACATATGAAGAACTGTACACCGTCCTCACTCAAATTGAAGGATGCTTGAACTCGCGTCCATTATGTCCAATAACAGAGGATCCCGATGATTTGAACTTCTTAACCCCAGCACATTTTCTCACCGGGGGGTCCAACGTTACCCTTTACGAAACCGAAACAGATCTAAGAACTCGGTGGCAATTAACACAAAAAATTGTACAAGACCTATGGCAAAGATGGAGAAATGAGTATCTTACTCAACTATCAGCAAGAAGCAAATGGAAGCAATCAAGTGAAAATATCAAATTGAATGAAGTAGTTATCATCCACGACGCCAACTTGCCTCCGGGAAAATGGTTAATGGGCAGGGTTGTGGAGTTGCATCCGGGTTCAGACTCGCGTGTACGAGTCGTAACCTTAAAGACAAAAAATGGATTTCTGAAACGTCCAGTAACTAAAGTATCCATTTTTCCCGTTCAAGAGCATGAACAAAACGAGCAGAAATCAAATCAAAATCATAAATCAACTCAATCAATATCAAAACCACGGATCAAGTTATCAACATTGTTCGCATCATTAGTTATGTTTCTAAGCATTATAACTACATCCGAATGTACGTTGAACGTAACAAACAATCAGCACCTGTATTTTGACAAACTATCAAACATGAACATCATTCGCGAGGAGTGGAAACTCATCGTTTATTACAAAATGCAACCTTATTGGGATGGAATTACAGCACTCAACAAATCATCAATCACATTAGAGAGCTTATGCAATAGAATGGAAGATAATGTTTATTGTAATATGATATTGTTACAATTACGGCACGAGCTAAGTGAGTTAGATTACAATAACAAACTACTCTTAAGTCAGCAAGATGGCACGCGACAAGCGAGGAAGCGCCGGCGTCGGGGCCTTATCGACGGTGTCGGATATCTGGCGAACTCACTATTCGGCGCACTCGACAGTAGATTCGCGGAACAGTATCAAATCATTCATCAGCAATTTATGAACTCTGAAAAGACTGAAAGGCTCCTGAAAACCGAAATACAATTATCAAACGAGTTCAATAATACGGGAGATATTATATCAAGCAATTTATTACATAATATCAAACATCTACAAGAAATGTTGTTAGACACAATCACTGACGTACATCATGGTCAATTAAATCCTTATTTAATAACATCAAAACAGTTGCAGGATCAACTTAGCATTATTTCGAGTCATCTTACAAATGACGTCACGCTGCCTATCAACAACATTCATGGCGATTTATCAAGAATATTCAAATTAATCACATCAAAAGCATTAATGACAACTGACTACCTAATTTTCGAATTACGAATCCCAATAATCAGCAGAGACTTTTACGAATTAGTCAGTCATATCAATACCATGGCAATCGGAAAGAGATGCGCAGGACATAGGCGAACGAATCAAAATCATAAAAGAGAACGAGTCGATAGCATCGAGCATATCCTATCACGATGTCCACCACTATGCAGTGATGTACGGAGTCATCGGATTGGGTGTCCTAGCAGGCGTAGCGTGGTGGTGTCGCGGGCGCGTGCGCGGGCGCGGCGCGTGGTCTCTCCGTGCACCTCCAGCGCCGGCCGCGGAGACGGCAGCAGCGGCTCCGGCCACAGCGCCCGCGCCCGCCGCGCGCCCTCTCCTCTCTCTCCCCCAGCCAGGGGGCAGTGAAAGTGTATCGTATGATTGTGTTAGTGCGCGAATAAATAAGGCAACGTCGCCTATAATACCGCGTTGTTGTGAAAGACTAACGAACAATCATAAACTTTAGTTAAATAAGAATTAACTTTAGAATCAAATCAATCAATCAATCAAATGAATCATTCATTATCATTTATTTCTAGTTTTATATACTTTAGGATTATCATTTTTTGGCTCTTTATTTCTTTTTATCTTTTTATCTCGCGGGGAGCATGTACGGGCCAACCCGCACATTCAGCATAAGCATTGTTTTACATTATACCTACTTTTCCTTATTATAATAAATCAGTTTCAAACACTCATCGGCATTGAGCGGTCGTTTCAATTATCCATCCGGTCCCATAGCATAGCAAATCATCATTATCATTATCTGTATAGGGAATAACACGTCCCATACAAAGTTTTTCTCAATTTTCTCTTTTTCTGGCTTACTACAAACGAAAATTCTTTCACTACAAACCTCTGCTAACCTATCTTTATTGTTTTACGCGTTTATAGTAACCGTATAACCCTTCTACTTTAAGTAATCCTGGGTTTATTCCTAAAAAACACGTTTTTCTCAATTTTCTCTTTTTCTGGCTTACTACAAACGAAAATTCTTTCACTACAAACCTCTACCAACCCGTCTTTATCGTTGTGAGCGTTTGTAGTAACCGTATAACCCTTCTACTTTAAGTAATCATGGGTTCATTGCTAAAAAACACGTTTTTCTCAATTTTCTCTGTTTCTGGCTTACTACAAACGAAAATTCGTTCACTACAAACCTCTACTAACCTATCTTAATCGTTTTAAGTGTTTGTAGTAATCGTATAACCCTTCTACTTTAAGTAATCATGGGTTCATTGTTATAAAACAAGTTTTTCTCAATTTTCTCTTTTTCTGGCTTACTACAAACGAAAATTCTTTCACTACAAACCTCTGCTAACCTATCTTTATTGTTTTACGCGTTTGTAGTAACCGTATAACCTTTCTACTTTAAGTAATCCTGGGTTTATTGCTAAAAAACACGTTTTTCTCAATTTTCTCTTTTTCTGGCTTACTACAAACGAAAATTCTTTCACTACAAACCTCTACCAACCCGTCTTTATCGTTGTGAGCGTTTGTAGTAACCGTATAACCCTTCTACTTTAAGTAATCATTGGTTCATTGCTAAAAAACACGTTTTTCTCAATTTTCTCTGTTTCTGGCTTACTACAAACGAAAATTCGTTCACCACAAACCTCTACTAACCTATCTTAATCGTTTTAAGCGTTTGTAGTAATCGTATAACCCTTCTACTTTAAGTAATCATGGGTTCATTGTTATAAAACAAGTTTTTCTCAATTTTCTCTTTTTCTGGCTTACTACAAACAAAAATTCTTTCACTACAAACCTCTGCTAACCTATCTTTATTGTTTTACGCGTTTGTAGTAACCGTATAACCCTTCTACTTTAAGTAATCCTGGGTTTATTGCTAAAAAACACGTTTTTCTCAATTTTCTCTTTTTCTGGCTTACTACAAACGAAAATTCTTTCACTACAAACCTCTACCAACCCGTCTTTATCGTTGTGAGCGTTTGTAGTAACCGTATAACCCTTCTACTTTAAGTAATCATTGGTTCATTGCTAAAAAACACGTTTTTCTCAATTTTCTCTGTTTCTGGCTTACTACAAACGAAAATTCGTTCACCACAAACCTCTACTAACCTATCTTAATCGTTTTAAGCGTTTGTAGTAATCGTATAACCCTTCTACTTTAAGTAATCATGGGTTCATTGTTATAAAACAAGTTTTTCTCAATTTTCTCTTTTTCTGGCTTACTACAAACGAAAATTCTTTCACTACAAACCTCTGCTAACCTATCTTTATTGTTTTACGCGTTTGTAGTAACCGTATAACCCTTCTACTTTAAGTAATCCTGGGTTTATTGCTAAAAAACACGTTTTTCTCAATTTTCTCTTTTTCTGGCTTACTACAAACGAAAATTCTTTCACTACAAACCTCTACCAACCCGTCTTTATCGTTGTGAGCGTTTGTAGTAACCGTATAACCCTTCTACTTTAAGTAATCATGGGTTCATTGCTAAAAAACACGTTTTTCTCTTAATTTTCTCTGTTTCTGGCTTACTACAAACGAAAATTCTTTCACTACAAACCTCTACTAACTTATCTTAATCGTTTTAAGCGTTTGTAGTAATCGTATAACCCTTCTACTTTAAGTAATCCTGGGTTCATTGCTGAAAAACACGTTTTTCTCAATTTTCTCTTTTTCTGGCTTACTACAAACGAAAATTCGTTCACTACAAACCTCTACTAACCTATCTTAATCGTTTTAAGCGTTTGT
The DNA here is from genome assembly GCA_932294275.1 of Chloroclysta siterata. Taxonomy (NCBI): domain Eukaryota; kingdom Metazoa; phylum Arthropoda; class Insecta; order Lepidoptera; family Geometridae; genus Chloroclysta; species Chloroclysta siterata. The sequence goes on from OW028590.1 coordinate 8,415,186, forward strand.
AGTAATCGTATAACCCTTCTACTTTAAGTAATCATGGGTTCATTGTTATAAAACAAGTTTTTCTCAATTTTCTCTTTTTCTGGCTTACTACAAACGAAAATTCTTTCACTACAAACCTCTGCTAACCTATCTTTATTGTTTTAAGCGTTTATAGTAACCGTATAACCCTTCTACTTTAAGTAATCCTGGGTTCATTGCTAAAAAACACGTTCTTCTCAATTTTCTCTTTTTCTGGCTTACTACAAACGAAAATTCTTTCACTACAAACCTCTGCTAACCTATCTTTATTGTTTTACGCGTTTGTAGTAACCGTATAACCCTTCTACTTTAAATAATCCTGGGTTCATTGCTACAAAACACGTTTTTCTCAATTTTCTCTTTTTCTGGCTTACTACAAACGAAAATTCTTTCACTACAAACCTATCTTAATCGTTTTAAGCGTTTGTAGTAATCGTTTAACCCTTCTACTTTAAGTAATCATGGGTTCATTGTTATAAAACAAGTTTTTCTCAATTTTCTCTTTTTCTGGCTTACTACAAACGAAAATTCTTTCACTACAAACCTCTGCTAACCTATCTTTATTGTTTTACGCGTTTGTAGTAACCGTATAACCCTTCTTCTTTAAGTAATCCTAGGTTTATTGCTAAAAAACACGTTTTTCTCAATTTTCTTTTTTTCTGGCTTACTACAAACGAAAATTATTTCACTACAAACCTCTACCAACCCGTCTTTATCGTTTTGAGCGTTTGTAGTAACCGTATAACCCTTCTACTTTAAGTAATCATGGGTTCATTGCTAAAAAAACACGTTTTTCTCAATTTTCTCTGTTTCTGGCTTACTACAAACGAAAATTCTTTCACTACAAACCTCTACTAACTTATCTTAATCGTTTTAAGCGTTTGTAGTAATCGTATAACTCTTCTACTTGAAGTAATCATGGGTTCATTGTTATAAAACAAGTTTTTCTCAATTTTCTCTTTTTCTGGCTTACTACAAACGAAAATTCGTTCACTACAAACCTCTACTAACCTATCTTAATCGTTTTAAGCGTTTGTAGTAATCGTATAACCCTTCTACTTTAAGTAATCATGGGTTCATTGTTATAAAACAAGTTTTTCTAAATTTTCTCTTTTTCTGGCTTACTACAAACGAAAATTCTTTCACTACAAACCTCTGCTAACCTATCTTTATTGTTTTAAGCGTTTATAGTAACCGTATAACCCTTCTACTTTAAGTAATCCTGGGTTCATTGCTAAAAAACACGTTTTTCTCAATTTTCTCTGTTTCTGGCTTACTACAAACGAAAATTCTTTCACTACAAACCTCTACTAACCTGTCTTTATCGTTTTGAGCGTTTGTAGTAACCGTATAACCCTTCTACTTTAAGTAATCATGGGTTCATTGCTAAAAAACAAGTTTTTCTCAATTTTCTCTTTTTCTGGCTTACTACAAACGAAAATTCTTTCACTACAAACCTTAACTAACCTGTCTTTATCGTTTGAAGCGTTTGTAGTAACCGTATAACCCTTCTACTTTGAGTAATCCTGGGTTTATTGCTAAAAAAACACGTTTTTCTCAATTTTCTCTGTTTCTGGCTTACTACAAACGAAAATTCTTTCACTACAAACCTCTACTAACTTATCTTAATCGTTTTAAGCGTTTGTAGTAATCGTATAACCCTTCTACTTTAAGTAATCCTGGGTTCAATGCTTAAAAACAAGTTTTACTCATTTTTCGCTTTTTCTGGCTTACTACAAACGAAAATTCTTGCACTACAAACTTCTACGAACCTCTTTCAGTCGTTTTCAGCGTTTGTAGTATTATCTAGCCTTTCAAATCGATTTTTTGTAGGAAATATAGTTTTTATAAATAGTCGAAAACTAAAATATTTTTTTCTATGTTTTCTATACTACTACAAACGAAAATTCTTGCACTACAATCCACTACTAACGTTTATCTATAGGAATCAGCCGGAAAAAGTTGATTTTTGCAAAGTCGGGGGACGCGATTTTTTTAATATTTTTTAATTTTTTTTTGGTTTTACTACAAACGAAAATAACTTCACTACTATCTACTACTAACCTAAATCTACCAAATAAACCGAAAAAATATCATTTTTTTTAAAGTCGGGTGCCAAGTTCACATAGCTTAACTTTCACATATTATGTATTCTATTAGTAGAGCACCGGTGGTCTAGTGGGAGTGACCCCGCCTTCCGATCGTTAGGTCGTAGGTTTGATTGAATCCAGTCGTGCGCACCAATGGATTTTTCCTATCGAAACATTTATTTGCGCAATGCCAGAGATCTTAAACGGTGAAGGAATGCATCGTGAGGAAACCAGTTAGTATTTAACAGCGGCGATGGGCTTGCAACCGGTCACGTATATAATACTAACTTCTGCAAAATGTGGGTATGTGCCAAATGTAATGTATAGACATACCTCTGGCTACCCCCCTTAGACGCCCTCAAATAATCTGAAAGTACTTGGTACCAAGAGATCAACAGGGTGATTACGTAACTTTGTTGCAATCAGTTTCTATATGAAACTAATAAGTATATAAAACAATATGAAAGTTATGCGATTATCCATTAATAGAAACACCAGTTGTAATCTAACTTTGTTAGCACTTTGTTAGCAGCTAAAATGTAAGCGCATAGCCGTCATATTTACTTATTACAAACAGAAACTGATTGCAACAAAGTTACGTAATCACCCGGCTGAGGGAATATCTACCGTGCCTGGGGATCAAAGTCGTGAAGCTGTTTCAGTCCAGTAGGAAGTAGGATATGATTTTGGAGGTTTCGTTCTCACGAAACCTTTTCAAAAACTCGCTCTGTATTGGCTTGTCAATAAATATGTTATTGCAGGATGTTGAAGCAGCGCCACGGGCACCGCTACATAACGCACCTGTTCATCGAGGAGGCGGCGCAGGCGATGGAGCCGCTGCTTATGCTGCCGGTGTGCGGGCTGCTGTCGCCGCGAGGCGCGCTGCTGCTGGCCGGCGACCATCTGCAGCTGGGGCCCTTCGTCATCTCGCAGGAGGCCAAGCGGCTAGGTCTGGGTGAGTGACGCGTCATACCTCCACCGGTGATAGGTGTAGCCGAGTTCCTTCTACGTTCTCCGCCATCATTTGCCTTTCGCCATCTCGTTGAGGGTCAAGCGGCTCGGTCTGTGTGAGTACATCTCCACCGGCGATGAGTATAGCCACAGATAAGAGAATACTAGTACAGATACCTCATCCCATACATTGAAACGGTTTCAGTCTTAACTCGGGCAATTTTTCGGGCTAAATGAAATAGCCCGAATAGCTAAACAAAATAGCCCGCATAGCCGCTAGATGTCGCGAAGTTGCGTTGAGAGCAAGCGGCATCACGTAAAATGCACTAACAACCAATAGATGGCGATAAAATTAGTTCTGCCAACACGCACATACTATTATTTATACTGTGTCCGCACGCAGTCCTTCGCCCACAATGATAGTTTTGCCAGTTTTGTTTCAAAATAAGAATCTACACAGATTAATAAGTAGTAGGTATGTCATTGTGTTATTTTGTAGTCTACATCTATTCGTTTAAGTATTTTTTTAAGGCAAGATATTGACGCTACCTTTGGAAATTTGTTTAAGTAGGTAGGATGTATTAGGTACCTAACTACCTACCTACTTTTTTGCTCGAACACTAGGCTGTTTTAGTTCGGAGGCACTGACTGATCACTGTATCAATTTTGCAGGCGTTAATGGGATCTATTCGCAACAGGAAGTAACAGGGTAAAAGTTTGGGAAAAACTCCCAACTTGTGCCTCAATTTAGTTTAACGAGGCAAAATCAAAATATGTACACACTCAGTGGTCATTTCGTCGTGTCCCGTGCTTCGATCAACAATCAACCTAGGTACCTAGATAGCGGGTGACTTACAAAATCAAAGCTAATAATGACAAAATACTAATATATGATATACTTTTTTTTACTGGTAGGTAATTTATAGACCTACTTAAAAATCCCAGACAGAGAACAAAATTCTATTTACATTCTATTATTCTCGGTGAGGATTGAACCCACGGCCTCCGGCGCTGAAGGCAGACCTACTACCAACTGAGCTATTAAGGCTGTTAGAAATACTACTAAATTAGTCTTCCAAATAATCCTTGCGCATTCTCGAGCTCCCTAGCTACTTGGCTCGTATTTAGTTTGTATGTTATTTATTTGACATAAAGCTCACTATGCTATGGACAATTTCGTTGCAAAAAGGTTAAATAACATTTATTGTGTAATCAACCTTACCGTGCAACAAATAAAGTACTTTTCCCCATTTTTACTTTACATATCGTTTCTTTTTGATTCTTTGAATTTATAATTTTGTGACGAAGTTCATTATTTAAAAAAAAAACCCACCAGAAGAAAAGCGATAACCTATTGAATTTGAGATGAAGTCGACGCTCTTATTAGCCGTTCAACTGATGGCCCACCTGATGGCATCAAGCTGATGTAAAAGCGTTACATCTGATGGCCTAGCTGATGTGGAGCTGTTACCTCTTTTGAGCTACCTGGAGTCGCGCGGTTACTTCTCACCCGATAATTAGTGATCACCCCACTTGATGTTGAATGGTCACTACCTATTTGTGGAAATCCTAAAGTAGATGATGTGTTTAATAACAGAACCCGTTTTTCGTACAATATGAAAAGGAAATAATTGTCAAAAGTTGGTTATAGACGTAATCTCTCAACATAAAATAGCCCACCTGATGTTGAATATATAATAATTACCTTTCACCACCCACTCCAAGATGTTGAGCGCTTATTTCTTGGATTTGAGATACCTAGTAGTTGGCCATCGTCGATAGCCGCTGAACATCAAGTGGATCTTATAAAATAATTGAAGTGACACCTGATGCTGAGCGGATAACTAAAGTAGGTACGTCAAGTAAACTTTGTACTTACCTACCAACTATATACTTGCGTTGACGTAATAAATAATTTTCTTCCTACGGCGGCACTACGTACGTCCGTAAAGTTTAAGGGGCTGACAACCATCAAACAACTTCTTGCTCGCACGTTTCGACATGTTGAAAGATATATAATCAATCAGTTTTTTCCTACTGAAAAGTAAAGTAAAAGTAAGTAACTAGTTTTTGTACTAATGCAAACTTTTGAGTAGGATAACTTGTATCGATTAAAATGTTTTTTTTACTAAAATAAGCATTTACCAATTAAATAATAAACCATTTTGTGTGCAATCACATTGCACACAAAATGGTTTATTCAGATTTTTCGAAAGTGAGTTTAGTGGTTTTATATCTTTCAACATGTCGAAACATGCGAGCGAGAAGTTGTTTGATGGTTGTCAGCCCCTTAAAAAGGCATAATTTTTGGCTCAGAATTTTGTCGCTGTCTGGCCCGCGCCAGCACCAGCGCTGACAGCGACAGAGTTTCACGTTAGAAGAGTGCGGCAATGAAAATTGCAAAGTGAAATTATGCAAGATGAATTGCACCTTGTTGCGTCGCAGTCAGAGTCCTATTATTTATTCTGTACTAGTAGAAGTATCTAGCAACTCTTATTTCCGTGGCTAAAAATCGAATCATGTTAATATACACCGTTTTTTTTATATTAATAATAAATAAATTATTTTTTATTTTTTACGTAGGTAGGTACGTAGTAAAATGCCTCTTTAAGAAACGAAAAAATTCGATAAACGCAAATAGCGGCATCTTTTGAACTTGTTGAAACCGAACCACAACGTAGTTCAAATAATTTCCCCAAGAAAAAACGTGGTCAATAATGATTATTGTAAAAACATGAAGATTTCATTAACAGCTTATTTCCTCATCTTCCTGTGCATAAGGGAGAATTTTTTACAATATAACATAAGCTATTCATGACCATAATACTTTTTTCTGGACTAAAACCAATATCAATATTTCAATCGCAACTGGTATCGCCATCTATTGATGTTGAATTGGAACTAAAAATGCTTTGTAGGCAATGAGACACCATGGTATAGCCGAGTTCCTTCTACGTTCTTCGCCGTCTTCTCGGCCGTCATTTGTTTTTATTCGCTCCGTTTATAGTTTTGCCTGTGTCAAGTGAAATGACAGTTTATAGTAAAGTGGCCGTCATTTGGTTTAGAAATCGATGATCTTCTTCAACATATGAAACGTATTCGTTCAAATCGGGATATCACCATACTGCACAAGTATACGTTCAAATCAGGATAAAATGCACTTTAATTCCAATAGCTCACACTTTATGATAAGACCTCGAGGAATGTTGGTCCAAAACCACCAAAATTACACAATAGAATTCAAATTAATATTAAAAAAACAAGTATAATGAAAGTCTGTGTAGCTTCTTCAGATGAAAATAAATGTCTCTCAATGACATGGCTTACACTCCCATATATTTCGGGGAAGAACAGTTTAGAGCATTTTTCTGTTTGTTTTTCTTTCAATATTGTCCAGCGTTTGTATTGATAGTTAACTTAATCAAATATTTGTAGGGGAGGCCATTGGTGATATTTAATGTGTACATCGTTTCGTAGGAGTATCTTTGATGGAGCGTCTGAAGGACTCCAACAAACTGTACAACGAAGAGCGCAACGACCCTAACTACATGATGACTCTGCGCAACAACTTCCGCTCTGATCCGGACATCCTGCGCATACCCAATGCGCTCTTCTACGAGGGAAAACTTAGGGTAAGCCTTATTTTTAACCAACTTTAAAAAAAGGAGGTTCTCAATTCGACTGTATTTTTTTACGTTTGCTACCGCTTATCTGCAATTATGAACATTAATGAACGCATCAGATTATCGTCTTAGTGTCAATCAAACTGTAGTGATTTTATATCTTTCTACATGTCGAAACGTGCGAGCGAGAGGTACATTAGCTCTTGTCTTCGCCTTAATGACTTGAACACCAGAATTCTAGACAATAGCATTTCTATTGTTCCTGACTCCGGGGCCAGTGGGTTAAGGGATTTATGCAAAGCTTTGTGATCCAGTTTTGAATATTTGTTTTGATATGAACAGGCACAGGCCAAGGAGGATCCGATCAGTCGTCTCAATATCCTAGGCGGAGGGTACAACAGCCGCGCTATCGTGTTCCATGGACTGCTTTCATCTGAGTCGCGCCAGGGCACGTCGCCGAGGTAAATTAACTAATATAAATATGTAATTCTACTAATATTATAAAGGCTCTAAATTTCGGGTTGCTATAATTTGATGGTTTGTAGGTAGGTTCCCTTATGGAGCCTAAAACTGCCATAGTTGGTCGCTAGCTAGTATTCATTTACCCTTAATATACATTTTTATGACTCGAGAGAAGAGCGTTATCATATACTTAATACAAACTTAAGATTGAATATAAATTTAAAATCATAAGTTTTAATATAATGTATTTTTTTACCAGTTATTCCAACGAAATGGAGGCCATTATGGTACAAAAGTACATCAATTCGTTGGTTATAATCCACAAGATCCCGTGCGAGGACATCGGTGTTGTCACACCGTATATTAGACAGGTTAGTATTTGAACCGAAAATATGCTCAATCATGCACGAGACATTATTGACTTCCTTAAAGAATCTTGTGTGTACTTGGTATCAAGAGATAGAATAAAAGATTTTTTTATTTATGGGAAACAAAGTAGGGAGGTAAGTAGGTAAGTACATACTTACTTTGAGGGTAAATCACTTAAAAATAAATATTTTTTGTAGGTTTCCTATATTAATCCATCTAAGTTCTGAGAGGATAATTACCGTGCCTGGGGTTTACAGTCGTGATCCATTTTTTGTTATAAATACAACTTAAATGAACGTTGCAGCGTCACCTGATCGACAACTGGGTGAAGAGTCGCGGCTTTGGCGCCATCGAGGTTGGAACCGTGGAGGCTTGGCAAGGCAGGGAGAAACGCATCATCATTATATCGACTGTGCGCGCTAACGCCAACCTTCTGGACTATGATGCCAAGTACCAATTGGGCTTTTTGGTTGATGACAAGGTATGTAGAATGTGTGAGATACTACTAATATTGATTCCCGTTCACCTGAGGCATTCTGAGGCGTGTTTTATAACCTAATTGTTTAAGATTACATCAGTAAGAATAAAGTGACTATTCATAAAGCTGAGTAAAAGAGAAATATAAAATTAGATGCTAAAATACTGTCAAAGTCAAAAGGTATTTTTATTCAATAAAATCACAAGGATCACTTTGAAACGTCTTAAAGCTAGGTGACTCTAGGTGCCAGTTCCACGCGACCAAAGCCTAGAAGAACAGGCAACAAACTTACGGCTTGGTTCCTACCGCTCTTTTGTATGATCATTGTTACAATGTAGGTAATATAATACAATATTGAAGCTCCAATACTGCCAATTAGAATATCAAGTGATATTGCTTTACAATGGAAAATACACAAACTACCCACATTACACTGTTTGGTCCGCCATATTGGATTTGGGTGTCACAGAGCGGCCATCTTGGATTTAATCCAGCTTTAACTAATAACATAACGTTCTTTCCAGCGTTTCAACGTCGCCATCACTCGCGCTAAAGCCAAATGCATCATCATCGGCAACCCGCTCTGCCTCGGACAGGACAAGAAATGGCAGCATTACATGACCATGTGCCGCGAGTATGGAACCTACCACGGCTTCGACGCTCAAACTGCCAACAATGATCTCGCCCAGAAGGATTTAGCGGTTAGCATGACCCCGTTGATGGCTCAGGGCCAAAATTCCAGGAAATAGACGTGCTATGAAGAGAAAAGGTATACTTTAGAATGCTATTGAACGTGGCACTGAACATTTAACGCGTGGTCATGTAACCGAAACGATAAAATAACTTGACATTCGAATTGACGTTATATTTCGGTCGGTTAAAATTAAGATGGGGGCAAAACATTCCGACTACAGGGTAAAAACATTTCATCTATTGTTCGCGTTCTTTAGTATATTTTCTTCTCAATCAATGACGCGTCGATGTAGACAGATATCAACAATAAATCAACTACAATCTAATCTGACTGCGGTAATCGTAGCAAGAGACAATGCTGTCTGTATAGACAAAACTACAATCATATTTCGGTATATATTTTTTCTCAAATACATAACAATGAAGGCACAAATCAACCTTTAGATAAGTTGAGGTACACAAGAAGTAAGTCCCTTTAACATTTTCACAAATGGGGGGAAATATAATTTACAAGCGAGGAAGTACGCATTTTTTTTTGACGTTCCTTTGTGATACGGAGAACCTTGTCAAAAAGGTATTTTAACGTTGATATTATTACTTTTTACCAACAACGATTTAAAACATACGTAATTGACCGCCAATATGCGGTTCATTAGATTTAAAGTTTATCCAACTTGCTATATTTATGGCACTAAAAAGCGTAACATAATTTTATTAAATGACAATGCGACGATAAAATTAACTATAGGAATCAATTGACAAGTAGTGCACTTACATGCGCGATATAATTTCAGGGAGTTTGTAGGGTTCTGAAGCCAAACAGTGAAAGCTGAACCCTTTTAATATATTCTGGTTGCAACTATAGCTACACATTTGATCACTATCTATTTTATACCTTCATTTATTGTTCGTAAGTAGTTTGACACGGCCGAATATCGGTATTTGCGATCAATTTTATAACATTTCGTAGATTTGTGAATCACTTTACAAATATGTAATTAGAATTAGTATTTTATAATCTATCGTTTAGAAATAATAAAGTATAATCATTAATGTCGTGCAGTAGAGATCTCAGCTTTTTCAAAAATATTTTATGTTTCACTCCGCCTGTAGTTTGGAGCTTAGGAATCCGAATTTACACAACATCCTTGCGGAATCAATAAGATCTTGCAATCAAACTGTTACGGAAGGGTTTGATAAATATTTTTTCCTAACCTACCAAAGACAGCACTTTCTGCTGCTGTAAATCTAACTGTAAAACCATTCCATCATAACTTGCTAGCTTAACGATTTACACTGCGTACCTTTTTGATATCAGCACCATAATCTGGCAAGAAAAAAAAACTAAAGGAAGCTTCTTGGAAGGAAAAATCTTGAAACTTCTCGTAATATAAATACACCGTAGATTCCAAATCAAAATAAGCTTCAAACTGAAATGAATATGAATCAAAACATTAACTTGTTCCCTCCGCGCGGTCGATTAGCTCCAAGCCTCTTTCATCTCAATTACAGTATTATTTGATCTCTGTTAGATTTAAGAAATATATAATCACGTAGTTTCACGTTAAACGTTACAATTATAAGCTAAGTCAATGTTTATCTATCTACTTGTAATGGCGAGAAATATGCGCGGATGAAAAAAATCTGGCAAAAATTGCTATACAACGGAATAGTGTACATCTAGAAATGGCAGCGCACTAGCACTTGTTTTTCTAATTGCAACAAAACATTATGGGGGTCGTATTCCAAAACAATACTCGGGCAACTTTCCCTTATAATTATTATTAGTAAAGTTCAACTAAATCTGCTTATAGTCGCATTAAACTGTCGCTGCAGGCTCGATCATAAGTTATCGGAACGAGACAACAATATTGCTCTCTCTCTCTCGCACTTAGGAGAACGGACAGTACTGACCGAGCCTTTAACGCGGCTATAGTAAGAAAGGTGCAATATACATTTTGGAACAAAAACATTTACTTGAGTCTCGATTTAGTTTGAGTTAAGCTCTGGAAAACGACTCCGTAGTCAAACATTCGCACTCTGGATTTACACCCGCCCGTATAGTATTATTAACAATCTGTCGATCTGATAATCTTTATTATGCTATTAATGGCTTTCATGGGCCAAAACTATTATGAAACAATCGCTGCTTCGATAGCTTTTGTATAAATTATGCATAACAATCAATTTAATCAAAATTATTGTGAAACAACGGTGCCAACGTGCCCCTATTTTGGGTGCATCTGTTGGGAACTGAGACGCAGATAGTTAATCCCTTACATAAGCCCGTATTCGAGATCGAAACAGAGTGAATCAGAGCACAAGCATATAATATTGTCAGTATTTCACTGAGTCCATCGCAACTCATTGATTTTTGACTTTCATAAAATCTATGCCTGATGCGCGATACATTGTTTCGGAAAACGGGCGTTAGGTCGTAAAAATATTTTTAAACAAAGTTGCCGTATTCAGATTCTCAACTCTGGCAGCTTTAAGCGCAGACAGGTTTTTTTTGTTGGGTATTAATTACTGAAAATCAAATCAGTCCTGATTCAGTAGTTTCAGTTTATTCTAACATTAATATAACATTTGATTCATTAGTTTTGGTTTTATCAATAAACTTTGTTTAGAATATGCTTGACTAATAAGAATAATCTAAAAAAAAAAAAAATGGCTAATAATACCTCTTACAAGTTGATCGTATTATTATTTCAACTAAGTACCTTCAACTTTACCTTACCTGTAACTGTACCTTTCAACTCAACGTACTTTTATGGACATTCAATTATTTTATGAGTCACTTACGAAATGTAAAGGAGAAACTTCTGCTCCAGCGCTCTAAGCAACATTATATGCTTTAATTAACTAATATTAAAAATTAAAATCATTTTGATCGTAGAGTTCAACTCTACTTTTGTACATGACATGATTTATCATGGACTTGGCATAGAGTATACTTAAAATTAAAAGTCAATTAAAATTGACCATGTGCCCCAAACTACGTCTAAAAAATTGGCCAAATATATAAAAAAATATACCTATCTTTAGGATTAATATAATGCGATTAAGCCGATACTAGACATTTTTTAACAGCTATATTATACTTTTTGAGTATGAATAGCTAATGAATATAGTTCTAATCGAAAAGGATAACCTTAGGTAAAGAACATGCCAACGCTAAACTCTTAAAATTTCTTATTTCTTATTTTATTTCTTAAAAAATGCTTGTGGAATATGATTCCAAATCGTAATATCGCAACGTGAAATGAACACAAAACTCTTCTACAAAAGACTCCGCCTTATAGTTATACCTGAGAACATATTTATTTTATATTCCCTTTCTCGCTTTAAATATTATATCTCTATCAATACTACATAATTTAATTAAAAAATATATTACACATTTTATTAAAAAAAAAATACAGTAGTTATAAATGGTCTTTGTGGCTATAAAGTTTTTTCGATAAAAGAGGATAAACCACGGCTACAATGATCCTTTGTAATTATTGTAGACTTATAATCTTCGCTATTTCAATAATTAATCAACAATATTTATTTTTTATTTCAATACTATTAAATAAATATACCCGAAAACAGTGTACCCGCGCATATGAGCCATTTAATTATTATGAATGTTTATCAATGTATTAGGTGTAGGTATTCTTTGTACTGTAAGGTTTTTAACTGGTCTACCCAAAGCGCCGTCCTGTATGAAATGAAAGGCTAAAGTGAAAAGAATAAAGTGTGATACATTTCGAAATTTCTTGAAAAGATTATTGTAAGATTGTGGTGTATGAGCTGCGCCATTAAAGTAATTAGTAAAATGGAATGTCATAATATTTCAACCCTAACAGAATAATGCATATAACATCCTGCGCCATTAAACAAACGAATACAAAATAGCGCAGCTAATCATTACCTCTCACTCCCACACTATTGGCAACAATTATGGGTAAGAGTAAGAGGTAAGTTAAGATGAGATTATGCTGCGTTTTTATTACGTACGTTTCTATGTCTCAGGTCATACGTAAAAAACAAACCAACAGGGGCCTTATGCTCACTTCGACCGAGATTATCTCACGGTAGAGATGACGTCATATCTCGTTCAATAATTCGTTGACCTTGCGTCTCGCATGAACTTTGTATGAGAAAATTGGGGAGTTAGATGGTGAGAATGGGGATAAATAGTTATCGAACGAGATATGACATCATCTCTACCGTGAGATAATCTCGCTCGAAGTGAGCATAAGGCCCCAGACATTGTATAAATGAAATTCTTAAAAAGAAAGACGTACAGACGATCGAATGGCGCAGCTTAGTGAATGCCACACGGATTGATGGGGCTAAAATGTGATTTATTGGTTAACTTTTGGCATTGTAACAGAATTGGTGTGTTGTTAACATGGGCAGTGTGGGAATAGTAGACCTTAGATTTTTGAACTATCTGTGTGTGTGTATTTCAGTGTAAAATTAATTGATGTTGTACGCATTTATAAATCTATTATACAAAAGAAACTTTTTTAAGTACGTTTTGATTTTTTAGAAGAAAAAATACTATTTTGCTATGAATTTTTTATGTTACTCTATGAAATGTTTAGTTTCTCTGTGATCCAAATTAGATACCAATTTAGGTTTTATGTTAAAAACATTGTTAGAACTAGCTACCTTTTTTATGTTATGAAATATGCTTATTTTATATAATTTTACTTGCTGATTTAATAAACGCTTCTAAAAAAGAGATCGTTTGTTTTTGTTACAAATGTTTATGTAGTTAGGTACTAGAAATCTATAGAAGAACCAAGAATTGACATACCCTTTTCAGAGTAATATGGCAATGGGCATGGTATAGGAGTAAAGGTTCTCGGGCTCTCGAATGGCGACCACAAACAAACCAGAAGAAGCCTAGGACGTCCATCCGGCTGGGGGGGCCGTAGTCCCATCCGCAAACAGTCGGATGGAGATGGTTAAAAAATACCATTATATGTATCTCATGCAGGCCTACAGCAGTGGACTGCTGATGATGAAGCCAAAACAGTAATTTTAGTTATATACGCTCCCCCGAGCTGAATGTAAGAATAAATTATATCGGTAAGAAAGAACGAAGTTGTGCTAGACCATAGACAGCGAGAGTCAGTAAAGTCGTAAAGCCGCTTGTTAATGTCAATGTCATGCCGTCAGTCTCTGTCAAGCAAGAGTAAGTGTCATTGACATATGTCATTATTCAATCAATCAAGCAAGTCCGTTCCCGTCTGTTCCGTCCATAGATTTATAATACTATAGATTGCCTACGAGCGTATACCCGAGCAAGACGGACAACAAGTACATACAATTTATGGGTTGCCACATCTTACTATTTTCACCCAACCAAGCATAAGCTATGATGTCGCCGCGGCTCCAGTTGTTTGTTTAATTATGTTTAATTAAAGCTAGTTTCTGCAATTTAATAGTTTGTACCCTCCTCTAGGTTACGCCATTTTAATATCTTCTAAGGAATGAGCTAGAAAAAAGCCTACACAGCTCAGTTGGTAGCCTTCTGCGCCGTAGGCCGTGGGTTCAATCCTACCGAGAACAAACATTTGTGTGATGTGATACTAGACGTTTGTTCTCTGACTGGGTGGTTGTGATTTGGCTTATTTTGGGGCTATATAGTGCTGTGTGGAGCGTCCACCAATATTTATAAAAAATAAAATAAAAAAAACAGGGCGAACTGGCACTAAGCTGGCATTTTAGACATTGACATCAGAACCCTAGGCCCCGCGAGCTAGAGTCCTGGATTTTCCTAGTGAGGGGGACAGAGCTAGCTAGTGGTGCTATTCTTCACATTCTACCACCTACCAATAGTTTATCTATGTTACTGCACCAGCTAGGTAATTTTTTTATGAATAAAAAACAATTTATTTATTTATCATTGATTTATTTATTCTACATCCCTACTCATCAGAAACCGTAATTCAAAAGGTTAATTTATAACGCGTGCTTCAATTTTAAATTAAGTTTAATTCAGGCTTATGCTAGAGCTGACCATAAGCCTGAGCAATGAAACCACTTTGCCCTGAAGCGCGAAGTGATGGCATTATGAATACAGCTATCCTCAGAACATCACTATGAATATGTCATAAATACATTAAAATATATCACGTGTAAGTACGTATTTATTTATTAGACGATAAATATTTAATAGTTTGTACATAACAATTTCAGATGAGAATATTTACTTTGAGATACCGTTTATGTTGAAATAGCCCAAAAGTTTTTTAGTCCGTAAGTTTCTTGCCTGTTCTTCTAGGCTTTGGTCGCGCGCGAGGAACTGGCGGTACATTCACCTTGTACCAATTTAAGACGTTTCAAAGAGATCCTTGTGATTGTACTGAATAAAGACCGTTTTGATTTTGATTTTGGAGCTTGGTGACCTGGAGCTTGGTAACCCGTAGCTTTAACCCACCAGCCCAAAGTAGTTGCATCTTTGGGAAATCTGTAAAACAAACATGTTATTATTAGGCATATCGTCGGTCCAGTGGTCAACTCGCCAAACTGCCATTTTGGCGTTTTTCACTTTTTGATGGGCATAGTAGCAGTTAGGCCAAAAGCACACTGTGGCAAAGTTTCATATCTGTAGCATTCAATATGACGAAGTTATCACCAATTTCTTGTTCAGCTATCTGCACAGAATTTACTTTTTACTATTGTCAACTGTTCTATGTGCCCGATTGTTCAGTTTACTATGGCATTATACTATAAAAACTCATATAATCACTCATGTCAATTAGCTAATGTAGCAGTTTGGCTAATCTACCTTGGTCTAGTTTTATGCTTTTTCGATTTATATATTTATTCCTAAAATACCTAAGACTGGTGAAAACTCGAATTTTATCAACTTAACTAATTTAAATCGAAAGTCCGTCGTAGTTTTATTAATAAATATTTAAAATAAAAGCCAAATGCTGTTAATTTTAATAATGTAAGTATTTTAAAGGTACAACATTCTCGTTTTAAATTTTATAGTTGTAAAGAAAAGAAAAAGTAGTTGAAAAGAGTAAATATTGATAATATTAAAGTGATATTCACCGAAGTTATTGCTTAGTAGCAAATAAGTTGATTTATACATATATTTATTCCTTAACATGCTCAAGGCTGAAATATGCAAGTGATTTACAGCGAAGTTCCTACTTAGTAGCAAATAAGTTGGTTTTTATCTTTATTCCTAAAAATGCCTAAGGATGATGAAAACCCTAATTTTATAACTTCAACTAATTCGAATCGAAATTGTCGTAGTTTTATTAATAAACTAGCGGCCGGTCCCAGCTTCGCATGGGTGGATATAAATTTTAGGATAAACTTAGACCGTAGGTTCGAGTCTCGCGTCTACTTATTTCATACAAATTCAAATTCAATTTATTTATATCAAACTATCAAACTATTCAACAAACATTTGCACTCCCTTCTCCCTGAGTGAGTAAGAACGCGCTCCGTGGCCCGTGCGTTCGCAATTTTTTTTTAAAAGGTCAGGAATAACATGGTCTGATTTTGATCGGCTTTTCTATCAATTTTTTAAGTGTAAAAAAGAAGTTATAGTAACATAACTACGATAGTAAGACATATGGTATTTTTGAGTTTTTTGTAGATATCGATGTGTTCTTTAATATTGCAGAACATTTTTGTGTTCTATCGTCAATAGTTTTCGCAGCGCATGCGATCAAAGGCATTTGGCCAAGAGACCCAACAAGATGACCAATTTTGTTACACCTTGGGTTACATTATTGAAGTTTTAGAAGGGATCCCAATTTTTTCTAGTAATAGATATAGCCTATGTTACTCAGGGATAATGTAGCATTCTAATGGTGAAAGAATTTTTAAAATCGGACCAGTAGTTTTTGAGCCTATTCGTTACATACAAAAATACAAATCTTTCCTCTTTATAATATTAGTGTAGATGTAGATGTAGATAACTAAGATAAAAGTACTAGTATTCTCTTATCTGTGATAAAAGTTATCTGATGTTGGTTTTATTATGTAAGTTTATGATTTCAAGATAAAATTAGGGATCCCTTCTAAAACTTCAATAATGTAACCCAAAGTGTATACAAATTGGCCATAATTTGGCTTTCATCGCATGCGCTGCGAAAACTATTGACGATAGAACACAAAAATGTTCTGCAATATTAAAGAACACATCAATATCTACAAAAAACTCAAAAATACCATATGTCTTACTATCGTAGTTATGTTACTATAACTTCTTTTTTACACTTTAAAAATTGATAGAAAATCCGACCAAAATCTGACCATGTTATTAATACCTTTATATTAATCCGTATCCAAATAAATCATTTCATATTCAAGACTGTTTCAATACCTATAGATTACTTCTTGAATTTTTCAAATCGGACATTCCATTCAAAAGATATTACGAAATTAAAAATTTTAGTTCGCTTTAAAAATATTAGCGAATGCGGTAGCGGGCAATAGGGCGCGTTCTCACTCACTCAGGGAGAAGGGCGTGCAATTGTATGAAAGAAGTAGACGCGAGAATCTAAGTTTAGTCTAAGTTTATCCTAAAATGTTCAAAAAGTTTATATCCACCCATGCTCAGCTGGGACGGGCCGCTAGTTTTTAATAAAGTAATACATTTTACGTGTTTTTAATATAATTATCTTATCCTCATCAATGAATTCCTATAGGTAGGTACCTACATTAGCAAAAGGTGATAGTAATTTGTTTGCACCTTCTACATTATGGCTAGTTTACTATTAATTTATGCATTTTCTTGATGTATCACACCAGAGTATACTCGTCTAATTACCACATTGGCTCTTTGACCGAAGTACATCTAAATACAATCTATTAAAACTAATCATGATAAACTGGCCAATTTGCGATAACTTCTATAATATTAATATTTTAGCAATTTGATAAATACTATCATAAAGTTATTTACCTAAGGCAAATATATTGCCATGATTTAAATACCTATGAATAACCCCTGATTTACAGCAACGAATTGAAGTTTGTTTTCGCTCTCCTGAACAATCACGAATTTTCAGTTTGGCGACTTGAGTATTGGACCGACGATATGTAGGTATTTAATCATACTACGCGATGGTGGTCTCAGACATAAAATAACTACCAACTTCTCATATGAAAATCGTGAGGAGACTTAAATTATTAAAATGTAACGCAAAGCTAAAAAAATAAATTAAATTAAATTAAAATATATGTACCTACTACCTATACCTATATTATATTTTTTTTCATTATGTACTTAAGTCAAACAAACCTTATTTCTTTGAATAAGGTAATAATAAGTTGCGACATTGTCATTTGTTTTCTAGATTATTGTGTGTATTTGAACTTATCCTAACATATCAGAGTCGAATCCACCCTAAAGTTGTTCGTTTCCCAACATTTTTGGCAAATAGATTTTGTTTTTGTTAGCAGCCCGAAAGATCGTATAACCCAGCCAAATTATGTTTCTATAGAACTGTATCGGTTTGAATAGCCATGTCATTTGTGTGGTTTATAGTAACCTATACTCAATTTTACAAAATAATTAAATTCTAGAAATCTACTATGATATGCGATAGAAAGTAAACACAACCGTTAAATGATTAATTGTGGACACTGTGCATTCTCCGTTTTATAGTTTAATTGACAAATAGAACATAAAAGTGCTACTTACCGAAGGAAGCTTAATTTTCAGTTTTCCGAGCTGTATCATTATCACAGCCTAAAATACTACAATGCACCACATTATAAACTTAACTCTACGTATACTGGGACCTAGGCACACACTATTTTCAAAGAACTTTGGCACTAAACACCTGTAAACTCACAAGCACCAAGCGGTTTGTTTAGCACCAAACTTGGTGCTAAACAATCAAAAACGTATACGCAGAAAGGGACAAAACATTTATATTATATTTCTCTCACTCATAGGTATAATTTGTATTATTGCGTCTCTCTTACTCTTGGTATTATTATTTGATGCTCTATCTATTGTATTCTTGATCTAAGGTTCCGTCCAGCAGAAGACGGAATTCGACGATCGATCGCTAGTTTCTTTTTTGTAATCAAGAGAAGCGCACGTTACAGATGAAATTATGTATAATTTTAAAATTGATTGGTCGATACTTTACGCAGTACCTAGAAGTATTTATGACCATCAAATAAAAGTAGCCGGTCAAATAAATAAATTTCGCTAACTAAATGCCTATGCATAACCTCATTTTATGGTCAAGATAAAAAGTTCGCGAAAATAAATATTTTTTCTTAGTGAAACATGAATAAAGATGTGGGATTCGTTGAAATATTGGAACCGCGGAGGACTGAGTCAGGGATTTTATCATTCATGACCAGAAGCTGGAGTCCTCAGACCACCTTGGTGCTAGATAAGTACCATTCGCCTCAGGAACTGAAAGATATCGTTACTAATTCAGTTTACCTAGATGCAGTCATAGAATCGGCAAGTATTTACAGATTTAACATTTGAACCAACAGTTAACTATTAAAGCTAGCTAAACAATTTTTTTTAGTAGGTAGGCTACCTACTAATCAGTCTGTATTTTTACTATTTTTATTTTTATCTATGTACATACATAAAAAGGTACTATTAGTTAAGAAGACCTATCCCTGTAAGTAAGTTACTGTTGGTAGGTATATAAATATTATCGTTACTGTACTATAGATGTCTACTGTGCCTGGAGATAACAACTGTGAGCCTATTTAATTTTTATAAAACAAAAACAGGAAAGTATGAAGCAAGGAATAACAAAAGACCAACTGCGTAAAGAAGTGAAGATATATTTAGAGGAAATGGGCTTTGAGAAGAAAACATATGTCATCAGATGGATGGGCATCATTTTCTTGAAGATATGTTTCATGATGAAGATTAAACTATTAGTTAATGAAGCTGCTATCCTGAAGGTAATATTAAACTTGCTTTCCTCGAGAATATAGTAGTAGTATATATGTACAGTCAGCAATAAAAGGAAATCCCGTAGATGCTAACTGTGTCTTAAATATTATTATGAGCCAAGGCAATCTCTCAGGCATCTTCTCTCTCGTCTTAAGCATCTACAAATTTTAGTTTTAATTATTTGATCATAATGCTAAGACAATCCCTTAGGCATCTTCAAATATTAGCCAAATGTTAAAAAACATTGGTTCTGGAATTTTAGAAGATTTTAAACTCAAATGCTTATAACTTTCATTGCCCATAATTAAGTATTCAAAATACCTTGTCCAAAGTATTCAGTCATAAATATCAAAGTATTTTTTCAGCTCAAATTGACAATGGGAAGGAACCCTGTGCTTTTCCTGCCCACACATAGAAGCTATGCCGACTTCTGTGTGATGACCTATCTGTGTTACCATTATGATATAGACTTTCCAACAGTTGCTGCTGGAATGGGTAAGTCAAAATAATATTTAGTATAAATGTAAGTATTATATCAGTTTGTAGTAGCTCTGCCTTCTGCGTTGTAGGCCGTGGGTTTGATCACCACCAAGAACAAACATTTGTGTGATGAACATAGTTTTATAATATTAAAAGTAGGTGTTTATAAAAAAAATTGTCTTAGTAGTATATCAGCTATCTGCAGGGCCGGATTTAGAGGTCCAGAGGCCCCGGGGCAACAAAGGAGTGGAGGCCCCCTCGCCCCAAATTATTTTCCAAATAAAGTGAATTTGAACAATTTTTTTCAGTCGAGTTTTTCAATAAATAATTAATTGTGGAACCAAGTACATTCTCTTATACAAAAAGAGTTACGAGCAGTGCACATTGGCCATGTGTTCTTTTTGGTGTTTCTTATAATATTTTATTTTTCTCGACTATCAGCTCCAAGACTATGTTCCTATTGGTGAACTGCTATTCTTTTCCTGAGGGCTATCATTATCCATGTCACATGGAAAATGAAAAGAATAGAGAAGCTGCAAGCAATGTACTGAAACCTGTCGAGTTATGTGCATGCACTTAAAAAATAAGGGACAAAAACAGAAGTAAATTGAGAAAAAAATATTTCAAAATTAAATTAGGAAACCTCAATTTACCTAATAAATATTAGCATGTGATATTAGCATGTGATCATATTTCAGTCGCCTTAATGATTAACTTACGCAGAACCAAACAAACGCACGATAAACAATAAATCATAACCTCTCCGTAACCGTTTTTTATGTTTTTTTGTTACGAAAATACGAAAAATAGGCTGAATATGCTTGTAAAATCCGCAGAATATACTTTAAATTCCCCATCCGAACTGGCAATTTTTATTCTACTGTGGATTCACATGGACAGGCAGAGGGCAAAACAAACTCACACTCGCTCGCTGGTTGAAGAAAATTATGCTTTTGGAAAAATATATTAATAAAAGAATAGACAACTAGGTACATGAAGACGAAATTACGCAAGGAAACTTCAATGGACACATTCTTTCCTCGATCATGATTCACGACTCGATTATTAATATTAGCGTTTGACTCCTTGTCACGATGAGGTGGGTGTTGTATGACAATCGAAATCGATATTCTTCAATAATTATACAAATAAATTATTATTGATCGACTATGATTTTTTTCAATTTCTTGCATGCAGTAAAGTTTGTGAATAATTGATGGCATTTAATTGTGTCACAATAATAATTATTAGCCTTGCTGCATGAAGAAATATGAAAAAAATTACCTATTAGTCAATAATAATTGATTTGTTTAAGAATTGAAGAACACCAATTGTTCACATACTGCAATTAATTTATATGTATACAAATAAGAAAAAAAAATTGTCGAGACACGGAATCGAATACCCAACCTCCGAGGTTGTGGGCAAGTACTCCCCACTCAGCCATTAAATGATTGGGGTACTCTTCCAAGATGGGTAGTGAATTGGAAGTGCTTATCAGGGCCATTTGAGATTTTGATATTTCACTGATTGCCTGATTGGAGTGAACAAATATAGATCAATGATTTCTGTTATTTAAGATTAATTTAATCAAATAATCATGTATGTAAAAAGTACTGTAGGCTGTAGGTAAAGGTAAAATAGCAAAAAAAAATATCAAAGGAAAAGAAGAAGACTAGCGTGTAGTTGGAATTTAAAATATTTTTTTTCCGAAGTCTCTATTGTGGGGGCCCCCCGTTTGTGGAGGCCCCGGGGCCATCGCCCCGTTTGCCCTCCCCTAAATCCGGCCCTGGCTATCTGGTTCCCATATTACAAGCTTTGCTTAGTGTGGGGCTAGATAGTGCTTTGTGGAAAGTCCACCAATATTTAATGTTTATTTAATTGGTAAGACTCAAGGAATTGAAAACTACTCAATTGTAATAGCAATTCTTGGTTTATATTATACCTTGTTAACACATATATTTCAGTTTACTTTGACCACAATATTGTTTAGGTACATATTTAAGTATTTTAAATAGTATGAGTAGGTACATTAACATTGTTGGTCAAAGCTAAATAAAATTGTAGGTACCCATTGTCTCCCTTACCGCCGGTATCTGAAAGGCCGATCAAAACTAATCGCATGTCAAGTCACTCGCTGTCTCTATCTAATTCGATGTAATAGCTGAAATGGCGAGTGACTTAACATCCGATTAGCTTTGATCGGGCTTTCGGAAACCGGCGGATAGTCTTCCTCTATATTAGACGTCAGACGTGGAGATGACGTCATATCTCGTTCATTAACTCGTTGACGTTGCGTCTCGCATGAACTTTGAATGAGAAAATTGGGGAGTGAGATGGTGAGAATGGGGATAAATGTTATCGAACGAGACATGACGTCATCTCCACCGTGAGATAATCTCGCTCGAAGTGAGCATAAGGCCCCTGACTTCCGCCTCCCCTCTCGCGCGGACTATGTTGTTGTAGCATATTAACTTCCAGAAAACATCGCTTTGTTGTAACAATTGTCAGACCTCACAACTCAGTTGGTAGTAGCTCTGCCATCTGCACTGTCTGTGAGTTCAATCCCCACCGAGAACAAATATTTGTGTGGTGAACTTGGATGTCTGTTCTTTGTCCGAGTGTTAATATATCTTTTAAGTATGTATAAAAAAAAAAAACTGCTATCTGGTTATTAGCAGTGAACTTCTTCAGGCTGTTGGTGATGATCTCATCTCATAGATGAGAAAGATCGAAACCGGTCGTGCACCAATGAGTTTTTCTGTTCAAAAATGTATGTCACAATGCCAGTAGCTACTCTCAAACGGTGAAGGAAAACATCGTGAGGAAACCGGCATGTCGTAGAACCTAAAAAGTTCTATAACATGTGTCAAGTGCTTGAAAGGAGCCTTTTGAGGCGCACTTAAAATCCTTTCACCACACTGTTTCGAAAGAAACTAGTGACACGACAAGAGAAGATCTCATAAATGATAATATATCTATTCATCTATAAATGTATTTTATGTAGATATAGATGCCTGTATATTTCTTATCATTGCAGATTTTTACTCCATGGCCGTAATTGGACGAAGAATGCGCGAAACTTGTGCGTTTTATATCCGAAGAACGTTGGTCGGAGCGCCTCTATATGCGGCTACGCTCAAACAGTACGTGAGAACTGTGGTGGCCAAGCATTGCGCGCCTATCGAGTTCTTCCTCGAAGGGACTAGAAGCAGAAGCAATAAGAGTCTACCGCCAAAGTATGGTACGTACAGTCCACCAAGTATACCTAACTAAGGGCCGGTTTCACCATGCTCTGTTAGATTAACAAAGGATTAAAGGGCCGTTAAATATGTCAAAATGTACGCGTTTGACAGCTAAGGTTAGATTTAACGGCCTGTTAATCCTTGATTAGTTACTAACAGAGCATGGTGAAACTGGGCCTAAGCACGCCTAAATGAATAAAATAACACACTTTAAAAAAATTGTGCAATGGGCAAGCTGAAAGCGATCTTTAAGAAATGGAGAGGATTTTTAAAGTATAAAAGATTGACCACAAGCCAATGGCGAATAGATGATTTACCAATACTACTTTGAAGTTAGAAAATATTTTTTCGTAATTTTTAATCATTTTATCTTACGCTGAAGGTTTGTTTAGATGTTTGAACTGTAGGGTAGCCGCTATCGCATGAATTTATAGTCATAAAAGAAGGTACAAATCGTATTGTCAACAGGAGAAGCATTTCCTTAACATGAGCTTGGTTTTTTAAATTCCCTATGATCCAATTCACTACTAGTATGGAAAATAGAAGATGG
The DNA here is from genome assembly GCA_932294275.1 of Chloroclysta siterata. NCBI lineage: Eukaryota > Metazoa > Arthropoda > Insecta > Lepidoptera > Geometridae > Chloroclysta > Chloroclysta siterata. The sequence goes on from OW028590.1 coordinate 8,439,057, forward strand.
CATTTTGCGCATTTAATTAAAGTCAGAAGCATTATTTTTATACATGACGTCATTATAATTATTCAGTGGATCGCACGATGAATGTCGTCATTGTTACGTCATTCTTAGCTTGGTTTAGTGGGTGGGGACTAATATTATAATTTGTTTGTATGTAGTGAGTAATTCTGGAACTTCTCTAATTGTAGTATCCGATGCATAAAGTCTATGGTATCTATAACATGCGTTCTTCTATATGTATCTAAAACATGTTACCTTAGTTTAAAGATTTCAATATTATAAAATATACAAACATATACAAGGTGTTCCTTAAGTTGTGTATTGAAACTTCAGGGGGCTAAAGTACCCATCAATATGAACAACTTTTTCTAAAGAACCAACACTGTGAACGCGAAAAAAAAAACAGCTGTTTCATACATTTTAGCCTGGTAGGTATTGAACTTTTGTATGAAACAGCTGTTTTTTTTTTCGCGTTCACAGTGTTGGTTCCTTGGAAAAAGTTGTTCATATTGATGGGTACTTTAGCCCCCTGAAGTTTCCATACACAACTTAAGGAACACCTTGTATATGTCAAACGTGGTGACTGGCCTTATCTGTTTACCTAGAGTACCTACCTCTAAGACTTAAGAAAGAAGAAATACTTAAGATAGACCCCTTAACCTGGGGGCCAGACACCTAGGCACCTAATTGCCAATACGAATAATAAGTAACATTGTGACGACCTGAGGAATTGGCGAAAACGTCTGGCTATCAAATAATCAGGACCGTATGGCCAAGTGCCCTGTTAAATTACTTTGCAAATAACGCGTCAACAGTAATAAGTCGCCAGCTACACCAGAAAAGGTCATCTGAGAAAGTTTCTTCCTATCATTATTTAGTTTTTTGATTGTTTCTTCCTTAGGTATGCTCTCAATGACTCTGATGCCATTCTTCGCTCACGAAGTATCCGACATCACAATAGTCCCTATCAACGTGAGCTACGATCGTCTCATAGAGCACGGGCTGTTCGCGTATGAACACCTGGGCGTGCCTAAACCTAAGGAATCGACTGGGGTAAGACCTTTGTTCCTTTTCTTTTCATGTTTTCTTGTAGGATATTCACGATGACAAGCGTGTCTAAGCCTAAAGAGTCGACGTGGGTAAGACCTTTGTTCCTATTTTTTTCATGTTTTCTTGTAGGATATTAACTATGACAATTTGTTGAATATCAGAATAGCCATTATCAATGTAAGTTACTGACTGATAGCGCATTGATTGCTTGCGTATGAATAACTTTGTTTGCCGAAACTCAAGGGAGTCTATTAAGTGTTAATATTATTTATTCTGTGACTAAGGTAAGATAGGAGTATCTTAGACGTAAAAAATTAGAATAGCTCCCTTGTAATCAAATATAAGTAACTAGCGGCCTGTCCCAGCTTCGCATGGGTGGTCATAAATGTTTTGAACATTTTAGGATAAACTTAGACCGTGGGTTCGAGCCTCGCGTCTACTAATTTCATACATTTGCACGTCCTTCTCCTTGAGTGAGTGAAATCGCACCCCGAGCGTGACCCGTGGACCCGTAAACATTTTTAATTTCGTCATATCTTTTGAATGGAATGTCCGATTTCAAAAATTTAAGAAGTAATCTATAGGTATTGAAACCGTCTTAATTATGAAATGATTTATTTTGATAAGGATTAATACCAAGGTACAAATAAACACCCTTTTCTAGCGGCGGCATTTCAATTAAATTTTTATAATAAAAGAACACTTATTGTGACATAACTATAATAGTTAGACATATGCTGTCGCGACATTTTTTGTAGATAATGATGTGTTCTGCAAAGTCGTAGTACATTATTTTGTTCTATCATCAATAGTTTTCGCAGCGCACGCGATGTAAGGTTTTCTTTTTCCTCCTTGGGTTACATTATTGGAGTTTTAGTAAGGATCCCTGATTTTTTTGAAAATATAATATAGCCTATGTTACTCAGGGATAATGTAGCATTCTAATGGTGAAAGAATTTTTGAAATCGGACCAGTAGTTTTTGAGCCTATTCGTTACATACAAAACAACAAAAATACAAATCTTTTCTCTTTATAATATTAGTGTAGATAAATAACTCATATTTAGGAGAATAATAATCTTAACTTGGTAGGACAAAACACGCCAACTTGTAATGGTGTTTTAAGATTACAAAATAGTACCTACACAGAACCTTGGATAGTTATGTGTACATTAACATAGCGCGACGCAAAGGATGTAAACATTACAATATTTACGTGGATTCCAGGTCTCGATGATTGGTTAAGCAAACAAATTAACAACGATGATACTGTGAGCAAACTTTGACCAAGAGGCCTTATTCCTCAGAGCTCGACATAGACAAATAAATTCATTACCTATATTTATAAATAATGAATCAATATTTAGATATAGACAACATTCTCAATCAACTTTGTGAAAACTGAAATACGAAGTAGGTACATCTGTATGCCTCAAGTTGATGGACGCAGGGCAATGCATCGTATGGCACGTGCCATACGATGCATCCTATCGTGCTTGACTTACGAGGTAATGCTTTGTTATAGGTGATGGTTACCACTTAACATCAGGTGGGCCATCTGCTTGTTCCATCATCTGGTTGTATTAAAAAAAAAACTATAATGCACTTAACTTTTTTAAAGTAACATATTTCGAACAAATCTAAAGGGAAAGAAAAAATTTGAGACAGGAAAACGGCGTAAAGAAATAAAAAACTTACGTGTTGTCTACTACATGTATATATTTATGTATTTAGCTTGGCGTGTAAAGTATCATTTCAGTCACATTAATTTATATGTTTGTATCGGAAGCCCTGAGAAATAAACCATTTACAAAGTACCTATTAGGATAAGTCTGATGATGATGACCACGGTAAAGGAACTCTTGAATGTACATAAGATTAACGCAAACAAAGATATTTTGATGTAGGTATTCTGATTATCGCATGATTGTTACAATCGTATGAGATCTTATTCGTACAGTCAGCGTAAACAAGCATTTCTTGTTTTTAAAATTCAAATATGTCGTAAAACGAGCGTACATAGGTATTTTTCAAGAGTAGAGCTCTTTGAAGGGCTGTCCGGGGATACTTCCCAAAGGAGTGCTTTTTTTGCTTTTGACGTTACGAAAAACAAAAAGTTTCAAGTTTATTTCAGCAGCGCAAATTACATTTTATTTATCAAGGTTGGGGCCATCTTTTAAGTAAAAAATACTTGTGTCTGAAGACCCCGCTCTTCTATATCCATATTTTGGTTAGGTACAATATTATGTGCTCGTACAAACATAAACAAAAATAAATACTGAACTAAATACATGGTACTAATAACTAATGATAAAAAAAAACTCAGACTTGGGGTACAACACACCGAAAAGGAGAATAGCTGGGAATTGCGTAACTGTAATTGACCATCTAGTTTTGACGCTTGCTGTACTATGTCAAATCCGCAATTCCATTATCATTTTCATGTGAATTATTTACGATGCATTTAGATACGGATGTTGCATGACTATCGCGTGTTTAAATCTCATGATATTTGATAATTATCGGAAGGATTCTCGAAAGACACTGTGCCTGTATAATATTTAAATCCGATCAGGGGGTCTTTGTATGTGTAATTTCGGTTGTTATTTATTTAAGGCGAAGACAAGAGCTAATGTGACTCTCGCTCGCACGTTTCGACATGTTGAAAGATATAAAATCACTAAACACATTTTCGAAAAATCGCAATCAACCATTTTGTGTGCAATCACATTGCATACAGTTTAGTAAAAAAATCATTTTGATCGATACAAGTTTTCCTACTTAAAAGTTTGCTTATGTACGAAAACTAGTAAAGCTAATTTTTCGAAAATGAGTTAACTGATTTTATATCTTTCAACATATCGAAACGTGCGAGCGAGAAGTTGTTTGATAGTTGTCAGCCCCTTAATACTAGCTTCCGCGCGTGGCTTATTTTTTGTGCTATCCAGCTAAATATAATCGTCACTGATCTACAACCACGGTAGATATCCTCTAAGATTCTAAGTAGTAGTAGGGAGTAGTCAAAAGTCCCTCCAAATTATTAATTTGTACATACAAGCATTTTCCAGTAGTTGGTATTCCATAAGTGACAGTTTGCAAGCCTATCGCCGCTTAGCTAGTACTGTTGTTAAACAAAAAAACATTTGTGTAATGTAAACAGGTATAAACAAAGTTATTAAGATGTTCAATTCAAAACCATAATTGGGTATATGAATGTTTGTTTCGCTCGCCTTCGTTTGCTTTCGTTCGCTTGTTCTTGACCGTTATAACATGAATCCACTATTGGCCTTGCTTATAAATATCTAGCAAAAGATACCACCAATATTAATTTATTGACTAAGCTCAAACTATTGTCATCTCTTACTAATGAGTAATGACAGACAGTGATGGGGATAACTTTTGTTTTAAACAATAATAATTAATATTGGTGGACTTTCCACACATCACTATCTAGCCCCAAACTTAGCCAAAGCTTGTAATATGGGAACCAGATAGCTGATATACATATTTACTTTTTTATGTAAATACATACATAATATTTATAATAACACCGAGCCAGAGAACAAACATTATGTTCATCACACAAATGTTTGTTCTCGGTGGGGATCGAACCGACGACCTACGGCGCAGAAGACCGAGCTACTACCAACTGAGCTGTGAAGGCTGTGTTTAAATGTAACGTTTAGAAGTGCTGGTAGTATATCAACCGTTTTTTTTCAGGGTTTCCTAAAAGCGCTCTCCAGTCTCAACGACCACTTCGGCAACATCTACATAAATCTCGGAGATCCTCTATCCCTCCGCGAGTACCTTCAGAAGGAGTCCTCTCACCCTCACGAGGTCCTCAAACCCACAGACCTCCAACAAATCACCCCCGAACAGTTCAAGTCGGTCCAAATCGTGGCAGACCATGTTATAACAAAACAACAAGACTGCACTGTCGCGACTATAACAAATCTGATGGCCCTGGTTCTGATGCAAAGTTTGATGAACAACGAACCATTATCGTTCCTCGATTTGATCAAAGAAGTGGAATGGATGATGGAAGTTTTGAATAATCTGGGTGCGAAGGTCTTTGAAAATGATATTCGGAGCAGTGTGGAGAGAATACTAGTGGTGCATAGGAAGATGATGATGTTAGACAGAGAAAGGAAGTTGCGGCTGGTGGGCGAAGCGGTTATGCAAGTCTCTACTGATATGAAGAAGAAAATGAAAGGTATAAAGAGAAATAAATATTAGAGGACATTTCTTAAACCTAAACAAGGCTTATAGGGACACGGAGACAGATCAAGCGAAACAATGCCAAAAAAAAAATGACACACAGACATTAAGGCGACGACAAGAGATAATGTGAATCTCGCTCGCTCGTTTCGACATGTTGAAAGATATAAAAACACTAAACTCATATTCGAAAAATCGCAATCAACCATTTTGTGTGCAATCACATTGCACACAGTTTAGTAAAAATTTAATTTTGCAAATAAAACTAGGAAAGCAAACTTTTGAGTAGGAAAACATGCATCGATCAAAATATTTTTTTTACTAAACTGTGTGCAATGTGATTGCACACAAAATGATTGATTGCGATTTTTCGAAAATGAGTTTAGTGATTTTATATCTTTCAACATGTCGAAACGAGCGAGCGAGAGTCACATTAGCTCTTGTCTTCGCCTTAAAGCGAGCCTGATGCGTATCCGAGTGTTGGAGACCACGTTTTTTTTATATTGCTGCCTTACAAATTGTAGGATTAACGCCTTAAAATTATCTATTTACGTATCATATTCACTTGTTACACTTACATAATTTTATTCTAATACCTATCTATCTAATCTTTCTTGTAATCTGGAGTAGAGTTTGCACTGAAAATTTTAGATAAAACGAAAATTCTGTACTCGGTGCAAAGTTTGAGTTTGACTTATTGATTATCCCGATACGTATACCACGCGAGCGAAAGACACGTGTGAATGCTAGTCAATTATAATAATTTACTACGTTTTAACTTGCACTGAGAAAGTCAACCTTAGAGATAAGATGTAGCGAATTAAATTTTGTATGAAAATATCAACGCAAGACGAAGACTGTCTAATACTACTCTGAACAGTGGCGGATTTACATATTTACCACCAGTAGGCTATTCATGCCGCCGCCTCTACTGACCTCTACAATTTACCCCAGTTTACAATCATATTTATTGAAAAAAAAAGTAGAAGATTAAGCTTTTGAAATATACCCAAAAACGAGATATAGTTATACATTTAAGAAAAAAGGTCTAATTTGCCGCTACCTAAAATCTGCCGCCCTTGGCTCTAGCCTACTCAGCCTGCTGGTAAATCCGCCACTGACTAATACAGATTTTAAAAATTTGGAGAAGGGACCCCAACCTGTTAGATTATTTTATTAAAAAAACCGTCTCCCTAGAAAATGATATATATTTAACTCTGATTGTAGGTACAGTCTGAAGAATGTATACAGTTCCTTACTTTCATGGCAGTGTCGCAGCGTTGCAATGGAAATTTATCGTATCATTTAGCTCGGTCATTTAGGTATATTTTGTATATTCGGTACGGAAGTAAGAATTTTGTGAACCTTGAACTCTACAACAATCGAAAGTCATTGACACATGAACTAGTACAATCTGCACTACGCCTTAAGTTTTATGGGTTCGACCTTAAATGCCCGTATGCAATGTCCTTTTGTTCTCAACCACATTAGAATGACATTCCTGAGAAATTGTCCTATTGTTGCATTTTCCAAGAATTAGTTTAATATTTGAATAACTTATTATTATTATTAAAAGTGGGTTTGTATATTTTTATTTTATACAACTAGCTGATGGAACAAGCAGATGGCCCATCTGATGTTAAGTGGTAACCATCACCTATAACAAAGCATTGCCTCGTAAGTCACACACGATAGGAACGTACCCTACCCACTGCCCTGCGTCCATCAACTTGAGGCATACAGATGTTAAGCCTCATGTGCCTGTAATTACACCGGCAACCACACTCTTCAAACCGAAACACAGCGTTGCTGCTTGGCTGCAGAAAAAGGCGTGGTGGTAGTACTTCCCCGGACGAGCCCTTCACAAAGAGCTCTACCACTCTTAAACTCTACTCTTGTATGACCTAGAGCATAGATGACTCGAACAACCAATTTTGGCTTTAAAGGTTTTAGCACATAATATCATTAAGACGGATAACGGATTTCAGTTAACGGACATTTTAGAGAAAGGACAGGTCAAGAGTACCCTAAACCGACGAGCATGTAACTCATACGGTATTTATTAAGAAAGACTAATATGAACCTACTAATAAATTGAAAACCTCGGCCTGCCTCCAGGTTGCCATACCCTATGCAGGGTCCATGTGATACTTACTAACCCAACAACTATGTATGTACTTAAACTAAACCATGTGTAAGCAATAAATGTATTGAGTATGTATGAAGAATGTTCGCTTCATTCACTCTCAGTGAATGAAGCGAAAGAGGTATGTCAGGATAGTAAAGTAAAAAAAAGTAAAAGTAAAAAAGCCATTTATTCTACAAAAATAAAAATTAAAACACTTTCCAATAAACATGCATAATACTAAGATCAGATTAATTTAACATATAACATTACAATTCTATTATTTATTAATTTATTTTATTATTCGTGATATTCATTTATGTATACAATTCGTTTATTATTATATTATTACTACATTTCAATGTTTTTATTTACATGTCATTTCATTAAAATTTGTAGTCTCCATTCTGGCGTAGGCCTCCCCCATTTCTCTCCATAATTCTCTTTGTCTCGCTTGTCTCATCCAGTCTGGACCACATTTCAGGATAGTAGCAAGTGGAAATCCGTGGTTTCTGAGTTTTTTGAGACGGGCGGTGATGGCCAAGTCCCGAAACCCGAAAGGAGTCATGCCCTCGATTTATAAGAAAATAATAACTGCATAATTTTTTAAATCTTTTACTTTTGACGGAAATAGACCCGAAAGATTAAAAAAAAAAGGCATTCTGTATTATTGAACCAATGATTTTTGTTGCTGATAAGGATCAATCTTTGCAAAGTAATGTATTTTTGAAAATGAATGAAAAACATACTACTATGTAACTCCATACGCTAGTTAGTAGTTGCTTACAGTTCATATTTGCAGGTCACATTTTGAACGCGGAAACAATGGCGGTGGCGATACCGGTTATTCAACTACAACTTTACGTGAACCCCATTTTACACTATATTGTACCGCCGGCTGTGATCTGCGTCGTGGTACAGAGAGGACCAGTTACCAGAGGTACTATTACTTTTTTTTATACTACTAACTGATGGAACAACCAGATGGGCCACCTGATGTTAAGTGGTAACCATCACCTATAACAAAGCATTGGCTCGTAAGTCACGCACGCTAAGAACGTGCCCTACGATGCACTGCCCTGCGTCCATCAACTTGAGGCATACAGATGTTAAGCCTCATGTGCCTGTAATTACACCGGCAACCACACTCTTCAAACCGAAACACAGCGTTGCTGCTTGGTGGCAGAAAAAGGCGTGGTGGTAGTACTTCCCCGGACGAGCCCTTCACAAAGAGCTCTACTACTCTTACATACTTACAACTCAAGACTTGGGATACAGGTGGTCTGGATAATATCACCATTTAAGGATAACCTTAAATGTACATTATTGTAACTATTGTACTACGCTCATTGTACATTATTACTTATCTTCATCTCTGTTTTTATTCCTTTGTAATTAATAAACAATAATTTTCACTCGTTTTCCAAGAATAAACTCAAATAGCGACTGTAATTTTGTACGTATGAAAACTTGTCCTACAAAATCGTGGGCGTGGTGAGGTAAGATGGACTGAGACAGAGGGATAACAATTCTTGTTTTTTTACTTCATTTAATGAAATTACAGTACATTTGACAATCTATCAGCAAAACGTCATAGATAAATAAATATATAAATATTGGTGGACTTTCCACACAGCACTATCTAGCCCCAAACTAAGCCAAAGCTTGTAATATGGGAACCAGATAGCTGTTATAATACATATATACTTTTTTTGTAAATACATACTTATAATATTATATAACACCCAGACAGAGACCAAACATCTATGTTCATAACACAATGTTTGTTCTCGGTGGGGATCGAACCCACGGCCTACGGCGCAGAAGGCAGAGCTACTACCAACTCAGCTGTGAAGATATGGCAAAATAGAGCTAAAATATAATATTTATATTTTCATCTAATATAGATGATTTATGCAGCGTCTAGGCCATCTTTTCCACTCATTACGGTACGATGCAGTGCATAGGACAGGATTTTAGATGATGATTTGTCCACCAGATCTTTACCATCCTCACAGCTGGCCTCATCCACAGCCCTATAATTTTTTGCACCAAAAACTGATCCTTAAATTAAATGTTAAATAACATTGCCAGTAGTTTAAATTAAAATACCTTGAAAACTTAAATAGATCCTGATTGTTTTCGTTTTTCAGAACAGCTAGCGACTGACTACCATCGGATAAGAAAACTACTGAGCCACGAATTCTTCCACTTAGAAAAGACTGAACAAAATGTGAGTACCATACGAATTGAATACCATATGATGTTAAAAAGCATGGCAGACCTATTTTTTTTGCCAGCAATTCCTTTTTTTTGCATCGTTTCATAAAATATTAATTTAAAAAAAAATTGCATTCTAAGTCTCGCACGATATGAACGTACGATGCACTGCTCTGCGTCCATCAACTTGAGGCATACAGATGTTAAGCCTCATCACCATCATCATCAGTCAAAGTCGAATGGCGTTTATTCAGTTGAATCATATGGATCTAGGACAGGGGTGGTAAACCTTTTAGAATCAAAGTGCCATTTTTTCTAAAAAAATATATGAGCCCATAGACGTGCCCTCAAATAATTTCGAGCAAAATGTGATAATATTAATATTTAAACCAGTGGTTCCCAACCTTTTCTTGACCAGGGACCACTTTGATTTCTTTGCAGTTCGCAGGGACCACGATGTACAAGAAAAATTAACAGAACCCATCCAAAAATAAACTTAAATCAAAAACTCAATGTGACTTGCAATAACAATAATTATTTTTATAGAAGCTATGATATTTTTGTAGAAAATCAAATTAGTTATGAATCAATGTGATCTTTTGCGCAACTTCAGTAATCCTAGGACTAATATTATTACTCAAAGCTACACGCAACTCATCATCACTTACTTTCAAGCGATTCCTGGCCTTGTTTTTGATTACTAACAAAGCAGAAAACCCTTGTTGGCGTGCCCAAATTATTGCTTCGCGTGCCATCATTGGCACGCGTGCCATTGGTTCGCTATCCCTGATCTAGAAGTTACTTCCACGCGACCTAGTATAGAAGTTCTTTCACTCTTTCACAGAAGAAACATTAAGATTTCCATGTTTATTTCCAGACATTCGAGAACGCCTTAGAATACTGCTTACAGAACAGAGTGATAGCGTACCGCGGCGAGCAGTACATAGCTGGTGAGGATCAGAAGTTGCAGCATCTGATGAAGTGGGCAGTGTGGCCAGCGCTCACGACATTGGCCAAATGTGTGGAGGTTTTGAATCAGGTTCGTCCTGGAAATGTTGAGCCTGTTTAGTTCAGCTTTGTTGTTGGGTAAAATAACTTCCTGTATGTTTTACAAGGTGTTCCAATACGTGTTTAAAAGCTAATATGAATAGCTTTTTCTAAGGAACCAACACTGTGAACGCGAAAATAAACAGCTGTTTCGTACAAAAGTTCAATACTACCTGGCAAAAATGTATAAAACAGCTGTTTTTTTTTCGCGTTCACAGTGTTGGTTCCTTAGAAAAAGTTATTCATATTGATGGGTACTTAAGCCCCCTGAAGTTTTAAACACAACTATTGGAACACCTTGTATATTAAATCAGCTATCTGGTTCCAATATTACAAGCTTTGCTTAGTTTGGGGCTAGATAGTGCTGTGTGGTAAGTCCACCAATATTTATATTTATTTACAGAGAGTAAGCTGTGAACACAAGCATGCCCTGAAGTTGGTTCAGCAGAGGGTGGAGTCGAATCGCTGTCATCCGTACTGCCTCAGTCTGGACGCCATCAGTAACTGCCTGCAAGGACTCTCAGCGGTCGGGGCTCTCGAGAAAGACAGAACGTACGCATCTGAATACCAATTATCTCTTTTATTTAACCTGCTGTTTCCTAACGCTAGGAAAGGCCTATTTTCGCGATCCAACTTTTTTTTGTAAGGTTGTGAAAAATCAAACATAATGTCATTTTTATTAGGTTTCCGTACCCAAAGGGTAAAACGGTACCTTATTACTAAGACTCCGCTGTCCGTCCGTCTGTCTATCTGTCTGTCTGTCTGTCCGTCTGTCACCGGCTGTATCTCATGAACCGTGATAGTTAGACAGTTGAAATTTTCACAGATGATGTATTTCCATTGCCGCTATAACAACAAATACTAAAAAAACAGAATCAAATAAATATTTAAGGGGGCTCCCAATCTCACATAAAACAAACGTGATTTTTTTGCCGTTTTTATAGATAATGGTACGGAACCTTTCGTGCGCGAGTCCGATTCGCACTTGGCCGGTTTTTCGTTTTACTATAGTGTTTACCTACCCTTAGGAAATCAAGAAGTTTTTACCGAATAGCGATGTGATGTGCCACCGTAAGATACCAAAACTAACGTCGCATCTTACAAACTTACATCTTACCTTAAGAGTAGTAGAGCTCATTGTGAAGGGTTCGTCCGGGGAAGTACTACCACCACGCCTATTTCTGCCGCCAAGCAGCAACGCTGTGTTTGAAGAGTGTGGTTGCCGGTGTAATTACAGGCACATGAGGCTTAACATCTGTATGCCTCAAGTTGATGGACGCAGGGCAGTGCGTCGTAGGGCACGTTCCTATCGTGCGTGACTTATGAGGTAATGCTTTGTTAAAGGTGATGGTTACCACTTAACATCAGGTGGGCCATCTGCTTGTTCTATCAGCTAGTTGTATAAAAAAAACATAATGCTTTTGTACTGCAAATATTATTGAAATAGATTCCCATGACTCGAGAAATCATAGTGACGGGTACCTGTTTTTTTTTCAGGAAAGAAGAACAAATATATCAAATTGTGCCAGAAATTATGGAAGGTTGCCAACGTCTAGTCACTTCAGTGTTGCCATCCTTCAGCGTGGTCTTCTGCAGAAAGAACTCTGTGGTCTTAGATGCGCAAGTCATAGCTAAGTTGTAGGTATTTTCTTGTAAGATATACAAATTAAAAATCTGCCCAGTGATATACATTTTAGTCAGGAATCATTCAAGCAGTATTGAAATCCGCTTTATATAGTTTTGTTTTCAATTCCGTAAAAAAAAAAGAATTACTTGCGTTAAAAAAAATCTTGCCTGTTCTTCTAGACTTTGATCGCGAGGAGCGCTAGATTCACATAGTTTGTAAGACGTGTCAAAGTGATCCTTAAATTGAACTGAATAAGGACCGTTTTAAGTTTTTGTCTCGCTCTAGAAGGTTACCGCTAAGGTACGGTGATCCTTACATGATTTTCATTGACTTAATTTTTAAAGCAAATTGTATAAGGCGGGGCTTCGCTGTAGCTAAGTGATAGTCAATCGAAATATAATCGCCATAAAGTATAAAATGAAAGTGCAAAGTTATCTGATTCGTATTTATTTGGTAAAATGACTTCGATATTACTATTACCACCATTAATAAGCTTTTTATATCCGTATTCTTCAAACAATAAAACAATTTGGAAGATTCTATTGTTTTATTGTTAGAAGTGTATATTGCTCATTGGACTTTGAATTATTGTGTTTGTGCGAATATTACTTACTTATTATTACTAAACCGACGAGAATGTATGAAGAATGTTTTGAGAATGAATGAAGCGAAAGAGGTATGTAAGGATCGTAGCAAGTGGAAATCCGTGGTCTCTGCCTACCCCTATGGGAAACAGGCGTGATTTTATACTTTATGTATGTATTATTACTTATTGATTTAAACAAAATATTTCATTCAAAATGAATTGTTATTTCTGAATATTCCGGTTTCAGTATTATTTATTAATTCAAGTGTATGTTGTATTTAGATAATATATCTACTTTGAATAACTTTGGAATTAACAATAATTAAATCTTTTTATTACCCGTGTGTTTAGATTAAGTATTACGGAATTATGTTACCTTGTTAAACTTGATTATTATTCAGTATTTTAGCGATATTTTACTGTGATTACAAAGTTTTTGTGACGACCGCTCTTAAAAATAATCGTATGTAGGTTTTTTAGATAAAATCCGGTTCTACATATTTTTATTACATTAAATTAAGAATTTTGATTTAAAAACTCGTTATGTTTGTCGGGACCTTTATATACGTGTCACCTTAAATTAAGTGGCTGTGTGTCGAGTTATTATAACTGTGTTTTTTACCTTTAATTGTTTTGTTGTGCTAATTGTAATAAAGTTTTTTTTACCACTTTATTGTTTTCGTTCATGATGACTGCTCTGCATCTGTTTATTTAATACAGTGGTAACCTGGTTGAAGTACCTATTTTATTTTTTATATAGATACCTACTAGTTGCTGGAAACAAGCTGAATGTCTCTGCAGCAGAAGGACAGATAAGCAAAATTCCGGAATAGCACAATCCCAGATTAGCAGGAGGACAGATTTGCATAAAGGCAGAAGTACAGACCCACACAGAATACAAAAATAAAATTGAATAGTTACAATTCGTAAAATGTTTTTTGAAAGTATTAATACTTTAACACAGCGATGTACCAGGCAAGCAGTGAGAGAAGAAGTCAGCAACACAAAACAAGTAGATGTTACTTATTTAACACAAGGCTATGTGTCCAAGGCAGTGGGGACGCGATGTCTTCTAGTTCAGCTACCAGGCGCACATAAAGCGAAAGCGGTGTTTAGGCCAGGTTTGTAGGCGGCGGATTGTACCACGCGCTCAGTGGTTACGCTATAATAATGATTGAACTAACCAGCAGGCAACACTTGCAGGCGGAGGGTGTGGCCCGTCGCTGATTGGCTCTTGTCGCAGGTCCGCGTTTGCCGCTCAAGCAAAATGGCTGCTTCACGATCAGTAATGGCGCCGATATGACGCGATGGTTGCTCTTGCGCACTCCTTATTGCTTCTGTACCCCAAGTATGAGTTTTGCTTACCATATTTGGTTTTTCGTTTTACGTTTTTGTTCCGTGTTCATTGCGGGTTTTGTATGAAGACGCGATAGGGATACCGAAACGGAACTTTACAAAACCCGCAATGAGCACGGAGCAAAAACGATTCGCTTTTGTTCCGTGTTCATTGCGGGTTTTGTATGAAGTCGCGATAGGGATACCGATATGGAACTTTACAAAACCCGCAATGAACACGGAACAAAAACGTAAAACGAAATATGGTAAGCAAAACTCATATTTGGGGTACTGTTCTCCGGATATTTCGTTCGATTTATTGTAGCATAAATTAACTTTAATTCGATGATAAAATTAAAAGGGATTATGTGAATACGTCTACTCGGTGTCGAGGTCCGGGAGGAAGCAAGATCCACTGATGAGTAAAATACTTTTGTGCTACGTGCAAGGTATAAAGCTGATAAAATGTTAATATATTATGGTTTGTATATTTTTTGCACGACAGTACATTATATGCCTTTATGCGAATCTGTCCTTCCGATAATCTGGGAATTTGCTTATCTGTCCTTCTGCTGCAGAGACAGCTGAATGCCCTGAGAACTGAACATGAGGTTTTTTTTTACAACGAGTTGATGGAACTAGCAGATGGCCCACCTGATGTTAAGTGGTAACCATCACCTATAACAAAGCATTGCCTCGTAAGACACGCACGATAGGAACGTGCCCTACGATGCACTGCCCTGCGTCCATCCACTTGAGGCATACAGATGTTAAGCCTCATGTGCCTGCAATTACACCGGCAACCACACTCTTCAAACCGAAACACAGCGTTGCTGCTTGGCGGCAGAAAAAGGCGTGGTGGTAGTTCTTCCCCGGACGAGCCACACACAAAGAGCTCTACTACTCTTAAAAGGTTAAGTGGTACCCATACATCAACGTAATTTTTTTAAAACAGCGAAGTATTCAATCGAGCTTACGGCCCACTTGAGGGAAACCGGTTACAATGCAGCCTGCAATACCAGAGAAATGCAAGGCGCGTTGTAAAAATTTAAAAACGCCCTTGAAGAACCGCATACTTCTTTTTCTACATCTTTTTTCCTCATCATCGGTCTTAAGTACCTGAAAACTGAACAGTGTCCACCCTGGCTTCAAGGTGTGAGGATGAACTCTTTGCCGATGTACCTACCTATACATTACCTATAGCAACCTATAGTGCTATAGGTAATGTGTAGGTATCGTAGTATAGCTACACCACGTTTTATCGATGTGCAATCTGAATGTTTAGTGGTAATATAAAATAAACCTGAATTATTTTTATTGTAATAATCCCCACCAACCGGAATTTAACATTTTAGTGGGCAAACGCCAATTTTTTTTTGTAGATTGTCATAATCCTTACTGGTGACAGCTTAGTGGCGATTATGACAATAAACCCAATTGACGATGCTTCGCCCTACGGACATTTAAGTTTAAGTCCGTGCACGTGATGCAGTAAAATTATAGACAAATACAAAATTAAATCCTTATCCTTATTATTTTAGAACTGATATAACTGATTTGAGATGTCTAGAACGTTTGCAACGATTTGCAGATATTAAAACTAATTATAAATTATTAATGAGCTAATAATGAATTTCTTCAATAGGGTTTAAAAAAAACAAACGTATCAAATAAATTATATTTATTATTGAGAGTAAACTCAAACAAAAGACAAATAATTGAAGCGTTGTGACCTCATGTAGAGTATTCTAAATCCGGCTCACACATTATTCTCAATTAAAAATAAGGGGCGGATAAAACTGGTTCACATTTCAAAATCTCTAAATTTTAATAGGAAACAAATAACAGTTCGGCCGTTTTTGGATAGAGGCAATAGGTAGGATATAGGGTAGGTAAGTAACTCACTGCCACAACTTTTCATTGTTATGACGATGCAAAGAAGTGGCAGTTTAAGAGCTGATTTCACCATGCTCTGTTAGATTAACAAAGGATTAAAGGGCCGTTAAATATAGCAAAATGTACGCGTTTGACATCTAAGGTTAGATTTAACGGCCCGTTAATCCCTGATTAGTAACTAACAGAGCATGGTGAAATCAGCTCTAAGGCTATTATTTCAACATCTTATGATATTTCACAAGTGAAGACGGGCTAAATAGATAGATATTTCAAAAGTGTGAATATGAATAATACCTACCTATGAAAAATCTCAAACAACCAAGTATCAGAGACACATGACAAAGGTTCAGCACAAATATAATTTAGATAAAAACATGGTATCCTAACCAAACAATATTTTAACTGTTTAAAAAGTTTTTTTGTAGAAAAACTGGTTTAGATCAATATGGTACATATTTATGTTATGTGCATTTGTAATGTTATTATCCTAAGCTTGGTTGTTTAATATTTTTAATTACAACTGATTTTATATCTTCAAAAATGTTTAAATCAGAGAATTTACCTGACGGGCATTATATAAAAAAAGTTTTTTTTGTAGAAAAACTGGTTTAGATCAATATGGTACATATTTATGTTATGTGCATTTGTAATGTTATTATCCTAAGCTTGGTTGTTTAATATTTTTCATTACAACTGATTTTATATCTTCAAAAATGTTTAAATGTGTAATTGAGAACTTACCTGACGGGCATTATTTTTGTAATCATGAAGTATCTTATTCAGCACTTAAACAACACTAGACGAAGTTACATTGTCTTATTCGAGTATTAAGGATGTTGATTTTTTCTAGTAAAAGTGGCACTTTTGAATTATCAACTTTTATCTCGATTATTATACCTTAGGCTCTTCAGAGGGTTCAACCGAAAACGGCCCAACTTTTAATTTCACCCACGGGCGTGTTGCAACTTCCTAAATTTACACAGTAATTCCTTAAAATTATTTTTTTTATTATACTTACGGTCGTTTTTTGAAATCTCGATCAAAACTAATTAAATGTCAAGTCACTCGCCATTTCAGCTATTACATCGAATTAGATAGAGATAGCAAGTGACTTGACATACGATTAGTTTTGATGGGGCTTTCAGAAACCGGCCGATAATCTCCTACAAACTTGGTAAACTGAACTATGAAATAGCCACAAAAAAAAATGTGATATGCAAAAGTAGATTGTGCTTATTCTTAAGCTATTTATACTCCGGGGGTCAACTTTGCAAAGTTTTGTATTATATTTTTCAGTGTATTTTCGATTTTTTTTGCAAAAAAATTGAATTAAAATATAATAGACCCGCCCTCCATAGTCGTCACTGGCGCTTAGTGTAATTCAAATGGCAAATACAACCATAACTTATTCCTTTGCAGAGTAGACCCAGCGTACTATAATACACATACATCTGCGAGTTACAAGGGTACTAGCTATTAAGTTTCAAACATTTTTTTTACAATCTCTGGCTTGAGAGTCTGTTCCAAGCAACGTTCAACGCATTACATCTGTATGGGTGACCGCTTGTGACGTCTAAAACTGTAATATACTAGACATGAACTAGTACTAAATAAATAGATTACATAATAGTAAGTATTTACAATGAAAATAGTGTAAATTGTTCCCGTAAACTTACAACGGGTGTATTTCAAGATTTTATTTTTATTGATGGAATACTTAAATCCTTTTTTTCTGTAAAAACATACTTATACAATATAACTCTTAATACAGAACAAAAATTCGTGTTCATCACACGTGTGTCCTCGGTGGGGATCGAACCCACAACCAGCGCAGAAGGCAGAGCTATACCAACTGAGCCGAAAGGCCTGTCATATGTATAGTATCAGTCTTAAACTGAGCATTTTTGGGATGACGTAATCTCATTTTGAAGGCTTATAGTTTCCGACCATTATAAGCAAATATATTATTAAATATTTTTTTCATAGTTTAATTTACTTTTACTTATATTATAATTTATGATGATTCAACAAAGTTTAGAAACTATTGGTAAAGTCGAGAGAACTTTAAACATTATTATAATGATCTGAATTCAAAACTGCTTGGCTTGGCTTTTTAATCTCATCATAAAATAAATATTATATTAATTTTAACAAGTTATCAACTCCTGGTGCTGACTGTAACTTAGTTTTCGGTAGCCGTTTTGTACACGTTTGGATGTTTTTTTTACTTCTTGCTGACGGAACAACCTGATGTTAAGTCGCACAATTTAATTATTTTTAAATTTGGCCGAATATTAAACGTCAAATATACACAACATATACATTTTCAATAATTTTACACTCATTCATCCATTCATATAAATATAGCTTTCCAAAGCCTTGTTAGTTACAAATATTTTGGATTTAAATATTGTTAAAAACCCTCAAACATCGAAATTAAATGCAAGGAACAATACATAATCATATAAAATAATAAAAAGAGTCGGAACATATTATCACTTTACTTATTTTTTAAAATATTTTTTGCCATGAATTGCATATTAGCCATATTGGTGACCTATGAGACTAATATTGAAGTGGTTCGATATCCTAGGATATCGAACCACATCCTTTCCTAGGCGAAACAAATGTTTGTAAAACGTGCAAATATTTGTTTCAGCAGAGCTATTACCTAACAAGCAATAGCGATAGCCGTATGAGTAAAATAAGCCGTTGTTAGTTTATTAAACAGATCTCACCTCTAATTCGCGCTAGTCGATGTCCTAGTTTTAAAAAACTTCATTTTTGTCTCTTATGAGCAACGGAGTACAAAGGAACTATGTATAACAATTTGACTTGACGACAAAAAAGGTCACCTCTCATGCTGTACGGGCTCTAAAGGCCATACAGCGTTGATTTTCAGTGGCTGTACTACCTATTGTGTCATTAAATAAATATTACAATATTCTATAGTTTCAAAGTTAAAAAAAATCACGAAGATTTTATATAGTATAACCTAACCTAACCCACGACCTAAAAAACAACAGTCAGGTGACGACTTACTGGTACCGATATCGTTATTGCTTGTTCTTATGTAATAGCTCTCCGAGTCTGGCTGTATTGGGGTCTAATCACGAATGAATTTTGTCATACTCTTTCCACTTTGGTTTCTTTGTAAGACTTCAAACCACTATTGTAATAATATTTAAGTAACTTTGTATCCAATAAATAAATAAATTTATGGCTTTAAATTATCCTTTCTGGCTGTATACTGGCTGTATACTGGCTGTATAATGAATTTTGTCATTTATGGCTTTAACGTATTCTTGCGATATTCGACCTTATTCTATTGTAGTTAGGTACTTTTACTAACATCAAATTCGTTCGTGATTAGGCCACATTTGACAGTACACATTTTGTGGAGCTCATACGAGAACATACATAAATTTTCAGTCCACTTTCTCCTATAAATTAAAGTATACCTATCAGCCGTGTTTCAAGGTCTGGTTGATGAAGACTGATCGCACCTCCATGGGGCATAGTGTGAGCACGCCTTCGCGCAACGGGCGCTGTATGTTGACGAATGTTAGCGAACTTTCGTATATCCGGTCCGGGGGCGCGTCTATGAAGTCCGATAGTTGTACCTGGAATTAAATATTTAAACTCAAATAACTGTAACATAAGTTGTGCGTGGAACGGTATGCGTGTGAACGGTGTGACAAAAATTAACAATGCGAGCTAAGAAACAAGTTAACAAACTGATTTTGCGAGTGTAATAGCGCGTTTACATTTAGATATTCGCGCTGCATTTCGCGTGGACGGAAATTTTGCCGTCCCATTCTCGCATTGCCCAAGTCCCTGCGTCTGTCTCTGCATGTCTCTGCACTTTTCCACGGACATGAGCTGAGTGTAAACGAGGTATAAACCTTCAACAACAATAGCTGATTTCACCATGCTCTGTTAGTTACTAATCAAGGATTAACAGGCCGTTAAATCTAACCTTAATGTCAAACGCGTACATTTTGACATATTTAACGGCTCTTTAATTCTTCGTTAATCTAACAGAGCATGGTGAGATCAGCTCTAAACCTTCAACAATAACACTTCGCTTTTGAGTATTTGAAATATTTTTTTATGACTTTGATGGTTAACTATATTTTTTTAAAGACTACCGATGGTGATTATGGGTTCTCGAATGGGGATCAGAAGTCAAGTTCAAAACAACAAGGTCGGCTATAATTTTCTGTTGTCAAATGAAGTTCAGAATCCTATAATATTCCACTAATATTATAAACGCGAAATTTTGTAAGTATGGATGGATGGATGTTTGTTACTCTTTCACGTAAAAACTACTGAATGGATTTTAATGAAACTTAACAATAATATAGCTTATACATCAGAATAACACATAGACTACAATTTATAAATATATTGTGTGAATTGTCAAAAATATGACGATAAGTGTCAAGTAAGTAGGAAAAAATCTACCATCTGCGACTTAGACTAAGTATCATATAGACGTAGTGTTACGGTTTTTCGGCGTGTCCGTTTTTTGTTAGTTTGTATGTATTCGCGTGAGTGACTAGAGAAGGGACAACATTGACTAACCTATCGATAGAATAAGAAATCGATGAAAAAGGCGTTTTAATTGGAATTCAACTTTTTGATTTTAACTGGTTGCTGACTTTTATTGCGAAAGCCCAAAACCATTATAGACGCTGGAACACTATCATCGTCAATAATGTTTCCCACATTGCCCTAACCGTGAGAGCGATGTCCATCCCACCCCACTCGATACAATTTCTTATGGCCATTTCGTCCATGCATAAGAACATTTTGTAGGCTATCAGTTTTCACGCCTAACAGCTTTTATCCACTCCCGTCTTCATTCTGGGCATTTAAGAACCTAAAAAAATTCATGTAAAATTTAACAAAAATTGATCCCTCGCGAGACGCCTATAAGGTGTGAAATATTGAAACTACAACAGAACAGCCGGTCTGACCCACCGCATTAGATATTTCATATAAAAAACGGAAACTTAAATATTATCGATAAAGCTAAATTGGTCGGTGGAAGTACATCTCTAGAACAGAAGACTAAAACAATGCATTTTATTTTGCAATAATTAATGGGTTTACATCATTTTCACATAGGAAAATATGACTAGTACTAATAAAATGTAATTCCTACAGTCTTTATGGGAGAAAAAACGTATTTTTTTAGCATGAAAATAGAAAAAGAATATTACGTATCAAATGACAATTCCGGGTCTTTAACTCCTCCTTTTGTTGTTTTTGATACACAAAACACAGCTTCACAAGACATACTTTCACCTTTTCAAATATATTTTGCCTAGACAATAATAATTCTTTAAAAATTTTCATAATTTCTTTCGCTACATAGCAATGTTGCTGCGAGTTTTTCTAGAACGTCAAAACAAGATCAAAACATTGCATCAACTGACGGCCACGATTTACGCAGACAGTGAGTGAGTGAGATGGAGTGAGTGAAGTTACATCTTCTTTTCTTTTACTCGTAGCTAGGCTACATGGGAAGAACAAAGGATAGATGATCAATGTTTGATACACAGTTGAAAAAGGATGTAAGTCTTATCGCTCCCTCCAGTATTATAGTACCTCCATGATCTGCGAGCTATTCTGGCGTGCGCTGCCAAAACCGCTAGAGTTACACATATGTACTACGCCACGCTAATATAAGCTACTCGAAATACTAATCCTGCGCAGACGAAGTCGCGGGCACCAGCTAGTAATGAAATAACTTTTCAACTTTGTTCCCGTAGCCTACCACAAAAGCCACAGGAGACCTGAGGTTCTTGAACTCAAATAGTAAAAAAATATATATTACAGAATCGACACCAAAGGACTGGAAGTGGTTACAACCATTATACATGTATATTGTATATGTATACTGTATACCTGTCCATCGCCGAGCGGATACCATTTGGCGGTATCTTTCTTGCCGAAGCACGTGTCTAAGTGCACCCGCTGGAACGTTAATCCCAAGCCGTGCATTGAGTTGCCGTTTTTACTCTGTGGACGATACAAACACACTCAACATAAACCAATTGATAAAAGCAGTAGTGTTCACAGATCATTTTGCTAGTCTTGTGCGTATAGACTTTGATCAGTACTAAAACATGCCTGTTTAAAAAAAAACGTACTGATATAATGAGAGGGAGTAGCCCTTTACGGATCTTTACCCTCTTGCGAGGAGTAACTTTATCCTGGCATCAACTAGGGTAAATAACTTCTAGGTACATATTATGTACACTTATTAATGGCTTTTTTGCTATTGTTTTTTTTTTTTTTACCCGTGTGCCGAAGGCTATAACTAACTTCCAGGGGTTGCACGCTGTATAAATATGTAGGGGATGAAGGATATGATGCGTATTCCCTACTTTATTTCACGTAGCTTCAGGGGAGCATAAAATAAATAAATAAATATTGGTGGACATTCCACACAGCACTATCTCGCCCCAAACTAAGCCAAAGCTTGTGATATGGGAACCAGATAGGTGTTATACTACTTAAATACTTTTTTTTTTACATACTTATAATATTATATAACACCCAGACAGAGAACAAACATCTATGTTCTCGGTGGGGATCGAACCCACGGCCTACGGCACAGAAGGCAGAGCTACTACCAACTGAGCTGTGAAGCATTATTTTTTTTATTTTATTTTATTTATCTCTGAACCTAATGAGCGGGGAGAGACGACTGGCGACGCTACATACAAAATCTTCGCGTCAGCCCGATTGCAAGTACCTGTGTGACTAGACGCCACAAATAAATATAAAAGTTCAAAAAAAAAAAAAAAGGCTTCATGCTTTATGGCGGTTTATTAAAGTTACCTTAGCGTGCACGTGCGAGTGAAAGGAGGCGAGCACGAGATCCGCGGCGGGTGCGAGCGAGCGCGCGTACTGCGGCCGCGTGGACTCGGAGCGGGCGCTGTAGTGCATCGCCACTATCGGCTGCAGCAGCATTTGCTGCGAAACGTGCGCGCCCAGGGTTAGCTGACCGCTGGGGTGCTCCGCTGGGGGTTTTAGCTGTAACAATAGTGGGAAAGGTATTACATGCGGTGATCAACTGATTTGTGTTATTATAATATAATAAGTATGTATTTACAAAAAAAAGTATATATGTATTTTATCAGCTATCTGGTTCCCATATTACAAGCTCTGGCTTAGTTTGGGGCTAGATAGTGCTGTGTGGAAAGTCCACCAATATTTATTTATTTATTTTATATGTGTGATCGCACGGATGACCTTCCCTTGTAAATAATTGTATTTTTATTTTTTATATTTTTATTTAATTACTAACAACTAGGCTAATATACTACTTACTAACACAATGGTTTGTATACTTTGTCCGAAATAAAAAACTTTTTATTTGATTGCTGCATTTATACCTTAAATCGCTCGCGTCGCTCACGATTCTAACACTTGATTTACTCTGCCATGAATACAATCAATATGTATATACAATCATCATGAACGGTCGTGACTCAGTCGTTAGAATCCTTCACTGGCAGGTGATTTATATATGGCCCTCGCTTTAATTCCGTCCTTTATTTATCATTTAAATAGAATTTAGATTTTCATTAAACTACAAAAAAAATGTGCTTGAAATGGGATTTATACTTAACCTTGACAATGTTAATCACTGTAACTTTGTTGTTAGCGATTTTTCATATCTTCAGTCTCTCTCTTGTCGTGTCACTAGTTTCTTTCGAAACAGTGTGGTGAAAGGATTTTAAGTGCACCTCAAGAGGCTCCTTCCGAGCACTTGACACATGTTATAGAACTTTTTAGGTTCTACGACATGCCGGTTTCCTCACGATGTTTTCCTTCGCCGTTTGAGAGTACTGGCATTGTGCACACATTTTTGAACTGAAAAACTCATTGGTGCGCGATCGGTTTCGCACCCACGACCGGAATATAATAGGATCGGAAGGCGGGGCCGCTACCACTATACCACCAGTGCTCTCATAGCTTCAGTGATTTTATATCTTAACTAACGCTAACGAGCGTCGGTCTATACCCGACAAGGGGTTCTTAGTTAATTAGATTTAAGTATTACTGACAAAAAGTTTATGATATAAGACAACAATCACACCACTCATCATCATCAGCCTAAAGAAGTCCACAGCTGGACAAAGGCCTCCCCTATACATTTCCAGGAAGAACGATTCCGAGCCCCCTCCATCCACCGACTTCCCGCGATACTGACAATGTCGTCAGTCCATCGGGTAGGACTATATAACTTAGACTACTAACTTAGATAGGAGGGCGTCCCACGCTTCGTTTTCCTGTTCGTGGTCGCCATTCGAGAACCTTTATTCCCCAGCGGTTATCAGTCCATCGAGCTATATGACTTGCCCATTTCCACTTCAACTTGCTGATTCTGCGAGCTATGTCGGCTACTTTGGTTCTCCTACGGATTTCCTCATTTCTGATTCTATCCCGTAGTGAAACTCCCAGCATAGCTCTCTCCATAGCCCGTTGAGCGACTTCGAGTTTGTTGATGAGGCCAATAGTAAGCGACCACGTCTCAGCTACTAACTAACTAACTTAGTTTAGGGTAGTTAGCCACTCGGATATCGGAAAACCAAATGCTAGTATTACTACTTGGCGACAAAAATATAACAAAGATTTAATATAGTCCCAAAGTTATTACCCGAGTGGGATTTGAACCCACGACCTTCCCCTTGATACGGGGCCGCGCTAACCAACTGCGCCATCGGATTCTAATCACACTCGACGAATAACTCAGGGACATGCTACTACGGTACTTATGCGACCGTGGTTCCATCTATCATCTACAGGTCTGACATATAACTATCAAGAGTCCTGCTCGATAACCTTAAGTGTCAAAATATATGCCTAAATTGTCAAAAATATATTCGTTCTTGGTACGGTTATGTAACAAGAACAAGGTTATGTAGTAAGTACAATAGTAACTTACCTTGCAAGGTGTGATAGCGGTCTCGTGGATGATTCTAAAGGTGTGCCGCGTTCGCACGTTATCCAAAACTCCTTGGTTTAAACCTCTGTTATCATCTCGACTCAGTCTTCGGTCTTGCATAACCTGTACGCAAAGTACACATTTCATAGAAAATGGAATATAATAATTGTGTATGTAGGACACAAGCATTTACATTACTATAATAACTAAATTCCTAGTAAGTAAAAATAGGTAAATATTCATCAATCTTTAATATTACTTATATCTTAATAAATATAAATTACGCTTCACGTTGTTTGTCCGCTATGGACTCCTAAACTACTTAACCGATTTCAATCAAATTTGCGCACCGTGTGCAGTTTGATCTAACTTAAAAGATAGGATAGCCTTCATCTCAATTTTTGCAAATTTGACACCGGCCAACATAGTGGGCACGGGTCAGCTAGTATCTTATAAATTGTATAATGTAACTTAGCTGGTGCTCGCGACTTCGTCTGCGCAGGATAAGTATTCCGAGTAGCTTATATTAGCGTGGCGTAGTACATATGTGTAACTCTAGCGGTTTTGGCAGCGCACGCCAGAATAGCTCGCAGATGATAGGTTTTTTCCTACTTACTTGACACTTATCTTCATATTTTGGACAATTTACACAATATCTTTATAAATAAATTGTAGCCAATTCAATTCAATTTCATTCATCCATCCATCCATCCATACTTACAAACTTTC
This sequence comes from Chloroclysta siterata, assembly GCA_932294275.1. Lineage (NCBI taxonomy): Eukaryota > Metazoa > Arthropoda > Insecta > Lepidoptera > Geometridae > Chloroclysta > Chloroclysta siterata. Next base: position 8,464,854 of record OW028590.1, read on the forward strand.
GCGTTTATAATATTAGTAGGATAAATTGATGAATTGAATTGTCATGATGTAGGGCACCTCCATATCGTGTGTGACTTGCGAGGCAATGCTTTGTTATAGGTGATAATTACTACTTAAGTGTTTTTTTAATACAATTTGCTGAGGGAACACGTAGTAGATGTACAAGTAGATGGCCCACCTGATGTTAAATGGTAACCATCACCTATAACAAAGCTTTGCATCGTAAGTCAAGCTCGATAGGAACGTGCCCTACGATGCACTGCCTTGCGTCTATCAACTTAAGGCATACAGATGTTAAGCCTCATGTGCCTGTAATTACACCGGCAACCACACTCTTCAAACCGAAACACAGCGTTGCTGCTTGGCGTCAGAAAAAGGCGTGGTGGTAGTACTTCCCCGGATGAGCCCTTTACAAAGAGTTTTACTACCTATAAAAAAGTAGTGGTTAATACCTCCATCTGGCCCGGCTGTAGAGCTGCCATCCCCAATGGAGTAGAGGTGAGTAGCGTGAACCTGGCGGTCTCGCCTTCGATGTAGGCAGCGGCCGGCAGCGGGTAGAAGTTGGCTTGGAGTGGAATCTTCTCGAAGAAACGTCTTTTGATCATCTGAGGGGATTACATTTATTGAAGACATTGTAGTTTAGAGTTTAATACTTATCAGATTTTCTGATATAGGTAGTCAGGCGAAGGTGCTTACTTTTTTAATTGCGATCCACCGTCGTAACTATAATTTTTTTTGCCTTCGAATATTTTTACTGGGCGAATAAATTTCTGCCGAATTAAATAATATTTTTACTTGTTGTTAGCGCCATTTCTATTCAAGGGATGGCGAAAAAATGTCACGCGACACAATATTTTGGGCACGCCACGGATCAAAACGGTTTGCATTTTTAGTTCAAACTATCCGCTACTTAGCTTGCCCCTGCCCAATCCGATCAGAAACTACTTGGCTTAATCGCCCTCCGGGCTGCTGCGGCTCTTGGAACACCGGTTGAAATTATTATTATAATCATTAATATTATTACATTTTGGTTTAAATTATTTGAGGGCACGTTTATGGCCTCATATATTATGTTCTTAGAAAAAATGGCACGTTGATTCAATAAGGTTCGCCAACCCTGGTCTACTCTATAAATATATTGCGCTAATCGTAAAGTTAGTATGACTCACAATAGTAAGACTTTTCAATTAGGTTTAAATGTATTTATATAAGATCGTAAGGATCATTTAAAAAAAAGGATGATATTATAAAAGAGAGTGCATGGAAGAGCCGATATATATTGAGCCGAACTCATATTGGGTGGGATGAGTGCAGAATAATGAATGAGTATACAGTTTTTCAATAAAATAATAACTTTTTTTTTAACTTTTTTTTTTATCTTTGTAAAGCTACAGTAAGTACCTGCATTCCATTCAAGTCTGTATAGAAAACGTCTCCATTCTTGATGCCCGTGGAGAATCGCATGGCCAGCTCCATGTCATCAACTTGAGGGTCTATCAGGAAGCTGTTGCTGATTTCCACTTCCGTTTGCGTGAGTGACGGGTTGTTGTGCACTGTTATCTGTTAAATTACAAAACGAAAGGATACAATAATAATATAAATATATTATTATTGGTATTATTATTATTTTTTTTTTGGAATAGTTTTTTATTCTCGAAATAACATTTCGGTATAAGTAGAGCGCACGGGCCTAAGCCAAGTGAGCACCACTATCATTTTATGTTGGGTTTGAGTCATCCTGTAAGAACTTTCGAACCGTCCTACAGGTGTTTAGGATTGCAGCTTTCTGCATTGTTAAGTAAATACTTTCGGGAAGGTCTAACATTTTGAGGTAATGCTGTAAATTATTTGGAACTACTCCTGTACTTAAGGGCACAATGAAAACTTTATTCATTTTCCACATTCTTATTATTTCTTCTTTTAATTCTGTATATTTGTGTATTTTTTCAGCTATAGTTTTTTGAAGATTATGAGTGTTTGGTATTGCAATATCTATTATATAAGTGATTTTATTCGTTTTATCTATTAATGTTATATCGGGCCTATTGTTATGGACTGTCTTGTCTGTTACAATGGCTCGGTCAAAATACATTCTAAAGTAGTCACTCTCTAGTACAGGTTTTGGGGCGTATTGATAATAAGGTGTAAGTTTTTCTGGAATGAGTTTATATTTAATCGCAAGTTTTTGATGGATTATATGGGCAACTTGATTGTGCCTGTGTGTGTAATCTGTCTGCGTGAGACTTTGGCAGGCACTAGTGATATGTTGAATGGTTTCAGGCTGACGGTGGCACTTTCTACATATATAATTTATTATTGGTGGTATTGGTGAACATTCCACACAGCACTATCTCGCCCCAAACTAAGCCAAAGCTTGTGAAATGGAAACCAGATAGCTGATATACTACTTATATACTTTTTTTTGTAAATAATATTTTATAACACCCAGACAGAGAACAAACAGCTATGTTCATCACACAAATGTTTGTTCTGGGTGAGGATCGAACCCACGGCCTACGGCACAAAAGGAAATATCGTGCCTTTTTAACTTATGAATTATTTTGTACATTTTTGAGTTTTACCGTGCATGGGTCGTAAAGCTGTTTTTGTTTTTTACTGATTTATAGACTGTGGTCTTGTCTACAGGTTAAACTAAACATTGTTACTGTGAATATTAACAATTGTCCCTTGGTTTTTAAGTTTTTTTTCCTTTATAATATTGTGTACAATAAAGTAATATCCCATTCATTTCAAATAAAAATTATTAAAACGTGTTTAGTTTTTTTTTATACTACTAGCCATCTGTTTGTTCCATTAAACAAACAGATGGCCCACCGGATGTTAAGTGGTAACCATCATCTATAACAAAGCATTGCCTCGTAAGTCACGCACGATAGGAACGTGCCCTACGATACACTGCCCTGCGTCCATCAACTTGAGGCATACCGATGTTAAGCCTCATGTGCCTGTAATTACACCGGCAACCACACTCTTCAAACCGAATCACAGCAACGCTGCTTGGCGGCAGAAAAAGGCGAGGTGGTAGGTACTTCCCCGGACAAGCCCTTCACAAAGAGCTCTACTACTCTTATAAAACTAATATTCGGTAAACTATGATAGTAAAGGAAAATTTTGTTTATAAAGAATTATGGAAACACTATTAACGGCTACATATGGCAACCCCATGTCCGTTTTCAGAATGCAGCTAAGTCTGGGCAAAGTATTGATCGTGAGAAAGGAAAAAAAGTAACTTTTTCAAATTTCAGTTTTGTATATTGTTTTTAACAAGTAAGTTACTTACTTTCTTTTGAGAAAATAGTGGAACGATGCCAGACTATGTTGAGTGGTTACCTCTAATTGAGCGTAGCGAACGAAGTTCTTAGTTTAAACTTGGGCGATTTGGCATTTTATGTATGTATGTATGTTTGTCTGGCCATAACTTTCGAACCGTTGATCCGATCTGCATGAAATTTGATAAGTCGATAGCTTGTACTTGAGAAATTTACTGGTAAGTATATGAGTAAAATCGGATGAAGGGTTATTATAATATGGGGTTTTTTAAAGGCAAAAATAAAAAAAACAAGTTACATGTCATATGAAAGGGCTTTGTTTGGACATTTCAAAACAATTTTTACTTTTTTGCTGAGACGATCGGTTTTTGAGATACAACCAAAAAGTTAATTTAATATAACCAACGATCCAAGAGCTCCCATATCTAGGAATTTCGTTGACATCAAGGTTTTTGTACTGGTTATCCAGTTTCTTTGCTTTTTCTTATTTTTTTTTCTTGAAATAAATTAAGAAGGTACTCAGTTCTCATGAAATGGTGATATCGAACTGGTCTGATGATGGAGCTAAGGTCTGTTCAACGGATCTCTAGTTACCATTCTTAGTTAGTAAGTGGTAGTCAGAAACAAGTCCAAACACAATGTTTGGACTTGCCTCTGACTACCACCTACTCAAAGCTTTGGTGCGTTCGTCGGGTCGCATCACAGATTTATCATCATCATCGGGGATCATCGGGGCGAACCACTAGTTTAAATGTTTACTCACAGCTAAAACAATTTCCGCTGCCTTAGGTCCGTTGAGCGCGGTATACAGCGTCGCCTTATAAATGCCCTCGGTGACCACTATCTCGGGAAAGGCGTCCGGCTTGAACACTTCCGCGTGTCCTTTAGGGATGAAGAGGTAGGCGCCGCTATTGCTGTCTTTGCCTTTTTGAGTATCGTATCTGTGTAAAATATTCATTACTAGCTGGTGCCCGCGACTTCGTCTGCGCAGGATTAGTATTTCGAGTAGCTTATATTAGCGTGGCGTAGTACATATGTGTAACTCTAGCGGTTTTGACAGCGCACGCCAGAATAGCTCGCAGATGGTAGATTTTTTCCTACTTGACACTTATCGTCATATTTTGGACAATTCACACAATATCTTTATAAATTGTAGCCTATGTGTTATTCTGATGTATAAGCTATATTTTTGTCAAGTTTCATTAAAATCCATTCAGTAGTTTTTACGTGAAAGAGTAACAAACATCCATCTATCCATACATCCATCCATTCATCCATCCATACTTACAAACTTTCGCGTTTATAATATTAGTAGGATGAACATGACCACTTGGATCAGTATGTTCTTATTTTTGACTTTGCTATTTCCGATTTGGAGTCCACAGAAGCAGTTACTAACTGATCAAAGGAGTTACTGATCAGAGAAGTTACTGATCAAAAGAGTAACTTACTGAACAAAGTCCATATGAACGGGACTGGTGACGCCATCCGTGGACACGACCGCTTTGATCAGTCCGTTCATGTTGACGACCACTCGCGTGCTGTTGCCAGCTTGGAAGGTGAGGTCTTCCATCAGCCGGGTGCTCGGCTGTTCTACTTGGAACATCTTGGGCAGGTCTACGGACCAGTAGTCGGCGTTGTAGATCCGGACTTTGGAGTATGACGTGTATCTGAACAGAATTGTTACATATATATTTTTTTATACAACTAGCTTATGGAACAAGCAGATGGCCCACCTGATGTTAAGTGGTAACCATCACCTATAACAAAGCATTAGGTACCTCGAAAGTCACGCACGATAGGAACGTGCCCTACGATGCACTGCCCTGCGTCCATAAACTTGAGACATACAGATGCCAAGCCTCATGTGCCTGTAATTACACCGGCAACCACACTCTTCAAACCGAAACACAGCAACGCTGCTTGGCGGCAGAAAAAAGGCGTGGTGGTAGTACTCTTTGTGAAGGGCTCGTCCGGGGAAGTACTACCATGCTTTTTTTTGCACACACGATGCAATGCTTTGTTACAGGTGATGATAACCACTTAACATCAGGTGGGCCATTTTCTTGTTCCATCAGTAAATTGTATTTAAAAAAAAGAGATCGCGTGATGGTCGATGATGAGATCTGAAAGATGAATGCGACCGTGGCTCCAAACGAACTTACTTGTTAATGCTCATGTTATCCCTCAGCGAGATAGTGTATATGGTGAGTGCGAGTGGGTCGACAGATACTGGGAATGACAGCTGGAACTTGTTTGCCGCGAAGCCGAGTCGCTTCTCGCCGGCCACCACGGGCGATATCTGAGCCGTCATCGGGTTACCTTCGGGGTCGAACACCTGTATACAAATACATCAAAGTAGCTAAAAAAAATTACAGGTATTTAGGACTAAGTAACAAGCAGACCTTTTTTTTTTTTTTTTTTTTTTAATACATTAGCTGATGGAAATATGGCCCACCTGATGTTAAGTGGTAACCATCACCTATAACAAAGCATTGCCTCGTAAGTCACGTACGATAGGAACGTGCCCTACGATGCACTGCCCTGCGTCCATCAACTTGAGGCATACGGATGTTAAGCCTCATGTGCCTGTAATTACACCGGTAACCACACTCTTCAAACCGAAACGGCGTTGCTGCTTGGCGGCAGAAAAAGGCGTGGTGGTAGTACTTCCCCGGACGAGCCCTTCACAAAGAGCTCTACTACTCTAAAACTTAACACCTGATGTTAAGATTGATATTATTGTCTTCTAAAACTCTTTTTTCCTGTGTTAAACACAAACTAAGTTTTTTTTTTTTTTTTTTTTTTTACATTTGATAGGTAAAACGTTTGACCGCAATCTCACCTGATGTTAAGTGACGATGCGGTCTACGATGTGACACGCTTACCTAGAAGATACCTATTCACTCGTCTCTTGAAATCGTCCAAATTATAGGCATTCGGAAAAACGGACGCCGGTAAGGAATTCCACTCTTTGGCTGTTCGCATTATAAAAGTAGAAGCAAAGCGCTTTGTGCGGGCAGTAGGTATGTCAACCATGAATGGATGTCTCGCTTCCGTACGTCTGGTGGTGAAGTAACGTTACACGTACAGCAGGGCTATTTTAAAACATTCGGAAAGGTTTCCAATCGGTAACGTCAGCTTTTATTACATTTGATTAACCCGAATCGTTTCCGACACGGGGATAAAAAAAGGCATATCCATATTTCGATTTCGAAGTAGCGTCTCTCGAAAACTCTACCTATTCCGACCCCTGCTTATTAAAGACCTTCTTGTTGTGTGTCTCAAAGAGGCTCCATTTGAGCACTTGACATATGTTTTAGAAATTCTTAGGTTTTACGACATGCCGGTTTTCTAGTTTTTCTGTTAAAAAACGTATGTACACACTCCCAGTAGGTACTTTCAAACGGTGAAGGAAAACATTTATTTATTTATTTTGTTTTTTTTTGGAAAATAAAACAGTACTATAATAATCTCTAATACTATAAGACTCAAAGTCCTGACTGACTGACATATAGACAACGCACAGCCTAAACCGCTGGTCCTAGAGACTTGAAATTTGAGGAGTACATAGCTCTTATGGCGTAGAGGTGCACTAAGAAGGGATTTTTGGAAATTCAACCCCTAAGGGTGTAAAAAGGGTTGAAAACGTTTGTATGAAAAATAGTATTCCTTGAACCTACAAACTTGAAACTTGGAGTACATATACTTCAAGGCAAAAAAAAAGGAAAGGCATTTTTAGTTTTTTAAAACTACCCTTAATAAGGGTGCAAAGGGATGTAAAAGTTTGAATGGGAGTGTTTTGACCGCTGGTCCTAGAGAGACTTGAAATTTGAAGAGTACATAGGTCTTATGGCGTAGAGGTGCACTAAGAAGGGATTTTTGGAAATTCAACCCCTAAGGGTGTAAAAAGGGTTGAAAACGTTTGTATGAAAAATAGTATTCCTTGAACTTACAAACTTGAAACTTGGAGTACATATACTTCAAGGCAAAAAAAAGGAAAGGCATTTTTAGTTTTTTAAAACTACCCTTAATAAGGGTGCAAAGGGATGTAAAAGTTTGTATGGGAGTTTTTTGACCGCTGGTCCTAGAGACTTGAAATTTGAGGAGTACATAGGTAGTATGGCGTAGAGGTGTACTAAGAAGGGATTTTTGGAAATTCAACCCCTAAGAGTGTAAAAAGGGTTGAAAACGTTTGTATGAAAAATAGTATTCCTTGAACCTACAAACTTGAAACATGGAGTACATATACTTCAAGGCAAAAAAAAAGGAAAGGCATTTTTAGTTTTTTAAAACTACCCTTAATAAGGGTGCAAAGGGATGTAAAAGTTTGTATGGGAGTTTTTTGACCACTGGACTTTGAAATTTGAAGAGTATATAGGTCTTATGGCGTAGAGGTGTACTAAGAAGGGATTTTTGGAAATTCAACCACTAAGGGTGTAAAAAGGGATGAAAACGTTGGTATGAAAAATTGTATTCCTTGAACATACAAACTTGAAACTTGGAGTACATATACTTCAAGTCAAAAAAATAGGAAACACATTTTTAGTTTTTTAAAACTACCCTTAATAAGTGTGCAAAGGGATGTAAAAGTTTGAATGGGAGTGTTTTGACCGCTGGTCCTAGAGAGACTTGAAATTTGAAGAGTACATAGGTCTTATGGCGTAGAGGTGTACTAAGAAGGGATTTTTGGAAATTCAACCCCTAAGGGTGTAAAAAGGGTTGAAAACGTTGGTATGAAAACTTTTATTCCTTCTCAAACTTGAAACTTGAAGTAGATTTACTTCAAGGCTAAAAAAATAGGAATAACATTTTTGGTTTTTTAAAACTACCCTTAATAAGTATGCAAAGGGATGTCGAAGTTTGTAAAGGGAGTTTTTTAACGCGTGGTGCGATTGACTTAAAACTTGAGGTAAATATACTAAGAAATAAATAATTAAGAATAACACTTTGAAGTTTTGATAATTACCCCCGCAAAGGGTGCAAATGACTGTAAAAGTTAGTATGGGAGATTTTTAACGCATAGTGCGATTGATTTCAAACTTGAAGTAAATATACTCCACAATAAATAGATTAAAATCACGTTTTCACTATTTTAAAACTACCCCTGCAAAGGGTGCAAAAGACTGCCAAAGTCCCAAGGTTTGTATGGGAGATTTTTAACGCGTAGTGTAATTAACTTCAAACTAAAAGAAAATGTGTTCTGTGGATAAATAACAAAAAAACAGTTTGATTTTCGAAAACAACCCCTGAAACGTTACCCTCCTTCGTTGCGCTCGAGTAAAAAGGATACAACGAAGCGTCAATGTTATATTCTGTGTTATATATGGGATATTCTAAAAACGGGAATCTTGAGTTGGTACGAAGAGATATGAGGGTATCTACCGTGATTGGGGATCAAAGTCGTGAAGCTGTTTCGTTTCGTTTGTTTTTGAGGTAGAAACTAGGAACAAATAAGTACATATTTTCCGTGTAAGGTTGTCTTTGTTGTATTTGTCATGTTTGTGCCAAACTCAGTCAGTACCTATACCTACCAACCTAATATAGCTAATGTACGCCTATAGGTATCCCATATACCTACGTAGGTATTTAAAATCTTACCCTAATAATATACAAATAAATGCGAAAGTTACGATGTTTTGATGTTTGTGGCTCAATCACGGTTCACCACTTCAACGCGTGCGAAGCCGCGGGAAGCCACTAGTTATATATAACATCGTAAGGAAACCGGCATGTCGTAGAACCTAAACAGTTAAAAAAAATGTGTTAAGTGCTCGAACGACCCTTGAGGTGCACTGAAAATGCAAATCAAGCACTTTTTCGAAAGACACTAAGACGAAAAAGAAGTCACAGCTAAAATAATATTGATTGATTACCTCAACGTGCGGCGAAGAAACCAAAACCGTCAGAATCTCATGGCGCTTGAACGCTAGTGCATTATACAGAACGATTCTTCTAGAAGGCGAGACGACATCCAAAGCAACAGTTATCCTGGCCGGTATCTCATCGTGCCGCCGCCAGATGTCGTCTACGTCGAAGTATATGTCGTCTTGTGTCTGATCCTGGATCGGTGGTTCTTTGAGCAGGTAGTACGCGGCTTGTTGGATCGCAGACTGGCTGTATTTGATGGCTAACAGCATTCTGCGGAAAATGGTCGACGTTAGAGAACTTACGACTTAAAGAATTGAGAGGAAGTCTGGCCTTAAATAATAATAAAGAAAATTGCCATTCGACACAGCACTATATCTAGCCTTAAACTAAGCAAATCTTGGTTTTTTTTTATGGTACCTGTTAATGGAACAAGCAGATGGCCCACCTGATGTTAAGTGGTAATCGTCACCTATAACAAAGTATTGCTTCGTAAGTCACGCACGATAGCAATGTGCCCTAGGAGGCACTGCCCTGCGTCAAAATGAGGCGCACTGATGTTAAGCCTCATGTGCCTGTAATTTTACCAGATACCACACCCTTCGAACCGAAACACCAGTAACGCTGCTTGGTATCCTGGTTATTCTCTGGCCCCTCAACTTCGAGTTTCGAATTTTAGATTTTCATTATAGTCTTCTAGTCGCTCCTATGGTGTCCTGTTGAGTACCGCTTCGGTCGCCTTGAGCTACTCACTTCTTAGCGTAGTCTTCCCTGACGTCATCCCTCGAGGTGCCAGTGACTCCGTCGTGATGCTGGAACAGCGCTAGCGATCTGCGCGCCTGCTCCACTCGGTCGCGGAGCTGAAGAGACATTATGTTGGAAACGGAGCGGGAGGCGGTCGCTTGAGCTGTTATTATCTCCGCTGCCCTGAAAGATGATATACTATATATACCTACGCTTCACTAAATTCGATTGGCACCATTCTGGAGCTTCAATATTGTATTATAATACCTACATTGTAACAAGGATCATACAAAAGAGCGGTAGGAACCAAGCCGTAAGTTTGTTGCCTGTTCTTCTAAGCTTTGGTCGCGTGGAACTGGCACCTAGAGTCACCTAGCTTTAAGACGTTTCAAAGTGATTCTTGTGATTTTATTGAATAAATACCTTTTTATTTATCAAAGTCAAAGTCGACTTTGATAAATAAATAATATTGGTGAACTTTCCACACAGCGATATCTAGCCCCAAACTAAGCAAAGCTTGTATTATGTGAACTGGTAGCTGTTTTTACTTTTATATTGACCTTTTAAAAAAAAAAAGGAATTTGTTTTTTGTTAATATATTTATTAAAATTACCTCTTACCTTACATAAGCTAGCAGTACTCTGTCCATGTTCTTATAGAACGGCCTAGAAGTGTAGTAACCGCTCCAGTAGTGCTGGTTCCTATCTGCGTACGTGAAGAAATCTCCCGATAGAACGGGAAAGTCTGACATTTTGATCTCGCTGTGGACAGCTTTGAAGTAGTCTTGCAGAGTGCCGAATGATATCTGGAATATAAATAACGATGTAGAGACTGAAAATAACCTAGTGCGAGTCGAACTCGCTTATATTTCGTCGAACTGTATACCCCACAATCTAATTATTTGGCACATAACAGGGTGCCATAGCGTTTGCCAAGAGTTTTGTCTTTTTTAATTATTATTAAGATTATTAAAATTTGGATGACATAGACTACAGTAAAAGGTATTCTGTTGAGAGAGCATGTATCTACATTAGGTATATACATAATTATAAGGTTCGAAATATAAAAAAAAAGAAGTTGTTACAGTAAACATATAAATCGTTTTGGGTTCTCTTTGTTAAGTTTGAATAAACTGTGTCATCAGTCCTATCATTTGAGTCGATTCACTTAGCCTTCGCCGTACGAATGTTTGTAAGAGTGCAGTGTCTTTCTTAAAATTAATATTTAAGGCGTTATTCCTTTATTGGGTTCGTCATATTTTCTACCCCGTTTCCGGTTTTTTTTTCTGTACATTAATTTAGGCCACAGAAGTTTAGGGCGTCTGAATGCGCGATGGGTTGACGACATTGTGAAGGTCGCAGGAAAATTCTAGACCAGAGACTCACAGGACAGAGTAGGCTGGCAAAACATGAGGGAGGCCTATACCCAGCAGTGGGTGATACCAGGGTGAGATGGTGGGTGAGATGATGATGATGTTATTTTTGTCTTTATGTTAATCAAGGTTACGCGTACCTCAGCGTTCAAATCATCTTTCCCATTGATATAATCTATCAGCAACTCGTAGTTGGAGTACTGGTTGTCCCACTCGTTAGATCTGTCGTATCTGAAGTCATCTCCGAGTGGGAACAAGACGACATTACTTCTGTACAACTGGGCTTTTTTACGCCACTGATCTAAAATCATAAACGCTCTGGAAAAAACAAGGTATTTTTAGACTTCTTGGAATTAAAATATACATTTATCGACTCTTTGAGGCGCACTTAAATCCTTCCACCAGACTATTTCGAAAGAAACTAGTCACTAAGAATATTAATTTTGAAGAATATGAAGTTTTAGTTCACATAAGAAAGAAGGTAAGAGATGGCAGCCTATTTTTTTGTTCTTTTTTCTACTGGTTTTTTACGATCTAGTGCGAGTTACTTTGATTTCTGATCGTAAGGGCTTTCGAATCAGGTCGTGCACCAAAGGATTTATCTCGTCGAAAAATATATGTGCGCAATGCCAGTGCTCTCCATCGGTGAAGGAAAACATCGCAAGGAAACCAGTTAGTATTCTAGCAATGGGGATGGGCTTGCATGCTGTTGCGTATGGAATACCAATTGCAGCAAAATATGATGTGCCAAATATTATATTTGGACGTTCCTCTGACTTGTAAGAGTAGAGCTCTTTGTGAAGGGCTCGTCCGGGGAAGTACTACCACCACGCCTTATTCTGCCGCCAAGCAGCGTTGCTGTGTTTCGGTTTGAAGAGTGTGGTTGCCGGTGTGATTACAGGCACATGAGGCTTAACATCTAATATGCCTCAAGGTGATGGACGCAGGGCAGTGCATCGTAGGGCACGTTCCTATCGTGCGTGACTTACGAGGCAATGCTTGGTTATAGGTGATGGTTACCACTTAACATCAGGTGGGCCATCTGCTTGTTCCATCAGCTAGTTGTATAAAAAAATACCACCTGAAGACATCCTTAAAGAATCTAGAGTTGGTAATTGGTACTAGAACCACCGTGTCTAGGAATCAAGGTTATTAAGCTGTTTCTGTTTAAAAGCAAGACTAAGATTAAGAACATAATATTATAAATAAATAATGAAATAAACGCACCTTTCTTCCACATTCTTGTCAGTGATTTTCCTCGGAGCAACGCCCCATGGACAAGTGACGCCGTTGCCTGGCAGTCTTTTAAAGTCGAACTGACAGCACACCTTGGGATCCGGCCCACAAGAGTGCGGGACGTCGTACGAGTAGAATGGCATCATGTGCGTAAACATATCGGTCTTGCCAACACCATCTAAAATGCAAATTTATAAATATGTACCTACATTGTCCCATATAATATATTATTCACAATGTAATATATTTTAATGAGGACTAGTCCTCAATAAAATAAGCGTCGAAATTGAAGATTTAGTCAAAGAATGCAAGTTTCAAGATTTAGTTAGGGAATTCCTACTCGGCTTCATGGTCTCTCTCTCTTGTCGTGTCACTGGTTTCTTTCGAGACAGTGTGGTGAAAGGATTTTAAGTGCGCCTCATTTTATAGAACTGTTTAGGTTCTACGACATGCCGGTTTCCTTACGATGTTTTCCTTCGCCGTTTGAGAGTACAGGGGCCTTATGCTCACTTCGACAGAGATTATCTCACGTTAGAGATGACGTCATATCTCGTTCGATAACTATTTATCCCCATTCTCACTATCTAACTCCCCAATTTTCTCATACAAAGTTCATGCGAGACGCAAGGTCAACGAGTTATTGAACGAGATATGACGTCATCTCCATCGTGAGATAATCTCTGTCGAAGTGAGCATAAGGCCCCTGGCATTGTGCACATACATTTTTGAACAGAATAACTCATTGGTGCTCGACCGGTTTCGAACCCACGACCTTAGGATCGGAAGGCGAGACCTACCTTTAGACCACCAGTGCTCAGGCTTCATGGTAATCTTATACTGGTCAACATCAGACCCAGGAGTATGAAATCCAATCTTTATTCGAGAAATTCACCCACTAACTGACCCGCTCATCACGAAATCTTCGAAACTAAAGGACCTAGAGGTCCACAAAATGTCACTTTTTGAGTGGTATTGGAGTTCACTACTTTTGAAAAATTGTTAACTCAATGTTTTTAAGCGGGGTGACCAAAGATGTATGGAAATTAAAATATGAAAGCAATTTTTTGATATTAATCCTTTCCCCATTTAAATAATTGTCAACCAGTTAGGTACTTACCCCAAAGTTGTCTCCATTTAAACTCCAGCTGCCTATTCGAAGCCAATTCCTTCTTCACCCTATAATGTATTCTTTGTATCAACGAATTCTCAAACCCGGCCAATTTGAGTAGATAGGGCTGTGTGCTGGAATGTCCGAAGGGGTCTATCGCCCAGGAGTTTTTCGGGATGTACCCTAAATTATCGAGTAGCCATTGGTGGCCGGTAGTCAACTGCTGCATAATGGATAACCAATGGGAGTTGGCTTCGTCATTCATTACCCATCCGCCAGTTACAATTTCGATTTTGCCGGATTTTAGTAAGCTGAAAAAGACAATTTCACATAACTTATTTACTTACCCAATCCTCAATGGCCCCAACGGAAGAACAGCGTAAGTTATTATTACATATGCTGAGTTGGGACCAATTTGCAACTCTGTTTAAATAATTTTTTTTTTATTTTTTGTGTATTATTTTATAAGTTAATACATTTTTATCCAATAAGTAACATATTTAAAAAAAAACTTTTTGATTTTGATATACAATTGTTTACAATTGTTATTTAGGTTGTTGAGTGTCTGGGTGTTATATTATAATCCTACTAATAATATAAATGCGAAAGTTTGTGTGTGTGTGCTTTAGTTTCCACTAATTTCCGTAACGGCGGGGTCGACAACTTGAAACTCATCTTCCTGCCCCAGTTAGATGAGTATTAGATTGTGTAATTACGGCTTGTTTTTAGATATTAAACATTGGGATAACCCTAGACTTTTAACCGGAAAAAATAAAGCGGTGAAAAAAATGGACGAGCCCAACATATTAATACTAGCAATTGCCACTGCCATGTGTGCCGATGAATAGGGAGAGATGTAGAAGAAAAAGAATAGTATCTATGTTAAGGCTTGATTTTGCCATTGAGCCACAACCACCCAAACATAAACCTTTTTTTTTTTTTGAAGGGCTTTGTCGCTGAGTGACCACACTGCCCTTTAATAAAACATAAACCTTCGCATTTATATTTTAGTATGAAGTTAGATATAAAACAAAAAGCCATCATCATAGTCAGGGCCGGATAACCCTATCGGGGCCCATAGGCAATGCAATTCTCGAGGCCGCTTTCCTTTACCATTTTCTTACTTTTTAAAATATATTTATCCTATTACAAAAGTCGAGTCCTTCGATCAACGTCGATCTGATCGACTCTTGCTTTTTTGCTTTCATTGAAATGATCATGAATAGATTATAGTTAAGTGATAAATAACGTTAGATGGCGCTTTTCACAGTAAGTAAAATCATTTTTCTATGGCAACATTACCGGATGTAAATAATGGGGAATGTTACCAATGAAACGTTTTTATTCTTGGTGCGTGGCCCGCATTGACTAGGCCCCCATGGGCCCCTAGTCGGTGCGGGGCCCCTAGGCAGTTGCCTAATCCGCCTAATGGGTAATCCGGCCCTGATCATAGTCTTCAAAACCACTTACTTTTGGAAAGCAGTCTTCTCTTTATCAGAAGCGTCGGAATTCCACCACAGAGACAGAAAACTGATCTCTGCCCATATGAACTTCCTGCCCACGCCTTCTGATAGCTTTTCCACCATGTTCGTGAAAATGGCACGCGTTTGGGACTTGTAGTAATTTTCAAATGTTTTGATCCAACCTGGGAATCATAAACCACAGATCTTTCAAGTGTAACGTCTGGCCCTTAAACGTCCAAGGATTTTAAAGAGGTAGTAAGAGATCTGAGGATTACAGTCTTTTCATGAAGAATGCCATTGTTCTCAATACTCTGAAGTACTTTTTCTACACTTTTAAATGTAATGTCAGTTAATGCCACCGATTATAAAATGTATGTAGAGGGTACACGGTTCTTGGATCTGTTTTAGCATCTCGTATGCAACTACGCATGCTGCTAACTCGACGCTCCAGTGCTTGTGCATTACCTGTCTATTGGTGCAAAACCAGATTAAAACCCACGACGATAGGGTTAATAGGCGGGGTTGTTTTCACTGGACCTTCTTTAAGATCGAAGATAGAACCGGTGGTCTAAGGGCTTATTGGAGAGAAGGCCTATTACCCTGCCGCCGTGGATGCCAATAGCCTAGATGTATGTAGTATCTAAGTATGTGCTAGGCGTAAGTTTCTTGCCATCAATTTAATCTTTGGCCGCAAAGAACTGGTTTCGCCTAGATTCACTAGGTTTATAAAATATTTTATACTGAATGATGTTTTTTTTTTTATTTTTTTATTTATTTCTCACCTGGATCATTATGAGAGTGGGGTACTATAAAGACCTTGAGTTTATTCTTCTGACTCCACTGATTCTCCTTGTAATCTATTGACCACCCTTGCTTCCAAACACCACCATCTTTATCATCAAACAATATCCTTTCATACATAGAAAGCATCTGCAAAATCGACAATAAACAATTTTTAATACTATTATTTCATGAATTGCAAATCCACAAGAGTAAATAAATGCAGACATGTATGCCGGATTTAAAAGCTAAGTTTCTGACAAAATTGACACAGACATAATATAAACAAATTACAGCAAAGATTTTATTTTTATACAGCTAGCTGATGGAACAAGCAGATGGCCCACCTGTTGATGAACCACAGACCACCACCTGAACAAGCAGATGGCCGTACAAAAATTGCTCATTGAAAAAGTGTACTATAGTGTGACGGAATATCTTAACGACAATTTAGAATAATCAATATAATAAGTTTTTTTTTTTTTTTTTTTGTTCTTTATTTTTATTTATTAATTGTTAATTTATCTCCTTTTCTATTTTAAATTTCGGACATTTTGTATTTATTTAATCATTCAATCAATTCATTAATTTTTAAATTGTATAATTATTGCATGCTATTTTTAAGTGGAATATGGAAGAACATTATTTGCAAACCCTGACATCTGTATGTACCAACCTATATTCGCAATAAAGTTATTATGATTATGTTATTAAGTGGTAACCATCACCTATAACAAAGCAATGCCTCGTAAGTCACACACAATAGGAATGTGCCCTGCGATGCACTACCATGCGTCCATCAACTTGAGGCATACAGATGTTAAGCCTCATGTTTTGTAATTACACCAGCAACCACACTCTTCAAATCGAAACACAGCAACACTGCTTGGCGGCAGAAAAAGGTGTGGTGGTAGTACTTTCCCGGACAAGCCCTTCACAAAGAGGTCTACTACTCTTAAACCTGAACCTGTTTTTACCTGAACGTCAGTCTTTGGTACACTTGTTTTCTGTATTGGACAAGCAGTTTCATTAAACTTGACCCTCATTCTTGGAGGCTCATCACCGACCACTCTGAACTCTCTCGATTTGGGTTCTCGCTCCTTTGGCCTGTTCTGAGGTGGATGAAACTCTTGTGACTGCTCCACCATCTCATCCACAGCCGACTTGATTTCACCAACCATAACATGATGTTGGTTAAGCTCATTCTCTATTCTTCGGAGCTTAGATTCAAACGCTGACCATTTGCTCTGAAATATGAAACATACTATTAAATCAATAATTATACGATAAATATTTTAAAAGAAATTAGGTATGGTAATTGTCTACTAAATAAAACTAAATCTGTATACAATTTTCTTGTGGGTTGGTATATTTCAGTACCTAGGTCGAATAGTATCTTTGAGAATGTTAAAGGCCAACAGACACCAGAGAAAATGAGACCATACAGATCTTATACCAAAACATAATTTTAAGAAAATACTGTAATGTGTGCTATGTGTGATTTACAAGGACTATCATCCCATTGGTAGAAACCTTATGGAAATGAAGAATATTATCTTTGGACTATGTTTAGAATAAGACTATTTAGTTAAGTCGTTTTTTTCTGCTGCCAAGCAGCGTTGTTGTGTTTTGGTTTGAAGAGTGTGGTTGCCGGTGTAATTACAGGCACATGAGGCTTCACATCTGCATGCCTAAGTTGATGGACAGTGCATCGTAAGGCATGTTCTTATCGTGTGTGACTTGCGAGGCAATGCTTTGTTATAAGTGATGGTTACCACTTAACATCAGGTGGGCCACCTGCTTGTTCAATCAGCAAGTTGTATAAAAAAAAATTGATATGTTTTCTCAAAACTAGACTAGAACACTAACAAACTACAAAA
Source organism: Chloroclysta siterata (assembly GCA_932294275.1). Classification (NCBI taxonomy): domain Eukaryota; kingdom Metazoa; phylum Arthropoda; class Insecta; order Lepidoptera; family Geometridae; genus Chloroclysta; species Chloroclysta siterata. The sequence goes on from OW028590.1 coordinate 8,482,595, forward strand.
AGCTTTTTTAAACATTTCAAAGTCAAAGTCAAAAGGTATTTAATCAATAAAATCACAAGGATCACTTTGAAACATCATAAAGCTAGGTGACTCTAGGTGCCAGTTCCACGCGACCAAAGCCTAGAAAAACAGGCAACAAACTTACGGCTTGGTTCCTTCCGGCTTTTTGTATGATCCTTTTACAATGTAATATAATATATTATTGAAGTTTAGTCATTGAATAGGTAGGTACTCACATTATCAATGTCTTGAACTTCAGGCTTGATACTAGGTAATTTAAAGCTAAGATCAGTAACCACATACAAGATAAAGATAAATGCGATGATACATGTGGACCAGAACACCGCAGATAGTCTTCTGATCCGCATTTTGCTGGACTTGAGACAGGCACTGAAATAAACAAAAACATTGGAATAAAGTTTGTAATAATAGGCAATATCTAGATTTAGGTACCTAGTCTCCAATAAAACGTATAATTTTCGCCGATAGAATTATATACACATGAGTGTTTGATTGTTGATGAGTAGATTGGTGAAAAGAGCATACTTACACTCAAAGAATAGGTTCAGACTGTGCTGTAACCTAAGAAAATTTAATTGAAAATTCTTTTATCTATTTAAACTAAACCCACGGAATCTGGACCAAAACGTACGTGCAGACACTTTAGAACCAATACGAAATAATTCTAACTGTACGCATAGCTCAATCAATTAACAACATCTTTATTTTTGTCGGCTCCACCACAAAAAAGATAATTTTTTTAATTCTATCCTACTGATTTCTACTTCTTTCTCACTCTCTTACTTCCTAAAAAATGAAATGAAAAATATATAACAACAACATAATTTTTGACAGCTTGCTAACAGAAAAGTCAAAGAAGTCGTCATCAACGTCAGGTACTTCTTCCAAGCTAATATCATAATCTTGGATATTTTTTCTCTGCGGTTGGACGGTTTGGGGCAACAAGCTTTGAGTGAGATCTTTTGAGTTTTAATTATTTTTAACGCATTTTTCACGTAATTACAAGTTGATTCGTTAATTTGTAATGGTGGTGGATTAGTTTATTGGTAGAAAGCCTAATTTTGTAAATACATAACTGATTAGTAAGAAAGTAGTACATTTTAATGTTAGGTAGGGTCCTACCCACATTGTAAAAAAAGAAAGTAGGTCAAGCTCTTTTCGGAGAAATGGAGATGGACGCTGCGTCTACTCCATCTCCCGCTCCGCCGCCTCTTCCGCCGGATCCTCCTGACCCGGGTTCTGCGACTTTGGACATTCGAGAGAATCGCTTGCCCAAACGCCGAAAGGATGCGGACTCGGAAGAATCTGGTGGTTCAGGCGGTAAAGTTAAAGCGGTATCTGCAGACATAGCCTCAGCCCCCTCACTCGCTTCAATGCAAACCACCTGGCTGCATGCCACCCTTGTCATTGGAGTCAAGGAATACTCGACTGCGGACAAAGGTCCGTTTATCATTCATGTTTCTCGGGAGGTTCCTGATCCTTCAGCCGGTACTACTATCCGACCAATCAAGTTTGGACAATTTTTATCCAACCACCGCGTAGGTAACATATGTGCTGATGGCATAAAATCAGTAGGTAGAAACAGAGTTTCAGTTGAATTCCGCTCAGCCGCCGATGCTAACAAATTCTTAGACAATGCCCATCTTCTCAACCAATATAAATATGTAGCGTCTATCCCAACATTCAACATAACTCGTATGGGTCTTGTGAGAAATGTTCCCGTTGACATGTCAATGGAAGAGTTTGCTGAAAATTTAGAAGTTCCGAATGGCTGTGGATATGTAGTGAAGGCACGTCGGCTTAATCGTAAGTCAAGTGAAGATGGTAAGGTAACTTGGGTCCCTACCCAGGCAGTAGTTCTTACCTTTAGAGGTCAAGTCCTACCGGTCAGAGTATTTTCTTTTCATACATCACTTCCAGTTGAAGTATATCAACTCCCGACCATACAATGTCAAAATTGCTGTCGATTTGGGCACGTCAAGGCTCAATGCCGCTCTAAGCCGCGCTGCTTCAAGTGTGGCAAAGAGCATACTGGTGAGAGTTGTGACACGGTGGAAGCCCAGGCTTACTGCCTCCATTGTTCCGGAAATCATTTTGCCTCAAGTAGAGTATGCCCTGAATTGGAAAGACAAAAGTCCATTAAAGCATTTATGTCACAAAATGGAATTTCGTATGAGGAAGCTGCGACTCATTTCCCCAAATTGGGGCGATCATATACTGAAGTAGCACAGGAAATATTTTCCACCCCCACCCCATCCTTCCCCTCCCAGCAAGGCCCCCTTAGATCATCCAATTCTTCTAACTCCCGTTCTTATGTCAAAACGGTTTATGCCAAGGCCAACACTCGTGCACCTTTGGCAAAATCTTATGACAAAGCATCACATCAAGATATTACTTCTACTCCATCTTCATCTCTTCCCAACGGATATGCTTGCATGTCCCAATCACAGTCCTCAAATGACAATCGTCAAAGCTTCCTCATAGAAACTCTATTGAACATTTTAATCGAGTTGTGTTCTACGACCAACTCATCCTTACCGTCCAACGTTGCTCAAAAACTGTCCCAGATCTTCACATTAACCGCCCACAATGGATCTAGTGTCCATCCTTCAGTGGAACTCGAGAAGTCTCCGCAGGCGGAAACCTGAACTCATTCACTTAATTTCTAAATTCAGCCCGTCAGTCATTGCCGTCTCGGAGACATGGTTGAAGCCAGGAAGTCCTTTTCGGATTTCGGGTTACATCTGTCTCCGAGACGACAGGTCTGACGGGTATGCAGGTAGTGCCCTGCTTGTCAGGGCTACTTTACCCTTTTTCCAAATTTCCCTTCCTTCCCGTCCCATTGACATCAATCTAGTAGCAGTTAGAATTTTTGATATATCGTTTATTTCAATTTACATCCCCCAGCCTAACCCTAGTTTAATTTCTGAGATCCTACTAGCTGTATCATCTGTTCCTCCACCTGTCATTCTTCTTGGTGATTTTAATGGCCACCACACCTCGTGGGGCTCAGGCCATAGCAATACATTTGGGCGTCTGCTTGTAGAAATGTTTGATGAAGCTAATCTCTGTGTCATAAATGACGGGTCTATTACCCGCAGAGTCCTGCCGTCACAAGATCCACAGAGTGTTGTTGATTTAACTGTTTGTTCGTCCTCCCTCTCCTCCTGTCTTTCTTGGGAAACTCTGCCTCTTTCCTATGGGAGTGATCATTTCCCAATTGTCATCACTATGTCTAACTGTGTTACCCCACAGCAAAATTTTAATCCTAGTCTTAAATATAGACTCTCAGGAGTTTCAAGAGCTAACTGGGAACATTTCTCCTCTACTTTAGATATTGAAACTGCAAATTTTATCCCTGTTAACTTAGACAATGCACTATCTGCTTACTCAATGTTAGTTAATTCTATTATTTCAAATGCAGATATGTGTTTTCCGATTAAAAAACAATCTCGAAAACTTTGTAGAGTCTCTAGTCCTTGGTGGGACTCTGACTGTTCTACTGTTATTAGGAATAGGAAAAATGCAGAGATTGAATACAATAGCTCTATGACCCCTGAAAATTTTATTGAGTATCAGCACTGTGCTGCAAAGGCTAGAAAGGTTCTATCAAAGAAAAAGAGACTTGGATGGAAAAACTTTTGTGAAAATTTATCCCCTAGAACCCCATCTTCAGTGGTTTGGAAGCAAATCAAACGATTCAGAGGCTCATGTACCGCTGATAATTCATCTTCCAATGATCCATCATCATGGATAGATGCTTTTTGTGACAGATATCTCCTACTTATGTTCCCAATATAGATTCCGTTCCTACTTCCCCTTATTTTATCCCATCATCATCTACTTTTGACAATAACTTTTCTCTATACGAATTAAATTGTGCGTTGGATGGATTAAAAGATTCGTCCCCAGGAATTGATGGGATCCCATATTCATTTATAGTCAACTCTCCTGATAGCGTCAAAGAATACTTCTTGAAACTGATCAACATCTTCTTTGAAAACGGAATCGTTCCGGACGAGTGGAAAACTCAAATTATTATTCCAATATGCAAACCCGGAAAGAGACGTTCTGACTCCAACTCTTACAGACCCATTGCTTTATCTTCGGTTTTAGTCAAAATTATGGAACACTTGATAAAATTTCGTCTTGAATGGATTGTGGAGAGCAAAGGTATTTTAGCTAAAACTCAGTTTGGTTTTCGAAAAGGCATGAGCACTATGGACAGTTTGAGTTTGATTACTACCGATATTCGCATTTCATTTTCAAAGAAGGAATCACTAGTTGCAGTTTTCTTAGACATAGCTTCGGCATATGATAACGTTCTTCTTCCAATACTCAGGAACAAGCTTCAACAGCTGAGTATCCCTGCGAGGATTGTTCGTTACATAAGCAACTTGTTAATGAATAGAAGCATTTTAATAAAACATCAAGGCTCATTCCTACCAGCCCGATGTGTTTGGAAGGGCCTCCCTCAAGGATCTGTGCTAAGTCCTTTGTTGTATAGCTTATATACTCATGACCTTGATCATTCCATCAGTTCACTCTGTCAGGTCCTTCAATACGCAGACGACTTAGCTTTGTATGTTCAATCAAAATCCATTGATCACGTTAAAGACAATCTCAACACAGCCCTTACCCTTTTGGGTGAGTGGTTAAAAGATCATGGCCTTTCACTCTCAGCCTCCAAAAGTAGTTGTGTAATATTTTCCAAAAAACGAATTCCTCCTGTTATAGATTTATATATTGATCATGAACAAATTCGTCAACTCTCAAGTGCAAAATTTTTAGGTGTTCTTTTGGATTCCAGGTTATCAGGAATCCCTCATTGTAATTATATTTCAGATATATGCGAAAAAAATATTAATGTCCTCCGTTCCCTGTCTGGTGTATGGTGGGGCTCACACCCCTACTGTCAAAAACTTCTTTACAATGCTATTGTTCGCAGCCATTTGGATTATGGATCATTTCTTTTAGACCCAAGTACTAAATTGGCTTTGGGTATTCTGGACAAGGTACAGTCCAGATGTCTCAGAATAGTCATTGGTGCAATGAAATCCTCTCCAATTAACGCGATGCAAGTTGAGTGCGTTGAACCCCCACTCTCTCTGAGAAGACAATATTTGGCAGATAGGTTTTTGTTCAAACTTGTTCAAAACTCCCACCACCCCCTTCTTCAACTACTGAATAATTTATTATTACTATTGGAACCCCAAATTGATGATAACCAGGACTCAATACCCTGCCTAATCCGTAGCTTTAGAAAATACTCCCACCTTCCTCATCCTGTTGCCCAAACCCAAACATTCCCTCTATTCTCCACCCAATACGAAGCATTAATTTTTAAACCCAATGTACTGCTAGATTTTGGTGTAGATAAAGGTTCTTCCAATGCACTAAATGAATTCCATCTTAATTTGGATAGAACATATAGTGGATGGCGTCCTATTTATACAGATGCCTCTAAGCTGAATGACTCCAGTCCCGTTGGATCTGCAGTCTGGATTCCATCTTCAAAAATAATATTAAATTTTAAATGTCCTCCAGTTACTTCCGTATTTACGGGGGAAGCAATAGCTATATATGAAAGCATCTTGTTTATTCAGTCTCATAATTTAGATAAATCCATAATTTTTTCAGATTCGAAAAGCTCACTCCAATCAATACTTTCCAATCCTTTCCGATCTAAGTCAAATTTTCCTATCATCCTCAAAATTCGTGAATCCTTATTCCAGTGCAAAGAACTCGGAATAAATGTTGTACTGGCGTGGATTCCTGGTCATTCCGGAATACCTGGCAATGAAACAGTGGATTCGTGTGCAAAACAGGCTATTCATACAGGTTCACATGATCATTTTAGAATTTATTCTCATGACCTTTGTCTCACTCCAAGATCTCACTTAGCCACTTCGTGGTCACGTATGTGGGTTGCATCAAGAAGTTTGAAAGGGAAACATTATGGCGATATTCAACCGGTAATCCCAGCTAGACCTTGGTTTTTTAAGTTCCGCTTAGCTAGTAAAACCACAACATCAACCATTTGTCGACTTCGCTTAGGTCATGCGTGTACACCAGTCCATTTGGCTAAAATAAGGATCAGGGACCACTCCCTATGTGAATGCGGTCTAGACGAAGGAAATGTTGACCATTTATTATTCTCTTGTCCGAGGCTGAGGCTATCTCTGTATGATATCTCTCCCCCTGAAATACCCCGTCCTTTTTCTTATAAAATTTTATTAACCTATGTTTTTTCTCCTTTTATCAAAATATTATGTAAATTTTTAAGTGCAAATAAAATAAAATTGTAAATTGTTTTATACCTACCTACAAAATAATTGTTGTAAATAACCTACCTACATCTTTTTTATTTTTTGTATTTTAGTTTATGTTCCTCTATTGTTGTAAGTAATACAAATAATTATATTGTTTATCATTTTAACGAATCAACTTTTAGAGTCTCCCTTGGTTTACTCAGATCTCCGCCTTTTTGTTTTAAGTCTATAACAACTTGACATTGGCAAATTCGTGGCAAACCCTATCGGCCACTGAACAGCCACAAATAAAAGAAGAAGACATAATCTTGGATGCACGAAGTATTTTAATAGCCTAGGCCTAGGGAGGGCTAGGATAGATTTTGCCTCAGATTTTGCATTTATATTGTTTTTCTAGTGTTATTTTGAGTTGTCTTGTGTAATTTCGGTGGTGTTTTATCCCACAAAGTGGATGAAACTGTAATGTAAATATCGTTTGACCGAAATTCGAATGTTTTGAAGAAAACCGCCACCATTTTATTTTAAACAAATGACGGCTGACTTGACTATGGACTGACTGACTTGAAGAATTTAATACAAATGCACTTGACACTGGCAAGATCGTCTGTCGAATGACGGACAAGAGCCTTAAACGGAGAAAAGAAGATGAAGAAATAATATTTATCTTTTGCTTCGTTCGGATATAGATAGGTATCTATTTCCTGCCATAGAAAGAAAATACGAAAGTAAAGTTTTCTATATAGTTTCATAAATCATTGTTTGTCCTGAATGTATTTTGAATTCCCAAACAAAATAAACGGGATGGTCATTGGACATCTTGAATTTTAAAATACGAATACCAAGAGTATCCGAACAGAAAATTCCACTATGTTATCGATTTTTTGAGAAACGTCAAAATTGTTGTGTTCGAAAGATGGCGTCAAAGGAATCTCTGGATGTGAGTACAGTTTTTATTTAATTTTCAATGTAATTTATCATTTTTTAAGGAAAATTTATGTCTTAGGTTATGCATTTAATGTTGTTCTATGAAATTTGGATTACGCGGTAGTTTAAATTGCGATTTACGGCCAAATTATGGCCGAAGAAGACCACGCCCTTACAATCGGTTATGAATATTTTGTGGATTTAATAAGATTTTATATAGAATACGTAAGAGAATGATAATATAGCAACAGTTAAATAGTAATCTATCAGTATATAAAGCAGGGCTTCATAATAATAGCAAGTTTAATTCATGAAATCCTTTTGGCGTTTTGACGGACCCAGATACGTATTGATCTTGTAAACCGAAATGTTTTGAACGTAGAGAGCTTACCGCGTCGTTAAGATCGAACGAAATTAATTAAAACAGACAGCCGAGAGGAGCAGAGCCTCAAATTAATCAAAACTCGTACTATGGGAACCAGATAACTGATATAATACTTAAATACCTTTTTTTGTAAATACATACCTAATTTAAATACATAATAACACCCAGCCACAGATCTAATATCAATGTTCATCTCAAGATTCTTTGTTCACTATGGGGATAGAATCCACCACCTACAATGTAGAAGGGAGAAAACTACCAACTGAAATGTCAGGCAGTCTTTTTCTTATGGTCATAATAATTTTAAAATTTCATTTATAAAAATCTGTTTTTTTTCTAATGTACCTATTCAAATGTTATAATTTATGTCAGGAGTTATCTCCAATAGAGAGACTCAACGACAGATGTAACCGATAATTCAACATCTGTATAAAACATACAATACCTAATAATTATACATAATATATACAAGTTGTGTGATTCACACTCAACAGCCTCTCACAGCTCGGTTGGTAATAGCTCTGTGATCAAACCCACTGCCTACAACGCAGAAGGCTGTGGGTTCGATCACCACCGAGAAAAAATATTTGCATGATGAATATAGATGTTTGTTCTCTGTCTAGGTATTATAATATATTATAATATTTACAAAAAAAAGTACACAAGTATACAGAAAGTACAAACTTTGCTTAGTTTGGGGCTAGATAGTGTGGTATGGAATGTCTACTAATATTTCTATTTAATGTCATAATTATTGATGATGCTTAAACTTAAATATTTACAATTGGGAGGATATGACAATGGTTAATACATAAGTCAGGCAAATAAAAAAATGCAATGCATGGCATCCTCAAAGTCAAAACAGTATCAGGCGAGATCAAACATACTTAGCAAGTCTACCAAGTCAGACTAATAAACAACTCCAACAAACTAAGCCCACATAAATGATGAGACTCAAGCAAATGTCATACTCATGGTGATCAATCATGAAGTGGGCATACTCAAAATATAATGCAGGAGTGTATTATTAATAAATTGAATTTGAATTTGAATAGCAGACAAAACTTCTTTTATTCTACTTGCTGATGTAGCAAGCAGATGGCCAACCTAATGTTAAGTGGTAACCATCATCAATAAATACCTTTTCTTTCTTTCTTTTTTTCTATTACACATTATCTCATGGGTCACCCACATTAGGAACAAGTTATTAAGCCAAGAAATGGCGGTAGTACTTCCCTGGACAAGTTCCAACCCCACTACTAACGAAAGTTGGATAATTATTAATTTAAAATCTTTACCACAAAAAAAAATATAAGTCCAAGCAAAAACCTCGTCATAGTATTTACACAGTTTACACACGTAATTTCGTCGTAAAAAAACATGCTTTTTAGAACCGCCTATATGTCAAAAATAGCAGCCTACCTAATTTTTTTCACCTAATTGGTCACAGTAAATCTTCTTCATATATCTCATTATTACTGAGATCTAGATCTGAAGAGAAGTAGAGTTCTTTGTGAAGGAAGAGCTAGCCCGGGGAAGTCCTACCGCCATGCTTATTTCTACCGCCAAGCAGCGTTGCTGTGTTTCAGTTTGAAGGGTGTGGTTGCCGGTGAAATTACAGGCACATGAGGCTTAAAATCTGTATGCCTCAAGTTTATGAACGCCGGGCAGTTTATCGTAGGGCACGTTCATATCGAGCGTGGCTTCCGAGGCTTTGTTATAGGTGATGGTTACCACATCAGGTGGGCAATATGCTTATTCCATCAGCAAGTAGTTTTTTTTTATCTTCAATGGATTAAACAAGTGGATGATTATTTTATACTTTATATTAGTTCCAAGTTTCTAAGAAAAACAATCTTGTGAGACAATTTAACACAATGCCAACAACTTGACAAAAAACAAACTATCTAATTGTATTAGGGTTCCGTTTTCCTTTTGGAGTACCGTTTAAAACCCGAAGAACACGACATTCTTTTGGATACTTCTAGAACATTTTTAGTGGACAGCCAGCATTCATTGCAAACAGTACCTACAGGCACATTTACCTTGCGTGGTGTTTAGCGCGGTTCGATAACGGCCACTGCTTCAATTGAGCGCATCCGCATTTGTGTCAAAGGACACAGCACGCGCTCCAAGACGGGCTCATCACCGTCCAAGGTTACCTACACATCCGTAGGCAAAATTGCCTCTGATCCACACACGTAGGTTGTGCCGGATCGTTTGGTCTTTGTCTCTATGCAACGATGTGGGGGCCATTCCGCTTACCCACTATGAGCAGTTATGCCGCTAGAATATTTGCTCCGAGACTTCGCTGCAGCAAGTTTTTGGAAATATTACCTTTCGTTACCTTGGGAATAGGTACTTAAGAACTTAGGTATATCTACCTAATTACATAGTGTTGAGGCAAAAGTTTCATATTATGTGAAGTTAGCGCTTGTTTCAGCTCGGAAACGGCTTGCCAATTTATTAATTATCTTCTATTTTAAAAACTTGAGCCTGTAGTGTTTAATGACGGCCGCGCGTATAATTTCTGAATTATTTAAAAAATAGATGATAATGCACTACTACTCGTAGTTCGCTGGAAACGCCTATGTGATCTCCTACGATCAATGTGCAATACACATGATTTGATGTACAGTAATGAGAGTGTAATCAGTTGGTATTGGCAATATGTGAATAGTACGACCTTCGTAGCCCATCCCATCATTGTGCCGCTCGTATTACGAGATGAATGAATGCGTCTGAATAGCTCCAGTGCGTATCATTTTTCAACGTCATTCGCAGAGCTCCTGTCTGGTAGAAAAAAATAAGCTTGGAAAAACATTCGCGATTTCCTGAGAATAACATGTTCAAATCCTACGAACGGATCGGCCGAACTAATGCCACGGTCTACACAGTCAGTCGTACAGTTTTGGCTACTAGCCATTATCGACCTTTATGGATCCTAAGTCCCTTTAACGTTAGATAATATAATAGCGTAAATCTGTTCTCTAAGTGCCCCTTATAGGCAGCCGGGTGGGAAATTAGGAAACTTTACATGTTTATATAGACAGGCACATCAGCTGAACCTTTTCAAAGATAAAACGCGGTTAAAACCACACGGGTTGGCTTAGTATTTAATGTCCAATAGATAATTTATACTGGTGCCCGAATACTCTTCTTGGAATCTTACTCGATTAGAATCGGCAGGTACGGGGCAGGGTGGGCTCTAATAAACCTCTGCATCCACTGCCACTGATTTGTAAGTTGATATTATACAAATTTTTAATGTATTGCAAGAGCACTACGCTATAAATCTCAGTTGATTCGTCTTAAAAATCGTCTACAAGTGACTAAGTACGCTAGTGTAAGGTCCTGCTGGCTGACGCAAGTGGTCGCGATTCCCGCAGGATGTCGCGAATGAGACCGTGTCCTCATAAGTCTTGCTGTCGTGGGTGGCTGGAGACGTTGTGTAACTCCTCGCGGCTCGCTCTAATGAGGATATTATTCAGGAGCGTCTGAACGGCAGCGGTGTGCGCCTTTTGCGATTTAATTACACCGTAAAGGCCACCTCGTTAGCGCTCCGTGAAACAGTAGACGGATTGTGCTGTGCATTTAATTAAATCATACCTCTTTAATTGGATTGTTCTTGTCGTATGTGTTATATGACATTCTATTAGACCCGCCCGGCTATGCACGGGTTAAACACTCAAAATGAAACCAAATTCGAACCTTAATGGCATGAGACCATGTAGTTTTTAAAGATTTATAGAAGAACTACTAAACTGCTATACATAAAAATTTAAAGCTATCTATATGCTAAATTTCATATAATCGATAAAACGTAACAAACAAACACACTTTCGTACTTTTTTTTAATTTCTCCACGAACGATATTTTATTGGCTTATCAGCTGTGACGACTTGAGCCCTTATGAAAGAAGTCAGGATTTTAACGGCCGGGCGACCGGTCTAAAGTTTGGTAAAGAGTATTATTTTGAGGTCGGTCTTTGTTAAGTCGCCTTAACTTCTAATTTACTTAGAAAGCTTTTATATAAAATGATTCATTTGTACGGAACCAAACTAAAGAGTACCTACCAAGTAGGATTCAATTTAACCAGTAAAAACGGTGGCACAAGTAAACTACTGGTTCCGACACAAATAACAAAGTTGATCATTTCGTCTCAGCGTTTGGTGAACTGTGATAAGAGTATTTCCAGCTTATTATTTTTCATTGGCGTTGTATCCAAGGACGATCTCTGCTGTAACGATGTCTCTTGGAGAATATCGCCAGCGAAGCGTGAATATTTGCCTCGGCTTCAGACCGTAGAACATTGTTACTGGAATAATGACCGGCACTTTATAACAAGATCTCTCAGACTGAATATTTTACCCGAAGGGCGCGTGAGAAATCTTTGTCCGCCGAAGTTAGCCCTCTGCAAGTTTGAAAAGCTTCCGAGAGTTGGTCCTTTCTATAATTTTAAAGCAACCTCTAATGAACTGGGTCTCGGCACTAGTTATATTGTAACCCTACTTACAATATAACTAGTGCCGAGACCCAGTATTACCTAAATTACATACCAGAACGTACAAAAAGGTTGGGATGTGTACGGCACCAGCTTGCCCGTGTTACGTAACCTATCCGGAGAATGTATTTGTACGTAGCCTGGAAATTTCGCTAGTATACAATTTGTAAGGCACAAAATACTTTGCGTGTGCTAGTCTTGAAGATAAGCCGTAACGGCAGCATTTCGTGAAGGCCACCCATAGTAGGTAAATGCTTGTGCTAACGTGATACAGGTTGCCTTATTTAGAACACATCGATTGTTGCCGTCGCGTCGCGTCTGCAGAAGCTTCAGGAGTTATATAACGATCTAGGTTGCCGACGGTTTTCGATAGATACTTATTCTACTAATTACTTTCGGCCTGTACAATACGAATATAAATGACCCTCGAATTTAATATAGATACGCAATTTCCTCCGCACCTGCCCATTTTCATGAAATAAGCACGATTGATTTTCGATTACGGCAGTGATGGGCAACGTGCTCCAATTCGATGTGCATTAATTAAACTCTGCTTCTGCTTTGCCTTTGTTTTATATACTGGCAATTAATTTACTTTAATTTTAGGGAATAATGTTATATCTAACATTATTTTATTTCTACATCTATCTATCAACATTGTATCTTACCACACACGCTACGTATGTTATTTGTAGTCGCGGACATTTTATAGCATCTTCAAGGTTTACGCCGCCGGTAGGTTGTAGGAGTTTATTACTGTATTAGATACATATATAAGTATCCTAATGGAATATAGCCTGTGGAGTGAAGGAGGCACAATAAAACGAACAATAAGCTGAAACTTTTAACCGCACGATGTAATAAAAAAAATTGGGGCGGGCGGTCTCGAGTTCTACCTTCCGTTGCTTTTTATTTTTTGCGTAAAAGAGATATGAGCTACAACAGCAGCAAATTTATTACAGTTATGACTACTTTGCTTGCAAGAAGACTTTTTTGAAGAAAAATGTTACGTAACGTAAAGTAACGTTATATCCGTCGCAGAATTTCAGCATATTTGCTAATGCTATCTTCGCTCAAAAGGATAATGATTAGAATTTTTTACTTTTAAATGATGGGTATTTTAGTTCTATGTTTCTGGGCTAGATTTATCGGTTATTTCTAAGAAAAAAATGTTACCCCTAATGGATAGCTTTATGTAACTTAACACAGCATCCAACTAAGTACATCTTTGTTTAGTTTTTTGTTCTACCAACATCTGATCTTTCCTTTATTAAATTGACGACTTTACTGTAGCCTTTCTTTGTATATCGGATAACATCGGTAAACGTCTTGCTGCTGAGAGCTGACCGCCATCTTGGAAGGTTTTCCGCCATTTTGCCTCAACGCAATTCTCGACTTGCATAAAATGGGTCAATTTATCTAAAAGCATTTTGTTCTGGTTGGGAATTGTTGCAAGGATTTGTAGTATCTACTTCAGGATTTCATGCAACGATGTCTACACTTCTACACTAATATTATAAAGAGGAAAGATTTGTATTTTTGTATGTAACGAATAGGCTCAAAAACTACTGGTCCGATTTCAAAAATTCTTTCACCATTAAAATGCTACATTATCCCTGAGTAACATAGGCTATATAAAATTTCAAAAAAGTCAGGGATCCTTACTAAAGCTCCAATAATGTAACCCAAGGTGGAAAAAATAATCCTTATATCGCGTGCGCTGCGAAAACTATTGATGATAGAACAAAATAATGTACTACGACTTTGCAGAACACGTCATCATCTACAAAAAATATCGCGACAGCATATGTCTAACTATTATAGTTATGTCACAATAAGTGTTCTTTAATAATAAAAATTTAATTGAAATGCCGACGCTAGAAAAGGCTCTTTATTTGTACCTTGTAATTAATAAATTTTATATTAAAGATTGGGTTATATTCAAAATCGGACATTCCATTTAAAAGATATTACGATTTTAAAAATTTTAGTTAGCTTTAAAAATATTATGGAACGCGAAGGGCCAAGGGCGCGTTCTCACTCACTCAGGGAGGAGGGTGTGCAAATTTATGAAATAAGTAGACGCGAGACTCGAACCTACGGTCTAAGTTTATCCTAAAATGTTTAAAAAAATATATCCACCCATGCGAAGCTGGGACAGGCCACTAGTAAAATATAATAGGGTGTTCGCTAGCTTGAGTTATTTCGTAATTATAACATTGCAGTGTAGTTTGAAATTACTGAATTCACGATTATCAATGGTAAGATTGAATAGATTTAAAATTGAAAATCATAGCTCTTACATAACTCAAACGTAAAAACCTACTATTAGTGTATTACTTAAAACCATGTGTAAAAATCAGTGTTTGAACTTTTGCCATCTCTCATTTAATTTAATAGTTATTGGGTAATGAAAACAGTGATAGGGCTTACTTTGCGCAATCTTTTGACTTAAGTAACGTTTATAAGTAAGAGCTTAAGCTGCTTAAAGGTTCGACCGTCGTAGAATAACGGTATTCTTCTTTTTAAAATATTTCCAATTTGTTTATGACAATTCTTAAGTTTCAACTCTCCTTTATGTTTAAAAAATTTAAGTGTAAAAAACAAGTGGTACCTACTTTAAGTTCTTGAGGGTTCCACCATCATAGAACGTTGTCTGTGACAAGTCTAAAGTAGAGACAAAATTATTTAACATTGTGTATAATGTATACCAATTTAGTCAATCCCACCCTTCCCACATTTTTTCCTTCTGTTATGTCACGCGAAAATTACCACAAGTAAAACTGAAACAGCTTCACGACTTTGATCCCCAGGCACGGTAGATATCCTAATAATATACTATAATAACGATGGTAATAACACCATCATAAAAACAATTAAATATGCAATGTTCCTACTTCCAGTCTTGCGTCACGTAAATGGGCACCGTGCCACTTACATGGTGTTTTATTTTAATCTGTAAAAATTACATAATCGGAGTGATAGTAAAATGTTTGACTAATAAAATGTAATACCCTTAGATCTCTTTGGGTTAAGAAAATAAAAAGGCTTTTATCAAAGTAACAAACCAAACATGTGTTTCATGCAATAAACTATTATGTTATTGCATAAAAAAAGACATTGCCAGTGTGAAAAATAAGCACTGTAGTACAGCAGAATAATCAATGTATAACATGAAAGCTTTAGTAATAAAAAGCTTAGTTTCACAGATAAAACGCCCATCAAGGCATTCTAAAAAATTCAGAAATGCCAGTCTAAGTTTTACCTTCTTGTCTATTTCCGACTACGATAAGAAAATAGCCCCTATTCCACGAACTGTTCACGTGAAAAGTACATATTTTATGAACTAAAAAAGAAGAAACACGCTACCTATGTTCATCGTCATTTTTGGCCGTAGCTGAGTTTTTCACCTATCTCTAACCATCAGTTTAGCCTGAGCTGTTTGGATTGAGTGTTTCTATTATTTAGGGAAGGATATTTACCACTAAAATAGCAAAATTGTGTCTTAGAATATATTTTTTGCAGGTTAAAAATTTCAGACATTGTCTTTTGTCCATTTTCGCCCCGCTAAGGCATCGCAAGCTCACACTACACTGCAGAGAATGTTATAAATCGAGCCCTAGTTTCTCCTTCCACCCTAGTGTTAGTTTGTCTAGTTTAGTACTCATAAAAGAAATTACCCCAGATACGAACTGCCATGTGGAAACTAGCAACGAATACGACATTGGCTTAGGGGAAAGCTCACCTACTTACCAGCTTATAGTACGCTAAAGCTTCGTTGCGTTATAAACAACTTAACTATCTCCTAATTAAAAAAAGTTTAATATAAAAAATATACCTAATTTTGCTCACCGTATGGCGACGCAGCCTACTTTCGTCCCCTAGAACAAACACCCCATTTTAACATGGAAACTAAATATTATATGGAGTGACGGAGACCACGCCACGGTTTTCCCAGGCTTGGTGCATTGCACGGTAAAGGGGTCGCCATCGATCGGCGCAGGTCGCCGCGCTGGCTTCATAAGTTAGGTGCACTGGCGCCAAATTGCTACTAGCTAACAATTTCTGTCTACGCGGTCTACCGATTTACAGTAGATAGCTTCAACATTCAATCCTATTTGGGGGGTAGGCAAAGTTGGGATACAGAACTTTTCGAAAAGCTATTTGGTAAAGCCAACAGACGTTATGTAGATGAGCTATTATGATATTCTTCAAATTGCTGACAGTATCACGGCTCTGGGGTGCGAACTTGAATGGTAATAGCGAGTAGCGTTTCAGAAAGGGTACTTATACCCTTCAGAATTTAGGTGTCTGTGTTCGAGATGACAAATGATGATGATGAAGCGAATTCCTTTTGAACAGCTTCCAAAATTGTAAAGCATTGTTATAATACCGTTTTGGAACCGTTTTAAGGGTTATTACGCCAGCTGACCTCGTTCAGAATTGGGTTAACTCTGCTAGTGCAATTTTTAACAAAGCTTTTCCGACATTATCTTCGTTTTGCATCTGTTAGTTTCATGAATTTAACCAAGAAAACCCAGCTACCTATGTTGAATTCCTTTAGGATTGTAATTTATATTTATTACGGCCGTTGCTGGGCGTGGCACGTCCAGATACAGGTCGTAGACCTTTTTCTATTGAATTAGCGCATCAAATGACAACATTTTTGTGATTTGATGCGCTAATTCAATAGAAACAACTAAGCGAGAGCCTGATAAATAATAAATGTTTAAATATTATTTATATCAATCATAATGACTTAGGTATGAGTGTAAGAGATGTGAGTTCATATTGCAATAAATTATTTATTAATGGATGCGCAAATTGCTGTAGGTAATTAATTATACTTTGATAACTGATTATGCAGACTTTGATATCTAATATGAATACATGCATACATCTATGTAAAACGACCCATAGACTATTTAACTGGCGGTTCCACTATGAATATTTAATAGCTCTACAGACGGACAAAGCGACACAAAGTGCAGTCGAATCGATGGCCTATTTCTACGAAGTTGTAGGTAGATTAATGATAACTTGCTGTTTCGACGCCATATTATTTATGAGTTTGAGGCGTGGCTCGTAATGTTAGAAATTCTCTAAGTTTTCTACTGTCGAAGTGAGTAAAAGAAAAATCACATAAATGCCGAATATTGCTGCTGTACTGTTACGATGGCACTTCATTTCGCTATTCGCGTTCGCCTATTTTTCACCAAGACAACGAAAACGCAAAAATATACGAATAGTGGTATTCGTGTATTTGCGCATTCGTCTTCTTCGTGACGATGTGTGGACGGTGTGTTCGAGTTATTCGGATTTCTAAACAATAAAGGCGAATAAAGAGCAAATGAAAACGCGAATACCGAATAGCTATATGGAGGTGACATTACGTAACCTATAGCTATTCTTGTGAGGTTAGTTTTCAGTATGTGACATGCAACGTTGCACGAACGATTCACGTCAGTCTCGGCCCCGGGTTCTCACTTGATTTACTGCAAATTGGCCAAGCTGCTGCCACGAGATATTTTAAATTCAACAACTTACTTTTCATTCTGACTTTTTAGCCGACTGCCTAGGAGGGTTGGTTTTAGGGTAATCGTTTTGTATTAAGAGATTGATCGCGCTCGCACTTTTCGACATTTTTATAACTACATCCACTTTTATACATCCAGGGTTGTCTGCTTCTTAATAATATCTATTTTTGGCATGCTCTGGATTGAATATACGCTTACAACGTTACAACGACATTTGGAGGCATTGTTGTTTAATAAAAGTAAAAACTTTCGCTAAGTAGTTTGGAGTTCTTGCTAACATGTTGTTGAAATTGAATAAAGTTTGAACTGATATCTTTATCTATCCAAGATAATTAATTGATTCAGGCGTGACTTTGCGGAATTCAATTGTCAAACATAAATTTAATGAAACAAATATATAGTACTAATCCGCTAATCTAATCTTATGTAAGGTAACCAAATGTAGACTTGTGTGTGCACCCTTCACAGCATCTGCAAACTCTGCATACTCTGCAAACTCTGCAAAGTGAAAAAAGGTGTATTAGACACAACAAAACTACCACAAAAAATAAAATAGTTAACAAGACTTCTAGTAGGTTTAGACTTTAGATTAGCGGATTAGTACTATATATTTGTTTCATTAAATTTATGTTTATCTATCCAATTCAACGTGCAATATAATCTGCCTTGAGATTTATCTTATTCAACGCTTATGCGTATAATAATATTAAAATAAACATCATAGGCTTTTCGTTTAGCATAATCTAAACCTACGCAGCAAAGTAACACATGCATCTATGATCTCTTAATGGAAGCATAAACCGCTTGAAGGTAAAGAAAATGTAGTTCGGCAATACAGCGTCCGTTTTATGGCCTACTGATATTTTATTGATCGTTTTAGTACCTTCCCGCTGCGAGCAGTCTACGTGGTATCTCTAAAACCTATTTTTCACAAGCCATTTGAGCTTTTCAGCTAAGATAGGATGAAATACAAAAATACAGGTAGAGAAAGGCAGACAACCGAGCTGAACGGGCGTACCGTACCCACGAGAGTTGTTTTCTCATTTGAGCTCCACGTTCCAAAAAGGTCAAAGGTAAACTGGGCGTGGCATTTCACTCAAATAGATTTTTCCTGAATACAATTGAAGGTTGTGAGATATATTCGTGGTATATGGGCGATTCGGCCCTCGAGATATTGACATGATATTTACGTTGGTAGCAATTCGTCCCTTGAAAACTCGCCTTCATAAAGGTTTACTCCAATTAGTGTTTTGTTTGCAATTCAGTAAAGAAACGACCAATTAGTCTCCGAAGGCCAGTTTACTTTCCCGATTAATTTTCCGGGGAGTGGCACTATAACAACAGGGAGGATATAGCTAACATAACACCAAGCAATCTTCATAACAAGCCCGTAATAAAGGTCCAAAATCATCATCGTCAACCTGAGAGGTCTGTGGACATCCTCTCCTATAATTTCTAGGATAATAAAAAAGATTTATACCGGTTAACACTTTGAATCTTACTACACCAAGCCACATAGTAGTAGAGTAGTAGAGCTCTTTGTGAAGGGCTCGGGGAAGTACAACCACCACGCCTTTTTGTGCCGCCAAGCAGAGTTGCTGTGTTTCGGTTTGAAGAGTGGTTGCCATTTTGAAACACCAGCACTGTAAGAGCTACTCAGAGTCATAGTAGCTCTTACGAGCTCTTAAGAGTAAGCAATTGCTATGTGACCTTTTTTGTCGTCATATTACTGTTTTAAGTAATTTTTTTATTAGGCAAAATAACTAATAAAAAAAAAACTTCTGAATCCTTTAATTCAAGTAGAACTGAACTTTATTCCGATCATGATTTTGTTTATTCCAAAACAATATCTTCAAAGCTTTATAATTATTGTCTACACCTTGCAGTCGATCCGTTTGTTGAGAAAATTACATTGTTTGTGTGAACATTTTTCTCAGACACAAAGCCCTTCCGTTATACGATATTTTCAATTAATTAAAGAGAAAAAGCGGAAGCTTCTTTCCTTAAGGCACTTCCTTCAGTTAAAGTTGTTAGAAACTTCTTTTGTAACAAAAATTGCCTTCACTTTGTCGTTAGTGTCATTTTTCTACGTCATTTATCCCCTTCAGTTAAGTTTTCTGTCGAGTAACGGTATCGATTGCAATTAGCTAAGTGTAAGTTCTGTGAGTAGGGTATGTTACGTCACACCCTTACTGGCTTATTATGCAGTTTTTGACGATAAAGAATCCTTTTGTTAGGAACTCTCTAGAATAGAATTCCACGTACTTATTGAAAATAATGTATGTTGGTCGAATTTTCCAGATTCCGCGTAGATTTTACGGCTTAATATGGCGAACATTTTTGTTTGCCTTTTTATTAGTAATTCTTACTGCTATGTACCTACATAAACAATAAGAATAATATTGTAATATTATAGTCTTTTTCTCTCTTTCTCCACCGTCCGTCGTAGTTTAGTGCTGGTACAGTCTTCCTTCAAGTGACAAACTATGCGACTCCCTGCCTGATATGGGAACCAGATAGCTGATATACTACTTATACACTTTTTTTTGTAAATACATACTTATAATATTATATAACACCCAGACAGAGAACAAACATCTATGTTCATCACACAAATGTTTGTTCTCGGTGGGGATCGAACCCACGGCCTACGGCGCAGAAGGCGGACCTACTACCAACTGAGCTGTGAAGACTGTCAAAGAATGCGAGCATTATTGTTAGGCGACAGAAATAGGTACGGTGGTAGTACTGTGTATTACATCACACTAAAATACGTCGCCAGGCAAGCGACGATAGTGCATGCGCGATTTTAAATTGTTCAATACATTTGCGGTCCGGCTCTGGTGCGTATTATACAAGCAGCCATGTTCTACGTTTTCTGCCCCTCTCTCCCTGTCAGAGGTAAACAAGAGACAAGATGTGAGAGAGAGATCCATTTGAGGGAGAAGTAGAAATGTGATGTTTTAGAAATAGATAACGAAATATTTTTTCTACGAAATGAATTGCGGTGTAGTGTTTTTTCTATCCAATACTAAATATAAAACTATATGTAAGTACCGCCGAATTTATAATAAAATTGCCTTCTTGCGATACGACAAGCTCATACTAAATATAACGACTATTTAATAGTTTATCTTATTTTAACATTTCTGAATTTGGAACAACATTTCTGAATTTGCCTTTGACACAAATACAGAAACAAGAATGTACAAATGAATTTTATACCCCTCAAATAGGGTGGTATTGTAAAGAAAGTATCGCTCGCACTTGTCTGTTTTATTATGTTATATAGAAGTTGGTAGATATTGTCTTAATTAAGTTTCTAACTACAAAACTCTACGAAATATAAACTTATGAGATGAGAGCGCTTTATTTACTTTATCGTGTGAAGTTCTTCGTATATCGTGTAGCAATCAGGACCAGTACCCCAAGTCTGAGTTTTGTTTTTCGGTTTCCGTATCGTCAGGCAGTTTTTGTATGTTTTTCTATAACAAAGTCCCAAGTGAGATTCATCAATTGTCGATTAGCAAATTCAAAAATATAATAATAAGAAAACTTTTTACAAAAGCTTACTATAAAATATCTGATTATATAGATGACAAAAAAGGTTGGGACTGAACTATGCTCCAACCAATTACAAACACTAAACAATTAAGTACCATAATAAAATTATAAAAAGGATCATACAAAAAAACGCTAGGAACCAAGCAGTAAGTTTCTTGGAGGAAAATTGCAAAAAGGATCATACAAAAAAACGCTAGGAACCAAGCAGTAAGTTTTTTGGAGGAACTAGCGATAGATTCACCTAGTACCTCTATATAAGATGTTTCAAAGTGATCCTTGTGATTGTACTGAATAAAGACCGTTTTGATTTTGATTTTTGATATGGAGACTCGTGAGTTCTCAGCACGCTCGATCTCAGAAGCGTTCATCGAGTCTCCATACAAAAACGGCCTGACGATACGGAAAACGAAAAAAAAACTCAAACTTGGTGTGGTGTCTAGCCTAGTCGCGCTGGCAACACTAGCGACATGCTGGCCACACTTGCTTGGACGGCGTGGCCGGGCGGAGGGCATAACCTCGTATAATAATATATTTGTGTTTTAATGGATCTAAAGAATCCCACAAAGTGGCGACTGAGGAGAACGTGAGTAATTTAACTCATTTTACTGAAAAGGAAGGGATAGATGGCATTCCAAAGTAATTATTTTGCAGTTGAAGTTCAAGTTCCAATTCAATAAACAAGGTACGAAACCTACGTTGAACTAACATGTACAGTACGAGGGTACCGTATATTAGATCAAAGTATTACTTACGTAATTGAGATACCTGTTAGAAAAAGATCTAGAAAAATTTATCGCTGCATAATAATTTTACCTGCTTACCCTAACCTACGAAAACCTTCTGTGAAAGAAAAGATTTTTACTTTGATCACTATGAAGGTAGAAATGTTTTGAAAATTATTAGCATTAACAATGCTGCCGTAGCCAAAATCGGCCTGGACGACACATCACATCATCATCAACCATATCTGTACCTCTTGACCCACGTCACCAGGTACTACAGTGTATGGAATACCAACTACTGTACCTGTACTGGGTTTGTGCCAAATGTTAAAAGTATTTGGTACTAAGGGATGTGTGAGGATATTTACCGTGCCTGGGAATCAAAGTCTTGAGGCTGTTGCTATTTTACTATTATTTTTATTAGCAATTAGGTGAATGGTTTTTATATCTTTTATACCTACCTATTGCAACTGAAATCTAGACTGAAAAACCAGCACCAGTTTTAAGGGCAATGCAACAAAGTAGCTATACTATTGTTGCGCTGAGCATGAGCCACAGCCTAAAATGAATAAACAATATCTAATATGAAAAATGTTATGTTACAGGCTCCAAATACCGGTCATGTAAATAAAGGCCATGCAATAAGTGTCATCACATCAGAGACGACGGAAAGGCTATGTAATTAATCTCATCAGAAATGATGTAAAGGCCATGTAATTAATGTCATCAGAGATGATATAAAGGCTATGTATAATGTTATTAAAGATAACCAAAAAGCCATGTAAGAAATATTTCATCAGAGATGGAAAACAAAGCCATGCATTTAATAAATGGTCATCGGAAATGACAAAAAGGCAAAATAAATGAAAAATCATCAAATGCACTGTGTGTGATCACATGTGACAATATAATAAAAATTAAAGGCCATGAATAATTCGTATTTGTTAAATATGCATCGGAAACTGGATCACAAACATACTTAATAACACTTAGCTTTTGAGTGTTTTAGATGAAATGAAATTTATTTATTTAAAATCGTTAACAAACATTACAGTATTTTATTAAATTGGGCTTATGTTAAACATTTGCGATATTTCCTGTTCGAACAACATTTGTACCCAAACTAGAATAACCCTGTGTTATAGTATACCAATGCTAGGTGTGGCAGGCAAAACACAGGAAGATTATTGGGTATTATCTCGATTTCCGTTTCATTTGTAACATACTATATACTTACCATTATCATTATAATTAATCTACTGGGTGGGTATAATCTACCTTGATTATTCGTAGTGGTTGCTTTACTGTCAAAAGTTTATGTGTGTTGTGAATTTCACAATTTATAATAATATTACCGCATCTTTAGAAAGAAATAAAAATATTTGTTCCGTAATAATATAGATATCAAACTACCTCCCATTATTAAAATGTGAGTAGGTATTATGTAACAAGAAATTAAGAAGAAACTTAACCTACACAAACACGGCAATGCAACTGTTAACAGTTGATAACGCCACGAATATGCATAAATATGCACGAATACATAATATAATTAAATGCCTTGACAATTTATTCTAATTATGTTATTATAACTCTGCTAATATAAATGTAAGATAGACCATCATCATTTACAGCAAACAAGGCGGTAAAACCCACTCGGGTACGAACACTCCAAAAATCGACCGACCTGCTTGGTAGCTATTATAAATACTTACTATATACTTATACTATCAATAGAATGGTAATCATATCTGCATATTTTGTTCAGAGATTTTTGAGCTACCTACCTACATTGTAGAACACTATATAAATTCAAAACAGCCATACGTAAATCAAACTGTTTAAAAAGTGGTTGATCTATTTAAAGAAACGTCGACAGCATTTACGAAAATAAAATAAAGGTTATTTATTTTCTAAAAAATAATAATCACAGGAATGATGGAAACAAAAGCAGAAATTGTGTTAGTAGGAGTTTGCATTCTGTAGCTACAGCAGCAAAAGAGACTTGTGCCTATGTTCAAACATGGTGTATGGATGGAACATCCACGTAAAAAGTAAAATTATTGTACCGATGCCTATATACTTAGGTAGAGACAGTCATACCTCACTATATTCTTGTATTTCCTGGATGATTGATAGAGAATGCTATTAGCATTAAGTCTGCCTAGAACTACAATTTTATGTGTGAAAGTAAGTATTAAATAACCTATCTGCTTATCACAAGCCAATAGAACATTCAACCTGCCTACCTTGGTATTTATTACTAAGTGAACTAAATGAAGATTTATAATAGACATTAATATAATAATCAAGTAAGCAAAAGGAAAAGAATTACATTGGTTTAACTAAACTTGACAAAGTACAGTTTAAAAACTGGTTTTGAATAGAAATAAAATAACAGTAATACATAACAATTAAAAATAAATGTTTGAGCAACATTTTGATAGAAATTGGTATTTTACCCTGTTTTATCTGATAATGGAGAAAAAGTACTTTTTATCTCTACTAAAACTTAACTTTGGCCTTGCACACAGTTCTTAATGTGTCACTAAGTAAGTTTTTCAATGTGTTGTATGATTTTGATAATGTTGATAAAATCTACTGGTCACTCAGACCGGTAGTGAGCAACTGTAAAAAGAACGTACTGACTTATAAAAGTTACTAGACTCTTTGAAGGCATGAGACATCTAATGAACAAGCTGAATATATCAAAGCGTGTCTTCTTCTGGTAAGGATTCTACCAAAAGCTATATCAACTGTATTAATGAATTGAACCTATATCAATACCTTATAGTCATATAGTATATTGACTAAGTGTATATACTACCATTATTACATTAGAATAAGGGTGATGATGATGAATAAATAAATTATGTTACTTATTTACCTAGGTAGGTACATACTTAAAACAAGGTAAAATTACTACAAGAAGTTCAAAGAAATAAAAGGTTTTATTATGAAAAATTAAACATTGTACCTATCTTGAAAGAACCTTGGTTTTCCATGATATGTCTGTTAATGGTCTGAGAGTGAAGAGACAAAATATGAAATCTAGATCTTCATCTTTGTTTTAAATGTTTACGTCTTTTCACACCCCCTGCTTCGGCGGACCTACATTCACCTTGAGTGTGTTTTAGGTACTATCTAAAATACTTCATATTTGCCGGCTGCAGTAGGGGCGATGGAACCTGACCTAAGTATAATCTATTTGATACTGCCATGGATACCTAATGAAAGTTATACATAGCCTAGAGAACATTATCAATTGGATTGGTGGTAGATTTGGTCAGTTCTTATACCTACATACCCCTAGTCCCTAGCTGTTCTAAAGGTCCTGTATAAACTTGTAAATTTTGGTGTACCTGCCTATCTGGAAAATGGTGGGTATCTGAGTAACAGAATCAATCAGTGATTACATACTTCAATGGGTTAGGTAAATTGATAATTGGGTAATTAGAGACTGCTTCAAAGTATGATCGATTGTATCCGCACGGATCTTGGATCAGACCGGTGGATGATGTTATCTTGTTATCATCTTCTTGATGTTATGTACCTATTCCGGCAAGAACTAGATTATGTGTTATCAACACAAAACAAACGCCAAGAGCTGAGTTGTTCTGCCCATGGAGGTAAATGTTATGCCTGTTGAATTCTTCTTCTTCTCTCAATTTATGGCTCCTGTCCGTCATTCGACAGACGGTCATGCCAGTGTCAGGTGATTTGTATTGAATGCTTTTTAGTCAAGTCAGCCCATAGTCAAGTGGGCCGTCATTTGTTTCGGGGAAAATGGTGGCGGTTTTCTTCAAAACATTAGAAACATTTTCGTCAAATCAGGATATCATATATACAGACACTTTCATTCCAAATGCTTAAACTTTGTGCTAAGACCTCAAGTAATGTTGGTTGGAATGCCACCGAAATTACACAACACAACTCAAAATAACACTAGAAAAACCTTAGACGCAGATGAGAAAAATAATTAAAATGAAAAAACTATGTTGCTTCCCAAATTGTCAGAAAACGAATCGCCTGTTGAATTGAATTGAGCTATGAAGAAACTACTAGGAACCAAGTCAGGCTAAATTGTTCTTTCAGCTTAATAAAGAGGTTACATTCAAATTTGAAAACGACTGACAAAATCAATGTTATGATAATGATATTAATCTATTTCTATATAAAATCTGTTGTGCATCAGACAAGATTTATGAGTTATGTAGAATTATGCTTTTATTCTTGTAGAAATATCCTTCTACTAATACGATAAATTTGAAATCTATTCGTTCAATTATTAAATATGTAAATGTACCTACAAAAATGTTCATGTTAATATTAACAATTAAAGCATCTTTCATGCTGATACAATGTAAGAACTATTAGATTTAAACCAGCAAATAAAAGTAACAAGAGGTGAAATCGGCATGATTTCTATATGATGTCTCACCCAACTATTTTAACTAGTTTCCTTTTAGTATAGTTTATTGAATATGAATTGTAAAATTCAATCAAAGAGCACGAATGGATTGCCTTGTCCACAGATAAACAAATATTAGTGCCTTGACTAACCTGTAAGTTCTACCAGTAGTTTAACTTTTTGAAATTTTAAAATTCCATATGTTAATCAATGTTCAATACTAAAGGCCGCAAATTAATAGAATGGCGAACGGAACGATCAACATTTTGAATCGGTCAAATTTTATTCTATTACCTGGTATTAGTTTAAGGTTAAGGATTTAAAAAAAAAAGGATAAGGGGAAGGAATATAGGTAGTGATAGTAAGAAGAAAGATTTAATCAGTTATTATTTATAATACCTATAACTATTCCAAAATATTTGAAAATGTTAGTGTTGACTTAAAATGTTGTACCCATACTATAACTGTTATACAAACTAATTTTACTATTTATTTCATCGTGTTTAATCTTTGTTCAACCTATGCTACATTTCCAATAATTTAGGTATGTACTTACATAATACAATATGTATTGAATATGGGTAAGTAAATAAGGAAATCAATGGTGACAATACAATCTAAAATGTAAGTAATAAATAATAGCGTTTGCAAAGGGCTACAAATGCTCCATTGCATCATGTGTGTTTTATACATTTTTGTGTACCTGTATAAGTTGTGGTTTGCTTTGTTTATAAATGTGTTATATACAAAGTATAATAATATAAAGTATAAACTAATCCATAACTATTAAACTGTGCCTTATACTTTCATGATTACTGACTCTTTTACAAATATGGTTTACTGTAAGTGTTCTGAAGTTTGTAAATTTTAATAAAGATGAGGATGTGGTGTCTAGCCTAGTCGCGCTGGCAACACTAGCGACATGCTGGCCACACTTGCTTGGACGGCGTGGCCGGGCGGAGGGCATAACCTCGTATAATAATATATTTGTGTTTTAATGGATCTAAAGAATCCCACACTTGGAATACAGTATTGTGAAATAGAGTTTAGGGGTTAGGTTCGTGTAGTCTGGATTGTATTTTGTGTAAGCAAAAAGTTGGAAAATTGTATACACGTCTAGTTGGTAGTCTTATTTTTAAAACGCTGTGGTTGTAAAAGGCCTTTAGTAACAAATGGTTCTTGTTCCTTATGGTCTAGGTAGGCAAATAGTTTTTGGAAAAAAAAACATGAGAGTAGAAAAACTAAAATTAAGATTATTACAAGTCATAAAATAGTAGATTATTTACCAAGGGAGCAAACAACTATTTTTAATGGCGAGAGTGTATCTTCTTTTTTGCTCGTTGTTTACGAATAACTATCTCTTTTTGAATAGATGTCATAAAAAAAAAGATTTTGTATTTTGTCTGATAGATCAGTCATTACTTTATTATCACATTTGGTAAATCCATTAGACGTTTTTATACTACTTGCCGATGGACAAGGCAGATGACCCACCTGATGTTAAGTGGAAACCATCACCTGTAGCAAAGTATTGCCTCGTAAGTCACCCACAATATGAATATGCCCTGCGATGGACTGCTCTGCGTCCATCAACTTGAGGCATGCAGATGTTAAGCCTTGCGTGCATGTAATTTCACTGGAAACCACACCCTTCCAAGTGAAACACAGCAATGTTGCTTGGTGACAGAAATAGGCAAGGTGGTAGTTCCCCAGACGACTAAAATAATAAAGTAATGTTCAAATTTTGATTACTATGAGGTGTAATATCTTAGTGCAAACGACTGTACTTACGAATTATTCAAATAGCTCTATTCCATTATGCAATTCGCTAGAGTAAGCTAGGAGTATCTACCACTTCAGGGATTTTACATGCTAATGTCCTATAGTTACTAGTTAGTTACTAGATTAATTTACTTGCAAAGCAGCGATGGGCTTGCAACCTGTTTTAAGAGTATTAGAACTCTTTGTGAATGGCTCGTTTGGGAAAGCACTACCAGCATGCCTATTTCTGCCTTAGTGGCAGAAATAGCCATGCTGGTAGTGCAGCGTTGCTGGGTTTCGGTTTGAAGGGTGGATGCCACTGAAATTACGGGCGCATGAGGCATAACATGCCTCAAGTTGATGGATGCAGAGTAGTGCATCGTAGGGCACGTTCATGTCGTTCCTGACTTGCAAGGCAATGCTTTGTTATGGTGGTTACCACTTAACATCAGGTGGACCATTTGTTTGTTCCATCAGCGAGTAGTATAAAAACCTGTCACGTATGGTATGTATTATTTCACTCTCTCTCTCTCTCTCTCACTAACCCCCTTAGATATCCTAAAATCTTGAGTTTGGTACTAAGATATATCTAAGATAACCTACCGTGCTTGGGGATCGAAATCGTGGCTGTGTCTTTCTGTGTTATTGAATTTACTAGATTATCTTTTAGTTACTAACTGCTCGTACAAAATATGTATATTCCTTATGAGTACTTAGGCACGGTTTAAAGTGGCTGTTTTAAGTAAAGAGACGTTGAAAAGTATCAGTAGAATAATATAATCTTGCTCGGTTTAAAAATATAAAATTGTAAGATGAACTAAACTAAAACACATCATAATTTTCAAAACTACGTCATTATTTTTGTATACGTTAGTAAATTCCGTCATTCCTACCGAGAAAACTAAAGCTGAAGTAAATTTAGTGTGCCTCTCGACGTAAGGAGCATGTAGTATAAAATAAATATGCATAACACATCAAATAATCTAAACAAAAAACAAAAAGCAAAGAACAAAATTATCAAAAGTAAACCCTTTTGCGATCATATAGTATCTGTCGAATACCGATGTTTGTAACCAACTATCGATCACGATAGGGTGGCGAAGGTATTGATAAAAGACAGGAGGATATAGGAAAACACACTATGATGCTATAATACACGCTTGAGTTGATAAACAGTTTTTGTATAAATAGAGACTTCGTCTTGACAAGGATACGAAATTGAGAATCGATCGGTGAAGATGTTTTCTCAGTCCCCAAAGTGTCCATTAAAGTGTAAATGAACGATGTCATTTTGCTCTGAAATGGCTTTATAGTAATTTTGTTATATCTTTGTGTTTGCGATACGAACCTACGGTTACAAAGTAATGAAAATGTAGTATTGTAGTTTTATGAAATTGTTTGCACTTGGCATTGGTTTCCAATTCTTTATCAAAAAATACCAGAACTCCATAAGCGTAGCTGGTTGCGTGTCGGAATTTTAATATCACCATATTAGTGAACCTCTGGGGTTGCTTTGTGGGAAAGTCCTTGAAACGAATTTGGGGGTCCCTTTTGCCTTATTGGGTGGCCGTTTGTGACCGTCATTGACACAATTATCTTTGACTTGGTTTCTAATCAGATTGTTTTGAAAGTGCAAATGCTTGCCCCCATATTCATAGCTGAAATCATAGGCGTCATTGCGGTTTTTGTGACAAATTTAATGAAATTTCCTTTGAGTAATGAAAGACTTAGAATTCATGTAAACCGAATAAAAGTTTTTTCGCTTGTATAATCCACCTTTTTTGTTTTCTTACAACAAATTCCTGAATATATTTCAGCGTTGTTACATAATTCAAAAGCTCTGTCCGCTCGCCTATGTTGGACTAGATATGTATTTAGCTATATCCATCTTAATTAACCTGTTATCCTTCTTTAGTATGTGTATTAAATTTTATGAAGTTAAAATACAGATAAATACTAAAGATATTTAATGAATACCGAATAACATGTTTTACTCGTAACAATAATGCAAATTTTATTCAAAGTTTACAACGACTTTTTGCCTATTACTTGCACACTTTCATCCCAGTCTGGCCAAGAGAGTTACGACCCAAGATTTCCGAGTTTTTATTCAAAATGGCTATGAAATACAATATACGACTATAAGGACGAAATAAAATTGAACAAAGTACGACGCCAATGTAAAACCAAAACGGCCCAATTTAATGATAAACTCTATCACAACTTTTATTTACGAGTATATGACATTGCAGTTTTGTGCCAAATCGTATTGCCAACAGTTGTAATAAAATGAACAATGACAACTTTATACGTTCATTGGCCTGTTATTATTACACTAGTGGCTTCCCGCGGCTTCGCACGCGTTGAAGTGGTGAACCGTGATTGAACCACAAACATCCAAACATCGTAACTTTCGCATTGATTTGTATATTATTAGGGTAGGATTTTAAATACGTACTATTATTAGGGTAGATTTTAGATTTTAGTTTCTACCCCAAAAGCAAACGAAACGAAACAGCTTCACGACATTGATCCACAGGCACGGTAGGTTTAGGTACCCTCAGATCTCTTCGTACCAACTCAAGATTCCCGTTTTTGGAACATTGACGCCTCGTTGTATTCTTTTTACTCGAGCGCAACGAAGGAGGGTAACGTCTTTATGTAATTTATCCACAGAACACATTTTCTTTTAGTTTGAAGTTAATTACAGTTACAGTTAAAATTTTCCCATACAAACCTTGAAACTTTGCAGGGGTAGTTTTAAAATATTGAAAACGTGATTTTAAATTATTTATTGTGGAGTATATTTACTTCAAGTTTTTAATCAATCGTACTATGCGTTAAAAAACTCCCATACAAACTTTGACATCCCTTTTCACGCTTATTATGGGTAGTTTTAAAAAATTAAAAAAGCCTTTCCTATTTTTTTGCCTCAAAGTTCATATACTCCAAGTTTCAAGTTTGTAGGTTCAAGGTATACTATTTTTCATGCAAACGTTTTCAACCCTTTTACACCCCTTGGGGTTGAATTTCCAAAACCCCCTTCTTAGTACACATCTACGTCATAAGACCTATGTACTCTTCAAATTTCAAGTCTCTAGGACCATCGGTCAAAAAACTCCCATACAAACTTTTACATCCCTTTGCACACTAATTAAGGGTAGTTTAAAAAAACTAATAACGCCTTTCCTATTTTTTTGCTTTGAAGTATATGTACTCCAAGTTTCAAGTTTGTAGGTTCAAGGAATACAATTTTTCATACAAACGCTTTCATCCCTTTTTACACCCATAGGGGTTGAATTTCCAAAAACCCTTTCTTAGTACACCTCTAAGTCATAAGACCTATGTACTCTTCAAATTTCAAGTCTCTAGGACCATCGGTCAAAAAACTCCCTTACAAACTTTTACATCCCTTTGCACATTTATTAAGGGTAGTTTTACAAAACTAAAAATGCCTTTCCAATTTTTTTGCTTTGAAGTATATGTACTCCAAGTTTCAAGTTTGTAGGTTCAAGGAATACAATTTTTCATACAAACACTTTCATCCCTTTTTACACCCTTAGGGGTTGAATTTTCAAAAACGCCTTCTTAGTACACCTCTACGTCATAAGACCTATGTACTCTTCAAATTTCAAGTCTCTAGGACCATCGGTCAAAAAACTCCCATACAAACTTTTACATCCCTTTGCACACTTATTAAGGGTAGTTTAAAAAAACTAATAACGCCTTTCCTATTTTTTTGTTTTGAAGTATATGTACTCCAAGTTTCAAGTTTGTAGGTTCAAGGAATACAATTTTTCATACAAACGCTTTCATCCCTTTTTACACCCTTAGGGGTTGAATTTCCAAAAACCCTTTCTTAGTACACCTCTACGTCATAAGACCTATGTACTCTTCAAATTTCAAGTCTCTAGGACCATCGGTCAAAAAACTCCCTTACAAACTTTTACATCCCTTTGCACATTTATTAAGGGTAGTTTTACAAAACTAAAAATGCCTTTCCTATTTTTTTGCTTTGAAGTATATGTACTCCAAGTTTCAAGTTTGTGGGTTCAAGGAATACAATTTTTCATACAAACGCTTTCATCCCTTTTTACACCCTTAGGGGTTGAATTTCCAAAAACCCCTTCTTAGTACACCTCTACGTCATAAGACCTATGTACTCTTCAAATTTCAAGTCTCTAGGACCATCGGTCAAAAAACTCCCATACAAACTTTTACATCCCTTTGCACACTTATTAAGGGTAGTTTTAAAAAACTAAAAATGCCTTTCCTATTTTTTTGCTTTGAGGTATATGTTCTCCAAGTTTCAAGTTTGTAGGTTCAAGGAATACTATTTTTCATACAAACGTTTTCATCCCTTTTTACACCCTTAGGGGTTGAATTTCCAAAAATCCCTTCTTAGTGCACCTCTACGCCATAAGAGCTATGTACTCCTCAAATTTCAAGTCTCTAGGACCAGCGGTTTAGGCTGTGCGTTGTCTATATGTCAGTCAGTCAGTCAGTCAGTCAGTCAGTCAGGACTTAGAGTCTTATAGTATTAGAGATTATATCTATAAATATTATGTGAGGTCTGTGATTTTTACAGTAGCTTCTTATTATCATTGTTTTCCATTCTATTTGAATAACCGCAATGTAACTTACGTACACATCATCTCTCGCTATTCAAACAGTAATCCATTTACTATTCCAAACAAAATCTTAAACAACTCTTTTTATAATACTACAATAGCACATTTTCGTTCTCAAATTCGGTTACGTTCTCGTTAAATTGACCGTCTTATCTAAGTTGCCAATATGCGGCTTAAACTTTATCGGATGAAGTTAAAATGTGGACTTAAATTACGCTAGCGTCAACCAGGACTCATGCCAAGATGGGCGCCAAGATATCTGGAGTGGAGCGCGCCGGCTTTTCCCCGTACATTGGCCTGTATAACGTGAAGTGCCCGCCGCGTCGTATTGATCAGGACTGCTGAATGTTACATAACCGAGCCAGCTCACCCTTAGACCCACTCCACCGACAGCAACGTGCGGTTACTATATCCAACGGTTAATACTATTGCTTATTGTACAAAACATCACGTTTCACATGGTTTAGCTTAACAACTGAACAGTATGTGATTATGGTGAACTCCTGCCTACTAGGCACTGCAAGACTACATTGATTACTTCCATACTGTTGTTGCTTTCTGTAACTTTCCACATATAGATAACGGTTGCGTATTCGTTGTTTCGCAGACATTGTTATGGAACTTGAGTGTTTTTGATTTAAGTTGCTAATTGAACCTTCTTATATTTTCCAAACGAGCTTTCTTTTTACTTTGAGCTTTCGTTACAGTATTTGATCATCTTACATCTCTTCTAAAGAACCTGGAAATATTATAATGATATTTAAGAACAAAGGCGTTTTCAAAGTAACCCGATAATTTTAATTATTCTCAACATATCGAAGCTTCGTGTCAGCATATAGCAGCATCGTTACAGTGCTCCTTCGAGATAATTGATTATGGGCGACACCCTGTCTCTTCATTACCGAATCGAGCGTCGAGATACGTGACGTGACGTGAAACCCCTCCATCACTCAGTTTCAATAACAAATCGAGGACATATCGATGTAATCTATTTTGCAAAGATGGAAATAAGACTTGCAAATGAAGCTTGAAAGCAATTGTTTTCTCGTTTAGAGCGATCTTGTGGTGAGCTACTTTATAAAACGCTACACCCACATGTTCTTCGACTTGAATCTTCATGAATAGAGTTTGGAACTTAAACCATTCAAAATATATCTTGAATATTCTCTTATACCTTCACTCAGCATTGGTTGAAGAACATTATCATAACATTACTAGTATTCTTTTCAAATCGTAGAATAAATGTAGTCGTAAAAAGTGCATATATTTATTTAAATCCGTGCCTGATAGCTACACCTGAGTGTCTACGACGTTTCGTAGCCGTAGGCTGCTACGTTCAAGCTACGCTGCTCTTGCAGAAACGCTATCTTTTTTATTTAACTTTTTGTGACTATGGAGATATTTTGTCGGTCTTTCTATTTGGTTAACCTTATTTTTGAGAAATTATATTCTGATTATGATGGCAGCAAGTTTACAATGATAATAATGTTATGTTGCTAAGTTAGTATTTAGAGGTATATTTAAACAGTTGAGTTTCATCCTGATTCTTGTTTAATATAAACCTTGAGCAATAAACCTACTTCAGCTTATTCCTCTATTTACACTCAGCCACGGTCTAAGTAATTTCGCATCTATACGCTGAAAAGTCAACACAGAGCACGTAATTATGTTTGCCTCTGGTAGTGTTAGAAACAGCCCTGTAAAGGCTCGCACACACTGGGTTGTACGGCGCCATAATATATGTCATTAATAAAGCCCTGAAAACTTAGGTACACAAGTAGTTATATATAAGGGCGGATCCAGGATTTTTTTCTGGGAGGGGCACGAGGGGGCGGACGGGCAAAAAAATCAACAATAACTGTCATAATTCGCAATTCCAGCCAGAAATAGAGAAAAGTTTCACTCATGTTCTTTCTGTTATGTTATTCATATATTTTAACAACTCTGATAATTTGATTTGCTTCTAAGTATGTACTGTGAGGGAATCTCCACAGTACACAAAAATAAATCTTAAATCCGCCCTTGGTGATATACCATACTGACCGTACGCCGAGCACTGAGCAGCAAGAGATGCGCATTGGTTTTTCCAGGGTAAATGTTTCACAATGATCCTCTAGTAAGTAGGGCTTACAAACTTCCATTTTACTTGTAATATTTTCAGCAAGCTACAAGCCTAGTTCGCTTGCGACCGTTCGTACAGATTCAGTCCACGGTCGGTGTATGTTCTGAATGCTGCAGCGTTACGTATCAAAAAAAAAATCGTTCTGTTTCACATTACTGTATATTTTTCCTCAATGACCACAATGTACACCATAACTTCATAGCAAAGGACGCTTTCAGTTTGAAAAGAGAAGGTATTATACCACAACTTACACTTACACATGTAAAAAATAATGAGGTTAGACAGATTGACAGCAATTTATGCGCTGTTTCGTTTCCCAAATCATCTCGACAAAGCGATTTTGCGAGCAACTAATTATTAATTCAGTAAGTCTCGGCAAAGGAGCTTTAAAGAGCAAGTTAAGGGGATTAATTTCGTATTATTGCGCACGTAGGTAACGAAATGTCGCCGCCACACGTCAATTTAGACTTCTTTAGTAGATTGAAACTAAAAATTACATTCACATGCGTGGCGCAGCTAGCACTTTACCTGATTGTTTTTCTGTGTTCGTTCTTGCTACTTTTAGCGCGAAAAAAACTCATGGTGTGGTGACGGTAAAAACACCATCATCCGAGTGACCTACTTTTTACCAGAGTGCCGAAGGCGACCGGGTTATGTGTTTGGCGTGTATCTATATATCTATCCATCGATATTTTATTTATTACCAAGTAGCACCCAAACGGCTGTGTGGATTTTGATGATTGAGGTATGAAAAGATTCGTCGCAACTTCCCAAGTGCAAAGTCCTTAGATACAAAAAAAAAGTAAGGTGAGCAGGAAAGCAGGAGCAATATTCTCTCACATTTAAAAAAAACTTCACAATCATAGCAATATGGGTATCAAAAGCAAGAGAGTGATAGAGTGTTTTGAAATGATATATTTGTTGTAACTGCCTGTAATTATTTAATTTTATCATTCGTCAAGACTGAACAACAGGATTTTACTATCAATTAGTAATTTAAAACACTATCTTGTTTCTATCCTTTTAGTTCTGGCACTCGGCTTTTTTATTTTTAATAAATATTTTATTCAATATACGTACTACTGTTTTTAAGAAAACCATTTTTGCTAACCAGTGCCAATAAAAACGTTAGTGTGAAGTGTTCAATTTAAAAATATGAACTGAAATGTCGAAATGTAAGAAGTTTCAACTTATTCTTCTTGTCGTGTCACTTTCGAAACAGTGTGGTGAAAGGATTTTAAATGCGCTTCAAGAGGCTCCTTTCGAGTACTTGACACATGTTATAGAACTTTTTAGGTTCTACGACATGCCGGTTTCCTCAAGATGTTTTCCTTCACCGTTTGAGAGAACTGGCATTGTGCACATAAATTTTTGAACAGAAGAACTCATTGGTGCACGACCGGTTTCGAACACGCAACCTTAAGGATCGGAAGGCGGGGCCGCTACCACTAGACCACCAGTGCTCTCGAAGTTTCAACTTATATCGTAAGACGTTTAGACGCAAATAATATCCTAAAGCTCATAGTGTTGTGTCAGTTCTATATACCCCGACTTCCTCAAGTACACCTACTCATGTGCCCCTTATACAATCGGGGTGGCATTCTAAAACTATATGTTTCCAACTCATAAAGCTTCCATGCGTGGTTCAGAACCGTTTACCCTTTACTCTTTGTGAGATTAGGCACACTCAGTTACGACTCAGTAGCGACTAATGACTATACATGACGTAATGGTAATTTTGAGTATAAGGCTGTGTTCCAAAGCTTGAGATGTAAAGCTACTTCTGGCGTCTCCACATTGCATTAATTCCGGTCCTTTGTCCCTGCTTTATGTCCGTTTATTCATTCAGCTAAGCCATTATGTTGCCCGGACCTTTTATTGCTTTGTGAATCAAAAGAATCTGCTTCTTTCATCGTGATCTTGGTATTCCTGACACTCTTTGGTGGGAGCTTTATATTTTTGTTTTTATCTTGATAGAGCCAAGCATGACGATGTTGTTTTATTTTATTTTTATACATTCTACAAGCTAGTGTTAGTGCTAAAACGACCAAATTTATAAAAAATATTTTAATATCCACACTAAATTAAAAAAATAATCTCTTTTTATTTTCGGCGTTCTAAGAGGGTGTTGGGATGAGATGAGACAGATTGAAAAATGGGTCAGCCTAAAATATAATGTGATCGTACCGCGCGTCGTTTTAAAGTACCTATTTGCGCCGGCGTTGTTAAGTTGACCTTACCGCGTAGTCTGCTAGACAATTCGGTCAATTCAAATTAACAAACCTCAACAGTCCTTTTCCTCTGAGTCACTTGAAGCACGCTCGTGCTGCATCCTGAGTGAGGTTCAAAGACCAAAATTAAATCCAGCTACAACTGCAGTGAGCCCACTAACCGGTGTCGTGAGTAATGCTTTGTGTCTCGTAATGTATGTGCCTTGTTGTGTAACATATTGCAGCGCTTTATTAGCTCAGAATCTGCAGTTAATACGTTGTGGCACGAACACAAGACGCGGGTTATAATCGGTTCTGCACATAGTTTTATTATAAGCTAGTAGACCCTTCCTCATACAAAAGTGAGACACCTATTAACCATTATTGCACCACACAGTACAGTGTTTTTCCATTAATTTTAGTAATTTTTTATTTTATTTTTTGTGTTATATGTATTTTTTTTTATTTGCGCTGTACCTTTTACCCACCTAATTTAGGGTATATTTTTCTTTTTGGGTTAATAAATAAGTTTTCTTTCTTTCTTCACAAAAAAACGATAGGAACCAAGCCGTAAGTTTGTTGTCTAATCTTCTAGGCTTGGTCGCGTGGAACTAATTCACTTTTTTTTTGTTTTTATACAACTAGCTGATGGAACAAGCACATGGCCTACCTCATGTGAATGTGGTAACCATCACCTATAACAAAGCATTGCCTCGTTAGTTACGCACGATAGGAACGTGCCCTACGATGCACTGCCCTGCGTCCATCAACTTGAGGCATACAGATGTTAAGCCTCATGTGCACCTAGCTTTAAGACGTTTCAAAGTGATCCTTGTTATTTAATTGAATAAGTACCTTTTAACTTTGACTTTCCTGGCTACGCACGGATTAAACTCTATCATTGTCAAAATGAAATCTAAATCACCCAAAAAAAACAGTAAACTGTGAAAACAAGGCACAAAGTAATTTAAAGGTTTATGGAAAACTACTTCTTCTTGTCGTGAAATTAGTTTCTTTATTAACTACTAAAACTACTAAACTGCTATAACTAAAAGGTAGCCTAATTTCGTCTCCGGATGGCAATCTCTATTACAAATTTCATCTCTATCGGTTTAGTGGTTTGGTCGTAAAAAGTTACAAAATTTCGGATTCATTTATTTGTTGGGAAACAGATGTAGATGTACAGTATTTTTCACATTTTTAGATTCTTATAATATGGCTAATGACTGGTTTCTCCTTCAGAAATACAATCTAAAAATGAACATTTATAATGTTCATTATGATATAAAATGTTCAGATGTATAAATCGTCTAAAAAGATGCAAATTTATATTCGTATTAATTTATTTCCGCGGCATACAAATCCAGACAGCTCAATAGCTGTTATTTTAATCTTTGGAATTGATTTGGATGAAGAACAAACGAATGAAACTGTCGTTATCATAAAATCCTGAACTCACACGAATATGGAAATCGTCACGAATTTCGAGCCGTAACGTAACCTTTGACCTTGCTAAGGGGCTCTTCTAAAGTAATCATTGATGAGGTAGCTCAAACTTGCCAGAACCCATTACCAACTATAGTTTGACTCGTTTGTTAAAATGTGGGTGCCTCTTCAAACTAAATCCTTCTGTTATTGCTTGCTATTGGTTGGTGTTTTGTGTAGCTTAGGCGGCTCGTCTCGCCTGATTCGATCGCCATCTCAACCCGTGCAATTTTAAATAAACTTACGACTGCGCGAGGTAATACCCCGCTTACACTCAGCTCATGTACGTGGAAATGTGCAGAGACTTGGGCAATGCGAGAATGTAAACAGGCCACTTCCATATCCACTCGAGTTGCCGCTCGCGTTGCCCGTGTTGCGTGAAACCATTGCCGGCGACGCTGCCGCAGACATATGGACGACAACATTTCCGTCCACGCGAATGTCTAAATGTAAACGCAGTATAAGAAAATAGCAGTTTGATTAGCCACTTACTTTAATAAGACAAAATGCATACAGAACGCAAACGTCATTTTTAAGTTACCTAGCATTTTCGGTGGAAAAAAGGTTTCCGTAAGCTTTTTTCACATGTTTTGTATAAAACAGCACGATATTTTTTTTCATTTTGATTATATTATTGAGGAGACCTTAAATCATGTTGGCGTGTTTATATTCTTGAAGCTTCTATTGTTGAGCAATAAGTTAGATTGGTATTTATTTTCGCCTTCTGTGTGCCGTATTTGCGGTTACTGCAATCCTACGTTTCCCACACAATGTCTAAAGCGAATTACATATTATTGCTCTCAGTGGATTTTCAAACTACTCAGCTCGTCTTATTTTCAGACATGCGCAAGAAGTGCTCTTATTAAATCTCTTATTGCATTACACTTCTTTCATTCGCGTTACATAATTGAATCTCTCAACTCAGTCTTCACGTAGTCATGTGAATTATATTGAATAAAACTGGGTGGATTTTTTTTTCATTGACTACACGTATTGACACTAGTATCCGCCTGCATCTTCGGTCGCTTATTAGCAGTGATGACTAACAGAAATAATTCAGGCGTTTGGGCTATTGGGTTCTTTCATGTTTTCTACCCCGTTCTGGTAATATTTCGAGATAGAAAGTAGCTTTAATGCTAATACAGGTTACGATCTATTTTGTTCTAAGTCTCATCCCAATCGGTTCAGTGGTTAGGGCTTGATTGAGCCACACATATCCTAAACTCCAAACATTGTAACTTTCGTACTTATTATCTCTAATACTATAAGAATCAAAGTCCTGACTGACTGACTGACTGACTGACTGACTGACTGACATATAGACAACGCACAGCCTAAACCGCTGGTCCTAGAGACTTGAAATTTGAGGAGTACGTAGGTCTTATGGCGTAGAGGTGTACTAAGAAGGGATTTTTGGAAATTCAACCCTTAAGGGTGTAAAAAGGGTTGAAAACGTTGGTATGAAAAATTGTATTCGTTGAACCTAAAAACTTGAAACTTAAATTAGATGTACTCCAAAGCTAAAAAATAGGAATGTAATTTTTAGTTTTTTAAAACTACCCTTATTAAGTGTGCAAAGGGAAGTAAAAGTTTATATGGGAGTTTTTTGACCGCTGGTCCTAGAGACTTGAAATTTGAAAAGAACATAGGTCTTATGGCATAGAGGTGTACTAAGAAGGGATTTTTGGAAATTCAACCCCTCAGGGTGTAAAAAGGGATGAAAACGTTTGTATGAAAAATAGTATTCCTTGAACCTACAAACTTGAAACTTGGAGTAGATATACTTCAAGGCAAAAAAATAGGAAAGGCATTTTTAGTTTTTTAAAACTACCCTTAAAAAGTGTGCAAAGGGATGTAAAAGTTTGTATGGGAGTTTTTTGACCGCTGGTCCTAGAGACTTGAAATTTGAAAAGAACATAGGTCTTATGGCATAGAGGTGTACTAAGAAGGGATTTTTGGAAATTCAACCCCTAAGGGTGTAAAAGGGTTGAAAACGTTTGCATGAAAAATAGTATTCCTTGAACCTACAAACTTGAAACTTAGAGTACATGTACTTTAAGGACATAAATTGGAAAAGCATTTTTAGTTTTTTAAAACTACCCTTAAAAAGTGTGCAAAGGGATGTAAAAGTTTGTATGGGAGTTTTTTGACCGCTGGTCCTAGAGACTTGAAATTATATAGAGATCTTATGGCGTAGAGGTGTATAAAGAAGGGATTTTTGGAAATTCAACCCCCAAGGATGTAAAAAGGGTTAAAAACGTTGGTATGAAAAATTGTATTCCTTGAACCTACAAACTTGAAGTAGATGTACTCCAAAGCTAAAAAATAGGAAAGGCATTTTTAGTTTTTTAAAACTACCCTTTTAAGTGTGCAAAGAGATGTCAAAGTTTGTATGGGAGTTTTTTAATGCGTGGTGCGATTGACTTAAAACTTGAGGTAAATATACTAAGAAATAAATAATTAAGAATGACGCTTTTAACTTTTGACTACCCCTTTAACTACCCCTGCAAAGGGTGCAAATGACTGTAAAAGATAGAATGGAAGATTTTTAACGCATAGTGCGATTGATTTCAAACTTGAAGTAAATATAGTACTCCTCAATAAATAATTTAAAATCACGTTTTTAATATTTTAAAACTACCTCTTTCAAGGTTTGTATGGGAGATTTTTAACGCGTAGTGTAATAACTTCAAACAAACAAAAAGACAGCTTGATTTTCGAAAACAACCCCTAAAACGTTACCCTTCTTCGTTGCACTCGAGTAAAAAGGATACAACGAGGCGTCAATGTTTGCAAGGGACATTTTAAACACGGGAATCTTGAGTTGGTACGAAGAGATCTGAGGGTATCTACCGTGCCTGGGGATCAAAGTCGTGAAGCTGTTTCGTTTGTTTTTTGGGTTAGGAACTAGGAACAAATAAGTACATATTTTCCGTATAAGGTTGTCTTTGTTGTATTTGTCATGTTTGTGCTAAACTCAGTACCTATACCTACCTACCTAATATAGGTAGTGTACGCCTCTTGGTATCTCTTATACTTATACAAATCAATGCGAAAGTTACGATGTTTGGATGTTTGTGGCTCAATCACGGCATCACTTCAACGCGTGCGAAGCCGCGGGAAGCCTCTAGTTCTGTAATATACGAGTAACATAAAAATTAATATAAGATTCCTCAAATTTCCCAAAAGTAGCAGTGTTTATCTTGGCTCTGTAATGCCAGCTTCCCGTTTTCCTAGGCACTAAGCCATCCAAATTG
Organism: Chloroclysta siterata; assembly: GCA_932294275.1. Taxonomy (NCBI): domain Eukaryota; kingdom Metazoa; phylum Arthropoda; class Insecta; order Lepidoptera; family Geometridae; genus Chloroclysta; species Chloroclysta siterata. The sequence goes on from OW028590.1 coordinate 8,524,401, forward strand.
CAACATTAACATAAACCGGATTGCCCAAGCACCGATGGTCATTGTGCTGTCTGGTTTCACTGGCAAAATTCATTCATACAACACACCCACGTCCAATTTGTCTACCGTCCTCGGGTTACAATATAATGAGGGAAGAACACTGAAACTTTTCCACAGTAATTTTTACAAATTGTCGGCGTCTCACGGGTATAGGCCGCAGAACCTTCATTCTAAATTAATGGGTCACCTTTTATAATACCTCGCTGATTACGTACGTGGAGCTAACACGGCTCATCTGATTACGCTTGTTTCATAAAAGAGGCTTTGTCTTTGATATATCCCTTTCGTGGGGTTTGTTTAGGGTTTTCGTTGAAGTCCTCACTGACCGTAATAAGACCGGCAAGGCAATTAATATATTTTTTTAGATCAATGTTAAGTAGTGTGCTTGTATAACCGACGGTACATAACTTAGGTTGGATCTTTGCGATTAGAAAAAAATTATACAATTATTGTATATATTGTAATTATTTGAAATAATTACGTGATGAACGTTCACCTTTTCATCAGTGAGCTTTGATGGTAGCTATTACCGATTTTTCTTAACCCTCAAGACTTGTTCAAAATCAGAGCGGCTGGTGCATTGAACTGACGTTTCTGGGTGGTGGAATGGCGATGCGAACGGAAATCGTTCGGGGACCGCCCAACTAGACTGGCGCGCACCGCCCTGACTGGCTCGCACCGGCGCAGAGCAGAACCGGATGGAACACTCTCGGCGAATATTGAATTATTTCGTATCAGTCGCTTCAGAAACGAATATTCAATCATGCGTCAACTCGATTATCATGAATTGAGTGTGAATTAACTCACCTGAGTTCTATCAGGGGCCTTATGCTCACTTCGACAGAGATTATCTCACGTTAGAGATGACGTCATATCTCGTTCAATAACTCGTTGACCTTGCGTCTCGCATGAACTTTGTATGAGAAAATTGGGGAGTTAGATAGTGAGAATGGGGATAAATAGTTATCGAACGAGATATGACGTCATCTCTAACGTGAGATAATCTCTGTCGAAGTGAGCATAAGGCCCCAGATCGTCGCCGTTTTATTTCAGTCTGTTGGTCTTAGCAATTAAGAATCAAATCGTATCACGCGTGGACATACATTATTGTTTATAAATTAGACAATAATGTATGTCCTATATTAATATGTCCTAATAAAATAATTGAGTATAACAATAATATAGGCGGACAATTTACACAGCAACATCAAGCCCTAACTAAGCAAAGCTTATTATGTGAGCCAGATAACTGATATCGTACTTTTATACGTACATAATATGTTTTTATGCATACACATTTATTGTGTATGTGTAATAGTAATGTGTTTTATATAATTTAAGATAATTAAAAGTAACACTACCTGTGTCGGGCTAGCATGTCATTCTCATAATTGAGTTAAATGGAGCATGACAGTTCTCGCGTACACTTAACGGTTCATTTACGAGATAAAATATTATGTATGTTATAATGGGATGGAGTTTGTTTAGCACAATACATGACCCCGTCCTAGATGGATTATCGCTGCATTGAGCAGTGACATCATTTAGAGGTTATTTTTCAAATATTACAGGGCGTTGAGGACTAAATTTATTACCTACCGTTTTAAAATAGTGAGCTATTATTGATCAGCAGTGACAGCTGTCAGTGACACATCGAAAGAATATTTTTTTGTTAAAAAATACGCGTTGCACAAATGCCTCTAACAATTAAATCGTAAAAAGAAAAAGCCTTAATTATGCTGCCCTTACAATTACTTTAATGTTCATTACTTTATTCTACTCTATTATAACTATCTCCTTCTAAGCAGCAGTCGCCTCTACGGCGTAGGCCTTCCCTGAATCTCTTCACACGTCCCTTTCTCTTTTCTTCCTCAATGACATTACCTCACAGAAAACATCCACCGAGGACGTGCCCTAGTAAATGGTGTGGCACTGCGTCTATCACTCTGAGACCCAAAGGTGTTAAGTCTTAGTAATTGTCCCTGTAATTGCACCCTTCAAACCCAGCAATGCTATTTGGCTTTGGTCGCGTAAATCTTTTGTCGTAATACTTCCGTTCTCCTGTTACGTAAATAGATTTGTTGACCCATTCTCCGCTAATACCCCCTACCTTATTGCAGCCCCGGGACTGCTCAAATGTCGCCCAACATACAATATCATATGTCGATGAAATGCTTTCTTGTTGTTTGCATTCCTTAGGCTTCATGGGGGATTACAACTGTTTTGATGTCAAGCTAAATAAATAAATGACTAACCTAAAAATGACGGAGTTTTCTTAAATAAATGACTAACCTAAAAATGAAGGGGATTTTAACAAGCTATAACTCTATCTAGAATTGTACACGGAAAGAGTAGGACCACAAGGTTCAGTTTTTTCCAAAACGGAACTGGAATGGGCACACTAATAAAATCAGGCTAGCTCGGAAATTTGTGATGTAATTTATGATAAGTACCAATAAATTTTACATTCCGACATTATTGATTTAGCGAACGCCGTCGGAAACATCGCGGATTGCACGGATTTCAGAGCCGATTCGCTGTATCTTTTGAGAGCACCCGAGGCAGTAAAGCTGAAAGGAGTACAATTTTTAGACTATTTCTAAGAACTATAAATATTATCTAGTTCATATTCCAATAAATTTCCCTCGGCTTCACCTTCGGCATGCACGCTAGAAGTGAGTGAATCAACATAGAAGGCCGTAGCAACGACCATGACGTCCAATGTTTATAGTTGCTCATATTCTGTTTACTTTATAATAATTTCATTGACTGAACTGTTTCATGAATTATGTACTAAGCTAGCTAAAAATGGTTTCCATGAGAGCCACATGCTTTCGATCTTTATAGATCTGATCTCACCACGACGAAAGCCATGCGACGAAAAGCTAACATAACACTACTACTATAAATACTATGTAGGTTTTACTACTTTTAATTTAATTCACTCTTCAACCTTTTCTTACGATTGTCTCGTTCAAGTTTTCAAGAATACACAGCTAACACCTTAAAACACGGATTGATCTGACGCACAGATTAAATAATTGTCTAGATCTAACCTTCATCATAAACTCACGGTGGTGAAAATGCTATCTCACCGAGCCGGTATCAATCATATTGTTTTATTACTCAATTTTTATCCATTAGTCCATTCCATCAATGTAAAAGGATTTCCAAGCAGATTTACTGACATCATAATATTCCTCTCTGCAATTGAGGACAGTCTGTAGATAAAATAGACTTTCAATCGGAATGCCTCGGCTGCCTACTGCCTGTAGGCAAATCTAATATCGGAAATTGAGTCGACGGTTTATTCACTTTGGCCTCGTCTTCACTCCACCCGAGGTGAAGTAAAATTATTATCCCCCACTTCATTGCGTTATCAAATCACGGAACGCGGTGTTTATTTCCTATTTAAAGAACATGGAATGAGTTTGCTGAATATGATTTAAATCGATTTTCCTCTGATTAGAGATTTTTTTGCTGAAGCTACGGCAATGGATAAAAACAACGGTTAACATTCGATTCGTGATTGGCTCATTCAGTGTAGAGTAAATATTAATGTGTAAATACCGAGTAGATATTTACCTACACTTGTACATAAGACAGCATGGAAACATTATAGTGAATATTGAGGCGTTTGGATGTAGGTACTTCTATGCGGTCCAAAGCCGACCAAACTGAAATGCACCGAAGGCAAATCTTTATCGATATAGAATCGTACTCGGACTATTACGGTTTTTACTGCGGTTACCGTAAGAGCCAATTTTTATAGGTTATTTCGTATAGCGTAGTCGATACGCGGCTTTACTTTTACACATGACGCACTTCTTTATGGCAAATACAGAATAAAATCTACAGAAGTAGATTAAAGCGAAATAATACCGTTGCGGTGTTGCATTCATGATTTTAATGATGATAAATATCAGTGTATTCCTATACTCTCACTTTAGGTCACAGTTTCAAATACAGGAAGATCTGGATACAGCGCTAAAGATTATGGCATTTTTTTTTAATTTAATCTATTCAATAAAGAGAACAGACAATTTGCAAAAGCATACAACACAACGACACTAGCCTTAAATTAGTTCATTTCTCAGAAACATTTAAGAAATTGTTCGCAATTAATCATGTTTAGAGAATTCAAACGAAGATTTAATCCTGTAGAGAAGTAGAGTAAGACAATATTAGACTATTTCTTCGATAAAAATATTTATGATATTTTATAAATACCTATTACTTTCATAAGAGTAGGCAAAACGAATAAGTAATTGTGAAAAAACTTTTTATTGCTATTTTTACCTTTCATTAGTTCGGGGCTAGAAGCGAGGAATATCCACCAATATTTATTTATTTATTATTATTCAAGTACATTCGTAAAATTGCACAAAATGCAGATCGTTTTACTGAAATTTATTTCAGTGTTACTTTTTTGCTGAAAATCGCACCTGAAACCGTGGGAACAAGGCAATTTCAATAAATTCGTCGGCCTATGTATAGAGGCTTACAATAAGTTCAGAAGGTTTACGAGCACACCTTGGCAACAATACCGTTGATCACGTCACTGGGTTGCCAGCCACTATATTGAACGTTTACCTTATATTTTGTGGAACGACTTTCCAGACTAGGCTATTTCTGAAACTCGACGGCGTCTAGTTATTTTAACGAACAATACCTGCTGGTTGTTGGTTAACTTCTTCTTGTCGTGTCACTAGTTCTTTCGAAACAGTGTTGTCAAAAGATTTTAAGTCTTTTCGAGATCCTTTCACCGCCTCATCCTCTCAAAGAGGCTCCTTTCGACCACTTGACACATGTTATAGAACTTATTAGGTTCTACGATATGCCGCTTTCCGCACGATGTTTTCCTTCACTGTTTGAGTGTACTGGGGCATTATTCTTTATGACATAGGAGATTCGGTGCCATAGCCGTGTGACGTCACAGCGTGGTGTAAACGCAAAAGCGATTCATAAACCAAAAAATGAACTAAGAATGACAACTAGGAATGACAACTAAGTCATAGGGAATACGGTTTAGTCCGATTGATTCATTTTCTGACATTTTTGGAAGCAACATAGCTTTTTCATTTTATTTGTTTTTCTAGTGTTATTTTGAGTTGTGTTGTGTAATTTCGGTGGTATTTTAACCAACATTACTTGAGGTCTTAGCACAAAGTGTAAACATTTGAAATGAAAGTGTAATATGTGATATCCTGATTTGACCGAAAATGTTTCCAATGTTTTGAAGAAAACCGCCACCATTTTCTTTAAAACAAAATGACGGCCGACTTGACTATGGACTGACTTGACTAAAAAGTATTCAATACAAATCACTTGGCACTGGCAAGATTGTCTGTCGAATGACGGACAGGAGCCATAAATTGAGAGAAGAAGAAGAAGTTTAGTCCGATTTCCCGCCGCTGTCTAGTCGTATCTGTGTAACGCGATTGCATTGGCAATAGAGCATAATGCCCCTGGTACCGTGCACGTAATTTTTTTATCAGAAAAACTCATTGGCGTACGGCTGGTTTTGTACCCATGACCTTAGGATCGGAAGGCGGGGTCGCTACCACTAGACCAGTGCTCTCAGTTATTTTAACCAGCAATACCTGCTGGTTGTTTGTTACCTAATATTATTCTGACGAAATGATTATACTTAATTATCATTCATATTTGCGACAGCTCTATCTTACTGTTCATAGAAGCGCGAAATCCCAAAGGCACTAAAAGGATAAAATATTCAATTACTTTGTCCGGCAAAAGTTTGACGTTCCATGTATAGCTTAATGCAAAAAGTTGGTGAAATGGTACCGTCGAAATGTAAATGACGTGGATTCGAATGTTGTCTCTTGTTTTTCTCTTCTGCGGTTATAATACTCGTATTTTGTACAAAATAAGTGATGAATAGCGTATAAACTTTTGGAAGCTACGTTTCTCTTGATGGTATACAACGTGTAACACAATACCCCTATTAGACCAGAGACCAAGTGATCAGCCCAAGCACTGGAATACTTTAACGTGTGCAAAGTTTGAATACTTCGTTTTCGAAATTCCCATATAAAAGTTAAATTAATATTGTCCGAAAATTTGCAAAAACCCTGATCACGCCAGGATTCAGTATACCGCAAATACCGTATGTACCAAGGTCACGTACACATTGTACGTGACCTTGGTACATACGGTATTTGCGTTTACTAATTGGTGGCAGTTCTGTTACCTATTTTATCTAAAAACAGCTTTAAATAAGGCTGCGTCCTGTTGTGTTAGTTTCATTTTGGCGGAAAGTTCAAGAGGCAATTCATGATTGAAAAACTTCGAAATTTCAAAGGCCTTATATCAATAGTTGTTCGCCATGACCTGTAGAATACCCTGCTTCGGGTTATAGGCGTATGATGTTACATGTTGTATAATAAATAGTATATTAAATTTTGCCACAAACATCGGGCTTATTTTCAACTGCCTAGTTAACATTCGCGGCCTCATCGAGTCGACTCGTCAGCAAAATTTATGTGGCCACTTCAGCTCGCTCCCGCCTCGGAACGCCTCATTATAAGCTTTCAACGTAGTTTTAAAATTATGAGTCGCTTGAGATAGAACCCGCTGAAAATTTATTGCATCATCCATCTGTTCAACGTTGGAGCTACCGTCCGAGTAACCTTAGGGCGCTCCTGAAAAACTTCATCTGATAAAGCCGTTGTACAACTGTCTACTGTGGACTACTTTTATATCTTTTGTTCTCTGTTATGTAACCGCTTAAATACTCCTGTGTTCCTAGGAAACTGGAAATAAAGGACGTTGGTTATAAGGACCAAAATGGGCGATTTCACTCAAGTCGAATACCTCGGGATTCATTCATTCGCATCATTGTTATGATGATGAAATAGAACGAGTCATTCTGTTGTCTAAACAGCTCATATGAGTGATTTTGAAAATAATTAATGTTCGTGGGCCAGTATGCGAGACAATGTTAGGTAACCGACGGGGAGGGAGCGAGACGGAAGGACGGCGCGCGCCGGCTCCGTTATTGATCGTGGGGAATGACGCCCGGGGTGACCCAAATAGAGCCTCCGTGCACCCCCACCCTCCAACTGAGAACCCCCTTCGCTGACACCCTTCACCCGCCCGCGCCGGCCGCTCGACAACGAATTTTCATATCAGCCGGTCCTTCACGGCGGCGAAGGAATGGCCCGCCAGACCCGACTTAAATACTAATGCCTTTACATAATACATCATGAGTACCCCTGATAAATAATCGTCGTTAAAAATCTTGTGGACCGACCTTACTTTTTTAATATCTGAAAACAAACTTATCTGTTTTTGAGAGGAATAACGTCCTCTTTTCACTGAGAGAGACGAGATTAAACATGTGCTTTCAAAAACTAAATCCAATTAGTAAATATGATACCAAAAATGTTTAATTTTATAGTAATTTTTAATTTAATTGTATACTTCTACTACAAATGTCTTCAAAATAATTAGGCACCTCTACCCCTAATCTTTTCTCCCTACTATGCCTCCTCATAATATTTTCTAGCGCTCAGGACCATCTGTAAACCCGCGGGAGTATGAATGATATTGCAAACTTAGTACGCATGTCTGTTAAAATTAAAATACAGATTTAACTAATGAGTGTCATAGTATACCTAATGCAGTGAGCGCGCATAGTAACTGACCTATGCCCGGGAAACGCGCCGGGTCGCTGCGCCGCGGTGCATGCGTACTATACCTTTGCCATTGTGATAGCTGACATATCGCAACGTATTGATCGCTATTTACGATACCTGGAACACCCCCGACCACCCTACAATGTATGATATATGATATAACGACCGTTAATGCCGCAGATTAATTATACTTAAAAAATAAATTCACTACAACATTCAAAAACAATTGAATCACCAACAAAGCGACGAACGAATACTAGATGTATATCGCGCAGAAATGAGTACAATCTGAACTGAAACAATGAGGAGAAAAATCCTTTTGTTTAACGCTCTCGTCCAGGCTGGTAGAATGAAAAATAAGCGCACAGCCGGGGCACGACGGACGCTGAAATTGAAAAGTGTGCAACTTTGCGTTTTATTGTGCCTACAGGCATATACTGCAGGAGATTGCAAATAAAACGTAGCCGCTGTTGCTGCTTTTACAACTGGGTTGTGTGGTTTCATTTATGTCGACTGTTCCAACATAGAACAGAGTTTCGTTAGGAAAACGTTAGTCTTATTCTCAACACTCGTACTGCAATTTGAGCTGGTTGACTAGAAATTACAATCTTATTTAAAAGTATTACGAACATGAATATCATGGTGGGGTAGCGTAGCGATACGTCTATGTTTGCTGACGTGTAATTACGGAGCGGGTGGCGTCAAGTGCCGGAAATTAATATCTGACAGGTGGCATTTCCTGCTCTCACCGGAGATCTGCCATCCCTGACCACTTAACGAAATAAATTTGCAATAACAGTTTTATTGCTGAAATGTTTGATGTATTTATTAGCTGCATGAAGTTTCCAATTTTCATCTTTTTCTACAGTTTTGTTTTTCATCGACAAATTGAAAAGCTAGTTTTTAGCCTAAAAATTTATTATAAGCTCTACTTCATTGGGTCACGGTTTTGTTCGTAACCAAATCTTTTCAATCAACGAACAACCAAAAATAGATTTTCCCTTTGTGAAATATATGTACTTAGATGACTAGTTGCCTAGTCCCAAGAGTACACATTATTACACGCCTCAAACTTTTTGCACCGGGAAAAGTTTCGAAATCCTCCAAAGCCGTTAAGTCAACACTAAATTTTCCGTTACAATTTTCTGGTCTCAAGGACGTGTCACACAATTTACTGCTTATTTCAGAGGCTTTAATGACACCGAATAGTACGTTTGAAAGCCCTTTTCGGTTGTAATGTTACTCGTCCTGAGATTATAATTTGACCTTACACCAGAAATCAAGATTTGTGCGGATTTAGTAGGGCGGTACCAAGCTTTCCTAGGTACCTAACCTTCTTCTCGATTTGTATCTATAAACTATTGATGTACGGATTTTATGTTGTAATAAAAATAGGCACTGACGTAAATAATTCCTGAAAATATTATAAGCTTACTATAAAGTTGCCATATCCACGACCGAAAATAGTCCAGATTTATTTACATTATTTTACATGACACAATAATTGAAGCATCTTAATGCGATATATATGTGCGCCTAAATTGATGTTCATATGTCTCGTTTTTAGTAAGATAATGTTCCTGTTGATAAAACCATTTCTCTACTCGATAAGGCAGGGCGCGCCGAGCGAGACATCCTTCCGTCCGCTTTTGTCGTCGCACCGCCCTACCAGTAAAGTGCCTAATAAAAATTTATTACCGCCATTGGACCCACAGCTTTTATGTTCTAGATATTCAATATTATCTTTAAATGTAGGTAAATTGTGTGTGAATTTCAAAAGAACGAAGGTATCTTGTGGGATCTCCGATGATATATTCTTGTACTTGGAAGGGAAAAGAAGGGTGACGATCAGCAGGGCTGTCATCGTACCGGTTGTGGAAGGTTACAAGAGGTGCTGGGGCGGGCGGGCGCGGCTCGGCGGCGGCAGAGGGCGCTGTGCGCAGCGGGCTGCGCGCGGCGATGGCAGCCGCGGCGCTGGCGTCGTGACGCAGTGTGACGTCAGTGCGCCGTCGGCTCGATACGCGCCGGCCCCATCGTCAGTCGCCGCCCGAACCAGGCCGCCGAACGACGCGCCCTACGCGCCTCCGCCCCGCGCACTCTCTCATACCGGGTTTTAGTTTCATACCACGATGACATAGCCCCAGTGCCGTTCGAAGAGGCTACGTGAAGCGCACACGTTTTTAAGTTTATTTCGTTGGAACGCGGAAACCGTAACGGTCCCCCGTTGTTGCAGAACTAGCGACAATCCACCCTACACCGTAGAGGGAAAGAGGCGAGACCAAGAGGCGGCTTGTTCCTTTTTATCCGCCTTTACATAAAAACTAGAGAAAATGGGCGAGGTGAGTGCAGTGCTTGCTGTAGTGCTTGCCTTTACAGTAGCCCGACGTCGTGATGAAGTGCATTCGTGAAGGTGCAAGTGCATGTCGCTATCTGTGAGTGCAGCAAGGTAACGCCGAAGGAGTTCCCTCGGCTGGTAGCGGTGCTCGGCAGCTTCTGGTAGTGCTTGCACCCCAGAATCCTCATCTGTGTCGTGTTATACATCAAACCCATCCATAGCCTTTGTTCTGTCATGATTACCAAACTGTACCCATTACCTTATGCACGATATTCGTTCACAGTTCGTGCTTGATTTTCGTTTTTGTTTGAATTTAAACTTCATTATTCTCCATTTCCGCACCTTAGATATTAGTAGTTTAATCTAGAAAAAGAAGGAGCAGTAATCATTTTATAGAAGACAGCGCCGCCGGCCGCGTTGCGTAACTTGGCGTATCGATCGGCGTAGAGCGGGACCGCTCTGGTCTCTCATATGCCACCGTTGAAACACTTCCTTGTTACATCCATACGTCAAAATCGACTAAATGTTTTGGATTAAGATTTGGAATTGCTATCATTATGACTTAATGACATTAATCCCAAAAATGAAATATTAAATTGAAGTCAAAGATATATAGTTTATTGAATTTGTGTACTTTTTTAGAAGAACTTTTGATGACAGGCTCTAGTGGCTCACGCCACGCCTTTGAGCCGATTTGGGTCAATAGGTTTTTATATACAGATTTCGTTTTTATAACACATTTCTTATTGTAGGGTGAAAAATGTCCTCCACGAACACAATTTAAAGTCATAAAAAGACGATAAAACAAGATAATTCCAAGGAAATCTTTTTTTTAATAGTTAAAAAACTTCACAAGCAAAACCTCGGGCTCCATAACTAGTATCTCTTCCATAAATTCATCGGCACTCTGTTATTATTACCTTGTTACTGAAATAACTAAAATAAACACGATTCAGTTCTGTTAACATAAATCCTTCTGAAAACTTCTTCAAGAGATCTATCACAATTAATCTGAGTCGACGTCTTTTCCTACATTTTATTCAGAGTAGCTACATCTTTCAGGCAAAAAGAAAATAAAACCGTAAAAGTAGATTAAAATTGTTTACTCATTTTACAAACTAAAGTCGTAAGTCGTATTTCTAAAACAACCCTAGATCAATATTCCTATAGCCCTGCGCTACAGGGCTATTATGACAAATTTGCCGAGCAACGATTCCATTCCTCTCTAGGTGTTCTGAAGGAAGTGGATAACAGGTTGTCGGGAGCCGTGCTTCGGCCGCGACAACTATAAGAGCTCCGAAGGTTTATTAGAAAATTGCCTTGTCATTATGTCATTTAAATCGCATAGAGTACCGTCGCTCCATTGGAGTATTTCCTTTATCCTTTATGACGATAGCACGCATCAATTAGGATGCTAGACGTGATCCTTGGTTATTTCCTAAGTAACAGATAATCTTATGGATAAAGCGATAAGAAAATCTAAAAAATTAAATTCCTTCCGAACTGATATAAAATATTAAATCATATTAAGAAAAAAAAAATAAACACGGTTCCGTTTAAACGATACTTATCTAAAATAAATTGTTCAAGTTTAAAAACATATGCGATGAATTTTATGAAATTAACTTGTTTGTAAGACAAAATCTGAAATATCTTAGTATCCAAATCATTGTTGAGAATCCTTATCTTGAATCTCTGCATACTGCAGTTAAAAGTAAAAGAGAAAGAAGGGTCTAGATTTTCCTCGATAGACAGCTTGGTAACTTGGTAACTATAAAAATCGTGGACCACATTCATTTTCCTCACTTGACTAAGTTAAGTATCCTATTAAAGGCTCCTCTTATATGCGAAACATTTTTTTTTCGAGAACCTATTCGAAATTTTATTTTGACTATCTTGCAAACTAAATGATTTTCTATCATTCTTACACAACTTCTACTGGTATAATTACCCAAGAACCTTATTTTCCGAAGAAAATCTCTAAGTTTTCTTTTGCCTGCGAGGCCAGATATCATTTTGGTTCATTCCCTACCCACATACTGATGTCACGTCGACCTTTGCCTTGAGTTTAAACTAAAATATACGGTTATTTTCAACAGTGAGCCAGCGGTTTCACTGTCTGTCACTGCATTTGCTCTGAAACCGACAAGTTCATAATAATATGGTACCATGTTACCATTTAAATGTTACTGTTATCTACGACAAGGCAATTTGACCGATGTTTGAGATAGTCAAATGCAAGAGTAGTAGAGCTCTTTGTGAAGGGCTCGTGCGGGGAAGTACTACCACCACGCCTTTTTCTGCCGCCAAGCAGCAACGCTGTGTTTCGGTTTGAAGAGTGTGGTTGCCGGTGTATTTACAGGCACATGAGGCTTCACATCTGTATGCCTCAAGTTGATGGACTCAGGGCAGTGCATCGTAGGGCACGTTCCTATCGTGCGTGACTTACGAGGCAATGCTTTGTTATAGGTGATGGTTACCACTTAACATCAGGTGGGCCATCTGCTTGTTCCATTAGCTAATGGTATTTTAAAAAAAAATAGTCACCAGCTGTATCATTGGAATCGCCTCAAGTACTTATCTTCATTATGAAATTCCATCCCAAGTTATGTATAGCAATTACAGTGAGGGCTTGTGTATAAAATATGATAAAGCAGCAGAATAAAGTTTCCTAATTCTTTTTTAATAACATAATTCCTAAAAATTCCAAAAGTATTTTGAGCCGAAAAGCTATAATTCAGCTATAAGCATGTCAGGGACATGGTAATTTACAAATTATAGCTTTTGTGGATACATATGCCATAGCTATGGTATTAACTATATTTTAAAGCCATCACAATTCCCGGTCTGTTACTATTCCGAAACCTGACGCAGGCTCGATCTAGGTCATAATCGATTTCGAGATGTTCGTCCTAGTTTGTAGGGATCGCAGTTACATAACAATACCATATATATACAGCCTAGTTATCATATGTCCTAAAACGGTAGTACCTAGGTATATCTAGCCACATTTTTATCTTTATAGTTTTGTAAACATTTGTGTAGGTATAGGTACATGATTTTTTGTCTTATCCACTGAAGTTCTAGACGCAATAATAGTGTCATCGTCTCTTTTTGCATAATCGACAACCTTCATCATTTTTACGTAGGGTTCAGTTATAAGTTCGTTGAATTACCAACTAATGATTATGTTTCATTGCATTTTAAATCGCGACCTACCATAATATTAACATTATCGTTAGAGTAAGATGATTTTAAATCTTATAATAACGTACTCAAGATTTATAATTGATGATTATAAATCTTGTGTACATTAAGCCATCAGTAATAGCAATCAACAAGATAATTCTTTCGATACAAATAAAGCACTCTCTTTTAAAACTCTTTGTTAAGTATATCTATTTTGAACTCAACGCTCTCGTACACTTATAAAATGAATCTTTTATAATAATAGCACTAGCATTGAAGTGCTCGCTCAGATTATGATTTATTGAATAATCGATAGTTTTCGCTTGTCAAAACATCCTGAAAAATATTTGCTTTTACTGCTTTTGAGTTTGAACATTCTAACTAATTATCTTCTACAGTTTCAATGGGAGGTAAAAGCCTCAATTCTTATAATCCATAGGCCATAGATATTTAATACATTCGTTCCGTATTTGATAAATAGAATACGTGAATTGATAGCAAGTGCATTTTGTTGTCAATGCAAGTCTGGATAGGAAAGTAGAATTAATTCGGTTAATAATAGTGTTTTGGCAACGCACGCGGCACTTCGGGCGCGCCGTCGACCGCGCGGTTCCGTGCCTGCGCTCGACGTCACGCTAGTCCCGCCTTATTACTGTTAAAAATAATTGTCTCATTCACGCATACGTCACGCATCTACTACGATAGTAACAACAAATTTTCGGTATAAAGCAGTTTTGCGACCGTGGCATTGAATCTCCGGTCGCTGACTTTTTGACATTTGTTTCGCATTGCTTCATATCATGTCACCGTGTCACATTCTCGCAATCTATGTTTTGTTTCATAATTATTTTGTGTTTCTCAGACGAGTCGCGTTTTGGAGAAAAAAAAATCCTGACGTTTATTATCTTCAGTCATTGAATCCCTAAAGAACTAGAGCCAATATAATTTATACCAAAACGATTATATTGCAAAGCTTTGAATGGTTCTGCTTTGAAATGAAATCTCTACAGACCCTAAGATTATTTATGTTACTTGGAAACAACCATGCAGTATTTTCTCATTCCTCCCTTTTTACTCTAGATAGAGAGAAAAACGAATCGAACAAACTAGAACTCACATTGTCCTGCCGCCTCAAGACGTGTGATTTCGAGAAAATAGAAGTTTTCGTGGCCGTTTTATGTAGGGCAGAACCAGTTTCCATTTTCTATCGGATATTCCGGTTTAACCTTTACAAAGATTATTATAAATGCGGCTGCTATGGCCTGGGGGTGGCAACCTTGTCTTTTAGCTATTTATGTCGAGGGTAGCGAGTGGGGGGTTCGTCCGCACTGCGCATGTCCGATGTGCGCACCGCTTATGTAATCCAGCCCGTCCACCGCTGCCGCAAGCTGTTCCGATACGTCCTCGTGGACCATCTTTACTTCCACCTTATGAATATTTCATCTGGCCGGTACTGGCAGCCTCTTTGATGCTAATGACTCTAATTCGAACACAAATAGTCTACCCATTGTCCATAAAAACGTTCCTCAACGTCCACCACACAAAGCAGATAAGCTTTAGGACTGTGATGTGATTAAAGCATCCATCATCATTCGCTTCGCCTGAGCGCTGTTCGGTGTTCGTTTTTGAGCATTTTCCCGATAGCCTTCACTTGTATCCAGGGCGCGGTTTAATGAGGCCTGGTATGAAAACGTTCATCAATTATCGACTGTGACGGCTGACTTGTTTACGGCAGCGCGGACGCATTTAGATTCTGTGACATTACTCCCCAACAGTACAATGCGAAACTATATTACCTACGTAAGAGAACGTTTCCGGCTTGTACATGCCTATAAATCCATTTCTGGATCATTTGTGGCTTAGCCTTCGTCGAATGATCAAATCCCGCAATCGCATCATAGCGTCCACCCGTAATACCTACGAAGATTGGTAATGTTTCGACCTTAATCCTCGTCGAAACCCATAAAATAGGTAAGAGCCCTGCTTATAGTACGGAACCGATGATGCATAGGTGTGTGGTGTCCTTCCATTTGCGCTCAGTTTCGCACGCGCAACTAGTTCAGATCAATTGAGCGCCATTGAGCCACTGGTCGGTCCCTCGTTCTATAGAATACGGTTGACAAGGTTATGCTGCGTACTCTACGTGCCAATGTTTATTGGTGATGTACGCTTTATAATTGAATGTTTACTATGTTTTTCATAGAAAATGTTGAAATCCGTGGTCACTCTCGCTAGCGGGAGAGATATCTCACTCTCTCCCCATACGGGAAACAAGCCCGTTTTACGTTATAATATATTCCGATTTGGGTAATTTAGCAGTAAAACTGCTAAATTACACAATATTTTAAATATAAATTTTAATCTTTCAGATATTATAAAGACCTCCTCGTAGATTATACTCGTAAACTCCTATTTTTTACATTCCTTGTTTTACATTTGAGTATCGATATTGCATGTCCTTAATTGTGTATCTTGTTATTAATAGAACATTCATGCAAAATCGATGCTCATTATCACCCTCTTCATCCATGTTTGCATGGCCCTTAGGGCCGGCTAGTAGAATGTGTCTAGCCCCTAGTTGTGTTTGCAGCATGGCCGCACTGATTCCTACCGCGTCGCCACCATCGGACCCATTAAGGACGATAATAGAACAGCTGACGGACAGTTCAAGGTTTTTATTTATATTATCATTTTTCATTTTGTCATAAAAGTGCTTGCCATCAGGTTTATTTTTCATCTCCATATTGGTTTATCATAAACTGCTAATGATTCTCGTATTGAGGTAAGATGAAACTAATGTACCTACTTGCATGTAAGAGCAAATCGAATAGTTAATCGAAGATTGAAATTTCAGGGTTCGATTCCTTTCATATTTTCCAATGATTGGATTATTGTAATATTTAGAAAATGGAGAAAGAATTGCTGAAGTAATGTTCAATGGTGTCGGAAAAAAGAAACAGTTACTAATAAGTAAAAAATAATCATCAGCTATATGTTAACCTACTTCAATCTACTATTTCACAGACACGCCGGAAACCCCCTGCGAAGAAGCGGAAAGCAGGAGATTTAGACGACCTCAAACAAGAGTTGGATATCGATTTCCATAAAGTAACACCCGAAGAGCTCTACCAAAGATTTCAAACTCACCCCGAAAATGTAAGTATATCGGATATCGGTTAAGTGTTATGGAAACATCAGAATCTGGCAGATTTTTAATGCAGTCGTCCATTTCAGGGCCTTAGTCACGCAAAAGCAAAAGAGAACCTGGAACGAGACGGACCCAATGCACTCACACCACCAAAACAAACGCCAGAATGGGTGAAGTTTTGTAAAAATCTGTTTGGCGGTTTCGCGTTACTACTGTGGATTGGTGCTATCCTTTGCTTTATTGCCTACGGAATTCAGGTCAGTCAACAAATTATGATCACGACAATCTCACATCGATACACAAGTTGAGAATTACACTATCTTTTTTATTATAAAAAATATATTCTCATTCGATTCGTAGTTATATAGTGCAACCTTTTCCGTTTCTAGGCGAGTACCGTTGAAGAACCCGCTGATGACAACTTATACCTCGGAATCGTATTGTCCTCTGTCGTTATCGTGACTGGTATCTTCTCGTACTACCAAGAAAGCAAGTCGTCCAAGATCATGGAATCCTTCAAGAACATGGTGCCTCAATTCGCTACCGTTATTCGTGAGGGAGAGAAACTAACGCTCCGCGCAGAAGACTTGGTGCTTGGTGACATTGTTGAGGTAGGTGGTCTTTTCCTTATATTGGTGTTATATCATCCATTGAAGAAGAAAAGTCTGTCTAATGGTAGTTTATTTGCATTTGTGATCCTTAGACTTCCATCGTGCCCTAATGGACTTTCGTTCTTATGTAATCACGACATTGCTCATATCTCGCATCATAAATGAATGCAAAGGGCCCTTGCCAGATTTCCATGATGAATTGGGAAGGTGTTTGACTAGAAGCCAAAAAACTTAATTCTAAATAAAACATATCAGCATATTAACAAACATAGATACCATACCTACAGCAATGACCTACCGCATGTTATCTTATCCATAAAAAAAATACTTTAAAACACACGTAAATCATTCAGCGTTGCTAAAAAGCAGTTTTGTTTCCTAGGTTAAATTCGGCGACAGGATTCCAGCTGATATCCGTATCATCGAGGCACGAGGCTTCAAAGTAGACAACTCCAGCTTGACCGGCGAATCCGAGCCCCAATCCCGTGGATCAGACTTTACCAACGAGAACCCCTTGGAAACCAAGAACTTAGGCTTCTTCTCTACCAACGCCGTTGAGGGTACCGCGAAAGGAATTGTTATCTGCTGTGGTGACAACACTGTAAGTAGCTAACAAGGCTTTTGACGAAATAATGAAACAAACCAGGATACAACATTCAAGTGATCTGTATGTGTAGGTTATGGGACGTATTGCTGGCTTGGCATCTGGACTGGACACTGGAGAAACCCCCATTGCAAAGGAAATCCACCATTTCATCCACTTGATTACTGGCGTGGCTGTGTTCCTCGGAGTAACCTTCTTCCTTATTGCTTTCATTCTCGGATACCATTGGCTCGACGCTGTCATTTTCTTGATTGGTAAGTTAATCTGAATTTCCATGAAAAATACTAAAGCTAAGTGAAATATTTCACGCGTTTGTTTAGCATAGCTAAACTGCAGTTTCAACATTTTATACAATATTAACGCTGATAACATTTAAAATACATTTCAATGACACATAAACAATTTAAGCATTCTAACATAAATGTATTTTCTCAAAGGTATCATCGTAGCCAACGTACCCGAAGGTTTACTCGCCACTGTAACCGTATGCCTGACCCTAACCGCTAAGCGAATGGCCTCTAAGAACTGCCTGGTGAAGAACTTGGAAGCCGTCGAGACTCTCGGATCCACTTCGACCATCTGCTCTGACAAAACTGGAACGCTCACGCAGAACAGGATGACTGTCGCCCACATGTGGTTCGATAACCAGATCATTGAGGCTGATACTACTGAAGATCAGTCTGGTGTCCAATACGGTACGTAGTCTTTTCAAAACAGTCCTTAAATTTAGCTGAATAAAGAACAGTTTTGATTGAAACTTGTTTTATTTTCTAGACCGCACCAGCCCCGGATTTAAGGCTCTCGCTAAGATCGCTACTCTCTGCAACCGCGCCGAGTTCAAGGGAGGCCAGGATGGTGTACCAATCTTGAAGAAGGAAGTCGCCGGTGACGCGTCAGAAGCTGCCCTGCTCAAATGCATGGAACTCGCCTTAGGAGATGTTTTGTCGATCCGCAAACGCAACAAGAAGGCTTGCGAAATTCCCTTCAACTCTACCAACAAATACCAGGTTTCGACTCACGAGAGCGATGACCCTAGCGATCCCCGCCACCTGCTTGTCATGAAGGGAGCACCTGAAAGGATCTTGGAACGTTGCAGCACCATCTTCATCGGCGGAAAGGAAAAGGTTCGTATCGAACACAATGCTACATTGCCTACTACTCGTATTCACATGCATAGTTTACTATTTTGAGAATTTTCAAACAGGTTCTGGACGAGGAAATGAAGGAAGCTTTCAACAACGCGTATCTGGAACTCGGTGGACTGGGTGAGCGTGTGCTCGGATTCTGCGACCTTCAACTGCCCTCTGACAAATACCCCATCGGTTACAAGTTCAACTGCGACGAACCTAACTTCCCATTGGACAACCTTCGCTTCGTTGGACTTATGAGCATGATTGACCCTCCCAGAGCCGCCGTACCCGACGCCGTCGCTAAGTGCCGATCTGCCGGTATCAAGGTCAGTATAGACATCAATAAAGTATTCAGCACTGTGTTTTATTCATGCCATTTGCAGGCTTAATCTGAAATCGATTGATGGTTGTTGGCCATCGTTTGTAATTTGCTATCGTTGCTATAGGAAAGTACCTAGGTATTTTTAGACTAATGGATAGGCCTTAATTCGATGTACCTCTACTAATGTCACTCTTTTATGTATGCTACGAGTAATACCAATTTAGTTACCTGAATATTTCTAATGATAAGTCCACCTCACACAGGTTATCATGGTTACCGGTGACCACCCCATCACTGCCAAGGCTATTGCCAAGTCTGTAGGTATCATCTCCGAAGGTAACGAGACAGTTGAAGATATCGCCGCGCGTCTGAACATTCCCGTCTCCGAAGTCAACCCTCGTGAAGCCAAGGCCGCTGTCGTCCACGGAACTGAGCTCAGGGATATCGGATCTGATATGCTTGATGAGATTCTAAAGTAAGTCTTCTGCTAGAAAGCTGTAGAACCTTCAGCATCTGATACCATCTCAAGTCTGTAACTGGTAGGTATCTCGTACTGGAAACAAGGGTCCGAAGGCTGGCCTAAATATAACTGCATTACCTAGCCTAGAAGACGTTTTGAAGTGATCCTTGTGGTCTTTAAAATTCAAAGACATTTAAAAAAAAATTGTGCTGTACAAATTGATTTGAAAGTAGTTTTATAACTAACAATCCGTTTTCCCCAGGTTCCACACCGAAATCGTATTCGCCCGTACCTCCCCGCAACAGAAGCTGATCATCGTGGAAGGCTGCCAGCGACTCGGCGCCATCGTCGCTGTAACTGGTGACGGTGTCAACGACTCGCCCGCTCTGAAGAAGGCTGATATCGGAGTTGCTATGGGTATTGCTGGCTCCGACGTATCCAAACAGGTAAGGATCTCACTAATAGCATAAAAACAATGGTTTGAATATTACTTTGTTGTTTGAATGATAGGTTATACAAAAATTCTTTTATACAAAAATTCTTTATCCAGGAATACAATTTTACAGGGATCTAATATGCAATAGACCCCAGACTAAGACTAGCCTGAATCGCGAGAAACCTATTGACTTATTATACTTGGTATCAATATAGTTCGTGACCTGGGATAGCTACTTTTTTATGAGGCACCGCGAACGAACCCGCAGGTGGAAGATAGTCCAGAATAAACAGGCAGGAATTATAGATGATTCTCACGTTAACGGCAATTTTTCGTCCGTGCCTATGTTTAGGAGAAACGGAAGTACCAGGGTCAGGATTTAAATGAAACACGCTCGACCAGCACATTATAGGGGGGACATATCTTCATAACCAGAATCAGCTACATTATATTTCCTTTTAGATAAAAAAAGCTTTAGATACAGAAAGCCGAATGAGAATATATTCTAGCAACAGTTATTCGAAATTCAAATTGGCCAAATCATTGTTGATTATATATTTTAGGGCTAAAAAAACCCCAAATAGCAATCTATTACCAGCACTTCAGATTTTATCTGCAATGTTTGCGGAAGCTGGGTGTGGTTTCGTAGCCGCCATTTTGTAATGATCAATGTAGTTTGACCTACTTTAGTTTACCTGGAACAAAATAAAGTCTGAACCAAACAACCGAAGCTTGGTCTTTCGAAGATTAGTTACGCGGCAGTTTTACGAAACAAAATAGTTGATGCGAATATAGATTTAGAGTTCTACGAGGAATTTAAACACATGTGTGTCATCGTTGTTCAGCCGCCATTTTGTTGTTATTGAAGAAGCTATCTTAGCACATGCCGATATCAAAACCACGGTCGTTAATTAAAATTAGTCGGTTAAAAACTTAAAATCTAGCCTAACCAAAGCATTATAAAATCAACTTCAACTCTTAAAACCCTCCTAGGCCGCTGACATGATTCTGCTCGATGACAACTTCGCTTCAATCGTCACTGGCGTGGAAGAAGGCCGACTGATCTTTGACAACTTGAAGAAATCCATCGCGTACACCCTCACTTCTAACATCCCCGAGATCTCTCCCTTCCTCGCCTTCATCCTGTGCGATATCCCACTGCCCCTCGGTACTGTTACCATCCTCTGCATCGATCTTGGAACTGACATGGTAAGTTTTACTCTTCTTTGTTTGTTATACTCTTCTTCAGATTATGGATGATTTTCTGTGTTATGTTGAAAGAGAGGTTTCATATGAAATGAAAAATTAAGAATATTGTGAAACTCGGTCAGTTGTCATCAGCAACAGGATAATTTAAGATTCCTAAAAGCAAAAGTCGATAAAGTTCCGAATGAAAACTAATAATAGTATAATAACTAATCAATTTAAATCGATAAGATATGTACGTAAAATAAACAAGACGAATTTACATATGTTGGGTGTCCCGGTGCTCCTATCAGTAGGAGTATTTAGTAGGAGCACGAGGAGGAAGCGTTTCTTGCGAATAAGCCTTTGTTTGTAACCTTCGCAATAGGACCTCTCTTACAACATGTTTGTAGGTTTAATGTGAGAAAAATGTCTTACTATAAAATCTGAATGAAAATCAGCTGTTTTTACCTTATTACTTTAGTGGTGTTGCAAATTAGTTAAATGTACCAATAACCGTACCGTAACAGGGAAAGTAGGTGTTAAATTAACTAATACTTTATCTTTCTTAAACTTGCAGCATATTATGTGAAAATTGGTAAACTTATTAATGTAAAATTAATGATAGGTACCAGCGATCGCACTTGCGTACGAGTCGGCCGAATCAGACATTATGAAACGGCCTCCTAGGAATCCGTTTTGCGACAAACTAGTCAACGAGAGGTCTTTATACCGCATTCGCATTCGAGTGTTGCCAATAACCGATACCGCCAATAACGTCAATGTTGTAAAATATACCTTGTTTGTCGTATTGTTACTTTTATATGAATTGGTTTTAAATTGAATTAACAAGCAGATTCGGCTCTGTAAATAAATTCGGTGTGAGTTGAGCATGATAACCCTAAAATGATTTGTATTGTAGCCAGACTTACAAGAGTTTCTCATCGATCCTCATCGACCAGATAAATATGAGAACTCCATATTAATACTAACTGGTTATTTTTGTTCTATATACTAATCCTTCCGAATAACAATGTGACTAGTCAACGAGAAGCCAGAGTAAGATGGGCGTGTTTGATGTCTATAGCAATAGTTCAAATAGTTGTCCTCTAACCAAACCAGACACAACACACTGATGTCATCATCATTTCATTCCATCACCATCTTTCAACTCGAGAACCAATCATCAACTTCTCACAGTAGGTATACTTCGCCGAGAATCAACATCACACCCAACATCAGATCAAATTTTTAATTTATTTAACATCCCAATGGAAATCCAGTCAGACGACAGACAGATGTCATCTCACGATCAATATATTTTGTGTTTTGTTATTATTTTTTGTTTGTATAGTTTTAAGCGTATCAAGTTCTTGCAAGCATACGCTCCTATGCCGCGCCGTTGTGAGTCATGAATCGCATTTGTTGCTTAGTGTTTAAATGTTGGTGGTGGCGTCTGGTTGTAAGGCTTGCTGTGTGTTCGATGTTGTACACATGTGACGATGATGCACCGCTTGTGTGCGAGTTAGTGAGCGTGAAGGCACATGTCGCCCTCCGCTCACATCGCTAGTGTTTGTGTAGGTGCCCGCCATTTCCCTGGCTTACGAGGAAGCAGAGTCTGACATTATGAAGCGACAGCCGCGTAATCCTTTCACAGATAAACTAGTTAACGAGAGGTAAAACACCGACGAACGACGTCCATTCGTTCGATGATATTATTCTATCCGCTAATTTGCTTGCTACCCTGTGTCTAGTCTTCAATATTGAGGTTTGGTTGTTGCCTGCAGTGTGGACGGTGTCCTGTCACGACTCTAGCGCTCTCTTTACTGGATAATAAATGCGACAAAAGCACCGCTCCTAACTTTTCTGCCTTGCGTGTCTTTCCTTTTTTCTTGTACTAACGTCTTTCCTTCTTCCGTAACTGTAGCTTTGAAGTTGCAATGGAAGGACGTGTTTCGTATTAACGAGAGCAATTCGAACACCAAACGCGTCGTTTCATTTATTCGTGATTTTCTTATACTATTTATATAATCTTATTGGTGTGTTACCGTGCTTGAAGGTAAGTGTTCGGTGTCTCCCTGTCTCAGTCATGCATGCACGAGCACATCTTCTAAATGTTTTTATTACAATTAAATTATATATTATTTGTATATTGTATTTTTTGAATTACTTTTTTCTTGTCTGTCATTATTCTCCATGCACAACATGATACACTATTTGTTTCTCAGAGAACATCTTTATCATTCGAACTGTACTCTACTCACGTCCGCTACAGGCTTCATTACACCACATTTCTCATATTGTGTCACACTCAGCCACTCAGCTCAGGGCTACTGTCACATCTACTTCTGTTTAGGGACAGCTACACTTGATGTATATTGTATTTACATAATTATTATCAGATACGCTGCTAGGGCTTGTTTTGTAACTTCTTTCACCATAGTTTAGTATTTCTGATAATATTTCGTTATCTCTTTGAAGGGAAAGTAAAGCTATTTTACATTTTAATCACGCCAATTTTCCACTTTTATATTTACTAGTCAACTTTGCGTTATATTTTAAGTATATTTTAGTACGTAATACTTGATACTATTATACGACTTCGCTAGAGGTAGTGTTTAGGTGTCGGAGAGGCGTAGCCGAGGTGTGTGTACGTATATTTATTATGTATTATGTATGTATGAATACTACTTGAGTAGTATCGTGTTGACGGCGCCGCCGGCGGCCCGTGCCGTGTGTCCTGGTTATTTGTTTGTTGATTGCTTGGTATTACCGAAGGTGCCCGCTATATCATTGGCGTACGAGGCGCCCGAGTCCGATATCATGAAGCGGCAGCCTCGGGACCCTTACCGCGACAACCTCGTCAACAGAAGGTTGGCCCCGCACTGACCATGCTGCGCCACGTGTGCGGCATAGCTTACTAGTTACTCATTTGGGTGTTAACACAATGCCTAGCCCACTGACGTAATTTTGCATTCAATTATTCCATTGGTGACATTAAAGGAAATCATTTGATCGGTGCGGCTACTTGTGGTTGAACAGTACCAATTGATACTGGAAGTGGAAGAGTGATTGCCATCCGTACCCCCCTAGCCCCGCCTGCTGTTGCTGGCATTCGACCAAATAATGTAGTATCGATCCCGGTCCCGTATTTCATTCGTATCGTACCTGAACTACGCAGATACACAATAAATATACAGTTCCTTCATAGTGTTTCCTCCTATAATCTTGAAAGCTTTTTTTATAAAGTTTATAGATTTCGAATAAAATTTTAGAAGTCTATTTTTGAATAGTTCTATAGAAGCTAGTCCTTTATTTCTATTTCTCTCCGATCTTCACTCTTCCATATTTCAAAATTAGAAGTTGATTAAAATTGGGAAATGCAATTAAAAAAATGCACGTTTAGCGAACCAATTAGAGAAATGTTTAGATTATTTTCATAGAAAAAGCACTAGTGGTTATTAATGTGTGAATTCGTGTTAGACAAGTAGTGATTATAGTTGATACGAATGATTCATTGTCATTTAAAACAATTTTTGTTTCAAGGAATGTTTTAGGCAACATGGAGTATTTCGTAATGTTATATATTTATTTAATAGACTTGTTTATTATTATAGATATCATCTAGTAAAATATATATTTATATATCGAAAGCACTATATGTATTTCAAAAGCCACAGCGTTGAAGCTTACAAGCTCACACACAACATTCGTAGGTCTACTTGAGCTATATTATTATATAATTTGTTCTTCTTTTTATTTTTTTGCTTTTTAGATCTATCTCTTTCTCATACATAACACCAATCAAAACGCTTCGGCCTACTTCGCCTTCTTTCTAACTGTGCATGATTTCTATAGTAAGTCCCTACATGCGATTTGATTTATATTCCCATAAATACTTATATTAATGACCCTAGACCCTAGTGAATGGATTTGAATAAGATCGTATGTAGGTTCCGCAAACCTGCATGATTTTACCAAATTTTTTTATGGAACTTATCTAACATGTCCGAAGATATGCTGCTATGGTTGAAGCAGATTCCTCTGTTTGGAAATGGGATGATATGATTCAACTAATATAATTTAATTGTTAAACTCTTGTCGATCGTCGACGTAAAGTAAATTCTCAGAATTTTCTAAAAGTAATTTTGATGTTGACATCATATCAGCCTTTAGATGTACAAACAACTAACAATAATTTGATAAGGCTTTACTCCCTCCTATTGAAAAGTATCACATGAAAACTAGCACAGTCAATTCTTTCTTGCACGTCACATATTGCTTAACACTTAAGCTTGTAAGTTCTGTGCTTACTAAGTTCGTGTGTGCAGGTTGATTTCTATGGCTTACGGCCAGATCGGTATGATCCAAGCCGCCGCTGGCTTCTTCGTGTACTTCGTGATCATGGCTGAGAACGGATTCCTCCCGCTTACGCTCTTCGGCATCAGGAAGCACTGGGACTCCAAGGCTATCAATGATTTGACAGACTCTTATGGTCAGGAATGGGTGCGTATTTTATTTATTTTTAATTATCTTTCTTATTTTATTTCTTTAGGGATTGTTTGGATTCGATTGTTTTTTACAAGCTTTTATTTAATTTGCAATGTATGAATGTAAATATGTTTGTTCGGGTGGAATCTTGCAACTCAATCTTCAAAAGATTGAGCTGATATTTTGTATACATGTTTAGTTTGGATAGCATTTAAGTATGAGCTTGTTTTTAAAAAAGGGTTTTTACTTTTAATTTATTTTATGACAGGTAGTGTAACAAAATGATACGTCAGTGGTTAAGGGTTAATGATGAATACTTTAGTATCATTTCGTAATAGGACTTCAATAAAATCGAATAATTTAAATTTTTACTTTAGTATTTCGTTTGCTAACAAAGTTAATTAAAAAAGTTGTAAAAAGAAAGAAAGAAATGTGAAATGCAAAAAATTCGTAATAAGAAAAGTTGATCCGTTATTATAAAATTGTTTTGACGTTTATAAAATTTGTTTTGTTAATTAGTCAGTTGAGTCGGAAAAATCGGAATTAATTACTTATTTAATCTGTTTAATTTACCGAGCGAAAGCTCGATCGTAATTTATGTGCTTTCAAAACAGAAGACTTTGAAAATTGTTTCAAGATCCTTCGAAATATAAGTTATTCCATTGTTTTACTTTACACATTCTTATTTGGTTCTTTGGCTATCGAATGTTTACAATTACATTTTATTTTATTATGAGAAATTGTCACTTTTCCAGACCTACCGCGACCGCAAAGCCCTCGAGTTCACGTGCCACACTGCTTTCTTTGTGTCCATCGTGGTGGTCCAATGGGCCGATCTGATCATCTGCAAGACTCGCCGTAACTCCATCGTGCATCAGGGCATGCGTAACTGGGCTCTCAACTTCGGTATCATCTTCGAGACTGCCCTCGCTGCATTCTTGTCCTATACACCTGGAATGGACAAGGGTCTCAGGATGTACCCTCTCAAGTGAGTTACTTTTCTGCCTTCCAAAGATGATTACTTAGCATGAGACGCAGTCTATATATACAAGGTGTCATACATTTTAGCCAGGTAGGTATTGAACTTTTGTATGAAACAGCTGTTTTTTTTTCGCGTTCACAGTGTTGGTTCCTTAGAAAAAGTTATTCATATTGATGGGTTCTTTAGCCCCCTGAAGTTTTTAAACACAAGTATTGGAACACCTTGTTTATAGTCAGTTCATGACACTTTGAGGTGGAGTTTTTTTCAGCTGATCCATGTTGATGATGGAAGCAAAAGTAGAAGACTAAATGAGTTTGAATTGGTATTATGTTTGTATGCAACTGGACTATAATGTTGTTTCTGCTTGGTCGTAGGTTCGTGTGGTGGCTGCCAGCCATTCCGTTCATGCTGTCGATCTTCATCTACGATGAGATCCGGCGCTTCTACCTCCGCCGCAACCCCGGCGGCTGGCTCGAACAAGAGACTTACTACTAAACAGCACCGACCACTGTCCGCATCACTCGCTGCGTACATTACCGTTCGTTTGTGTTCTATACAGACTGACAGAGGTTGCGGCGTTGTGCCGCCGCTGTCGTGTACGCTTCTCACCGCTTGTTACCGCAGTCCGCATCGCTCCGCACGGTGCAACATTACATAACATTATATAACATAACGTAATATAACTGGTAGTACCCGTGCCGTCGAGTGCCACTACTGCTGATGTACGATCACGTGACGTCACCGAAGGCACGCGGCTGCGCCCGCCGCCGCACAACACAACATTATTGTATTATTATTTTACATTAACTTTGTATGTATATATGCACAGTGGAGTATGGAGTCGGTATTTGTGATTATATAAAAAAATGTTATACACAATTTATTATAATTTTGAAATGGTAAAACATGTTATTTTTGTATTTGGATCGTTATAAGTCGAGTGATTCGTGAATCTCAGCTCGGTATATGAATGTTTTGTTGAATCTCCATCGAGTGTAGTGACGGCTCGCGACGGCTAGCGCCCGCCGATTCGGACTTCATGTTACAGTAGATCGCCCTTCAACACTAATGCATATAAGTTAGAGAGTAAAATTAATGTAATACCGATAAATTGTTTTTCACATACTTATATAATAAGTAATAAAAATGATCGTTTAGCGGTAGTTGATTGTTCGTGAATCGAGTGGGCGAAGGTATATGACGCCCGCCGCGCTCCGTGCTCGGCGGCCAACGAAAAGCATTTGTTGTAAAATTACCGGTTAAGAGCCATTATTATTATTATAATTTAAGTGAATTAGATTTAAGTTGAATTTTTCGAGTGAATAAAGTTTAGTTGACGATTCGATCGGGTGAGTGGCGTATGAGAGGTCGATGTGGAGTGCCTGAGTTTTAGTGTACTACTGCTTACTGTTAGGTAGGTAGTTGAAATTTTGATGCCGTATTTTCAATCGTAAAAGTAGATAAATAAAGCATAACACAGACGCTCGGCTTAGAGAGGCGTGCGGGCGAGGGCCTCCGCTTCCCGGCCGCCCGCGACGTGCGGGCTCGCGGCTCGCGCCTCGCGCCGTGTGACGTCATCGCGCCGCGGCAACGAGCGAGCCCTCCGACCGCGACTACACGACGCTTTTCTTTTCTAAAATAATCAGATTATTAGCGATTTTTGTCAAATTTAATTAAAATAGTCTGCTCATGGTAATTACGTAAGATTTTATTTCTTAATTAAAAGATAATAACAAAAGTAGGGATGCGTAATTAGAGATTTTTAAAATTATACAGTTATGATAGAGTCGTCTTGTTTTGGTCGCCGGTCGGTTCTTCTAGGAGCGCGGACGGATGCGAACGCGCGCTGCGGCTCGCGATTACGGCAGCACCACGCCGATGCCAACGCCATCCCGCCGACTAGAAGGACCGAACGGAGCGATCTATTACAACTTTTCGTAACGAATACATATAACATTATAATAATGGTTACAAAAGTAAAATATAACATTATAGCGTCTAATAAAATCTAAATTATATGAAATGTTTATAGATTTAATGATCGTTTCTTTAGGGTGTCCTTCTGTGCTTGTTTGATGAGAACGATGTACATCTCACTGACAATAGTCGTTGATGATATTATTAATGATCTGATGTTTGTAAGCGGTTTGTTTAACGTACACTGTAGAACTAACCTTGTTTTGCGTTCGACAGTTCTATACACCTATTCATTTTTTATAGTATTACTCTGTTGGCTAGGAGCGCTGTAAAAATGTAAGTGTTAATAAAAAAAACATTTTCAAAATACATATTAGCATGGCGTTTTATTGTAACCGGTAATATTTTATTTGATACCCATTTATTTGTTATTTGTGTCCAATAGACGTATAATTTATGTTAGATTGTAATAATAAAGCCTTTAGTAAAACAACAATCTCTTATTGATTCAAGCCATGTTTAGCTTTATGCTTGTGAAGAATCGGAAAATCTTACTTGATCGAGTGAAAGAGCCATAATTATCGAGAGAATCTGTTCACAAGCCTAAAGTTAAACATAGAGCACTTATATATTTATAACAAACATAATAACGAAGTCGTTAGGAGAAGAGAAGGATAGGATAGGTAGGTAGTATAAGTTTCTTCCAATTCAAGAAAAATATCTTTTATGCCGAATACTGATTGACCGAACGAAAGAGGACGAGTGTAGACGTTCTAGCGAGAGCGAGCGAAGGCGTACGTATACAATGCCTTCTTTTCGTTGTCAAGCATTCACTCGGTATGGCAAAATAATGGCGTAGGTACCTTTTTTTTATACATCTAGCTGATGGAACAATTAGATGGCCCACATGATGTTAAGTGGTAACTATCACCTATAACTAAGCATTGCCTCGCACATTACGCACGATAGGAACGTGCCCTACGATGCACTGCGTCCATCAACATGAGGCATACAGATGTTAAGCCTCCTGTGCACAAAATTACACCGGCAACCACACTCTTCTAACCGAAACACAGCAACGCTGCTTGGCGGCAGAAAAAGGCGTGGTGGTAGTAGGTACTTCCCCGGACGAGCCCTTCACAAAGAGCTCTAACTCTCAAAACCTAATGGCAGGCGAGCGTGTTCTAAAAGCAAAGTCTATTAACTTAAGATTCAGTCAATTTTCATCGTGTATTCAAAATAAAGTAAACATTTCAATAGAATTTGAAAAACCACCGAGACTATTTCGACTTTTGGCGACTTCTGTTTCCGTTTTTTGATTTTACTGCCGTCCTATATAGCTAAAAGGCCGTTATCCAACAATTGCTCAATTACGACTTTTTTATGAAGTTGTAATCTGAAAAAAAAGCCACATCGACCAATTTTATCAGAATTCAAATAGCTTAAAATAGTTTACGAAGTATGAAAAAATTAATAAACGTACTCAACCCCACACATGCATACACACACCCTCACCCTCTCACAAACACACACACCCTCACACAAACACACACACCCTCACACAAGCACACACCCTCACACACACACACCCTCACACACACTCCTTACCTCACGCATATACCCTTTAATACACATTTATACACGTACTCTCACACAATTGCATGCGATTAGTAGATAGGTAATTATCTTATCTTTTTTAATTTTTATGTTTGTTTTATTATTTTGCAATTGATATTAAACTAAATACCGGAAACATAAGAAGAAATAGAAAAAAACATGCTTACCCTATGCAACACAGTACACAATAACACTGCTCGACTATCAGTTGTAACAATCGAAGGCTTCGCAGAACCTGCGACACAAGATTTTCAATCTTAGTGTAGGCTCTGCACGTCACAAACTTGCGACACAACTCAGGTGTTTAACCTATTTTTGAATAAATTATTATTATTATGTTTCTGGTCTACAACTACTCGGTTTCAGAAAAAACCGGGATTAACTGAAATGCACGGGCCTAAGCCAAGTGCACCTCAGTGGAAAAATTCGCTTCATGAGGAGGTTCAGTTTGCAGAAATTTTCTGACTATTCTGCACGTGTTTAAAATTGCTGCTTTTTGTAAAAGAATGAATGTGTGTTTTGATAAGTCTAGATGGGATAATGATTGAAAGAGTTGCTTAGGGATGACACCGGTTGATGAGAGGACTATTGGTACTATAGAAACTTTTTGCAGGCGCCACATGCGAGTGATTTCGTTCTTCAAATCAATATATTTGGAGAGTTTCTCTGCTATGGTGTTCTGTAGGTTGTGAGTGTTGGGAATGGCAATGTCAATTAATAGTGCTGTTTTGTTAATTTTATCTAGAAGAGTTAAATCGGGTCTATTGAAATGCAGTTTTGTCAGTTAAAATCGCTCTATCAAAATAGAGTTTATAATACGTATTCTCTAGCACGGTTTCCGGGGTATACTTGTAATAAGGTGTTGGTTTTGCAGTGGCGTCGATTAGTTTATGTTTAGCTGCAAGCCTTTGGTGAATGATGTTAGCCACCTGATCGTGCCTGTGCTTGTAGTCAGTTTGAGCGATTGCTTTACAGGCCCCCGTTATGTGCTGGATTGTTTCAGAAGAGCTGTTACATCGTCGGCACAAATCACTTGGCAAGTTGCGTAGTTTCATGATATGTTTCTGGTAATTGCGCGTCTCGATGACTTGGTCTTGAATGGCAATCATGAAGCCTTCAGTCTCAGGAAAGAGTTCACCCCGACTGAGCCATTCGTTCGACGCCTGTATGTCGACGGTGGGTTGACTCAAATCGTGGTGGTGCCTTCCGTGGAGAGACTTACGGGCCCATTCGTGAACCATTGTTTGTCTGTCTGCCAGTTGTTCATTTTTTTGTTTGTTACAGTCATTCAAGTTAAGTGGAGTAAGCTTTCGGTCTAATCTGTTCGCTGACTGGTGTAGAGTTGATGTTTCAGCTTTTGTGTGAAAATATGACCTTAAAGTTGTTATTTGTTTATTGTGTAGGTTTTGGATGTCAATGATACCTCTGCCACCCTCGGCTCGTGGCAGGACTTGCCTTTGTATGCAGGCGCGTGGATGATGTTTCCTTTGTTTTGTCATACTGACATTTATCAAACGCTGTAGATTTTTCAACTCAGTCTTTGTCCAATTAATAACACCGAACGAGTAAGTGAGAACTGGAATTGCGTAAGAATTAATAGCTTTTGTAGTATTTTTAGAGTAAAGTTGTGATTTAAGGATTGAATTTAATCTATGTTTAAAATTTTTTGTTAACTTACTTTTAATTTCTTTAAAGTGAATTTGTTTTGATTGGTGGTACCCAAGATACTTATACGTTTCAGTTTCACACAAAGGATCTATTATTTCACCGTTTTCCATTTGATATGCGTGCTGATAGGTGTTTCCAGCTTTGACTGAATTGATTTTGCATTTGTCAATGCCAAAATTCATTGCAATATCTTGTGAGAATTGTTCCGTGATACGTATGAGGTGTTCCAAACCATTTTGACTGGGAGAATAAATTTTGATGTCATCCATATAAAGAAGATGGCTTAGTTTACATTCAGATGTATTGTTAGGTTCGTCGTGTGTATAGTCTAGCGAATAACCAATGTTAGATGAGTTTAGGCTGTTGGACAAGGGATTAAGCGCCAGACAGAACCATAAAGGACTAAGAGCATCTCCCTGAAAAATACCTCTCTGTATTTTTATTGGAGTTGTCTTTATAGTTGCACATGATGTCTGTGCGTGCAGTCGGGTTGTCCATTTAGACATCGAATGGGTTAAAAATTCAACAAGTTGCGGGTGTATTTTATAGATCTGCAATATTTTTATGAGCCATGTATGTGGGACGGAGTCAAATGCCTTTTTATAATCTATGTAAATGGTATAAAGGTCTTCTTTGGATTTCTGCACTTTGTTTAAGACAATCGAGTCAATGGTGAGCTGTTCCTTACAACCCTGACTATATTTTCTGCATCCTTTTTGTTGCTCCGCGAGTATTTTATTCGAGTCTATGTGGTTATAGATTAAGCGGGATAAGCATGCAGTTATAATCTTATAGATTGTCTGTAAACAAGTAATTGGTCTATACTTGGCTGGGTTAGCCGAATCATTTGTATCTTTTGGAATCATATGAGTGATTCCAGCAGTGATGTAAGTGGGGAGTGTCTGGGGGTTTTTAATAAAGTTATTGATATGATTGTAAAGGTATGGATGTATGGTTGTAAGTTTTTTATACCAGTAACTGTGGATATGATCAGACCCTGGCGTTTTCCAGTTGTGCATCGCCTTAAGTACTTGATGGTATATTTCTATCGAAATAGTTTCATATTTCATAGTGGCTAAATCCGAATATGTTGTGTACTCATCCTGGATCCATTTAGCTTCCTCATTTAGCTCTGCAGGGTTTTCCCATATATTTGCCCAGAATTGACGTAGTTCGGTAGGGTCTAGTGTGTTACTGTGCGTTTGGTTTGTAGGCGTAGCATTCGGTGCTGACTGATTGCGTGTATTATTCGTCAGATTTTGGTAGAATTTCCGCTCGTTATTATGAAACTGGTTATTCTGTGTTTTACGGAAAGAGCATTCTTTGTAGCGTCGGAGACGGCTGCTTACGACTAAAAGTTTCTGTTTTAAGGTGTCAAGATAATGCGCAGGGTCTGTATTTGGTTCTTCATGAGTAGTGTGCGTTTTGTATTGATCTATGATTGTATTTATTTGCTTATTGAGAGTACTACTTCTATTTCCTTTAATGTACTGTGTTAACCTTCCTATTTTCTTTCTGAGATCGTCTACCTTTCTTTCGAGGCGCTTTTGCCAGTTAGGTACGGTATCCTGTTTTGTTTGTCCTTGCCCTCCAGGTGGTATTTTGAGTTGTTTCGAGCCATTCATTTTGGCTGTTGTCCATGCTACGCAATAAATAGTTGTTTGCATGGTTTCGAAATCTGTTTCAAGGTTTACATTTTCAGGTAGGATCACGTCATTAAGATAGCTAACCACCTTTGCTAGTTTTTTAGTAGCTTTTTGCTTAGGAATAAAAGGTCTCTGGTCAGCGTCAAAATTGACAAAATATTGTAAAGCTTCATTAAACATGTCGTCAATTTCTTGATTTCTGTCTTCGTTGACTCTGTCGTTTAAAGGTGTTTGTGGCATTGGTGTTGGTATATCAGTGCCATTCAAAACGCTTGTGTTGACATCTTCTGTTGCATCATACCAGACTGTCGTGTTAAGATCTTGAGTTTCGATGTTTATACTGGTGTCTACTTGTGTATCTGTAGTATGTGTGTCTAACTCACTAGCAACTTCTTGTCGAATAACTTGCAGCCTGTCTTCATCAATAAACTTGTTTGCTATAATTACCCTTCTTTGGTCTGCAATCCTTTGTTCACTTACGTGAGCAAGGTGAGGGAATAAACTGATGAAGGTCTGGTGCAGAGGTCTTCTATATGCTGTTTTATTCGTTTCCAACTGAGTTATTCTGTAGTATGCCTTAATTATAGCTTCGTTGTGCTCTGATGTCCAATTCATTCTTTGTGTGAGAGGTGTGTGAGAGATAGAATTGGTATGGTCCTGCTGTGTGCGGAGATACGATTCTACTTCATTTCGTATTTCAGTTACACAATCTACACTCAGTAAATTGCTGCGTACTATGGCCCTACGTTGGTCACCTACTCTTTGTCTACTGACTTGCATGTCTGGGTATTTATTGATAAATTGAGAGTGCAATTCGGTCAGGTAAGTCTTCGTATTTAATTCTAGATTGGTGATAATGAAGTATGTGCGCAGGATAAAGACATTCATTTCTTTAGTCCATTTTTTGCGCGCACGCGTAGCTTTGGTGGGTACAGGATTATCGACTGATGTCGCCTGTACAACATCCTCAGTCATTGCAGATGGAGATTTTGAATGAAAATTTTGTGAAAGAGGAGAAAGCGAGGGTTTAGAGATAAAGTCAAGATAAGAAGGAGGGGAGGAAGGAATCGAAGAGAAAAGAGATTTAGGTGAGGAAGAAGATGATTGGGCTTCATGATCCTTTTCAGCCCAATCAGTTAGACTCGAGCCCCTTTCCTCAATAGAGGCCAGTCGCGTTGCTCCCACGTCAGCTGCTGCACTTGTGCTACTGCGACCTTTAGTACCGGCTGAAGATGTGCTCCGGTTTGAAATTCTCCGTGGTCGTAGGTTGTACCTTCTGTTGGACTCACATTTTTCGGGTTCCCCGGCAGAGGGCCGCCCATTACCCTCGCCACCGATGGCTTGCATGCTGTAGCGCCCAGCATCGGCTCCAGGCGCGCCCCGGCGATCACCCCCGGGAAGCGACCATATACGTTTACTTCTATTACCTTGCTCCATCATGATGGGTTTGCCATTGCCTTTTTTTGTCACATGCCCCCTTTTTACGCATATAGCGACAGGTCCACGAAAACCGCAAACCGCGCAATCACTACTTCCAAACGCCACTTCTTGTAATAAAAATGTGGCGATTGACAGCAACGACCGCACAGTCCACGCCAGTCGCGGACCTGCCGCCAGACACGAAATCAGGGAGCCGCTAAGTTACTTCGTTGCGAGTGTCCGCCCCTCACGTGGCTTAGATGGTCCGCACGGACGTTAGGTTGGGCTTTGAGGGGCTTATTATTATTATTATTATTATTGCTAAGCTTAAAAATGGCTAATGGTTATTTCATTTTTACGTCAATTTAAATGACTTACCGGTCTAAATTGACGTAATTGACGTCCGTTTGGTTGCCTAGCTTAAATATTTTTTGTAAACTTTCCCGCCTTTTGTCTTTTTCTCGCGTAACTCAAAAAGTAGATTTTGCATTTAAGGCTTTTTAGCTATAGGACGGCAGTTTAGTATTCCGTAATTTGTATGCCGGTTTTACAGCGGGTTTTGTATGTATGTAGACGCGACAAGCGCCGCTATCGGACGTGCTGAGAACTAATGTTTTTTATCCCGCCCGACAGGGGCGCTTATCGTATCTATACATTATTTAAAACCCGCTGGAAAAACGACTAGACTCTCCGATGGTTGGTTTTCAAGCATAGAAATTTGAACCTTTTTGGATAAGATATACGGGGTGGATCTTTAAGATGGGACAGTAACCTTTATCCATAACTTTTTGAGATATTCTGAACTGCATTCACAGATTTTGAATATGTACAGTCAGCGAAAAAGCTTAAATACAAAAAAAATGCCTATCGTTCCTATTTTATGTAGGGATCAAAATACTCTATAGGACCATTTAAGGTGAGTAGTACCATGACCAATGAGTACTAGAAATGACAGAAATCGATTTCCCATTTTGTACGGAAAAACGATTATTTAGCCGATACAGCCGACAGTAGATAGGTAGGTACTTCTGGCGAAGACAGTAACTGCTAATGTACCTCTCGTAAGTTTTCCTACTCAAAAGTTTGTTTTACTAGTTTTCGTACTTATGTAAACTTTTGAGTAGGAAAACTTGTATCGATAAAGTGAATTTTTTACTTAACTGTGTGCAATGTGATTGCACACATACACAACTCGGTAGATTGAGATTTCAAAAAAAAAAATCTTTCATTAAGTCGAAATGTGCGAACGAGAGGTAGGCTCTTGTCATCGCCTCGCCTTAACACCAATAATGCTGAAATAAGTGATGGTACCACTGAACATTAGGTAGGCCATTTGCTTGTTTTATCAGCAATTTGTATACAAGAAAAAATTCGAAATTAAGATAGTTAAGTTACTTAAAGCATCGGGTATAAATAATAAAGCAAACACAAAAACTCACTTTTATAAAAATACTGTACCTACCTACTAATTAAGTTGACACCCGTTTTACATTGATAGTGATTGTATCGATTTGCAGCGGCTTGATTAAAATGCCATTACCGATTGTTTGCACTGTGATTGCTTAATAAGCAATCACAGTGCAAACAACTAATGTGCCTCAGTTGTCATCGCCTTATCAGCAAATAAGGCAAAACGTTCAAGCGTGTCTCTATTAACAAAGGTACTCGTACCTACGCATCGGTTTTAGTAGAAGTAACGCACCGGTGATCTAGAGGGAATGAGGCCTTCTGATCATAAGGTCGTGGGTTCGAATCTTGTCGTGCACAAATGGATTTTTCTCTTTGAACAATTTTCATATTGAGAGAGTCGCCTCAATCGGTGAAGGAAAACATCGTGGAATGTATAATATAACTTTTTTGTATTTTTCTGTTGATTTATAAAAGATTTGAAATATTTTCGATAAAACGTACTTATAGCTATGTAGGTATAGGACCACCTTTGTACCCCAAGTCTGAGTTTAGTTCACCGATACGGAAAACGAAATACATAACACAGACTTGGAGTACTGAAGAATGACCTTCAAAAAAAGGAACATCTAAACAATGTATAATTGGCAGTAATCGCGTAACAAAACTACAAAAAAAACAGAAGAAATCGGTTAAACTTCAGAGGTGGTGGTCCCATAGAAATATTATCGAAATTAGATCAGCGCTTTAAAATCTGAGTATTTTCTTCATTTATTACAAAAAAAAATACGTAAAAGCAAAGTAACTGGACGACCAGTAACCAGAAACTCTTAGAGATGGTTGCTCTGGGATCGTTGGTTTTGGATTTAACTTTTTAGTTGTATCTCAAAAACCGAACGATCTAGAAAAAAAGTAAAAATGGTTTTGAAATGTCTTAACAAATCCTTTTATATGACATGTATTTTTGTGTAACTTTTTTATTTTTGCCCTCTCGAAAAACCCCATATCTTAATAACTCGTTATCCGATTTAACTCATATATTTACCAGTAACTTTCTCAAGTACAAGCTATCGACATACCAAATTTCATGCCGATCGGATCAACGGTTCTAAAGTTATGGCTCGCCAAATCGCCCAAGTTGACTGTAAGATTGCTCGCTTCGCTCACTCAATCAATAAAAGTATTTTCTCTCTAAAGGTCTTCTATCTATAGGTAGGTATACCAAAAAAATAAATAAATTAACTTATTTAATTAGTTACAATACTAACTAAGAATCTGAAAGTCGTACTTAGTACCAAGAGGTCTGAGGGAATATCTACCGTGCCTCAATCAAAGTCGTGACGCTGTATAAATTGCATTATCTATGTATTTATTTGCGTTAATGGTACATAAAGATAACAAAACGAATAAAATAGGTAGCACTAATTCCCCATAGCTGGGATGCAAATTATAGATGTGGGCTTGACACAATAAAATCAGCCACGTTTTTCACTTCGGTAGGTTGGTTAGGTAGGTAAATGGAAATACCTCATGTGTAACGGGTTATTTGTATTGCAATTTGCAATGCATCGGACGCAGTAGTACCTACTTCCAGTAGGTATAGGTATGTACTACGTAACTTGGCACCATTCCAGTGTCCTAATTGGAACGGCGCTTAATCCGACTGAATATTTTAAAATGCGCTTTACGTTTTCAGATTTTCAGTCAAATGTACCATGAAAAGCTCCAAGCTTTAAAGAACTTCCATAAGTACCTACCTACATTTAATGATGATTTGCATTGTGGCCTTGTATTATTCAGTCGGGCAAGTAAAATGTGAAACCAAGCCTATTTTATTCTTCAACAATACGGTTAGGTGTAAAGCGTTAAAGCTACATGGCATGGGTAAATTTAAAATTACCTATACCTTTATTTACAGGGCGCTGCGCCTGGGATTATTTTCAGATGATTTTTTTTTAAATGGGTGGTGAATAGAAGAAAACTAGAAAACAAATTTATTATAATAATCAAATTCTTCTTTACGAGATTGTGAAATTCAGTAGCTTATCAAAGTGAATAAGCTTCGACGGCTTCGAATGAGCCTTCGATCGTCATCGCTCCAGCGAATCGAATTAATTACAGTTCACTTTATTGTGAAGCTTTGAAGGCCGATGGGAACGTGCCGTTTCTAGTCGCCCTCGGCCTTGACGACAGGGTCCTTTTACCTATAGATACTTGTGTATTACACCTGTAAGCGAGGCCCTTCGTCCTATAGCCGCGCAGAACGCCCCACACACCCCTACGTGCCTCCCGCCTTCTGCGCATGCCTCGAGTCGTTCTTTGACAGTCCGACCGTGCCAACACGTCCCAATTACTTTCCTTGCATTGTTTTACTAAATTATAAAATCCGTGAAAGTTCCTACGAGGCGATAGAGTGATGCGCATCGATGGTGTCCAGTGAGGCAGGATGGTGGCCAACATCGGCTTCATCAACTCGAATGGTAATCATAAACATTTCCGCAACAATTAGGTTCTAGGCATCAGCGGATTTAAAACGTTAATAATGTTGTAGTGGAGGCGACAGCATACATAAGTGCGGTAGCAGCTTTTGCGGCTGTGGTGCTGGTCGTGCTCCTCTTCCTCGGGAGAAGGTGGTGCTATTCCACCGCCTTCAGCCGCAAGTGTCGTGATGGCATCCCTTCTGTGAACCCTCGCGTCGCCGTCGAGCCCTGCTCGCCTCTCGACAATGTTCAGTTTGGTAAGTCCCTAGCCCTCCTTAGCAACGTTGATTCCTTTGTTTGTGTACTTGATACTGTTTTTATTCTAGTGCTCAGTCCTTGTTCAAACCTAGGAGTTTGAAGCTGATTTGCCCCTAGAAGTATTCCAAAATAATGACGAGTATTTAAAACGTTTAACTAGTATAAGAATAACAAATCGACTTTTCACTAGACAATAGTCATGGTATCGATTCAATAATCAATTATTAATGAACCGTTAGCTGGGCCATGAAAGCGTTAGCGTGTAGAACAGGTAGATAAACTCATTAATATTTTGTAGTAATTGTAGTTCCAAGGGCGTCTAGTGCGTCATTGGGGTCCCTCGCGATTTATCTACTCAGGGTTCTTTATTCCTTTGTTGTAAGCTAACACCTTCAGTAACTAGTGTAGTAGACACCTGCAGTAAGCAGGATAGGCCTTGGTCGCCGAGTAGACTTTAAAAAGAATCAAACTTGTCAGCCGACAAAACCCATCGTGCGTACTACAGGTGCTAGTATGTAGACTAGTCTAGGCTAGGTTCCGTATGTTTTATTGACGTTGTCCGTAAATCTGTGTTGTTATAGATGCTTTGTCGAAACCGAACCATTACCCCGATCGAATATACACATATGAGGCCTCAGATTCGGACGACGAGCTGCGCTTGCGCATACAGGTAATAATAGATGGATCGTAACATCTGAAGTATTTTGTGCCACTTGAGTTAATGCCGCTTTTACACCTGCCAAGCAAAACAATCGACAGTTGGCATTTTGTTGGTCGCCAATTAAATGCAGATTATTCTAAAGATTGGCCTCTTCTGCTGGCTGTAAAAGCTGCGTCAAGATCATCTTTCGAAAAGTCTTACATAAAATCATCTTGTGATTCGTCTTTTGCCTAAAACTTTTTAATAAAACTCTCGCGACAACAACAACCCAATTTCCACCCCTGACGTACTTTAAAAATGTTATTTTTTTATGTCGGTAAATTTCTTTTAATTACGTCTTTCGCCACTATGTTTATGAATGTTGTAGGGGTTGCTACACTTTTTAATTTTATGTAGTAGATTGTAGCATAAAATCAGATTACTTAGTATTTAATACTGCATGATACCCATTTAGTTTCATATTTGTATTCCAGTCTTTGGCTTTCTATTTTTTGTCAGAGTGACAACTAGTCTGGTTAGAACTGGTTCTGTCAAAATGGCATTTTAAGCAAGTTCACTTTAGTAATCCAGCATTCATATGATAGGACAAAGAAGAGGTGGAATGCCACTACGAGGAAAAGAATGAGAATGTGTGCCCATCGACGAAGCTTGACGTCGAGCTGGTGGAAACCGCTCTTCGTGAAACGAGCCTCCGTGAGACCAACCTCCGTGAGACAAACCTCCGCGAGACCAACCTCCGCGAGACCAACCTCCGTGAGACCAACCTCCGTGAGACCAACCTGAGGGAGTCGACAATCAGAGAGACGAGGATAGATCAGGTGGCCTCCCAACGCGCGGAATACATTCATTCCTTAGAGGCACAGAGCAGCATCGACAGTGATGTCATTGCCCATAACGTAAGGAGCTTTAATATCGTCTTAGAATTTGAACATTTATTATCATTATGTTACATCACTCAGACTCATTCCTTCCAGTACCAAAAGAGGACATTTTAATGAATCGTATAAAAACATAGTTTTCCCAAAATCCGCCCAGCGCACTTTTACGCTCCTTGCAAATTTGTTCAGGACACATCTCTGCTCTGCGCTGACGGCAGCAGCGGCCAAGAGCGAGGCTCGGTAGAGCTGACTCTGCTGTACGATGCGCCCGTCAGAAGCATGACCGTACACGTGTTACAAGCTCGCGGCCTGCAGCAGAAGAATCCGCCGCAGATACTGCAAAGTCAGGTACTTACCCCACAGCCTGACTTTATCAACTGTAAGAAATAGGCCCGTCTGTGTGACTCGCCCATTAGGAGAACCTATGATGTCAAATTGACTGTACAGCCTTTCGGATTTGTGCCTTTATCATTGACACAATCTACAGCCTGAGTAGATGAACTACTGCGTACAAACCTACGGCACGTTTTACTGGCATCGGCCAGGCACTGTCTGTCCTGAATGGGGCACTTGTGGCCGCCTTATTATTGTGATGAAGGACCTCTATTTTTTCGTCTGGTTCAGGGACCTTCGATACGAAGACTACATTTCTTTCAGGTCCGTGTGGTACTGTTGCCCTTGAAAAAACAGAAGTTCAAATCCAAGATTCGTAATGGTGAAAATCCGCAGTACATGGAAAGCTTTGTACTTCACAAGATAAACCCAGGTAAACTACCCACATCTTGTAGAGTTTCAAGTATCACAAATACAAACGAGAAAGCAAAAGCAGATTTTATTAAGGTTCTTTTCTCAAATTTGCTCTTTTTAAACATCATATAGTTCCATTCTAATATGTTACAATACTTAGCTGGAACAACAGAGATTCTGTAATAATTCCGTCAGAAACTAAACACATTTCAGACAGTTCGCAAAAAATCTAACCTAATTACAAATTTATACTATAAATCGTACTTTCTCACTAATCTGCAATCTGCAATTACATATAACAGAGGACGTCCATGGCCTGGGGCTCCGTATCCGCATCTACGGATGCGAACGCATGCGTCGGCAGCGGTTACTCGGAGAGGCTGCTGTGAGCTTCGCGACGCTGAATTTCGAACTGGAGAACAGCCTGTGGCTTCAGCTGGCTCCGAGGCAACATCACCAGCCTGGTTTACAGGTGACTACAGCTGTTCTGTTATTATTCTTCTTGTCGTATGACTAGTTTCTTTCGTAACAGTGTGGTGAAAGGATTTTAAGTGCGCCTCAAGAGGCTCCTTTCGAGGACTTGACGACATGCCGGTTACCGCACGATATTTTCCTTCACCGATTGAGAGTACTGGCATTGTGCATAACATTTTTGAATAGAAAAACTCATTGGTGCACGACCGGTTTTGAAACCACGACCTTAGGATCGGAAGGCGGGGCCGCTACCACTAAACCATCAGTGCTCTCAAACGTGTGTTCTGTTATTGTCGTGGCTCACACATCCCACTTACTTCCTACTAATAAATAAATAAAATAAATATTTAGATAGATAGATAGATAAAACATTTATTTGTGGACTAGTGGCTTCCCGCGGCTTCGCACGCGTTGAAGTGGTGAACCGTGATTGAACCACAAACATCCAAACATCGTAACTTTCGCATTGATTTGTATATTATTAGGGTAGGATTTTAAATACGTACTATTATTAGGGTAGGATTTTAAATACCTACGTAAGGGATACCTATAGGCGTACATTACCTATATTAGGTAGGTAGGTATAGGTACTGAGTTTAGTACAAACATGACAAACACAACAAAGACAACCTTACACGGAAAATATGTACTTATTTGTTCCTAGTTTCTACCCCAAAAGCAAACGAAACGAAACAGCTTCACGACATTGATCCACAGGCACGGTATATAGGTACCCTCAGATCTCTTCGTACCAACTCAAGATTCCCGTTTTTAGAACATTGACGCCTCGTTGTAGGTATTCTTTTTACTCGAGCGCAACGAAGGAGGGTAACGTCTATTGGAGTGTACGTAATGTTATTTATCCACAGAACACATTTTCTTTTAGTTTGAAGTTAATTACACAGTTACAGTTAAAAATCTCCCATACAAACCTTGAAACTTTGCAGGGGTAGTTTTAAAATATTGAAAACGTGATTTTAAATTATTTATTGTGGAGTATATTTACTTCAAGTTTGAAATCAATCGCACTATGCGTTAAAAAACTCCCATACAAAGTTTGACATCCCTTTGCACGATTATTATGGGTAGTTTAAAAAAATTAAAAAGGCCTTTCCTATTTTTTTGCCTAAAAGTTCATATACTCCAAGTTTCAAGTTTGTAGGTTCAAGGTACCTATACTATTTTTCATGCAAATGTTTTCAACCCTTTTACACCCCTTGGGGTTGAATTTCCAAAACCCCCTTCTTAGTACACCTCTACGTCATAAGACCTATGTACTCTTCAAATTTCAAGTCTCTAGGACCATCGGTCAAAAAACTCCCATACAAACTTTTACATCCCTTTGCACACTTATTAAGGGTAGTTTAAAAAAACTAATAA
This sequence comes from Chloroclysta siterata, assembly GCA_932294275.1. Classification (NCBI taxonomy): domain Eukaryota; kingdom Metazoa; phylum Arthropoda; class Insecta; order Lepidoptera; family Geometridae; genus Chloroclysta; species Chloroclysta siterata. The sequence goes on from OW028590.1 coordinate 8,567,543, forward strand.
CGCCTTTCCTATTTTTTTGCTTTGAAGTATATGTACTCCAAGTTTCAAGTTTGTAGGTTCAAGGAATACAATTTTTCATACAAACGCTTTCATCCCTTTTTACACCCTTAGGGGTCGAATTTCCAAAAACCCTTTCTTAGTACACCTCTACGTCATAAGACCTATGTACTCTTCAAATTTCAAGTCTCTAGGACCATCGGTCAAAAAACTCCCTTACAAACTTTTACATCCCTTTGCACATTTATTAAGGGTAGTTTTACAAAACTAAAAATGCCTTTCCAATTTTTTGCTTTGAAGTATATGTACTCCAAGTTTCAAGTTTGTAGGTTCAAGGAATACAATTTTTCATACAAACGCTTTCATCCCTTTTTACACACTTAGGGGTTGAATTTCCAAAAACCCTTTCTTAGTACACCTCTACGTCATAAGACCTATGTACTCTTCAAATTTCAAGTCTCTAGGACCATCGGTCAAAAAACTCCCTTACAAACTTTTACATCCCTTTGCACATTTATTAAGGGTAGTTTTACAAAACTAAAAATGCCTTTCCAATTTTTTGCTTTGAAGTATATGTACTCCAAGTTTCAAGTTTGTAGGTTCAAGGAATACAATTTTTCATACAAACGCTTTCATCCCTTTTTACACCCTTAGGGGTTGAATTTTCAAAAACCCCTTCTTAGTACACCTCTACGTCATAAGACCTATGTACTCTTCAAATTTCAAGTCTCTAGGACCATCGGTCAAAAAACTCCCATACAAACTTTTACATCCCTTTGCACACTTATTAAGGGTAGTTTTAAAAAACTAAAAATGCCTTTCCTATTTTTTTGCTTTGAGGTATATGTTCTCCAAGTTTCAAGTTTGTAGGTTCAAGGAATACTATTTTTCATACAAACGTTTTCATCCCTTTTTACACCCTTAGGGGTTGAATTTCCAAAAATCCCTTCTTAGTGCACCTCTACGCCATAAGAGCTATGTACTCCTCAAATTTCAAGTCTCTAGGACCAGCGGTTTAGGCTGTGCGTTGTCTATATGTCAGTCAGTCAGTCAGTCAGTCAGGACTTTGAGTCTTATAGTATTAGAGATATTCTACACAGCACTAGCTTGTAGTTATGGGAACCAGATAGCTGATATTATACTTATAATATTTTTTAATATATACAAACTTTTGATATACATCCAGATAGAACAAATATTAATGTATGAATATATAATAATATATATAATAATGTATGTGTTATGAACACAAATGTTTGTTCTTGTTGGTCTAATAAATACTTGCGAAAGAATTTCCTATCCAAATATCGTACTTTGGATATTGGCTCATCACGCCCTAACCATTAAACCGATCTAAATGAAGAAATATAGTTCATAACATCAGCATTTATGCTAAAATGCTTTTTATCTCGAAAAATAACCGGGAATGGGGTCTTAAACATGAACGAAACCAATAAAAGAAAAACGCCTTAAATATCACGAGGGGTGGCTTGTTTTTTTTTATACAACTTGCTGATGGAACAAGCAGATGGCCCACCTGATGTTAACTGGTAACCAACACCTATAACAAAGCATTGCCTCGTAAGTCACGCACAATAGGAACGTGCCCTACGATGCCCTGCGTCCACCAACTTGGCATACAGATGTTAAACCTCATGTGTCTGTAATTACACCGGCAACCACACTCTTCAAACCGAAATACAGCAACGCTGCTTGGCGGCAGAAAAAGGCGTGGTGGTAGTACTTCCCCGGACGAGCCCTTCACAAAGAGCTCTACTACTCTTAAACCATGTCTTAGGACTCTTTAGATTCTTCTTCTTCTTCTTGAGCTGCCACACTTTTTTAACACTAAATGTATAGCACGTAGGTAGCTAATTAGATAGGTTTTTAAATCGCATTATCTTTCCAGCTTCCAAAACTTGAGCTAGCCAGCCCCATGTCAGGTATCCTGGCCAGCCCCTCCATATCCACAGTGGTGACCCCGATCGGCGCAGGAGGGGAAGCTTGCAGCCTCGCAAGATCTGACTCCGCGTCATCCTGCTGTAGCACCAGATCTGCACCGGAACTGCTACTTGGCCTGCAGTATAATGCTACCACGGGACATCTGTCTGTCGAGGTAAGATTCCCTTTTTCAGGCATTCTGCTAGTCTAGTATCAACAGTGGTGACCCCGAGAAGATCGGTACAGCTGGGGGATATTTGCAGCCCAAATCGTAAAATAAGGGTACTCAAGACATTTTATAATTTTTAATCAATTAAAATTTGCCTTTTCAAGAGAAGAGTAAATATGCATATTTTAGAAAAATGTGCGACACCGCCGACCGCATCATCTAACTTCAGGTGTCGTCAAAAGTCATGCCTATAAGTAGTAAAAAAAAACCGGCCAAGTGCGAGTCAGACTCGCGGACGAAGGGTTACCGTACCATCTCTAATACTATAAGAATCCTGACTGACTGACTGACTGACTGACTGACTGACATATAGACAACGTACAGCCTAAACCGCTGGTCCTAGAGACTTGAAATTTGAGGAGTACATAGGTCTTATGGCGTAGAGGTGTACTAAGAAGGGATTTTTGGAAATTCAACCCCTAAGGGTGTAAAAAGGGATGAAAACGTTTGTATGAAAAATGGTATTCTTTGAACCTACAAACTTGAAACTTGGAATACATATACTTCAAAGCAAAAAAATAAGAAATGAATTTTTAGTTTTTTAAAACTACCCTTAATAAGTGTGCAAAGGGATGTAAAAGTTCGTATGGGAGTTTTTTGACCGCTGGTCCTAGAGACTTGAAATTTGAAGAGTATATAGGTCTTATAGCGTAGAGGTGTACCAAGAAGGGATTTTTGGAAATTCAACCCCAAAGGGTGTAAAAAGGGATGAAAACGTTTGTATCAAAAATGGTATTCTTTGAACCTACAAACTTGAAACTTGGAGTACATATACTTCAAGCCAAAAAAATAGGAAATGCATTTTTATGGGAATTTGTATGGGATTTCAAAGTTTGTATGGGAGTTTTTTAACGCGTGGTGCGATTGACTTAAAACTTGAGGTAAATATACTAAGAAATAAATAATTAATAAAGACGCTTTTAACTTTTGATAATTACTTTACTAGGTATTTAAAATCCTACCCTAATAATATACAAATCAATGCGAAAGTTACGATGTTTGGATGTTTGTGGCTCAATCACGTCTCTCCACTTAACGCGTGCGAAGCCGCGGGAAGCCTCTAGTTATCTATAAAAACGTTGTTATAGCGGCAACAGAAATACATCATCTGTGAAAATTTTGACTGTCTAACTATCACGGTTGACATGAGGTTACAGCCTGGCGACAGACGGACGGACAGCGGAGTCTTAGTAATGGGGTCCCGTTTTACCCTTTGAGTTCGGAACCCTAAAAATGACGCTATGCCCATAGCTATTCTTAAGGATCTGTAGTGCCAAACGAAGATACCATACGCTAGCTCCTATGAGCCATTCCAAGGGTGAGGTTGAAATATGGTATTTATTTCAGATAATAAAAGGCACACACTTCCGCAAGCTGTCTCCGAACAAGGCGCCCGACACGTACGTGAAGCTGTGCCTCATCAGCTCGCTGGGCATGGAGATGGGCCGTTGCAAGTCCACCACGCGCCGCGCGCAGTCCAACCCGCTCTACAAGGAGCTCTTTATATTCCAGGTACGCCACATTAGACCTTTAGGGCTAGGATGCGCACCGCGAGATTATACTGTCGTCTTTTACTCTGGACTAGAAGCTCTTTATATTCCAGGTATGAGCGCTTTGCTTCCACTTTCCTAGTGCGAACTGCCAAGGAGTGGAACTCTTTACCGTCGTCGGTATTACCCATAGAGCAACACGGAGGGGAGTGGCCCTAGCGTTTTTTACCGATACAAAACTGTCTGCCATTTTTTGCGGGGGGAAATTTGTGTTACGCACACTTTCTCTAATTCCCACACAAAAATAATCGTCTGTCACTACGAAACTCACACATACCTAATTAAAAATACACTAACTATTTCATGCACACATAGATACATTCTGTGTCCTAACAGTATGAAATTTGCTTACAGCCGTAGTTGTAACAACTGTCGATACGCATTATCGATAAATTCAAAAACTCGGTTAGGGAAATTAGGTTTTTAAAGTGATAGAAAGGTAAGATGTTATCATAAAAATAGACTTTATTTATAATGTAATACAATAATTATCACAATAAACATAATGTTTATATCATTTTAATTGTAGTTGTATCTTTCACTGGTTTTTAAAATGGATTAGTTTTCTATATATGTATATGACGAATACATTTTTGTGGGTTTTCTTTTTTCATTAAGAAAGAAATGCTTGTACCAGTATATTTTTCCATTACTAATCTTGTCAGTTCCATTAATGGTGCCCTCGACTAATTTCCTTCTATTGTTCGCCAACACTTGAAAGCCAACACTGTGGGCGTCCAGGTTAGTCTGATAATACAAAATTTCTTCCATGCATCCCTAAAATTTGGATCTTTAGGAAACCTGCAATAAATAAATAAAAAACATTATGATTCAGACTAAGTAATTATAGTAAAATGTGTTTGTACTCGTACTGTGTGTGTGTTGTCGTCGTATATTTAATGTAATACAATTTTATTAAATAACTATTTAAATTAAAATAAAGCTCACAATATAATATTTTAAATTAATCAGAAAACTTAAATCATAAAAATGTCTGCATCCTTTGCCTTTGCCATTTTTATCGATAACTATCTACAAACAAACCGGTAACAACACTATCGCTCGGCGACAGCGACTTCTAGGAAATGTCTCGGATCAGTCGCTCGACCGATCCGCTTATTGTATGAAGGCGAGCGGCCTGTGTTTGTAAACAAATCGGAAACAACACGACCGATAATATTTTGATTTTTAAGTTTAAAAGAAGTTTAAAGTAATAATGTGATTAAAAATTACTTACATATGAAAGGTAACGCCATCTTTTTGTAAATTTGACGTGGCAGATGTCTTTTTGCAGCATAAAACAGAACAATTCGACATTTTTTAAAGGACATTGATTCTGTCCCGCAACTAGATTTAGTCTAGTGAGCAGTGCGGCTGCAACTAGTTTTATTGTACGTCTAGGACCGCGGGGACTTGTACTTTGACAGAGGGGAATGCCTGCGAAGGCTACTCCCCTCCGGTCCGCCGGTGGCCCGTGTTGCTCTAAGGTATTACCGGAACGATATAACCTAGGAATATTCAAGACAAGAGTGAACAAGTGGATTATAGCTAAGCGTGCTCCACCTTAGACTACATCTTCACTTTCCATCAGGCGAAATGGCAGTCTATCAAACAAAAGCTGATGAATTTGATGTTAAGTGGTAACCATCACCTATAACAAAGCATTGCCTGTCTTGCACTGTGCACTGTCCTGCGTCCATCTATTTGTAGCATACAGATGTTAAGCCTCATATGCATGTAATTTCACCGGCAACCACAGTCTTCAAACCGAAACACAGCAACGCTGCTTGGCGGCAGAAAAAGGCGTGGTGGTAGTACTTCCCCGGTCGAGCCCTTGACAAAGAGCTTAGAACTATTTGACCTGGATACCTGGCCCTCATAACTCAGTTGGTAGTAGCTCTGCCTTCTGCTCTGTAGGGCGTGGGTTCATCCCCAAAAGCATTTTTTCGGAACAATATAGTCACAATTTATATGACTATATTGTTCCGACAAAATTGAAATGTAATGTTTGCCGAAACCTGTTTGTTTGCGTTATTTCATAAACTACATACATACAACGGTTTCATATCATAAAAAAAATTATATAGAGGTGATGTTTGAGGATTGTCTGCGTCTCATTGATATTGTTTGTGTTACGAAAAAAAATATGCAAGAATTATATTATATCAGCTATTTGGTACTCATATTTAGTTTGGGGCTAGTTATTCATGTGTGGACTGTCCACCAATATATATTTTTAATTTATTTATTTCATAGTCCATAGCATATGAACCGAGACACAGATAATCTAGTCTTGGTCGTAGCGAATCTCTCTATAAAATACTAGCGGCCTGTCCCAGCTTCACATGGGTGGTCATAAATTTTTTGAACATTTTATGATAAACTTAGACCGTGGGTTCGAGCCTCGCGTCTACTTATTTCATACATTTGCACGCGCTTCTCCTTGAGTGAGTGAAATCGCACCCCGCGCGTGACCCGTGGACCCGTTAACATTTTTAATTTCGTCATATCTTTTGAATGGAATGTCCGATTTGAAAAATTTAAAAAGTAATCTATAGGTATTGGAACCGTCTTAATTATGAAATGATTTGTTTGGATAAGGATTAATACCAAGGTACAAATAAAGACCCTTTTCTAGCGGAGGCATTTCAATTAATTTTTTATAATAAAAGAACACTTATTGTGACATAACTATAATAGTTAGACATATGCTGTCGCGACATTTTTTGTAGATGATGACGTGTTCTACAAAATCTTAGTACATTATTTTGTTCTATCTTCAATAGTTTTCGCAGCGCACGCGATGTAAGGTTTTTGTTTTGCACCTTGGGTTACATTATTGAAGTTTTAGTAAGGATCCCTGATTTTTTTGAAAATATAATATAGCCTATGTTACTCAGGGAAAATGTAGCATTCTAATGGTGAAAGAATTTTTGAAATCGGACCAGTAGTTTTTGAGCCTATTCGTCTCGTCTAAAAAAATACAAAAATACAAATGTTTCCTCTTTATAATATTAGTGTAGAAAATAAAAATGTAAACAACTGCTTCAAAATACTGACAGTTAGTTACCCATATTTGTAATATTTTTTGCAGGTGTCAACGTTTGTATTGTTTTTATTGTAAACCTTATAAATTACTGTACTGGCATTGTGCACATACATTTGTGTTCAAATAAATATTTGATTTTGATTTGATTTATTGTTTTTTGTCTAACAGGTAGCTCTGTTCCAACTGACGGAGGTGACTCTGATGGTATCGGTGTGGTGGCGGCGCAGCGTGAAGCGGAACGAGATGGTGGGCTGGTTCTCTCTTGGGCACAGCTCCTCGGGCCGCGACGAGCAGCGCCACTGGACCGACCTCTGCGAGCGGCACGACCAGGTAAGTTCTTGTCGTGTCACTAAAACTGTGTGGTGAAAGGATTTTAACTGCGCCTATAAGAGGCTTCTTTCGTCGTAGAATCTAAAAAATCATAAAACATGCGTGAAACATTGCATATTATATAACTGCTTGCTGAGGAACAAGCAGATGACCCATCTGATGTTAAGTGGTAACCATCACCTGTAACAATGCATTGTCTTGCAAGTCACGCACGATAATAACGTGCCATGCGTCGGATTTATGCCTCATGTGCCTTTAATTCCACTCTTCAAGCCGTAACAGCAACGCTACTTGGTGGCCGAATCAGAAAGTAGGTACTTAATGTATAAAAAAGTAGAGAAATAAAGCAAGCATGGTGAAATACCCGTGGCACACTTCCTACGCTAATGTATTTATGTGTACATATCGATGTTTTCCTTTACCGTTTAGGAGTACCTTCTAGCATTGTGTACATACCTACTTTTTTGAACAGAAAAATTCCACGACCGGTTTAGAACCCTGAATCGGAAGGCGGGGCCGCTAACACTAAGTTCGAAAAAAAAACACCAACGCTACTTCTATATTCTAAACAAGCTGGTGCCCACGACTTCGTCTGCGCAGGATTAGTCACACAAAATCTTTATAAATTGTAGCCTATGTGTTATTCTGATGTATAAGCTATATTATTGTAAAGTTTCATTAAAATCCATTCAGTACTTTTTACGTGAAAGAGTAACAAACATCCATCCATCCATCCATACTTACAAACTTTCGCGTTTATAATATTAGTAGAATCTTCCATCCAACTTACTTGTATGTTGATGCAGGTACAACGCTGGCATGTATTGCTGGACTCCTGACGGTCAGGCACGAAGCGCGACGAGAACGCGTAATGAGCACGCTGAGCCAATTGGCCACTGGGACCTTCCCCAGACCTGAGCGAACCTTACATCCATCTCTTTCCCACTCCCCGAAGGACTGATTCGTCAGAAAGGTTCGCACGGTCCGCACTCAGTACCGTCTGGTACTTTGATCGACAGATCTTTTTGGTGTTATCTTTGGTGATTGCTTTTGTTGTGACAGCACTAGCGATTTGCTTTCATTTGTGTGTTGTAAAGAGATTTTCGATTGAAATTGCACGGATTGAGGCACTTTGACTGAGATTACTATGAATGTTACTGAAGATTGAATTTATACTGAAACAATGCTATGTCAAGTGCACAGGAATTGGAAATTGGATATTGGATTTTTATAACGATTCTTCATGTTGATGCTTGTTAGAAGATGTAAAGATTGTTTGGAAACTGTAACGACTTGTATGTAGATATAATGAAGACTTGGAGCGCACAATGCAATTATGATAGGTATAGTATTCTAGAAAATGGAAGGATATTTATTATAGTATATTATTGTCTACAAATATCCAAAATGTTAAATCTAGTGGTTTTATTCATATGTATTTATTATTAAAGTTATATGAGATTAGCTATGTTTCTAAAAAAAAATATGTTCAAGATGCGTTTGAAAAACGAATTAGCTATTTTAGGATGTTTGTAAATTTATTTAAACGTTTTATATTAGATCAAATTATTTGGTTTAATAGTGTTTCTCTAAAAATAACGTTGTCTATATAAGTTTATAAAAATTATAATCATTAGAAGGTTCTGACCGTAAGTTTTTCAGGCTTAATAACAAAATTATAAGCAAAATGTGCAAAAACTCTTTTTGTTCTCACAAAAGAGTTTTTGCACATTTTGCACTGTGTTTATACATTTTGTGTACATTTTACAGAAGAAATATGCGTTTAATACAAAAAGTATAACAAATCAATGTTTATGAATTCATAGGCTAAGCGAGTAGTAGGTTATTAAGGAATTAGATTTTTTATACTTATACGCGTTTCTACATTATAGCAAAAGATATTCTAGATATTAGTAATGATTAAGAAAAATAAAAAAGTCAAAGTATGGCTAATTTAAATTCGCAGCATTATCAAAATATTTACAGCGTACAAATTTATCAACATTATGTAAATATAAAAATTATATTATTGTATTGATCATTGTCCTGTAAGTCTAAAACTTTTTCGTAATGTAATTACTAGATTTTTTTATAGAGTAGTTTATTTTACTGTAAGCTATTCAACTCTTTTTGCTAGCAATATACTATTGCAACAATTACTCTCGGAATTAAAATCATAAAAAATATATTTCTTTTCAGGATGTATTTATATAACATTATAATTATAAAAAATCCATAGTTATAGAACAAATAGCTTTCTTATCTATTTATATTGCTGAGATGACCAATTTATAGCATATAAAAGTAATTAACCTAATCAACTTGCTATGGTTAGATATTCGTCCTTATAACGAAAGAGTTTACGATATAGTGTAGTGTGGGCAGTGAGTGTGTAAATAGAAATTGTAGCAATTTTATTTTTGACCGGGGCGCAAAAGGTGTCTTATTAGACATACAAGAAGTACCTACTGGATTCTCAAGAAAGGACAAATGTTGATATCATAATCATCATCATCATAAGTCAAGTGATGGACATAGGCCTCCTCCATGTTTGGAGATGGTTTGCCTTTGTCAACATGCATGTTTGGCATAATCAAAAAATACCTATTACCTGAATATGGTACACATGTTTCGTACTGATAAAATGGTCTATATTAAGTCGGATCACATTGATAAACACACTACAATAGGAAAACTTGTATGGAATAAGGTCACGTGACGGCTGAATGTTTAATCTCACTCTTTTTAGTAGATTAGTATATTTACTCTTCTCAATTCCTATAGGAACCCTTTTAAGTACCTGCTCTTAACTAAACTTAAGTTTGAAAGCCAAATTGGTACCTGTTAAAAAAGCGTTTAAATCTATTAATAAGTAAAAGTTTATCTTATTATTTTTCTTAAGCTAGTTGATATATTTTATAATGTTAAATTATTCACACAAAACTATAGAAATCAGTTTATTTCTTTGAAAAACTGAATAAGGTACTTTCCGATGTTAGCCTGTACTAGGCGAGTACTTTGATTTAAAACTTTACAATGACAATATTAGGGAAAATTATTTTATTTGTATCTATCCTTAATACATGTATTTGTGTCAACCAATTATTTAAAATAACTCTAGTTGCAATATGAAATGTATAAAAATCGTTTGATAATTATTTTTCTTCGCAAAATAATCGTAACAAGTAGAATAACAGCCGGTTTCTGAAAGCTCGATCAAAACTAATTGGATGTCAAGTCGCTCGCCATTTCAGCTATTACATCGAATTAGATAGAGATAGCAAGTGACTTGACATGCGATTAGTTCACATCGGGCTTGCAGAAACCGGCCATTAGTATTTTTAAAAAGTAATTTGGTATTATGTGATAGGTGGTAGGGCTTTAGGTTCAATGCCCGACTGGGGAGGTACCACCGTCTTACCTCTATCCACTAGTGTGGTTTCAGAGGTAGGATTGCCAGAGAATTTACTGGAACATGAGATTTAAGAACTCTTATCTCGTTTAAAATGTATCGGGTTATAAATTTTCACCTAACCCTTCCGGAATACTTTATTTTAAAATAGAGGAACTCTACGCCATTTTATTTTCACAATTTATCTTATGTAGTCTCAGTATTTAATTTATGTAGTCTTGATCAAAACAGAAACAACTTTACGACTTTTATTCTCAGGCACGGTAGATATCCCCTTAGATCTCTTAGTGCCAAGTACTACATGAAGAAAAAGTCCACCAATATTTTTTTATTGCTGTAGTTGGTATTCCACGCGTTTTTTTATTTCTTTTAGTCTGGATAAAGCATATGAGCCTTATTTATTTATTCATTAATAGAGATTTTGTCTTTTTCATATCAAAGAAGATATAGAAACCCACTTAAGACGCAGACAACAGTCAAACAACTTCTCGCTCGCACATTTCAACATTTTTGAAGGTATAAAATCAATGGATGTTTAAACCGAGAAGTAAGTTGACGGTTGTAAGCCTGTAAGGGATTTAAGCTATAGAAGGTTTATAAGTTGATAATCAATAAAGCAGTTCGAATCGTTTGATAGTACGATGGCCCAAATAATATATATAAAAATCTATTATATAATATATATTCAAAAATAACATACATAAAAATCTATTATACATATACTTAATATATAAAAATCTTGGGTGACATACCTAATTAATTTCCAGTGTATGTCTTTAAAACATTTAATTAATAACAAATTTAATTATTTACCAATTTAACAGTATTTTTTTATGTTACTTTAAATGAAATAGGTTTGGACTGGCAGCAGGTGTTATCAGAGGCAAATCCATTACTTCAAAACTTAAAAAAATATCATTTGACTAGATTGGTTTATGAAAGTATTTATCAATATTGATATGGATGTGCCTCTAGATATCCTGAATTATCGTGAGTGCAAAAAATCTGAGGGTGTCTACCATGCCTGTCAGAGTCGTGAGCCTACTTCATTTCATTCAGCTTCAAGTATCAACGATTAATGGATTACTATAATTTTGTCTATCAGCTTTTCTAAAAATACTCATAATTTCTTACAGAAATATTTAAGCTATCAGGTATTCAGTAAATGTGTAGTCACTTTTATTCTCTGAATATATTATAAGCCTTCCTAATAGTTTCATTAAACCAAAATTGTAACCAACCTACACATTAGACGTGAGAATTTCTCAATAAAATTTATACATTTCCTAAATATTGTTTTATTTATATGTTTTATACACCCTGCAGTGTTTATTTATTTATTAACTAGGTATTAGAAGACACATCGCGTGTGGAGACGCCAGTGGACGCTAGTCTATTATAAATCCTGTGGTACATCATAATGCCCTATCTAGATAAAGTAGATTTGAATATGTGTAAGAGTAGTAGAGCTCTTTGTGAAGGGTTCGTCCGGGGAAGTACTACCACCACGCCTTTTTCGGCCGCCAAGCAGCAACGCTGTGTTTCGGTTTGAAGAGTGTGGTTGCCGGTGTAATTACAGGCACATGAGACATCTGTATGCCTCAAGTTGATGGACGCAGGGCAGTGCATCGTAGGGCACGTTCCTATTGTGCGTGACTTACGAGGCAATGCTTTGTTATAGGTGATGGTTATCACTTAACATCAGGTGGGCCATCTGCTTGTTTCATCTGCTAGTAATATAAAAAAAAAACGTGCCTATAAAGATTCGAATCCAAAATGGCGTCGCTAATCATTACCTCTTCATCATTATCATCCACAGCCCGACACTGCTGGGTATAGGCCTCTCTCTGTATTCGCCATCGTTAACGGTCCTGTGCTTGTCTCATCCAGCTTTGCCCACGATGTTTGTAACATTATCTGCCCATCTCGCCGCTGGACGACCGACGCTTCTACACCCAGTTCTTGGACGCTATTCTGTTAGCGCTTTACTCCACCTGTCTCCACCTCACCTGGTGTCCTGACCAGCTCCATTTCAGTTCTGTTATAAGATTCCCAATGTCTTTGACCTTTTTTCGTCTTCGAATCTCGACGTTGGGAACCTACCTTACCTCTCATTACCTCTTACGAGCATACAATAATGGAGAGCGCGGCTTTTGTATGGCTCATACTTATTTTTTAACCGATTATTTTTTGTTTTAATGTTATGTTACCTCATAAACCGAGTTTTTTATTAATATTAATAGTATTTTACTATTTCATACCTGCATACATTTTATTTAAATGAGACGTTGTAACTTAGTTTGTAAGTGCCAAAAAAATGTTGTATGCCCAAATGGGAGAATTAAGTGTTTTTTTTCTCAATCTCATGTGTTTTTACATACCACAGAGTACTTTTACATACCCACAGAGTACTTTGTTATTTACATACCCACCTAGATTCACAAACAATAAATGATTTAAACTTAAATTAATTATAACCGGTAATTATATCGCGACCACTATCGTGACAAATGTCAACAAAAATTAAAATTAATTAAGCTACACGGTGCTTGTGAATTGTTAACACGGAAATAATTAGGTACACGCGACACCTTAATAAATAATTAAATTTAGTTTATGTATTAAAGAGTAAGTACATATTTTTAGTTTATCACATTCGTTCATTCCAACATGATTGTACACTTCGTAGATCTGTTACAAGATTCGTGTCGAAGATTTTAAATAATATTTTTGATATCCTACAAACATTGATTTCATTCCAGAATCTAAATAATTTAATAATGAAGGGAAACTTTAAAACCTTGCTACGAAAATTCTGCTTGGAGGGGACGGTACTTGGACTGAAGTACTTTTATTTGTATCCGGATCGTCTATCAAGGTATTTCCATTAATTATATATTTATTCGTTTCAAAATATTTTCGGGCAGCTTACAAAGCTAAGTTCTGCGCCACTGCTACGCTATACTCGTTCTACGGCGTCACTACGGCTACGCTCTATCTACGCTTTGGCTTCGGCTACGCTACAGCTACACTTTATCTACACATTCGCTACGGCGCGGCTCCGCTACAACTAAGCTTTGTCTATGCCGTCGCTATGGCTACAATACAGCTACGCTTCGTCTACGCATGAGCTGCAGCTACGCTTTATCTTCGCATTCGCTACGTCTACGCTACAGCTACGCTTTGTCTACGCATTCGCTACGGCTACACTACAAATTAGCTTTGTCTATGCCGTCGCTATGCTACAATAAAGCTACGCTTTGTCTACGCATGAGTTGCAGCTACGCTTTATCCCTGGTAGCTACGGTTACGCTACTATACTACTATACGCGCTCGTGGACGGCTTTTGTATCAAACAAACAGAAACAATTTCAAGTTATTTTTTCAATGCTTTATTTTGCATTTGTTTTCTTCTTTTAATTTCTACGAATAATAAAAAAAAAATTGTTTATCAAGACGTGCTTTATACGAATTATAATCATAGATGTATAAAAATTAAAATAATCTACGATCTTTGTATGTGTGACCCCTGTTTCCGCATTAAGATTCTAAGCTATATTATCTACGATCTTGAGTAGCTATAGGTACGACGGTGCTACGCATTAGCTACGACGAGCTTAAGTCGTGCGTTCTTTGTAAGACAACTTAAACGGAATAAACGGCTTTAAAACACCCAGTTGGCCCATCTGATGGTGTCCTTCGTTTGTACTTCGTTGTATGTTCAGAAAGAAAGAAGAAAGAAAATACATTTATTTTGGACACAGCACATAAACACATAAATAGCACGAACAGATAAACTACACACAGAAGTAGGTACAGTAATTTAATAAGGCAAACAAGAAAAAAATAAATTAAATAAGAAACAGTAGAATGGAAGTAGGTATTAAGTACGTACAATAATTAAGGCAAACAAGAATACAAATAAGAAGCAGTATGTAGGTATAGTAGATTAACAACAGATGATAATTCTGAAAATAAGTTAAAAATTATTTTAGGTACCTTCTAGTGTAGGTAAATACCCTCCGTCTACTAGGGTACAATACTTGTAGTCAGAAGGCATACGGTGTGCAAATCAGTGGGTACCAAAGAGAAGAAACCCATCGTTCGTTCGTGCCAAGTGCATGCGCGCGTGATCCAAAATAGGTTCCATCTCAGCTTATTTCCACTCCACTAGTGCAGCGGCGCTGGTTTTCAGATGGAACCAAATAAAAGTGACTTCACGTCACGACTGCCAAGTAACAGCTGAAACGAGTACGGAATACAGCAAGCCAAGCTAGGTTTTAGGTAGAAATCGAAAGGTAGTTTAGTATATTTAAGAGTAGGTATACGAAGCTAAACTGACAGGTAGGTTTATTACAGCTATTCAGCAATTCAGAATGTTCAGTTCCCGTTTTATGTAATGTGCTTTATTAGTGGTGTAAAATAAAGTTTCCTGTCCATCTAGGAATAAGGACGTTATTCCTAACATACCCAAATAACTGGTATCCATCATATAGATGTATGTATGGTATTCATCATGGTAGGTAAAAATCCTGTTTATCCAAAAGTTGTCTGGAAGCCATCGCTCATAGCGATAAGACCGTCCATTACTTCGCTGTAGTTCTATTTAATCGTGTAATCTGTCTATCTATCTGTCTATCTATCTGTCTATCTATCTGTCTATCTATCTATCTGTCTATCTATCTGTCTATCTATCTATCTATCTATCTATCTATATATCTATCTGTCTATCTATCTATCTGTCTATCTATCTATCTGTCTATCTATCTGTCTATCTATCTATCTATTTATGTACATACACATCTCCTAAATGATTATTTCAACTATTCCTCCTTCGAGCAGATGGTTCTGGTCCGCAAATATGGTAGCTGTTCTCTTCTTGGCGTGCGTGCTGAGTCAGCGCCTGTATTTTAGGTTCGCGGAGATGCCCACTCAGGTAAATTCATATTCATTAATTCTTCTTATCATGTCACTTTTTCTTTCGAAACAGTGAAAGGATTTTAAGTGCGCCTCAAAGATACTCCTTTCGAGCAATTGGCACATGTTATAGAACTTTTTAGGTTCTAGGTATCTAATAAATCTTGAATTAATAAAATAATATCAATAAACTTAAGTACTTAAGTTTAATTGGCGACAAACAACACTACTATAACAAAACTGTACAAGCGCTTAGAAATCTAAGTCAGCGAAATCTTAAGAAATCTATTGCTCGAAAAGAGCCTCTTTGAGGCGCACTTAAAATCATTTCACCACACTGTTTCTACCGTACTTATGACACGAAAAGAAGAAAAAGCGTGATCTGGTGTGTCATCTGCTTGGTAGGTAAGTACGCTAACATCATCACAGCCAAACTAATAGAGATGAAACTTGACGCAGAGATAGCTTGCACTCTTGAGATCCCTGTGATTGTACTGTGTTTTAAGAGTAGTAGAGCTCTTTGTGTGTGGCTCGTCTGGGGAAGACCACCACGCCTTTTTCTGCCGCCAAGCAGCGTTGCTATGTTTCGGTTTGAAGAGTGTGGTTGCCGGTGTAATTACAGGCACATGAGGCTTAACATCTGTATGCCTTAAGTTGATGGACGCAGGGCAGTGCATCGTAGGGCACGTTCCTATCGTGCGTGACTTACGAGGCTATGCTTTGTTATGGGTGATGGTTACCACTAACATCAGGTGGGCCATCTGATTGTTCCATTAGCTAGTTGTATAATAAAACGGAATAAAGACTGTTTTGATTTGATGACAATTCCCTCAGATCACCATAGAAAATCAGTATGAGCCTGTTATCAGTCTGCCCTACCCTGCCATCACCATATGCTCTCCCGTACAGGTTACGAAAAGCTACATGAAGAAACTCAATGATAGCCTTACGTAAGTACATCATGGCTATGCCGATTGTATTTAAGATTTTTAACATAAAAAGGTTATTTTCTTTAAAAGTGCAGCAGGGGCCGGACCATGAAACAATGTAAAAAACATTACCCTCCATACAGGCTGTCGGGTAAAAAATGGACCAACGTCACGTCGTCAATGTCGACCGATGTCACGACGCCATCCAGTAGGTAGGTATAGTCATTGAATCTGTGAGAGCTCTGGTCGTATCCCCACCTTCCGATCCTAAGGTCGTGTGTTCTAAACCGTCGTACACCAAATGAGTTTCTGTTCAAAAAATTATTTGCACAGTGCCAGTAACCTGAAACGGCGAAAGAAAACATAGTGAGGAATCCAGCATGTCATAGAACATAGAAAGTTCTGAAACATGCGTCCAGTGCCTATTTGAAGCGCACTTAAAAATCCTTTCACCACACTGTTTCGAAAGAAACTAGTGACACGACAAGAAGAAGAAGATTGAAACTGTCTGTTTGTTGATAGCAATTAAATTTATTGTATTGTTTCATAGTACGTTGTCGTGATTTGAATAATTTCTTCTACCTTCCTCTCTGGTGGCCTTAATTTCTTGCTGAGGAGTAATGTTTTTTTCAATATTAGCAACGCAGGCCCAGGCTTGCAGATCGACCTGCAAACAGCACTGCCTGATATTTTGGGCCTGTACGAAATTCTCCCCGAGGTGAACGAAACTACTCTGCTCAGTCTGCAGTCAGTTTTGGAACTCGAAAACATTACGGTAAGGACCATTTTTATTCATTAAGTAATTAATGAACAAAAAATGTTCTTTTTTTACAATTTTAAAACTAAATTGTAATAAATAAATGGGTCGCGTGAAATTTCTATCAACAGTCAACCTCTGATATCATTATAAATGCTATTTACTCAGGTTATGCTAATCGTGGGGCTAGATTTTATTTTTGAGTCTGTTCAATGCCCTAGATTGATGAGGAGAGTGGTGTGATGACTGGGTAACGTACCTATGACCTACCTAATTATTTTTAGGCTTTAGTACATTATCTACATCATTATTATCCTTCTTTTCGATAAAACTGTTTAACTGGAAAATATTTTTAGCTATTATTTATCACAGATTTCAGGATTTTTGGGCGGTGTAGCACAGAGCTGCAGTAGTTTCCTCAAATTGTGTTATTTTGAAATGAAACGTTACGAAAACTGCGAAGATCTGTTTAAACCGATTCTGACCGCGAGCGGACTTTGCTGTACGTTCAATAATAAATACTTTTATGATGGAAAAATGTAAGTACCTAACTGAAACAACAAATGAAACAGCTTCAAGACTTTGATACATATGCACGGTAGATATCCCCTCAGATCTCTTAGTACCAAGTTCTAACTCCAAATTATTCAAGGTCGTCTAAGGGGGCTAGACAGAGGTACGTCTAAAAATTACTGTATTTTAACATCTGTTTGCAGCCTGAATCGAACTTAAGTATCAATATATTTATTTATTTAATATGTTGCATCGTTCTTGTCGTTTATGTTAGTTACATTAGTTTTTATTTCTTCATGGTATGTAAGTACCTACCTACTAACAAATTGGATTTTTAATCTGAAATAAATGAATTGAAACTATTACATAATTATGTGCTTTTTTTCTGACTGAATTCTGAGCCTGAATTGAATTAAATTATAACACAATGATTATTAATTTTATTTTACGGTGCATTTTTTCTAACTAAATTCTGAGCCACCTCCCTTTCCTGAAGGAACATGCACGCTCCTGACGCAGTAACAAGGACGGTTAGAAGCGCCGGAGAAGGCAGGGGATTAATTGTCATCGCGGATAATGACATTGACGATGGTGTTGATGGGACTATACTAAGTGGAGGTGCTGTTAAGGTGAGCTTTTTACAAATAATTTATTCATTAAATGCCGAGTTGAACGCCGATTTGTAGCGTGTTAGACGGTGCCGAGAGATACACTTTTTTATTAAGTATTTTTGTATATTTTTTTTATGTTATTGTTTGTTGTTATTTTTTGCTATATTTTTATTTAAGTATTTATTATATTTTTTATTTCTAATTTCCGTGTTTTTCTGTTTATTACACTTGACATTGTTTGTGTGTCCCGTGTATTGTAACCGTCCGTTTCAAATATTTCGATAACTTTTAAGAGCGATTTATATATTACATCGTTTTCTGGTTGATCGCAAACAATTTGAATCATTTGCTGTAGGTGATGTATTCGGATTCAACTGATTTTCCCACGAACCAGGAATCCACACTCGTAGAAACCTACACAGAATCTTACCACGTCATCAACGCAGAGTATACTTCATGTTCTGATGAAGTGAAGACCCTTCTTCCTGAGCAGTAAGTTAATCCTACATGTTATACCTGTTTTCTTTTTTTATACTATGTGAAAAAAGTGGCTCGATGTGAGCCACAATTTTTTTCGTGTCGATACACTGGCCACGAGGGTTTCCCATTATTTCATTGATTTAGGCCCCCGATAGGTTTTAGAGTACTACCACCATGCCTTTATCTGCCGTCAAGCAGCGTTGCTGTGATTCGGTTTGAAGAGTGTGGTTGCCGGTGAAATTACAGGCACATGAGGCTTAACATCTGTATGCCTCAAGGTGATGGACGCAGGGCAGTGCATAGAAGGGCACGTTCCTATCGAGTGTGACTTACAATGCAATGCTTTGTTATAGGTGATGGTTACCACTTAACCTCAGGTGGGCCATCTGCTTGTTCCATCGCAAGTTGTCATCATCATCTTCCTGCCCTTATCCCACTCTGCATGGGGTCGGCACAACACGTTTTCTTTTCTTCTACTCTCCTATATCATTCGTCATCTCGGTGCTCACTTCTTTCTTACACATCTTTCACACAGTCCATCCATCTTTTCTTTGGCCTGCCTCTCCTAAAACCATGCATAAATCAAAATATGTATTTAAAAAAAAGGTTATATTAGGTATATGCAATTAGTGAATAAAGGACGGATTTAAAGCGAAGGACATAGATGAATAACGAGCAAGTGAAGGATTCTAATGATTGAATCACGAGCGTAGCGATCGATTCAAGTGTTCCTGAGCGACGCGAGTGATTGATGGGCCTCTATATAAATCCGTTTTATTCAAGAGTTGCATATTATACTTTATAGGTACCATGACTATCATAATATTTAATATTTATGCGAAAATAGACAGTTAATGAAGAAAATAGGAAAGTTAAATTAATTAAAATAGAACACAAAACAGTTTTTATTCTAATGTCGACCAATCAAATCTCGAGGAGTTATTTGCACAAGGAGTTTGTATGTCGAGTATTCTTTGCACAAGGAATATATATCGAGAATTTTTTTCACAAGGAGGTTGTATAACATTGATTGAGATGGACATCGAATGTGGCGATGTTACGACTCGGGTTACCAACCCGGTTCAACCCGGGTTGAGCTTCAAACCGTTCAAGTCAGGTTGAACCTATGCCAAACCGATCTGGACGAGTTGAGTAAGCAAGCGGTTTGTTGATCGCTGTCCCTCTTCAACTCACGCACGGTGCGGCGCGGAACCGCGAGTCGGTACTTCGGGTCGGACCGAACCCAAATATGAAAATGAGATTGACTTGACAAAGTCGATTCAATTTGTTCTTGGGTTCTACGAATGAGTTAAATTTGTATTCATACCGGATTATGAATACAAATTTAACTCATTCGTTTCGGTTTCCATAACATAAAATTCTAGCATGAGCAATACAAATTGGTTCGTCGTATTGACTTTGTCATTTCGGTTTGTAACCCGGTTTCAAACCGGTTTACATAGATTTTTGCGGTTCGATTTACAAGTCGGTTTGCTTATTTTTCAGACCGGTTTGAGTCGGTTTGAAAAATTTCGAGATCGTTACATCGCTAATCGAATGTATTGGTGTGTTCTAAATTTAAACCTCGAAACAGTGATTCACGCATCACTTTTTGCTTTTTATTCACTGTTTTCAGTGAATAAAATAAGCTTTATAGGGGGGGAATGGTATAAAGGTTACTTAGCCTATCAGCTTTTTATAAAATTTATTATTCCAGACGTAAATGCTACTTAGACCACGAAGCTAGTCTCCCATACTTTGAGAGGTACAGCAAGTCAGACTGCGATCTTACATGTGCTGTTCAAGCGGTACTGAAGCAGTGTGACTGTCTTCTGTTCTACGTACCACACTCACCAACGCGTCGTACGTGCAACATCAGCAGTATACCGTGTGTTATGATGGTCAAATGTAAGTATAACCCGCAAAATTAGAACTTAAATTGTTTTTTTTTTTATATGTGAAACCTAATCTGATATTTATATACCTACTTACCAACTATGTTGAACCTACTAATCATTAAATTATTTTATTTTACTTTCTATTTCTATTCACTGCTACTTTGTATTAAGTACTTAATTGAGGAAACTGTTTGGTTATGTGTTTTCATATATTTTTATTTGACTGATTTATTGTAGGTTTCAGAACTTCCAAATTTGTTTATCTCTGGCACTAATTTCTGTAACAATAAAACATTGTTCGTTTCTTACTTTGTAAAATCCATCAGCTAATGTCGATGTTGAATCAGCTAATATCGCGGTTGACTGTACAACATCTCTGGTCAGGTCTGGTATGGTAGAGATCGCTGTTTAGCGATAAGACCGCTCATTGTACTTAGTAGTTTTAAGTTTGTTTATATGTTATATCCATAAGTTGTGAGTAATTAAGTATTTTTTAACTATCTTAAACTTGTTTTCAGATACCAGCAAATCAATATACTCGTGTAACTGCTTGGCTGATTGCGAGCCACGGAAGTATTCAGCAGACTTTAGCCTGGGAAACTTGAATGCACTGCCGTACATGTTTAATCAACCCTAGTAAGTATTCATGAGTTTCCTCCTGTCATAGATCTATCTGAAAACCAGCGCTACCCCTTACATAGTTCATGCACCGGGTAGCATTACGCTGAGATAGAACCAATTTAACGAGGCACAGAGCAGAATTGACATACCTATTTTGTTTATTTTTGTAACTTCTTTTTGTTTATCTTTGATTTATTTACACCTAGTTATCTTCTCTGTTCTTTGTTTCTTCTAATGTGTGTGTAAAATAAAAGTTTTTCATTTTATTTAATTTATTATTTCACTGTTTCACCACGTGCAGCATGCCAGTATTCTCAAACGATTAAAAAATCGTGGGGTAGCTAGTGTCTAAACATTTATTTGCCACAAAGATTTTAATATAGTCCCAAAAGTTATTATCCGAGTGGGATTTGAACCCATAAGTACCGTAGTAGTATGTCCCTGAGTTATTCGACAAGTGTGATTAGAATCTGATGGCGCAGTTGCTTAGCGCGGCCCCGTATCAAGGGGAAGGTCGTGGGTTCAAATCCCACTCGGATAATAACTTTTGGGACTATATTAAAATCTTTGTGATTTCCATAAGTGTAGGTAAACACTATAAAACTAATAAAAAATATTTATTTGTCACATAAATGGAATTTAATATACGATCAACTAAATGAAATACAAAATAGTTCAGGGGAGATTTCGCCACAGGAAAAAATATGTAGCTGTGTTTTAATTTTTCTTTTCGTATGTATTTTTGATCGAGTGAGCGAAGCGAACGAAGATTCTAGTTTCAACTTGGGCGATTTGGCATTTTATGTATGTATGTATGTATGTATGTATGTATGTATGTATGTTTGTCTGGCCATAACTTTCGAACCGTTTATCCGATCTGCATGAAATTTGATAAGACGACAGCTTGTACTTGAGAAATTTACTGGTAAGTATATGAGTAAAATCGGATGAAGGGTTTTTAAGATATGGGGTTTTTTAAGGGGGGAAAAATAAAAAACGTGACTTAAAAAAATCAAGTTACATGTCATACGAAAGGGCTTTGTTTGGACATTCCAAAACAATTTTTACTTTTTTTCTGGGACGCTCGGTTTTTGAGATACAACAAAAAAGTTAAATTAAGATAACCAGCGACCCAAGAGCTCCCATCTCTAAGAGTTTCGTTGGCATCAAGGTTTTTCTACTGGTCGGCCAGTTACTTTGCTTATTCTTATTTTTTTTTCTTGAAATAAATTAAGGAGGTACTCAGTTCTCATAAAATGGTGTCAACGACCAGGTCTGATGATGGAGCCAAGGTCTGTTCAACGGAACTCTTCAATAAATAGGCCAATAGAGTTGAAACTTGGTTACCGTACCAAGTTAGTAGGCGGTAGTCAGAAAAAAGTCCAAACGTAATGTTTGGACTTGCCTTTGACTACCACCTACTCAAAGTTTTGGTGCGTTCGTCGGGTCGCATCACGAGATCTCAGTTCGGGGCGAACCACTAGTTAATAGAATAAAAAAATCAGAGCGTACCTACTATAAAGTATAGGTTGGTTAACGCTTTTCGCGCGAAAATCTATTTCAATCAGGCGGGTATTTTTTGATAATTACTTGTTTTACTACTAGGTATGCAATGAAGATAGGAGTGTAGTTTTTATGTAAATTGTAACATTTCGTTTCAGTGCTGGTGTACAATTTAACCAGAGTACATTGATCTTAAACTTTTTCTTTGTAAACTCAATGTACGTGAAAAAAAAACAAGAGACTGTGATGGCACTTCCAATATTAGCTTGTGAGTAACCATTTTATATATTTCCACTATAATAGGCTTCCCTATATTTTCTTATATATTTTTTTCGGATTCATCACCAATTTACCTTGTTAGGTTCTTACTAAAACCAACCAAATGCATTTGAGTTGGAGCTACCTCGCCTAAAAAAACCCTGGTCGTGAACCAATGGATATTTCTGTTCCACCAATTTAAGTGCGCAATGCTTGTGCTCTCAAAATCGTTGAAGTAAACGTGAGGGAACCACCAACTTACGGTCGGTTTCTGAAAGCCCGATTAAAACGAATAGCATGACAAGTCACTCCATCTAATTCGATGTAATATCTGAAATGGCGAGTGACATAACATCCGATTAGTTTTGATCGAGCTTTCAGAAACCGGTGAAGGAAACATCGTGAGGTAACCACCAACTTACCGCCGATTTCTGAAAGATCGATCAAAAATAATCGGATGTCAAGTCACTCGCCATTTCAGCTATTACATTGAATTAGATAGAGATAACAAGTGATCCGATTAGTTTTGATCGGCCTTTCAGAAACGGCCGTTAGTATTCTAAAGGCAGCAATTAACTTGCAACCTGTCAGATTAAACAAAGGCACTATTTATTAGCTTTGACTAACCCCTTAAAAATCTCCAGTTAGTACTTGGTACTGAGTTATCTGAGGGGATATCTACCATCAGCCTGGGGATGGAATGTCTTGAGGCTGTTTGTTTTTTATGTTTCCCACCTAACTATTTTTCTAGCTAACCTCGGCGGCATATTTGGCCTGTGTCTGGGTTGCAGCTACATAGGAGTGCTAGAGATTCTTTTCTACATGAAAACTGTCATCAAAAACTACATTAGTCGTCGCTGGCAACGTGACTTCGTACGTTTTATTGAGTACAAAAACTGAACATATTTTATGAATTGAGGTAGGTATAACCCGCGCGCGCCAATAAAAATACGAATCTTCTATGGTGGCGCAAGTCATTCTTTCTCACTCACACACTATCGTTGACAATATTTACCTTTCACGCGTACTCGTAAGAGATATAAATCCATGTATAAATCAGCGCCGCCATATTAGATTTGCTTCTTTTGGCGGGAGTACTTTTTACTTTAAAAAAAAATGCAATATGTAAATCTGGTTGCTCCTTGGAGGAAATATCGAAAATGGAGGGAGTAATAAAACGTTGCCGCTCTTACAACTGTGTATCAAACAGTGATCATCTATCTTTAACAAAAACGGACACGCCTAAAACCAAAATGCTCTGTCTATGAGATATTTCATCTGAGGGTTGCTCACTATGGCTCATCGATATCAGTGCCTACCATATATTTTAAGAATGTTTTCCTACTGTCACTTATATGTGTATTAATAATTATATAGAATAAGGATCATGATGAGGAAAATCTAAAAATAAAAAGCACAAATGTGGTGTATGTAAACAAATTTATATTTTCCGATTTACAGTTAGTCGCTAAATCTGCTTACATTTTCAAATAGTATCAAATATATTGCTTTGCTATTACTTTCATGAAAAAATACAAAATGTACACTACGATGCGTTATAAAAATGTTATAGAAAAGTTACATTTCATAATCTATTCTTATTATGCGTACGTCTTATTATATAACTTGGTGTATACAAAACTGTGCTATTGCACATGTTACAGTGATGATTTGAAACATACATTACTAAATAAATAGTCTCCGCTAACTCGGCGCCTTTCTATAATACTTGGAGGAATCGCTAAACCTAAATCTAACATAAAATCAATATTTGGCTTAGATTTTACATTACATCTACAATTAAGCATATAAAATAATATTTTGGTCTAAGTTATGCGTTAACATTAATTTTAGTGCCCTTAGTCTAATTATTGCCTTATTCTAAAATATTTTATTCCAGTGGTCTTTTTACAGCCAACTCATGCCATTGCTAAACATTTTTTTAAATTGTTTTACTAAATAAAAATAACCATACAAAGAGTATTTGAGATTAAAATATTTAGTCCTAGTTCATACTGATGTATTTGTTGTAAATTATATTTAAATAAATAATTTTCCCTAATATACAATCCGCAAGGGCATGAGTTGGATATGGTCAATACGAAGGCACTCCATTCGGGAGCGCAATACAAAAATCACTGGACATAGGTATCACAAAAGGCTTAAATATAATTTCCGAACTACCAATACCTAATCCAATGGAACGGTATAACGTTACATCAACATTGAGCTAACTTACATCAATTATATTAATTATTTAAGTATGTAATACATATTGCTGTTAATTTATGGTTAACTATAATTATTGTATCCCTGAGAGTAGACGTAGTTAATGGCACTAGGTTTATTATGACAAGATACTTCGAGAATCGCGGGATAAAACATATTGTGCCGAAAAAGTTGAAAGTTGAATCGTAAGAGTTACACAACTATACTTACATCATAAACGCACCTACTGCTCTAGCCTCGCTAGAATAAAGCACAACACCAAAATAAATCCCTGAAATGCTTCAAATAAAACTCTGTTTTATTTTAGATCACAATTATTATTTTCATCTGCCGAAATACATCTATTTTATAAAAATATTTTCAATAGAACGTTATAAAAACTCGTAAATTGACTTCCGTAGGCTGGCAACGCTAGGCCACTACAAAGACTACGTTATAAATACAAAGCACAAGTGAGCAATAGTTTCTATAGAGCTCAATAAATAGAAAGGGTCGTAGACCGAAAAGAGAAGATTCAAGACGAAAGATCCGATAGATAAATACAGAAAGAACCGAATAAATAAATCGAACTCGAACCGGGTTCGGTCGGCGCGTCAGACGGCCGGGCCACTTTCGCTCTCAGAGCTCCTGCAGTTGTTCGAAGAGCGTGAAAGTGGCGTCGAGCTGATCTCAGAGAGAGACGAGACTGTTGTGCGAATCGGGGGAGGCAATCTCTGGGGCGGCGCGGGTTTGGTGCGCGCAGGGGTGCGGGTGCGGGTGTACGGGGGTGAGCCCCGTGCCGCCTTCCATGAGGCTCTCGAAGTTGAAGG
The DNA here is from genome assembly GCA_932294275.1 of Chloroclysta siterata. NCBI lineage: Eukaryota > Metazoa > Arthropoda > Insecta > Lepidoptera > Geometridae > Chloroclysta > Chloroclysta siterata. Next base: position 8,593,576 of record OW028590.1, read on the forward strand.
GGATGCCGTTAGAGGGCGTGCTGATCTCGATGCCAGCGATCTTGTTGTTGCCGAGAGCCTTGTTGTTGTGCAGCTGGAACAGAACAAACTGCTGTTACTAACTGACATTTGACACTGACGTTTTAGAACTATTGACATAACCAAAAGAAAAGAGATTTATTTGAGAATATCGACTGGTATATTCTGACATGTATAACCAGATAAACATAAAAAAACAGTATAAGAGCTGATTTCCCCAAGCTCTGTTAGTTACTAATAAAGGATTAACAGGCGGTTAAATCTAACTTTAGATATCAAACGCATACATTTTGACGGTCCTTTAATCCTTTGTTAATCTAACAGAGCATGGTAAAATCAGCTCTTAACCATTTATTGATTGATTAATTGATTATATCTTTATTCTACACCATAAATTTGTATAGTTTAACAAAAACTATACTTAAAAACTAAAGGTACAATGGGCGGTTTTATCGCTAAAAACGATCTCTTCCAGACAACCTTTGGATGGATAGAGAAATATCGTATAAGTATCGTTTATTTATATCAGAAGCTTTAACATGCGATATATTCAAATCAAAATCAAAAATGTTTAATCAGGAAAACAAATACAAGTAGGTAACTCAAAGTCAGGATCGATGATATCTGCAGAAGTGTAAAACTGTGTCGCAGATACCAACGCCCTCCTCCAGAGAAGTGGGATTATTAAACAATATTCTTTTCAGAACTTTCCTCTAACTACCTTAATGAACAAATCCTCATACCTGGCATAACAAGAGATTTGAGGAAGTGTCTACCGTGCCTAGGGATAACAGTCGAGCCGATGATGAATACATCATTATCGTTTTTGTATTCTGCTATGGTTCGAGCATTTTATATAAATAAAATAAATTAAAAAAGTTAGTAAACTTTCAACAGACATTTCACTTAGGTAGTTCATTTGAGTACCTGCATAGCTATAAATAAACCAAATACTAGCGCTTATAAATGAATTTTACATCAAGTTTAAATTTTTCCCTTTTCGCTTTTAATTTCAAAACAAAGAAAATATTTGAGTAATTTAGTTTTTCTGGCAGTACATTACATTACCTCTTCGCAACAGATACGAGGAAATAACTAGTTACTATTTATAACTAAAATAAAATAAGTAAAACTGTTATAATTTTGAACTGGTAGAGTGGGCAATACGGTCAAATTTTAGCACGAGCGATATGTATAATTAGTAAAGATGGAAGTAATTGAAAAGTAATTAGGCTAATTAATTTTGAAAGAGCGTGTGCAAAAGAGTGTTCATCTTGAAATGGATAAGTTATTTAAATTAAGGCGATGACAAGAGCTAATGTACATCTCGCTCGCACGCTTCTTGTACGAAAATTCGTAAAGCAAACATTTGAGTAGGAAAACTTGTATCGATCAAAATGCACTTTTTACTAAACTGTTTGCAATGTGATTGCACACAACTGGGTTGATTGCGATTTTTCAAAAATAAGAATAGAAAAGCTGGATCGCAGACTTTTCAGACAAATCTCGCTGATTTAAATTCGGGGCGATACGCATCATACTACACACTGCTTGCTCGTATGTCTTTGTAGAAAGCGTCATTTTTTTTGACTTTCTGTAGTTCGATGTAACTGTGTGTACTAAGTATGCCTGAAAGAAACCGCTTTCAGCGATATAGCGAGGCCGCCCATCGCTGACATCATAAATCTAGGCGTAAATTAATAAATTTACGCCCTGATTTATGATGTATCCTTGTGTACATCATCATCATCATCATCCGCAGCCCAACTAAGCCCACTGCTGGGCATAGGCCTCTCTATGCTCTTTCCTTCCTCCTACTTCCTTCTATGCTTATCCTTGTGTACATTATAGTGTTATCTATCTATGTAAGGGTTGGTTATGGTTATTGTGTACATACCTGTGCCGGATTGAGTGTGAGCGGCACTTGCAGAGAGTTGGGTCGGTTGGGCCGCGAGAGAGCGGGCGGAGTGTCGAGAGTCAAGTGCGACGTACTTGTCACCACGGCTGGGTTTGCCGCCGACAACATTATTCTGGAAACGAAGAGTTGCGTTAGTATTTCTGCCGCCAAGCTGCGTTGCTTTGTTTCGGTTAGAAGGTTGTAAGTGATATAAGGGTTCCCGCACACGGGCCTCCGGCCACAACTACAAAACGCCGCCACTGGCATAGGCCCGTGTGCGGGAACACTTAGCGATACATCTGTATGCCTCAAAGTGATGGACGTAGGGCGCGTCCTAACTAAAAGTGGACCATAAATTAATCTCATCAGCAAGTGTTAAAAAAATACAGCTATCTTGTGCCTATGGTGGGCTCCCATTTTCGCATTTGATTCTAAAGCAAAGGCCACACAAACGCGTTCATCCTGCCTTCGCAAGGGTGCACGCCACGCTGGTTTGGTGTATGGTGTGCCCAGCGGTATGCTGCCATCGTCATTGACAAATGTTTTCATAACATTAGCATAATAACCAGTAATTACAGAACCGCTACGTAGCTAAACAACGACAGATCTCACCGAAGAACTCTAGTCAAGATAGTGGGTACTCTACATGTAAGAAAGTACGACGTTCAGTCTTTCATACAACCGATGACTCAAGGATTTTTATGGCATTGGGTATTTCACAAAAAAGTTTCGGTATCAGGAAAATAATGGCAGCCAGAACGAATTTAGCATTTTAAGAAACTTGTTTCACGGGACAATTAGTAAATCTTACCTTTTATTGTTAGCCGGAGATGTGAATATGTTATCCATGTGACCCATGACCGGATCCGCCGAGGGGTCGTACTCCACCTTCACTCTGACCTCGTCATCTGGCATCGGGTAGGGGTAAGGCGCTGGCTCGTGGAAAGGCTTCACATCAGGAGGACTCATCGACCGCTTGTTCAGACGACAGGACAGCATATGCGATTCCAAAACACTATGTAGTTGCTCCCGCTCGGAGTTGAGCTTGCGGATTTCTTCTTGCAGCGCCTGCTTCTTCTCTTCCAGCATCTCGGTCTCGCCTTGCAGCTCGTTGGTGTGATCGACTCTGCGTTTGCGGCATCTGGCGGCGGCCATTTTGTTGCGCTCGCGACGGACGCTTCTCCGTTCCTCTTCTTCTGGGGAGATGTCTTGGGGGGCTTTGGCGGGTCTTCTGCCGCCCATGTTGCGTCTCTTCGGCATTGGGAGGCCGGGGCTACTGCTCATACTGTCGCCGCTGGCGGAGAGAGGGCCCGGCGACACCTGCAGCGCCGTCGTCGGGCCCGAATCACAGTACCCACTTGAGTTTAGCATGCCTGGAAATAAAAGATAAGTTTATATTAGAAAAAAAAGAAAAAAATACATTTATTTTACAAATGCCAAAGTTTTGTGTGTTCGTTTGTTCTCACTCTTCTCCATTGAGATTTTCTGTTTAAAAATGTATGTGCACAGTGCTAGTACTCTCAAATGGTGAAGGAAAACATCGTGAGAAAACCGGCATGTCGTAGAACCTAAAAAGTTCTATAACATGTGTCAAGTGCTCGAAAGGAGCCTCTTGAGGCGCACTTAAAAATCCTTTCACCACACTGTTTCGAAAGAAACTAGTGACACGACAATAGAGAGACTCTTCTCCGTAATGGCTGAACGGATTCGGATGATAGAAATATACATAGTTCGCGATCTAGAACTTTTATCCGGGTAAGTACACTATAGGTACCACGCGAGCGGAGATGCGGACGCATGCTAGTTAATATAAATTAACGAAGAAGAACTCTAATTTGTTACACCAGACGAAAAGTAATTAGAGAGTAAACAGTAACCATGAAAGTGAAAATAAATGGGCGGCCGAATCCCTCAGTAGAAATATGTCCATGAATAAAATTTACAGCTAATAGGTTACACGATACACGATACATTTTAATGAATATTTTTTTATTACCAAAGTAGTTTATTTTTTCCGCATTTAAGGACATGTAAATATATCTTTATAAATTATGCTTTTGTGTATTTTATTCAGAAATTTTAGCGATGGAGTGTTGGGATTGGATTCTGTTGTAAAACTAAAATTTAACTGTACTTATTCCTCATTGATTATCCTACTAATTTTATTCAATTTAGAATAAGCTAGCTGCCGCTCGCGGCTTTGTTTTTCTCTGTAAGTCCTGTAATGTTTTCGGGATAAGAATTAGCGAAAATCCAGGTTTCGAACTATATTTATTCAAAATGTCATCGAAATCTATACAGCGGTAAAGGCGTGATTGAGCCACAAACATCCAAACATGTAAAGTTTCGCATTTACAATATTAATAAGAAGGATTTGTGATCACTGGAAATAGAAGAATACTTACAATAGTGAACGACACAAAGGCTCAACTTTTTAACCAGCTCAAAAAAGGGTTCTCAATTTGACTGTATGTTTGTTACGCGATTATTCAGTCAATTATAAATTGTATTTGATGATTATTTATTTTGTTTGGTAGATCATTCTCAGAAGTCGCATTAAAATTTTTACAAATACGGTTTCTGAAAGCTCGATCAAAACTAATCGAACGTCAAGTCACTTGCTGTCTCTATCTAATTCGATGAAATATCTGAAATGGCTAGTTATTTAACATCTGATTGATCGAGCTTTCAGAAACGGGTCGTTAATGTAGCACTTTTTGGAAAAAAATATACATACAGATGACGTTTTGTGGTTCCCTTCAGCAAAAGTTTTGTTTGATGTTTTTCACTGTATTTAAGTCGGTTTTTTTGTTAAAAAGTTATATTATCTGTTAAACTTGCACTAGGCATACAAAGGCGCTGACATAGGCTTGAGGGGAATATTTATTATGGTTAGGTTCTCGCATGACAATAGAGTATTCATTGCGGATTAGGGATTTTCCTTGACTTTACAGGGTCAATGTTTCTATTGAAAACTAAAACTTTGGTTAGTATGGTTAGATGACTAATGGGAAAAAGGGCACTTCGATTTGATTAATAAGTTTTTACCGCTAGTAAAGGTACCTATTTTAAAATTGTAAGTCTAATTTGTCATAAGTGCGCACTGTACAGGATAGTAAAGTAACGGCCGGTTTCTGAAAGCTTGATCAAACCTAATCAGATGTCAAATCACTTGCTATCTCAACTATTACACCAAACTTAACTAAATAGGGAAAATTCGAAATAATTCTTTTTATTGTTCTTTTAGTTACCCTTTTATTATAAAGAACCGTTTATTAACAGTAATTGGTCACAATCAAGAACATAGATATAAACGGAATGTCAAACACATAGACACCTATATGGCGCGAATTCGTGAAACGTCATCATCAAATAATGCTATTTGTTTGCCGAGGTCCTTCACTAAATTACAGTAGTACTTGTTACATGTAGATATTATATCGGAAGCCTGATTTCAACCCTACTGTATTTGTCTCTTTAAGAGCTATTACAACAATAGAGCTGTTACAACTAATGTGACGACAAAAAGGCCACCACTCAGCATTTGCTGTAAGAGCATAAAAGCCCATACAGTAGTAGGTTCAGCTATTCAGTTCAACTCACCGTAGTTATTAGCGTGCGTGACGGAGGGCGGCACGAAGCCAGCGTGCGTGGCCTGCTCAGAGCGGCAGTTGGTCAGCTCTATGTAGGTCTGCTCGAAGTTCCGCAGCTGGGTGGGCGTGATGGTGGCCGTCGTGCGGGTCGGGACCCCCGACTGGAGGCCCTCGAGGTTTGCCAACTGGAAACAAAGGAAACAACACGTTAGGTATTGAACAAGCTATAGGATAGGTATAACTACATTGATACGGCAGTCACAATGGAACTTTGTAGCTCCAAAGAAGGCTCCTGTGAGTATGTGTCCTGGTTAGGTACAGTTGTGAGAACGTTATGCAAAATAAGGCGATGCGACAGGCTTTTTCGACTATAAAAGTCTCCTGTAAATGTTGTGACTATAAATAATATTGTAAACCGATGGACAATAGACATGGTATAGAATCCTAAGACTTTTCACATTCTTTAAGATGACCATCTTAAACGTGAACTCTTTTTAATATAGTCTTAGACAATTAAGTCTTAGAAATAGCACGGGACGGTAAATATTATATGGGTGATGGTAAAAACCTTTGATTAAATTATTGATAAAATATTCATAATTTTAGCATGATGAACTATGGACTAAAAAAAATAATCGAAATCTCGGCCTGATTCATCATAAGACTTTTCATAACTACTGGTCTGAGGAGTCAGCACAACAAGCCATTAGGCTTAGTTCCTGTACTTGTAGAAGACTGACTGATGTTATGTGGAAGACAACTAGCTTCATCATGAGATTAATATTAGCAATGATGAAGTTAGTAGTGTCGGTAAAGAAGAGTGTGCAGATATAGGACAATGTCACTAAATAACAGCTGCAGTCTTAATGATGAACTAGTTATACAATATTGTTTGTTATGCTGCAGCGCAATGCTTCCACATTCCACTGTCAGTTTTATCAGCAAAATATTTGCATAACAAAGTATCACAACAATAACATTTATAACAAAATAAATCTGACACATTAGATAATTATTATAGGTGTGTGGTGATAAATACAATGCTTTATAGAACTTAAAACCAAACTAAATTGTGAAGTAAAATGTAAACATGAACTGAAGGAAATTTACTACAGGAGAGTTCGTAAATCAATCGACGTAAATCACTCAGTAGGCGTAGGAATTTCATCTACTTCTGAAAGCTTAGTTTCTAAATAGGTCAAGTGAATACTGATACTTCTGAAACTTTGTAGGTAAAAACCGGCATTGCCAAATTCCGCACGAGTATATTTATCTATGCAATGGCTTGATAGTTCCCAAGCTGGAAATACAGTATCGTGGGGTTTTAGAACACCTGGAAAGTCAGGTTCGTGAGTTATTATGATGGGCGGTATACCTGGTGGCACCATAGCTCGGTGGCGAGGATGTTGGCGATCTCCAGAGGATCTATGTTCTGCATGTCTGCGTCGCTCACTCAAGCACGTTTATAATTAGACGCTTACTCTATTGTGTTGCGCTTTTTGCGACGCGACACCTTCGTACGGTTCGAGTTTGTTAGTCGATTTGTTCGTTATAATCCGCCCTCGCAAAAGTGCAGTATTGGCTATAATGAGGTCGATCCGGCTGCACCTACTGTCGGTTTATGGGGTTTTCGGGATATATAAAGTGTTGGCGTATTCACGGGTTGTGGGGCGGATCGTCGGGTCGTGTATATCGCGAAGTATCGCGGAGGTATCGTGTGCGCGGGAGTGCGGGTCGTTCGTTCGTTGCGCGCGCGGACGGCGTCGGCCGCGGCTGATCGCGCGCTACTGGCGCACCCGCGCCTTCTCGCCCGAAATCTTCGCCCACGAGCGACGTCGAATCATTTATTAATAGATTACTCCTCTAACTCCGGAAATATTTCGCATGATTTCGCATCGCACGCGGTGCTTGTTGGCTATCTGAGGTAACTCAAGTTTGCCAGTAAACAATGTGTTTAATCTTTCAGGGTCCTTTTTACTTCCAAACATTCAAGACATCAAGAACTTTAAAGTTCACAAACTTTTTTTTTTCTCCCATTTTTCATCTCTTCCTTTCGTATTGCAGTAAGGTTACTCAAAATGAAGGGAAAATAATATCCATATAATGCTGATGATGATGCTCGCCAAACTATTGGATGACGTTAGCATGTGGGCGGAAGGCTGGACCTTGCGGCAAGGACGCCGCGGGTCTGTGGCTCTGTGGGCGCAGACACTCAATACAGCCTTATACGGCAATCCAACGATGACGTGTTATCATAGGCAGGAAGCCAAATTGTACCCATAAATTCATAAATAATCGCTCGCTAACCAAAAGTCTATGATTCTTGAAAGAACCTTGCTTTGACACATTTGGGTACAGCAATGCAAAATCACACCTTCAAAATTATATGCTTCTTTTAAAATACTATATCCGTTTAACTAAAAAATATGAAAGTAACTAATGGTGCATTAAAAATAAAACCGTCGGACAAAAAGATACCTATACAAGCGAAATAAAGAAAGTGATATAGAAGCAATTAAGATAATATCAAAAGGATCAGATCTCAAGCAGACTTTGAGCAATAAGACAGTCATGTTATTAGCAATTGTACCAACTATTAAATCATGTTAGTGCATTGCAGACACATAGGGGGCGGCAAGCTCCGGAAGGCGCTTGGCCCGGTCAATTACTACAATTGCTCAAATGAAATTCGTCTCAAATACTCGCCACATACTGCTTCTGTGCGTTAATTGGTCACGGTGCTTTACTTAACAATTAACCGGCGGATTATAAATTATCTTGCATTCTTGGTTGTTACTGTAAATTTATTGGGATCCGCATTCGTTGTCTTACATTCTTGGGTGAAATCTAATAGTTCACTGGAATCATATTTTTGGGATAGAAACTAAAATTTCCTTAGACAAAATGTATAAGTATGAACCGAGTATGATTCGAGCCCACGCTACCCCACAGACGGGAGATGCATTAGACCTGTGCCATGCTCCGTTTCGTACTCCAACCCTTACGGATGTATAAACAGAAACAGTATAGGTACTCAGCGATTTCATTATGTGTAAGTACACTATAAAAAAATAGGATATTTCCATGCAAGTTGGTAAACCTTTTCAATATATTCGCGTATCAGCGCTTTCGAGGAACGGTAACGAGCAATTGTTCCGAGAAAGATACGCAACGACACGGTTTGCCCAAAGCCCTTGATGCGATGCCTACTCTGAGCGCGACAGAGTTATCGCACCGCGTGCTATGAGATCATCATTAAAACTAGTTGTGACGTATCTGCGCGATCACACCGTAATAGGTTTACTCCTTTGGTGTTATTCAACATAACTAAAAACGTCCAGAAAAATGTTTTTATGCCACATTTATTTATAATTCCATTGTGTCCCTGTACGGTTTTTGGACTTTCTCCGAATTTCCAAAGTCTTGTTTGCTCCTTGTAGGTACTTGTGTGAATTACAATTTTGATTTTAGATGTCGATGTTGATAGGACGGGGCAATATATCGTCAGGCGATAAGCCAGCCGTTATCCGCACGTGTGCTCGCTCGCCTACACATTTTAATCTAACCGCAAGAGCCAATACCGACAAGCCTACTTATCTTAAGTGCTTGCAAAACAGTACTCTACCAAGCCTTAATTTGCTGCTAAAGTTTTCAGTATAGTTATCATTAATTTTCTGTCAGTCAGAATAACATTTACGTAGCAGTTCCTATAATTATACCCTAAATAGATGTTGTTTTGTATTCGAATAAAGATAATTTTGTTGGGTTCGAGGAATTCGAGGACATAAGTACACGTGTTTTGGTTTCCTCAACAACTTTTAAACAGATCTAAATAAGTTTCGCTTACATTTGCAGAGAAAAATCGTATCGCGCGTTTTTCCCCAACTATCAGTCGTCATGGTTTTATTTAGCTCAGTATCAGGAAACTTTCAGGAAACGATAGCCACAGCGCATCTGTGAGCTGTTTGCAAATAAATTACTCAAAACATTCCCGTTCCTTGTAAAATCGAGAAGATTGATTGAAACCAATTTGCTCAAGGTTTTGTGCAAGTTAAAAAACCTTGAGCTCTACCAGGTGTAGAGAAAATTGTTCATCGGAAACGGCGAAGTGTGGTTTCGGGATGCGCGTGCGACGCACGTGGCGACCGCGTGATAGTGCGACAGGTGATCGGCCATCGCCCACTGCCCAAGACGAATTTTGGACACCAACATCAACGCTCTATTTATCTAATCCCGATTCTGGGACAACTCAATAAACAATCTGGAATTATCTCACTATGAAAGATTCAACCTTGTACTTTAAACGGTTCTAAGCGGTTAAGATTGGAGTTTGAACAGTAGGTAGGTACGAAAGAACTTAACAAAGAACGTTCGCAGCGTTGCATTATAAAAGCGAATGAACTTTACAAGCTAACGACGTAATTGTAGAAATTAAAATAATTAAATTACGCAAATTTTATATGGGTTGTTTATATGTTTAAGGAATAATAAACTATAGAGATAGGATCAAAATAGAGTAGCAAGTAAAGACTAGAGAGCTAGCAGGAGCGTAAATTCCTTGAGTGTCATAAAGTACACGAGTCTCCTCGAAAACTGACCTCAATTCCATGAAAATACGGAACTTATTCTCACCGCATGCAACCAACGCAATAAAGCACTCCCAGACTATAACACTACCAAGTTACGATGGTCATCTTGTGGGTGAGTGTCTGACAGCAGTCTTTATTTTATAACTGGTCGTGTGTATGGGAGCTCATTAACGCAGCGCTAATTGCTCGCACTAATAGCGATGCTCGGTTCGTTTCGAGTTCAAAATTCCTTGAACTATTTCAAGTAGTATAAAGATCTGTTTGTTCTAGTGCGTACTGCGCCACGGGTGGTTTACAATTAGATACTACAGTTAAATCACTCTTAACGAGGTTAATAATATAATGCAAGGGACTATGGTATTGAAAGTAACCTACTTATCATTTTTTTAAACACAGTTGGAAAAATAAAACTTTACCTATGAGACAAATAAACAGAGACGAAGCTTCTCAAAACAAGATAACATACGAGTAGATGTATAAATTATTATAATAGCGACAAAAGGACATAATCAAACTTAAAAGTGAATTAACACAAGCAACACATGCAAGCAAATGTACGGCGCCGTCGACTGTCGCGACATTGACCGCCACCGCGCGAATAATAAAATAAATCGACGCCTGGCACCGCGCCAACAGACGTCCCTTCACTTCACCTTTATTGAACAAAACTAAACTAACTGGAACCATTGCTGCCTGCACCCAGACTTGAGGAAAGTGAGTCTAAAGCAAGCTAGCAATGAACGACTAATATTGCAAGACAGAACCTAACTTTTGTAACGCGATCGATTCACTGTCGCTTTCCATAATGCACCCCAACAGTTTACCCTTCGCAAATAAAGTACAAAGGGTTATACCTAAATTATGGAAGGCAGGGCCTTATCGGCAACTTTTTCCAGGAATATGTTTCGCTTTCATTGTAATTTTTTAAGGTAATTTGCTGGTGGCGGTGGCATAAAGAGGGTGCTATTAAACCGACTAGTCGGTCGGAGCCGACCTTCGTTTTCACGAAAACTGCTCCATTCTGTGTTTCTCGGAAAACCCGCGTGAGTCACCGTCACTCGCTCTCTATCGCAGGTCACTACGATCGCGTATTTACATTCGTTGTAGGCACAATTCAAAAACTCGATTACGTTGAATGATTCATTCGCACTATGAATCAGTCAGCGCGCGACATTGAACAAAATTTTGCTTCTGAATATTTTATGAAGTTCCGATATCGTAATCAAATATAAAGAATAGTGCGTGTAGCAATAGTGAAGTGATACCCATAAAACTTCCGAGTAAAGTGGGTAAACACGAATGCAAAGTCCTTAAAGAAAACAGCCTGAAGGTCATGAATAAGGAAATGCTGAGGAGTAAACGAGAAAAACTAGTAAAATGGCGGAAATCATTGAGACAAGTGTCCTTATCTATTCACGTATTATTTCTGAATCCTGATTAAAGTGTCGAATGCGATAGTGTTTACATGGTTTAAGACAAGTAGGCACGTTATCTAATGGCGCCGAGGCGAAGAAACGGATATCGTCCGGAAATGGCGAGCATTCCGCGCGGCGCCGCGCCGCCGCTGCCAACCGCAGAGTTCGCCGAAAAAAACCACAAAAAGATTCGTGTTTTGTTATTTGACATCGCAACAATCCTTTCTACCTACTTTTTTAAGTACACATGTATGTATATTTTATGGTGTACCTGATATAAGTATATTTTATGGAGTGAAATTGTATCATCATTTTGGTTGTCAATATCAAACTTTTCCTAGAGCAAATAGGACGAACATCATAAAAGTGAAACCAATTAAGATTCAATGCGGTCGAAGGGTAGAGCGGGTTATCTATACCGAGAAATGTTTTAAATCGGTATTTTATTGTTCAGTTTCGATAACAACGGCAGCTGCGCGAGCGCGGTAGAAACAAAGAGGAAAACCTTAACGCGATAAATGGCAACGCGAATCGCCCTGTACAAAAACATTTATTGTTATTCTTCAAATGGTCAGATTACATCCACTTATGTGCATTATCTTGAATTAATTAGAAGTGGTGTCGCAATTGTTAAATCAGTACTATAAACTTAAGTAGATTCACAGTAAACCTACTTTTTCATTGTTTGAACTGTGTTTATTAAAATTGATTGGTGTAATGTAATCAATGTTTCGCTTATGCATGTGTGCATTGTTAGTATTAAAGACTAAGAGTTTGTTTGATAATTATTCTAAGGCAGAGTAGCAATTCCTCGAAAGGTAACAACGGCCTCAGGTCGACGCCTACGCGAATGTTATTATGTACTTGTTTTATTCAATTTTTAATTGCGTCGCCCACATTACTCTACCCAGATGAAAAGGCAACATCGCGCTTCTTCGGCTACTTTCGGAGGCCGTCGGCCCAATCCCTAACGTCCAATAAACGGCAAAAAGCTCCAATAAAAAAAGATATTCAATTAACAACATCTGCGTACCAGAGAACCAGTCAATGTCCGTGTAAGGGCAATGATACAAAAGGGTGTTGAAGATTTAGAGCGCGATTACACCGGGACATGTAGTGGAAATATACGAATTTAAAACTGAGCTAAAAGCATAATTTCAACAATACAGACGAACTGTATAGTATAACCGAGAATAATTCAGCGCCTGCAGACGGTAATATAATAAGCGACCCGGGGATCGTGATGAATACGTTTACGGCACACTCGGCAACGACATGGAGCTCATTTTCAGAATTGTAACGCGAATATTACCGGCTAATGCTCTTTGTCGGTGTCATTAAAATTACTCTGTAGAATTATATTAAAACAGTTATAGCAGGCGACCTGCAGACGGATAGACAGACAAAGCCATTGTCTCGACGCCTGGTTGCTGAGTTTGGCGGCACTTATGCTAATTTCTTTTGAGGCCCTGCAGCCTTCTTTGCCGAGCTAACAAATGCTTTATTACCTGTAATATTTTAACAAAAGATAATTGCGACGGCAATGAATAACCTACAAAAGTAACTGCTCATAATAGTCAAGTAAGACTGTATGTTAATTCAGCTACTGAAAGTATTTGTAGCGAACTTCCTGATTAGGAAATTAGGCAGGCACTATTGGAAAAAATATTGATATTAGGTACCATTACCAAACAAGAAAAACCACTACCAGACAAAATATAATATTGCACCCCGGAAATTTGGATGTCGAAGACATTCTAGACTATAGCATAAGGTTTTCAGAACTGACCTTTTAGTTAGTAACTTAAAAGACAAACAATGAGTAAACGCACCATTATAGGTATTTACATATATAATAGGTAGGTCATAATACTTATAAAGTTCACCGTTATAATGAAACAAGCACACGAGCACCCCGTTGAAAGTGCTAGAGTTATCAGCTGAGCGCGGAGAGGCCGGCTGCTGCCCTGGTACCGCCTAGTACCAAAGATAATTCTACGCCCATCAACACACATACGTTATCTGGTTGAGGAAAAACCTTCGGTATAATTCGCTTCGTTTAAACACTTTGCTTTGAAACCTGATTTTACCATTAGTCTGATATTCTTTAACATTTGGTTTTCTTGTCCTACTCCAATCATATAAATTGTCTTTGTTTTGTGATGCACAGGTTTAAGAAGTTAAGAGTTCTTTCTTCTTATTTGATTGGATCGCGTCCAAATGAGCGGCGTTTTCACAGAAAATATTGTCAATGATCCAAGTTTTCGGCGTTGGCAGTTTACTGTATCAATTTGCGATTAAATGTTTTAAAAGCTAAAGGAAAATTTGGGTCCAAAGTAGCTTATTGGATATTCAAATACAGTTGGCTAATTGGGATCCTATTTGTACCACTCAGTGCTGGCGTCTCTCAGAACCTACGCAATCACCTATTGGTTTGTAAGTCTGACTCTATACTTAACTTATTAGGCCGAAAAATGCAAACATCGTTTTTCTTATCGCTTGCAGATAGTGCCATCCGAATAGTCTGTCCGTTCGGTTTAGCCATGTGGCTTATCGCCGTTCCACGAATAGGTGTGCAAACACTTGTCGCTATCGCAAATATTTCACAATCGCAAGAAAATTCTCCAATTCCTCTTCATAAAGAAGAAGAAGCAAGAAACCGCTTCTAGACCTAGATGGTAAATATCAATATCACTCAAACCTAATTCCACAGCTTTTAATTTACGATGTATTTAATGCGCAGTAATTTAGCATGAAAGTATCTATCTACAATACTATAACAATACGATAGCGTAAGTGTAAAGTCTTGTAACTGATTGGCATCAATCCAAGGTTTTCTCCAGTTAAGTATGCCTGAGCTCAATTCCGTAGGTCATCAAATACCTAGATAAAATAATCATTAACAGATTTGTAGAAATTAACATTATTCCACTTTGAGTACCTAGGTAATAACATTTTATTAGATTTAAGAGTCCAGGTTTTTATAAAAACTAATATTTTCTACATCGAGGCGGTCCTAAGGGCCACGGCATAGCGCATGTTGTCTTGAATTCAGACAAATTACATTTTCAATATATTATTAGATTTTCAAATTGGACGTGTCGAGGTGCTAATCAGGTTATTATGTATACGAATATTTTAATATTTTTCCAAGAATTAAATTCAATACTGTCCCAAAGGCGAGGAATCGTAAATTTTAAGAAATGCAATCAAGTCTTTAAATTTAAGAACGACGATAATAATAAAAATCCAATATACAGGGTTACAGGAAAAGTCGTGCTAGATCCGTTAAGGGCGTGGAGTACCCATCATTCCTGACATATTTCACTATGAAACACCCTACCCTAAACTAAACCCTTTTCGAGATATTCGACTTTTAATTTTTTTATTGAAAATTGCCGATTTTTAGGCAATTAAATTTATTTTTGGTTGTTTTGTGTATCTTATTATTATTATTATTGCATTTTTACATGTGTAATTAGATGCTTTAGGACGTCAATCATTAAAATAGTGCATAAGTTAATTGAATAGACCGTAGTAGACAAGTGAAAGTTAAGAAATAAAAAAAAAATTAGAAAGTTTATTTTTCTCTAAGGGATATCTAAAAAAAATATTATGGCAATTCTTCGGCAGATGTTTTTAAAAATATCTACGTTTCATCAGCTATCTAACGAGGTATAACAATCTAGGGTTTGTATTACATTTCGTGGAAAAAAAGTAGTTGGGACGCTCCAGGTAGCAGTTCTAACGGTCCCGCGCCTATTGTCCTTCAAGTTCAGACACACCGTGAGAGCGAGACAAGTGACGATTTATGTAGGTATGAATGAAAGAAAAAATGTGTAGAGACCGGTTAGGGCTGGGAATACAACAGGGGGTATTGTTTTGGTTGTCAGTCTGCTTTTGTGCTTCGTACATAGTAGATGTGATATCGTTTTGCTCTTTTTCTCGACTTGGCTGTGATTCTGGACTATTTCTTCTGATTTGTGACTACTATACTTGTTAACCGGACTCTGATTTGTACCTGTGATACGGAAGTGTTGAAGATGACGTCCTACACACCTGAGGAATATGCTGATATGCTTATTTGTTACGGATACTGCGATTGTGTATCTGCGCAAGCTCGCAACGAATACGTAACTCGCTACCCCGGTCGTCGAGTGCCGGATGTGGCCGTTTTTGACAGAGTTTATCGAAGACTTCGAGAATCTGGCTCTGTTTTGAGACGTAATACAGACATGGGTAGACCACGAATTGACGACGAAGAACAGGACAATGAGATAGTGCAACGCTTTCGAGCGGATCCGACTACTTCCACTAATATTGTTGCCCGTGATCTGGGACTTTCGCAATGGAGAGTGTGGTTTACAGTGCATACTGCTGGCCTATACCCATACCATTACACGCCGGTACACGTTATTGAAGAAGGAGACCCCGCGAGAAGATTGGACTTTTGCAGATTTATGCTAAATGCTGACGTAGAAGACCCAGATTTTCTAAGAAATATCTTGTGGACGGATGAGTCCAAATTTGATAAAGATGGCATAACTAACTATCACAACGCCCATTACTGGGCCCCAAAAGCACTAAGGAATCCCAATAAGAAAAGAGTGAAGGGGTCCCAACGAAGATTCAGCGTGAATGTGTGGATGGGCATTATCTCCAATCATTTGATTGGACCTTACTTTCTACCGGATAATTTAAATGGGGAAAGCTACGAAAATTTCCTGAGAGCAGACTTGAGTGATTTGCTGGATGATCTGCCACTCAACCTGATCAGGGACATGTGGTTCCAACACGATGGCTGCCCTGCCCATTTCAGGAGAAGTGTCAGAGACTGGCTGGACACAAATTATCCAAACAAATGGATAGGACGAGGTGGGCCGTTGCCATGGCCAGCAAGAAGTCCGGACCTAACCCCCATGGATTTTCATGTGTGGGGGTGCATGAAAAGTCTTGTGTACAGCGAGCCGAATCCAGTTTCGTCTGTGGAAGACCTAAGAGAAAGGATTGTGGATGCAGCAAATAAAATGAGGACCACGTTGACCACTGGAGTAGTGAAGACTGGTCTCCGTAGAAGGATGCGACAATGTATCAGAAATAGAGGCGGCCATGTTGAACATGAACTGTAGAATAAGAAAAAGTTGTGTGAAAACCTTTAATAAATGACATTTCATGCTTACCTATTGTTTTACTTTTACTTTTTAGGGCTAAGTATAAATTTTCTTCTCCACTGTCGCCTATAAAACTAATTTTTTTTCAATGCAATTGAATAAAACCCTAGATTATTATACCTCGTTAGATAGCTGATGAAACGTAGATATTTTTAAAAACATCTGCCGAAGAATTGCCATAATATTTTTTTTAGATATCCCTTAGAGAAAAATAAACTTTCTAATTTTTTTTTTATTTCTTAACTTTCACTTGTCTACTACGGTCTATTCAATTAACTTATGCACTATTTTAATGATTGACGTCCTAAAGCATCTAATTACACATGTAAAAATGCAATAATAATAATAATAAGATACACAAAACAACCAAAAATAAATTTAATTGCCTAAAAATCGGCAATTTTCAATAAAAAAATTAAAAGTCGAATATCTCGAAAAGGGTTTAGTTTAGGGTAGGGTGTTTCATAGTGAAATATGTCAGGAATGATGGGTACTCCACGCCCTTAACGGATCTAGCACGACTTTTCCTGTAACCCGCGCAAGCCATCTCATTAAGAGACAATGCACATTTATGGACACAAAAGGAATAATAAGCCCGTATAAGACTGATTTTAACATTTTTATGAAACCCTGGTGAGAATAATGGCTCCTACAAGCCAGTCATTTCAATAGCTCGCAGGATGTGTTGTTGAATAGGTACTGAATATGTTATTTTTATTGTTGACTAGTTGTACAGACCTTAGACATCTTCAAAGACTCTTGAGTTGGTGAGTACTTAAAGATCCGAGGGAATATCTACCAAGCCTAGATCAAAGTCATAAAGCTGTTCTTTTCCTAGTTACAATATACTCAACAAGAATATTTATCTTGGGAATTAATATTTAGGTATTCATTGATATAACAAAATAACCGATAGCTTATGAAAGAAAATGTCAAGTGTACCTATTGGAAGGTTAAAAAAATCAAACGTATCACGAATCTAACTGTCTGTCTATTTGTTAAAGGTGCGACAATCAATAGATTGGCTCTAGTACGAGTAATCTTATCGCTTATACCTACAATAGCATTGATAAAATGAAATAGCATAGTACAGATAGAGTGCGGTATTAGGAGTACGATAGCCCTACCAAAACAAAATGTTTGAAAATCAATCTTAACTTTCTTTTTGGTTTTGTTTCGCGAGTGTTTAAGTTCAGTAAATAGATGAAGTTGGGAATGTGAGGACTGACATTTTATCTTATTAAAGAGAAGATAATTAGAGGCGCGATTTCAGCCCACTGTAGTTACAATGGTGATGCAAATAATCGCGATTATGGCAAGGTTGACGTCGGTCGGCGGAGGGTTCGTTCAACTGACCGCGAACGATGACACGGCGCGCGCGCAGCGTCGCGACGTCACGCGACCACCCGCCACCACCAGGCACCACAACCCGAGGACATCATGATCTCATGCTCGATAACAACAAAAAAGGTCATAGCATTTCGTACAACCATTTGCCTGGTGCCGTTGCCGTGTCTTGTATAGCAATGATTTCAAATCTGATGCAACGAGGGAGTAATAAGAATATTTGACTTCGCGCAAAAATCCTAAATAACGCATATTAACAGAATCGTAATTTTCAATGGCATACATTCGGTTTGTTTTGTTTGCTGTCACAACTTACCAAAGTTCCTCAAACTGCAATCCAAAACACAGAGTAGGTAACACTGAACAATCCAGCTGGTAATTACAATATAAAACTTCCAAAACTTGTTAAAACTTGATAAAACATGCACGCACGCATGTGCGTTACGAAAACAATCGCCTGACCAGATGTCGTTCGGGCTTCGGAAAACCCCTCAGAAATTACGCGGCGGCGCGGTGCACAATTTGTAAATATTATTGCTCCGGCTGGACAAAGGTTTTTGTTATCTAAACCGGTGTCAGCGAGCGTCCACAACACGAGCGCGCGGTCAGCGTCAGAACGAGGAGTGAGGCTCGCGCGCCGGCCCCGCCACCGTCTGATAAGCCTGGCGCGACGCCCCCCGGCGACGCCTACGCCCCACTCGGCGCCGACACACCGGCACAACGTACACACCACCCCTTGGATCCCGACACCTTCGCCGCCACCGCCGCGCCGTCGACGACCCGGCCAGACGGGCCCCCGCGCATTAGGCACCGCAGCCCACACCTACGCAAAGTTGCACAACCTCAACGAGCTCGATGCACAAAATCAAGAACTTTCGACTCCTTAAAAAGACGAGGAAACAGAACTCGCATTGCAAAACCATAGCGACAGCCCAGATACCGAGAACAATGAGGCGTAAACGAACACAGAACCTTTTTAGTGTCTTCCTAATTGGGCTAGGAGCGTTCGGGTAGCAGAAACTCAATATGCAAGGCATTTGGCTCGCAATATAAACGGAATTATTGGGTTAATGAGACTATAGATGTCGAGCAAGAGTTGCTCAGCCATCAGAATGGACCACCTGCATACCACAGACTCATGTTAATAATTATAAATATTATAAATTGCATCCTGATTAATGTTGAAGGGATGAAGAGAAACCTTCACACAACAGACTAAAAGTAAAACAATTAACCTACAGAATATAATAGATACAAATGTACGGACAGAAACCTTTTAAATTAAGTTAGACAATACGTAACAGGTTTTAATCATCATTCTCAGACAGAAACATACCTTTCTATGATGGACACAATAGAAGTCAAGAGTATGTAATATGTCTAAATATGATCATAAGTGCCGAGCATTTATGGGGCCCGTATTTTAATGACACCTAGTTAAACGCTGTCTTGTTTTAATGACTACAAAACCAAACATTCCTTCAGAAAAGAATTTCCTTAGTTTATGTATTGGATAGGACGAATCTTCACATATCATGAAAGTTGATGATGATTGACAGCGTAAAGAAAAGGTTAAAAATAACAGATGTTATCATCAAAAGTGTGAATGGTTCAACTATACTAACTGATCAATCATGAAGGCTTGCAGTATAAGTCCAACGTCTCAAAGTTTGATCACCCGAAGCAGGGGGTTCAACGTTCGACTAATAAGCAGTATAATAATGACAGTAGGTGTTTATGCAAAGTTGAAACTGAGGAAAAAGTATACAGTTTTGCAATGTTTGTTAACAATGGAATTTGGGATGGCATAAAAATTCTTGACCTAAATAAGGACTATAAGGAAACGCGAAGTAGGTAGCGATATAACTGACATGTCATTGTGACTTGTTGCTGTAAAGATCCCGAGTTGTGTAGGAGTAGCTAAATACAAAATTGGTTTCGTTGAATTGCAGCAAGTAAAGCAGTCATTCAGAACCCATTAATTCAGTTTGTTTACGGCTGGTATTGAAGCTCACTCGCACACAGATAACGAGTAAAAGAGTTTGTCTGTATAAAATTATGCATAGTAAAAAAAATATATAAAACATGTCGGACTTGGCTGCGCAATTTAACTAAACGGACACTTTATGGAGCATTCACATGAGCTCGCGAGAATGTCATAAAGCTGAGATATCTCACATCAACAAAATGAACCATGCTAAAACAGCATTGCCGTACTGAAGGGACCCTTAAAAAATAATTTAAAAAAACATTGAAGTTGAAAACGCAACAGTCATAAACATTTACGAGTACATTACTCTCTGTAACTGGCGTGGCCGTGCAAATTATCCTCCCGACAATTTATGAGTATTGGGTGAGTTCAATCCATTATTATAACCTACCTATTTCTCAACTAAGTAAGAAATTCCAAATAAAGTTAACAATAGGCATCTAAATATTTAAAATAGAATCACAAAAACCTCATCCAATTCAAGAACCAACGAGGCCTTTCATTGTCGTATGACATGAAATCAATTTTATAACGCAGTCCGTCAAGCGAGGAATCTGGTGGGGCGCGTAAGGCCCACATAAATTACGAGATTAATCTTTTCAAATAATTTGACCTTTCCATCTGACGAGGGTTCATTAAATAATGGCGTCGGTATTGGTAGTGCGGTTATTGTGCCGTCTATCACAAATTCTGTCGTGGGCGGGATTGGACTTATTTACATGCATTTTATCCTTTAAATATTATTTCCTGGCAGTAAATATTTTATTGTGTTTCACCGCAACTCTTGTTCACCAACTGTTGCAAATAAATCCTTTGTGAATGAAACAAATAATATAAACGCACGTGCACAGCCTAAGCATGACATCTTTTAATAAGGCAATCTAGGCGGAAACGTGGAAAATGACAGTAATCTACACAGCAGTAAGCACGATTCTTGCCCATAATCGGTACAAGGACTTCGCAGCTGTTGTAAATATCAGCTCCATGATTATTATTGTGACGTAATTATTGCCCGCGAAACAAAGAAAAATAAAGATCGCGAATTCATGAACTCTTTGTTTGGATTTTATGAAATGAAATGTGTATTGCAGTACTTCAAAAGCTAAATATTATGGGATATGATGATGATCAGTTCAAAAAAGATCAAGATAATATTTGGAATGAAGAGAATGTCCGGCGGAATGCAGAGCGGGCCGGCTTGTGACTCACTCAATACCCGAGGTCCCACCGGGACTAAGGACGAAATACCAAAACTTGAAGAAGCAATTATTGTTCAAGTAACATGTTCAACACCGATACCTTTGCGGCACGCCCGAGTAAACAGTTAAACACCCATTCCATTTTTTTATAGCTATATTATTGTCTCCGCTTTAGTATCTTTGTATAGATGAGAAGAGTGCCTTTGTTTTATTTTAAAGTCGACAGCTAAATAATACAAGAGAAAATTTGCGGTCCTTTAGTCAGTGTTCCTAAAGAAATTATACTTTTGTAAATATTTGAAGTGTTTCGTTTACTGTTGACCGTTAATAGGTAGCTAGCCTTTGTGCTCAAGCGAAGGAAGACGCACGAATCAAATCAAATCAAAAAATACTCAATCAAAATACGAATTAAAGATATTTTAGAAATTTTAATAGGAACAAGGGTGTAAGGAACGAAAAGGACGAATATTAAAGAAAATACTTTAATTATTTCCACCTTGTATACGTAAAAATAACAAATTTATTTGAAGAAATATATACCATGCAGCAAAATAAACAGGAAACCATAATCAGTTCGAGAATTATAAGGATTTATAAATTATATTAGTTCGCTTAACAAGAATACAAATAAGTTTAAAATAACAAAGACTATTAATTCAAATTATGTCATAACCACGAGAGAACAACACTTATTGCTAACATGGTTAAAATAAACGCAATAGAAGTAGGTAAGTCAATAATGTTAATAGATATCAGTAAGTCCCCGTTTGAATGTAACATTCTATTTTAACTTTATTGTATTGTTTTATTTAAAAAAAATGGACTGATTAAAGGTATTTCGTATAGAAAAAAATATATCATTTGAAATTGATTTTTAAAGTTGGCATAAGTTTTAACGTAGCGCACGTTTATTTTTCTATACCAGCACAGCGGCTGGTAGCAAAAGCCAGCCATCAGAATTATGTAGTCCTGTTGTACTCAAATTGAGTATTTTTGTGCAATAAAGTATAAGAAAATAAGATATTTGAAGTTGTGAACTTATCCTATAAGCGAGAACCAATTAACACTTTTCATATAGGTAGCTAGTCTCAATATCATAAAGGCCATCAAGTGCTTTAGAAAATTTTGCGCAAAATTATGAAATGAAAATAAAGCAACATCGCATACATTTAAGTCTGAGTTAAGATCAGTCATTGCTATGAAAATTATTATGTTGTACTTTTTAGAATTTATTCATAATTTAAAAAGCTCGCAACTATAAGATGCCATAACATTAGACAATTGGAGCAATACAATTTTTCAAAATACTTTTTTAACATTTTGACTATTTTGTAGGTTATGTACTTTATGCGACAGTTTTGAAGGCTAAGACACCGTGGGTGGTAAGTTGCGGCACAACATGATGCGCGGGCGCAGTGGAACACCGATACCCCGGTGACAGCTAACAAAGCTTGATAAAGTAATGTGGCATAGAGGGAAAATGAGAGACGACTACCTGGTATCATACGAAATTCAATATAAAATTGAAACGGGCATGAGGAAAACAAAAGAAGGGATTATTTATAAACCTAATTTGCATAATGATCAGGCAACACCAGTTATAGTTTTTTTTTATTACAATTATATAAGTAGCTAATTGAAAGGAATAAAATTAACCATTATAAAATCTACATGCGACTTACATATTAGCCTTAGTTTGATATTTCATGGATTAAAATTTACGACTAGTCACGCTATGACGTAAAACATGCTTTAAAAGTCTAGTTTCATATCAGTTTAAAAAAAACCTCTTATCATTTCATTTTATCACTTTCCAATTCCAACGAATATATAAACGTTACTTAGGAAACAAAGGGTAACACTGGTAATGGACATTTGGACACGGACCACTCCGCGTTATCTTCGAAAGACCATAAAGAAGCCACCTTTGTTGTTGCTACTTGGGCAAGGCGTAGATTGTTCTGTTTTATGGGGCTAGTGTCAGACAGCACTAAAGTTTATATTGTTCTAGAATAGTAAGCGAAAGTAATTTGTGAATAGATAAAGATGGAAGGTGCTTAGCGGTTCGGTTTTCTACTTCGACTTCGACCAATCATAATCAAATATTTAATCTTAATGCATTGACTTTGTTTTTAACGTAAGGAGAAAAAAACCTAGAAAGAAATATAAAAAGCTGCAATAGTTCAAGTTCCACACGCGTTCCTTACCGATGGCGTCACCCTGACCGCAGGTGTGTGCTGCGAATTTTTTTACCTACACTGGAGAATTGCATCAGCCGTAAGAGACTTGCAAATCCTGTTTGTTTTGCATAAAAATATAAGAAAACAGTCTAGACCTAGGATATTATGCTGCTGCATGTTGATATTAATGCCAATGTTATTCAAAGTTTCAATACTTTTATCGTACAGCGACTTGAAGGAACGTCACAATTATGTCCGCAAAGTATTGCTTCCGATGTAATCGGCGGATGATTCATAGATTCTCGGAACCACGCGTGTGAATTGAGGATTAGCTAACTAATACATGTTACAAGTTACAATATTGGGACCTGCAGACAGAATAAAAAAATCGTTATTGTAATCCTGCTATTAAACACGGTATAGTATGTTTTCTTCGAAGTTGGTCTCAAGCCTTTAATAGAACGATGGCTCCCGTTTTCCTTATAGACGTATCATGTAGTACATGCAGAGGAGACTACTCCGAGTTTATTACAATTAAAGCAAATTGTCCACATCCGGCCCGTATTGACGGCAACCGTTTAATAGGTGTCGGTCAATAAGAAGCATCTGCACGAGTTAACAAGGTTAATCAATAGTTAAATTCAGACGTTTCAAAATAAGCTGCTCGAAGGACTACGTTGAAATGTAATGTAGATTGCAGATACAGACAATTTATAGGTGGCACGTTATTTTCGGTAATTTTGTTACAAAATACTAAAAACAATGTTCATAAATATCTGCGCGGGTTTCCCCAAGCGAACACGCGGACGTGTGTTCTTGGAAGCAGTCAGGCGCAGGAGAAATTTCACAAGCACCCAAAGTGGGTCAAGTCAGCCGGACTTGACGTTTTCGCCTCGCAAAGGTTACCATCACCCTCCCCACTACAAGCCACGCAAATCCGGTTATTATTGTGCAATCGATAGGTCTTGTTTATCAGATCCTAAATGATCTGTGTTTCTAGAGCGACCAGCTGGATTGAAAAACGAGCGAAATTGTTTCAATCATGTTTTAATAGACGGTATTAGAGCACCGATGACGTGTCATGGAGACACGATCATCGCAACACCACTGCCCTTACCTGCTACTATACTACTGCACATTTGAAAACCCCAAAGGTTTCATTCATAAATTG
The DNA here is from genome assembly GCA_932294275.1 of Chloroclysta siterata. Classification (NCBI taxonomy): domain Eukaryota; kingdom Metazoa; phylum Arthropoda; class Insecta; order Lepidoptera; family Geometridae; genus Chloroclysta; species Chloroclysta siterata. The sequence goes on from OW028590.1 coordinate 8,618,146, forward strand.
TTTTTATAGGTATGTATTATAGGGTGTATAATAATGTGATCGTTTGGAATCCCAAATTAAAAATGAGTAACACAATAACTATAAGGAATATAGTAGGCAAGCGTTCATGTCATCATTACTTTACTTATAACTTTTATTTACCTACTTCATACTATTGCAGCAATTGGAAAACCCAAGGATTTCATTCATAAAATAGGTTTGTAAAAGCTTTGAAAAGTAAACAAGTCTGCGGTTGAACGAATGACGCTTGAGGTTTGCAAGATTTATAAATTTTTGTAATGAAACACTTATCGCGGTTTATGTTGTTAGAAATACAGGTACCTTTTTAATTCTAGCAAAACAAAACGAAACATTACATAGAGATAAGGAGATACAAGGAAAATAACATACTTATCCAGAATATCTTAGCAATAAAAGCGAATAACAACTGACAGAACAAACAAAAGCAACAAATAATTAAGTAACAGTACAATTTTAAATAAGCTAAAAATAGTGTTTTGGCAAATAAGCAAGAAACCATTATTAGCTAGTTAGGTATCTAGTGAAGTAATACCAGAACCAGCGATATCGTACGATGATGATAAATCAAGCAGTTGCATTTATTTTTACCTACTTCTTATAAGTAGTATACGTGACTGAAGTCTCATCGGCGTAAGTAGTGCCTGAACCTGAATGACCTAATTGCAAATATATGCGTTGATGTATTACTCAAAATTTCTAATTTAGGATGGTTTTGAACAAAACACAACAATTTAAGATTATTAAGGTGGTTTTTACGAAAGTTCATACCCAAGAGATCTTAAAGATTTCTAAGAACACTTTACGCGATTACGTCATCGCTGTCGCGCCACGTGTGACGTCAGTTGCTTTGGCAAAACGAGGTAACAGAAACGAATATCAATTTATACTTATATTGATTGCTACAAGCATGTAATAGATTTTGAAGCTTTACAAAAATCTATTGAAAAATCTAGTCAACAGTCAAAGTAGATTATGAATTAAAATATAAATTCGAACCAGTACCGCTCTATTGTTAACGTCAACAAACTACGTGGACTTGATATAAGACATGTAAACCTTTTTTGCGGTTCCAACGCGATAAGTACTAGCGACGAAGCGCTGATTAAAAAAAATCGTATCGAGAGCTATATTGTTATGGTAGGTAAGATAGTAAAGTAACACACAACACGCGAGATAAAATTCATACATAAGCCTCTCTAATTCGTTTCTAGATATGAAGATTTCAAACGACTCTGAATATCACTACATTTTATAAAACAAAGTCGCTTTCTCTATCCCCATATCCCTATGTATGCTTAAATCTTTAAAACTACGCAACGGAATTTGATGCGGTTTTTTTTATAGAAAGAGTGATACAAGAGGAAGGTTTATATGCATAATACAAGCATAATCTATTAGGGATAACCCACAATAACCGTGCGAAGCCGGGGCGGGTCGCTAGTAATTCATATAGACTTCCGGTGAAAAAGAAAACATCCAAGACCACTAAAAGTGCTAAAAAAATTACTTAAATACTAGAAAAAAGTATAGGACCATGATTATTAACTTCGGCTGATTCGTAGGACATGTACAAGTTAGCAGTTTGCTTAAATTAAATGATTGATGAATAGCTGCGACTAGTTTAGTGTTCTAGAAACGAAATATACTTACTATAATTTTAATTATTTTAACTATACTTAAGTTAGTAATTATGTACTTTTTTCAGTTTGTTGCTAATAATGAGGCATATGAAATCGACGAAAACTAATTAAGGAAGAAAGTTTTACGTTGTTTTGTTATGGATTTTAAAGATTATCGCCAACACGCTGATGTTAAACGTGTTGGAACAAAACATCGAAATCATGAGATAACTTGATGACTCATTCATTATGAAATATATTATAGACATGTATGTATACGTAAGCAACAAAGAACAAAAACTAGCACGATTCTTTTGGTTTATAAAGTGGTACAGAAGTATTGTAATGATAATTATGGACCTTTCGCTCTTACCGCGAAACCGAAATGTGAATGGACATCAAAACTTTGTTGGTCTTTTTTATAATATAAGCAATTTATTTAATAGAAAGTTTTAATCTTGTTCAAGGAAAAAATTATAAGATTTTTGATGTCCATCCCCATTTCGGTTGGTGTATGTTACTGGAATCTATAAAACTTTAATAAAACTAACTTTTAATTAAGTTAAATAGGAACGAAAAACTCTATAAGAAGAACGTTACCCGAAATTGTGCCTAGAATAACAGTATCTAAAAACTTACAGTTGGTTTTGAGTATTCATCTGACTGGTATTCGAACATAGTAGCGAACATAAGACTGTCGTCTTGCTCGCCGCTATAAATGTGGAAGGGCACCATCTGAGACATGAAGACGAGTTTTACGAAAGTAGTCCACAACAACAGTTCACGAAGGGCTCAAAAGTTCACAATAAAAAAGTTCGCGAAATTCAATGAAAACGTAATCGGTTCACCGTGATAAGAGAATGAGTCATAAGGCCTACTTGTGTAGACGTACGCGTAGCTAGAATGTTTTATATCAGACTGAGTCAGTCCGTGGTTTGTAGCCGGTTTTGTATGATGGTAGGCGACCGTGCCGCGCACGCGCAAACATCGCCTCACTTCCGAAACGCCGTATATCCAACCAAGTATTCCAACAATTCTCCAAACCGAGCCAAGAACTTCTTTGTAAATCCTTCATTGAAGTTATCTTTCAATGATTCAAGGAATAGTTTTGCTATGACATGATAAACTATTTCGCAAACTGTATCATTTTGGCAAAGAAAGTAAAAACATTGGAGGAAAGTTATGTTATGACGAATAAATCAGCTAGTTCAGCAATTTATTTAAATAACGCTGTTCTCATCGTAGAATACCAAAGAGACGACAAAAACTGGTGTTTGATTACAGTTGAAACAAAGGATGGCCCGGATTCCAATATTGCCAACAATATGGATATGTAGGTCATCATCTGCCATCACTTAATAGCATGCGAATAATAATTGAATAATATAAGGATATACCTAAAAGTCTGGTTTAGTCAATCTAGTTATTAGGTAGCTGTTTTAAGGGGCTGACAACTATCAAACAACTTCTCGCTCGCACGTTTCGACATGTTGAAAGATATAAATTCACTAAACTCATTTTCGGAAAATCGCAATCAACCATTTTGTGTGCAATCACATTGCACACAGTTTACTAAAAAATTCATTTTGATCGATACATGTTTTCCTACTCAAAAGTTTGGTTTACTAGTTTTCGTACATAAGAAAACTTTTAAGTAGGAAAACTTGTATCGATCAAAATGATTTTTTTACTAAACTGTTTGCAATGTGATTGCACACAAATTGGTTGATTCCAATTTTTCGAAAAGGAGTTTAGTGATTTTATATCTTTTAACATGTCGAAACGTGCGAGCGAGAGTCACATTAGCTCTTGTCTTCGCCTTAAGTAGGTTGCACGGCTGTAAATTCAAGAGTTTTAAGTTTTCAAATGACCTTAAAATAGAGCTAAATAAAGCTGTAATGTTTTTGCTGCGAAATAAACATTTGCAGCTGCTGGCTGCAATAAATAACTTATCCAGTGTTCCAATCGATGGACCAGTTCTCGATACTCGTTATTTCAAAACAGACATTATTGAACTTACTTGTTAAAAGATTGATCTAAATACATCTGGAGATTTTCAGTCGGCACACATTTAATTTTGTCCTAGAATCAGAGTTTGTATAGCTTAAATAAAAGATAAGCTGAAGGACCACGCAGACAGACAGAACCCCCATGTATGACATGACGTAGTTCACGCCTATGTGTCTGCCTTATTCAGTAAATGTATCTTACGGTATTGATACTACAAAATTACGTCATGGTTAATACTAAAACCAGTATATTTATCGGTTTATAAATTTTCTTCGAATTATATTCGATTCAAGTGCGATAACATTATTATTCGTTTTCCTCAACCATTTAGTTTTCTTTAATTCTTAAATCCAATCGTGAATCTTTCCGCGAATCGAATTTAACCAACATTTTGATAATTATTATTCTGATGATACCTAGAGGAAGTCACGTAACTTGCATTTTAGTATGCTGACACAAGTTAGTTGAGTAAGGTTTCATTTGCCTATAAATACTGGTTGAAACTATACACTTTTAGCTGGCTAGGCAGCGACTAGTTCTATGATTCCTAATTAGATGGGTCTTAGGCCTTAGGTATGATCTTTAGCAGTAATAAATAAATAAATATTGGAGGACTTTCCACACAGCACTATCTAGCCCCAAACTAAGCCAAAGCTTGTAATATGGGAACCAGATAGCTGATATAAAAAATATATACTTTTTGTTTTTGTAAATACATACTTATTATACTAGTAGTTCGCCCCGAACTGAGATCTCGTGATGCGACCCGACGCGACGAACGCATCAAAACTTTGAGTACGTAGTAGTCAGAGGCAAGTCCAAACATTATCTTTGGACTTTTTTCTGACTACCGCCTACTAACTTGGTATGGTTACCAAGTTTCAACTCTATTTGCCTATTTATTGAAGAGTTCCGTTGAGCAGACCTTGGCTCCATCATCAGACCTGGTCGTCGTCACCATTTTATGAGAACTGAGTACCTCCTTAATTTATTTCAAGAAAAAAAAATAAGAAAAAGCAAAGGAACTGACCGACCAGTAGAAAAACCTTGATGTCAACGAAACTCTTAGAGATGGGAGCTCTTGGATCGCTGGTTATCTTAATTTAACTTTTATTATTTTATCTCAAAAACCGAGCGTCACAAAAAAAAAGTAAAAATTGTTTTGGGATGTCCAAACAAAGCCCTTTCATAAGACATGTAACTTGATTTATTTATGTAACTTTTTTTATTTTTGCCCCCTTAAAAAACCCCATATCTCAAAAACCCTTCATCCGATTTTACTCATATACTTACCAGTAAATTTCTCAAGTACAAGCTATCGATATATCAAATTTCATGCAGATCGGATCAACGGTTCTAAAGTTATCGCCAGACATACATACATACATACATACATACATACATACATACATACATAAAATGCCAAATCGCCCAAGTTGAAACTAAGATCTTCGTTCGCTTCGCTCACTCGATCAATAAAATAACACCCAGACAGAGAACAAACATCTATGTTCATCACACAAATATTTGTTCTCGGTGGGAATCGAACCCACGGCTTACGGCGCAGTAGGCTACTGAGCTGTGAAGGCTGTCATGGACTGAGAATGGACAAGCCGTACCTACTTCACTACTGATACTATATTTATTTAATAGAAAATCAACAGCAATAACAATAATACAATAGCTGGGTGTGCGTAATCTTAAAATAGGCCAATAATAGATTTACCTTATTAAACATTACTGCCCTCCAGCATAGTTTTACGAGTAAATGTGCCCTATGTACAGTTATACTAGAAAAAGAAGAGTATGTGTGTAGTTATAGTGTATGTGCGTAGAGTGAGTGTAGTGGATTTATTTGTCTGCAAAAACAAACAAAATAAAAGTACAAGCCTACCCAAAAAAAAAGTAAGTAATTTATTAGGTAATTGTTGTTGCTGCAAGGTATGAAGAACGTCCGTTTTGGCAAGTCATTTTGTGCTAGCGCGAAAGTTTTATCATACTTAAAATGTTACCAGCATACACATATACATTTTTATTAAATGAGAATTGATAAATCAGTTTGTAAGAAAAAAAAATGTATGCCTAAATAGTAGTATGGTAGGATCTAGTGTTCTTATTCTTTGACCATGACATCTGTTTTACACACCTGCTTAGATTCACAAACAATAAATGATTTATGATTTATACGAAGAGTATAATAGCCAGCTATATTTTTAATTCACTTGATAGCTTTTTATTTGTTATCATTGTGAATTATTGGGTTGTTGTATTAGTCACTCGTTGCTTTGGTTACTCCAGCACCAATGTAGTATACTAAGTTCAAGGCCGTGGCCTCTTTACGGTCCTCACGCGATAAGGAATTCACATTTTGCCTCATTTTTATGTTATCTTTTCTAATTTTTCGCTCCAATGAACTGCTTAAATGTTACTTATAGCAATATCAGCCGATTTTCGGGAGTGCCTGCCAATGTACCTTTTATTAAACAAATAATAAATTACAAAGAATATTGTTCTTTTCAATGCATAGGTCCTGAATATTCAATCCATTTTCACAATCCAATTTGTTTATTCGTCCATTTAGCGAATCAGTATTCGGTATTTCCGATTCACTGGTTTTCGCCGTTCAAAGAATAACTTTCACTTTACAAGGCTACCTAGATGTAAACAATCTTTGGAACCACATAATCCAACCGGTACTTAGTTGTGTGGAAGTATTTACAAGAACAATAAATCGTAGGCGTCTGTGTGTTGGGTTCTTGCCTAACTTGAACCCTGTTAATTGACTTGCTAATTAATGTTTGCGCCCGCGCACCGGTGCTGGCTAGTGCGCATTATTCTATTCTTGATATCAAAACAACCTAATGGGCCACTAACCAACAAAACTAGGACAGAAACGGGGCTACCAGAATTATGTTATTCATCGAAATTCATCACAATCACTCCTTGATAGGTCACGTTGCTTCTTTCAGATTTTTCTGGTCCGTTCTGTGGACCGCAAAATGAGTATTCTGTCTTCGTGGGCAGATTGGAGTGCTCTTGTTTCAGAGTTAGTCGAACTAGAATTTGAGGTGCACAGCGGTTATTATGTCTTTGTATTTTGAGCTGTGCATAAAAGAACGTCGCCTTGTAGTTAGACGACATGTATACCCATTCACGGTCCTCGTGCAATGTCGCGGCAATGAACGATTCTGCGAATCAATTCTGGGCGATAAATATATTCAGACGGACAATTGCATGTACTAGATAGACGAAGTTATACCTACCTCGGTGCTGTGCGGTCACCATTTGGATGGGGTTTATTCAGTGGTTCGGAGAACACATATCGGTCCCCCTGTCCTGGCTTTGGCAGCCTGAATTGTAACCTTCCATGACGGGAGCATTTAGGCGGCCTACAACCTTGGCCACCAGTGTCGACCGTCACTAGCTCAAACGAACTTAGAATTAGAGGTTCTAAATAATATTAAGTACCTATCTTACGTAAAAGTAATTGTACAAAGTACATACTTATTTTTATTTCGTGGTACCTATAGGGTTATGGAAGGTTCTCGAATGGAACACGAACAAATGGAAGACGAAGCGGCTCAAAATCGTTTTCTTAGAAATATATTGGGGAAACCTTTTTCCAGCAGTGGACTTCTGCTTTCTGCTTCTGATTATGATATGCCGTTTATAAGAAGTCGTGAATTAAGTTATAAACAACAAATATGTCATAATAAAACTGCCCTACCCATGGTTCGTAGGTATAATAATATCCATGCAGTTCTATGATAAAAACAGGAAACATTTCGCTTTTTGCCTTAATAAACAAGTTAGGTACATAAGTACCTACTTACCTATTTTAAAACAAAGGTTAATAGGAGTACTTCGGGTCAAGAACCAGCTTGATGTTTACTTTGGAACATAATCTAGCGACCCGCCCCGGCTTCGCACGGTTATTGTGTGTTTCTCTACTATATTATGCTTGTATTATGCATATAAACCTTCCTCTTGAATCACTCTTTCTATAAAAAAAAACCGCATCAAAATCCGTTGCGTAGTTTTAAAGATTTAAGCATACGTAGGGATATAGGGACCGAGAAAGCGACTTTGTTTTATACTATGTAGTGATATAGAAAATTAATAATCGCTAAGATATGGTCCAAACACACTACACCATCGCTTTCGATCTGCCTCCCTAATCAACATCACTGAGGATGTCTAAATGGGGTAGTCAGAGGCGTGTTTATATATTGGTAATTTAACTACAATTTTTTTGGGTCTAAGGAACGCATTCATGATTGAGACAGTTTTTTTATTCTGCACATTTTTTATATAAAACTAGCTGATGGAACAAGCATATGGCCCACCTGATGATACTATTTAGGATTATCGTATTGTGTTTTTTTATCTACACTAATATTATAAAGAGGAAACATTTGTATTTTTGTATGTAACGAATAGGCTCAAAAACTACTGGTCCGATTTCAAAAATTCTTTCACCATTAGAATGGTACATTATCCCTGAGTAACATAGGCTATATTATATTTTCAAAAAAATCAGGGATCCTTACTAAAACTTTAATAATGTAACCCAAGATGGAAAACAAAAACCTTACATCGCGTGCGCTGCGAAAACTATTGATGATAGAACAAAACATCTACAAAAAATGTCGCAACAGCATATGTCTAACTATTATAGTTATGTCACAATAAGTGTTCTTTTATTGTAAAAAAATAATTGAAATGCCGCCGCCAGAAAAGGGTCTTTATTTGTACCTTGGTATTAATCCTTATCCAAATAAACCATTTCATAATTAAGACGGTTTCAATACCTATAGATTACTTCTTAAATTTTTCAAATCGGACATTCCATTCAAAAGATATGACGAAATTAAAAATGTTAACGGGTCCACGGGTCACGCTCGGGGTGCGATTTCACTCACTCAAGGAGAAGCGCGTGCAAATGTATGAAATAAGTAGACGCGAGGCTCGAACTCACGGTCTAAGTTTATCCTAAAATGTTCAAAAAATTTATGACCACCCATGCAAAGCTGGGACAGGCCGCTAGTCCTATATGTGTTTTCACATTATATATGCTAAACTAAAGATTTTTGTACAGGTGTTTATTAGCTATTTCGCATTAGGTGTGTTGTTTTATTTTTATCAGCGATAGCCGCTATTTATCCATAGATATTGATAGACTTAAAAGTTGTGCGTAATTTAATATACGCGCTTGTTTGTAAAGTTTAAATAACAACCATTGGATTGAATAGATTACGGTGATAAATGATAATGTAGTGAAAACAATATACCTACCTAAATAAAACAATACAGATACTTTGACTTGATTTGGCATTTGGAAGTATTGACATCTAGAACTTTTGGCTATTTGGCAAGTTATCGATTTAACAACTAGTTGTTTAGACAACTGGACATTTGACTACTTGGTATTTTATGCTAGACATTTTAACACCTTGACATTTTGACCTTTAGACTAATACCCCCCGGAGTCATCATCAACACCATCATGAAAGCGAAGAAGTCTACTGCAGTACGTCTAATAACATTCTGAGTTTTGACAGCTTGTTTTTTCGGATTTCGTATTTGATAATTCGGATTTCGTTTTCCAGCTGGTTTGAAGATGCGATAATTCGAAAATGCTAGTTGTCATAATCAGAATAGACGTACCGGACTCTGCCATAGGTTTCAGAGTACGATTTTGAGCCCTCTCCATCCACCGACTTCACGCAATTTACAATTTCGTCGGTCCATCAGGTAGGGGAGCATCCTGCAGCACTTGTTATTTGGTTTTATTATAACCTATCCTAATCACAGATTTATCTGAGACTTCAGTGGAAAATAAACCCTCAGCAGGGCTATTTTTAAACATTCTGAGACGTTTCCGATCGGAACGACAGTTTCTGTCTTTAGAAAAAAACTCACAGAAAAATTCATCAACGTGTTACTTCATAACTTTATCTAGTAGGTGAGTAACTAGGTACCTCTATCTAGTAAAATGCTGATCTATTTATATTTTTTCTTTGAAAGAGTTTTCAGTGTATTGAATTTTGTTAAATTACTATACCATATATTTTATAGCTATGCCATAAGTACTACCCCGCTTGGCCGCTGTGTGGGCCTCTAACCACAGAATAAACTGTAGTTAGCACTAGCCTGAGTTTTCCTCGAATCGTTGACGTCATCGGCGCGGTCAACGGCTCGCGTTCGTTTGTTTTCCTGCTGAACTAACCTTGTTTTTGAAGAATATTATTGTGGGCGCAATTTACACAAGTATTCCCATGGACAATTTTTACAGGCTCATTTTTAATGGTGACCTAACTTAGCTGTTTCCATAATTTTGTGGAAACAGCTACTACAACACAAAAATAAATCAATTAGTGGACATTTTCCACAGCGCAATAATGTGAACCGTTACTATAATTTTATTGATGAATACTTTTTTATTTATTTTGTAGACCTACAACCTGCATAGGTACGCTGTTTTAATAATACACACAGACTCATGACAAACTATGTTCATGACCCAAATGTTTGTCCTGAGTGGGAAAGGAACCTACAACCCGTAGCGCTAAAGGTATACAGTACGGTAGCTACAACGAACACTGAGCTGAGTTGTGAGATTAGACACACTTTTACGTTTTTATAACTATTTGAGTTGTTTTTCAGAGAGAGTGAAAATATACTGTATCATAAGTAGGTAAGTGCTTCTAATGATGGGTCAGACCGATCGAGCGAAAGCAAGCAAAGGCTAGAAGGCCGGGGCTTTGCCGTTGGAACCTTACGCTCGCTCGCCTTCAACGTGGTATCCCACCCACACCGTACCGACACGCGTTCGCGTCGGTCTGTAGTGCAGTACCCCAAGTCTGAGTTTTGTTTACCATTCTTCGTTTTTCGTCGGGCGTGCTGAGAATTCACGAGACTCATACATACGTACATAACATACTACAGTTACTTCCTCACGCACAGTATGGGTACCTAAATTATTAGTAGGTACTTATTTACATTTGGCACATACCTAATACCGACCTACATTATGCAGTATACGCAGTGAAAGGTTGCAATCCCAACACCCCGCTGCTAGAATACTAACTGCTTCCACGATGTTTTCCTTCACCGTTTGAGAGCACTGGCATGGCACACATAATTTTTTCGAAAAGAAAAATCTATATTTTCACGACGGATCGAACCTACGACCTTACGATCAGAAGGCGGGGTCACTTCCACTAGACTACCACAGGTCCTCCACCATAGTGTGTGAAAAAAATGAAACTTTGGTTTTTTGGTTGCTGCTGAAATTACAGGCACATGAGGCTTAACATCTGCATGCTAAAAGTTGATGGACCCCAGGGCAGTGCATATAGGACACGTTCATAGTATAGGTGATGTTAAAGACAACTGGGCAAGTACAAAGGACTGCAGGCCGTCCAAGTAGGCTTTCCCGGACCTAAACCCGAGATACTACCGAAAACTCCTGATCCTGATACGTGACAAACTCCGTCTCGTTATCGGAATGATCACCGATTACTGCTCACTAAATAAGCACCTATTTACACTGGGTGTTACAGACAGTCCCCTATGCAGAGGATGCCTTAACACAAAGGAGACATCAGCTCATGTTCTCCTGGAGTGCAGCAGTGTGGCGCCTCAACGACCACCCTACTTTGGATCAGCGAAAAGCCTGCACCGGCATTAGCGAGCTGCTGGCCTTCCTAGAGGACATTGAGTGGCTGCACTACCAACAGTACAAACACCCGTCACGCAAAAAAGGCCCACCAGCGCCGTACTTGCGGAAACCAGTCCGCTCACCAAGTAGCAAGTAGGTGATGGTATCCATATCATCTGCTTGTACCATCAGCAAATAGGTAGGTAGTAGGTATAAAAAAAAAAGTCTTAACACCACACTTCTTGTGGTATAATAGCAAGTTCAGGTGACTCATGCATGTGGATTAAATCCATATTTTATCAGCAGATAATGTATTCTACATGTGATATTTACAAGAATCTTATCAATATGTCACGGAAATGGATAAGACGTTTCGCAGTACTTGACTTTGCAGGTTTTATATTCCCTGTATAGTATATATTAGAAGGTTTAGGGTTAGGCATAGGCAGAGATACTCTACATTAGATGGAACCTAGATTCACATAGCTTTCAGATGCTTAAAAGTCCAGCGATTCAATTTAATTCAAAAGACTTACCATAGATTTTATAATAGGAGGTACCTACCTACCTACCTAATTAACACTAATCTTACAACCATAGACCACCTACCAACACTAACTTAATTAGGTTCTGAACCGAGGAGTAGGTAGGTATAACACAAAAGAAATTATTTTGTGGGTGAATAATTTCATTTTTGAATAACCTAAGCAATTCTATTTATTACTATAGATAGTATAACACTATTTTCAAATTTTGAACAGGAAAGTAAGCTTACTAGGAAAAACTGCTTGTGCCTGAGGGGGCAGCCAGAAGTAAAACCAAAAAGGTATTCAATTTAGCACATACCCACATGTACACTCATACATTGAAATGCTGCTTCATTTTAGGAAGCTGACAACTAGCTCACTCGCACAAATCAAAGCAGATTGATGTGGAAATGTGCGAACGAGAAGTAGGTACATCTGCATCTTAAAATTAGCCATATCACTGTTTGTCATTTTGCATTGTTTAACTTGGCAATGGCAATGTAAAATATTGTGTAAATAGTAAATAGTAAATTATAAGTACCTGTCCTTGTAGTATTAAAATAAATATTGGTAGCTATAAACTGAAGCTTGATTTTTGGGAACTAAATAATTGATAGAATAGATACCCCACTCACCTACCTACCTACCTACCTACCTGAACCTACCTATAACTTCAATGACATAATACAGCACATTTATGTCATTGATTATGAGTTTGATTTGTTATATTGAATGAAAAAATTATGTCATGCTATTATCAATAAGGATTAATTATTATTCAGCAAGCAGTACCTTCTAGAAAATCCACTAGTCAATTTATATTAAAATAAAAAAAGGAAGATATTCTGGAATTCATGGCTGTAGGCCTATTTTATTAATCAGGTCTTTTAGCAAAGTTTGTAGCAGCACTGTGATCACTGTAGGTTGTGATATCAATACTCACTGAGGACAAACATTTGTGTGCTGCATATTGATATTTGTTCTCTATGTGTGGAGCAGCAAATAAGCTGAGACCGGAATTGTTTGGCCCACACCACACAAAGAAGAGTAATTCTACCATGTTCAACCAATACACTGTATCTTAAGTACAGTTTTTTATCTTAACAGGCTCAATCATTTCCTTTTAATCTGTTCTATGCTTTTGTAAATCTTTTTTTGTTTGCCAATATTTATTATGTGTTTTTCCGTTGATTACAATGGGTATTCAAATTTTTGTAGTTACCTTATTGAATAATATACAATACTTACCTAAACTATTGCAGAAATTAGAAATCACATGTTGTTCAATTTTGGGTACTTATATAAATAATTAAATAAACAAACAACATAAATAAATAAACAATAGTGTATTAGTACAACTTTACGCAGAAATCACATTAGAACTGGTAGAATTGTAACAAGTAACATACAAAAGAATGGTAGGAACCAAGCCGTAACTTTGTTTCCTGTTCTAGGCTTTGGTCTCATGGAACTGGCACCTGGAGTCACCTAACTTTAAGGCGTTTCAAAGGGATACTTGTGATTTTATTGAATAAATACCTTTTGACTTTGACTTTGAAACAATAGTGGATGACAATAGTAAGAAAAGGGGAGCTTCACAGTGAGCGACAGAGAGGAAAGGAGAATGTAAAACCTCATGTGTCAACACTTCCATGTCCATGTTCTATTGAAACAAGGTTCTTTCTTCCGCTGCTTGGTTGTTATTATCAAAGTTGGATTCATAAAAATTTGCCTATCTAAAAGATATTTTAAAGTGATCTCTATACTAAATTTGGCCTTTGACTTTGACTAATGCTATGCAAAGAAAATGAACTAAACTTTTCAGGGTTTTATTTGGTCTCCGGGTTAGAATGTCCTACGAAGGCCATTACCTACGTCCGTTTTTAGTACCAATTCAATATAAAAATATCATTTGTAAGTAATAACTACATTTTTTTCGATTGAATGATCGAACAGACAGTACAAGTGTATCATAATGATGAGGTACTTACAGTAAGGAGGGATCTTGAGGTGGGCACTGAAGAAACGAAGTCATTTGTGGAAGATCCTTGCGACGATTGACTATCGCAAGAGAAGTCCGATTGATTCGATTGGCTATCACTAATTTCCAGCTTCATTGTCATCGGTCCGAAAGCACTACAAGTCGTGATAGATTTACGTAATTGATCAACTAAATACGCAGTTCGTAGCAAAAACACAAAACAGTCCGCAGTTCACGTATTTTTTACAACTCGCCAGCCAACGGCCACATCAAAGAAGTTGAGCGAAGTTTATTGACAGTTCAATATTTGACAATCAAGACAGTGGACAGTAGTGAATCTGGCAAATTAAAAAAGGCGCCTTTCAGATGATTATCCATGAAAGATAGCACAACAATGATGACTCATCATTGCAGTTTGCACGAAACGAATTCAATGATGGTTGGTCGACTATGGGTGACGTCGTCATCGCTTTGGGGATGCCCTTTACTAAGAATTTCTTATTGATCACAGTTTCAAAAGGTCTTAATCGCCTTGAAATTAACGTAAGCATTCTAACATTTTGGTTGTGAAGTAAGTAGCACATAAAACCGTAGGGTGACCTCATCGTGTATTTATAGACATCGCGTGATTTTCAGCCAATGGAAATGTATAGTTTCAATGACGTCAATTGTAAGAACTGCATGGCTACAGGATGTTCAATGTAAGTGTCGATGCAATGTTGAGTGAATATTTATTTATTTTTCTATTTACTTCGAGATTCATAACTTCTTACAGTTTACTGAATAGCTGTAGTTGTGTAGTAATAATGTAACAATAGTTGTTGCACGGAGTGAATAGTGCATAAAAAAAACGTGCACTCAATAGTTTTACAGCGGTATTTATGGATAACAATGGTGGTTGTAGGTTTAAAACCAGTCATGCACCAATGAGTTGTTCGGTTCAAAAATGTATATGCACAGTTCCAGTACTCTGAAACGGCGAAGGAAAACATCGTGGGAATTCAGCAACATGTCGTAGCACCTAAAAAGTTCTAAAACATGTGTCAAGTACCTACTCGAAACGCCATAATGGAGTGCACCTAAAATCAGGGTGATCCTTGTGATTGTACTAAATAAATACTGTTTTGATTTTGATTTAAGAGCTAAAGAAGATAAGAAGAAGAAGCAGATATAATGCCATAAAAAAAAATTACTTGTTTTTCAAAACCGTAGTTTCTAAACAGCTTGGCACAAAAGTCTAGAAACGGAACAAATTTGATATGCGGGTGTTTCGCATAAGTCCGAGCGTATGCGGTCGCATAAGAGGGAACGTCGAAAATGTATGGAAAGTGACGACATTTTCATTTTCAAGACTATTTTGCCATACTATACAAAACGTGTTTTATAAGTGTTTTTTTAACGTATTAATTTTACTAAGTAAGTAGGTAATTTGAATATTGCTATAATTTCCCTGATCCTAGATTTAACGCTATGGATTATTCAACGACGCTATTATGCAACCGACTCGACTGAGCAACGTACGAAGACCGACAGTTATAACAAAGTACTCTGTGAAGACCGACGAGGCGCGACGGTGGTTTCGCCGCCAAAGAAAATCATCATGTAGAAAATTCCCACTATAGTGCTCGAAAGTAGCACTTTTTAATATGTTAGTATTAGTAATGTCATTGTCAAATTTGATCTGAGGTTGACATAAAATGACTGTTCGATATGTACTTTGATAAAATATAAAGAAGAAGAACAAGCTTGCAAACCTTTAAAAAAAAAAGAAACAGTCAAAAACAGCTGGCTGGCTGGCTGACTGACTGTTCGAGTGAGCCTGCCAGTGTTGTGTGTGTTGGTGTTGGCAAAAAATTGGATCTTTTGAAATTGTTTCCTTTCATTTAGGCACCTTTAGGTATAGTATAGGATAAATAGGAATAATAAATCATAAACATGCTTAGCATTCTTTCTTTCTTACCTTAACTTTTCTTGAACGTTTAGTGGAGTTTAGATCTACGATATAATTCCTATTTTTTTCCTAAATATCGCAGCACCTTTCGTGACATGTCTGGAAAGAAATGCAAGCATTGTGGGTCCTCTGACATCGAAGTAGATCCTGCTCGTGGAGATGCGGTGTGCACTAACTGTGGCTCTGTGTTGGAAGATAATATAATTGTAGCTGAAGTAGAGTTCCAAGAGAATGCTCATGGGGGAGCCTCTGCTATTGGACAGTTTGTGTCTGCTGATTCTAAAGGAGGTGCTACTGGTTTTGGAAGAGGTATGCTATATTTTTGGGTGTAATTCTACTGTGTAGTGCAGTCACGCAAAATGAATCGCCTTAGAGTATAAGTGCTGTGCTGCTACAGTTCCTTCAGATAGTAAAGAATCTGTTTAATCTTTACCACTCATTTTGTGAGGTTTGTAAGATGTGTTGTAAAGATCCCTTTAGAATCTCTAATAACTGTGAGGATTTTGGTAATTAATTAATTTTATTTTTTTGAAACTTATATCATTATTTAAAGAAAAAACGATATAAGTATTATATTAGCTATCTAGTTCTCATATTACAAGTTTTGCTTAGTTCGGGGGCTAGATAGTGCTGTGTGGAGAGTCCACCAATATTTATTTATATTCACTGAATTCACTTTATTTTTATCTAATCTTTTTCAGCATTTAATGTTGGCATTGGGCAGGAATCAAAAGAAGTGACATTAAGGAAGGCCCGTGAAGGTATCACCAGCCTCTGCCAGCAGTTGCGCCTCAACCAGCAATGCATAGACATTGCCTGCAACTTTTACAAGATGGCTCTTTCCCTCCATCTGACTATTGGCCGCCCTGTAAACCACACACAAGCTGCCTGTGTTTATATGACCTGCCGAACTGAAGGCACACCTCGTATCCTTTTTAAATATACTCACTAGAAATAAGTCAGAAATTTGATGTTGCATACCACACAGTGTCACCTAAAACGCCATTGTGAACCCTATTAACCATTTTGCAGTGTAAACCCCCTGCTTAGATAATTTTCCAGAAGCCTATTTGATATTATATTATTATTCAGCTGTTATGATCCCACTGCAGGGCCTTCCTTCCCTGTCCACTCTTCATGATTTAATGCAGTCACATTCTATGAGCTTAGGTGGTAGCCATCTCACTCTGGGCCTTCCGGGTCGCCACCTATTTGTAATATCAGTAATATCAGTAATATCAGTAATATTTATTCAGAACAAAGTTACAAAGTGCACAAGTTACAAAATAACGATGAAACTGCGAAAGTTATAAACTGTGATGCAGTCTCAACGCCCACCTCCATAACCAATGAGCAATAGCTCTGCAATTTAATGAACTAACAGGGTATTATAAAAAACAAACAAAAACTTACAAAATAAAAACTTTAAGGTAGGTTCATTGTGTGAGGGGATCTCCTGATAACACATGTCTCTTAAGAGCCATGGTTTCACAGGAGAACCCCCCATATGTGTGTGTGTGAGGGTGTGTGTGTGTGAGAGGGTGTGTATGTGTGTGTGTGAGGTAGTGAGTGAGCGAAAGGGTTTGAGTGAGTGAAGTGTGGGTAGGTAGTTTTTGTTCAGAGGTTTTAGGTATGTACTCCTAATCACACTAGTCTCATGAGAGTCTAGGTATCATGGGAATAACTTTTGGGTGGATCTAAGTACCTATATTAAGCGTGTGTGTGTTTTAATAAGTGGTGCGATTATACTAAGTAAGCAGTATATTATGTGGAGGGAATGAGGAGATTCTCAGTTTGCTCGTAAGAGAGAGACAAGAGCCAGGTTAGGCATTTAACTTTGCATTTATGGAGAGGGAGGGGATATATATTAAGGGCTTTGTTAATCCTATTGTAGAGTAGAGGACTTAAATAATGATAGTGACGGCCCGCTACCGTTGTTCTTCGAGTCTCAATTTTGCAAACTATATCAGAGCGACGTTTTTTGATAGCGTGAGAAGAGTCAAAACACAGGTCCGAGTGCTTACGCAGAACAGCTGCCAGAACGAAAAGTTGTCTAGCAGTGAGCACTTTACAACGTGAATACAAAAGGCTCGTAGAGTAGCGCCGCGGTTCGGACAATATAACTTTTAAAACGGCCCTCTGTGCTCGCTCAACTCTCAACATCTGTGTCTTGATAGACCCACCCCAGGCAGTAATACAATAGTTCAGGACTGATTGTGCTAGAGCGAAATATACTGTTTTCAAGCATTGGAAATCAGCGACGCTTCTTAAAGTCTTGAAAACAAAGATGAGCTTGCGTACCCTAGCTACTGTACTGTCTATATGAGGTGTCCATGCTAAGGCATTGTCTAAGAAAACACCAAGGTATTTAATTGAAAACGTACGTTCCAGGGACTGGCAGGAGCAAGGGCAAGAACTTGGTACTAGGCAAGAGTGAGCACTGAGGGAGAAGGAAGTAGGTTGGGTACGGTTAGTAGGAGAAAAGGTGATATATTTAGTTTTAGTTGCATTAAGGGTTAATAGATTTAGGGAGAGCCAACTTAGCGTCACTCTCAGGGCAGAATCAGCAAGCATTTGCACTTCCTCCCAATTCTTACCATCAACAAGAAGCGCTGTATCATCCGCGTAGGTAATTATTTTACAATTGGGAAGAGACAAGTTGCACAGCTCGTTGATAAAAACTAGGAACAGAGTAGGTCCAAGTACACTTCCTTGGGGGACGCCAAAAACAATTTGCTCCTCATCACTAATGTTGTCATTAATAACTACAACTTGGGAGCGGTGGGACAGATAGCTTCTAAATAGGGTATTAACATTGCCTCTTATTCCTACTCTCTCTAGTTTATCTAGTAGGACAGGTATAGAGACTGTGTCGAAAGCCTTGGAAAGATCCAGAAAAATTCCAACAGTTTTAAGCCCCTTATCAAAATTCCGAATAATTGCTGTCGTTAGCTCGGTTACTGCGTCCTCAGTGGATTTCGAACTGCGAAATCCGAACTGATTATGTGCTAAAATGTTGTTTTTATTAAGATAACTAACAAGCCTTCGATTTATAATTTTTTCCAGGACTTTCGACAGAACGCTCAACACAGATATTGGTCTGTAATTATTAAGATTCTTCTTGTCCCCAGTTTTATGAATAGGGTGAACTAAAGCCTTCTTAAAGGCGGAAGGGAATGTACTAGTGGAGAGACAGAGATTGAAAATGTGGGCTAGAATTGGGATAAGGCAAAGTCTGGCTCCCTTGATGACAGATGTAGGTATGCCGTCCCAGCCAACGGCACATCTGTCCTTAAGGTTGAGGACTATGTGTTCTATTTCTTCGTTATCAGTAGGAAAGAGTGCCATAGATCCAAGAACAGGTAAATTTACTTGGGCATTTAATGGGGGACAAATGTTGGTGTGATGAGGTTGTAATGTGGTGGAAGATTTTTTGAGTTTATCTATTTTTGACGCTAAGTCCTTTCCCACATTGGCAAAGAAACTATTAACAGTATTAACAGAGAGTTTGGGAGTACTAGCTAGTTTGAGTAACTCCTCAGAAGATGTTTTTTTGCGGTTAAGGTTGGCAATTTTTTTAACAAGGTTCCAGGTCGCTCTTGGGTTATTCCTGGCCTTCTGAAGCTCATTACGCTCGTATTCTCGTTTTAACTTTTTTAACAAATTGTTACAGTAATTGCGATATCGAGTAAATGTTATTTTAAGAATATCATTATTCATGTTCTTTTTATATTTTTTATAGAGCTTATCCCTATGACGAATGCACTTCAGAAGACCAGGGGTAATCCATGGCTTAATTATACGTTTTTTAGTAGGGATAATTATGGATTGGGTATGCTTTTTAATAATTATCGAAACAGTATCGATTAGAAACTGAGCTGCATAGTCTGCATCGCTAGATAACACAATGGGAGAAAAATCTGTTTTATTTATATCCTTTATAATGTTAGGTAGGTCTAATTTAGAGATAGAAGATTTAGGGGGCCTGGATTTATTAAATGTATCTATGCTACAGATGATTGGGGCATGATCGGTAATAGCAGAGTCTAAGACCAAAGATACAGCATAATAAGGTGACTTTAAAATAAAATGGTCTAAGCAGCTGCTAAGGCGAGTAGGCAGAACATGGGTAGGTAACATACCGTGAGTGGCTAGTAAGTTTAAATAGTCATCTGAGTTTGCGTCGTTAGAGTTCGGAATAATATTAATGTTTATGTCACCGGCAATAACAATGGTAGGGAAACTTTTTAATTGCGTTAAAGAATCGTCGAGGCTATTAAGAAAACCACTAACATTTTTAATTGAAGGGGAACGATAGAGTGCTAGAATAGCAATTTTTTCATCAAATTTTAATAAAAGACTATTAGCATCCTCAAACGACAAGGGTACAGCGTTACATTCTAAGTCGACTCGTACATACGCAACTACGCCTTCGTTTTGTGTCTTGTAATCAGAGGAAAAAGATTTAAAACCAGGCAGAAAAGGAAGACATGGACACTTACTCAGCCAGCATTCAGACAGTATAATAATGTCTATGTTAGATTTAATTCTATGCATAAGTAAAGTAAGACTATCAAAATTACAGTTTATGCTCCTAATGTTCAGATGTAAAATTTTAATGGACCTGTTGCCGTATTTAATATACTGGCCAGTTTCTTCGGGAGAGCAGAAAAATGATTCAGATATATTAAGGTTTTCGATATCAGCGGTTACATTAACTAACTCATCCATAATGAAACCTAGATTTTAACAGGGGTATTAGGAACAGTTGATCATTTTTTAATGTGGGATCTATTATATTATATGTTTGCCATAGCGATGGGGATCCCAAAAACAATAATTTAAACGTATAGCAGTTACTTCGGTGTGATTTGAGTTGTTGGTGAGTGTATGTGGATGTTGGTGTATAGTGTGCGAGTGTGAGTATGAGTGATTTTTCAGTATTTTTGTGTGTCGACAAATAGTGGCAAGCAAAGGTAAAGAATGAAGTTAAAAAATGAGTTAACAACCTACTATAACAACAGCCATGGTCGGGTCTTAGTCAGTTATTATTAGATAAAGCTGTGAGGTCCGCTTCTGTGGTTACCCTCACAAGAGGCCCACCTTCCCGTTTGCGAAGAAAAATTCTGCCGTTGGATGTCCAGCAAAACTTATAGTCACTCTCCTTAGCGTGCTCCCGAGCCAAGAAGAATAACTTCTTCATCTTAGTCGACAGGTTTTCAGAAATAAAAATCGGCCTGGGGGGCCCCGCAATTCTAAGTTTTTCAGTAGTAAGCTGGTTATTCTCTTTGTTGCACTGCTTGTACTTTGAGATTTGTATAATAGCCCTGAATATTTTATTTAGAAAAGTATCTAAATCAATTCTTAACATAAGTACAAACATTGCTTACTTGAGGGTCTATAAAGCGCTGTGCGAAATGTCCACCAATATTTATTTATTTCCTAGCTATATATCATCATTACACATTTAAGGCGTTTTTTTTTTTCGCTTTGGGTTCGTGCGTTTTTTACCCCATTCCTGTTAGGTATTTTTTAGTTGCACCACCAAAATTATCTTAGGGTGTGCGTGATTGAACAACAAACATCCAAATATTATGCAACACCCAAACTTTGCAATTTTTAATACCTACCGATTTTTAGGATGTGTTCCAAAAATGCTGTCAATGATATAATATTGTAGCTGTGTTTAGGTAAGGTACCAAGTGTTGTCTTTTCTTATTGGCCCTTGGGTATCCATGTTATATAAATCAGAATAATCTTTAAAGGTGTTGGGTATCTAGAAAAATGCAATTTTTTGCTTAAATTCTTAAGAATTTAAATTTATAACATAGCATAGTGATATAGTCTGCGTAATAATATTAAATAAACTGTTTAGTTGATCTGCTTTTATTCAGTAAATTATCTGCCGATAAAACAATAACATCCTTTTTCTTCACAATCCCATTTTCCCACCGAATACCCGTGTCAATCTCCAATGTTGACATTATGTTGCGCATGACAGTTGACATTACTGCATGTATGGGTATTCTACCATCGAGTCCCAGAGCATGTTATGATAGTAACTTATAAAATAATTAGCTCGTTACAGTCGGCCATCCTACTAAGAACGAGTCCCTTCGTTCAATTCAAACAATTAGCCAGTCTTATTTACACAAAATAGTTGGTACATTCGAACCAAATAGGTACTTGAGTATTTCAAGGACATTGTATTAATATTAATAAGTAGGTATGCATTACATACAATATCAACTATTTTGTTCACACTGATACTTACACATTTTTGGTACTAAAATGTCTTGAAACAGTATTAACTAATTTCTTAGTCTAAGATATAACTTAATATTTGAGTAAGTATAACAAATCCTAGCTTAATTTTAGGTTTAAATATCACATTCATTTAGGTTTAACAGTTAATTAATCATAAATTGAGCAAGTTTCATAGTCTAAGATATAACTTTATGTTTTAATATTTGAGTATAACAAATACTAGTTTATTTTTAGGCTTCAACATCACATTCTTTTAGGTTTAACAGTAAATTAATTATGAAGTAAGCTACAATTTTGTATGATATCACAAATTGGACAGCAAAGTCGTATGCTAGTCCTGCCCTCACTTAATCGAGAAATTGGGCGGCTAAGTCGTATGCCAGTCCTGCCCTCACTTAGTCTAAAATTAGGGGACAAAGTCGTATGCCAGTCCTGCCCTCACTTAATCTGAAATTGGGCGGCAAGGTCGTATGCCAGTCATGCCCGCACATAATCATAAATTGGGCGGCAAAGTCGTATGCCAGTCTTGCCCTCACTTAATCTGAAATTGGGCGGCAAGGTCGTATGCCAGTCATGCCCGCACATAATCATAAATTGGGCGGCAAAGTCGTATGCCAGTCCTGCCCTCAATCTGAAATTGGGCGGCAAGGTCGTATGCCTGTATTGCCCTCACTAACGCTATCTAATTCTAAATATATGTATGTAAGTCTTAAATTGTTTCTACTTATAGAACAATATTATTTTCTTTAATGAACTTTTTAATGTAAATATTTATATTATCATTATTTTCCAATCAATATTAATCATCAATCTCACTATTATCTTCACTTGAAGAGCAATCAGGGCCATTATAACTCAACCAGGGAAATATTTTATCGATAGCTACAACAGTTTCGTATCTTGCACCTTTTCTGGTCAGCGGCGTATCCTCTACAACAAATCGATCGTTCGGTAAGATTTTTTTTATTCTGTACGGGCCTTGACATTTAGCTTCTAGCTTTTTCGACTGACCCGGACCAGTAACTATTGCCCTAGCAATTCTTACGAGATCACCTTCTTTATATTCAGTTCCTACTTTTCGATTTTTATCGTATCTTCTCTTATTTATCTCTTGGTTATTTTTAATTAAGTCAGCCGCCTCTGATCGTAACTCCTGTATAGTTATATCTCTTACTTCTTCTTCGTTTGCGACATCATTTAAAATGCCCTGTGCAGGATTTGCTGCATTTCTACCAAACAACAGTTCCGTAGGCGTTTTTTTTGTGACACTATGAATAGTAGTATTTATTCCCAGTTGTACATCCGGAAGGAGTTCATCCCAAGTATTGTTGTTCCTACCGTGCGTCATGGATCCAAGAGAAGCTAGGATCGTTCGGTTGTACCTTTCGACTTGCCCATTGGCACGTGGTGTTGCAACAGAGTTGAGAATGTGTTTAGCCCCAATAGATTGCATAAAAGCTTTAAACTTTTTGCTAGTGAAGCTTGTACCTCTATCCGTTATGAGACGTGTCGGAGATCCAAAATAGCTGAAAATGGTTTTCAGTGCTTTTATACTCTCTTTTGATTTCGTGCTGCGCACAGGAGTCAAGCTCACGTATTTAGTAAATGCGTCGACAACTACCAATAAATAGGTATTACCTCGTTTACTTCGTGGAAATGGACCCAAATGGTCTGCATGTAAAGTGTGAAAAGGGATATCAGCTTTGGGGATGGGGTGTAGATAACCTTCTCTAGCTCCAGACGGAAGTTTGTGGTGAGCGCAACCGATGCATGCAGCTACATATTTTTTTATAAATTTCCTCATCTTCGGAAACCAAAAGAGGGAACGGACTCGCTCTAAGGTTTTTTCAAAACCAAAATGACCTACATCGTCATGGTTGGATTTAAGTATCTGCCACCGTACACCTTTAGGGACAACCCATCTAGTAACACCTTCCTCCAGCACCCGGAACACTCGCCCATTTTTAAGTGTGTATTCTTTGAAAATTGCTGCCAATTTCGGTGTATCCGGGTCTTCTAACACTTCGCGGATGCGTTTGACCTCGTCGTCTACAGACTGGACGGTGGAAATCCAATCGTCCGTGTTTACTGCTAGTATGTCGAGTATATGTGTTTTCTCAGATTCTACTGACACGGGTCCCCTGCTAAGCGCATCTACATGGGCCATCTTATCACCTGGTCGATACTCGACAATACAGTCAAATTCTAAAAATTGTATCCACCACCTAGATATGCGTGGAACAAGGTCTCTTTTAGTGAAAGTGGACCGTAAAGCACTACAGTCGGTAACTATGGTAAACTTTATTCCGATAAGGTAACTTCGGAACTTGTTTAATGAGCAAATTACAGCGAGTGTTTCAAGTTCAAATGAATGCATTTTCATTTCTTCAGGTTGAGTTTGACGACTGAAATAGGCAACTGGTCGCCAAGGATCTGATTCTTTTCGCTGTAGTAAGATGCCAGCCACACCAAACTTACTTGCGTCAGTGTGTAGTTGTGTTTCTGCACTATGATCATACAAAGCTAGTATTGGTCTATCTATGAGTAATGCCTTTAGGGTCTCGAATGATTGAGTTTCCGTTTCTCCCCACTTCCAGGAGGTTTCTTTTTTTAATAGATTCGTTAGGGGTCTTGCTATGAGTGCAAATTCTTTCACAAATCGTCTGAAAAAACTGGCCAGTCCAATGAATCTCCTAATATCATGCTGGTTTTTTGGGATTGGAAACTTTGATACAGCTTCAACCTTTTGAACTCCAGGCTTTATACCATCTTTGTCTATTTCAAATCCGAGAAAATGGATTTTCTCTTGAAAGAAATGACATTTCTCCATTTTGAGGGTCAATCCAGCTTCCCGTAGAAGAGAGAGTACTTCTTCAAGTCTAGTTAATCCTTCTTCGAACGACGTGGAGGGTATTAATATATCGTCCATGTATATAACTATGTACCCTACTTTACCCTTACTTAAAATTTTGTGTATTGCTCTTTGAAAAACAGCTGGCGCATTGGCAAGGCCGAAAGGGATGCGATTGTACTCGAATTGCCCATCCGGTGTAACAAAAGCTGTTTTCTCGCGGGATTGTTCTGCAATAGGTATCTGGTGATAACCAGAGGCCAGGTCGAGAGATGTGAATAGCGATTGTCCTGATAACTGATCCAGTAAGTCATCAATCCGAGGTAGCGGATAGTGATCTCGATTAGTTCGACTGTTTAAAGCGCGGTAGTCTACGCATAAACGTTTTTCCCCTGATTTCTTCTTAACTAGCACGATTGGACTAGCGTATGGCGAGCTCGACTCACGTACGATACCGTGATCGATCATATCATTTACCATTTCTTGAACTTGCTTACGTTCGTGGTGGGATAGCCGATAAGGTCTATAGACTACCGGCGTTGAGTCTTTTAAGTGAATTTCCATTTCCGTTACACTGGTAAAACCCAAGTCATGCATCCCGCTTGAAAAACAGTCTTTAAATTTATTTAGGAGTTCCTTGCATTGGCTTATTTGATCCTCGGTCAGCTGCGCTCCACACTTAGGAGTGAAAGTTTCATTAATAATAGAGTCGTCGGAAACATTAAGTATATGCTTGTAAGATCTTATCCACTGTGCTCGAGTAATAAGGGTGTCTTTTGCGAAATATACCGGTCTGGTACCCACACATTGTATCAGCAATTCACATTCAGAATTGTGAATTTGGTACTCTCCTGGTAGAAGGTAGTATTCATGACCGGCAGGGCCTCTCACTGAACCACCTACATAGATACTTCCACTACAATAGTTTTCAGATTTTACCGCTATGGATACCATTTGACCAATGTTTATTGTTATGTCAGCTGCAGCAATCAAGGGCACTTTTGTACAACTATCTGCTCGTTCAAACTTCAAGTCGGTAGGCATTTTAATAATTTTTATTGTGGATCTTTCTGTAAAGCTATGCCCAAGTAAGACACTACAGTTTATTAGGTGGTCATCAACAATGAAAACTTCAACGTCAGTTTCCAATATACCTTGTACTTCTATACTGGTAAGTGTGCGACCTAAAGGTAGGTGTGGTACATTTCCTAATCCTCTCAAGTATGGTTCCTTAATAGTTTCCCAACTTAATCCTAGTTTTATAGCATCACTTTCACGTACTAATGTAGCCTCGCTACCTAGGTCTACCTGACAAAGTGTAACTATATCATTAAGTTTTATAGCAATTTTATATTTGTTGTTGGTGCCTTCGGTTATGTTGACTTCAAGAACATTCTTTTCCTTAGATGATTCATTTGGATTTTTTATTTTTGTGCAGTTTGATGCGTCATGGCCCATAAAAGAACATTTGTTACATCTAACTATCGGCTTGGGACATTTGAAACTTATATGTCCGGTATCATTACAATTAAAACACTTGAGAGGCTCCCTACGTATATCTCTAGACTGGTTTCCATTATTTACTCTGACCGAGTTGCCCACAGCAATTTGATTAGAAGGCCGCCTGTCCCGATTTAAATAGTCTCTTTTGTTTTCTAATTGGTCCCTGTTATTGTGTTTTACAGTCCTGAAAAATTCTAGAGCATCTTCTGGTTTATCAAACTTTGCCGACTGAGCCCCCAACCTTACTCCCCTATCCTCAATACCATAAAGCAGACAATCTACTGCTTGCTTACCAAATATTTTACACCTATTTAATAAGTTCATTTTAGAAAAATAATATAATTCCAGAGATTCTCCAGTGCGTACTCTTCTATTAAGCATATCAGTCAAAATTTCTGCATAGTTCTCAGATGAAGGAAATGACTCCTTTAACATAACTTTCCACTCTATCCAAGAATGCTTAATAGAAGGTAAACCTTGGTACCAGGTTTTAGCAAGTCCACTCAGTTTTGGCAGGGCATAGTGAACTGTTTGTTTGTCACTCCAACTATAAATTTCTGAGCATTCATCAACTTTATCTATCCATTTACCAACAGTCTGTTCTTTAGACATTGGGTCAAATTCAGGAATTACATTGTTTAGAGTTCCAAATGTTTCACGATCCCCTGCCTTATTATTCAATAACTTTAGAAAATCCTTCAACAAATCCAAAGTGTTTTCAGTACCCTCATCAATAGGAGTTATTGAGTTATTATTACTCTGTGTGGGATGTTCTGTCAATAGTTTTGCAGGTTGATCATAATTACTATTGTTGGTAACATTTCTCGGAGTGGTGTTCAGTTCAGGTGTAACTATTTGTCTAGAGTTTTCTCGCCGGCTATCAGCACATACCTCCTTTGCCCTTGTATGGGTTCTGCTCTCTTCAGTAGAACGGCCATAGCCCCGACTGCGTGGTGATCTCTCTCGATGGCTGCTGCGGCGACTGTAGCTTCTATTGCGGCGCATCGTTGCTCGGTGGTGAGTGTGGCGGCTGCCGACGCTGCGACTTCTTCGCGCCTTAGCTCGGGAACCGCTGAGGCTGCGACTGCGTCGACCATTCGAACGATGTTTGCAGTAGCTACTCAGTCGGCGCTTGTTGTGGCGACTACGGCTACGACTGAGTCGCGCTCTTGACCTCGAATAGCTGCGGCGTCGGCTGTGGCTACGACTACGTCGTGCTTTCATTTGATAGTCGCTGTGATGACTTTGATCCCGACTAACTCTCTCTCTAGCTCTCTCTTCAGAGCGATTGCTGCCCATATTCTGAAACTCAAATTATCATGTTAAATTCATTCATTTAAGTAATTGAAGGCTAAAAGACTAAGTAATTTCCTTTCATCTGCAATAAATGAGTTTCATCTAATATTGGAAGGTGTTTTCATTTTGTACCTGAACCTTTGGTATTCAAGTTGTATAAAAGAAATATATTCACATAATAATCATTAATAGTCAAGCCGGTAAGTCGGTATTTTGGTTCTCGGTACAAATAACAGGTCGGTAATATATTTATTCCATTCCAAGTACATCCAGTGTTGATCTATCAATTGGTTTCACCAATTTTAGGTAAGTTTGTTAGATCCAATGACACAGGTCATTGAACTAAATTAGTCTTGATCTACAACGTCTATGGATGTACGGTAACTTACTGGTATATAATCATCAATGTTTATCATGATTTACCGCTTTTCCAATTTGTATATTTGAAGTAAAGTTACTTTACCTTAGTGTAGAGTTCCTTTACATAAAACCAAACCAATGAATCCTACTAATTGCGTCCGGCGGCGTCGTGATCGTACCACTTCTGAGATGATATAGTCTGCGTAATAATATTAAATAAACTGTTTAGTTGATCTGCTTTTATTCAGTAAATTATCTGCCGATAAAACAATAACATCCTTTTTCTTCACAATCCCATTTTCCCACCGAATACCCGTGTCAATCTCCAATGTTGACATTATGTTGCGCATGACAGTTGACATTACTGCATGTATGGGTATTCTACCATCGAGTCCCAGAGCATGTTATGATAGTAACTTATAAAATAATTAGCTCGTTACAATAGGTACCTAAACTTGTATAAATATGTAGGTACCTAACCTATGTATACTTCCTTAGCAAAGATGTCAGACTTGTTGATTGATGTCAGCGATGCAGTTCCAATTTGTTGTTATCAACTCGGCCGCACCTACTTCAAATTGGCGAGAGCTCTGTGCATCAATGTTCCTCCAAATGGTAAGTGATTTACCTATATGTTGTTTATTGTTGTCAGTATTAGCGTTAAAAGTTGTATGTATAATTTAACAGACTGCAAATCTTAAGACAAAGTGGTAAGTAGGTAGGTAGGTACCCACGAGTCAGCTGAGGGGCACTTTTTCTCCCACTTGGCGACAAAATGACCTGCGCTCATGTACAAAATATAATATTAATAACGCTATCTACACGAAAACACAAAATTCTATTATTTTGTATTATAATAAAAATTCTAAATTTTATTGTTATTATTTATACCTTAAATAACAAATGAATTAAACTGCCTAAGAGCTGATTCCACCTGCCTAAAGGGCAGGTGAAATTTGTTAATCTAACAGAGCATGGTGAAATCTGCTCTTATTCCTTAAAAAAAATGAAAATTAAAGCCAACTTTACTTTTTCATTTCTCAAACCAAGTGTTGGTCAGGCATATTTCTAGTGCCATAGATTACTAAATGAATAGAATGAAAAATAATGAATTCATTTTAGTAGATTTTTTTTTTACAATATTCCACTTTGCCTCTCTCTTCACCAGATACTTTCTATTTGACTTGTTATTACCATTACTCAAGTTAAAACATTGCTTAAAGTTAGCCCTGTCTCAATTGCCTTCCCTGTCAATAAGGGAAGAGA
Organism: Chloroclysta siterata; assembly: GCA_932294275.1. Classification (NCBI taxonomy): domain Eukaryota; kingdom Metazoa; phylum Arthropoda; class Insecta; order Lepidoptera; family Geometridae; genus Chloroclysta; species Chloroclysta siterata. The sequence goes on from OW028590.1 coordinate 8,647,461, forward strand.
TGATAATAGTTTGAACATTTGATATCTCTTGATATATTTTTTAAGATTTAGTTCCTATCAGTATTTTATATTAAGGATGGATGTAACAAATAAAACAAAAATATAGGCATGCCTACATAATATATAATATTATATTTAAATTGTATTTTTATAAGGGAAAAGGGATAGATCTAATGTCTATGAATAGAGAGCTCTATACAACACCCATATCACATTCTTAAGGTACATTCTTATTGACTACAACTATAACAATATACACAATTTAATTATTTTATATCTTTAACAAACTTGGGGAATGGTTTAGTAATATAATTTTGGATTTAAATAGAGGTCTATTAAACTGTGAATATAGAAAAGCAAGACTCCTAGACTGAATAGTAATTACGAAAATGAGATCTGGTTCTTTGTCAGTCCTCGCTAGTGTTTGTGTTAGCCAGAGCTGTGTTCACCGTGGGTCCATAATAGATGAGCTCCGGGATTTGGCCTCCTTGTACTCCTGTTCCATTTGTACTCTCAGATGAACAATGGAACTGAAATGTCACAGTTCCCATATAGACTTCGCTCAGTCCTTCCTGGCCGAAATAACTGAGCTCACTGCCATCCAGTATTGCTGAAGCAGTATAGGAACATTCAGGTTCAATCTGAATAGGATTCTCGAAATACACATGGAAAGTGTTGCTTGAGCCATCAGAGAAGAACTTTGTGTTGTTCTCAGCCAACACTCTCCCCAAGCGCTTCAGCTCAATCTTGACATTGTAATCAGCTGCTCCATTTGATGATCCATATAATCCGAATCCAACCACAAAAATTCTTTTGTCGACACAAAATTGGATAGAATCACATCTACCTCTGTATCTCCACTGGTTACTTCTGTAGGCACATGACTGGAATCTGTGGCATATCTGGAAAGTAGAACAAAAAATGTGCATTATTCCATTAATTAATTATTGGAACTGATAAATCTTTTATATTTTGATTGCATCATAGATACCTGAGCTTTGAGGCCAGCCCTCTGTTTGATGGGATAAGCCAATAATGGTTTAGTGGCTGCGGTAAAATGCAAAAATATATCTATAGTTTCTTGGGGAGTCAGTATTCCAAGTTGTGCTGCACTGTTTGCAAACTCTTCCAGTGACATTGTGGGGAATCTGATGAGATAAATAGCACTTCCAAGCATGGCCCTTTTGTTGTTTGGTGTGGGGTCAATCTCTCTTCTGACACATTCAGCATGAGCCCAAGTCAAGGCAGCTTCAAATAAATTGATCTCCTTGCAGTTGAGAGTCTCTCTTGCTAATACTGATTCCAGTGTTGAAACATCAATGTCCACAAATCCTTCTGATGTCAGGGACATCTCAGCCTAGAATAACATTATTGGTTATAAGGAAAAAGGTCAATAAAAACTGCAATACAATTTGTAAGATCCTTTATTAATTTGTTCTTTTACAATTGGAATGATTTTATAAGAATACATGTTGACAAACAATGATTACATGCTTGACACAACATCAATTTACATACTATTTGGAATCTAAGCAAACTGTATTGCAGTTATCTTAGTTTAGCCTATTCTACTGTGACTAGAAACACACAATCATATGGGTATTAGTGCAAACTCGGACTGTACAGTCAATTGCAAAACTTAATTATTTCACAACCAAAATATTTTGTGTTATTATATTAATGACATATTTAAAAGCTACATTTATACAAAATGGCAGATCATATTTCCAAGAACACAAGCAGTGTAAAAGCATGAATACTGATTTATTTCTTATGTGCTAGTATTTAAAGTTTAGTTGCCAATGTTTAAGTTTTCTCTACTTTCTTTACTCCCAGGGCTGGACAAATTCTGACTGAAAGATTCTGATAGTTCCATGAGCAGACTACTGTAGGATGAGGATTGTTCTAGGCGGATTGCAGCTAGGTTCTCAGTTGATTCACATACCTGTGCATCAATCACTTCCCAGCATCTCTGCATGAGCTCGGGCTCCTCAAACAGTCTAGATTGGCTCAGGAGAAGGCAAGCATTTTTTGCTGTGAGACTTGTTTCCAAATAGTTCACACATGCTTTGGCCAGGTGTGGCACAATATATTTTTTTGCAACATAGAGTGTTGATAATACTGTGTCTGCTTCTAGTTGAATTTCATCACAATAGATGTATCTGAAAAACAGAAATAACATAGGTTAGATTTTTATTTCAACAAGCACAATGTTTAATGTGTCACTTTTGCCATCTAAAACTCTTTGATGGGTGAGGCTAAATGCATATTATATCACCTTACATTGTGTAAAAGGGTTAGATTCAGTGATGAGCATTAAGAAGCTATTACATACTATGCATAAACACACATGTAGACCTTCCAATATACCTTTATATAAAGTCTTCTGATGCAAAAATACAACTAAATCAGTCTCACTACAAAAAAACTGTCAAACAATAAACTATGCTTAAACTATTGCCACCAACCAATGCATACTGGCAATCAGACAGCACTAATTTTAAGCATCACTTAAATTTAAGCACAATTTTATAGTATGAGGGAATGTATTAATTTAAAATAAAGTTTTCATACTATTTGTGCAATTTGTGATTGCTCTGAGTTGAGTTGGATTTTTTGATGCTTAAAACTTTCAAATATTTTTTTATTAATATTATGAAATATACAGTTACATTGAAAACAATACATAGCGGAATTGAATATTCCACAGCATTATTATGGAAAAAATATTACTCTTATAGACTTACCTCAATAATGTGAGAAATGCAGAAGGTTCAACATCAGGCACTTCTATTTCATTCTTGCATTCAGCTAATCCTCCATAAAACATTGCATAGAACACAGAGCTGGCAGTTGCTAAGACATATTTGTGTGCGGGTATTATTTGTGTATGACCTGGAAAGTATAATATTAGTTACAATGAGTGTGCTATACCAAAACATGAACAGACTGTTCAACTGATTATTTTAGAATGTAGGTATTCTTCTAAATTAAAGTGATCAATGGTTTTCATTCATGATGGCTATGGGCCAGATAATATAGAAAGTAACTTACATGGGCTGCCAACTATAAAAGTGATGTCAGACATGAGTTGGTTATTGAACATTGCAGCATTTCTTTCTCGTATGGTAGGCTTTGTTGCCTGCCAGTTGGGATCTATAGTCGCGGAGCCGGGAGGTGGCGCGGGCGATGTCGTGGGCGATGGCGTAGCGCTCGAAGACCCGCAAGGGGATGGAGGCCCGCTGTAGCACTGCGACACTTGCGTACCCGTTTCGCGCTGCGATATCGTATGAGGAGGCGACAGCAACCCCCCGCCATTGCTGATGTTTTCAGCTAGAAACATAAAATATTACGTAGGTTTAGTGGTTTGAGAATGCACAAGGTACATAAATAGAACTTACCAGGTGACCATGACTTAGAGGTACCACCTATCAATAATTAACCTGTACACTCATGCGTATTGACCTTTACAAAAGACGTTTGCAAACTTATGTTTCTAATTCTATGACTATTTATGAGATGTTTCGGAGTACATTCGTAGATCAATAAAAAATCTTCTCACCATTCATCCATGTATTGGTTTGTGCAACAGACATGCTATCTCTAACTTCCTGTAACCTTTTCTGAGGTTTTGAAACTATTCTAGAACACAAATTCGACATTATGTATACGACCTCACTGTATTTTACAATTTTAATCCAAATCCAAACATCATGAATGTAAAATCAATACACTAGAGACACAATTCGCTAATGAAGTCAGTCAGTCAAGCAAGCCAGCTGTCAGGCACGCGTACGTCAGTCAGTCGTCAGCCATTTTGTTGGCTAATTCAGGGTCAGGTTGCCACATGCAAAAGAATTATTCACCAAATTTTATAAGATTAAAGTCGCACGTCAATTGTTTTCTATGCAACCACTTATGTCAGGCTGGTAGAAAAGCATTAAACTCTCGTACTGAAATTGTGTATTTTTATGCAATAAAGTATGTGTCAGTATATATTATAACAATTGCTTATTTCTGGGTTTTAGTTCCTAGATAATAATTAAGTATAGTTTCATAATTATTAATTATAAGTATGTATTTACAAAAAACAAGTATGTTATGTATTATATCAGCTATCTGGTTCCCATATTACAAGCTTTGGCTTAGTTTGGGGCTAGATAGTGTTGTGTGAAACAGTCCACCAATATTTATTTATTTATTTTAATTTATTATATTGCTAAGTATGAAAGAAAGAAATTAAACAATAAAAGACCTTCCTCCCCGCTTTCTACGAGCTTTTGACATGCCCATTACTATTTTAACTTGGAAAATATTTGGGGGAGGATCATTCAAATTATTTATAACATTACGGACTGTGTCAAATGCGTTGTCCATGTAACCATGTCCGGCCCTGCTGTGGACATTTCTTGTTGTTGATGATGATGATTATCGCGAATTATAAACGTTATTATGCATATGGGTGTGGTCAGCGCTACTACCTTAATTTTGAGCATGTATTAAAAAGTGGTAACAAAAAACTATTGCGCATGTGCCAAACAAACTGACTTGACTGATCAAACTGATGAAAATGTTAAAATGTTTCCGAACGAAACCGCAATAGGTTTCGTTCGGAAACAAGTATACAAAAACATGTACGCAACGCTCTTCACGTTTATTTTTTTCTAAGGGCCTTGTTGGATCACCGACAGACCGTTGGTTGTTTGTTACTTGGTTCGTTGCTTGGTTGGGCCACGTCCACAGAAATGGTACGATTTTGGTGTGGCCGTAGGTAGCTACAAGTACGCTGTACGTATTCCGTGTCACAGGTACCTACTGATCTAGCTATTATTCTACAATATAATATATCGATTGGCAGATAGATAGACAACTCTTAATTTATTATGGTAGGATTTACACAGTGTAGACACAGTTTACACTCATAAATTAACCATTCATCCAACCAATCATAGGAGGAAATACAATGGCAGACCTAATCTCTAGCGATCTATTTCAGGTAACCTTTGGAGTGACTGAAAATAGAAAATAAAAAACCCCCGCCTGGTTTAATTTATTATACGCACTATGTAGGTACTGTTTACAGAATGTTAGTAAAAGCCGCCCAATGGATAGGTCATGGGCAAGTGTAGGTAATAGGTACCCTACTGATAGATACCTAAGAAGTATAGTTCTCAAGATTGTAAGTAGGTTCCTATCTAGGTCCTATTCATTGTTAGGTGGGAAAAAACTACTGGTGGCGACTTTTTTTCCTAATATCCTAACTTTTAGTAGGTATTGTATTTTTGTAGGTACTTGAAAGCTACTATGCTCTGTTCACACCTTATATGTATTTCCTTTCTATTTCTGAAAACCTATTATTGGCCATTATGCTATATTGTTATCTCATTTCAGTTTTTTGTGCTGTTGGTTTTCCTAAAAATAAATAAATAAGCTCAAATTCAAACCTTGATTTATTATTTGTCGTGAACGCGGCCGATTCCCTCGAGGTACCGAGGGTTCTTGACAGTTTAGTTCGGCAAAGCGCCCATCCTCATCGATAAGGCTCTCGAAGAAATCCACACTGCTATTCATTGAGGAGCGAACTTTCAAATGACATGCATACCAAATGAAACTGAAACAATAAAAAAACAACTTCACAATCAAGCTGGCCTTGCTGTTATGTACCTAGGTAGTTTGAGACGCTGATAACCATCATGAATTGGTAGAAATTACTATAGTCGCGTTAAACTCTCGCTGCAGGCTCGGTCATAAGTTATCAGAACGAGACAGCAATATTGCTCTCTCTCTTTCTCTCGCACTTAGGAGAACGGACGATCCTTTTGTTTAAGCGTGTCTTAAGATGATTTTTGACCGAGTTTGCAGCGGGAGTTTAGCTCGACTAGGTTGAGCACTGACCGAGCCTGCAGCGAGAGTTTAACGCGACTATAGAATTTTTATTTATTTAACTTAAACATTTGAATCTATTTAAATTATTATAATTATTTTCGAAGTATTATTGAATTCATATTGGTTTTTTTTTAGTTTTTGTATAATGTTTGACGTGTATAATAATGCTTATCAAATTATTGATTATTGATTATCAGTGCCGGATTTAGGGGAGGGCAACCGGGGCTACAGCCCGGGGCCTCCACGAAAGAGAGGCCTCCACAATGGAGACTAGGTGCAATAAAAGTAGGTAAACTCTAGGTAGGTAGGTACTTGGTTGCACAATAAATTATTGATTGAAAAACTCGACTGAAAAAACGTGTTCGTTTTATTTGGAATATAATTTGGGGCCAGGGGGCCTCTAATCCTTTGTTGCCCCGAGGCCTCCAGACCTCTAAATCCGGCCCTGTTGATTATTGTAAGGCGAGAGAAGAGAAGAGATTTTATATGTTCAACATAAAATCTCTGAGGGAATGAAAAATCACCCAGATTCGGAGATTAAAATTATAAAGGTTCATTTTGATCTAAACAAGTTTTACTACCAAAAACTTTTATTATGTACCTATCTACCTAATCTAAATCGGGTGAGAAGACGCGGGAGGGGCGGAGGTATAAACGGTCTGACCGCAATTTCATTGCTCATTTACGAAAACAAAAACAAATTTGCTCATAACAAAACTACGTATGCTTATCATACAAGATATTTTTATCTTAGTTTAGGTACCGTAACCTATAAGCGGGATCACTCGAACCACAACCAGTGGCGTAGCTAGGTGGACAAGGGCCCCGGTGCATAGAAAAAGAATCGGGCATAGAGAAATAATTTTGTGAGCAGGCTCAAGGATTTCTGGCTTCGGGAGCTGGCTGACCCTCTGTTTTCAAAGCTTAGGTTAGAGGGCCCCCTGAGCTCCGGGGCCCTGGGGCACTGCACCACCTGCACCTACGATAGCTACGCCACTGACCACAACCTGTGTCTACCTTAAAGCCGTAAACATTTATGTTTTTACTATTGTTTCTGTCAGGTGTCAAATTTTTTTTTTTTTCATTTTTTTGTCACGTGTTTAAAATAATCTAAAATAATAATCAAGTGGTATAAAAACGAATAAAGTGGCTTTTTTCGTAAAAGAATATAGAGATCTCTGGAAAACTAGGTGTTTCCTCTTTTAAGGAGCCAAGTGGTCAAGCGTCTTTCTAGTCCCATAACTAAATTACTGGTATTATAGGTATTCTACAGAAAAACGATCGTGCCACTTCTACTTTGGCTCTATTTTATAACTAAATTCAGATTCTATTATCATGATTGTATATCTTCAATGCAATAATTGGACGTCCCTCTGACTACCCCTTAGATATCCTCAAAGAATCATAAGTTGCACTTTGTAGTAAATCTGGGGGGATAGGTATCTTGTCTGAGGATAAAAGTCGTGGAGCTGTTTGTTTTTTTTAGGGTTCCATACCCAAAGGGTAAAACGGCCTAGTACTAAGACTCCGCTGTCCGTCCGTCTGTCTGTCTGTCTGTGCGTCTGTCCGTCCGTCTGCCACCAGGCTGTATCTCATGAACCGCGATAGTAAGACATTTGAAATTTTCACAGATGATGTATTTCTGTTGTCTACAACAAATACCTACAACTAAAAAACAGAATAAAACTGGTGGTTCGTACCGAACTGAGATCTCGTGATGCGACCCAACCAACGCACCAAAACTTTGAGTAGGTGGTAGTCAGCGGCAAGTCCCAGGATACCAAGTTTCAACTCTATTGGCCTATTTATTGAAGAGTTCCGTTGAACCGACCTTGACTCGGACATCGGATCGATCGGATCAACGGTTCGAAAGTTATGGCCAGACAAACATACATACATACATACATACATACATACATAAAATGCCAAATCGCCCAAGTTGAAACTAAGATCTTCGTTCGCTTCGCTCAATCGATCAATAAATATTTAAGGTGGCTCCCATACAACAAACGTGATTTTTTGCCGTTTTTATAGATAACTAGCGACCCGCCCCGGCTTCGCACGGTTGTTGTGTGTTATCCCTAAGAGATTATGCTTGTATTATGCATATAAACCTTCCTCTTCGAATCACTCTTTCTATAAAAAAAAAACCGCATCAAAATCCGTTGCGTAGTTTTAAAGATAGCATATATAGGGATATAGGGACAGAGAAAGCGACTTTGTTTTATACTTTGTAGTGATAGTACGGAACCATTCGTGCGCGAGTCCAACTCGCACTTGGCTGGTTTTATTTTCTTCTATAAATCTTCAAAAATGTTTAAATGTGCGAGCGAGACGTTGTCATATGCACCTATATAGTATCTACCTACCTGCTTATGTTACCAATTTACAAGATGAGGACATTATGTAGCTCTATATACATGAATGAAGCTGTTGACCTTGGGATTTAAGTTTAGTTGCAAAGTCACTGTAATAGTAGAGAAATAGTAGAGGTACAACTATACATGAATGAAGCTGTTGACCTTGGGATTTAAGTTTAGTTGCAAAGTCACTGTAATAGTAGAGAAATAGTAGAGGTACAAAATCGTGTGTCGGTCTACGCACAGTGCTACTTGTCGTGGTCACTACTTCTTTCGAAACAGAGTCGTGGAAATATTTAAAATGCACCTCAAATGCTCCCTTCGAGCACTTGACACATGGTGTAGAACTGTTTATACCCCGTTTACACTCAGTTCATGTCCGTGGAAATGTGCAGAGACATGAGCAGGGACTTGGGCAATGAGAGAATGTAAACAGGCCACTTCCATGTCCACTCGCGTTGCCCGTGTTGTGAACACACATTGCTTGCGACGCTGCCGCGGAGATATGGACGGCAACATTTCCGTCCACGCGAATGGCAGCGCGAATGTCTAAATGTAAACGCAGTATTACGTTCTACATCATGTCAATGCCGGTTTCCTCACGATGTTTTCTTTCACCGTATGAGAGAACTGGCACTTTGCACATACATTTTAAGTTTTAGAGCTTAAAAACTCATTGGTCAAACGATTGTGTCGAATGACAATCGATATAAAATGTCGGAAAAGAGCTGATAATAAAGTATCTTTACACCTTTACAGAATTTTTATTTTCATTTAATAATTTAAATTTAATCTAATTATAATTATACTCTCTCTCTTGTCGTGTCACTAGTTTCTTTCGAAACAGTGTGGTGAAAGGATTTAAAGTGCGCCTCAAGAGGCTCCTTTCGAGCACTTGACACATGTTATGGAACTTAATTATATAATAATTATACTTAACATTATGTACATCGTAAATCGTCATAGAACTCCCAAATTTAACGTCTTTGTTATTAAAGCTATGGTTGTATTTCTCTGTATAACGTAATCTGGAAGGGTCTTGAATCTCTAATTATCTACAAGCCATGTAATTTCTCGATCCTTTATGTTCGTCTGCATCTAATTGTCTGTACCTATATCTATGTGCTTTTTTTGCTAAAATAAATTATTACTATATATTTTAACTTGATATATCTTAAACAGTTAGGACCCAAGTTTTTAGAACCAAGGAATTTGGTTACCTACCTAGTTACGCGTCTGCCCATGTGCCTGTATTTTCACAGCAACAGCAACGCTGCTTGACGGCAGAAATAGACATGGTGAAATGAAAAAGAAGTTGTACCTATGTACAGTGGCGTAGCTATCGTAGGGCTAGGTAGTGCAGTGCACCAGAGCCCCGGAGCTCAGGGGGCCCTCTAATAACCTAACCTTTGAAAAGAGAGAGTCAGCCAGTTCCCGAAGCTAGTAAACCTTGAGCCTGCTCACATTTATTTTTAATGATTTATTTTAAAGGCCAATATAAATTCAAGCTATGTAGAAAGAGGGGGTGAGGGCCCGATTCTTTCTCTATGCACCTATGTAAGTGGTACTTTCAAACAAAGAAATCACATTAAAGGCTAACGGGGTTACACTCTGTACGTACACCCACTCGTAAGAACCGTTCAGAAATTACCGTATCAATGACCCGAAAGTGCGACAAAATTTCGGAAGTACCTTGCCTTCTACTGAAGCAAACCAAACAAAACCCTTTTTATGTTCCGACAGTCTACTTACCTATTAGTGACTTTTCGAGAGGTGACGGCAAGAAAATTCAAAATACATTAGGTATAATCTTCAGAATCGAAACATCTCTGCTAGCTACTTATTTGAAGAACGACGATATCGACGGTGAAGTACCAAGAACTACTAACATTTTGTGTTTTTTTACTGCATTTTAGAATGTAGAATTAGGCATCCCATAATATTAAAAAGAGCAGGCATGTCCAGTAAACAAATTTTAAATTGTTATCCTGGATATGCTAAACAGACACGAATTAATTGAAAAAAAATTGCTAATATATTATTATTTTTTTGTCATATTTATTTCATTACATATTCCCTACAATTATTTTAAACAAAAAAAAAACAATCCCTTTTGTTTACTTAATAAAAGTTGACTTTATTATGCTATTCCACAAAATATACAGGGTGTAAAGTCATGTACGACATTAAATTGAAACACGTATTCCTATTAACATTTTTATATTTTAGGCGTTGGTTTTATCAAAAAAGCCTGAATATTTATAGAGATATCGATACTTTTCCAATAAATACGTTTTATACAACCTGTATCTCTAACCGCCGGTGCTGAGGTCAAATTTCCGGGGTCATGAAGTCATATGTCTCATCAATGAAACGACAAAAAAGGAGAGAGTTACCATATTAATACGCGTTAGAGCGTATACAAATCATATCTGTACGCTAAGTCGCTCACGTTGTCAAATTTCGCTTTGCGACAAGGACAGATATCATTCCGCGTACGAGTGTGATAGAGACAGATAGGTACGCAGCGATCCCACTCTGGCCGGCGCCTCGGCCGAGAAACAATATTTTTATTTCAGTCAGTAAGCGTCTTGGTAGCGACCTTGACCTATCTAATTTTGAAAATTGTACATTCGTCTTATTACTAGTGACTTGTGTCTAGATTTGGTACCGCGAAATAGACTCTTTTTGTGAGTGTGTGTGTCTTGTTAATGTCATCAAAATGCAGAACTTATTGAGAAAGTTATTAGTGAAATTAGGCATTGTCCTACCAAACCCTAGAACAGTTGTAGGAGCTCTTCAACGCATTAATTTGTGTGTGCAACGTGGGAATCCACGTAAGGCACACTTGGCATATTGGAAACCTACGGATTTGAGGTAACTAGTTTTATATTTTCCACATGCCGCGCTATCGGCAAATCAAAGACGCCGGCCGCCCGCCGCGCGTATGCGCCGGCGCGGCGCTGCAAGGCCAGCGTAAACGTAGGCATTCGTAGTATGTATGTATGTGTGTGTGCGGTTTCTACGCGCGGCATAGAATGAGCGTACGTTGCTTTGTTTGTGTGTTTATACAGAATGCTTAATAATTTTATGCATAATCTGATATTTAGTTTGTTTGAAAATAAAAAAATCTTAATTATGTATGAATGTAAATAAAACCTTTTTTAAATCAATACTAGATAGTAGTACTACACGTGTATTAATTTAATGTCGTACAGTCGTTTACACGTTGTATAATTTTTAAGTTTAATCCTAATTGGATCCGCGTGATTAAGACACAAAATAATATCGAAACTTTTATATTTATATACTAGTAGAATTAATTGTGTGCCAACGTTTCTCAGAAGATTGAGCCATCTGATTTAAATATGTCACTCTAACATAAGAAAGTCAACATGTAGCAATTTTAGTTAAGTTTTTGCATAGAAAATAGCGAAAGTTCTTTATATTACATAATACCTATCCTACCACTATCTATATTTCATTAGTGCTTTCTATTTCATCGTCATTAATAACATGGAGCAAACTAACAAGGTTAAGCTACAAATAAAAACAACTATCGCGATAAAGTATGGTTAAGATTTGCGATACAAATGGGCAGACAACAGAATAAGTTGACTTAATGTTTTCAAAAGAAACAGATTATAATGTACGTACGTACTATGCGAGTGCCATTAAGGCTTCCCGCACACAGGCCTCCGGCCACAACTACAAAACGCCGCCACTGGCATATTTCCTGTAGTTTTCATACGAAGCGAGCAGCGACGATTTGTAGCGTGTGGCGGCTACCGGCGTCAACCGTGTGCGGCGAGTACATATAAAACGTATGAAAACTATAGGAAATATGCCAGTGGCGGCGTTTTGTGGTTGTGGCCGGAGTCCCGTGTGCGGGAACACTAAGCCTTGTAAGCTCCAGGATAATGGGCTGAATCATGTTTTTTTAAGCGATCATGAAGGCTTACCGAGACTTGCTTCAAAATAAAACTTGCTACGACCGGGCGGCCCCAGGATGACAGAAAAGCTCGTTTACCTACTCATATAGGTAGTCAATCAAAAACAAAGCCATCTATTATCCAAGAAACTATAGTTATATCTCACTCGCATTGAGGAAAAGGTTATGATAAAAATAACTATTATGATTTTCTTCCTACGAAGGTTACGCGAACTGTTGCTGGACTTGAACTCCGTTGAACACACCATAAAAACCATCAGACGGGAACATCAAAATAAATAAAATGTCTGGTTTGTTGCCATGGCTTTTTGCCAAGTTCTGAAAACCTCCCTTGGATATACAGGTCCAACCATCCTTGGTTATACAGGATCCTAAATTTTCATACAAACATAAAGCTACTTGATCTCCTTTCCTAGTGTTGTGCGTTGTATGCAACCCTAAAAGAAGGGTGGAGCTACAGTTTGATAGTTAGGACGAAGACACCGAACCGAACATTTTAAAAGCTACGTTTTGGTGAAATAAATATCCGCAAAACATGATGAATGAGTCTGTTAGATTTTTTTATGTTCAATAACCCCATTCTCATACACAACAATAACAAACTTAAAATACCTACATAATACATTTAGTTGTTTTTTTGTGTCTCTCCTGATTAACTGTTATAAGGTCAAGGACAAAGTTCGACTAAATCAGCTGTGCTAGAGCTGCCTCGAAGCCTAGCGCTTCGATGAATTGCTACTTTTGCTACTATTTTTAGACATAATGAAAATGTTGTTATGGTAAGTTAAATCGATAAACGGCTTAAATTCCTCATTCTAAAGAGAGATCCTCTTATATTTCCACTTATATTTGTGCGCTTCGATGAATTGCTACTTTTGCTACTATTTTTAAACATAATGAAAATTGGTGAGTTAAATGGAAAAACGGCTTAGGCCTGTTTTCACCATGCTCTGTTAGATTAACAAAGGATTAAAGGGCCGTTAAATATGTCAAAATGTACGCGTTTGACATTTAAGGTTAGATTTAACGGTCTGTTAATCCTTGATTATTATTTATTATTTATTTTTTATTTTTATTTAATATTCGGCTATACACACTTTGACCTAAATATTGACTATTTTTAATTAAATATTTCATTAACTTTGACATACATTCCCAATACCTTGTTTATTTAGAATACCTAGTTCTTCTTTTTCGTGCCTTGTATAACAGATAACACCTACTTTTTTACTGTAACTATACCTGTCTAAAGACTATACGTATTATAATTTAAAACCTCGGCCTGCCTCCATGTTGCCATACCCTATGCAGGGTCCATGTGATACTAACTAACAACTAACAACAATGTATGTACCAAAACTAAACCATGTGTAAGCAATAAACGAATTGAGTATTGAGTATAGTAACTAACAGAGCATGGTGAAATCAGCTCTTAAATTCCTCTTTCTAAAGATAGATCCTATCCTCTTATACTTGTAACATATTTTATTCATAGATTAATTTTTATAGGTAATTGTAGGTATAGAGGTACATTGATCGAGCGAGCAAATAATTCTCGAACAACTTGGTCGACTTAGCATGTTCGTTTATCCGATCATAAATGTGGAACGGTTTTTCCGATATGAAATAACGCCAACAACAACATAGCCGAAACGTTGGGAAAATAATAAAGGTAAAACGCGATAAATACCCGTGTAATACTTCAATACCAATATGAAATAACAAGTTGAATCGGGTAAGATATCACTAGCTGATGGAACAAACAGATGGCACACCATGAATGGTAACCAGCACCTATAGATGTTAAGGCTTATGTGCCTGCAATTACACCGGCAACCACACTCTTTAAACCGAAACACAGCAACGCTGCTTGGCGGCAGAAAAAGGCGTGGTGGTAGTACTTCCCCGGACGAGCCCTTCACATACAGCTCTACTACTCTTACTCTTTCTGAAATTTCAGATTTCTCTCTAGTTTCTTTATTTTGCCGTCAAAAACTTATTGAGTAATTTAATGCTGCCTTTATAGGTGATGATTAACATCCATGGGCTATCTGCTTGTTGGCCACGAGGCAATACTTTGTTATAGGTCCTATAACAAAACATTGCCTCGTAAGTCATGATCGCTAGGAACGTGTCCTACGATGCACTGCCCTACGTCCATCAACTTGAGGTATACAGATGTTAAGCCACATGTGCCTGTAATTTTATTCAAATATACGAAATGGGGCGTCATATCATATTAACAAAAAATAAATAAAAAAAAGCAGATTTGGTATAGAAAACAAAGCCTTTTAGCTTTGTTTTCTATTCCAAAACTACTGTTTTTTTTCTAGCCGTTTTGGTTTTGGGATACCTCCACAAAAAATATTTGCAAAACGTGACATCCCATTTGACTTCAGAGCTTAGGCCTATTCGAGTATATTTTATATTGACTGTTAATTATACATACGTACTTAAGACATTGCAATGTTCAACAGGGTACATGTTCTTGACCTAAGCTACTTAACTAAGCTGTTTATTGATGCATTTTATGTAAAGAAATAAATAAATAATTTATGAGATTGGAGTTACACCGCGAATCGTCTCTCTCAGTTCGGGGCAAACCAATAGACTAAACTATATGAACATTGAGAGATACTAAGAATGGTAAAAACATATTTCTCAAATGATGTGCTTTGCATTGTTGGTTCAATATTCTTACAGGAATCAAACGTGTTACCACCTACTGGGTTTGAACGAAACCAGTTTAAAAGAGGCGGTAGTGGGTTTTTTGGAGATGTGTAAATGTCGTTGTTTTTTTTATTTAAGTAATGCAAACTCATAGGAATCAGAAGCTTTGCTAGATGCACGTAGCCTTAATTTGATGAAGATAAAATTGATAGCAAATATTAGCTCTGGTAAATTAGCTAAGAGCATAATATAGCTAAGAGCCTTTTTATATCATCTGTACCAAAGATTTTTAGGTCTGAAAAATTTTGATTCGGGATATGTACCATGCTTCGAGAGCTGCATAGAAAAGTTTCATAATTGTCGTTTCAACATTCTAGAATATTCCAACAATTAATTATTTCTACGCTTTAAGTACCTACCTACCTGAATTAAAATAAACGATTTATTTAAATACCAGATATACCACTAACCTACATTAAGTTAATAATAGCCTCATTACCCCATAGATAAGAAACAAAACAAACCGGTAAACGAACAACACTAAATCCGCCTTTGTGAAGATCCACCGCAGTAACACTTTTCCCAATACCACTGGCAACTTTCTTGGTAGTTGCGAGGACCTCCCCTTCATTTCACTCCTTCGGGACACGGGATATACCCAACATGTCCACTATGTTTCAAATATCCAATTGTGACTAATACTGGCACAAAACACTGTTGAAATTTACTTTTAAATTAAGAATAACTTAAATAGCTGTCACAATATTTTTTTAAATTTAGAATTACTTTTTATTGGTAGAATACGTTCGCGTCGTCAATGCGTTCGGCTGACTGGTCGATGCCGATCTGCCCGCAGCGCGAATGCCGGCCGACTCTTACGCAAGGCCGCAGGGACCTCTATCCAGCCAGTGCACAATATCGATGAAAGTAGGTGATGTCATAGTTTATCAATACAGAGCATTAAGTGCAAATCTTAGTAAAGTTTTTATTAATACGTACGTATGGCAATGATAACATAATTTTGAGGTGCCTCAACTAGAGAAGCAATGAAAAAATGATATAGGATAACTTCTGTAATTCCTAGGTGAAGTAGGACATCCAATCCGATTTTTTGTACGGAACTAAAGTAATACATAAGTCTTTAAATGCATAAAAATGTCAAAGGCACCTCTAAACATTTAGCAGATGCCCTCATTTCCATTTTACACAACCAAACGAATACTAAATCTATTGTATTTAATTTACCATTTAATTATAAATTCATAAAATCATTCATATACCTACCTAGCCTTATTTTGGCATTATAATGAAATGATAATATTAATGTAATAATTAAATAATGGAAATTTTATTATCATCATCAATATGTTCTAGCAGTAGTTTTGGGAAACAAAAGATGCACGGTTCGACAATACCAGTAAAATGAATTATGAAACCACCTCAGCATTTCCGATTTCCGACAACTGCAACCTTAGCACTTGGCCGGGACTGAGAAGGTCAGTGGCGAAGCGATTTAACGACGATTTGATTGCGTGAGGGCTCGCCTATTAGGAGAGAAGGTCAAATACATAACCAAACAACTTCCACCGATCTACCAGTTTCATTTTAGGCCCGCGTATCGACCAGGGTATTTTTTTATTAACGAGTACTCGGAAAATGTATCTCAAAAATATAAATAAAACAGCTTTACGACTTTGATCACCAGGTAGATGTCCCCTGAGACATAAGCTACCAAGTTCCAACTTAAGATTCTTTGAGGATGTCAGACATCCACATTTTGCAGTAGTTGTTGTTCCATACGTGACAGGTTGCAAGCCCATCGCCGCTGCTTGAATACTTAACGGTTTCCTCACGACGTTGTCATTCACAAGAAATATCTATGAATTATTGGTTTCTTGTGTCGAATGAACAAACATGTAGGTTACTATACACTCTTGTGTAGCCCGAGGCGTGCCCGAGGTCGTCGTGTCTAGCGACCGATACTTTATCAGTTTAATTCGCACCTTGTATTCTTCATACGTGGATATCGTAACTACGGCCGCAGAAGAAACAGTAGTAGAGAAGATTTTTTCGATGACGCTGATGTATTCTATCCCTTTCTTTGTGTCATTTATGTGGTAAGCGGAAGCCAGCCTTGTGCATAATATACATTACAAGTTCTCAATTTTACAAAATTACCAGGATTTTAAAGCCCTGTACGTTCACCCTTGATTCTCCGTCCTGCCAATATCCTAGAGTTTGTGTGAAGACCTATCAAAATTAAGCCAAACCTGAAGTTATACCTTCATTAGCAGTCTGTATCGAGTATGGGTTTCAGTTAGACTCCAGATATTATCGTAGATTCGTTAAAAGACCTCAAATTTGATTTTATGACTTTGGAATCTTTGAAGTATCGGGATACTCTGTTCATCCGCTGATCATCATCAAACCGTGGAATCATTTCCAATTTTATATTTTCTTTATTGAAATTTTTATCTTAAACTTTGACTATTCTCTTTCATTATCAAAAATTGAAATTATTGCCCTCATCGTGAACCAAATTGATATCATATTGTCTTTAATTAATTAAATAGTTAAATTTTAAGTGATAGAGGCATTCCAAATTACAGAAGAGATAAAGGCGCTATTTGTCTACTATTATATCTTCTGTGATTGTGACCACGGACAGGCATCAGTATGCAAACAGTGTTCTCGTCAGCCTATAAGCAGATCATATACATGCCGCTGCAATGTTTCGGTTCCAGCTGGATACGGTCGCGTTGTCACGTTTCCATCCAGGATCTTGTGTTTACCAGGTGGCAAACCAGTTGCCCTAAGTTTAGTTAGAACTAGCCTCGTAACTAAACTGCGCAGAACGCATTTTTATATGACACTAGCAGCGAAACCCGGCGTTGCTCGGGTTAAAATACATCGCATGTTTAATGGTATAAGAAATATTTAAGGATCCATTTTCTAAAGTAGATAGATATTATTTTGGATCGATTTGAACAGTTACACTCATTTTGGAACTTTCTAGATCATTTCAGAAAATTTCTAAAACATTCATTGATAACAACAATTGAAACCATTTTAGAACTTTCTAGATCATTTCAGAAATTTTTAGAATTTTCTAGACCATTTCGGATCAATTTTATCGATTGCACACATTTTGGAACTTTCGAGATCATTCCAGAAAGTTTTAGAACTTTCTAGATCGATTTCATCAGTTGCACACATTCTGGAACTTTCTAGATAATTCCCGAGATTCCCGAGTTTTTAGAATTTTACAGAAGTTTTCTGTCCTTCTCAGGACAGATATATATAATTCCACATTTTCGCCACCCACAACCACCCACCCCGACCAAACTCCCTTATGCACACCAGGAGACCAAGGGGTATTTGCCATCCCAACGGGAAGTTGATCGAAGTTGCGGATCATAGAGAAAACCGTGGACACACGTACGAACATTAGCATTTTATACAGGGTTACAGGAAAAGTCGTGCTAGATCCGTTAAGGGCGTGGAGTACCCATCATTCCTGACATATTTCACTATGAAACACCCTACCCTAAACTAAACCCTTTTCGAGATATTCGACTTTTAATTTTTTTATTGAAAATTGCCGATTTTTAGGCAATTAAATTTATTTTTGGTTGTTTTGTGTATCTTATTATTATTATTATTGCATTTTTACATGTGTAATTAGATGCTTTAGGACGTCAATCATTAAAATAGTGCATAAGTTAATTGAATAGACCGTAGTAGACAAGTGAAAGTTAAGAAATAAAAAAAAAATTAGAAAGTTTATTTTTCTCTAAGGGATATCTAAAAAAAATATTATGGCAATTCTTCGGCAGATGTTTTTAAAAATATCTACGTTTCATCAGCTATCTAACGAGGTATAACAATCTAGGGTTTGTATTACATTTCGTGGAAAAAAAGTAGTTGGGACGCTCCAGGTAGCAGTTCTAACGGTCCCGCGCCTATTGTCCTTCAAGTTCAGACACACCGTGAGAGCGAGACAAGTGACGATTTATGTAGGTATGAATGAAAGAAAAAATGTGTAGAGACCGGTTAGGGCTGGGAATACAACAGGGGGTATTGTTTTGGTTGTCAGTCTGCTTTTGTGCTTCGTACATAGTAGATGTGATATCGTTTTGCTCTTTTTCTCGACTTGGCTGTGATTCTGGACTATTTCTTCTGATTTGTGACTACTATACTTGTTAACCGGACTCTGATTTGTACCTGTGATACGGAAGTGTTGAAGATGACGTCCTACACACCTGAGGAATATGCTGATATGCTTATTTGTTACGGATACTGCGATTGTGTATCTGCGCAAGCTCGCAACGAATACGTAACTCGCTACCCCGGTCGTCGAGTGCCGGATGTGGCCGTTTTTGACAGAGTTTATCGAAGACTTCGAGAATCTGGCTCTGTTTTGAGACGTAATACAGACATGGGTAGACCACGAATTGACGACGAAGAACAGGACAATGAGATAGTGCAACGCTTTCGAGCGGATCCGACTACTTCCACTAATATTGTTGCCCGTGATCTGGGACTTTCGCAATGGAGAGTGTGGTTTACAGTGCATACTGCTGGCCTATACCCATACCATTACACGCCGGTACACGTTATTGAAGAAGGAGACCCCGCGAGAAGATTGGACTTTTGCAGATTTATGCTAAATGCTGACGTAGAAGACCCAGATTTTCTAAGAAATATCTTGTGGACGGATGAGTCCAAATTTGATAAAGATGGCATAACTAACTATCACAACGCCCATTACTGGGCCCCAAAAGCACTAAGGAATCCCAATAAGAAAAGAGTGAAGGGGTCCCAACGAAGATTCAGCGTGAATGTGTGGATGGGCATTATCTCCAATCATTTGATTGGACCTTACTTTCTACCGGATAATTTAAATGGGGAAAGCTACGAAAATTTCCTGAGAGCAGACTTGAGTGATTTGCTGGATGATCTGCCACTCAACCTGATCAGGGACATGTGGTTCCAACACGATGGCTGCCCTGCCCATTTCAGGAGAAGTGTCAGAGACTGGCTGGACACAAATTATCCAAACAAATGGATAGGACGAGGTGGGCCGTTGCCATGGCCAGCAAGAAGTCCGGACCTAACCCCCATGGATTTTCATGTGTGGGGGTGCATGAAAAGTCTTGTGTACAGCGAGCCGAATCCAGTTTCGTCTGTGGAAGACCTAAGAGAAAGGATTGTGGATGCAGCAAATAAAATGAGGACCACGTTGACCACTGGAGTAGTGAAGACTGGTCTCCGTAGAAGGATGCGACAATGTATCAGAAATAGAGGCGGCCATGTTGAACATGAACTGTAGAATAAGAAAAAGTTGTGTGAAAACCTTTAATAAATGACATTTCATGCTTACCTATTGTTTTACTTTTACTTTTTAGGGCTAAGTATAAATTTTCTTCTCCACTGTCGCCTATAAAACTAATTTTTTTTCAATGCAATTGAATAAAACCCTAGATTATTATACCTCGTTAGATAGCTGATGAAACGTAGATATTTTTAAAAACATCTGCCGAAGAATTGCCATAATATTTTTTTTAGATATCCCTTAGAGAAAAATAAACTTTCTAATTTTTTTTTTATTTCTTAACTTTCACTTGTCTACTACGGTCTATTCAATTAACTTATGCACTATTTTAATGATTGACGTCCTAAAGCATCTAATTACACATGTAAAAATGCAATAATAATAATAATAAGATACACAAAACAACCAAAAATAAATTTAATTGCCTAAAAATCGGCAATTTTCAATAAAAAAATTAAAAGTCGAATATCTCGAAAAGGGTTTAGTTTAGGGTAGGGTGTTTCATAGTGAAATATGTCAGGAATGATGGGTACTCCACGCCCTTAACGGATCTAGCACGACTTTTCCTGTAACCCTGTATAATTTTTATATGATATTTCGCTCTGCACTGGTCACGTGGTTCTACAGTCAGCGGTTCACAGTTCACTTGTTTGTTAATTATTACACCAAAACGCGATGCGCGAGTGTGTGTGGAACCTGCGGACGCTGTCGTTTAGATATTTTCATTCTTGCTACTTGAGCCATTTTTTCGGCCTCGCCGGAATTTTCGACCTTCGAACAAAATAACACCCAAACCCAGAACAAACATTAATGTTTATTACACGTCGTTTGTCTGGTCCTCGGAGGGGATCGAACCCATAACCTACAGCGCAGAAGGCAGATATACTTCCAACTGAGTTGTATTTCAAGCCAGTGAAATAAAGTTAGCTGAAAGTTAGTTAGAGGTGTAAATCGTGATAGCTTTCTCTGGTCTCAAAAAGTTTTTATTCGTGATATCGTAGGAATACAAACTCAGCTCCCTAAAATCTCTATTCTAGTTCTATTCTTAATAGCTTTTTTTTATACAACTAGCTGATGGAACAGGCAGATGGCCCACTTGATGTTAAGTGGTAACCATCACCTATAACAAAGCATTGCCTTGTAAGTCACGCACGATAGGAACGTGCCCTACGATGCACTACCCTGCGTCCATTAACTTGAGGTATACAGAGGTGCCTGTAATTACACCGGCAACCACACTCTTCAAACCGAAACACAGCAACGCTGCTTGGCGGCAGAAAAAGGCGTGGTGGTAGTACTTCCCCGGACGAGCCCTTCACAAAGAGCTCTACTACTCTTAAGATACGAATTTTAGAAAATAATTACAATAAAACTATACCTAGCAAGCTAAGATCATTTTACCGTTAAGAATGAAGTCTACCTACTCTGGTTTTATCCTTCAATGGCCATAAAAGTATAAAGTCGATCGACCCGTTCGGAATACGAATTTTAAATTCAGCCGTGACTCGATTTCGGTGTTCTTATTGTAAAGCTGTTAATACACGAGTCATAATGAGTTTGAAGAATGGAGGTCACTGCTGTCCTATAAAGATGATTTTCCTCAAAGAGTTTATAACGAAAGGTACGTGTTAACTGTTAGTATTTATTTTGTGGTGGCACTTAGGGGTGCCATGATTGCAGGTGACCTGAATTTCTGTGCGGTGTGCCAAAACAAGTTATTGTTCCATCGAGGTGCATAATAAAGTCAAGCCTTGATCCGGTATAGCATTATTTTTTTAGCAAAAGAAGGAATGCAGGTAAAAGGTCGTTGCATGTTGAAATTACCCCAAAAAAAGCTATTTCAAATAGCGTTCAATATTGATTTGTTCGGTTTTTATCATGTCACAATAAGTATATACAATACACCTATTAGATACGTTGTATTCTCGTATCTACGAGAATACAACGTAGGCAGACCTTACTAGACCGGTCTAGAAACGAATGTTTTGCAAAGGCTCATTTCACAACCAGCATTGTTTAAAACGTCTAGTAGTAAACTAAAACAGGTTGATGATGATGAAGATTGATCGAAAAAGTCAAAAGGTCGAATGAAAGGTCTGCTTTTGCTTTAAAACAACGAAGTCCCAATTATTGGTGACCGATGTTTCGTTACGTGCAAGATCGCTTTGGCAGCTCAATCACCTTCACAAGATGTTGAGATCTCAAGGAAACGAACTAGTATTTGTTGATGATATCTAAGTACAACTAAAACCTCATTTACGCAAAGTGACCACAGAAAGTTCGGAAAGCTAAGCTTATATTGCAAAAGACAGAGATTGTGTGAAGCAACTCATCGTATCCATTGCGCAAACTTCTGATTTCGACCGAGAACCAGTGCATATAAAAACGTTACCCCATCTGTATTTATTTAGGTGAAATCATTTAAATAGTCAAAGATCGTTGTTGCACATTTTATGTGCGGAGATTTTGCCTTTCTGAGTAACGCTATCTGTCAGATAATAACATATCCGTCTTTGTAAAATATTATTTTTAAAGGTTTGTTTGCTTAAAAAGCGACAAATTTTAAATAAACAATGCGCAGAGTTTAGAAGCACGACAAAGACACGACGGAAGGAGACAGGTTTTATGTTTATCGCGTGTACCTATCATGTATCTATCCGTGGTAATTTCTTTAGTATCAAAATGTAGCATATAAGGTGGTTGGATTTTAATGAATGAGCTGTCAAAAGATTCGTTTTGATATACGAGTAGGATACGAAGGAGTATGTCTCTGAGACAATCGTTTTTAGAATAGAATATGTGGCACCTCACCAGCTTGTGGTTTCAAAGAACATCATGTTCTTCTAACATTCTTGTAGTGTTGTGGGTACAATTCGCAAAAGAGGTGGTCTAGTCATCCTAAGGGTTCAAAACCGGTCGCGTAACAATAAGTTTTTCGTGTAAAAAATAAATGTATGCACAGTGCCAGTACCCTCAAACGGTGAAGAAAAACATCGCGAAGAAACCGACTTGTCGTAGAACCTAAAAAGTTCTAAAATATGTGTCAAGTGCATGAAAGGAGCCTCTTGAGGCGCATTTAAAATCTTTTCACCACACTGTTTCGAAAGAAACTAGTGACACGACAAGAGAAAAGAAAGAGAAAAGACAAAAGAGCAAAATACCTAGTGATCTGAGATGATGTGTCATATGAAACGAGTTTAAATGACGTATTACAAAAAAACAGACTGCAAACGATTTGTTCATCACACCTGGTTGGATTGATTTTATTGCTTGCTAGATAAGAAAAAGGCTGCTGCAATTGTAATTTACGATCATTAATATGCAGATAACACAGAGGCCGGGTTAACTAATAAGATATTGGTACACCAAATTCATTTTCGAACACACAAACATATAGAATTGATGTCTGCTGCAAAAGAGTTGTAGCTGGTTTTTTATTTGCAATTTTATGTATACTAGTTAACGATATTTGAATACTGCATAAATTAGAATGTAAATTAAATTACACGAGCCAATATATTTGCATCTGATTGACTTTAGTCAAAAAATAGTGGATGTTTGTCTCCCCACGATACCCCTCACTTGTTCAGTGGGCAGTTGTTATTATACACCGATCTCTAAAAGTATTTGACCTATTACCTTATTGGTAGATACTGGATACCTCCTATATTTGGCGGTTGCGTTCCGGTCGTTACCGGTACAGCTGCCTATTTTATAACCCTCGGCACAGAGATGATTGTCTTTCAACCGAACCGAACCGAACCAGAAGTAACTTTATTTCGATCTCGTAAGGAAATGAATGTTTAATTTCAAAAAAACTGGTGTACATTCCACACAGCGCTATTTCGCCCCAAACTAAGCCAAAGCTTGTAGTATAATAAATTAAAATAAATATTGGTGGACTCTCCACACAGCACTATCTCGGCCCAAACTAAACAGCTTGAATATCGAATGGAAACCAGATAGTTAATATAATACATATTTTTTTTTGTAAATATATACTTATAATATTATATAACACCCAGACAGAGAACGAACACACAAATGTTTGTTC
This sequence comes from Chloroclysta siterata, assembly GCA_932294275.1. Classification (NCBI taxonomy): domain Eukaryota; kingdom Metazoa; phylum Arthropoda; class Insecta; order Lepidoptera; family Geometridae; genus Chloroclysta; species Chloroclysta siterata. Next base: position 8,671,718 of record OW028590.1, read on the forward strand.
TCGGTGGGAATCGAACCCACGGCCTACGGCGCAGAAGGCAGAACTACTACCAACTGAGCTGTCAAGGCTGTCAAAAAAGTTAAAAGGCTGTTAAAACTTTAAAACGCAGACAACCTACTAATAACCTACTACTATCTAATAACTTCACACAAATGTTTGTTCTCGGTGGGAATCGAACCCACGGCCTACGGCGCAGAAGGCAGAACTACTACCAACTGAGCTGTCAAGGCTGTCAAAAAAGTCAAAAGGCTGTTAAAACTTTAAGACGCAGACAACCTACTAATAACCTACTACTTTCTAATAACTTCTCGCGTGCACATTTCAATATTTCTAAAGATTTTAAATCACTTAATGACGTTATGAAAAATCGCATACAACCAAATTTCAGTGAATACCATTACAAAGGTTTAGCAAAGATATTATGTTTATTTAAACGAGTTTTCCTACCAACAATTTGATTAACTCGTTTTCGTACTCAAACTAACTTGGTTGAATCAAAATTTTAAATTTTTGTTGAACCTTTGTTATAGTTATTCAAGCAAGTTGTATAATAAAAAATATAGCTTGCGTTTCATCTTCATTATGCGATCCGCCAAAGGGTGGAACTCATTGCATTCGTCTGTTTTTCCTGACCAATACAATTTGGATCTCTTCAAGGCAAGAGAGAATATGTATCTTCTCTAGACCGTTCTGATCCATTGTCGGATTCTTCGTCGCTTACCATCAGGTGAGATTGTAGCTAAAGGACAGTCTCTTAAATTATAAAGAAAATCTCCCCCTTTAGTCAAGTTAGCCTTAGTCGTCTAGGCTTTGGTCGCGTGAAACTGGCACCTGGATTCACCCAGTTTTTTTTAATACAACTAGCTGATGGAACAAGCAGATGGCCCACCTGATGTTAAGTGGTAGCCATCACCAAAAAAAAGCATTGCCTCGTAAGTCACGCACAATAGGAACGTGCTCTACGATGCACTGCCCTGCGTCAATCAATTTGAGGCATACAGATGTTTAGCCTCATGTGGCTGTAATAACACCGGCAACCACACTCTTCAAACCGAAACACAGCAACGCTGCTTGGCGGCAGAAAAAGGCGTGGTGGTAGTACTTCCCCATACGAGCCTTCACAAAGAGCTCTACTACTCTTAAAATAAGATACTCTTAGGGCTCGTACACAAAACTGCGATGCGACGTCGCATCGCAAAAATCTGCGAGCTCGTTGTGGACTTTCCCGTGGAAGTTCCTGCGATGCGACGTCATATCGCATCGCATCGCAGTTTTGTGTACGAGCCCTTAGACTAAGACTAAGTTTCAAAGTGATCCTTGTGATTTTATTAACCTTTTGACTTTGACTTAAAGTTTTCTCTCACCCGATTTTAAACCGATGTTTTCAGAATGTCGCCCTCAGATTCAATTAGTGAATAATGTGTTCATACCCGGAATCAGTATAGAAAGTGAGAAGTAATCGTTTTATGGAACCCTTCTGCCGATTCGGCCTGACCGACAATCAGACAAATTATACAATAATAATTTTCGAAATGCTATAAGAAATACGTTACGAACGTGTTGAAGAAAGCGAGTTCGGTGTAAATTACTTTCAAAATAGTTTCGTGAATCATTACAAATTAGTGTTGCATTCGATTTTGGACTGTAATGATAAGGATATAAGTTTTATTTATTTTAAACGGTCTCGTCGCGATCATCGTCATTAGACTTAATTAAATAATAGTGAAATCTGTTTTTGTACGTGCTGAAGTAGTTTTAGAAAGAATGAATTGCGCACGACTGACAAACAAAACTTAATAATATCGAATCACAACAATAAGATTACCTATATGAATTTCGATAAATTCATTCCAGAATTTGTAAATCCATTAAACGTTACCATATTATTGTTTGCTATATTTAACTTGAGGCATACAGATGTAAAACCTCATGTGTCTGTAATTTCACTTTCAACCACACCCTTCAAACCGAAACACAGCAACGCTGCTTGGCGGCAGAAATGAGCATGGTGGTAGTACTTCACCAGACGAACCCTTCACAAAGAGCTCTGCTACTAATAAACCTAAGCCACACCCTAAACAAAACATGTGTGTTCAATGTGCTGGTGCATCACACATATGCACCTCAATGCTATAGAGGTATACAGCCGGTGACTTTATCGTAGTGTATAATATGGCGCCCTTGAGGTAGATATTTAGCTCAATTCAATCTATGTAGGTTAATTAGGTAAGAAACATCTGCCATCTTGAAGAGGCGAATAAATGCAACTTGGGCCCCTATGACTTTGACAGAACACTATTATAGAACAGACAAAGAAAAAACAAGGTTCTAGATTTATTATTTTTTACAGTCAAATTATATGAGTAGATATTAAAAATATATTCCACAAAAGTAACTAGTTTAGCACTCACAGGTTAGTGCTTAAAAATATATTTCAAACCTGTAAAAAATATTTACAGCAAAAATTGAGCTATAATTTCTGAGGCGTGCAAAAAATGTGAAAAAATGTCACATTTTTTGCATGCCTCAGAAATTAAAGTTCAATTTTTCACTAATTTTTTTGATGATTTATGGTTAAAAAACAGTGTTTTTTTTGGTAATGTTGAGGCTTAACTAGAATTTTATACTACAGAGAAGATAATAAATGTACCAAATTTCATTGAAATCGGCTGAGAACTTTTTGAGTACTCACTCGCACCAATTTCAAAAATGAGTTTCGTGAAAAACGCGTCAGACTTGTGCGCTCGAAAAATAATGAGAATTGAATTATGAAAATTTAAAGGCATATTTTTGAGATGTTATACAACTATTTATGCAAAAACAAGTTTTTTTGAATATCTCTTTTATCGCGCCCCTTAATTTAAATAGCGCGAGCACTATGTACCGTAACTCTTGAACAAAGACACAAAAAAAAAATAAGGATGGGAAAAAGTAGTCCACTGATGATTTTTCTTTAAAACAGTGTACGTACTTAGTACTACTACTTGCCATTAAATTGTATTTTTATATATTTTAATTTATCTAAGCATGCTGAAATCGGAAAGCCTGATTTTTGGGCAAGAGTAGATAAGAGAAGCTTCGCAATAAGCAAGTTAGTATTGTAGTCAGTCATTTAGGCATGATTTATTCGAATTAAATAAGTTTTTCGTTAAATAAATATCGGTTATCGATTGGTGGCAGGAAGGAAGTATCGATCGCGGGGCCCTGGGAACTTGCTAGAGTGCCCAGTGGGTAAGAGGGGCCTGTAGGCCGGTTATTTACGTTGCGTTTGCGTGCGTAGTTTTTATACAGACATATTTGTTTGTATAAAAACTGCTCGGTATGTGTCACATTGTGGTTTTGATATTGCATGTTTCACACACATGCAGGTTTTTATATTACACACAATGCACTTACGTAAATGGACCAGTTTTACACGTTCTATAGTTTACTGACTCGAAGTTGGCATGTTTGGAGTGTCATAAGTATAATTTTACCAAGTATTGGAGTCTCAACTATACTGAAGTATGAACTGTTATTGCTAGATCATTTAAGACGCTGACTACAGTCAGGCAAACTTCTCGCTCGCACATTCTCATTCGGTTCAAAATGATATGTTTGCTGACCCGTTGTTATGTTATATATTTAGTGATATTTTATTTTCAAAAATGTTTTGAATGTGCGAGTGAGAAGCTAATTGACGGTTGTCAGCGTCTTAATATCCCATTGCTGAGAAATTGCCGCCTTTTTTCCATTCTGCGGTCAAGATCATGTGAAATTTGCAATAAATATATGCAATACATTAGACATTAATTAATATTTAATGTCGAAGTAACTACCGGCATCTTAGAATTAGATATTTTATTTTGTTTGTCATTTTTTAATTTCGTTTATTTTTAAAACGATTAGCCCGACTATTTTTTGTTACTTTTAAAGTTTTTTATCATATAAGTTAATTGTATTTTTTTTATACAACTAGCTGATGGGACAAGCAGATGGCCCACCTGATGTTAAGTGGTAACCATCACCTATAACAAAGCAGCCTCGTAAATCACGCACGATAGGAACGTGCCCTACGATGCACTGCCCTGCATCCATCAACTTGAGGCATACAGGTGTTAAGCCTTGAGCACATGAGCCTGTTATTACACCGGCAAGCACACTCTTCAAACCGAAACACAGCAACGCTGCTTGGCGGCTGAAAAAGGCGTGGTGGTAGTATTTCCCCGGACGAGCCCTTCACAAAAAGCTCTACTACTCTTAAAATAGTCTTATTCTTTTTGAAAAAAAAAATCTTAAACCCGAAGTATTAGGTATTCACGTTCCTCCACGAAAATTGGAATAGAATAGAAGATTTTTTATTAGACACACAAACACGGGTACACACATAGGTAACAATAAAAACAAGAAGAAGAAAAAACTGTGGAACATAGCAGGTGGTATATAGTAGGTAGGTAGATAGGTACATATAATATGGAAGGAAACTTTTAAAAACACAAAAATAAACAATGCAATACAAAAATGCAAAATAATATGTTCCTTTTTAAATGCGATCATGTGACGGTCGCATGAATATAAATGAACAGAAAGCTTGCCATTCTGAACACAATACCGATTAAATAAACACTATTCGGAACAAGGGCGGAACAAGGGGGGGGGGGGCACGTGTGTCCCCCCAGACGTTATTTTTGTGTACTGTGGAGATTCCATCACAGTACATACTTAGAAGCAAATCAAATTATCAGAGTTGTTAAAATATATGAATAAATAATAACAGAAAAAAAACATGAGTGAAACTCTTGTCTTATCTGGCTGAAATTGCGAATTTTGTTCGTTGCATCCCTTTCACGCACTTGCAAATGAAACATAAAAGAAATCTGTCTTTACTAAATATTTAATTTTTCTATTGTTTTGACACTTTCATAAAGCTATACATATTTGAACTTGTAGAGTTTATTTCTAACAGTTATTGTTGATTTTGTCCCGTCTGCCCCTTGTGCCCCTTTCAGAAAAAATCCTGGATCCGCCCTTGATACGGAACGTTGGCACTTCGCACTTCTAGTTGTTTATAATGTCTGTCTATGCCTATCTATGTCTACTTCTGTAATGCTTACACCTCATTAAGTTCGATTGGCACCACGCGTAGCTATCGTATGGCCACTGGCCAGTTGGTGCATAGCACCAGGGCCCCGGAGCTCGGGTCCCCTTACCTAAGCTTTGAAAAGAGAGGGTCAGCCAGCTCCCGAAGCTAGAAAACCTTGAGCCCGCTCACATTTCTTTTTTTTTAAAGGCCAATATAAGCTAGCTATGTGGAAAGAGGGGGTGAGGGCCCGATTCTTTCTCTATGCACCGAGGCCCTTGTCCACCTAGCTACACCACTGGCAACAAACTGAATCTTCATTATTATTATATTATTTTGTAACAAGGATCATACGAAAGGAAGGTACGATCCAAGCCGTAAGTTTGTTGCCTGCACTTCTAGGCTTGGTCGCGTGGAACTGGCACCTAGATTCACTTAGCTTTAAAACATTTCAAAGTAAGGTATTTATTTATTCAATTATATCATAAAGATCTATGATAGAATTGAATAAATAAATACCTTTTGAATTTGAATTGTTTACAAGTTTAGTTATTCCGCCGTATAAAGTATCAAGAAATGAAATTCAAACCTAATGTAAGATTAGAGATGTTGAAAATCACGATTGTTGCTGGACAATTATTGCTCTATTGCCAAATTATTCAAGACTAGCGGCCTGTCCCAGCTTCGCATGGGTGGTCATAAATTTTTTGAACATTTTAGGATAAACTTAGACCGTGGGTTCGAGCCTCGCGTCTACTTATTTCATACATTTGCACGCGCTTCTCCTTGAGTGAGTGAAATCGCACCCCGCGCATGACCCGTGGACCCGTAAACATTTTTAATTTCGTCATATCTTTTGAATGGAATGTCCGATTTGAAAAATTCAAGAAGTAATCTATAGGTATTGAAACCGTCTTAATTATGAAATGATTTATTTGGATAAGGATTAATACCAAGGTACAAATAAAGACCCTTTTCTAGCGGAGGCATTTCAATTATTTTTTTATAATAAAAGAACACTTATTGTGACATAACTATAATAGTTAGACATATGCTGTCGCGACATTTTTTGTAGATGATAACGTGATCTACAAAATCGTAGTACATTATTTTGTTCTATCTTCAATAGTTTTCGCAGCGCACGCGATGTAAGGTTTTTTGTTTTCCACCTTGGGTTACATTATTGAAGTTTTAGTAAGGATCCCTGATTTTTTTGAATATATAATATAGCCTATGTTACTCAGGGATAATGTAGCATTCTAATGGTGAAAGAATTTTTGAAATCGGACCAGTAGTTTTTGAGCCTATTCGTTACATACAAAAATACAAAAATACAAAAATACAAAGTTTACCTCTTTATAATATTAGTGTAGATAGTGTAGACAAGTTCTATGGCCTACTTACGAGTTCGATATTTTATAAGATACGCTACGAAATGTGTTAACAATATTAACTTGATCCACTGATGCTGCCGACATTCACTCGTCTCCTGAAAAACTAAACTTTTCATACTTACTTTAAATTAATAAAATAGCAAAGCTTGTACATACAGATACGCATCGGGCTACACACTTCTCGCTTTTATGTCCTTGTATTAAGCGTCATTTTTCTGTACTATGGTAACCAGATAGCTGATATAATAACTCCCGTACAGAGAACAAACATCTGTTAAATATTTGTTTTCGATGGAGATCGAATCCATGGCCTACAGCGCAGAAGGTAGAGCTACTATACTACCTGAGCTGTGAATGCTAAAATCAGCCAGATATAAGGTCTACACTTATTTATTTATTTGATGACAATTTTACATGATACAATGAAACCAAAAAGTGCTGATACAATAAAATACTAGTAGGTACTTCAATTAAGTATTACAAGTAGGGCAGGTACAGAAAACAAAATGTGTTAGCTCCCACCCTAGGATAACCTGTGTTGTGGGTAGCTAGCCTCTTTCGTCCATAAAAAGTGTGTGCAGTTACGCTAGTTAAGAGTGAAGCAGTTGTCGATAATGCTGGGTGTTTTGGAATTAGCAGTAGGTTTTTATATTTTAAATACAAAAGTTTTTGAACTGGGGCCTTATGCTCACTTCGAGCGAGATTATCTCACGGTGGAGATGACGTCATATCTCGGTCAATAACTCGTTGACCTTGCGTCTCGCATGAACTTTGAATGAGAAAATTGAGTAGTGAGATGGTGAGAATGGGGATTCAATAGTTATCGAACGAGATATGACGTCATCTCCACCGTGAGATAATCTCGCTCGAAGTGAGCATAAGGCCCCTGAATGTGTGTGTTGATGAAACTTGGAATGTTCCTTCATAGTTTGAAGAAATGGCCTGGAATACCATAAGGCTTTTTATCAGATTACCTCGCGAGTGGAGCCGAGTGCGGATGCTACTCAGGCAATAAACGATGAGATAAACGAATGAGAGCGAGACGAAGTGGCTATTCGGCTATCTTCAATTCAATAATGGGCATCATTAAACAAAATGAAATAAAACATTTAAAAGCAAGTATTGTGTTCATAAATATGCAAAGGTTTTTCAAAAGGCATATTTCATTATCCATTGTTACTGATTGACGCAATGCTATTCGATCGAGGGTCACGCATAGTCACAATATCTGAATGATCCTTGACTTTCTCAATAGTGATGTGTAATAAAGTTGTCGATGGCTGTAATCAACAATGATTTCATCATCATCATCCACAGCCCCACTTCACTTCACCCACTGTTGAGCCTCTGTTAGTACCGCGATCCTGTACCAGTTACCCTAACTATATTTTTTTTGGAATGCTGATAGAACCAGATGGCCCACCTGTAGTTGTAACCATCACCTATAACAAAGCATTGCATCGTAAGTCACGCTCGATAGGAATGTGCCCTACGATGCACTACCCTGCTTCCAGTAACTCTAGGCATACGGATGTTAAGCCTCATGTGGCACCGGCAACCACACTCTTCAAACCAAAACACAGCAAAGCTGCTTGGCGGCAGAAAAAGGCATTGATGTATAGACTACTTTTTATTGCGTGAAGACGAAGACAAGAGCTAATGTACCTCTCGCTCGCTCGTTTTGACATGTTGAAATATAAAATCACCTAATTCATTTTCGAAAAATCGCAATCAACCAAGTTGTGTGCAATCACATTGCGTACAGTTTAGTAAAAATTTCATTTTGATCGATGCAAGTTTTCCTACTCAAAAGTTTGCATAAGTACAAAAACTACATAGTAAAGCGAACTTTGGGACGATATTAATGACGACTCATTTAATTCGAGTCACATGCAATACAAAATCAATTCAAAAATTATGAATTCAACTTTATAATTTTCAAAATATTTTTGTGTTTTTATTAGACTTGGTGGTTCTGTTTTCTTGCTGATGCAAATTATTTAAAATATCAATACTAAGAAGTATTGATATCACGCCTATAATTGGAGGTGAATATAAATGTGATTGAATAATTTACCAGGAATGAGAACAAAAATGATGGCATAAATTTTTGCATCCATTTTTTTGAACGTGTAGATATATTTTTCGGATCGTTATCTGCTTATTTATTAAAGCCAATGATACGAGTATCATCGGCTTTTTTTATTTATTATTAAACCGAACTAAAAATCTGTGAGAAGTATAGATTTAGTTGAGGAAAATTTGTTATAAAATACAATGAGATGTACATAATGATAGAAGGTTTTTCTTTTGTTTCCTGATTTTTAATCGCTTTATTTATACGACCTTACTTAGTAAAATCTGTGAAAAGATAATCAGTGTTTAAACTATTGCCATCTTTTCTTCTCCCACCGCTGCTCTTCTGGCGCACTCATTCAGGGGAATACTCATGGCTGCCTTGACCTCAGGCGTGGATCCAGCCCTCAAAATATGTTGTGGCCGACTCGCACTTGGCTTTTTTAGGGTGGCTGCCGAAAATAGCCAAGTGCGAGTCGGCCAATGCATGAACTCGCTCATGATCGATATAGTGCATTCCTACAAAGGGTTTACAAAATATATGACGCCCTGACCAGGATCTTGTATAGTGCATAGTTCCATGTGGGCAAAGCCTTGGGGCGAACAATGCGTGTGACGTCACAAGTCTATTAGGTTGTGGGCATGCCCATCGTGCGCACAACGGTAGATCCGCGCTTGCTTGACCTGGTCCGTCCATCTCATTGATGGCCTGCCACTCCATCTCTTCATCTCTTCATCTACAAACAGCGACAGGGTTATAAAGCAATTTTCAATCAAAGATAAAAGATAAGATAAAGATAAAAGATATTTATTGTTTATGAAACTAGGTACAAAACCTGTAGCGTTTATGAATAAGAGCCACAGAACACGAGAATGAGCACAAAAGAGCTCTACCACGGACTACTGGTGTAACTGTATTGAGACACTGTTTCGGTCCGAGTTTAGAAATAATTTATGCTGTATGTTTTTTTTTTGCTGTTTTATGTAAGTACCTATAACTATTCCTGGGTATGGAGTTACGTCAGTTCTCAAGACTTCCGATAGGAGCGCTTACCGCTTCTCCATACAAAATTCTGACTCAAACGCAATAAAGAAATCTCCAAACCAAAAGCGAAAACCAAACTCGGACTTGAGGTACAAGCTACAATATAAATGGTAAAGAACTAAATTAAATTTGTCTTTTGATTTAATAATAGACGTACCTAGGAACCTATGTTTGTACTTAAATCTGTTTCCTCATTTATAAATAGTGGGTTCCTTATGACTTTTAAAACATGACTGAGTAATAAATTTTAAGGTATCTATGGTGTGGAATACTAATGGGGTAATGACACTACTCTTGTTCATTGTCCAGTCTGTTTATATATTTATTGTCAATCTAAGTTATTATGGAGTTTTTGCTATTTTCTTAGAATTTTCCACCCACAAAGTACCTAAGAGGGCAGAAATGCTACTATTAGAGATGAAATAAAGAACGAAGTAAAATACTATTGGTACCTCTTGACTAAAAAACATAAAACAAGATATTTATGCATATAATTATAACAACAATCTGATCCGAATGAATAAAACTGACAGTAAAAAAAAGACAATAAAATCGACAGCCTTCACAGCTCAGTTGGTAGTAGCTCTGCCTTCTGTGCCGTAGGCCGTGGGTTCGATCCCCACCGAGAACAAATATTTGTGTGCTGAACATTGATGTTTATTCTCTGTCTGGGTGTTATATAATATTATAAGTATATATTTACAAAAAAAGTATATAAGTAGTATATCAGCTATCAGGTTCCCATATCACAAGCTTCTTTGGCTTAGTTTGGGACGAGATAGTGCTGTGTGGAATGTCTTCCAATATTTATTTATTTATTTAAAAGATTAATATGATGATTACGAAATAAACATTTTACTTGAGGACGATTGTATAATGTGTAGATACTACAACTACTACTGCGACGTTAAAAACCACAGTAAAAGTATCTAAGTTAAATAACCGTAAAGGAGTAACACACACGTTTTATGAAAAAGGTTTTTTTTTCAAATTTCTTGCTTCATAGGTATAAAAAAACCGTTCGAAGTTTACAAAACTCCAATTCGCTTTTAGATTTTCACATATCCTTACAATTTTGTTTTAAATATTTACTCGTATCTGAAGATTGCGGGGATAAATGAAACAGGGAATCATATAAAATGCACGCCAAGTCATTTTTTTTTTTACAATGCCCTAACAGTAAAAACTAAATCGACATTGAAAACATTTACCTACGTATCATTGGAAGAGCCCTGATGTTGAAGTCCAGCCTGCAAATAAATCTCTAATACGTATTGCTGCTGTAAGATGGGAAGATAGATAGATAGAAAATACTATAATTGCACACAACTTATGGATATAACAAAAAAACAGACTTAAAACTACAAAGTACAATGGGCGGTCTTATCGCTTACCAGACAACCGTTGAAAAGTCAAGTCCGAAAAAAAACGCACTAATCTGCATGGCAAAATTGTCTTATGAATTGTATTTCTGTTCTTTTAGACCCATGCCTGTACATACTACGGTTCGCATCGCAGCTCCAGTTCGAAGAGAAGCAGCATGAGGTCAGCATGACGGCTCTACGGCTGGTGCAGAGAATGAAGAGGGACTCCATACATTCTGGGAGACGTCCCTCTGGGATCTGTGGAGCTGGTGAGTTGTGATTCTTGATTTCAGATTATCTCTGTTCCACAAGAAATTTGTAGAATCGGAAAAAAAGAAGCAGCTTCATGACTTTTGTCCCTAGGCACGGTAGATATCCCATCAGATCTCTTAGTATCAAGTATGAACTCCAGATTCTTTCTTCTTCTTGTCGTGTCGCTATTTCTTTCGAAAAAGTGTGGTGAAAGGATTTTAAGTAACCTGTAGAATCGCATTACAATTTATCATTTTTACTTTTGAAATTATTTGTGCCAGTGTTCGGTAAAGCTGCTATTATGCAGCCATTTCAATATAAGGTTTTATCAAGTGGTATCATGGAACATTTGGTGGTAGGTTTTTGCGCCGACAACAAAAGGTCAATGTTACACAAAATACCAAAACAAGTTTGCCCAAAACATTCTAGCAAATAACTCGTTTTCAATAATATAATCTGTTCTTCGGCGTAAAATCGAAAATTAAATAGATTCTAAAGCTGTTTTCAGAATCTATTTCATTTATTCTATTTATAAAAGTAATTTGTTTAAATGAATCAAGCTTAGCAAATATAAAAGACGATTGGCGACCCCTGTGGCGCTACTGAGTCGAAGATTTTAAGGCCTTGACAATCGTGTGACCCTGACTATCTTCGTGAATATTTTGTGTTAAAACCATGATAAATTCAAAAAATATTGTCTCCAAAACAAAGTATGCTACTCAAAATTTATAAATTCCGTTGTGTAATCGAAACCTAAAGAAATTTAATTAAATGTAACCTTTGTAATAAGTCGAGTTAAATGCAGATTTATTTCATATAATATAACAATGGATACGTAACGCCAATACATTGGCATGGCGTAGAACTTTGCAATATTCACGTTCTTTTTTTAAATGTATATTGCAACTGCGTGGTTGGGGTGTCGATTCTCTAAACTACTAAATCATTGGGAGTTTCGCATAGTGAATCTGCGCTCATTACCATTACTTGTTACGCCTCAGTCACGTTGGAGTCTCCACTCGCCAAAACATTCACGCGGGTGCCGCTAGTGATGGGTGAATGTATTACAGAATGCCAAATTAAAATTCCGCGGTCACTTGGGTGAGTGTTGTTGTGGGAATAGCTCTGCTGGATTGACCACAACGCCATTAAAATGAGTATCAAATAAATCTATGTACCTACATAATTATTAGTCGATAAGTGATAAGGTCTATGATTTATTTAATTGAAATGAATATTCTAGAATATTATTTGTGGTGATTTAATTATTTTATTTTAAATGCTATTATTAATACTGAGAGATCTTTGATCTCACTTGCATCATCTAGATCAGTTTCATAGACATTGTTCTGCCATAGCTAATTTTGTGTATTTTTGAAGACAAGATAGTCAAAAGTCTATTAATGGTCTGGACTCGAATATATCATTGAGAGCTGAGTCTATGACGATGGATCGATAGATAGTATTATTTTTAAAACAAGGCGAAAATGTTCCGTCGCTATATTTTATTTATATGGCCCGGTACCTACCGGGGAACGCTGATCTAAAGATACCAACTCTAGCGATATGATGATTATTATTATTATTATTAAAAGCCCGTAGTGTCCCACTGCAGGGCAAAGGCCTCCCTTCCCTCCAATCTATTCTGCTTTGGGTTACTGTAGACCACTCCTTAAGGTAGGTATCCAGTTCGTCCCTCCATCTTCGCCGCGGTCTGCCGCGAGGTCGTTTTCTGTCTTTAGGCGTCTGTGGTGGCTTTAGCCCATAACGCATCCGACATGCGGCAGACGTGGCCTGCCCAATCCCACTTCAATTTACCCGCGTGCCTGCCGACATCTGCGATTTGTGTCTTGGAGCGCAGTAAACTATTGCGCGATATGATACCTCAGTAAAATTGGTATTATTCTATAGTTCACCGTTCAAAAACGGTGCAGGAGCTGATCGGGTCTTGCTTCTCTGCATCCACATCACCACCGGGGATGCTAGAACATTGCTGCCAACAACCCAAGTTCGTTCTCCGCTTCTTTAAGGAGTTGGACTGGCTAGGGTGAGGTTGGCATTGGTTTATTTTAATTTTTATACAAATAGCTGATAGAACAAGCAGATGGCCACCTGCTGTTAAGTGGCAACCATCACCTATAGCAAAGCATTGCTCGTAAGTCACACACGACGCACTGCCCTGCGTCCATCAACTTGAGGCATACAGATGCTAAGCCTCATGTGCCTGTAATTACACCGGCAACCACACTTTTCAAACCGAAACACAGCAACGCTGCTTGGCGCCAGAAAAAAGGGTGGTGGTAGTACTTCCCCGGACGAGCCCTTCACAAAGAGCTCTACTACACTTAAAATAAACCCCATTGCGGGACGTCAGTGCCGATCTTATACCCCCACCACGAATTGGAATTAGTTCTTCGTGTGACATTCGGTCATAGTACCGTACTTTGCATTACCTAGTTCTGATAAAAACGCCAAGCTAGGTAGTTTCGCTACGTGTGCTTCACAGAAAGGTGTGTCACGCGTCAATGTCACACAATTGGTTCTAGGACACTCCGTTTCATCGCAATGTTTACTTTAACAGTTAGACCTAGTCACAGACGAAAAAAGCAGTAGACATGTTCCCTCATACTATAAAATGGTGTTTAAATTTAAATAATGCTTAAAATTAGCGCTGTCTCTGTTTGCCATTACGCATTGGCACAGAGATGGCAATAGTTTAAGCATAGTCGTTTCGCACAGATTTTTGTAGTAAGGCCGGTTTTGTTATATTTATTTCAACAAAATTGGTTCTGAACATTTCAAAACAACAAAGCTTATTAAGAAACTTTATCTCCAGTCCCAACAAAATTTATTTAAGAAAACTTCCATAGAGTTCCTCTTTGTATTTTTAAAACACATATTACAGGTATACCAAAGAGATATATATTCATAAGTCTAAAGTTAACGAAATCAAATTCCTGCAAAGGTCTGATTAACATGCAAATTTTCAACTACTCTTTGTCGCTGTCGACTTAACCAAATCACATACAAACATTTGCAGTTCATGCAATTTTTTCTCGACACAAACTCGCTTCTATTAGTTGTTTATATCTATCTTGAGGTATCTTGAGGTCAAATAAATTAAAAGTAGCATACACCTATTTCGGCACAATAACAACTCTGAAATATAACTGTGAAAAACTATTAGGTCCTAGTGCTAAATTTTTACGCAAGTCACGCTTATGATGACCCGCCCGTTTACTTAGAGATCAAAATCCTTGAATCGAGTAAGTACCAACATGTGATCAACTCTGGCATGGCGACAGAGTCCTTATGCCGCCTCGCTGGCGACGTCATGGCTTAGACACCTGCTAAAGCCGACAGATTAACTTGACTGGAAACCTGGAAGCTATCAATACTTGATTCTCTGAACCGTTTAAGCTACTCTACAAGAGAACTTGTGCTACAAGAGAACATAAATCAATAAAATTACAAACCTACTTAACTTAAAAGTTATCGATTAGCTTAGCTTATGTCCACACAATTATATACATTTCCATGAAGAACGATTTTGACCATTCTTTATTCCCGCGATTTTAACAATATCGTTCTACCACCCGATGGATCAAAGATAACGATAACGATAAAAATTGGTCGCGTGGAACTGGCACCTGGAGTCACCTATAGCTTTAAGACGTTTCAAAGTGATCCTTGTGATTTTATTGAATAAATACCTTTTGACTTTGACTTTGAACGAATAACGCTTCGTCTTATCTATGGAATCTAAGGAAAACTCTGGTTCCATAGATTTAGGTAAAAACTAAAATTTGAACTTATTATGGTTTCTCACTCACGTATTCCATCATTCCAGCTCTTCTAATAGCTGGTCGTCTGCACGACTTCAACCGAACACCCACAGACGTCGTGCGAATAGTAAAAGTTCACGAATCAACGCTTCGGAAGCGACTACTTGAGTTTGGCGACACTCCGTCCAGTGCGCTGACATTGGACGAGTTCATGAATGTGGATCTGGAGAAGGAGGAGGACCCACCCGCGTTCAGAGCGGCGAGGAAGAGGGATAAGGATCGATTGCAAAAGGTAGGTAATACAGAAACGTGCACATACTCAAAGCTGCTTTTTTTTTATAGCTGATGGAACAAGCAGATGGCCCACCTGATGTTAAGTGGTAACCATCACCTATAACAAAGCATTACCTCGTAAGTCACGCACGATAGGAACGTGCCCTACGATACACTGCCCTGCGTCCATCAACTTGAGGCATACAGATGTTAAGCCTCATGTGCCTGTAATTACACCGGCAACCACACTCTTCAAACCGAAACACAGCAAAGCTGCGCAGCAGAAAAAAGCGTGGTGGTAGTACTTCTCCGGACGAGCCTTTCACAAAGAGCTCTTCAAATTATCGCTTGCACAAAAGTCCTCCAATATTTATTTATTTATTTAATTCATCATCTTCCTGCCTGCCGGCTACAGCAACAAGAGAAATTAGAGAATCAACACCGTGTCGTCGTTCCTTTTCAAGATGCTCTTATCCGCTAGGAAACTTTTCATTTGCATATTTCAACATTTTTGAAGATGTAAGATCATTGAATTTAGTTGTGAAACATATAGGAACAACCAAGCTTCGAAGATTAACATTATAAAAAAAGGTCCAAACAAACAATTTTAAAGTTAAGTAAGTTAGGTAAGTAAGCAGGTACCTGTACCTACCTATGTCAGCGTTTCAAGGGGAAATAAGGTGATCAATTTGTAGGTATCCGTAATTCGATAGTCAAAATAACTTTTAATAAAAACACGGAACTGCATTCGTGTAGGTACCTAATTTGGAAACGGAAATGCAAAGCTGATTCCGTTAAAGTCAGAAAAAAAGGTCAATACAATGTTTTTATGATCCATAACATTCAGTTTCAAGACTAACAGGTTGCAATTAAAAATATAAATTTAATTTTTATACTTATTTATTGCTCTTTTCTGCTTTTAGGAAGTGTTATTATTAAATACTAGCGGCCTGTCCCAGCTTCGCATGGGTGGTCATAAATTTTTTGAACATTTTAGGATAAACTTAGATCGTGTGTTCGAGCCTCGCGTCTACTTATTTCATACATTTGCACGCCAGAGTGAGTGTAATCGCACCCCGTGCGTGACCCGTGGACCCGTTAACATTTTTAATTTCGTCGTATCTTTTGAATGGAATGTCCAATTTGAAAAATTTAAGAAGTAATCTATAGGTATTGAACCAGTCTTAATTATGAAATAATTTATTTGGATTAATACCAAGGTACAAATAAAGACCCTTTTCTAGCGGCGGCATTTCAATTAAATTTTTATAATAAAAGAACACTTATTGTGACATAACTATAATAGTTAGACATATGCTGTCGCGACATTTTTTGTAGATGATGACGTGTTCTACAAAATCGTAGTACATTATTTTGTTCTATCATCAATAGCTTTCGCAGCGCACGCGATGTTGATGATAGCGGGAATGCAAATATGAATAGGACTGACAAGAATAATTTTTTTCGTGTATAACTACCTATTTCTAATGCATCAAAATATTAACGGGTTATTAAATAAATCTGAATCACTAATGGTCATCCTAGAAGACTTATACACAAAGGGTAAAAATGTAGATATATTGTGCGTAACAGAACACAACATGACAGAGGATGACGTAAGCCGTCTTAAAATTGCGAATTTTAAACTGGCTTCATGGTTTTGTAGAGACCGACGATATGGGGGTTCTTGCATATTAGTTGGAGATCACCATGAGTTTGAAAACATTCATGACATTGTCCGTTTGTCCATTCCAAATATTGTCGAATGTGCAGCAATTAAACTGATCCTACAAAGGATCTATGTTGTATGCATCTACAGACCACCTAGAGTAAAGTCACAATTGATAGACTTATTTTTTGATAAACTTGATAGAATTTTGTTCAGAATATGTAGTAATAGTAGCAACTATAAAATTCTGATATGTGGTGATTTTAACATCGACATGTTAAAACACACAAAACATGCGACAGACTTTAGAAATCTTGTTTTAGGATACAACTTAAAATTCCAATATAACCAAGCCACAAGATTGACAAGTAAAACTGGAATTGACAACATTCTACACAATATAAGAGGTAGTGCAGGAGAAGTTATTGATTTTGCACTATCGGACCACACGGCACAGATCTTAAAAGTTCCAATTAAAAAATGCTGTAAACTTAAACACTGGTTTATACATAAAAGGGACTATAGTACTGATAACATTATTAAATTTAAAGAATACATTACTAAACTATCTTTTGCGGACGCGTTACAATGTCAAGATGCAAACAATGCTTTTGACAATTTTTATGACATTTTTCTACTATTTTACAATTTATGTTTTCCTTACAATAGAATTAAAATAACTGCGCATAAGAAACCCAAATGGATATCGAGGGGTATCAAAAAGTGCAGCAAGGTAAAACGAAAGCTTTTATGGAAATATAGAATTACAGGATGTGCAGATAGCAAAAATAAATTTAAATCGTATTCTTTACGTTATAAGAAAATAATCAGACTTACACAAAAAGCACAAAATGATTACAATATTACAACTGCACCAAATAAGTCAAAAGCAACATGGAATATTATTAACAACCTGAACAGTAATAAACCTACAGAAAGCATCCAACAGTTAGTGATAAATGACAAACAAATAACCGATCCTACGGTACTTGAAAATGTATTTAATAATTTTTTTATTGACATGGTAAAATGTAATAATTATAATATAAACGCTGACACTAACCCCATTACTAATAATATTAATAATTTAATTGATCCTAACATAGACATTGAAATCAGTAATAATAATTTGTATTCGGACATTGTGAATAATGAAAATGGCAATGGTATTAACTTTAACGCTAAGATTTCCAAAAATATTACACAACAATATTCAATATTTCTAACACCAACCGTGGCATTTGACATCATTAAAACAATAAGCTCTTTAAAAAATACAAATAGTGTAGGATACGATGGAATATCAACCAAAATTATCAAAGAAGTAGCATTTACAATCGCACCAGTCATTAGTCATATTGTTAATCTATGTATGGAACAAGGCATCTTCCCAGAAAAGCTAAAGCTATCCACAATCAAGCCCCTGTATAAAAAAGGTAACAAGGAAGACGTTAACAATTACCGACCGGTGGCGTTAATACCCGTACTTTCAAAGGTGTTTGAAAAAATATTCTACAATAAACTATACATGTTCTTTGAATCAAATGGTCTTTTCTCAGACTGTCAATACGGATTTAGAAAAAATAAGACTATAAATATGGCAATATATGATTTTTTAAACAAGGTAACTACAAATGTAGATAGAAGAAGGACAGCCATTGCTCTTTATATGGATATGTCAAAAGCATTTGACCACGTCGATCACTACCTACTGCTTGATAAATTAGAGAGATATGGCGTAAGAGGGAATGCAAATAATTTGATAAAATCATATCTTAATAACAGAATGCAAATAACGCACATTAAAAAAACATGCCCCAGAACACAAACGGAAACAACATACACCTCTAACATGAGAATAGTAACGCTCGGAGTTCCCCAGGGCAGTGTGTTAGGGCCTTTACTCTTCATTATATATATTAACGACCTACCAAACGTAACGAAAAACTCTATGACATTATTTGCTGACGACAGTACAATATTATTTACTAATGACCCTATTATTAATCTGGAATTTGACATTAACCATACTCTAACATTAATTATTAATTGGCTAATATATAATAAACTAAATATTAATTTATCTAAAACATACTTAATGAATTTCAAACAAAGGCACAACACACCACTAAATTTGAACATAAAATATCTGAATACTAAAATAATTGAAACAGAATCAACGCGATTTTTAGGGTTACAAATAGATAGTAAGTTAAATTGGAAGCTACACACTGACAATATATGTAAGCGCTTGCACCAATTTTCATATGCCCTATATAAATTAAGTAAAGTAGTTAACACTCCGGCTGTACTCACAGCGTACTACGGCCATACAGCATCAATACTAAGGTATGGAGTTATCTTTTTGGGAAACTCTACAGATAAGGATAAAGTATTTAGAGCACAAAAGCGGTGCATTCGCTCAATGTTTGGCATGCGGTCAACGGATTCGTGTAGGGATGTTTTTAAGCAGTGGCGAATTTTAACTCTCCCATCGCTCTATATATGCGAGGTGGCAACTTTTGTAAAAAGTAATCCTCAGTTTTTTAAGCACTATGCCGCTGGTAGTCGTCGAGAGGGTAGCCTATATTTATTGCCCTGCAAGACAGCATTACTTAGACTAAGTGTGTTCTGTATGACGCCAATAATATATAATCACATTCCTTTATCAATACGTGCTATTAGTGATTTAAATATATTTAAAAACACCCTCACTAAGTTATTAGTGGACAAAGTATACTATAAGGTTGATGACTTTCTAAATGACAAATTTACAACATGACATTAATTTTATATTTTTTTCCTAAATCTAATTAGTAGCTACGTAACTTGACATTTAAATTCACTCATTTTTTATTTTGTTAATGTCACCGTGATTTATTTTAATTTGTTTTATCTTAATTTAATTTTATTTTACATGATTTTAATTTAAATTGTTTTTATTTTTTATCTGTGCCCGTTTATATGCTTTTAAGCTGGACTAGTGTGACGCAAAAAAACCTCAACACCAAAATATGTACCTAGTTTCATAAACAATAAATATCTTTTATCTTTTATCTTTAAGGTTTTTGTTTTCCACCTTGCGTTACATTATTGGAGTTTTAGTAAGGATCCCTGATTTTTTTGAAAATATAATATAGCCTATGTTACTCAAGGATAATGTAGCATTCTAATGGTTAAAGAATTTTTGAAATCGGACCAGTAGTTTTTGAGCCTTTTCGTTACATACAAAAATACAAATCTTTCCTCTTAATAATATTAGTGTAGATTAGTGTAGATAAACCAACTTTGTCAGCTCTCATAGCTCAGTTAATCTTTGCTAGGAGCTCTGCCTTCTGCGCTGTACTGTAGGCCGTGGGTTCAATCCTAACCGAGAACAAACATTTATGTAATGGACAGTTTTGTTTGTTACCTGGGTGTTATAAAATATTATAAGTATTTACAAAAAAACTATATGTATAAGTATTAAATCAGCAATCTGGTTCCCTAAGTAAAAGCTTTGCTTAGTTTGGGGCGAGAGAGATACTGGAATGTGGACCTATATTCGTTATATCTACACTAATATTATAAAGAGAAAAGATTTGTATTTTTTTATGTAACGAATAGGCTCAAAAACTACTGATGATCCGATTTCATAAATTCTTTCACCATTAGAATGCTACATTATCCCTGAGTAACATAGGCTATATTTATTACTTACGTTTTAAAAGTTGATAGAAATGCCGACCAAAATCAGACCATGTTATCCATACCTTTATATTAATCCTTATTCAAATAAATCATTTCGTATTCAAGACTGTTTCAATATCTATAGATTACTTCTTGAATTTTTCAAATCAGACATTCCGTTCAAAAGATATTACGAAATTAAAGATTTTTGTTCGCTTTAAAAATATTATTAGCGAACGCAAGTGCCACGGGGCGCGTTCTCACTCACTCAGGGAGAGGGGCGTGCAAATGTATGAAATAAGTAGACGCGAGACTCGAACCTACGGTCTAAGTTTATCCTAAAATGTTCAAAAAAATTAGGTATATCCACTCATGCGAAGCTGGGACAGGCCGCTAGTACATGATATAGATAAGGGCGGGCACTAGGTACGCCAAAAGAGTTGCTATGTTGGGTCTGTCCATCTAAAATCATAGACTAGAATATGAACTACATAAAAAAACAGCTTCACGACTACCCAGGCACGGTAGATATCCTTTCAGATCTCTGAGTACTCATGCGAAGCTGGGACAGGCCGCTAGTACATGATATAGATAAGGGCGGGCACTAGGTACGCCAAAAGAGTTGCTATGTTGGGTCTGTCCATCTAAAATCATAGACTAGAATATGAACTACATAAAAAAACAGCTTCACGACTACCCAGGCACGGTAGATATCCTTTCAGATCTCTGAGTATGAAGTACAAACTCATGGATTATTTGAGGATGTCTAAGGGGGGTAGGCAGAGGTACGTCCATTTATTACATTTGGCACATAAGGATAATATAATAATATTTTATGCCAAATAAAAACAATACTTAACCACTTATTGTGATATTATAAGCAAAAGTATTTGTGACTTACGAGGCAATACTTTGTTTTAGGTGATGGTTACCACTTCACATCAGATGGGCCATCTGCTTGTTCCATTAGCTAGTAGTAAAAAAAAAAGTACAAAGCTTTGTGTTCCAACAGAAATATCAAAACGCGAGTCACAATAAGTGACTTTGTTAGACATTTTTTCTAATAGTAGCTAAGAAATAATAAAAACAAGGAAATGACATTTTTGTGCATTATTTATTTACATTATTGGAATCTGGTTTACTTATTTACATATGTATACGTCTGAAATATAGAATCTAGGTAATTAAATGCAATGTTCTGAGTATACTTTAAATGAATTTGCTTTAGACCTAGATCAATTTGGTATTAATTGAACTACGTACAAAGACTTGCAAAACAATCTTATTTAATTACTAGTGGCTTCTCGCGGCTTCGCACGCGTTGATTGAACCACAAACATCCAAACATCGTATCCAAAAGTTTTAAGTCAATCGCACTACGCGTTAAAAAACTCCCATACAAACTTTGACATCCCTTTGCACACTTATTAAGGGTAGTTTTAAAAAACTAAAACTGCCTTTCCTATTTTTTTGCCTTAAAGTACATGTACTCCAAGTTTCAAGTTTGTAGGTTCAAGGAATACTATTTTTCATGCAAACGTTTTCAAACCTTTTACACCCTTAGGGGTTGAATTTTCAAAAATTCCTTCTTAGTACACCTCTATGGCATAAGACCTATATACTCTTCAAATTTCAAGTCTCCAGGACCAGCGGTCAAAAAACTCCCATATAAACTTTTATAACCCTTTGCACACTTGTTAAGGGTAGTTTTAAAAAACTAAAAAATGCATTTCTTTTTTATTTGCCTTGAAGTATATGTACTCCAAGTTTCAAGTTTGTAGGTTCAAGGAATACTATTTTTCATACAAACGTTTTCATCCCTTTTTACACCTTTAGGGGTTGAATTTCCAAAAATCCCTTCTTAGTACACCTCTACGCCATAAGACCTATGTACTCCTCAAATTTCAAGTCTCTAGGACCAGCGGTTTAGGCTGTACGTTGTCTATATGTCAGTCAGTCAGTCAGTCAGGACTTTGATTCTTATAGTATTAGAGATATGTATTTAGTTAAACAGATTTACCAAACTAAACAAAATTAGCGTACACATCATTTCCATTGTCTGTTAGTTCACTAATTATGTTTAGCGGCTTAATTTTTCTTGGTGATTTTAATCGTGTTTGTGACTTGAAGTTAACTAATTGCAATTATTGGCGTGCTAAGGGCCGATTTCACCATGCTCTGTTAGATTGACAAAGGATTAAAGGGCCGTTAAATATGTCAAAATGTACGCGTTTGACAGCAAGGTTAGATTTAACGGACTTTTAATCCTTGATTAGTAACTAACAGAGTATGGTGAAACCGGCCCTAAACACGATAAATCAATCAAACATAATGACAATTCCAAAAATGCGATATAGACATACCAACGGCGGCAGTTGCTCGACTATAAATAAATAAATATAGTAATCGTTGTGCAAGGGGCCCTTTCCTTTTCCCTGCTCCGTCCCTTTAGGCTGTAGCTGAACTGGTAGGGCATTTAGGTCTTTTCATCTATGGATATGGGGGACTATAATCTACACCTAGGTGTATCATCAACAATTTTCTGTCAAAACGTGTCCTCGATAAATAAAAAATTACAAAATAGTCTTTAAATTCTGATACTGTTACTTGGTAATCGGATCAAATTATTTATTAATAAGAATTATAGATTAAATCAAATAAAAATTATTGTGACCCATAAATCTTAAAAATTGTTTTCAATATTGCTAACATTATGTTGACACGGACACTTTAGGTAAAACGACAAAAATAAACAGATCACGCAGTAAACCAAGGTTTTTCTTTATTTGCATAAAAATCATATATAAAATTTTAGGCGTTACAAAACGGTTTTATACAATAATTGCACTTTGAATTATTCACTATTTTCGAATCGAATATAATTTTAAAAATAAAATATCTCCTTGACATTTGGATTGGTTGAATCGAACAATCGCTTATCTATTATTTTAGCGACCTTTGTGGCGAGACGGGCTGTGCGTCAGAGACGAAAGGTTCACGTTCAATTCCCGCGTGCGGGAATATTTGCATGTAAGCATTGGCTTATAGTTTTGGGTGTCGGTGCACGACCGGCGTTGAACCCACGACCTGAGGATTGGAAGGCGGGACCGCTAACACCAGTGCTCTCACCAATGCGATTAGTGGCTCGCTAAACACGATTAGTGATCGTTGTGAAAGTGGCCCTAAATACATACATACATAAAATCACGCCTTTTTCCCATAGGGGTAGGCAGAGACCACAGATTTCCACTTGCTACGGTCCTTACTCCTCCTCCGCTCCTCTTTCGCTTCATTCACTCTCATAACATTCTGAATACATTCTCGTCGGTTTAGGGTACTCTTGACCTGGCCCTTCTCTAGAACGTCTGCTATCTGATCGAGATACGTCCGCCGAGGTCTTCCCCTCCCAACAGTCCCATTTACGCTCGCCTGATGCACCTGTTTCGTTAATCTGCTTTCATCCATCCTCTCCACATGCCCTAAATATAGAGATTATATTATTCTTATAGTTAATGGATGAGGAGGATGGCGAGAAAGAGCTGACAGCGCTGCAGAAAGAGATAGAGATACAAATAGAGAAGGACTGCAAAACCATGAAGAGAAAACCTCGGACTTTTACGACGACCACTCCGTCGTCAACTAATTCAGGTGTGTAATGTACCTATTTAGGGCCCGGTAGACTTATGGCGACGACAAGAGCTAATGTGACTCTCGCACGCACGTTTCGACATGTTGAAAGATATAAAATCACTGAACTCATTTTCGAAAAATCGCAATCAACCATTTTGTGTGCAATCACATTGCACACAGTTCAGTAAAAATTTCATTTTGATCGATACAAGTTTTCCTGCATAAAAGTTTGCTTGTGTTCGAAAACTAGTAAAGCAAACTTTTGAGTAGGAAAACACGTACCGATTAAAATGAAATTTTTACTAAACTGTGTGGAATGTGATTGCACACAAAATGGTTGATTGCGATTTTTCGAAAATTTGTTAAGTGATTTTATATCTTCAACATGTCGAAACGTGCGAGCGAGAGTCACATTAGCTCTTGTGAAGAACTTCGCCGTGAAGAAGTGCTAGGTCTGCACCCGGGAGAGTGCAGACCTAACAAAGAATCTAAACTTAGGTATGTATATAAGTATTAGCTGATATGGGTGTACACACGGTTACGCATCAGGCTATACACTGCTCGCTTTTATGTCCTTCTTGTAAGCGTCATTTTTCTTTAGCTTTGTGTAGCTTGATATGTATGTCTGTACCCGAAGCTTTTTTTATACTACTATGTGATGGAGCAAGCAGATGGCCCACCTGATGCTAAGTGGTAACCATCACCTATAACAAAGTATTACCTCGTAAGTCACGCACGATAGGAACGTGCCCTACGATGCACTGCCTGCGTCCATCAACTTGAGGAATACGTGGTTTTTCTTTCATTTAATTTACCACGTTTGTTAAAGAGATTTGATCCTTGTGTTTAGTTATGGTTGAAGGTTGACCCTAACGATCGATGCCACATATTAGAAATATTTAGTAATATTTAGAAATCATACTTATAAGGGAATGTTTCCTTTGTTAGTCCATCTCCAGTATTTAATCTTTCCCTTCAGGTGGCGTTAAAAAAATCCTCTCCTCTTCGAGCAGGACTGTGCGAATGCACCCTTAGACGGCGTTGTGTATGTTTTATTTATAATGTATTCTTTTGGTTCCACAGAAGATGCCGACGACCCAGATTCAGAAGAAGTCCAAGCCACGATATTCGTTGAAGAGAATACGATGAAAATCATCGGACAACTCGAGGAGTGTGAGGGGATGAAGAAAAACAATCTTAAGCTTGATAGGGGACTTCGTAAGTCTCTCTTCTCTTGTCATGTCACTAGTTTCTTTCGAAACAGTGTGGTGAAAGGATTTTAAGTGCGCCTCAAGAGGCTCCTTTCGAGCACTTGACACATGTTATAGAATTTTTTAGGGTCTACGACATTCCGGTTTCCTCACGATGTTTTCCTTCAACGTTTGAGAGTACTGGCATTGTGCACATACATTTTTGAACAGAAAAACTCATTGGTGCACGACCGGTTTCGAACCCACGACCTTAGGATCGGAAGGCGGGGCCGCTACCACTAGACCACCAGTGCTCTCAACTTCGTAGGTTACTCTAATAAACCATTAATTGGCCAAGTGTGTGTCGGACCACGCATTGAGAAGACTGCCGAAGTGATAACTTACTGACAACAGTCAAACTTTTGACTTTTATGAGTAGTAGAGCTCTTTGTGAAGGGCTCGTCCGGGGAAGTACTACCACCACGCCCTTTCTGCCGCCAAGCAGCGTTGCTGTGTTTCGGTTTGAAGAGCGTGGTTGCCGGTGTAATTACAGGCACATGAGGCTTAACATCTGTATGCCTCAAGTTGATGGACGCAGGGCAGTGCATCGCAGGACACGTTCCTACCGTGTGTGACTTACGAGGTAATGCTTTGTTATAGGTGATGGTTGCCACTTAACATCAGGTGGGCCATCTGTTTGTTCCATCAGATAGTTGTATAAAAAAAACTTGTACATTTCAACGTTTTGAAAGATTCATAATCCCTAAACTTTTTATGAAAAATTGTATGCACATAGTTCAGCAAAAATATATCCAACCATGTTTTCCAACATTTCGTATATATACTAAAACTAGTAAATCAGGCTTTGATTATTTATTCATATATCATAAGTATTAATGTATGTATTTTTTTTTGTTTTACAAAGTTTTTTTAGTTTTTAGTATAACAGCTCTCTGGTTAACATTACAAGCTTTGCTTTATTTGGAGCTAGACAGTGGAAAGTCCACCAACATTTATTTATTATCACCTGCTTTCTTTCAGGGCCAGACTTATCAGTAATAGGCTTAGGTCCAGATAGACCAGTCGTGGACGAAAAAGCCGATAAGTTCATCAAACCTGAAGCCAAACCTTCCTTCGCCAAGGACCTAGTGAACTCCGAAGACCTACTACTAGGGGAGAGAGACGAAGAATACGTCAACAGCTTCATAATGACTGAGGCGGAAACGAGACAGAAGACTATAATGTGGAATAGAATTAATGCTGGCTATTTGAAGCAGCAGAAAAGTGAGTATGCCTACTTCTATTTGATAACATGAAGCCCAGAAAACAGTAACAGTTTCACGATTTTGATCCCCAGGCACGGTAGATATACCCTCAGGTATTTATAGATATTTAGATAATTTTAGGTTATGTTTACCTTTTTCTGTTATGCCTACGCCTCACTAAATTCGATTTGCATCCACTGGAGCTTCAATATTGTAATATAATACATTGTGACAAGGATCATACAAAGGAACGGTAGGAACCAAGCCGTAAGTTTGTTGCCTGTTCTTCTAGGCTTTGGTCGCGTGGAACTGGCACCTAGAGTCACCTAGCTTTAAGACGCTTCAATGTGATCCTTGTGATTTTATTGAATGAATACCTTTTGACTTTGATTTAAGGGAGGAAGGCAAAGGGTACGTCCAAATTTGTCACCACAACCCAACATTTTGTAGTAGTTGGTATTCCATACGTGACAGGTTTCAAGTCCTGAATACTAACTGAATTCCTCACGATGTTTTCCGTCACCGTTTGAGAGCACTGGCATTTTTGATAAGCGATAAGAGTAATAGATCTCTTTGTGTAAGTACTACCATCATGCGTTTCTCTGACGCTAAGCAGCGTCGCTGTGTTTCGGTTTAAAGAGTGTGGTTGCCGGTGTAATTACAACAACATTAGGCTTAACATCTGCATGCCACAAGTTGAAGGACGCAGGGTAGTGCACGTAGGGCACGTTCCTATCGAGCGTGACTTACGAGGTAATGCTAGGAGATGGTTACCACTTAACATCAGGCGGGCCATTTGCTTGTTCCATTGCAAAGTAACATTAAAACAACAAATTTCCTTTCCAGTTAAAGAAGAGATCCGCGCGAAGGAGAAAGAAGAGAATAAAACGAAGAAGAAAACCCGAGGCTGTTACAGAAAGAAGGTGGCACTGAACGCGGCAACGGCGAGCGAAGCCGTCGGCAAGATGATAGCGGAGCGCAAGATCAGTGCTAAGATCAACTACGATATCCTGAAGAGCTTGGATCAGCCGGGCGCTCCTTCTACTCCGAAACCTATTGAGACAGCCCCAGAACCCGTTCTCGAGTAAGTCTTTCTGAACAGCGTCACTGTGTTTCGGTTTGAAGAGTGTGTTGGTTATTTATTTAGAAAAGTTTTATTTATATATACAACTGGCCCACCTGATGTTAATTGGTAACCATCAGCGATAACAAAGCATTGCATCGTACGCACGTTCCTATCGTGCGTGACTTGCAAGATAGGAACATGCACGATGCACTGCCCTACCTCCATTGACTTGAGGCATATAGATATTAAGCCTCTTGTGGCTGTTATTTCACAGGCAAGCACACACTTCAAACCGAAACACAGCAACGCTGCTTGGCGGCAGAAAAAGGCGTGGTGGTAGAACTTCCCCGGACGAGCCCTTCACAACGAGCTCTAATACTCTTAATTAGCTTACGTAAATACATACTTCAATATCATATTTAACACCCATACAGAGAACAAACATCTATGTTCATCACACAAATGTTTGATCTCGGTAGGGATCGAACCCACGGCCTACGGCGCAGAAGGCAGAGCTACTACCAACTGAGCTGTTCATGCTGTCTTTCTGTGTTTACAGAGTACTAGAGATATTTGTGAAGGGCTCGTCCGGGGAAGTACTACCACCACGCCTTTTTTTGCCGCCAAGCAGCGTTGCTGTGTTTCGGTTTGAAGAGTGTGGTTGCCGGTGTAATTACAGGCACATGAGGCTTAACATCTGTATGCCTCAAGTTGATAGACGCATAGGGCAGTGCATCGTAAGGCACGTTCCTATCGTGCATGACGTGCATGAATTCTAGTATAACAATAATTATAAATTTTCAGAATAAAGACACCAGTGATCGCAGCACCAGAATCTCCAGTGGCGAAGAAAATGCCAGCGCCCACGATACCGGAGTCCCCGGCCCGGAAACGGAAGAAGACAGCGCCGACCATACCCGCCAAGAAGGTCCCGCCCAGTCCAGTGGCTGCGCCTGCGCCATCTGCACCAGGTCAGTTGAAAACTATATAAAAAAGAAATTAATAAAAAAAAAAAATTACAGTAAGTATTCTAAAGGCCGCTTGACAGCGATCTCATTTAATTTTCCACTGCCAAGCTTACTATAAAATAACTGATTATACAAGGTGTTCCAATACTTGTGTTTAGAAACTTCAGGGGGCTAAAGTCCCATCAATATTGTACTGTACAAGGTTATTTGGGTACCAAATAAAACACTTAGATCGATAAACGTCCGCCTCGGTTGGGTGGCTGGAATCGAGTGCCAGCGATCCGTTTCCACCCACCTACCCAGACAGCGCGCATAGTTTATTGTTATACACTACAAATATGAATAACTTTTTCTAAAGAACCAACACTGTGAACGCGAAAAAAAAACAACTGTTTCATACATTTTAGCCAGGTAGGCAACTTTTGCATGAAACAGCTGTTTTTTTCGCGTTTACAGTGTTTGTTCCTTAGAAAAAGTTATTCATATTGATGGGTACTTTAGCCCCCTGAAGTTTTCAGGAGTGGTATTTTTACACCTTGTATAAATGTGATGCTCGTGATTGTACTGAACAAAGACCGTTTTGATTTAGATTTTTTGAGTACTACCAACTTAGTTATTATGCAAATATGATGATAGCTTTGTGATGATACCTCACCAGGCACAGAGCAGGACTAATTGACATATTTTGTTTATTTCTATTACCTCTTTCTTTTTATCTTGTTTTATATTATTCATCGGTTAACTTCTCTCTCTCTCTTCTGTGTTCCTCTCTATTGTGTGTGTTAAATAAAAGTATTTCATTTTATTTTATTAAATTTTTTTTTTTTATAATAATTGCTCTTTTTACAGAAGTTGTGGCAGACCAAGAAGCAGAAGACTTTGAGGACGACGCTGAAGAACCAGCCGAGGCGACCAGCGAGGAGCTATCTCTATCCGCGATGCTGCAAAACGCACAAGATGAAGACTACTATGAATATGAGGAATATTAACCGCTCTAGTGATGTTATGTAGGACTATTCCACACTATTGTGCAGCCTTCACGGCTCAGTTGGTAGTAGCTTTGCCTTCTGCGCCGTAGGCCGTGGGTTGGATCCCCACCGAGAACAAACATTTGTGTGATGAACATAGATGTTTGTTCTCTGTCTGGGTGTTATTACGTATTTTAAAGGATGTAATTACAAAAAAATATACATATATGTATTATGTATAATATATCAGCTATCTGGTTCCCATATTACAAGCTTTGGCTTAGTTTGGGACTAGATAGTGCAGTGTGGAAAGTCCACCAATATTTATATTTATTTATTTATTCCAACTCATGAGAACTTGTTTTTCATATTCCGTAATTCGTAGAAAGTAGAAATCCGTGGTCTCAGCCTACCCCTATGAGAAACAGGCGTCATTTTATGTGTGTGTGTTTTGTATGTATGGGTACTTACTTGGGGTACTGATGTTAATGATAGTCTATAGTTCTATATAAGTAGTTGTTTAGCTGTTTAAAGAAAATGCAATAATGTAGGTACTTTGACCGTTGGCTATGAAGAAATATTCTGTGTGTGGATGTTTAGGTACAGTCAGCTGCACTAAGACAATAATTCGGGATCTTCAAAATGGTGTCACAACATGAAGGCACATTTACAGCGAAAATGCTTAAAAATAAATAAACTCATCAAAATATTTTATAGTTTTGGCGTACTGTGTAATTTTATATTGTAATTCCATTTTAAAGCGTGATTTATGATATTTCGGAAAAAACTACCTGTTTTCCGCTTGAAATTTATCATAGTCAGGGGTTGAACAGTCATAATGTCGATACTTACTAATTAGAAGGATTATGCGAGATGATTTATGCGTTTTGTTGCTAATTCTAATAATAAAATGCAATTATTCTTCATACCTATTAAGAATAATTGCATTTTGCAATTTTATTTTTATAGGTTTGAAGAATAATTGCATTTTATTTACATAAGAAACCTCTAATTTGAAAGAAGTCTTAGTAGGCTTCAACATAATGAAACCCGTCACATTGATGACTAAATGATTAGACTTTGTTAGATAAAACTTTGGTTTATTTTATTTATAATTCGTTGTTATGCCAAGCATTACCGCCTTTTAGACATTAGATAGATTAAATTGGACTCAACGTCATCTCGATATTTATAATCTCATCATTAACAGGAACACATTCAGCATTAATTACACGAGTTTAAAAAAAATATGCTGATTTTATGGGTGTGGTTGCCGATTCAATTAGAGGCACATGGCTTTAGAGCTGATTTCACCATGCTCTGTTAGATTAACAAAGGATTAAACGGCCGTTAAAAAAGTCAAAATGTACGCGTTTGACATCTAAGGTTAGATTTAACGCCCTGTTAATTCTTGATTAGTAACTAACAGAGCATGGTGAAATCAGCTCTTAGCCTCATGTTAACATCTTTAGTGCCTCAAGTTGATGGACGCAGGGCTGTGCATCACAGGGCACGTTCCTATCGTGCGTGACTTGGGAGGCAATGCTTTGCAATAAGGGATGGTTACCATCAGGTGTGCCATCTGCTTGATCCATCAGCAAAATTTTGCAGTTTCTTTCAGAAACTGTGTTTTTTTTATACAATGACTAATGTCTCCATTAATATACAATTTTAATAGTACCTAATTTAGATGAACGGGCAGAGCTACTTACCTATCAGTTACTTATAATATACAATCTAATAACTAATGAACCTACACAATTCACATTTCGAAATGATCACACACACTTAATGATCATTTGCAATCGTCCTTTATCCAATGTTTAATTTCAACTTGAGTATAGTTTATAAGTGAGAACTGTCTATTGAATTAACCCAATCAGACGGCTCGGGTAGCAATTGATATTTTTAAGTAGTACAGTCAGCAACAAAATAGGTAATCAATTAATTTATTCAATAGCCATTTTTCTGGATTTAGAAGATATGACAACTATGATTTGTATACAACGTGTTGATGAAGTTATGTAGGCAAACAAAGAGCGTGTATTTAGACCAAGCACTGGAATACTTTGACGTGTGCAAAGGTTGAATACATCGGTTTCGAAATTCCCATAGAAAAGTAAAATTAATATTTTCTCAGAAATTTGCAACAGCCCTGTCTGTGTACGTGTCAAGGTCACACGCACGCGCGCTCATATCTAGGAAAGAGAAAAACAACGATAACCTACGAGATAATTTGAAATACTTACCTTTCGGTAGGTAGGTAGGTAGGTACGCCGCCAATCCCCTGACACGATATTTTTACTGGTTCCTATGGATTTTGTCATTATTTACTGGCTATAATAACACTGGATAAAACTGGATTTTGGTAAGTTTGCGAGATTTCGCACGACACAGGCTTCAAACTTCTCACTAAACCATTACCTCGTAGGCACTGCTCATACACACACTGACTGACGACGGCTTTTTACATAACAATCACCATTTTAACACGTTTGATGACATTTTCTCAACAAAACAATGTACAACAACGCATGTAAACACAAACAGGGTGACCATCTCAAAAGTGGCGGTTCTACCACACACCTGCCAAAAAATCTGTCAAAATCTACCAAGCTTGACGATAAAAATACCAAAAATATGACTTCATACCATCTCCTTCGTGGCTACGGAATAAATTAAATACCTACATTACATTCAGTTACTATCTTTTGATCGTTTGTAACGGTTTGCAGTTATCTAAAACGAGATAGAAGTTGTTTAGAAACCAAATCAATAAAGGTAAAAAAGAATAAGAAGTTTCCAGTTCGGTAAAAAATAAATAAATTATAAATATTATTTCATTAAAAATTCAAACTAATAAGATTTTTCTTGAAATATTTAAAATCTGCCAAATGGCAGAAATCTGCCACAAATGGTAACACTGATCGGCGGCCGTCGGCCGTCCTGATTGGATATGCGTTTTTAAATGCAACCAATGACAGACAGGTTAGTCAAAGATTAAATAGGACAGACTAGACACTTCCCAAAATTGCAGTTGAATAATTTTGTGGTGTCAATGAACCATGGTGGTAAAGTAACATGTTACAATTTAAAGAACTATTAATATCATAAACATTGCTTTACGACATCTAGTAATCAAACAAAAATAAATATTCTATTAAATATTGAGTACGTAGCCACGTAGGTACCTAGTTACTGAATAGGTATTAGTACCAAAGATCTCAGAGAATGTTTACCGTGACTAGGGATTACAGTCGCGAAAATATTTCTTTTACATACCAAGATCTTTAAAAACAGCAACATCATTATTAGGTAGGCACATTACTAGGTAATTGGTGGCAGTTCTGTTACCTATTTTATCTACAATTGACAGTCATTGAATTGAGGTCAAAGAACAGCTGTAAATAGGGCTGCCTCATGATGCGTTTAGATTCATTTTAGATAAAAGTTTAAGAGGCATTTGATGAATGAAAAACTTTGAAATTTTAAAAGTCGTAGAACAAAAGTTGTTCGTTATGACCGGTAGAATATCCTGCTTTCGGATCCCTACAACTCTTAATAAACACGTTGTATAGAAGATAGATATTTAAATAAAGTTCAAAAGTTTGATCAAAAGTACCTGCTAGTAGCTGCTGCCTAACCGCGAAACCGAAATGATAATGGGAATCAAAATGTTGATTATATATTTTGCAATATTAGCAATATGGCATGATAAGTTTAAACCAGTTGAAAGAAACTATCCCCTAGTTATGTTTTAAAGAATTTAGATACTGCAAAAACTGTAAAAAGCATCCCATTAACATTTTGGTTTCGCAGTTAGGCAGCTGGTTTAAGATTTTTGAGCTTTACAAACCAGAAATGTTCATCTACTTTTGTCGCTGGCTGTACATAGAGCAAAAGTGTTTCAAGACCTAAGGATATAGTATTTATAGGCGAATTAAGTTTAGTTATTAATGTAGACTGAGACTTGAATGTATATTTTCGTAGCGTGCTAGAACTAGGCCGATAGGTTTAAGATATTGCAACAAGTTTGAATTGTACGTGCATGCTGTTTTTTTTAGACTGTGTAGCTATGCTAAACATAAAATAGGTAATTCCCTTCTTCTTTACATCCATTTGTATATCCATTCAATAAAAATACATAAACATACAATAATGTATAATATTAGGTTACACTACACAAAAAATGCTGTACAGAGGGGAACAGGTACCTTAGATACTGTATAAAAATTGATCTTAGAAGCAATAAACGACCGTTTATTTCATAACCCGTATTTATTATCTACTTTCTTATTACCTACATATTACTTGGTAGAATAGTATTATTGGTACAGTAGTATTCTCATAACTGCGGTTTAATGAATAGTGCAACATGTTTTTGCTTACCGAGCATACAAATATTTAATAATAAAAATAAGTAGAAATAAATGATATTTTTTAATTGGCACAGACTAAAAAAATAGTTCATGAAGCGGGAATATTTGCATTATATTTTTATTTTATTAGGTTGCCAGTAAGGTCCTATTGTGTCGTAATAAAAAGGTAAAGGAGTAAGTAAGTACCTAATTAAGAACAACCGCAACCATTCGTTTTCAGTACCTACACGGATCCGTACGGAACCCGCTAATAGTTATTTTTATACAAACTCGAACCAGTTTTATCTCAACTCTACAATACTCCGTTATAGCATAAATTATCGGAATCGTTACGTCATGATTGCCATAAATATAGTAGTAATGAATGACAGGACATCGAGTCAGCAGACAAGTCGAAACCTGCAAAGAATGTCGCATTCTTGCATCAAGCAAACACACTACTACCTACCTACACTAGACTAGTGCGTCAGTGTAGTGGTAGGAGTGTAGGACAGTCACTCGCACACTTCCACATTCTAGTAATTTTTCGCAGGCCCAATCGCCCTATTTTCAAAAGGTTTTGAAGTTCGAACGATTTTTTTTTGCTATTAACGCAGTTTAATAGCTAAAAAAAAGGCTTACGACTGCAATCCCGCCAGACACGGGAGACCCTCTCGATCTATTCAGGGGATTTCAGGAGGTTAGTCAGAGGCCAAACGTCCAAATTAAAGAGTACTTACCTACTTAGTAGTAATGTAGTAATTTTTTAGCTGTGAAGTGCTTGAACGGGAAAATACTACCACCATGCCTATCGCAGCCGTCAAGCAGCATCGCTGCGTTTCGGTTAATAAGGATGTGGATGCCGGTGAAATTTCAGGCACATGAGGCTTAACATCTGTATGCCTCAAGATAATTATCGTGTGTGAAATGCGAGAAAATTCTTTGTTGCAGATGATGGTTACCACTTAACATCAGGTGAACCACCAGCAACCACCGCAACCACCAGGATGCGGCCTGTTCTATCAGCATCTTTATTAAAAAAACGATTATTGATACTACTTACCGCCGCGCCGGTTTCTGAAAGCTCGATCAAAACTCATCGGATGTCAAGTCACTCGCCATTTCAGCTATTACATCGAATAAGAGTGACGAACTTTCGAATGTCACTCGTAGTCGAAAAGGATCGCCAGCAGCATGGCCCACCTGATGTTAGTGATAACCATCACCTTATACAAAGCATCGCCTCGTAAGTCACGCACGATAGGAACGTGCCCTACAATCACTATTTGGGATACACATTTCTGGAGCATCCTGTATATGTATATAACCTCCTAAGACCCCAGGTACATTATAATGTACAAATTAAATTACTTTCATCAGTTCCAACACAACATCTGTATCATAGTCAGTGAGACCCGCTGAACATTTTTCTGTACATAACATTCAAACAACTCGGGGGGCTTTTTGATTTTTCGCGGGCTTGCGTTTAGACAGTTGACGTATAAGATTGATGTTTTTTGCCTATGATTTTCAATACTACCAACCGTTTGACACCACCTGTCAAGCACACGTAAAGACGTGCGAAAAGATGGCACCGCCCGGCCGCGTTGATGAGTTTTTATTGTAATTTATCAAAATGATCATGATAGATATAACATCAAACTAATATTATTTTACATTGTGCAATAATCAATTTATTCGATTTAAATATTATTTCCTCGGATTTCACTTTACTAACCTACTTTATTTTGCATTAAATAATTATGTACATATTATTGCACTTTGGGTCTGAAGGTCATTTCTTCATTTTAGTACATTTTATGTACTCGCCTTACAATATTTGTACATTTTTTTGCACTTTGGGTCTCTATAAGATCGCTTACAGCGTGAACGCGTACAGTTTCGATGTTTGGTAATCATTTCAGTAATTGTAGCCAAATAAATGGCTATCAATGAATAATGGCTGTCATTGTAGCCAAATTAATGGATATCATTATTACGAAAAATTATTATTTTTATAATTTTATTTGATAAACAATAAACAATTTTTTTTGCAATAAGGAGTCATTTTTAAAATTGAGACTGAAATATAACTAAGTTGTGTGTTATCAGTCCTCATATAATATAGTCAATAATAACAATAAATAATGAATAAAAGCTGAATTTTATTACTATTTTTATTGTTTCATTGACTACTACTAGACTAATCATAGGTAACCAATGTACATTATTATGTACAAATTAAAAATACATTTTACAACTGTAGGTGTATTCCAAACATTAAAAATTAACCTAAACAAAATCAATGTTCATCTTAAAAACTCAAATAATACAAAAAAGAAGTATTTTTATCCTTGGGTCTGACAATGAATTTTTAATTTGTACATTTTTCTGCACAGAGGGTACCAATGAGTACTCAAAAAATATAGCTCCGGGTCTTAGGAGGTTAAAGCACCCTATATTTTCTAATGTAGATTCAGATAAGGTGCCCCTAGACAGAAAATAGAATTATGTAGATACATATCCCGCCTTCTCTTTCGGACAAAGGAAAAACAACCAAGAAATAAACGGTAAAATCCAAACCATCACCCAAGCAGTGGAGTTCGAGACTGTACCTACTGCACTAAGCAAGCACTACAAGTAGGTATCTATACTAACTGTTAAATATTCTGTAGCGCCACAAAGCACCAAGCAGAACTTGTTGGTACACGACGCATGATGAACCCCGATGTTATTTCGGTATCAAAATTCAAATCTAAATCACTCAGTCATCTATCAATATTCGAGTACATAAGTGCATATACATCTAGTCATATTTATTAAAATAAATTCAGGTGTAAATAATTTTAAAACTGTAATTAAAATGGGTTTCAGTTGTAAAATTCAAGAATTAAAATTGCGAAAGTTAACGAAAAATAAAAATCTCTCCACATTTCACGGTGAATATAGGTATATTTTTATAAAGGGAAATAATTGTTATTTACAAATACCACTTCGTTCAGTGAATATCAGTGTGTTGATGGATAAGGCCAGAGAAATAATCTCCAACGGGTAAGTGTTAACCTAGGTTTTTAGTTAGTTTACCGTTTATGTAACATATAAGTAGGTAGTGTTGTAACCATGGAGGTAATATCATTGTAACTGCTTGGTTTTACTAGTTGACGTATTACGTCTCTTCAATCAAACTTTTTGGCACGAATAACTTGTTTGGACCAAAATTATATTTTTGCTTAAACTTTGTGATTTTATCAGATTTTATTCTCCGCAACTTGGTTATTTGCGAGGTGGTGGTATCCAAGAAGATTGAGGCCAGCGTGCAATTTCTTTGCTACTATAAAAACAAAATAAGTAAGCTTTTTTTACAAAAAAGTAAGCCCACAACAAACTTATTTATTTAGCAATGTACATAATCGGGAATATGAAATTATATGTATATTATTGTAATTACTAATTAAACACTAGGAATCTAATGCAATGAGAAACTCTAATTACAATAGTTTCCATATAACATCCCTTAAGGCGGTAATGGATATGGCGGTTACTCAGAAGGGTCCGGTTAATGTACGACCATGTATTACACAGCCCGAGAATGTACAACCCGGAATGCACGGCCCGGAAAACGCAGCCAGGAATTCATGTACAAAATGTACATGAAATCCGGGCCGTGTTTTCCAGGCTGTGCTTTCCCAGCACAGTCGGGATTGTACAGCCAGGATTACACGACCATGGATTCTGTGACCATTGCTCTGATTGGTCGAAAGCCTATGCTCTGTTTAGATGCACTACACAGTAAGTATAGGCAAGTAGCACAGATTAAAAATTATATAAAAATATATAAAATAAGAGAATTATTCAGAGATTAATGTTAGAAAAAAAATAAAATTCTGGCGCTTCGAGCGTGCCGCGCTCGCTTTGCTCGCTCACCTCGTGCGTAATTTATATGTTTTAACATAACCTAACCAATCCGAGTCGGATCAACAAGTGAGTGAGTAAGTAATTGACAAGTGTAAACAAAGCCTATGTTTTGGCATCAAAATTTTGGCTGCGTTTTATCGGGTCGTGTTTTCCAAAGGTGTGCTGAATTTGTACGGCTTGGATTACACAGCCGTGGATTTCGCGACCAAATTGTACCGGGCCGTGTTTTCCTCGGCTGTACAATCCTTGGTTGTACATTATTGGCACCCACTCAGAAGACGAAAGGGCGGATAACTCAGACGAAATATCTCAATTTGATATTTTAACGATTCTTTCAATGTCATCAAGAATAACAGTCAATGTCAAAAAAGAGGTCAACAACAACGCTCAAGCTTTTTGATATGTTGGTACAGGTTTAAGGTGGTTTCACATAGAGTGTGTGAAAAAATCCTGCTGACACTCTTCCTTGACTATTGTGCGCAATGCCGCCAGACCTCTCAAACGGAGAAAACCAGTTAGTATTCTAGGAGCGGTGATGGGCTTGCAACCAGCCAATTTTCATTTACCTATGGAATGCAAAATAGCAAATGGGCAAACTGTAATGCTTGGACGTACCTCTGTCTACCCCCTTTCGACATCCTCAAATAATCTTGAGCTGGTACTTGGTACTAGATCTGAGGGGATATTTATTGTGCCTTGGATCAAAGGACATATTTCATTCTG
The DNA here is from genome assembly GCA_932294275.1 of Chloroclysta siterata. NCBI lineage: Eukaryota > Metazoa > Arthropoda > Insecta > Lepidoptera > Geometridae > Chloroclysta > Chloroclysta siterata. The sequence goes on from OW028590.1 coordinate 8,710,387, forward strand.
GGTTTGGTCTGTGTACACCACGTAGAAACATTTGAAAAAAATAGAAGATTACAATGTAAGTGTAATTTCATTAATTTGTATGCAAATCAAGTTGCGATACTTTAATGTTCATCTGGTCGAATTTTTTACTATGTGAACAGTTTTAGAGCCACCATGACAGTCTGAAATTGACGATTGCATTTTTTCATTTTCCGACAGTATCGTTGCTTTTTTTGACGGTAAATAGTTCCACTCTCAAGCTTGACATATAAATTGTGTTGCTCTTTTTGATTTCTTGATCAAAGAGAGCAACACAATTTATATGTCAATATTGAAATCTTGAGCTAAGCGATATTTATATAATCTGTACACAGACCCAACCCAGGCTCCATACATCGATGAAACAACTCCTTTGTGTATTTTTTTTTATCATTAGTAATTTTTATTCAATCAACCATGCATTAATCTGGTAAAACTTACGATTACTATTCAAGCATCATATTTCTGCTAAAATATGAAAATATTACTTAACTTAATTGATCCGCTAAATCTCTATCTATCTATCTAATCAGCCCACATTTACCCACTGCTGGGTATAAGCTTCCTCCTTAGCACGCCACTCTTTCCGGTCCTTTTTTTTTTTTTTTTTGACGCTGGGAAAAATGCGTTACGCATTCCCCCCCATTGGAGGATGGAGGGGATATGTGGGACTCCCCGGTTTTCCACTCCCGGTATACCCACTAAACAACCCAGCGACACTCCCGCGTCGCCTATATGGAGGGGAACTGGGAAACTGGCAGAGCCTTTTCATCCAGTCCCCCGCCGGCGATTGGCCCGCCATGACAGCGGGGCCCCCGCAACGCCCCCGCCTTTACGGCGGGGCCCGCACGCCCCCCCCTTTGCAGGGAGGAGCCCGGGAACGACCGTGAGTGCCCGGCCGTTCCCGCCTGACGGGGTGGTGAATATGTGCAATGAGGGAGAAGGCCCCTCCAGGTCTTCTCCCGCTATTCACCACCATGAGCGGCGCGAGAAGTTCCGCGTCTCTCGCGCGCGCTCTACCTCCTGGGTAGACCCGTAGGTCTACCCTGCCTCATCACACTGTGCCCTCTGCTAGACAGAGGGACACGCGGAGAGGCCCGCCGTGTCGGGTTATTAGCCACCATGAAACACGTTCGCAGTATTCTGCAGGCGTGTTTCATGGTGTTACCAGGGTGCACCACGAGGAGGTTACCCGACCTAGCACCCCACTCTTTCCGGTCCTGCGCCAACTGTATCCATTTGGCTCCCACTGTACTAACGATATCATCAGACCACCTGGCCGGTGGTCTGCCTCGTGGTCTATGATTCTCGCGTGGCCACCACTCAGTCACTCTTTTTGTCCACCTACCGTCTTCCGCTAAATCTAATCGAGATTTATTTTATTTTCTCTCGCAATTAAGCAGATTTATATTATTAATAACTCCTGGTAAAAATGTTTAATAATATGTTTCTGTTGTCTGTCCTTTACCTTATTTCATTTTATAATGTTGGCAAAACTACTACCAACTAGCTCAGCTATCTTCACTTCAGTCAGAATCAGCCAGCCAGCCAACAGCTTTGTGGTTGGCACTCGCAGTGTTTGGTATCGTATTGCGTTCGCTTGCCATTGGTATGAATATAGCGACAAAGCAATCGAAACAAAACGTAACGAAGCGAGCAACCGAAGCGAACTAGCGAATTTATTTTCATTTGATTGAGTTTTGTGTCTATGGGATTTTTATCGAACTTTAAATAAAACGTATTACTTCTGATCGTGTTTCGAATAAGAAAACTTTAGTGTTAGTGAAAAGCATTATTGTTTTAATGTTTGCGATCGTGTGTGTGCATTCGACGAAGTTGGTGGTTCGGCCAGCAGTGTGTTTACGCTATTTTAGCGATGTGTGAATTTATAAAATTGATTTGATGGTGTTACAATAAAAGTTCATGGTGTTTCGGTATAAATTAGTGGCGTTTAGAATACAGCTCGAATCATAGGGTCCACAAACGAGCAGACGGATTCTATCATGGTCGTAAAACGGTAAGTTTTTTTGTTTAACCAAACGTGGTGCTTTTGTCTCCTGTATTATCTATAAATTTTATTTCCTTCCTCTTTACATGACTAGCTCTGCTAAATACGAAAACCTATGTTTGCTTCACACCACAACAACTTCGAAATACAAAATTCTTAATGTAACTTCCACACAATAGCTTTGTTTACAGTGGATCCTTCCTGATGTACCTAACCAAGGTTGTTCTTGAGCATTTTAGTTTATCTCCATCCAGTAAACCTTTTAGATATGCTGTACCTACCACATAAAGTAACCTTTACCATTTTTGCTGTAAAATATTGATCAAATAGCTGTACTTTAGAAAAACTTTTGTTTTACCACTATTAGGTAGGTATGTTCTTTTTGAGAGCTTACCTATGTTTTTTTTTCAGAAAATAGTTATGAGTTCTCCCAAGTCTGGGTCAAGTAAAACTAATTTGTAACAATAACCTTATCTAAGTACCTAAGATACCTATTGTAGGTAGGTATAATGTTTTTTTGTGTTTTTTTTATTATTTAAAATACTTTACCCAGTTAGGTAAAAGCAAAGTGAACCAGTAACTGAATAAAAACATTGTTATTTATATGTGTGTATTTTTTGCACATTAATGTCCCACCTTTGAAGTTCTATACCATGTTTACCTAAGATCTTCACTGTAATAAATAAATATTTTGTGGACATTTCTCACAACACCATCTAGCCCCAAACTAAGCAAAGCTTGTAACTAGGGAATCAGATAACATATTGTGTCTCACATAATTATATCTCTACATAGTATAGATAGAGTGAGTTTATATGTATATATAAAGAAACACTGATAATTTTAGAGGTTTCTAATGTGATGTCGTAAATAAACTCATTTTTTTTGGGCCTGCATTGCAAATGCTGACCCTACGAGATAGATCTAAATAATGTACTACAGTACTGTACACCTTAAAAAGGTTACAAACAAGTCCACAATGGTATATGTCTATCTCTTAGGGATAACCCACAATAACCGTGCGAAGCCGGGGTGGGTGCTAGTATAATAAAACTCCTAGACGGAACCAACATCTATGAACACATGGATATGCTTCAGGCTATATACCTACTTCTAGCTTTAATGTCCTTCTGAATGATTCTACTGCAGACATAGAAGTCGATAGAAGTTTCAGCTTCCTAATCCTATGGGCAATCCACCTTGCTACACTGTCGGATGAATTTGTTCCGAAGTTGGTTTTATATGTGCTAGGGAGTAGACTTTAAACATTACTTAATTGGCGATGAGATGACTTGAGCCCTGCTATATTTACTTGTCTTTTATTCAAACTTGTCTAAACCCAACGGCACTGTTGAATTGTTACGGTTACATTTTGTTTACCTACCATTTATATTTAACTCAAATATCTGGACTGAATTTTTCTCCGTTCACTGTCTTTATTTTTGTGGCTTCTTTCCAAGTTTAAAAAAAGTATTCTAATCTAATAATATAGTGAGAATTTGTCGAAGCTATTTTTGTTTACATGATCTTAGTAGGTAGCTACTTCTAAGTCTGGTTATAATTGGCTCACAAAAATATAATTCGATTTTAATTGAGGCTTTGTCCTTGATTTTTAATCTTGAATTTTTTTGATTGATTCAGTTGTACAAAACACTGTAGGTACTAGGTACCTCGCTACCTAGTTTCCAACTTTAGCACATTGCAGAAACATCTACTATCTACATACTAAGCACATACATGTAAATATGAGTCTTATGTTCCTACATGTAGGTATGTGGTAATACGACCTTGCATAGCGCCCATAGTATTGAAGCGCAATTAGGTACATACCTACGTAGCCTACCTTCATTAATAAGTGTGTCAAAACAAATACCGCTTCATCCTGAAGGTAAGAGGTTGTATTATGTAGGTACTAGGTACACTACCCATGTGTCAATGTTTCTATGTATGATTCGCCAAGTGGCTCACGGTGAAACAGACAAAGGAGAAGCTCATAGACGCACTTTCGTGCCAATCGTTTGAAAATATGTCGATTGTTTGTCAACATTATTTTATTTGTATGGATCTGATTACTGGGCCACCAAAGGGACGGATGAAAGGAGAGTGCATGTAGCGGAGATGAGAATGTTGAGATGGATGTGTGGTGTGACGAGAATGGATAAGATAAGGAATGAGTTTATTTGGGGCAGTTTGAAAGTGTCGCCAGTAACTGAAAAGATGAGGAGTAATAGGTTAGTGTGGTATGGGCATGTTATGCGAAGGGAAGAATGTCATGTAACGAGAAGAATGCTAGGGATGAATGTAGATGGATATAGGAGTAGAGGTAGGCCAAAGAAAAGATGGATGGACGTTGTGAAAGATGACATGAGTAAGAAAGGAGTGACTGCTGAGATGACGGCTGATAGAGGAGAGTGGAGGAAAAAAACCTGTTGTGCCGACCCCACATGAAGTGGGATAAGGGTAGGAAAATGATGATGATGTTTGTCAACATTATCTATTGAGTTTTATGTCATGAAAGAACGATAACGAATGCGACCTAAACTATTCAGGAATTAGAATACAGAACTACAGTATAAACCTTCGTTACCTACTATGTTGGTATACTAGATACCTAGGTAGGTTATAGATAAGCCGACAAACAAGCATGCAGTCCTCTAGTGATTTCATCTCGCGGTACCGACTAAAGATACAGGTAGACCATAGTTTTGTAGTTACAGACACGACGCTGAGCTGTCAATCAATAAAAACCTGTGCTTCGAATGATGATCAACATAACGCTTCCATTTTTAGACCAGCCTTTAGTATTACAAGTGCTGTGGTACTGTGACGTTTTCTTGAAGCCCTCTTTCAAGGCACGCTCATTAAAGTTTCATCTCGGGAGGGCGTTGGGCCTCCGCTACACTTAGCTGATTGTGTGAAATGTGTCGTGCGTGGGTCGAGCTGTAGCTCTTATTTATTATGCCGCTAATGTACCCCGTGATTTATTACGGCCATGCGAAGATAGTATCTTTACTTGGCTACTGATGACCAGTTATGTTCAATAACAGAATGTTCATTTCTCCGACAGAGGGCCTAAGGCGATGGAGACATGAATAACCCTCTAGACTCTCGACTGACAGCTGTAAATGATTCCCGTGATATTTAAAGTACCTAATTAGATATTTAAAGCAGTTTCTATCACATAGTACAGATAATGTGTTCTACTTAGTTTTCATTTACATAAAAACACCCTTCCAATCATCCCATGGGCTTGGTATGGAAATTAAGTTTACGGACCTTATTTTATGAGTGGCATTTCATATAAAACTGGTTTTAAATAATCGCTAAGCAAAAGGCTACATGAGCCTCGAATCCAAGTACCTAGTCAAGAATATCATCATAGAATTAGTCGAATGACTATTATACTTGTGCTTAGCTAGTTTCCAAATGCCGATGCTGACTTCTCAGGATTCATCTTAAACTAGGTACCTGTTATTTGCAACCATGGACATTAATTGATTGCTCAATGGGGATCTCGGTTTTCTGCAGAGCATAATTTTACTTATTCACCGCGATTCTGAGAAGGCAGACTCGGATTTTACCTGGTATCTGGACCTCACATTAAGGGAGCCATAACATTTAAATCCTCTATTTATGAGGACAAGAATTTTACATCCCTTCTTGGTAGGACAACATGTTGGCAAAAAAAGTTTTCACCGTTTTGGTTGGGTTGCCATTACCTAAGTAGGTAGTAGGTACTTTAAACTCTTTGGGCATCAATTGAGATTAGAATTGAATATTTCGAAACTAGCTTGTAAACTTGGACGTACCTTGTAAATCCTCACGACAATATGGAGTAGTTATATGCTTCCTACCTACAGCTTCAGGTCTGGTACTAGTGTTACAAAAATACAGTAACAATGTCAGTTAATTACATTTTTCTCTATATTTAGTCAAGACCCTAGGCACCCGTAGCAACTATGATTTGCAGAGTTATGGGTCAAGGCGGATATTCAAATAAAGTTCAAAACGTTGGTAAATAATTGGCTGGCTTAAGAATAGGTATCTAGCTAATTAAAACTTAACAAACCAGAATCTTGTCAATGACTTGTTTAGGTAGGTAGATACAGTTAAAGCTGGCATGGGTATCTTGTCTAATCTAATTAACTTCACTCCAAAATAAACAACACTATAGGTAGTTACTTCTTACGTAGGTAGATCTTATATCTGGATGATATAATTCTTCGCAAAACCGGTTCGGAGCTGATCATATTTCAACTTGGGCCTACATTGATATCGAAGAAATAAAGTTATCATCGCTTACTTTTTTGTACCACTCGCACTATCTAAAACACGATCAATCGCTTCTATTATGACCGTCGACAAAAACCTTCCGAATGCGGGCTGGTCCACCTGCACACCCATATGCTTTCCACACCTGCATGACAGATGTTATGTTGCGCCTCATTAACTAATAGAACAAATCCGGTTAGAAAAAACTCGCCAGGACGCCCTCCTAAATAAATTACATTAGTAGGTGGAAAGCCCCTTAAAAAAAACGGCACGTACTCATATCCATCTGGAAAGGGTTAACGATTAGACAACAGGCGACGCGCCAGCCGCCGTTTTGTAATGGAATTTGCGGAAATAGGAGGACGTGCTAGTTAGTCCCGTCCGGAGAAGGACCAGAGGCTCACAAAATGTTCCTCTAAAGTAAATAATTACTTTGGTCCTTTTGAATTTATTATTAACGAGTGAACCTACACCCACTGTCACTCAGACATTCCACTTGGATATTTTAAGGTGAACATCTATTTTTCCGTGGAACTGTTTTTATCCATTAACTCAAAACATTGTAATAAATCAGTCAGCTACCGCAACAATATTCGAAGACTCAATGTTTTCTATGTTAACCAGCCTCTTTTGAAATTAATTTCTTTTTCATTTCTTTTTTCTACTACCGTTAATGGGTTAAGTACCTAAATCATGTGTCGTTTTCGCAAAATCGACGTCGGTATTATCAATTTTGCGAAAGCTAGGTACATCAATCGCTCGTCACTATTGAGTTACCTACGTGAAAACAACAACTAGTGTGCAGGCTTGGATGATGAATAGGAATTCGATTGTCTGGCCTGCAAGCTAGTCCATTCCTTGGCCATAGTGAATCAGCCTTTATAATGTGCATGCGGCCTCCATGCCGGATTGCCGGCGTGTGCGCATACGAGTGCCGACATGTTGGTTGCGGTTCGCTGACCGCACGCCATCGGATGGCCTCGATTGATGCAGAACGTGGTTGCCAAAAACTAAAGTCATCAACACTTAGTGTTCACTCGAGAAGTTTCTGAATTCTAAGAGCACGATTCTTTAACTGATGCTTTCTTGTCTAGTCACTAGATCTTTCTACTGAAGTACTGATACTGACTACTTGTACTGAAATTAGATTTCCTAGACTGACATAGAATTGTGAAAATACCGTTAGGAGACGTTACCACTGATCACGCTTGGTTGGTTCATGATTTCGTGTTTTTGCCTGTACATTTTTTGTCCAGTCGAAAATCTGTACTTGTATTTTCTAATGTTTTTCCTTTGTGGACATACAATTTTGAATGTTACTACAATGCCAATATTTTAAATAAATTCAATGATAAAACCATGTGTCAAGTCCTCGAACGGAGCCATTTTGAGGCACACCTAAAATCCTTTCAAGAGTAGTAGAGCTCTTTGTGAAGGGCTCGTCCGAGGAAGTACTACCACCACCTTCGATCAACAATTGATCGAAGACCACCACGCCTTTTTCTGCCGCCAAGCAGCGATGCTGTGTTTCGGTTTGAAGAGTGTGGTTGCCGGTGTAATTACAGGCACATGAGGCTTAACATCTGTATGCCTCAAGTTGATGGACGCAGGGCAGTGCATCGTAGGGCACGTTCCCATCGTGCGTGTCTTACGAGGCAATTCTTTGTTATAGGTGATGGTTACCACTTAACATTAGGTGGGCCATCTGCTTGTTCCATCAGCAAGTTGTATAAAAAAAATCTTTTCAGCACACGAAACGTTTCGAAAGAAACTAACATTAGCGATAAGACCGCCCATTGTACTTTGTAGTTGTAAGTCTGTTTTTTTTTTTTGTTATATCCTTAAGTTGTGTGCAATAAAGTATTTTCTATCTTCTATCTATCTATCTATCTAACATGACCAGAAGAAGAATGATCCATCATATCAAACGAGACGAACGTTATGTCAGACCGGATTCGCGTAGATTCAAAGTAATTTCCGCCTCTAGAAAAAAACGACCGTTGGACCAAGCTATGTGAACTTGGCACCCGACTTTAAAAAAAATGATATTTTTTCTGTTTATTTGGTAGATTTAGGTTAGTAGTAGATAGTAGTGAAGTTATTTTCGTTTGTAGTAAAACCAAAAAAATATTAAAAAATATTAAAAAAATCGCGTCCCCCGACTTTGCAAAAATCAACTTTTTCCGGCTGATTCCTATAGATAAACGTTAGTAGTGGATTGTAGTGCAAGAATTTTCGTTTGTAGTAGTATAGAAAACATAAAAAAAAAATTTTAGTTTTCGACTATTTATAAAAACGATATTTCCTACAAAAATCGATTTGAAAGGCTAGATGAATACTACAAACGCTGAAAACGACTGAAAGAGGTTCGTAGAAGTTTGTAGTGCAAGAATTTTCGTTTGTAGTAAGCCAGAAAAAGCGAAAATTGAGTAAAACTTGTTTTTAAGCATTGAACCCCGGATTACTTAAAGTAGAAGGGTTATACGATTACTACAAACGCTTAAAACGATAAAGATAGGGTAGTAGAGGTTGGTAGTGAAATAAGTTTCGTTTGTAGTAAGCCAGAAAAAGAGAAAATTGAGAAAAACTAGTCTTTAGCAATGAACCCAGGATTAGTTAAAGAAGAAGGGTTATACGGTTACTACAAACGCTTAAAACGATAAAGATAGATGAGTAGAGGTTTGTAGTGAAAGAATTTTCGTTTGTAGTAAGCCAGGAACAGAGAAAATTGAAAAAAAATAAGTTTTTTACCATTGAACCCGGGATTACTTAAAGTAGAAGGGTTATACGGTTACAACAAACGCTTAAAACGATAGAGATAGGTTAGTAGAGGTTTGTAGTGAAAGAATTTTCGTTTGTAGTAAGCCAGAAACAGAGGAAATTGCGAAAAACTTGTTTTTTTGTAATCAACCCAGGATTACTTAAAGTAGAAGGGTTTTACGATTACTACAAACGCTTAAAACGATAAAGATAGGTTAGCAGAGGTTTGTAGTGAAAGAATTTTCGTTTGTAGTAAGCCAGAAACAGAGAAAATTTAGAAAACTTGCCTTTTAGCAATGAACCCAGGATTACTTAAAGTAGAAGGGTTTTACGATTACTACAAACGCTAAAAACGATAAAGAAAGGTTAACAGAGGTTTGTAGTGAAAGAATTTTCGTTTTTAGTAAGCCAGAAAAAGAGAAAATTGAGAAAAACGTGTTTTTTAGCAATGAACCCGGAATTACTTAAAGTAGAAGGGTTATACGGTTACTACAAACGCTTAAAACGATAAAGATAGGTCAGCAGAGGTTTGTAGTGAAAGAATTTTCGTTTGTAGTAAGCCAGAAACAAAGAAAATTGAGAAAACTTGCTTTTTAGCAATGAACCCAGAATTACTTAAAGTAGAAGGGTTATACGGTTACTACAAACGCTAAAAACGATAAAGAAAGGTTAGCAGAGGTTTGTAGTGAAAGAATTTTTGTTTGTAGTAAGCCAGAAACAGAGAAAATTGAGAAAACTTGCTTTTTAGCAATGAACCCAGAATTACTTAAAGTAGAAGGGTTATACGGTTACTACAAACGCTAAAAACGATAAAGAAAGGTTAGCAGAGGTTTGTAGTGAAAGAATTTTCGTTTGTAGTAAGCCAGAAACAGAGAAAATTGAGAAAACTTGATTTTTAGCGATGAACCCAGAATTACTTAAAGTAGAAGGTTTATACGGTTACTACAAACGCTAAAAACGATAAAGAAAGGTTAGCAGAGGTTTGTAGTGAAAGAATTTTCGTTTGTAGTAAGCCAGAAAAAGAGAAAATTGAGAAAAACGTGTTTTTTAGCAATGAACCCAGGATTACTTAAAGTAGAAGGGTTATACGGTTACTACAAACGCTAAAAACGATAAAGAAAGGTTAGCAGAGGTTTGTAGTGACAGAATTTTCGTTTGTAGTAAGCCAGAAAAAGAGAAAATTGAGAAAAACGTCTTTTTTAGCAATGAACCCGGAATTACTTAAAGTAGAAGGGTTATACGGTTACTACAAACGCTTAAAACGATAGAGATAGGTTAGCAGAGGTTTGTAGTGAAAAAATTTTCGTTTGTAGTAAGCCAGAAAAAGAGAAAATTGAGAAAAACGTGTTTTTTACCAATGAACCCAGAATTACTTAAAGTGGAAGGGTTATACGGTTACTACAAACGCTTAAAACGATAGAGATAGGTTAGCAGAGGTTTGTAGTGAAAAAAATTTCGTTTGTAGTAAGCCAGAAAAAGAGAAAATTGAGAAAAACGTGTTTTTTACCAATGAACCCAGAATTACTTAAAGTAGAAGGGTTATAAGGTTACTACAAACGCTTAAAACGATAAAGAAAGGTTAGCAGAGGTTTGTAGTGACAGAATTTTCGTTTGTAGTAAGCCAGAAACAGAGAAAATTTGAGAAAACTTGCTTTTTAGCAATGAACCCAGAATTACTTAAAGTAGAAGGGTTATACGGTTACTACAAACGCTAAAAACGATAAAGAAAGGTTAGCAGAGGTTTGTAGTGAAAGAATTTTCGTTTGTAGTAAGCCAGAAAAAGAGAAAATTGAGAAAAACGTGTTTTTTAGCAATGAACCCGGGATTACTTAAAGTAGAAGGGTTATACGGTTACTACAAACGCTAAAAACGATAAAGAAAGGTTAGCAGAGGTTTGTAGTGAAAGAATTTTCGTTTGTAGTAAGCCAGAAAAAGAGAAAATTGAGAAAAACGTGTTTTTTAGCAATGAACCCAGGATTACTTAAAGTAGAAGGGTTATACGGTTACTACAAACGCTAAAAACGATAAAGAAAGGTTAGCAGAGGTTTGTAGTGACAGAATTTTCGTTTGTAGTAAGCCAGAAAAAGAGAAAATTGAGAAAAACGTCTTTTTTAGCAAAGAACCCGGAATTACTTAAAGTAGAAAGGTTATACGGTTACTACAAACGCTTAAAACGATAGAGATAGGTTAGCAGAGGTTTGTAGTGAAAAAAATTTCGTTTGTAGTAAGCCAGAAAAAGAGAAAATTGAGAAAAACGTGTTTTTTACCAATGAACCCAGAATTACTTAAAGTAGAAGGGTTATAAGGTTACTACAAACGCTTAAAACGACAAAGAAAGGTTAGCAGAGGTTTGTAGTGACAGAATTTTCGTTTGTAGTAAGCCAGAAACAGAGAAAATTTGAGAAAACTTGCTTTTTAGCAATGAACCCAGAATTACTTAAAGTGGAAGGGTTATACGGTTACTACAAACGCTTAAAACGATAAAGATAGGTTAGCAGAGGTTTGTAGTGAAAGAATTTTCGTTTGTAGTAAGCCAGAAAAAGAGAAAATTGAGAAAAACGTATTTTTTAGCAATGAACCCAGGATTACTTAAAGTAGAAGGGTTATACGGTTACTACAAACGCTTAAAACGATAAAGATAGGTTAGCAGAGGTTTGTAGTGAAAGAATTTTCGTTTGTAGTAAGCCAGAAACAGAGAAAATTGAGAAAACTTGCTTTTTAGCGATGAACCCAGAATTACTTAAAGTAGAAGGGTTATACGGTTACTACAAACGCTAAAAACGATAAAGAAAGGTTAGCAGAGGGTTGTACTGAAAGAATTTTCGTTTGTAGTAAGCCAGAAAAAGAGAAAATTGAGAAAAACGTGTTTTTTAGCAATGAACCCGGAATTACTTAAAATAGAAGGGTTATAAGGTTACTACAAACGCTTAAAACGATAGAGATAGGTTAGCAGAGGTTTGTAGTGAAAGAATTTTCGTTTGTAGTAAGCCAGAAACAGAGAAAATTGAGAAAACTTGCCTTTTAGCAATGAACCCAGAATTACTTAAAGTAGAAGGGTTATACGGTTACTACAAACGCTAAAAACGATAAAGAAAGGTTAGCAGAGGTTTGTGGTGAAAGAATTTTCGTTTGTAGTAAGCCAGAAAAAGAGAAAATTGAGAAAAACGTGTTTTTAGCAATGAACCCAGGATTACTTAAAGTAGAAGGGTTATACGGTTACTACAAACGCTAAAAACGATAAAGAAAGGTTAGCAGAGGTTTGTAGTGAAAGAATTTTCGTTTGTAGTAAGCCAGAAACAGAGAAAATTGAGAAAACTTGCTTTTTAGCGATGAACCCAGAATTACTTAAAGTAGAAGGGTTATACGGTTACTACAAACGCTAAAAACGATAAAGAAAGGTTAGCAGAGGTTTGTAGTGAAAGAATTTTCGTTTGTAGTAAGCCAGAAAAAGAGAAAATTGAGAAAAACGTGTTTTTTAGCAATGAACCCAGGATTACTTAAAGTAGAAGGGTTATACGGTTACTACAAACGCTAAAAACGATAAAAAAAGGTTAGCAGAGGTTTGTAGTGACAGAATTTTCGTTTGTAGTAAGCCAGAAAAAGAGAAAATTGAGAAAAACGTCTTTTTTAGCAATGAACCCGGAATTACTTAAAGTAGAAGGGTTATACGGTTACTACAAACGCTTAAAACGATAGAGATAGGTTAGCAGAGGTTTGTAGTGAAAAAATTTTCGTTTGTAGTAGGCCAGAAAAAGAGAAAATTGAGAAAAAACGTGTTTTTTACCAATGAACCCAGAATTACTTAAAGTGGAAGGGTTATACGGTTACTACAAACGCTTAAAACGATAGAAATGGGTTAGCAGAGGTTTGTAGTGAAAAAAATTTCGTTTGTAGTAAGCCAGAAAAAGAGAAAATTGAGAAAAACGTGTTTTTTACCAATGAACCCAGAATTACTTAAAGTAGAAGGGTTATAAGGTTACTACAAACGCTTAAAACGATAAAGAAAGGTTAGCAGAGGTTTGTAGTGACAGAATTTTCGTTTGTAGTAAGCCAGAAACAGAGAAAATTTGAGAAAACTTGCTTTTTAGCAATGAACCCAGAATTACTTAAAGTAGAAGGGTTATACGGTTACTACAAACGCTAAAAACGATAAAGAAAGGTTAGCAGAGGTTTGTAGTGAAAGAATTTTCGTTTGTAGTAAGCCAGAAAAAGAGAAAATTGAGAAAAACGTCTTTTTTAGCAATGAACCCAGAATTACTTAAGGTAGAAGGGTTATACGGTTACTACAAACGCTAAAAACGATAAAGAAAGGTTAGCAGAGGTTTGTAGTGAAAGAATTTTCGTTTGTAGTAAGCCAGAAACAGAGGAAATTGCGAAAAACTTGTTTTTTTGTAATGAACCCAGGATTACTTAAAGTAGAAGGGTTTTACGATTACTACAAATGCTTAAAACGATAAAGATAGGTTAGCAGAGGTTTGTAGTGAAAGAATTTTCGTTTGTAGTAAGCCAGAAACAGAGAAAATTTAGAAAACTTGCCTTTTAGCAATGAACCCAGGATTACTTAAAGTAGAAGGGTTTTACGATTACTACAAACGCTAAAAACGATAAAGAAAGGTTAACAGAGGTTTGTAGTGAAAGAATTTTCGTTTGTAGTAAGCCAGAAAAAAGAGAAAATTGAGAAAAACGTGTTTTTTTAGCAATGAACCCGGAATTACTTAAAGTAGTAGGGTTATACGGTTACTACAAACGCTTAAAACGATAGAGATAGGTTAGTAGAGGTTTGTAGTGAAAGCATTATCGTTTGTAGTAAGCCAGAACAAGAGAAAATTGTGAAAATTTAAATTGACAATTTTTTGCACTTTTTCTCAAAGTTTTTCTCAATTTTCTCTTTTTCTGGCTTACTACAAGCGAAAATTCTTTCACTACAAACCTCTACCAACCTATCTTTATCGTTTTAAGCGTTTGTAGTAACCGTATAACCCTTCTACTTTAAGTAATTCTGGGTTCATTGCTAAAAAGCAAGTTTTCTCAATTTTCTCTGTTTCTGGCTTACTACAAACGAAAATTCTTTCACTACAAACCTCTGCTAACCTATCTTTATCGTTTCAAGCGTTTGTAGTAACCGTATAACCCTTTAACTTTAAGTAATTCCGGGTTCATTGCTAAAAAACACGTTTTTCTCAATTTTCTCTTTTTATGGCTTACTACAAACGAAAACTCTTTCACTACAAACCTCTGCTAACCCATCTTAATCGTTTTAAGCGTTTGTAGTAACCGTATAACCCTTCTACTTTAAGTAATCCTGGGTTCATTGCTAAAAACACGTTTTTCTCAATTTTCTCTTTTTCTGGCTTACTACAAACGAAAATTCTTTCACTACAAACCTCTGCTAACCTTTCTGTATCGTTTTTAGCGTTTGTAGTAACCGTATAACCCTTCTACTTTAAGTAATCCTGGGTTCATTGCTAAAAAACACGATTTCTCAATTTTCTCTTTTTCTGGCTTACTACAAACGAAAATTCTTTCACTACAAACCTCTGCTAACCTTTCTTTATCGTTTTTAGCGTTTGTAGTAACTGTATAACCCTTCTGCTTTAAGTAATTCTGGGTTCATTGCTAAAAAGCAAGTTTTCTCAATTTTCTCTGTTTCTGGCTTACTACAAACGAAAATTCTTTCACTACAAACCTCTGCTAACCTATCTTTATCGTTTTAAGCGTTTGTAGTAACCGTATAACCCTTCTACTTTAAGTAATTCTTGGTTCATTGCTAAAAAATACGTTTTTCTCAATTTTCTCTGTTTCTGGCTTACTACAAACGAAAATTCTTTCACTACAAACCTCTGCTAACCTATCTCTATCGTTTTAAGCGTTTATAGTAACCGTATAACCCTTCTATTTTAAGTAATTCCGGGTTCATTGCTAAAAAACACGTTTTTCTCAATTTTCTCTTTTTCTGGCTTACTACAAACGAAAATTCTTTCACTACAAACCTCTGCTAACCTTTCTTTATCGTTTTTAGTGTTTGTAGTAACCGTATAACCCTTCTACTTTAAGTAATTCCGGGTTCATTGCTAAAAAACACGTTTTTCTCAATTTTCTCTTTTTTCTGGCTTACTACAAACGAAAATTCTTTCACTACAAACCTCTGCTAACCTATCTTTATCGTTTTTAGCGTTTGTAGTAACCGTATAACCCTTCTACTTTAAGTAATTCTGGGTTCATTGCTAAAAAACACGTTTTTCTCAATTTTCTCTTTTTCTGGCTTACTACAAACGAAAATTCTTTCACTACAAACCTCTTGCTAAATTTTCTTTATCGTTTTTAGCGTTTGTAGTAACCGTTTAACCCTTCTGCTTTAAGTAATTCTGGGTTCATTGCTAAAAAGCAAGTTTTCTCAATTTTCTCTGTTTCTGGCTTACTACAAACGAAAATTCTTTCACTACAAACCTCTGCTAACCTATCTTTATCGTTTTAAGCGTTTGTAGTAACCGTATAACCCTTCTACTTTAAGTAATCCTTGGTTCATTGGTAAAAAACACGTTTTTCTCAATTTTCTCTTTTTCTGGCTTACTACAAACGAAAATTCTTTCACTACAAACCTCTGCTAGCCTATCTTTATCGTTTTAAGGTTTGTAGTAACCGTATAACCCTTCCACTTTAAGTAATTCTGGGTTCATTGGTAAAAAACACGTTTTTCTCAATTTTCTCTTTTTGTGGCTTACTACAAACGAAATTTTTTTCACTACAAACCTCTGCTAACCTATCTCTATCGTTTTAAGCGTTTGTAGTAACCGTATAACCCTTCTACTTTAAGTAATTCTGGGTTCATTGCTAAAAAAGACGTTTTTCTCAATTTTCTCTTTTTCTGGCTTACTACAAACGAAAATTCTGTCACTACAAACCTCTGCTAACCTTTCTTTATCGTTTTTAGCGTTTGTAGTAACCGTATAACCCTTCTACTTTAAGTAATCCTGGGTTCATTGCTAAAAAACACGTTTTTCTCAATTTTCTCTTTTTCTGGCTTACTACAAACGAAAATTCTTTCACTACAAACCTCTGCTAACCTTTCGTTATCGTTTTTAGCGTTTGTAGTAACCGTATAACCCTTCTACTTTAAGTAATCCTGGGTTCATTGCTAAAAACACGTTTTTCTCAATTTTCTCTTTTTCTGGCTTACTACAAACGAAAATTCTTTCACTACAAACCTCTGCTAACCTTTCTTTATCGTTTTTAGCGTTTGTAGTAACCGTATAACCCTTCTACTTTAAGTAATTCTGGGTTCATTGCTAAAAGGCAAGTTTTCTCAATTTTCTCTGTTTCTGGCTTACTACAAATGAAAATTCTTTTACTACAAACCTCTGCTAACCTATCTCTATCGTTTTAAGCGTTTGTAGTAACCGTATAACCCTTCTATTTTAAGTAATTCCGGGTTCATTGCTAAAAAACACGTTTTTCTCAATTTTCTCTTTTTCTGGCTTACTACAAACGAAAATTCTGTCACTAAAAACCTCTGCTAACCTATCTTTATCGTTTTTAGCGTTTGTAGTAACCGTATAACCCTTCTACTTTAAGTAATCCTGGGTTCATTGCTAAAAAACACGTTTTTCTCAATTTTCTCTTTTTCTGGCTTACCATAAACGAAAATTCTTTCACTACAAACCTCTGCTAACCTTTCTTTATCGTTTTTAGCGTTTGTAGTAACCGTATAACCCTTCTACTTTAAGTAATTCTGGGTTCATTGCTAAAAAGCAAGTTTTCTCAAATTTTCTCTGTTTCTGGCTTACTACAAACGAAAATTCTGTCACTACAAACCTCTGCTAACCTTTCTTTATCGTTTTAAGCGTTTGTAGTAACCTTATAACCCTTCTACTTTAAGTAATTCTGGGTTCATTGCTAAAAAGCAAGTTTTCTCAATTTTCTCTGTTTCTGGCTTACTACAAACGAAAATTATTTCACTACAAACCTCTGCTAACCTATCTCTATCGTTTTAAGCGTTTGTAGTAACCGTATAACCCTTCTATTTTAAGTAATTCCGGGTTCATTGCTAAAAAACACGTTTTTCTCAATTTTCTCTTTTTCTGGCTTACTACAAACGAAAATTCTTTCACTACAAACCTCTGCTAACCTTTCTTTATCGTTTTTAGCGTTTGTAGTAACCGTATAACCCTTCTACTTTAAGTAATTCTGGGTTCATTGCTAAAAAGCAAGTTTTCTCAATTTTCTCTGTTTCTGGCTTACTACAAACGAAAATTCTTTCACTACAAACCTCTGCTAACCTATCTTTATCGTTTTAAGCGTTTGTAGTAACCGTATAACCCTTCTACTTTAAGTAATCCTGGGTTCATTGCTAAAAAATACGTTTTTCTCAATTTTCTCTTTTTCTGGCTTACTTCAAACGAAAATTCTTTCACTACAAACCTCTTCTAACCTATCTTTATCGTTTTAAGCGTTTGTAGTAACCGTATAACCCTTCCACTTTAAGTAATTCTGGGTTCATTGGTAAAAAACACGTTTTTCTCAATTTTCTCTTTTTCTGGCTTACTACAAACGAAAATTTTTTCACTACAAACCTCTGCTAACCTATCTCTATCGTTTTAAGCGTTTGTAGTAACCGTATAACCCTTCTACTTTAAGTAATTCCGGGTTCATTGCTAAAAAAGAAGTTTTTCTCAATTTTCTCTTTTTCTGGCTTACTACAAACGAAAATTCTGTCACTACAAACCTCTGCTAACCTTTCTTTATCGTTTTTAGCGTTTGTAGTAACCGTATAACCCTTCTACTTTAAGTAATCCTGGGTTCAGTGCTAAAAAACACGTTTTTCTCAATTTTCTCTTTTTCTGGCTTACTACAAACGAAAATTCTTTCACTACAAACCTCTGCTAACTTTTCTTTATCGTTTTTAGCGTTTGTAGTAACCGTATAACCCTTCTACTTTAAGTAATTCTGGGTTCATCGCTAAAAAGCAAGTTTTCTCAATTTTCTCTGTTTCTGGCTTACTACAAACGAAAATTCTTTCACTACAAACCTCTGCTAACCTTTCTTTATCGTTTTTAGCGTTCGTAGTAACCGTATAACCCTTCTACTTTAAGTAATTCTGGGTTCATTGCTAAAAAGCAAGTTTTCTCAATTTTCTCTGTTTCTGGCTTACTACAAACGAAAATTCTTTCACTACAAACCTCTGCTAACCTTTCTTTATCGTTTTTAGCGTTTGTAGTAACCGTATAACCCTTCTACTTTAAGTAATTCTGGGTTCATTGCTAAAAAGCAAGTTTTCTCAATTTTCTTTGTTTCTGGTTTACTACAAACGAAAATTCTTTCACTACAAACCTCTGCTAACCTATCTTTATCGTTTTAAGCGTTTGTAGTAACCGTATAACCCTTCTACTTTAAGTAATCCTGGGTTCATTGCTAAAAAAGACGTTTTTCTCAATTTTCTCTGTTTCTGGCTTACTACAAACGAAAATTATTTCACTACAAACCTCTGCTAACCTATCTCTATCGTTTTAAGCGTTTGTAGTAACCGTATAACCCTTCTACTTTAAGTAATTCCGGGTTCATTGCTAAAAAACACGTTTTTCTCAATTTTCTCTTTTTCTGGCTTACTAAAAACGAAAATTCTTTCACTACAAACCTCTGTTAACCTTTCTTTATCGTTTTTAGCGTTTGTAGTAATCGTAAAACCCTTCTACTTTAAGTAATCCTGGGTTCATTGCTAAAAGGCAAGTTTTCTAAATTTTCTCTGTTTCTGGCTTACTACAAACGAAAATTCTTTCACTACAAACCTCTGCTAACCTATCTTTATCGTTTTAAGCGTTTGTAGTAATCGTAAAAGCCTTCTACTTTAAGTAATCCTGGGTTCATTACAAAAAAACAAGTTTTTCGCAATTTCCTCTGTTTCTGGCTTACTACAAACGAAAATTCTTTCACTACAAACCTCTACTAACCTATCTCTATCGTTTTAAGCGTTTGTAGTAACCGTATAACCCTTCTACTTTAAGTAATCCCGGGTTCAATGGTAAAAAACTTATTTTTTCTCAATTTTCTCTGTTTCTGGCTTACTACAAACGAAAATTCTTTCACTACAAACCTCTACTCATCTATCTTTATCGTTTTAAGCGTTTGTAGTAACCGTATAACCCTTCTTCTTTAACTAATCCTGGGTTCATTGCTAAAAACTAGTTTTTCTCAATTTTCTCTTTTTCTGGCTTACTACAAACGAAACTTATTTCACTACCAACCTCTACTACCCTATCTTTATCGTTTTAAGCGTTTGTAGTAATCGTATAACCCTTCTACTTTAAGTAATCCGGGGTTCAATGCTTAAAAACAAGTTTTACTCAATTTTCGCTTTTTCTGGCTTACTACAAACGAAAATTCTTGCACTACAAACTTCTACGAACCTCTTTCAGTCGTTTTCAGCGTTTGTAGTATTCATCTAGCCTTTCAAATCGATTTTTTGTAGGAAATATCGTTTTTATAAATAGTCGAAAACTAAAATATTTTTTTCTATGTTTTCTATACTACTACAAACGAAAATTCTTGCACTACAATCCACTACTAACGTTTATCTATAGGAATCAGCCGGAAAAAGTTGATTTTTGCAAAGTCGGGGGACGCTATTTTTTTAATATTTTTTAATTTTTTTTTGGTTTTACTACAAACGAAAATAACTTCACTACTATCTACTACTAACCTAAATCTACCAAATAAACCGAAAAAATATCATTTTTTTTAAAGTCGGGTGCCAAGTTCACATAGCTGTTGGACCATCAACCGTTGCTTCGCTCATCAGGTTGATTTACAAACAAACTGGTCCGGACGTGGTTTTGCCTTTTGCGCGACGGCGACAGTAATTAACATACACATATCGAACAAACCATCCACTCGACAGAGGTTTTGAAGCTTACGTTGTCTGGGTCTTTTGCTACCATTCACCTATCCCACTTCATGTGGGGTCGGCTCTCCACTTTCCTCTATCATCCGTAATCTCAGTATAGTCCCTTCTTACCAATGTCATCTTTCACACAATCCATCCATTGTTTCTTTGGTCTTCTTCTATTCCTATATCCATCCACATTCATAGCATACATACCAGTCACCTGTCATATCACACCAGTATCTTCTAAAAGGTTTGGAGAGAGTGAAGCTCAAAATTAAAACACCTCAACATTATTATTATCAGCCCGAAGAAGTCCACTAGACGAAGGTTTTCCTCATATATTTCCAGGAAGCTTCTTCGTGTGTCCATCATTTCGGTTGCTGTAGAATAACACCTGCCAGTAACGAAATTGACCAATGCTTACGAATGGCCCGCCTACGATTATCTATTTACATAACAAACAAGGAATTCCGTTGATGAATCAACGGTTATGAGGCGCCAGATCTTGAATCTGTTTAATTGAGTTGTATAAACTTGATCTTGCCCGTTTTAGTCTTATTATTGACTGCCTTTCGTCTCTTGCGAAGCGGAAAAATATGAGTAAGTATGTCCCGAATGTAAATTTATACATGTACAAAGTCAAAAAGTATTTATTCAATTGAATCACAAGGATCACTTTCAGCCAGTTCCACGCGACCAAGCCTAGAAGAACAGACAACTAACTCACGGCTTCTGACTAATCCCCTAAAACATCCTCAAAGAACCTTGAGTTGTGGTACCTACTTGGTACTAAGATTTCTGAGAGGATATCTCCCGTGAGATTTTATTGTTTTCCAATGTTAATGAGATTTTTAGACATGGTTTAGTTGTAGGGAAGACCGGTGGTAGATCGTGGTAGAAAGCGTGCAGTCCACCTAGTCCCGAAGTCTCGGATCGTGCGAACTGCAAACAGTGAAAGTGGAGATAGAACAAGGGATTGAAGCATATATAGCGTTATGCAAGGCTCTGTCTATTCATTCATTCAAATTGTAAGATGTAAACAACGACTTAAAAATAGCACTTGAAATAATCACTTACCTAATTGGAACGTTAAACGATTATTATTCATTCAAGAGGTTTTTATTTAATGTACCTACCTAGGTATTATACTGGAAATACACATCGCTTACCAAATGTTTTTTATATTGGACCTTTTCGGGATCATTACATAGAATTATAGTATATACATATCAGTTTACATATCACTACATAGTATAAAACAAAGTCGCTTTCTCTGTCCCTATATCCCTATGTATGCTTAAATCTCTAAAACTACGCAACGGATTTTGATGCGGATTTTTTTATAGAAAGAGTGATTCAAGAGGAAGGTTTATATGCATAATACAAGCATAATCTCTTAGGGATAACCCACAATAACCGTGCGAAGCCGGGGCGGGTCGCTAGTACAGTACATATTAATGTTTATACATAAAGAAATTACGCCTGACTTGAAAACCTCCTTTTTTATCTTTTTCAAAGTCTATTAAAAAAAATAGTCATGGCAATCTGGGCAATGTAGGCTACATTGCCCTGATTGCCTCCTAACGCCATTCCAAAAGTTTTCCCACAAACTTATAATTTAATGTTTGCATGTTGGCGTCTTCCGCTCCACAATTCATCAAGCAGACGTACTCCAAGGAAATTGCTTTTGCGTACCGCGAACTTTTGCGGTCTATCGAGCAATGAGCTAAGGTATTCTTGTCGTGAAGGTGTATTTCCACGTACTTCCGACTGCGTTCCCACATTCGGCCCATTTGGTGTTGCGTGGTGCCGGATGCTACGTAGCCTTTTATCGACGCGTGCTTAGTTTGCCGAATAGTCACCGTGTCATCGTCATCAAGGGTTCTGAGTCAACTAATTCGTAGAATTTACACTATCGTAGTGGGATGTGGGCTTGTCTTCGGAGAATGTGAATTCTTAATATATACCTAGTTACCTACTTGTTTAGTCAAACGGTCGTCAGTATCAATTACCAGTTTAAATTAAATTTAGCTCATTAAAGTAAGATTTCTATGGCTTGAATTAGGGTTTGCCACAAAACTAACTTACGAATTTTCCTACCGAAATACAACCTCGATCAAAACACGTTTTTTTGTTCACTCCGGTATACCCAATCTGTTGTTACATTTTTATCTGGTATGTAAATCTACCAGACGAGAATAAAAAAGTAACATATGGCATAATTTTGAAAATTATACAATGTAACCCTATTGCCAGCGACTGTAAGTTATGAATAGAAGTAGAATAAATAGGTCATATTTTATCTCGTTGACAAAAACATTACCTTTTTTGTCATCTAAATTCATCACAGCTCAGTACAATCTAAATGCCTTTAGATTACAACCATCCAGACAAAGGTGAGACAGACGGAAGAATCATGCGGAAAATATTACAACCAGACATGCAAATGAACTTGATTGTCTCTGTCACGGAATTACTACGCCAGATTTACGTAATAGGCGCATGAGTAATAACAACTTTTAAGTCTGATGATGTAAAAACGCTCTGGATCTGATTGGAGAAAAAAGCGAACTGTTTCTGATTGGGGTAATTTAATATCTGTGGTTCAATGGCTGGGGAGTGGGGACTGGACTGGCGTGAGTTATTATTCAAATGTAAGCTTCGGTAATTGTGGTCCGTCTTGCTTGTCCCGAGGCGGGGATCGAGGCGGAGGGGCTTTGACCCCGTGCCCAGTGATCACGGGCACTGGTACCGGCCCTTTTTCCTTCCTTTATGGAAATACCTTTTTTAACGGAGCTTTCTTCTTTCCTTCACAAATAATGCTTAGCTGAGTAAAAATATATAATTGTTTGCGAAAGTTTAGGGCAAGAGTACCCTAAACCGACAATGTTATCAAGGCAAATGAAGCAAAAGAGATATGTCAGGATCGTAGCAACTGAAAATCCGGAAACAGGCGTGAATTTTACATAAAATAATGTACCTAGTAAAAGTTATATTTTTTAATCTGAGTGTTATTACAACCCTAATACAAAAAAGCTTATTCAAGTCTAAGTAATTATAATATTGCAAGTATACATCCTAGTACAATTTTAAACACGCAATTTGCTAAATAGGCCAAACCTGATTATAACCGGGCCATAACAAAAGCGAGAGTCAACTATGTCAGGCAGTGCTCTAACATCGAGTACGTGCATTTAGAGATAGAGTGGCCTAGTTCGCAGGGCGCAGAGCCGATAACTTATCGTAGGTCTACACGATCGATAAATAAAGCACTTACAATATTAGGTCGATGAAACGTATTTAGTATAATGTCAAGGAATCAAGTACCTGCCATGGGAACTGGGAATCACATGTAACATTTTTAGGCTGACTCATAGGCCCAAATAAAGGATCTGAATTCCGATGAATAGTACCTTATTACAGTGTCGAGTAAATTATAATAGGTGGTGGAATTAATAATGATTAGTTTTATGACGCTTGCGTAAGTGTTAGTGCATTGGTGCACAGACCGGTTTCCGGCGAGCGGTCATAATTTACCACTAATCTTGACCTACAGCTGTCTTGCCTCAGCTACTCTCGGCGAGATGCAAAGGCTGACCCGACACGATCGTTGTCTATAAACCTTAGAAGCCGGAAGGGATGGATGTGTGGTCGCAAAGATCATATTCATGGCTTGGTATTTCCAAGTTATTTCTTGGAACTCTGAATCATGTTCCTGTGATGAAATGGTTGTATCCTGCCGCAATATTATACATATACGTACCTACTAAACAAATTAGATAGTTCATATAATATCAATACACGTGTTAGTTAGTAGGTTATTTATTTAAATTTTCCTGGTGGTTGTGTTCAGCAAGAATTCTTGCTAATCCATTACGCCATGGCAATATGACTATACAAACTGTAGGATTGTACATTTATTTGGTTTTTTCTTTGTTCTAGTGCTGCGGACAGTACCGCAGAATCACCAATATTAGAAGAAGCCGGTGAGAGCGGTTCAGAACAGAAGCCTAAACCCTTGGTCAAATATGGAGAACTCGTTATTCTTGGGTAAGTTCTTGATTCAACCTGGCTTTGGAATTTGACACTTGTACTGGTTTTTTTATTATATCAGCCCATTTTTACTGGTTTTGCCCAAATGCTTGATCAGCCCTAATAAAAAGTCTCGTTAACTTTCAAAAAATTTACGAGATCGTAAAACTTTGTGCTTCGATTTCTTAGCGGTTTGTTGTTATCGTTTTGTTTAAGAAATATTACAGCCTTGTATAGTTAGTAAACAGAACTACTAACGAGGACTATGATTAACTATAACGAGCTGGATTCTCAGTTTGTTTATACCATTTCGCAAACCAGTAGCGGATGTTTCCCATGGTGTCGTAAAGGCAACTGATTTATTCTGATACCTACTATTAGTAGTAAGAGCACCGGTGGTCAAGTGGGAGTGACCCCGCTTTCCGATCGTAAGGTCGTAGGTTCGAATCCGGTCGTGCACCAATGGATCAAATCTATCTACCGTGCCTGGGGTTCAAAGTCGTGAAGCTGTTTCTGTTTTTTCAGTTTTTTTACGATTAGTATTGTTGCTTAGACTTATATAAAACTCTCTCCGTTGAACTATGTCTGTCTAACATCTTACACTAGTAACGTAAAATACTAGTCATAGAAACAATTAATTATGAAAATAAAACCCGAAATGTTTCATATTCTCTTCATAATGACTCAAAGACTCACTCTCAAAGACTTGTTTGTCATTCATTACCCATTAGTTAGAGATGGCAATAGTTTAAACACATATTTTACAATCGAAATAATTCCAATCATCATCTAATCTTCAAACGAGTACAGTGTATATATCGCGCCTGTTCACCTACACAAATATTATTAGTATGCAACATTGTCTGCCAAGTAATCTAGGCTCAAAATGTCAGTGGTCGGGTACAAGGTTAAGTAAACACTGGCTAGGAACTGCGTAGTCTGTTTGATTTATTTCTATCACATGGACGTGCTTATATTGATATGTCATGCGACGCAATTAGTTTTTTTTATCAGTAAGTATATATTTTCCTCATAATTAGTCCACTGCTCGGCATAACCCTGTCCTATATTTCAGCTTCATCATGATCCACACCCCGACCTCTGCTTCTGCTCTTTGTTGGTGGCCCTGTGCCAGTCTCATCCCGATCTTGTCCACGGCCATCTCGCCGCTGCATGGCAACTCCAAAACCTAGGGGTAGTTAGTTACCCCTGGAGTTGATGTCAGGGCAAATTTTTATACGAGGCCCTCCCCTATACCCCTCACAAGGGGGCTAGAAATCCAAGTAGCAAGTCACCGCACGACGACAGAGGCTTGTATGTCTAGTTCTTGTACGCCATTCGGTTAGCTCCTTACTTCACCAGTCATTTCAGCTTACAAAACGATAAAATTGGGTATATCTTTTATTTTGTACTTATTCCACTTACATTATGAAACGAAAGATTTAATCTGTTTCAATGCCATGTTGGCCCAATGCCACACAAAAAGTAACCAAAGAAATCAGCAAATCGTAACGACCCCGAGAATCCAGTGTTTTATGTTAATCGGAACAACTACGCCACTCCACTTTGTTACATTGCGTTATCCAGCCCATTACCATAATATTTAGCGTATGGCATCCTCTGTTGCCGAATTATTTATAAAAATCTATGTAGCCTTCCGAAGAATATGGATCATATTATGTAGATCTGTCATAATATGGGGTCTTCTTATTGGTAAACAGAAATATATTTATCTTTTCTGGGAGACGCAGAACTTTCTCAAGAGCTAAGTAAGCTGTAAATATAGGCTTTTTCAATTCACTGACATCAGACGGAATGTTTGTGTGGCTGCTAGACTTTAGTATTCGTCTATCTATACCATTGTCCTAGCCTGGAAGTGTGCCACTATCAGCTACTTTCACATTGCATAATTTATTTATATTTCAACGAACATTTTGCACCTTTACACTATTGAGCACCTGCCTTATAATATTTATTTAAATGTCACTAGCTGCTAATTAAAACTTCCGTTCTATGTAAACGAATCGAATAGATTACAATAATTTATTGAGTCGATAGAAACATCTTTGTCGTGTTACAGCTTGAACTCAGCTTATCTCATACGTGCCATTTATGGAATGGTTTTCATTGAAACTGGGCACCACTTTCTTTGTCTGGCGTGTTTAGAAATGTCTGAATGCAATCAGCCTGCCCTTTTATAGACTGCGGCTGAATCAGGTTTCGTAGGACTGCAGGACTGAGAAAGCACCGAGGCTAGTGGTATTAGCTGGTTTGATAATTCCTAACTGATCGAGTAACTTACGATAAATAAATATTTGTGGACTTTCCCCACAACACTATCTTGCCTCAAACCAGATAGCTGATATTTTGGTAAATGCATACTTATAGGATATTATAATACTCAGACAGGGATCAAACATCTATGTTAATGACACAATGTTTGTTCTCGATGGATAGAACCCACGTCCTAAAGCGCAGAAGGCATAGCCATTATTAACTGAGCTGTGAGGGCTGTCAGCATTGTTAAGGAAGAGTTATGCAGTTTTCTGTGGAATCACCATTTGGATGGGCCAGCGCTTGTGGCGTTCTCACCATATCTCAGGGGTATTAGGGGTATTGAGCCTTGCTCTAGCAGCCGTTAAGCCACAAGGGAGACATTGTGGCGGCCTCAAATTCCGTTGGCCACAAACTTATACGATATTACTGAGATATAAGAATAAATTTAGCGAACTGCGCAGTTTTTGCTGGAGTATTCTGTGGCTGGGTTTTTAGCACGAACGATCCTGTAATGGCGTCTCAAGTACGGCTTTATGTTTACACAACGAAAGGCACGCAAACGACGTAAAGGGTACTTTGATGTATTTTTTTTTAGTAAATCTCATGTTTGGCGACTTTGACCGCCAAAGATTGGGATGAGACCCACCACATACACTTATGGGTTCTTTAAGTTAAACTGTTGAGGTCAGACCCCGAAATCTTGGCGAAATTTAATAGTGTAGGTAAAGTTGGACATTATAATATGAACTATATTATATTACGAGTCGCTCTAATCCTACTTATTCTCAATGTAAAGATACATCGCGGTCATGACACAAATTCATACTTTATTGTTGTTCATCGAGTGAGCAACTGACCGCAAAACTTGGTTTCTTGCGTATTCCACTTGGAGGTCATGAACACTCCATCATTTCCATTGCAGTCACGTTTCGTTGATTAACTACCGATTTCTGTCACGCATTTAGGTTCTTGTGCTATACTTTTGGATGCAGAAGTAGTGCACACAAACAGTATTTTATCTATCTATGGTATGGTAACAAGAGTGGCTTATTAAAGAGGAGGCCTCTACTCAGCAGTGGGTGCAAACGGGCTGAAATCATGATGATGATGGTATGGTAAACAGGACATCGATCACAAATACATTTTGACATTTGTGGCATTATACGTATCGTCCGTAACCGACCTTATTGCGTTGTAGTTAGGATACTATACGTTTATGCCTCAAGTCAAGTTAATAAATAATATTGGTGGACATTCCACACAGCACTATCTCGCCCCAAACTAAGCCAAAGCTTGTGATATGGGAACCAGATAGCTGATACTACTACTACTATACTACTTATATACTTTTTTTGTAAATACAATATTACTTATAATATATTATACATAACACCCAGACATAGAACAAACATCATGTTCATCACACAAATGTTTGTTCTCGGTGGGGATCGAACCCACGGCCTGCGGCACAGAAGGCAGACCTACTACCAACTGAGCTGTGAAGGCTGTCTCTTCTGTGAAGTTCTTTTATGATTAGTCCCCAAATGGCTATATAAATTCCGTATACGATATGGAAAATGAAATTTTAATTATGTCTGCATCGGCACTAAATAGGAGCTGAACGGACCCACAAGCACACCTTCACAGACTACTGACCTTCTAGCATAAAATTCTGTCAAAAGATATTCAAAACTGGCGGTACCTTGTACAGCTTCAGTAGTTATATGAATCCAACACCATTTACAATAGTAATGCCTCTTAAACTCAATAAACTCTTCTGTTTTGTGGACCTTATGACCAAGTTCTTGAAATAGTTATAATCCCCGAAAACTAAACATCTCAGCTTTGTAAATAGAATAGCAAAAAAACAAAGCGTTTTAAATAATTTACGTTCCATTTCAGCTCGAGTTTCGTTCTGAATATGAAACAAAGGGAATTTAGAGTAGCATTCCTACCAACGGCACATGCCCTGATACACGGGGAACGACAAGTTAATTAGTCAGAGCGAGCGTCCTATTTAACCTTTTATACTTACATGTTGGAGATTCGTGTGTTTGAGACAGAATGTAAAGTTACTAGAGAGGACGCAGTGGTGATACAAACAACCGTAGGTTTTTTCAATTCACGATTGATCGCATTTCGCACGGCGTTCGTCGATCGCACGCCTCCGGATGCATGCTGCATGCATCACTGACGCGTCCACGATAGACGAATACACAAATAAAAAGTAGGCATGTGCCTCCGTTTTGAGTCTCGTGTGCTATTACAACAGCCAGGAACTGTAACGTTACGTTATTATTTTAACAAACCGTTAATAGTTTTATAACAGTTACGAAAGTAGGTGCATAATTTGGTCTGGATCGCATGCCGTCGGTACGGAAGCGTGTGTGCGGCACCGAAATAGATTTGTTGCTGCAGCGAATGCCTCCGACGGTATTGTAGCGATAATAGCGCACTGTCTGAAGATTTTGACCTGATTTGGAAACTTTGCAGCCAAATGAAGTAACCGTTCACTAAATTAACAAACTGACAAAATGTAATGCTTGGGGACAAAATGTAATCCAATGTTATTTTTAGCATAAAACGTAGCGTTCGAATAAAATTATATTATCCTCATTTAAACTAAAACTTTCCCGTAGATTTTGATGAAAATCGCCTCTTCTTTAGTCAAAGTCAAAGGTATTAATTAAATAAAATCACAAGGATCACTTTGAAACGTCTTAAAGCTAGGTGATTCTAGCTGCCAGTTCCACGCGACCAAAGCCAGGCAACAAACTTACGGCTTTTTTCTTACCGTTCTTTTGTATGATCCTTGTTACAATGTAATACAAATATAATACAATATTGAAGCTCCAGTGTGGTGCCAATCGAATTTAGTGAGGCGTAGGCATAACAGAAAAAGGTAAAGATAATCAAATTTATAAGATAGCACACGCTACGCTTCAAACGAATAATACCTAATGCATAAATACAATCTATAGTAGAGAAAAATAAAACACACAATAGTAGGTACAGTAACGACATTGCAGACATGTTAGCTGCCGATGGGCAGATGGGCTTTATTCAAGGCAATAGGTATACCAAAGTCAACTGATTTTTCTTTACTCGATACTGGCAAGATTTTCCTTTGAAATTACAGATGGCTACAGTGAAAGAAGAAGAACAGATAATTCATAATAGGTCAGCGTAAATTCAATAAAGAAAGAGCCTATCACGAAAGAAGCCTCATTAAATATTATATTATTCTATATTCTTTATTATTTCTAAACCACCAATATTTCTAAAATATAAATTACGTAGAGAGCGACTAAAATAATGGTCACATAAATTGGTGTTGATTAACAAAACGAAAGTGGCACTACTTTATTTTAGGATCAATGCAACCATATTAAAACCGTAGAATTGCATTTCCGCCACGAAGCCGTTTTTTACTATAATCTGATTTATCTGTCACTTTCCCCTTGTTACTGACTAAATGGCTCACCTAAATGAAATTCCTACAGCTTAGCAACTAGTAGACAAGAAGAATACAATACATAGTTATTGTCCTTTGTATAGCCGTTGATTAGGCTCGTGCGTGATTCTATTAATTGTTCAACCGATTTGTAAAAATGGAGGATGTTGTCAATTCGAGGAGTACTTTTGTGTTTTTGGTGAATAATCAGAATAATCTGAATTATTAATAATTAATTGAATTATTAATATTTAATTGTTATTGAATGACCTCTAAATTAGTTTTTTTTTCATGGTGAACTCTTACTATGAAAGTAAAATTGGAAAACGTCATCATCATCTTCCTGCCCTTATCCCACGCTAAGTGGGGTCGGCACAACAGGTTTTCTTCTTCCACTCTCCTCTATCATACGCCATCTCAGTGCTCACACCTTTCATATATATCATATCATCTTTCACACAGTCCATCCATCTAAAATTGGAAAACGTATTTAAAAGAATTTACCTAGTACAAGAAATAATATTTTTAGTGCTCCTTTAATCGTTACATCGTTGCTGTTTAGTCGATACATTCAGATTGTTAATTTTATGTATATTACAAACTTATTACAAATGTACAAACTATTACCCTTTTCGGGGCTCTGCTAACCTGTCAATATACTCTTATTATCAGAGTCAAAGGTGTAATGCTTCTTATTAAACATAATTTTAGTTAAAGCAGTTCAAATAATAATTTCACATGAAATCGTTAATTTGAGCTTGTTTCGGTAATAAAGTTGTATTTGTTCTTTTTATTTTTTATATTTAGAAATAAGTAGGTAGGGTATGAATGAAAACTATAATGAATGTGAATTAATTTGAATGTTGAAATCATTAAAATGGAATAAATAATCAAATGTTAGAAATAGGTATATGATTGAAATTGAATGAATTAGTTATTCTATACAGAAAAAATGTTGCAAAATTAAAGCAACAGGGTAATTTTAAGGTCCGAGACGTCGAAAAAAAAAACCTGTCAATATAAGACAAATTATATTATCTTGATAAATTACCCCGAATTGACGTAGAAGAAATACGAAACTTTTATGGCATAAAAAGGATCCGAATTGGCGTTGTTTTATAGGGTGGCCGATCGTTTTTCCCGAAATGATTCACGGGGGTTAAAGTACCTTATTGAAATGCCTACAGTTACAATTGATTTGATCCTTATTTATTAGAATAGAATAGAAATATTTATTAGAATGATTTTGCAACGTAAGTATGTCGTCGTAAAAACCATAACCGAGATCAAAAAAAAAATGGCAAAAACAGACACTCAGCATTTGTTAAAGGAACAAAGCCAGTGCAGTGCCGTTTAGACACCAAAGACTAATCAAAAAATCCGTGCCTAGGGATTTATACTTTTTCATATTTACATTGTTTTAAAACTCTTCGATATTTTTAGTTAAAACATAGACTTTCGAAGTATCGATATTGTGATACTAACATTTAAAATAATAGGTACATTGTTAGTGAATGTACTGTAATATAATGTATTCAATATAGTAGTGATTTTAAATTGATACCGACTACCGAGGGCTTCTTGTGATGCGTGACGATGCCGTGGTTTTTCTAATTTAATGGAATAAAAATACACCCTTTTATTGGTACGGCGGCGGCGCGGCGTCGTATATATGCACATAACGTTGGATATCCCTGGCAGGGCGGCGTGGGTAATACAATTCAAGCGAACCAAAACAAGCGAAGGCGTACGAAACATGAGAGAAGCTCACGTCAGAGAACTCTGTCCAAAAAAGGCAGTTTTCAGTATTGGTAAACTCCGGCAAAAATAAAAATAAAACATTTTTCTCACGATCATCATCTACCTATATGGGCAGGTTATTTTTTAGTGGCTATTATATTATATCTATTCTGTGCCACTCCTACAACTCCTTGTGTGAACATGTCGTTTGTTCGCTATCGTTCGCTCGTTCTGTTGGGCGCAGCGGTAATGATCGAGCACTGAAGTCACCAAAGCATTATAAAATGTAATGGTCGTGCCGAGTAATTATAGGGTTTGGAATACTTAGGGGAGCGTTTATCGATTTCTGGATCATATTTTATTCATATTACGTGCTCTCGTAGAGACGGGGAGTCTTTGTCTTACATCCTTATGAGTGTATCGCATTTGCTAAGACAATGGATCATCTGACGAGGTAATTTTCCACCGTTATCAATAACTGTTTGATAATTAAAGACGGTGTTTGTTCCATTTGTTAAGAGTAGTAGAGCTCTTTGTGAAGGGCTTGTCCGTGAAGGTACTACCAACATGCTTATTTCTGCCGCCAAGGAGCAGCATTACTGTGATTCGGTTTGAAGGGTGTGGTGGCCGGTGTAATTACAGGCAACAGATGTATATAGTCTCATGTCTTTACATATGTATGCATGAAGTTGATGGACGCAAGACAGTGCATTGTAGGGCATGTTCATATCATCAGCATGAATAGTTAAAAAAACTTGCGTATAATATACCTAGTCTTTTTCCTTTAGGATTTCCCCCTCCTTATCAGACATTCGAAAACATTGAACTACTCGACCCGTGGCGTGGAATGATATCGGGGATTTTGCCGTTTCCTACTACTGAGCACTATCATTGATTTGATTTGGAGCAATTACTTCGGTACATGCCTTGCTTGCGGTTCGCGTGTTGCGAAGATTGGGTTTTCCGGTGACAAAGTCACTAACTCTAGACTTACCGGTACAGTCAACATGGAATAAGTCCCTCAAAAATAAAAATGAGCTGGTCTGATTTAGTGTGTTCGAAGTTTGTATAATAAAAGATAATTTTGAGTGTAAAGCCATAGTTGCCTCGCTACTCAGTGTGATTTTGTAAATTGACTGTTTCTGACGACTACTAATAGGTGGGTGTGCCCAAATGCCTTGTTAGTCTGCCTCAATGAGTTTGTGCCCTAGTTATGATTTATTTTTGTCACCAGTTCGCAGAAGGCAATGACCTGATATAGTACCAAGAATGTCATTATGACCCTGTTCAGACGACATTCGAGAATTCAGGGTTTCCCGTTTGGGAGAATAATTTTTAGTTTTCGGATTGCTATTTGTTTTTCTTCCACGCGTTGTAATACTTCGCAGTTCGCTCTTGGGTCCATAATGCTCTGGCTTTGCAAGAAGCATTGCGTTTCTCATTCTGAGACGTCATTAAGCCACCTAATTGCTCAATCAGGCTTTCTTAAGTGCAGTAGAAATGTCATAAAAGCACATTGACAGGTACAAAGTTACATCTCTATTATGCTGTGAAAGATTTTCAAATGACTAGACTGGTGTTCGTCGATATCGGAGGTGTTTTGGAGCATCCAGAAGTGTACCCTATTAGTACTTAACACATGACAAGTATACAACAGTAGCAGGAGAATATACTACAAAAAGCGTATTATGTCAATCGTGAGACGCAAGTACTGCGGTTACGGTGACTTACATAACAAATACAAAGGCGTACACTTGCTCAGCTTCCCAAGCGTTTAACATTGTTTTATTTCTTACTTTAGAATAATGCAAATGTACTGTGAACTATTTGCACTGCATTTATTCCAGTGAACTAAGCAGACGTGCTGTGCTGACATCATATCTAGACTAGACGAGATGGCAGATGGTATAGAATTAAATGGTTACGTCATGACTCAGTACATCTCATGCAAGGGTTATTGCGTTTTCTTAGGTTATCACACTTACCATGTCATGTCAGGCTTGATAAGCAGTAGACACGTAGGCTAGGCACAGAACAATAGACTAACAATATAGGTGTACCTACACCTACTTGTTTCGTGTCAAACTAACATTCTTTCAGTATTTTATGGTAACTACTGCCAGCTAAGCTTTATAGTCTACATCATGATACTATGCCGCTATTTTCGGAACTCCTATCGGGCTGTATATTTAACTAACGGCCTGTCCCAGCTTCGCATGGGTGGACATAAATTTTTTGAACAACGCGTCTACTTATTTCATACATTTGCACGTCCTTCTCCCCGAGTTAGTGAGAACGCGCCCCGTGGCCCCGCGCGTTCGATAATTTTTTTAAAGCGAACTAAAATTTTTAATTTCGTAATATCTTATGAATGGAATGTCCGATTTGGAAAATTCAAGAATTAATCTATAGGTATTGAAACAGTCTTGAATACGAAATGATTTATTTGGATAAGGATTAATATAAAGGTATGGATAACATGGTCTGATTTTGGTCGGCATTTCTATCAACTTTTAAAATGTAAAAAAGAAGTTCTAGTAACATAACTACGATAGTTAGACATATGGCATCGCTGAGTTTTTTGTAGATATTGATGTGTTCTTTAATATTGTAGAACATTTTTGTGTTCTATTTATTGCTGCGATTAGTTTTCGCAGCGTATGTGATGAAAGGCATTTTATGGCCAATTTTTTTACATTTCTTGTGTTACATTATTCAAGTTTTAGAAGGGATCCCAATTTTTTTTTAGTAATTAATATAGCCTATGTTACTCAGAGATAATGTAGCATTCTAATGGTGAAAGAATTTTTGAAATCGGACCAGTATTTTTTTTGAGCCTATTCGTTACATACAAAAATACAAATCTTTCCTCTTTATCATATTAGTGTAGAGTAGTAGATTACAAGCTTTGCTTTGATTGTGACAATTTAGCAAGTTGATGTGGCAAAGAGCGGGGCATACAGATAGTAACTTCGATAACAGCCGGGAAACAAAGGCTTCCGAATACGGATCAAAAAAAGGAAGACGAAGCGTCGGGGGCATTCTAGCCGATTGACCAACGACATTGTAAAGATGACGGGAAGTTGGTGTGTCAGGTGTCCCGGGAAATGTATTAGCGATGTGTCAACTCGGTTTACCAAATCGGTTCAAATAGGTTTGACGATTGAACGAGTCAAACCTATTCAGGAGGTTATATAAATCGGTTTAAAAAATATTTCATTATTCATTAAACGTGTTATTCATTTAAACACAAAACTGTTTTTTTCTTTCATTTTTATGACTCGACGACATATTCATGAAAACCCGTAAGTAACCGGGAATAAAGTAAGAACCAAACTATTTACCAAATACCAAAATACTATTTCGGTGCCATTTGTTTTGTAAACTGTTATTCGATTTGGATGCAAATCGGTTTGAATCGGTTTCAAACCGATTTGCTTATTTTTTCAAACCGATTTAACCGAGTTGCCCATCGCTAAAATGTATTGAGGAGGCCTATGTGTTGTACACATGGATAAGCATCAGTATATCCTGATCACTGCTCGCTATAATGTAGTTTCATTTTTATTTGGTTTTGTCTAACTTGATCTCTCTTGTCTCTGATCATCATGTCAGAGGGACACCATAGTGGCATTTACATATGTAAAATAAAAAAACTTGATCGGTATCCGTGTGTACTTTGCGTAGGCTTTTATCTTCATTAACTAATCATTTGTACCAAGCTTGTCGGCAGAGCTCAGACAAGCTATACAGGCCTAACAACATGAATATTGGATTTCTTACTAATTAAATAAATTAATAATAAGTTTTCTTCCATCCCAAAGCGAGATAACATCTATTAAAATTTCATTAAAGCCGAAACAATTAAAAACATCGAAGCAATAAAAGCGTAGACCGAGATTACTACCTAATTCGTTTTCTTTCCTGCTTCTCTTTGATTATTTACACCATTATTTTACTACTGTTTGATATAATCAAAAACAATTATAGGCTTTATTGTGTTGATGATTAAATAATAAAGATTTCGCGTGTGATAAATCTTGAACTTTCCGCATAAAATAATAATTAGAATTGCGGATGCAGACAAAAAATACCGACAAAGGTATTGAATAGAAATGCTGATATGTCAGATATCGATCAGAAGTATACATTGAAAAGCCAAGGAAATTGTAAAGAATCTTACCAACTAGGGGACAATTAAATAGCGAATAATAAGGTT
Source organism: Chloroclysta siterata (assembly GCA_932294275.1). Lineage (NCBI taxonomy): Eukaryota > Metazoa > Arthropoda > Insecta > Lepidoptera > Geometridae > Chloroclysta > Chloroclysta siterata. The sequence continues at coordinate 8,746,046 of OW028590.1, forward strand.
GTAAAGCCGACCGACTTTGTCCAACTTAGCGCGATTTTATTGAGTAATTATAAATAAATAGCACTTTATTGCAAAAAGTGACCGAATCTGGCACGGGACCTAGATAAGATGACGGAAAAGGTCTTTATCCAGAAGAGAGACAATAATGCACAATACACCCTATTGCGGGACGTCAGTGCAGATTCTCCCATTACAAATTAGAATTAGCAGTGAGACAGAACAAACTGAAAACTCCATTAATAACCTCCACAAGAATAAAGTAGGATACATTTTTTTTCTATTATAATACCTTTGGCTTTCTTTAAAGACTTTCTAAACATAAACAACAGTAAAACAATGGGCGGCTCTATCGCGAACAGCAAATCTAGGGAAATCAAAATATGAAGGATCGAAATAAAAACCTTGCTAAAAAGATACAAGAATTTACAGAACGTCAGACGACGACTTTGGGTGAAATATAGCCGCGACGAGTCCCCCCAGTAAATACGTGGCTTTATATTGGCGTACCATGTGAATATGTCTGTGAATAGAGCATAGATATACACCTGCTTGATTGTTTGTTTGATTCACACGGAAGTTTAACCTTTCCCATTGACGATTGATGAATATAATGAACCTTTTAATAACAACTACTGTTACTTGATAACGAACAGACCGACCTTCTCGTGGCCAGCAGTATAAAAACTATAGCTGTGCTTGTCTAGGGTTGTCGGAAAACAAACATGGTTATTTTAAACCTTCCTTCAAATTACTGGCTATGATGCTCTTTATTTTGGACAGCTGATGGAATTATTGACGAAATCAAATAATACAATGGAATATAATAGCTCAATGAAAATGAACAATAACCAAAACTCTCGCGAATTTCTTGATTTGAAGACGTCTTCGCAATCGCAACTTACTTGTGTATCACGACCCTCTTTTTCTTATTCTGGATCTTTTTTTGCAGTTACAACGGCTACCTGCCAACGGGCGAGAGAGGAAGACGGCGCAGCAAATTCGTACTGTACCGACGACCGGCAGCAAACGGAGTCCGGCGCTCCAAGCACTACGTTGTAAAGACTCCTCACAGCAGCAAAGCCATACTCGACGCCAGCCAACACTCTATATCGTACACACTCAGCCGTAGTCAGGCGGTTATTGTAGAGTACACGGAGGATCCAGACACAGATATGTTTCAGGTGAGTTTTCGTTTAAAGATTTCGATCTTCTTGGGTAGGAAATGAAAGTATCAACCAAGACTTCATTCTGATAAAAATACGTTGAGAAAAAAGTCGTTATGCACTGCTAAGCTAGGATAAGAACAATGGACTTAGTAATAATGGTTTCTATAAATGTGTATTGTGTATTTGTTTCTACCATTATCGCAATGTATAGGCAGGTATAAATAAATAATTATAATTTAAACTTGACACTGAAATTACCTAGATTTAACTTTGACATTTATTTTTTATTTTTATTTAACATTCGGCTATACACACTTTGACCTAAATATTGACTATTTTTAATTAAATATTTCATTAACTTTGAAATACATTCCCAATACCTAGTTTATTTAGAATACCTAGTTCTTCTTTTTCGTGCCTTGTATAACAGATAACATCTACTTTTTTACTGTTATACCTGTCTACCGACTAAACGTATTATAATTTAAAACCTCGGCCTGCCTCCATGTTGCCATACCCTTCATGTTGCCATCCATGTGATACTTACTAACAACTAACAACAATGTATGTACCAAAACTAAACCATGTGTAAGCAATAAATGTATTGAGTATTGAGTATTGAGGTGATAGATAGCGCAGATTTTCCACTCGAGCCTTCATGCATTTTAGAGATCCAAGCGGGAATTCCTAATGCGGCAAACAAAGACCACTCGGCTCACCAACCATTCATGCAACTGATCACAACTGAGTATTGAATCTGCACATGCGTGTCTAAAATGACGTATAATCAATAACTTTGTTTATGCCAAGGATTTAAGGAAACTCTTATTCGTATTTGTTACTCCAACTCGTATTTGTTGTTGCCTTTATGCATAATGTATCCGTGTTGAAGAATTATCACTCAGATTTTCTATATTTTAATTATTGATCGAGTGAGCGAAGCGAACGAAGATCTTTAGTTTTAACTTGGGCGATTTGGCATTTTATGTATGTATGTTTGTCTGGCCATAACTTTCGAACCGTTTGATCCGATCTGCATGAAATTTGATAAGTCGATAGCTTGTACTTGAGAAATTTACTGGTAAGCATATGAGTAAAATCGGATGAAGGGTTTTTGAGATATGGGGTTTTATAAGAAGGCAAAAATAAAAGAAGTTACTTAAAAAAATCCAATTACGTGTCATATGAAAGAGCTTTGTTTGGACATTCCAACACAATTTTTACTTTTTTTCTGGGACGCTTGGTTTTTGAGATACAACAAAAAAGTTAAATTAAGATAACCAGCGATCCAAGAGCTCCCATCTCTAAGAGTTTCGTTGACATCAAGGTTTTTCTACTGGTCGGCCAGTTCTTTTGCTTTTTCTTATTTTTTTTTCTTGAAATAAATTAAGAAGGTATTCAGTTCCCATAAAATGGTGACAACGACCAGGTCTGATGATGGAGCCAAGGTCTGTTCAACGGAACTCTTCAATAAATAGGACAATAGAGTTGAAATTTGATTATCATACCAAGTTAGTAGGCGGTAGTCAGAAAAAAGTCCAAACATAATGTTTGGACTTGCCTCTGACTACCACCTACTCAAAATTTTGGTGCGTTCGTCGGGTCGCATCACGAGATCTCAGTTCGAGGCGAACTACTAGTTTAATGTAAAAGAAACGATGGTATATTGTACCCTATTTACATTGAAGCAAGGTGTGGAAATATTTATTCAAGTTTCCACACAATGCGTGTAGTACTTTCCCTTGTTTACATTGTAATGTTTCCCTCGGGACCGCTTATCAGACAGCAGACCCTGTCTGTTTGCACTGCCAGGTGTCTAAACAACGGCCTTACAAGCATGAACAATACATTTATGCGATTGCTAAATCGGTACGCATTACATTTACCATCAGCACCTAAATCGATTCTTTCAACGTATTTGAAAGATAAAAACTTTATCGGTGAAATATTTCTTAATGAAATCGTTGGTTTTGTGCCAGAAGCTCCCTATCCAATGGCGTTTAACGAAACGTCGTAGGTGTTACGCTTTTGCGTGATGAAACTGGGGCGTTTGAATGAGGTGCGTCTTTACAAGGATCCGAAACAGACAAAAAAAGCGAGCGCTTTGTCCAGCTATAATGCGCAGCAAGCGTCTATAAAAATATACGAAGCAGGAAGATTTCAAATGTTATCTAAAAACACAGGAGCCGGTCTATGTATAAAAGATAACAATGTAATGTTTTGCAAGATGCGACGTGTTTACATGCGGCGGCACGACGGCGGCGGCGTCGCTCGGCGTCGTCCGTATCTAATCGGCGCATATGGGTTAGTGCCCCCCGGGAGAACAATGCGTTGGTCCCTTCATCGACTCATTGACCGCACGCAGAGGCCGGCTTCGTTTATCTTAACATCTACGTCCAATAAATATAGGCGTCTATCTCGTATTATCCAAGAACTTTCACCGGAGAATAACAGTACGGTAACCGAAGCTATGTCATGGTACCACGTAGGATGCGTCGTGGAAGATAACGATTACATACAACACGGTCTTATACATAGGTTTTATATTATTGTTGATAATTAGATTTTATACGGTTCCCTAATGAGATAAGCTTGCTTCTCATTGAAATTCCATCTCATTAACATTTTTAATAGGCAATAACGTCCTTCGTTTCACTTGTTTCGGTTTCTTGATCTTGAAATCAAAAGCAACACGCTTTAAATTGGATTTGTAGATTTAAAGTCGTTGTACGTTAATTGGATTTTCGTATTATATTTCAGTTTTTTGTTTTCCTAGCCGGTGTAAGCTTACACGGTGCACAGTGGTTTCGTATGTCGACATGCTCACTTGCTAGTATTCCTATGGGGCTGCGAAGTTCGTTACCGCCGCGGTCGTCGCACCGCTCCACATCCTGTTCATACGATCGGACGCCATTTCATTGTTGCGAAGGATACAAGGGCACCGCAAACCCTCTTATAAACACACTTCAATTAATATTTATTTACTCATATCATTACCAACAACGGAACCAACGACCCGAGAACCATTAGCATTCGCCGTGTCATTGTTTATCTCTAAAATTGTAATGCGAAAGACACGAGGATCGCTTTGAATGAACAATTTCCAGTAGGGAATGGCTGACGTGTAGCATGACAATTTAGTCAAAAACAAGTACAAAATATCGCAACCTTGCGATATTTTTTGTCATAATAAATTGTACGCAATATCTGATGCCCTGTTTTTCGCAGACTACAAAAGAGTTCGAGTGTTTTTTCTGTATCGATATTTGCTATCGTTTAGGAAATATTGTGATAGCAATCGACCGATACGTTTATGTACAACGTAAAATAATATGTTTGTTCACGATTAAAATTAGGATAAAGAAAGTGTGTGAGGAAATGATTCATGGGTACCAGTTTGAGCCGTGGTCATAAGGTTCACTGGCCAATGATTTAGGTCTAGTGCTCAATAAATATGCTAATATTCTTTTATTATACGGTCTCGAGGTGAACGGTGCACGCTGGAATATTTACTCCTACCGATAAATAGCGATCCGCCTCCACAATCTTGGGAATTTACAGTTTCATTGATATGAGATATTGCTTTCATTATACCTTCCATTATCAATAATTTAAAATAAATTAAATTACTAACTAAAACCTATTGTCCTTCAATATTTAGAACGAGCCAAGAAAAACTCTACAGTTAAAGCCTTTAAAAAGTAGGACTTTCGCTTAGTACAGAAAGCTTTATGACCAAGCTGCAACAAACTGAAACTCAATCCGCCATCTCCCACTTTTGTAAGCGTCAATGTAAATTGATGGTTACTTTGTGCTCGTTGTGTGCGATGCATGAATGCACTCGTGCATCGGTGTAGCACTAACAGCTCTATCTTCTGTGGCCGGTGTAATAGTGACTGTTGTTTCAGCTGTGGTGTCTATGTGGGCTTTGTTCGCTCATGTGGCATGTATGGTCACCGTTTCCGTAATCCGATTGCTGGATGATTCAGTCGGCTTGATCGATTAAAGGGTAACTGTTATATGCAATAAGTGCACTGCACTGAGTCATTTGATTTCTAAAATATTTTCCGATTCAGCATTTTTTTTTCACTAAATTCGATAATTCAAAGGACTTACGAAGAAATTATTATATTAATAGGCTTTTTAAATAAATTCAAATAATATATTTATTCTGTGTAGGCAGAACATTATAATCCGTTTCAATTCTACAACTTTCCACGTGCCTCCTAAAATCCAACATGACCTTTACCTTACCTACAGCGATCATTTCATCTCACGAAGGTCAGAGTTCAACGCCAGAATAAGGTTTCGTTCAACTCGTACTTCAAAGACTTCTTTACTCTTTGCTATGTTCAAAAAAACGAACGCTATCTAATGTAACTTCGAAGCTCGTAAAGTCCATGGTGCATCTTCAGCAGTGTGCTGGTTGATGACGTCACAGATGACCCGCTCAGCATGTCAGATGCGGCGTGACGTCAGCAGGGTGGGTTGTGGACGGGCCAAGGACGTCGCCGGGCCGACAGGCGCGCAACACCCCCGTCGAATCGATACTGCCTCAACGACACTGATGTCGTCTGCAGTGGACAGCACAACAATTAATAAGACAAAAAATCTAAGACTTCAATTCCTTACTAAACTAACAACTGTCTAAATAGGACAGCTTAAGGGCCGGTTTCACCATACTCTGTTAGATTAACAAAGGATTAAAGGGCCGTTAAATATGTCAAAATGTACGCGTTTGACAGCTAAGGTTAGATTTAACGGTCTGTTATTCCTTGATTAGTTACTAACAGAGCATGGTGAAACTTTGCCTAAGAGCTGATTTCACCATGCTCTGTTAGATTAACAAAGGATTAAAGGGCCGTTAAATATGTCAAAATGTACGCGTTTGACATCTAAGGTTAGATTTAACGGCCTGTTAATCCTTGATTAGTAACTAACAGAGCATGGTGAAATCAGCTCTAAAGCTTTAACTTTTCACAAAACCTGAAGTTAAACTAATGACGACTCTTATACTCTTAGAATATCGGCATTGTCTGCTGAATGATCCGCCCACTCGTAATAAAATACAGCAAATTCATATCACACGGCACATATTCTCAGGTTTACTCTCGTATAATCAGCTAAGAAGAACGTCAAATTAAAGCCTCGATAAGCTCTGCCATAAAATGACAAATTGGACCTGTCTTATCTCAAATCCAATGTAAATTTGGAGACGCTTACGAGTACGTTGGGCTGAGAGACATCATTTGAGTATGAGCGAATCGATCTCAAAAAGAGCCATTCGTTTTGATTGATGGTTACTTACAGATACAGCCCACGTTGTATAGTGTGTCTACAGAACCACTTCTCCGTCCTATTTCGTATCTCCATCCGAGATTTTTCGGATCTATTCGTGGCACACTGATTTATGCTCATTTGGTAGTCATTCGTTTTCGTATTTTATGTCGGAGCTCCCTATGGTAGAATTATGTTAAGTGTAACATAGGATTTGTTAGGTCTATTTGAGTAGATGGCTCGATAAGTTTTATGTTAGTTGCTACAAGCTGTTCCGTTCACTTTCACTCGTATATCTCTCAACCTTCACGAGAAGTAAAACTGGTTTCTCCTGTCTCTGTCATTGTTATGACCTACGTCTTATTGTAGGAGTAGCCTAGCATAGATAGATCATAATAAAGAGCGACGTATGATGATATGTCTTTATTTTATGAGCCATGCCAAAAGCAGTCTTTTTATGGTCCTGGCATAAATGAATTAAGTATAGTGAGTCTGTTCATCACCTACATTCTTGGATTGCTAATGGATATTACTTGGATGGTTTGAGATCAGTTTATTTTTGTTCTCATAGGAAATTTGTTCACCATATTAACTCGTGAGATTTATTTGCCTTCATAACTCTTCTACGGGCGCTTCTACGGGCGCTCACACTTTTAAATGATTTTCTACATGAGTTCCAACATGTCGACATATTTAGCGATAGCCTTAGTTCGATTTATAAGTCATTAAGAATATATTTAAGTTTTTATCATTAATTAAGATAGTCAGCGTTTTGGTGTTATACTGTAAGCTTGCTGTCAATCTTGAAATAAATATTCTATTCTATTCTATTCTATTCTAACTCTTGTTTTGAACAGCATTTTTCTCAATACATCCTAATTCTAGATCTAATTTCCATCGTACGATGTCTAGTTTTTATTAGATTAATTTAACTACTTCATTTAATCAACCATCTCGTAATACTTCTCTCGAAACCGTATCGAATATTTCCGTAGTTCCAGATGGTCATTATTTTAATCTTCCTAAAGTAACAAAATTTAAACAAATTGAGATAAGTAAGAATTAATGATTCCGGGATGATATTAATGATGATTATATCAGTTGAACTTTGACGGTAGATTGCGAAGTCTCAAAGTACTCAGTGTCTTCTGTCTTTTACTTTATTTATTATCTCTAATGATGTGTTCAGTTTCAAACGCTTAGCTGTTAGCAAAGTTTTGAATAAGATGAGCTCTTCCGAGTATCAGCCAAAGGTGGGTTTACCCAGACTCCTTAGTTCGTGTTACTTTATTTCTAAATTCTTAGGTTATGCCTATTTATTCATGTATATGGAATTGGTGTTGATCAAATACTTATTTATTCTTTCAAATATACCTACAACCAAATTATCCTTATTTCAAATTTAACTGTTTCTGAAAAATGATTTTCTAGATATCTCTTCGAATAGTTTCCCTTGGGATGGAATCCTATGGGACTATTTTTGTGTCTATTTGGACGATCGTCCTCTGCGAATAGTGGGGTGGATGGAGGGTGGGACTGTCGAGACGGTTCATCGGACCCTGGGCACAGAATAATTCGTAGCTAGTACGGCAAAGCTGGTAGGAGAAGGGAGACATGTTCATTTATCTTTTTTACTTATGTCTAGACGGAACAACACTATGTTCATCTCACGATTTATATTTGGGCATCTCGTTTAATAGACGTTTGATTCGTTCATTTGGTAAATTGGACGTATTTAGGAAATTTGTCTGTAAGACTTTTTCCCTTTCTTTTGAGTCAAGAATTTCTTTCTTAATGTTTTAATATTAAGTTGCTATTAACTTTGCTTTTCATAAATTATTTTTTTGGTGTGGAACATATTGAGCTTGAATGTCCTGTTCAAATTGTATTATGTATTAATAAGAAAACTTTTTTTTAATTGTCATGTAAGCATTTATTTACAAAGAAAATTACAATGAATACAAAATGTACAAAATACATATGAAACAGTTGAGCTATCTGCAGACCGTTACCAACTTTCTAGAGATAGCTCAACTGATCCAAATCAGTGCAAAAATAATAATAAAAAATTTAAATAATAAAAAATAAAATAATAATAAATAGGAAAACTAAATAAAATTTTGCAGTGATGTAAATAGTTCTTAATATATTTTTTGTTAGTAATTATTGTAAGTATTTGGAATATGTATATCAGGTGTCAATTGTAAATAGAGCTATGTAATATCACACTCGTGTGCGCCGCAGTATGAACGGAAACCTTAAAGCCAAGGTCGTCAGATATTGCTGACTACATGTCAACAATGTTTTGTTTTGACAGTGTTCGGAATCATGTAACCGAGGCGTTCGGACTAAAAAAAAAACTTTCACACAATATGCACGTCATAAGAATTACAAATGAGTATAGATTGAAGTAAGTTCCGATAATCAAGACCATAGTATAGGACGTTGAAAGATCACAATAATTATTGTAAAGCTCAATATAAAAAAAAAAAGAAAACAGCTTCAAGATTTT